>OW804098.1:44540341-46940341 GCA_942159475.1 Sthenelais limicola | reverse complement strand
CAAATGTTGATTTTTTTAAATAAAATTTTTTTGCAGAACCATCATGAACAACCACCAGGGGGCGTTTTTTTGTGCTTTTTTCTGTATTTTTTTAATACACTTAAGTTCACTTACAGTTTGAATCTAGCTTTATCCATTTAATTACAAGGAATTGATATGGTCTTAAACTGCTTGAAATGGGATTCAATTTGATATATATAACATGTCTCTATGTTAATAATAAAAGAAGTTATGATTTTTCAAAAAATAAATTCGGCCAGTGGTGTAGGTTGCGGCCGCGTGCCTGCCGAGGCAAGATTTTCACTTTTTTACAAGATTGGCTCATCTGACAGCTTAGACTTCATTAACTTTTTTGTTCAACTCATAGAGCTCTTCAATTCTAAACCTTGTGTTGTATTCTCTCATCAATTATCAGCCACCAGGGGGCACTTTTGTCCCAAATTGCACCTGTTTCCACTTACTCTTTAGTTTTAGGTTGCAAGGAATCCATTTTCCTTAGTCATTATTCTGTTCCAACTTGTGTTGTATTCTGTTATCAATTACCAGCCACCAGGGGGCAGTTTTGTCCTTAACTGCTCATTTTCACTTACTCATTAGTTCTCTATTTCACATAGTAATTTTGCACAAGAACCCATAATAAATGAGGTTTGAGCTAACATCATACAAAATGTTTAACATAATGGCATCTGTACCATGCACAATGCTGTCATTTGGGGTTATATGGATTCTTGCAGCCTGATTCCTCCAGATGTTTGCATTTACAAAATTTGCAACAGGCTATAGCCCTTGTTTTCTACATCCACATCTTGATGTTGCACACTTTTGACAAGTGCAGGCCTCTGGAAAGTCTTCAGGAAGAATACGTATGTATTTTGAAGGGAGCACCAGTCCGTCAGATGATTCAAAGCCAAATGAAGAGGGTTCCAATGACAACTTATCCAAACAATTGACCATTTCATATGTAGCATAGAATGCCCGCAAAATATGTCATCTTGTGGAATAACTTGTTGGTGGAAGTTGGTCCAACTTCAGAACTCTAGTAATTCTTAATTACATCACGAAAATGTTAATTGAAAAAGAATGAACTCTCACTCACATAGAGGTGTATGTAATGCATAGAGAGAATGGAACGAGGTGCTAGTAATTGAATATTTATTGGACGAGATTGTGTAGCAATCGAGTCCAATACATATTCAATTACTAGTACCAAGTTCCATTCACTATCTATTATATGCCCCTAGCATAGACAAATATTGATAACCTTTAGATACCTTGGTCTTTGGTTTTGGTTTTGAATCGTCATAAAGTATCAAAAAGCTAAAGAAAATCCAATTCGAATTTTTATTGTACATATACAATTAAAATATTTTTATTGCACCCCACTTATCGCACTTCTCAAATGGAATGCGCATATATTAAATACTGTATTAGGACTAATGGGATCATAAATAATGAGTTAGAGATTTTAGATATATAAGAAAAGCTGACAAAATATGGTCTTCGCTGGCCGGAACTGGTGGTAGTCGGCTCCGGTAGAAGTGCCCCCGCTGTCGTAGCCTAGTTGGTGTTTGGCGATAGTCGACAGCCTCGCTGTATTCCGGGTGGCGGACCCACTACACTGCCCCCTCACTAGTTGGAGTTGAGGAGGTCCACGATAACTAGTTATGTAGGGTCCGCCGTGGCACCAAGAAGATCCTCGTGGCTCTAGACCCTCGTGTGCAGCGGGGCAAATGTTATGCCACTCCGCCGCACGGATCCTAGAGCCAGGCTTGCACTCGCCCCCAAGGTTCGTAGTCTTCATAGGCCTAAAGAGGCCATCGGACATGCCTGTCCGTCCCGATCTCGCGGTGCGGTACAATCGGAAGCGTACATTCGAAGCATAAAAATTTTTCGTGCACAAGCTTTATTATTAAAAGCGAGACTAGTGAACCATACTAGTCTTGCGGATAAAACCACCACCTGCGAAGAGGAGAGCCCTCCCCTTGCTGTGAGATGAACCCACACGAGACTGCCGCCTCGGGGAATCGCAGTGCGAATCCCAAGCCCTATTGGGGAGTTCTAGACGAACTCACCCATCTCCTTCGCTTCAGCTTCACCCTCCGTTTTGGAGATGCCATGAAGCGAAAGGTTCCCAATAAGGGCTTCGTCGAACGGGTCGAATCGCGGATCTGGGACGACAACTACGTTGTCTTCGTGTCCCAGATCATCGTAGATCAACCCCGTATCGGAGTCCGACTCCTGCAGTAGCTTGTGCTCTTCCCCGTCCGATATTTCTACCGACTTGTCAGAGCCCGAGCCTGCTGTCACCGGACCGTCCACGGAGCTGGTACACTCGCCTGTGCGAGGCCATGGTAACGTCACCATTACATCACCATTGGATTACGTCACCATTCCCCTTGACCTCTTCCGTACTGGTACCCGTGGGCGCGGTTACGGGAAGAGGTGCCACTGGTTCGGTCACCAACGGATCCTTCGTGGACATGTCCACCGAAGGTAGCGCTTCCTTAAGCTTTGGGGAGGCCTCTCCGCTCGGAGGCGGTTCCGGCCGTGCCACCAAAGTTTTCTGCTCTATAAAGGAGAGGCGCTTGGTTGCCGAGGAGACGTCTCCTCGGGGTGGTCTGTACGAGCGGGGAGTGGAGACGGCAGCCTGAGGTGGTACTGCCGATTCCCCCGATTCCGCGGAGTGGCTACTCGGGAGCATGTTAGGGCCTCACATAGCTGCTGACATCCGCGGGTTGGTCCCCGTGTCCGTACTCGCGCTCTGGTTCTCGCGCTGCCGAGTTAGATCGGTAACGCCAATGAGCGTGCCACCAGTTTCCATGGGGGTCCCCGTAGGGTCCACTACCTGGACGGATGGAGGTTCTATCCCGTGGGTTAGGGGAAAGGCTGGCCGACGCGAGTTGAGAGCCTCAACTCGCAGCTGACCCGATCCAGTTCCAGATCTCCCGATCCAGTTTGGCCTGCTGACGTTCAGCTTCCTCCTTCTCGTCCTCCTCGCGGAAGTAAGCCATGTCACGAGCCGCTTGGTCTTGGTCCCGCTGATGGCTTAGAGCCAGAGCAGTCTCCCGCTTGGCCGTGTCAGCTAGGTGCTGACGAGCGGCCTCCTCCTGTTGGAGTCATCGCTCTTCCGCTTGCCGTAGAGCGGCCTCCTCCTGTCGGAGTCGTTGATCCTCCGCCTGCCGTAGAGTTTCCTCTTCACGGAGTCTCCTCTCCAAGGCTAGCGCAGCTTCACGTTTGACACGGAGCTGTTCTGCCTCAACCCGATCCCGCTCGAAACGACGCTGTAGAGTCGCCTTTTCTTCCTCCTTCCGAGCAGTTGACCCCTCGTGGGGGTCTACCTCCATCTCCGTTTCCGTGCTACGGAGAGGAGTCGCGTTAGCGAGCGCGGATCCACCAGCGGTCGGTGTCACCATCGTAGCCGTGACCCGTGTGGGCGCGCGGGCTGGGGTGTTGGTGGGAGCGCCACGACCTATACCTCCAAAAAGAGGTTTAGCGGTCTGACGGTCCCCCGTTCCGAAACCCGAAGGAACAGACGGTGCTACGCGCAAAGCCCTGTTGAACTTCTCGCGGACCTCCTTTTTCCACTGTTCCAGCCGCAGAATCGGATTCTGCACTGGAGGAGCCGTCTCTACCCTTGGTGGCGGAGGAGACGCGGGTTTCGCAGCCTGATGCGCGGCCTGTGGCTTCTGCGGCTGCGGGGCGTCGCGACTTCTGCAGAACCGTAAGTCCTGCAGGCCCGAGCAAGGCGGGGAATTCCTTCTCCTTAGAGGACGGAATTTTATACCCGTCTGACCAGGCGTTCCTCTCGGGAATCGGAGCGGGCACGAGTTTCGGTCATTTCTCGGGCCGCTTTTCCGTATCGGAACGGTCCGATTTGTCCGATTTGTCGGAGCCCTTCTTCTTCCTCTTGGTTTCCCCGTTCGTTTAGGCTTTGTGATATCCTTTTCCAACGGGTACTTGAGGTGAAACCCTGCTCCGTTGTGTTCCTCAGAATGGCTTCCGAGGTTGCAGAGGCAAGGTGGAGCGTGCTTTTGTATCCCCACTGGGGGAGATACGAGACACCCGCGCGCTCGAGAGCCGGCATAATTTTGTCGACAGCCTTTTTACGGGTCATCTTATGCGGTTTCTTTGACCCGTGGGCCACGGAGCAACGGTCCCTGGTTACGGGACAATACCCAATAGGACACCGCCAAACCGGCGTCACGGGGGTATGCACCTCACACAGATGTCTGGTGAAGAGAAGCCGAGACTTGAAGATCTGTGGCTTTCCGATGAGTGCTTCCGTTCTGCAGAGCAGGAACGGGCACCGCGAACCCTCTTCGTAGAGGAGCATAGCCATCTGAAGCTTACGGTCAGCTTCAAACGAATACGCCAGGTCAGCCGTTCGCAAGACCTTACGGGGGTTGGTACAGGTTTCGAAGAAACCCTTGTACTCTTCAACGGAGACCGCCTTGTGGCGCTCCGGATAGTCGGGGAAGCGATCAACCTCCGATGGGTCACGGACCGCCTCCTTCTTCTCTCGCTCGTTTGCGGGGAGTAGAGATAGAACCGGCTTCTTCCCATCTCCCCACTTGAGCTTCTTCGCCGCGGCGTTGAGAGCTTTGTGCCGGCAGTACTTGCCGGCAGCCGCATCGGGGTCTTTTAGGCCATCCGACGGGCTCGCATCCGAGTCATCCGAGTGACTGGACGGACCATCCACCTCACGTTTGAGGCGGCGGTCGCGCTCACGACGAACACGCCGTTTGCGATTGGCTGCAGTCTCCTCGTAGGAGTCTGCGGCCGAGCGTTCGCTGTCATCGCTCATGAGGAGCGTGACAACGAGGGGCTACCCGATGGTAGAAGGGGCTTGTCTCGGAGACAGTCCCCAATTCATGCGTCCGTCTGTCTCCACTCGTTCCAGGACTCCAAACCTATACCCTGTAATACAAAGTGGAATACTCAATTCACGGGTCACAATAATCTCACACGCAATAATCTCACACACGAACGGCCTAACCAATAGTCCGCTGAGATAGAGAGAGTACAACCAACCACGAGTGTTGGTCGAAATTAATTACCTCTCCCTTAGTCTCGGGGTTCTTATATAGGCGGCCATCCGAATGAAACAACTCAGTCACACCCAAGGTGTTGACATCACTCGCGAACTCCCGGGAGCCGTGTCCAACCGTTCCGGTTGCATGGTTGACACCACTCGCGAAAGTTCACGTGCCACGGCAGACGTACGAACCGCCGGCGCGACAGGGACTGACACTACTCGTGAAAAGCGTTATCCGGTAGCGTTCGTGTATTCATCCGTGCCCGGCATCTTTATTACATATTTAGCCGGAACCCGTACGAAAACACGAAACTGAACTAGACGAAAAGTCGCCAAGTGGCAATGCCATGCATAAAAAACCTCAGCTCAGCAATTCGACCCAAGCTCATTGGCCAACACCTATTGCGCAAATCTGCAAATAATTTCCAAAAATCCCTACGTTCCCATATGTACACACACTTCAAACCTGTCCCAGTCTCAAGCTTATTGATTTTAAGAGACATTTCAGCAAAAAATTTAACGTCTTACTAGTATAATTACGGACTTCCAGCATTACATGCTTACGCCTATTTCTCTGACTGATGAAAACTCAAACGCCATAACCATGCTCATACTCGTAGGCTTGGCGTGACACGTGACAGCCCGGGTAATGACGTCATAGTCATGGGGATTCCCCAGAGGAACCCTCTCCAGAACGAGGCCCATGTAATGACGTCATAGCAGCGGGGAATCCACAGCGCCGTATCATGTACATTCATGATCGGCGCTGATTAAAGTAAATAGGGTAAATAGCCCAAGACTTCTCATTCCCATCAAATTGTGACGATAGACCTATCTGGTGCCACGATACTCTCCTAGATACACCCCACCTGGCGACAGGGAAATCAGCAACCGAAACCACCGGCAGTGCAGTAAGGTCACCTCTACGCACATGGCGGCTTTCGGGCTGACGATCGAAACCATCAGATTTAAACAATAAACAGCCTTTCCCGGGAACCAAAAGTTCCCAATTACTATTTCATCGCTTTCCCACGGCAACATTTGGCGAACATCGAGGATAGTTCCCAACGACCCAATCCCATATCGGAAAGAGGTTCATTGAGATGGTCGGTATCGACACCAGCCTCCTCTTGTTCCCTCGATGCACATGGCGGAATGTCTTAGCACGCTATATGGAAGCGGCCAGATCTCAACAATCGTAATTCATCAATGGTAACATAATGACATGGTTTCATATTCAATATCACAATGGTCCAACAATGAAAGTTAACATTTGTTGCTACTTACAGTTAACTGGATTTCTCCTTGCTCTAAGTAAAAGCCAAAAATGCGGTTGATGCGAGCCACTTACGTGTGGCCACCAACTCGCTTCTCGCTTGACTGACTGTCTCGGAGGCAGATGCTCTGAGATCAGGTCATGTGATCAACAGATCGCCTGAAGGTGGCGCCCTGGTCGGGCACAGACTCCACAAAGTTTTCTACGCGTAAACCGGATAACTTCCGTATAGTTGATCTATACGAAGGTTGTACGTATGTAAGTATGTGGTCTTTAACCACGATTAGTAACACCTTCGTGTTAAATATGTTAATGTACAGCCCTAGATGGGCCGCTCCAAGGTACTATTAGTGGGTGAGTTAAGTGCATAAAATAGGTTTCTTACTGTTAGCAAATATGGTTGATTTCAGCCCGATCTCGGTACTGTCCACATCATGGATCCATACTAGCAGTTTCAACCTATCAATTTGTACAGCTATTGCCATATAGGGTTGGTCGTTACAGAGGTGTCCACTCTCCTAGCGAATTGACCAAAATGACTTCTTGTGTATTTTTTTCTTAACCCATGTCTTCGACAGACACGACCGGGTTAACAGACCTTATGTTCATCATTTTAAAGAGAGGCTCTAACTGCCGTTCCAAGCTATCCGATCCCAAGCCTGACCGGACGCCTGGAGACACGTTTCCCAATGCCTCGCATCGCGACATCGGGCGGCCTCGTGGGATTCGGCACTTCCGAACCCCGTCGTACAAGCTTATCGGGCTTGTCTGCCTTAGGTACCAAGGGTTTCCTACCCTTGTCCTGCTTTTTCGGTAGAGAAGTTGGTCGCTCTGGAGGGAGCACGGTCTCCCCAGTACACCCCTTCCTGTGCTTCGGTGGTCGGCCACGCCTGTTCGCGAGATTAACTTTCCGGAGAAGTGTTTTCTCTAACAACTCAGCGAGCTCTTGACCTGCCACGACCCTGCCCTTCTCCAGTGACACCACCTCGCTACCAGCAGGCACGAGTCTCGTATACTCAGGAGCTTGTTCCAACCCGGTCGTTTTGCGGAGCTCTCCCCTCTTGTCAGGGTCGAGAACAGATTTCATGAGATCTCCACTCCACTTGACACCACTGGCCGCGGTATCTACGATATAGGAGTTGCCTCCTAATGCACGGGTCTTAAACGGACCATCCCACTTCGCACCATATTTGTTTGCCGCCTTTGGTGGGTAATATCGATATATCCAGTCCCCCACGGACAAATCAAAATGGCGTTTCTGAGCGATGGCCGTTTTCTTTAACGTACGATGCACGTATTCGTGCGACTTCCGTAAATTTTTACGAAGATCCTCAATGAAGCCTGAGCCGGAGGGGAAGTCCAAGCCATCTCGAGGTACACCATGAATTAGATCCGCAGGTGTATATGCCTCTGTTCCGAAAACCACGGAATGAGGAGTGCAGCCTGTACTCGCGTTAATCGTATTATTATAGGCCGCCGCGATGCACGGAATATAAGTATCCCAATCATCCGCGCCATAATCCGCGTAACACGAGAGCTGTTCTACGAGAACACGATTAAACCTTTCTGCCTGCCCGTTGGCCTGTGGCCTATACGGGAGGGTTGTCTGTTTCTTCATGTCGTAGAGATTACAGAGTTCCCGGAATAATTCTCCATCAAACTCGGGGCCCCCATCAGTTTGTATCGCCCTGGGCGCGCCAAACCGCAGGATCCAATTGCGAAATACTGTCCAGGCGACTGTCGCCGCCTTATGGTTAGGTAAGCAGTATGCTTCTGACCATTTTGAAAAGTAATCCACAATGACCAATACACAAGTATTTCCTCTCGTGCTAGTCTTAAAGCCACTAAGGATGTCCATAGAGATTCTACTGAATCTCTCTCCTGTGAGCTCCTTTTGCAACGGCGATTTATTTACACCTTTTCGTGTCTTTCGCACATTACACTCGGGGCATAGCTGAATCCATCTTTTTATGTCCCCGGATTGAGATGGCCAGAAGAACCTTCTTCTCAAAGCGTCTTTCGTTCTGGCGTGCCTAAAATGTCCCGCCGAGGCCGAGCCGTGATATCGCCTGAACATAGATAGGCGTTGGTCAAACGGCAACACGATCCTCGGGAAAACATGTCCAGTCGAAGGTTTTCTCCACTTGAACGTGAGTACCCCTTCTTCCAAACACAAATCCGTCTTGTGACTCCAGATTGTTCTGAATTTATCACTTTCACTAGTCAGATTCGTGGGCTCCTGGTTGTGTTCCAGGAAACCCAAGATACGATTGATAGTATCGTCTGTGCACTGTTGCTCACGGATAGTCTGGTTTACAGATATGAGATTGTCGTTCGTGCCTACCCCCTCCCCCACGAGACTCGCGATTGCAGCCTCGTGCGCCCCACAATCATCGCAATCTGTGTTTACAACGACTGTAAGGTCTACGAGAGAGGCCATCCGCATTTTCATGCTTCTTGCCCGGGCGGTGCTGAATAACACCTTTATTGGTAACCCAGTATTGCTGCAAGTCCAGCAACCAACGAGCCAGCATATTCTCTGGTTCTTTGAAGGTCATAAGCCACGTAAGGGACGAGTGGTCCGTACAGACTATGAAGTCTGCGCCATATAAATAATGTTTGAACTTTCGCACATAATATACAACCGCCAACAGCTCTCTGTACGTAGTACATTAGTTCTTCTGCGATTTCGAGAGCGAATTACTAGCATATGCAATCACTCGCTCTTGCTCATCCTGAACCTGCGATAGGACCGCCCCCATGGCCGTACCACTCGCATCCTTATCCAGAATGAACTGGCCGGTCGCTCGTGGATACGCCAAGACGGACGTGGAAAGCAAGGCTTTCTTTGTAGCCTCGAATGCATCATCGAGCTCACTATTCCAAGTAAGCTTATACCGTAGTACCTTTTGTCCGGCTGTTGCAGTCTCCTGCAATGGCCGTACGAGATCATTAAAACTCGGAATGAACTGGCGGTAATATGAAGCGAAACCCAGAAAAGATCGGATATCCTTCACTGTCAACGGAATAGGCCAAGTTACTACCGCTCGCGTCTTCTCCGGATCCGCCCGTATCCCCTCCTTAGATACGATGCGACCCAGGTACTGTACCTCCTTACAAAAGAGGCGACACTTCTTCGGTTTCAACTTAACACTACACCCATGTTCGTAATAGCTTCATGGACCGTTGCGCCATAAATGATCACATCGTCGAGATAGACGACACAGATCTTGCCATTAAGCCCCCGGAGAACCTCCGTCATCATTTTCTGAAACGTGGCCGGGGCGTTGCAAAGACCAAACAGCATCACCTTGAACTGGTATAAACCCGTGGAAGTAGTGAAAGCTGTTTTCTCCTTGCTGTCCGGATCCATAGCTATTTGCCAATAGCCACTTTCCAGATCTAGGGTACAAAACCACGCATTGCCACCAAGCGCGTCTAGACAGTCATCTATTCGCGGTAGTGGATACGAGTCTTTTCGTGTCACATTATTCAGTCTCCTGAAATCAACGCAAACCCTAGTTGAACCATCCGGTTTTGGAACAAGAACGGTGGGGAAGGCCCACGGTCCATTTCCTTCCTCGATCTTATCCTCCGCTAGCATCTTACTGACCTGGGAGTCCAGAGCCTCCTGTTTTGCCAAGGGAACTCGATGAAAAGGTAACTTTATAGGCTTAGTGTCACCCGTGTCGATGGAGTGTAGAACCCTGTTCGTAAACCCCAATTGTTCACCTTGCAATCTGAACACTCCCTTTTTCGCATATACCAACTCGCGCACCTTTTTCAAGGTTTCAGTATCTGCTACTTCAGCGCCCTCTATGATAGATTCCAGTTCAGGGATGCTAGTAATTGAACAGCTATCAGGGGTCAGCTTTCGCTTCCCCCCCGTGCTGGACCAGTTCATGGACTGTGCTCTCGCACACGCCATTTGCGAATAGTCACCCGTGAAGTTCGCTGCCACCTCATATGCAGATGCCACGGGCGTCCCGCGTGGCATGACTATTGCAAGTCCAGTTGAGTTCATTATAGGAAGTTTGTGGCAGTGAGCAGACGATACATATGTATCGCAACCCCTCCACGAAACCGTCTACCTGTAACCCTACATCTGACTCCATAATATAGCCTACGTTGTTCTCTGGTAGGGACACATCCACAGACGCGACCTTCACCTCGTACGCGGCCAACCGCACATCCTCCCGTAGGAATGCGGTCGATATCGCACCTTTCCGTCGACAGAATACGTGATTCTTGCCTCCTTCCAGGAGCATCTTGCCAGGCCCCGTCATGCTAGTATCATAGCGTCACATGAAGTCTTGGCCCAGCACGGCCTCCTCCCCACCGCCTAGACCACTGACTACGAGACAAGCGTTCGGATACGAATGCCCTGCGATCTCAAAGTCAAAGACCGCATACCCCATTGTCTCTGGAGTACCACCCGCAAGTGGTTTTACCCGAACCCGCGAAGCGAGCAGGTCGGGCTTGCAGGCCAGCGATTCATAGAACTGTTTAGACACTAGTGAGGTAGTTGCACCTGTGTCGTATAAAAATTCTCCTCGCCTAGTACCCACCCTGACAGGTACATACCATCTATCCACTATTGCTACCACGTCAATAGGAATAGAGATCACGGCTGGCCGCAGAACTAGTCAAATTTTTAACACAGTGTTCCCCACCCAGGTAGAGCTAACCGCGAGCAGCGCCGTGCCAGCGTCAGTATAGCGACCGTCCAAACACATTCCACGATCGCGCGGGATGGCTCGAATGTTACTAACCGACTCCTTCGACCAAAGTTTCGTATCGGTGGGCTTCGTCGGGTTCTCACCCTCCACCACCCCAGTTTCCTCTCTGTTCTGTTCTGCCTGCCTACCTGACCTCCCCAGATCGTACGACCCACATGGAGTTCCTTTGCCCAAGCGGGCTACGGAAGGGCTTCCCCCCCGTCAAGAGTTCCGTCAAACTTGCGGGTCCCGTCACCGCTTCCTTGCGAGACCCACCTCAATTTCCCTTAGTCGGTTTGTTATTTTCCTGGGAATTGTCTTCCTCACCCTTTTCTTTCGCGATGAAAGTGCGAAACTTTTTCAGGTGATTGCAATTGGCTTGCAAGTGGGTTGTCTTCCCGCAAAGCCAACAGGCAGGCTCTGGACGAGTCGCCTTCGTGTCTTTCTTCCTGTAGTCAGTTTTCGTGACCGTCTTCTTGGAAGATTTAGACAAAGTCTTGGTTTTATCCCACAACTTTTTTGTGCTCTGGTCAGACTTTTTACCGTCTTCCTTTCGCACGTCCTTCCTCATTGCCTGGAAGGCTGCGAAATCGGCTATTAAATCCGATTCCGAATCAGAGTCTGGGACTTTGGTTGCAGTAGACACCTCCGAAGTTTCGTCCCCCGACGAGTCAGAGTCAGACTGTGCCTCTGCTTCCGCAGCCACGTAAGAAGCTTTTCGCTCCTTGTCTTTCCTCTGTCCGTAGAACTTATATCCCCTAGTTTTAAATTTAGAGGACTGTCCTGGCGTGGAACCCAAGACACGCTGATATGCTGCCGGGCCACCTGCTCGCACGAAATCCGTTGCGAGATCTACTCAATCTTGCATAGACTTTGGGCGATTAGTTTGCACCCACATGCCAAGAAACTTATCTTCCAAGCCCGTGCAGAAGATACGGATTGACTCCTTCTTCATATGTTCGAGGTATTGGCCCTCGTACGCACGTTGACACAAGGTAAGCAGAGCCTCACCATAGTGTTGAAGTGATTCGCCAGGCTGTTGAATACGTTCGCGGTATTCCTCCTGGCGTTGTTCTTCGGTCTTTGTGTCCAAGATGACACAAAGCCTCGTAACTACGTCACTTAATGTTAGGGATCGTGAATTTCCCCAAGTTGACTGGTTCACATGTCGTGAAGTTGCCATAATCAGTTCGCGCATAAGCGTTTCTTCTGGCCAACCGCAAAGTTCGGCGTAGTTTATTGCTGCTGCGAGAAACTCCTCCCAATCCTCTCCATTACGAAAAGGTTTGAGATTTTTAGGTTTAGGATTTTCTCCCTTGCCCGTCGATCCGTACAAACGAACTTCCGCAGGACGGTCTTCGTTATATACGACGCTTGCTTCCATCTCAGGCATCATCGAACGTCTACACTTAGTAGTGCTCGTAGGTACCGTCATATGGCTATCTGGTTCGCGACCAGCTGACAGACCCGGTTTGGGCTGTAGGTCATTGTCCAATAATGGAATCGAAACATTAGTCAACGAGTAGTTGAGACCATTGTCCGAAGGAGACGAATCCACAAAGCTCTTCTTCCTGCAGTCTTGAATCCTGCCGGAGTACTAGGCAAGCGCGGGGCTCGCAGTTCCGTGCTATCCGTATCCTGCGATGGCATCTGCACACGCGGATCCGGGCTACCTGGAGGTAGCAGCGCAGGATATCTTCGATCCAACATGTCAATCAGATATTGGGGGCAAGCCGCATATTCGTGTAGACCACGATATAGCCGTTGTACACGCTTCAATGGAAGTTGTTCGTGCAGCACCCATAGCAGGTCGAGTGTTCCTCGAATTTCACCTTCAGTGATTTCGCTTGGTGGTTTTCCCGTCTTGTCGTAAGAACAAAGCACGGTAGTCAGATGGTCCATCATGACTTTCGCATCATCATGCTGCCCCAGCGGGACTGCAGTTTCCTCGGCTTTCGGGGGCTTAATGTCAGAATCATCCGATCCATCCGCCTCGCCTGTCTCGACGTTGTAGCCCGCCTGCTCTATGAGCTTGCGAAGATCGTCCTCGTTGTAACACGGGCGCAATCCTAACACCACAGCTACTAGTTTCTCAACTGAGCTTTGTGTTTCTGGATTGACGACCAATCCATTGGCACGCATATCGTCTATGTGTGCAACTACTTGCTCTAGTTGAGCAAATGAGTCATTCGCAAAGGTTTGCGCATCACCCTGACGTTTCGTCAACATCTGAGCAAGAGCCTCGCATGCTGGCTGCTCGGCTTCAGCCTTGGCTGCTGCCTTGGCTGCTTCCTCGTCGCCAAGAGTCATCGTCTGACTCTTAACATCGGGGATCCTTTCGGGAACTTCCCTACTCGGCCCTAGGCTCACGGCACCAATGTAGTGAGCCGCAGATTTGTGGGCACGAGTTTACGAAATTCCGGAAAGAATCACAAATACGAGGAGATTCGTTTGAACCTGGTTTATTTCCCAAAGGTATACAGTTACAAAGGTATTGTCACTGAAGCAAGGGTGCTTAATTTGAACAACAGAAGTATCTCGGTCCGCGGCGCGGCTCGAGTCCATAGTGTTAAGCGAAGCCTGGATCCCCTTGCGGAGGTAGTAGTATCCTCCGCCTACCGTCCGTCGGAGGGTGTCTGCAGTGTCGTCTGCACGGTGGTGAATGTCGCCCCCTGACGGAACTGGCCGGAACTGGTGGTAGTCGTCTCCGGCTCCGGTAGAAGTGCCCCCGCTGTCGTAGCCTGGTTGGTGTTCGGCGATAGTCGACAGCCTCGCTGTATTCTGGGTGGCGGACCCACTACAGATGTGATTAAAATCCTTTTGGGAAGAAATAAACCGAAAGAGTATTTGAATGGATTCTACTATGATGTGTTTCAATTATGGAATAGATTATATTATAGAAAGGTACCTCAGTCAGCGGAAGAAGTTAGATCGGAATTTTTATATAATAACAAATACATTCAGATAGGGAAGAAAACGGTTAATAAACCATGGTGGGAAATGGCTGGAATTAGAAGAATGGGGGATATATTAAAACCAGATGGGAATATAATGTCCTGCCCAGAAATTAGAAATAAATATGGGATATGATGGTCGTTCTTAGATAGAGCTCAGATCGCTAGTGCCATCCCCAGAGTCTGGTTGGAAAGGGTGAGAGAGGTGGGGATTGAAGGGCAGCCATAGAGAGAGGGGAGGTGTAAGCTGTTCGAAATTAAGGGGAAAGAGTTTAATATTTATGACATATGCAATAGAGAGATCTGTAAAGAATTAGTCAAGTGGGATGTACCCAAGTATGACATGTTTAGCAGGTGGGAGGAGGTATTATGGGAAAAGGAGATAGATCCAGCTAGGAATGTACTCCAGGATATATTTTTTATTGCGGCTAAGTGTAGCTCAGAGCCAAGATTACAGTCTCTACAATATTGTGTTATACATAATACAATATGTTGTAATGTTTATCTGAAAAATATCAAGATCAGAGACAATGACACAGTTCCTTCTGCGAGGAAAGAGATGATTTGGAACATTTTTTCGTCTCATGCCAAAGAACCAGCGAGTTTTGGGCCAAATTATGTGAAGAATTCAAAAAGAATGATATATTAAAACATGATGTTTTTTGTTTTTTTTAATCAGTTTTATTTTCGTACGAAATAACATGAAAATTTTGCAGAGCTAACCGCCGCATACATTTTGCGATTTTATAGGTTGTCTGCATTTCATTCTATGGACAATGCTGTATAATTTCATAAAAAATGATGATGATATTAACAAACTAAAATAGATTACATTATACTTAAGAGGTTCAATTTAAGTTAATATGGACAGATGATTTGAGAAATGATGGTAGATGAGAAAACATATCTATAGTGAAAAATGTTTCATCGAGGTGGGAGTGAGTGTGGAAAGAAAGAGCCGAGCAAGTGGTGAGTTTATTCTTTATCTAAGTAAAATCGTTTGATTTGAATTTTGAACATTTTGTTATCTTCAATATTTCTAAGTCTGATGGGTAATTTGTTCCAAATGGATCCTATTTGATAATGGAGAGATTGGATATCTGAATTCTTTTTTGGGGTACTTTTTTGGGGTCAAACTGACGAGTTGCTCGGTTTACAGGCAAGGTACCAGACTCTTTTAGCTTTGCTATTACAGTAAATGCTTGTTTGGAGAGAAGAAAATTAATCCTGTGTTTGATTTTCATTGTTTTAGTTGTCAGGTGGATTTCATTTGTTGATGTCCGAGGTGGGCATCCCAACGCAATTTTCAGTGCTTTGTTTTGCAATCGTTGGATAATATTAAGTGTTTGCTGGTTACATCTACTGATTAGTGCGATACTGTAGTCAATTATAGACAGGATATTCGCTTTAACCAGCAGTAATGCACTTCTTTTATTAAGATTTTTCCGGATTATAGATAGTTGATATATTCTATGATGAAGCGACTTTATTAGTATTTTACTCTGTTCATTAAAATTTAGTTTGCTATCAATATTTATACCTAAGTAGGTATAGTCTTTAACACATCCAATCTCGTTTTGATTGATTTTCAGCTGGAGATTAGTATTGCTTTTCTTCCTCTCTCCAAACAACATTGATTTAGTTTTACCAGTATTCACCAGGATTTTATTTTGGATAGACCAATTATAGAATATGTTAAGGTCTTCATTCATTTTCTTTGTTAACTCGTCAATGTCTTTGCCAGATGTAAACAAGACAGTGTCATCCGCATAGAGGATATAGTGGGAGGCTAAATTCAATTTATTTATATCATTGGAGAAAATGCAGTCACAGCAAAACAGAGCCCTCCGAATTATATATAATAAATCTAAATTTGACAATGTAGATCGTGAACATAAACTCCTTAATATTTGGCCCCTTCAACAGCGGAGAGATAAACATATACTTGATATTTCCTTCTATCTTTCCCAAAACCCCAACAATTTAGACAATAGGAGTCTGGGCACCAGAAGTCACGCCAAGGGGAGGAGAAATCTGATGGTATTATCCTCTAAACTATCAAAGGTCAATAACTCATTACTGTACAAATGTCAGACCAGGTGGAATGCTTTATCTACCGAAGCTCACCGAATCACAGACAAATTATCATTTAAAAAGTATACTGATAAGCTCCTAAATCCGTTTTAATCAGTAACTATCTATCATCAATTTCTGTATTACTAACTTGTATAACATTCCGCATGTGATTCAAAGCTGGTGTGAAAGCCGTCAATGGATGAACAAGGTAACCTGTTTTGGTACCTATGCATCCTTTGATTGCTGGAAACTACCAGAACTAAAAACCCTGTTGATCAATCACGTTACAAATGTACTCTGCCCTGAATAATATAGACTGTAAACACTCTAGCATTGTAGTGTAAGCAGTTATGTGTTTACATTCTTGTATTTAAATCAAATAGTCATAACCCACAACTGAAATGTTATCTTGACTCAAACTTTACAGGAGATTACTTTATAGAACGCGAATGCCTATAATTCTAGCGCTAGCTAGGATGTTGCTAACTTCATCAAATAACTCATGTGCAACATCTTCCTTGAATGCACACACAGTTCATTAATCCCTGTATATCTTTCTAGATATGTAGTGTATCAAACTTAAGCGAATAAGCTCTGTATTGTTAAAACCCTATATATGTAGTGTATCAAACTTAAGCGAATAAGCTCTGTATTGTTAAAACCCTATATATGTAGTGTATCAAACTTAAGCGAATAAGCTCTGTATTGTTAAAACCCTATATATGTAGTGTATCAAACTTAAGCGAAGAAGCTTTGTATTGTATTGTTAAAACCTAAAACCCTAGCTACTGGATATTATCATGACTTTACATCTGTACCATATTCTGTTACTCCTCATAATCATCACATTTACCACCTTAATAACATTACTATAATTTATTGTTATTGTTATCGTTGCAACATAAAAATATTCAAGGTATAAAACTCAAGGCACTCTTTGGAAGAACTGATCACAAGGGCTTGTCCTTGCGATCAGACATCGAACGACCTGACTTTGTAGTAACATCGACAAATAAAAGAATCCCTGAATTGAATTGAATTGAATTGAAATAAGATAGATAATCGGGCCCAATATTGATCCCTGAGGGACTCCACATTCAATAGGGGAAGGCTCAGAGTGGTAATCTGATATTTGGACAAGTTGTGATCGTTTCGTCAAATATGATTCTAGCCATTTTAAGGCAAGATTACTGAAGCCAATCTTTTTTAGTTTTTCTGTAATAATTCTATGATTTACACTATCAAAGGCTTTGCTGAAGTCTATAAAGACTGCAGCAGTGAGCATGTTATTATTATTATTAATATTGATATGGTTAACTAGTTGATATAAAGCTTCATGTGTACTTCTATTTTTCCTAAAGCCATATTGATTTGGGGTCAGGATGTCGTTAATATTCAGGTGATTCCATATTTGTTCAGCTATATATTTCTCCAATAATTTGCCTCCCACATGAGTAAGTGCTATGGGTCTAGTGTCCCCTGGCAATTTTACATTACTTTTCTTAGGAATGGGCTTAACAATAGCCATTTTCCAAGCTGTAGGAAAAACACCACTTTTAATCGATAGATTCATTAAATACTTCAGTTGGTTGATCAAACATAAAAACAATTCCTTATAGAGTTTAGCATTAATAGCCCTGCAGCCAGACGATTTCGAGGTATCCATGCCATGTATTAATCTACTTAGAGTATCCAGCGAGATAGTTTCAAAATTTGTACAATTTTCATTTATAATCTCATCTTTAAGCGTTAGTGGTATATGTGGAAGTTGTTGCTGTATTTTACTTCCTATCGAACAGTAGTGTTCGTTGGCAGAATTGGATATGTCCAATTTAATATTATCATGGGTATACATATTCGTAATTTCTTTAGTTTTGTTAGATGTGATTTCATCAATGGTCTGCCATAATTTTTTACTATCATGTGAGTTATCATTTAGTAGACCAATATAATATTCGGATTTCGCTCGTCTGAACATACTATTGACATGGTTCCTCTGGACTTTGGCTGCACGGATGTCGTGCTGGTCTTTAGTGATATTTGCATTTCTGAAGAGTTCTTCTCTGACTTTGCAAGCATTTATAATATCTTGCGTATACCATTTTGGCCTATTTAATCTGATATGAGTTGTTTTCCAGGGTGCAAGTTTGTCAGCTATCTCTACCATCTTATCATATAAATATAACCATGCATCATCAGTATTTTCAATTTTATAATATTCATCCCAGGACATGCCTTCCAGAATAGTTTCAATATTCTCCTTATTAACTCTGTTCATTGGTCTAATTCTGCGTTTTACACAGGGATCTTTTTTAATTCGCTTGTGCTTTAGGACCAGGTATATTACTTGGTGATCTGATATATTATAGTTAATGGTTCCCGAAGTAGATGACTTATTTGATTTATACATGAAATAATCCAAAACACTGTCCTTCTTAAGCCCAAAGCGTGTTATAAATTTTGAGTTTATGGTTAAACTGAATTCTTTCTGCAAGTCCTTCACAATTTTATACTTGGGATTTTGCTTGTCATTTAAATCAATGTCAAAGTCTCCGGCTAATATCGTTGAACCTAGGCGGTTTTGACTTTCAAAATCTTTCAATATTTCTCTGAGATGGGTGAAACATGAGTTGATGTTGGCTTGCGGAGGTCTGTACACCACACTCAAGTGAATGGGTTTCATGTACTCTTTTCTAATTGTGATACATAGAACTTCAATATGTTCATTACTTACAGAAAGCTGTTCATTTAGACTAAATTGATAGGTATCTCTTACATATATGCACACACCGCCTCCGTGCTTATTACCTTCTCTATTAAGATTTATCAGATTATAATTTGGATGATCAATCGAATTTAGGCAGGAGTCGTTTTTTATCCAAGTTTCTGTGAGACAAATTATATCAATGTGCTTATTAAATATATCTTCTTTTAACTGATCAAACTTCGGGACTAAAGAGCGAACATTAAGATGGATTAATTTACACCCATTCATATTCGTTAAATCATTCCAATTATCAAGGTGTTTTTCATTAACCTGGACTGCCATTAGTTGTTTACTCAGGACAGTAAGAAGAACTAACAGCAACGATTATCGTCATATGACAGCTTTGTCTTCTATCCTACCAATCACACAAACCAGTTATACGTAACATTAAATCATTTGCATCCCTCAGCAACGATCATCGTCATATGAGTTTTGCATATTCTCACTGAAAGTACAACAGTGTTAATTCGTCTAAACCTCGAGCGTATAACAATACATATGGAGAGATTGTAACCTTCAACAGAAATTATCATCATATGGTTCCTGCTTAGATTAATTTAATACCCAGCGATGCGGCGAGCTTGCTGTCATGGAATCAACTAAGTACAACGTCTCGATTTTCTATTTATATCATATTTATATCATATATTCTATTATATGGGCGGTCCAAAAACTTTGCCACAGTGGCGCCATCTGCATTTATTGCCTGTACCTACCGTTGGCGAATAAGGCATAGCATATATCAATGCGAGTTGTTTCAGATTTTGCTTTTTCAGTTTGTACCGAACCATTGGTGTTTTTAACGTTAGAGATTTACTTGATTAGTAATCACCTTCTGATTGGACCGTACCATTTGTGTTCTGGTATATAGTTTCAACATAGCAATTTACCTTTACCATTTTTGCACCGTACCATTGGATTTTAACATAGGTTATAAAATATCGTTGTATTAAGCATTTTTAAAGTATCTAAACATGGTCACCAAGTCTGTATTTCATGTTTCCTATAAGTACAATGTTCAAGGTTATCAGAGTAATATTTGATAGGTCACTTACCGGCATATCAAGGAAGAAAAGATGGTAATTTTCCAAATATTCTTATACAAGTATCCATTGTGCGTTCGTACCAAGAAATGCAATGAAATTGCTCGTGGGAGAGGGTGGCGAGGTCGACTAGCGATGATATATCGTCGTCTGGTCTTGCTGGCGGCCCTCTTCCTGAGCTTCACAATTGTACAGCAATGTCTACTATCAATATAAGAGAACATGTGATTATCAACATTCATATCATGCATTGTGTAGGGAAAGTTTCTAATACAAAACCTAGCGATTTATCATGCATTAGAAAATACTTTTATTGTTATAATTTATAATAATATTTCCAACATTTCATGAGACTTGTGCCCAGCTACTTCAAGTTGCCTGTACTGGCTTTCAAAGTGGTCATTTTACAGTTGTTGCTAAATATAGAGCATTTGACGGTATAAGTAGGTATAGGGTACCGAGGCATAAATAGTAGTGTGAGATATTAGTTACAATGGTTATCCACTCAGAAATGGTTAGGATAGCGTGCCCAGTCATTACTTGTTGTTGTATTATATCACAGACAATGATTATCATCATCCTGTGTGTTTAATTAATTGAAAAATAATATTGTCATTTTAGATTCTATATGCGTGGGGTTTCATGGTATAACTTGATCTGTTTGGCCCAGTTCTTTAGAACTATCTCATCCAAGTGGATACCGTCAGGCAGTCTTGTATAAGTGTGTCTCGGACGGTGTTTTTCATACTTGTGCACTTTCGTGATCAGGTGTGGGTGATTTAGGCTTCTATTGAAATTCATCATTCGCAGGTCTTGGTTGATGGTTAATATGGCATTAGAAATCATGTTTTGATGCTCGGAAAAACCCTCCAGTTTATTCTCTTTGTTCAGCTGGACTCCTATTAGACCTCCTAGAGATATGTTACATATGGTCTGCTCATATTGTAGGTAATTGAGAGAATCTTCATAAAGGGATATCATATGTCGCACCAGCTGGCCCTCGTGATAAGAAGCTAGCGATATCTCCTGTGTTTCTCTATTTTTCAAACAAAAATCACAGATGCCGCCAATAAGGATAGCATTTGTTGGGTGATGGAGATTTATTTTCCTTTTCAATTCAACTGATAGGCGTTCCAGACCGGCACCACTGAAGGGATATATTATAATATCACTTGAATTTATATACGGTTGGAGATGCTTTCCTCTAGAGTCTGTTACCACAATCGTTGAGGGATTCATTTTTTCTGCAATTTAAACAGAATATATAAGCTCATGAGGTTATCACGTTGTACAGTGCCCTTCTGCGTCAATTTTACACATTTTGCTGAGAGATAGATCTCCATCAATTTCAATTTCACTATCAGAGACAGACAGGTTATTTTCATTACAATTCTGCTCGATTACCTGGGGTTTTTTAGCTGATCGATTCCTAGAAGAATTCTGAGATTTGTTCTTAGATTTTTCAGGATTTGAAATTACCTCCTTTTCTCCAGGTGCTGGCTTCTTGCTTGTTTTAGAGTTAGATCCAGATCTTAGGTATGATGGAGTCAATTTGTCTGCATACGTTGGGGATTGCGAATGCATTCGAACTGATCCAGTGGTCGTTCTCACTTGGGTTGTACTAGTGGATTCCTCAGCAGGGGACGAAGGTGGAGGCATATTGGGACGTACATGGCCTGAAGGGCCTAGAACTTGTTCACTAGGTTGGATGTGCCTTTCTCTATGGGGCATAGGTTGGCTTGATGACATGGGTCGTTGTTCGTATGCATCATTAAACATGTCTTCCTGGTAATGGGTTAACCAATTTGCGTGTTCATTTCCCCCAAATGTGGCCATGTCAGATTTCTGATTTTCATCTCTTGTTTCATATTTCTTCCTTCTGGGTTTAGGGGAACTACTATTTGATGGTTTGGGTTTTTCTCCATTTAGTCCCTTGAATTTGCGTTTTATCCTATCTTCTGATGATATCTCATTGTTCATAGCAGAACGAATATCTTCTAAGATTTGTCCCATGAGGTTTTCGCCTATGTATTTATCCCCACCGATTTGATCAGCATGTAAATGGTAACCTATTGCCCAGAAGCGATCACTAGTTGCTTCGTATAGGGATCTGGTTCCTGTATTAACCAAGTAATCAGCTAAGTCTTCATTTTGAGAAAACTTTTCTTCTGCAACTGCTCGCATGACACGAATCTTGAGCTTTTCCCATTTTTCGGTGGATTCTACTTCTTGGGCTATTCTTTTTATTTTTCTTGGATCTTTCTCGAGGAATATCCTCGTAGCTTCCTCTCTTTTGCCTAGGAGATTTGCCCTGGCGTAATGGTACGCTTGTTCGGCACAATTAAACGTAAGCTCATCAACTTTGATGGGGGATGGGAAGAAATTACTTAAGGGAGAATATTGCGATTGGAAAAAAATACTGGCATCTTGGCATCTGTTCTCTTGGTTTTCGCGTCACTCAGCTTGTATCCATTGTCCAGCAATTTGAGCTGGTCGTGCTTGTACCAGATATTGTCTATCTGCAGCTTGTCCCTTACGATTTTCCCAACCGTTTTCCCTCCTTTTTTTTCAGCGTGATATTTGACCATCCTTAGTTTTGATTTCCTTTCTTGGATCTCGTCCGGCAAGTCAGGATTGATGTATACTCTGGGGAAATCGTGACTATCCTTCAGACTTGATCGTCTGTCATAGATATAGTTACGCAAGGGCTCATTCTTTAACTTAATCAAAATTTGACGAGAACCCAGTTGTTTTTTCCAAAGTCTCCTGGCATGATGTATATCTTTTTCCTTAATCGTGGGGCAGATCACATTTAATACTTGTAGTACTACTTTGTATGTGTCTTCCTTTTTATTGTAGGGCACTCCACAGATTAATAGGTTTGCTCTACGTAAATCTGTTTCTAGTGAGAGGATTTTCTCGTGCTGATTTTCTTTCTCTTCGGTCAAATCATGCACTTTAGATCGTAGTTCGAGCACTTCTTTCTTTATACTATTTTCGCTGAGTACAAGTTCGTCAACCTTGCTTACTATTGTTTCATAGTTTTTGTGGGCAAAATTGAGTGACTTTTTAAGTGAATCAATACTTTCATCTCCTTCATCGATCGCATATTCAGCAATTGAAACCAGGTCGAAATCAGACAAAGGTTCAACAGTCGGGAGAGCATTTTCATTGTTGTCCAACAAAGGGATTAGCGGTCGGTTGAAAGCTGTGGCTGCTTGGTTTTGCGTCAAAAACACTGGCGTATCGCCTTCCATATTGAACGATATATAGAGAATTCAGTAAATGTTCCTCCAAAAAACAGTCAAATATAGATCAAATGTTCATAAAAATACATTCACTCAGCTCTATCATTCCAGCTCACTCTGATAGGAAACTATCAGATGAAAATAATGGTTTTAGTCCAATATATGATCAAGTTTAGAGCAGTCTCGGCGGAGCTCCCACACACACGTCTGATACCTCCAAAAGCCTGGCTCTCTTGTAGTTGACGGTTTGGATAAATGCGATATATTGCTAGGATTTTTAGGGAAAAAAAGGTATGGCTGGTTTATTAATTGGATTATTCTAATGGCAAAAAATTATATACATAGACAGAAGTTGTTTTATGAAAATGATATTGTCTTCAAAGCTTTTCTGAACGAAGTCAAAATTAGGTATCGTTCATTAAGATACAATGCTGCATTTGACCTGAGCAGTGGTAAAGGGTTGAAGAGGGTGGATAGGTATGTAGAGCAGATGTATAGACTGTAGAACAAAATCACAAGGAGGTGAAAATGTACAATAATTATCAAAAGATTGATGTATGTTAAAATCTGTTATTGTATTGGTAAAAAGAAAATGTCAATGTATTTTTATATTATAATGGACATTGGTGCTCTATTTTATGACAAACTATTTTTGTAACCTCTTTGTATATAAGTTGCTAGATAGAAAATTAAAAATCGAAAAAAAAATATAAAAGAAAAGGTTAGCGTAGGATGTGCCTTAGTCATGTAAAAGCCCAGATGGCAGGTATGTTTGAATAAAACCTTTAAAAACAAAAAAACAAAACAATTACTTTATATCAACATATTTGAAAGGATGAGACCCAGGGGGTATGATGCATGGTAAATTAGGACATATAGTAAGTACTTCAATATTTTTTATTGAGTGACAAAAAGTTAGCAATATTTAGTCAAGTAGCTAAATTATACTCCTTAGGATGACCTCAGTAAAGATATACTCTAAACAGTCATGAAATTTGGTACATGTTTTCATGCCATTAGCAGCGGTAAGTCCCCTACTAATGAGAACATTGCAACAAAGAGATTCTGTAAATAAATTAAAACACTGTGAAAAATATGAATTTCACGACTTGGGACTCATTTCCCTATGACACAGCATATATGCCTTTAAATACAAATCTATCTGTTTAAATCTATAGTGCTATTCATCTTAGTTGGTGCATTAGTGTGGTACTAATTGATTGATGTATCTGGTATATCTGTCTGTCGATAAGGTATAGCCTATAATAGTGAGATGGTGGGAGAAATATTATCAAAATTAATAGTGAATTGTTGTATGTTGTAATTTTAAAACCTTTACAAAATTTTGATTTCAATGTTTTATGCTAAAAGATGTTTCCAAATCGTAATGAAAATATACATGTTGTTTTAACCAAATTTTATCATAAATTTTCACATAAGATCTCTTTTGTGGAAAATTCTCATTCTTCGGAGGTATATGTGCTGTTCGTAGCATGAATATATATGTACCAAATTTCAAGACTGTGGGTTGAATATATCCTTGCGTTTTCAAGGTCATCCTAAGGAGTATATTTACTTTACTGGTAATTGTTCTCCCAGAAAATATTGCAAACTTTTTTTCAAACATAAAAATATCAACATAGTATATAGAAACACTTCTTAGATACATCCTAATGTTTATGATCAATGGAATCAGCTTCATCTTGTCAGATGTGGATATCAGATTATTATGTAATATTGAGTAATGATTATCAATTACCAATCATGAATTATGTTTATTAATTATGCATGTTAAACATTAATGGAGTGATGTATATTAAGCTAGTAAGGTAATACCATGATGTTAAAATTTATTCTTCGACAGGTAAGACCCTGCAGGGGGTCCTCATTTGCATGATCTATTTATAAATGTTACATACCAGCCACTATGTATACCGTCTTTTCAAATATAACGATAACTCAAAATCCATTTTTTTGCGACTTCTGACTCATTTTCCTGTATTTTTCCTTATTTTCCTTATTTTGCTTAATATGATACAATGTGTATGGTATAAGAATGCGTTTTTTTATCCTATTGATATAATCCATAACAATGTGTTTGGCTATTGATTAACAATTGAAGTTTGTATTCAAAACATGTTAAGCTTTTGATCACCTTAATATTTGGATATGTGGAAGAATGTAAGGAAACAAAGGTCAAACTGATAACTTGTCCCCTCCCCCTTCCACTTCAAATTAGCTTCTACGCCCCTGCATGATGAACTTCATGCACCCATTTGTATGCTGACCGAGCGTTAACATGGTATTTTATTTTTTCTGTTGGAATGTATCGTTAACATAATCATGTGTAGTGGGTTTGGGGTTTTACTGTATATTGATACTCTATTGATGTCACTGTGCGGTGCTGTCCGCTGAGGCTAGTACACCTGTGCTAACCCCAGTGGGCAGTACTGTTTCAAGTTACCACATACCAGAGAGTGTGTTGGTCCTTTTATATCATCAAATACAACTGTTTACCCTTTGTTGTTCTTATATTATCTTAATGTCTGCTGATAATGTTACTCTTAAAAGCAGTGCAAAAGGTTCTCCCTTGTCGTGTGTTTTTATTACGTGCTGAGCGGATCAAATTCGAAGATCACTACACATGTTTAAATTTGTTTATGCCCTTGATATTCAGAAAACACTGCAACCATCTACATGAAACCTAATTTTTCCATATTTAAGAGATTTTATTTGTTTCTAGGGGTATGTTTGATATACAATGGTGTCAAAAGACTTACGATTATATCAACATGAGGTAATTTGTGATTGATATATGTGTGATATAATGTGGAGTATAATAAGATCATTTTATAAATATCAATATTCCTTTTTCTATCCCTGTGATGATATTTGATACATTATGGGTAGAAATGTATGTGCTAACGCTTTGTCAGCATACAACTTCCCCATAATATTTACCCATGGATGTAAAATATTCATTCACCCACAGATGTTCTTCATTTTTTCAATAAGACATCTTCATGGTAGGTTTTTTTATATTTGAAACCAACAGATAGGTTAATATGATAGTGCTTCTTCATTAATTTTTTTTTTTTTTTTTTTTTAGAAACGTTTATTAATCGATACACAAAATAATATGACAATATACAATCTATTCTTGCAGAGTACAATGACATGTGTATAATTGGTAGGAAAGGAGCCTCAGTTTTAACCATTTGAATGGTTAAATCTGGTTAAATTTGAGTCATGATTGCCTCAACATCAGTTGTTGTAGGCAAAACTACACAACTTTGAGGTTATTTTGACCCATGAAACCTTTAATATTGATCATACATGCACAAATGTAAGGTACCACAGATAATTCTGAGTTCCAGTAATGGCATTGACTTGTTTCAATTGTGTGCGGTACAAATTAAAGAAATTACAAAACTTTTTCCGCAAAAAAAGCAATTGAAGCACTTTCATGAGAATCGTCCATATATATCATATAAATGAAAGACCAATGCTTAACAATGAATTGCAGCATTTTCCCAGCAAGGTAATGGTGCTGACCAATAATATTGTTGAACTGTACTTGCGCCATCTAGTTGTGATGGTGAGGATTGACCAGTACACAAGCCAGGTGGCAGCACACGCGATAAGGACGCGGATCTGGGATGGGGAGACAATGCCAGGGCGTAGAGCTACATATATATAGTTATTGGAGGGAGGAGGGGTATGTAGCTCTATATGCCAGAGGTAGTTATTGGGGTAGGTGCCTAACCAATAAACAATAATTACTTTTCCCGAGAAACTGGGAAAAGTAAACCCAGCTAAAATAAGCTTACGCACCCAAACTGAAAAGTTCACTTAGGATGTTCACATGTGCTCAGCATAATACAGTGGGTTTTTTTCCCCACACACAATTACTGGGTTGTTGTTTTTTACAGATCTGGGCAGCTGCTCTTGGCGTGGAACTTACAGCACAAGAAAATTCCATAATGAGCATTAGGCCTATCAACCACTAGCATTATGGTAATGAGAACATGTTGCCTCCGTGCGACTCAGTTGTAGAGCAACATGTCATGCTAAAAACCCATATATTTATATCAAGCTGGAAAGGTGAACCATGTCATTTAAATTAAATAGATTTTCACTAACATTGACAACAACAAAAACTAGGCACAAACCTACAAAACTTACTCCTACTGTTAGCCTACTTAGCCATACTTTGGGATGGATTTGTTTGCAATTCCATAAAGGTTCTCGGAATGACGGCGAATTGAGAATGCGGGTGGTCGGTATGATATTGATCGGTGATTATAACAAATGTTCACCAGGTGGAGTTACTGTAAATGAAATACTCACCAGTTGGTGCCACTGGTATTGATAGGCCCAATTAGGGCTCGTATAAGAGATGTGTAGAAATAAACTAAAACCATCTTAGTAACAGCTTGAGTCACTTGTCCTTACTCCTCGCTCCAAGATTTAATCCACTTTTATACACCGATATTAACTATAACTTAAGGATGGTTTATTTTTGTATTTCTTGTTTTTATCAAGGTCCTCAAAAGTCATTATTTTTGCTGCAACGTCTCGTTGGAACCATTTGTAACCCTAAGCAGTTAAAACAAAGACGAAATTACCAGACCCTCAAATGGGGGGGGGGGGGGCGGGAAATACTAGTGGATTGGACTGTTTAAACTCTGGTATCCTCGCTAGTGTCGTACATATGGAACTGTAGGTGAGTGGCAAGCTGCTGGATCAGCAATCAGGGCATCCATTGAAGTTGAGCAGCAGTAGAACAATGAAGAATTAAAGAATAGACGCCAATCCAAACGCACGCTCCTATGTGGCACATATAAATAGAAAATCTTTCTCTGTGAAGTATAATCAGGCTCATATTGATGCAAAAACTACGTCTGCCGATGATGACACTCTATGTAAAACAAATAGATTTTTTGTCTGTGCAACAACAAATGTGAATGTGAAATGAATGGCATCAGCCAGACCTGCCACTATAGAAGTGGACGATATGGTCAACTTAAGTGGTCTCCAACCTTCTTTTGAGCGTGGCAAAATATTTTTTGTATGTGTTTATCTGCATGTATCGAAGAATTGGTAATCAATTCACAATGTGAGTCCCACAAGCCTACGTCACGCTAATTTACTACCCATGTAAAACAATAATAAATGAGAATATATTTTCACTAATATACATGAAAAGAATATCAAATATTATTAGTGAGGCATAAAATAATTCCCTCTCTCTCCCCCTCTCCCCTACCCAGTGGATAGTTTTAAGCGTTGGACACAAGATGGCAGCCATTGCATCCATTTGGAATACGGATATACATAGAGAGTGTATTCATTAATTTTGGTGAGGAATATAATATGTTTTGTTCGTATTGGGACGTATTATTTATATCAAATTAGTTAATTATATTCACGAGTGATCGAGAGTTTTATAATAGGGTACCTGTAGATACGGTGCATCTATGTGTATATTTTCATGTATTCGTTGCACAAATGGTTAACTAAAGTTATACGTCTCTTTAAGCCGCCTATGGAGTGCTATTTCATATATCTATACCTGTTACTTACCTTACAATTCGTTAGATGAATAACTGGTTGGTGCAAGTCGGTCCTCTACATTAAATTTTTATTCCAGGGACCGCTTCATTTGTGCCCATACCATCCTTAGTGGAAACCAAACTGTAAACACACGGATTAAAAGGAGATCTGGATTTTTATGTGTACTGTTTCCATTATTTCTCATGCCTTACCACTCGTACATTCATCCATGATAGATTGTTTCTTCAGTGGACACACAATATTTCTATGGACTGCCTGCTGAACCGTGCTCAGGACGATCTGCTCTACATTATCTTTGACTGCATCCTCTCTGCATTACTTATATTTCTGTTTCCACAGGTCGCTATGAATATGAATATAAATTCTTTCATAATTATAATATATATGTATCGATACCTTTCAACTATTTTTCACACATCTTTCTTCATTAATTTTGTTGGAGTTGAAACATACTTGAACTACACCAACACACCAGAACCATGAAGATAAATGATTGGACGCATGTAATATTTTTAAAATGGCACATGGTATCCACGCCTTGAGGTTGACGCTTTGACCCCAAATGGAATACATTAATTTGTTGATATCTTTAAGTCGTGGATTATTCAAAAAGTCTTATGTATGTATATTGTTACCGGTCGTACTCGGCATTGGTATAGTGAGGCACAGAAATTAAAATAAAATGAACTAAAGATAAGAACCACCAGGAAAATGCTGTGGTGTAGGGGTATCGCCATTCGTGACATGTTTACTGTTGCTGTTTTCAGAATTATATATAAGTGAGATTATTAGCAATAATAATTCAAAAAAGCAAATGTGACCCCTCTCTTTAAAGGCGGCACAAAAAACGATTCCAACAACTATAGACCAATCTCAAGCATCAATCTAGTTGCAAAAATAATAGAAAAATTAATTCAACAGCAACTATCAACCTATTTTGAGGATAATAACCTGTTCTTTGAGAAACAATATGGTTTTAGAAAGGAGAGGTCAGTTCAACATGCCCATATTGATTTTATGAATGAAGTTTATCGCCATCTAAATGACAAATCCTATAATAATACTGTCTTCTTAGATTTTAAAAAAGCTTTCGACACAGTTCATCATGACAGACTATTATTCATATTAGAACAATATGGTATTACAAACACAGAATTATTATGGTTCAAAAATTACCTATATAACCGGAAACAATTAGTAAAAGTAAATAATATAGAGTCAACAGAAGGCGAAATAACATATGGAGTGCCACAGGGCACTATCCTGGGCCCGGTCTTATTCTCAATTTATATTAATGACTTAAATATGGTTATCGAAAAGTGTACAGTCCAGCACTATGCGGATGATACTATTCTATACTGCCACAATAAGAACATTGAAACTGTAAATCAAAACATACAACATGACCTGGACAGGATTGACCTATGGTGTAGACTAAACAAAATATCCATAAATACTTCCAAAAGCAATGTTATGCACTTTTCAATGTCAAATTCAAAAATTAAAGAAGAAAACCCCATAAAACTGGGGGAAAATATCCTGAAATCAGTAGATGAATATAAATATCTGGGCCTAACCATGGACACGGGCCTCTCTTTCAAGAAACATATAAATACAGGATAAGTCACTAGTGGGTCTGAAGGAGCGGGAATATCGCACGAGTTGCAACCGCGCAACACACGAAGCCGAAGGCTGAGTGTGTTGCGCAGTTGCAACGAGTGCGATATTTCAAGCGACGAAGACCCACAAGTGATTTATCTGATTTATTATATATGCTTATATAAGAGGTAGTAGAACAATGTATATTTTGCTGAAAAAATCATATTTGTATTGAATTGCATTATATTTGCATTTCAACCATTTGTCCATTATCACTATGCTCCTACGTGCAGCAAATGAAAAATGAAGGAACCATGAGAGAGAAAGTGTGCGCGAGAGAAATAGCTCACATTTCCACATCAATTTCAGGCACTTTCACAGCTTCAAATCTGTTTAAAATAAAGTTATGGTTTGACAAAGAGTAGTCATTGATAATGATGAAAGGGTTTTAGTCTATTAATTTATTTGAAATATATATGACACCTCTAGCTACGTTGGAAGTTACGACGATCTGCTGTTTGTTGTCAGTTGTAACTTGTTGTCAGTGGGCCACTGCGGGAAAACCACTCCCATTTTCGAATCAATTTTCAACTTTTTCATAGCTTTAGATAGTTTTAAAACCACAGTAATGCTTTAAAAGAGGATTATACCTTAATAAAGATGAAAGTATTTTACTTTATTTCCTTCTTTTGATCTATATTTCACCGTTCTGCCTCCCGTTCTGCCTACGTTCACAGCTGATCAGCCAAATGGCGTGATTCCCGTCAGTTGGGCCTACGCTGTCAGAGGCGCCTTCGGTAGGCCACTCAGAGCGTGGAGTTGTATACGACACAACTCAGAGCGTGGAGTTGTATACGCACACAACGTATACAACTCTACAATACGTTGTCTCAACGGCAACGCGTATATAATAAATATCATTAGAAATAAGGTTAGTACAAAATTAAGGCTATTGTATAGAGTGAGGCACTGTTTGACAGAGAAGAGCAAAAAAGACTTATATAAAATGACCATACTCCCGCACTTTGATTTTGGTGATTATTTGTATGACTCCGGACCAAAATCTCTACTTGGTAAGCTCCAGTCCTTACAAAACTCAGCACTTCGAATCATTTTTGGAAAAACAAAATACACAAATGTGGATGAAGAACATTTAGACCTAAACTTATTACACTTAAACAAGAGGAGACAAAAACATATAATTAACTTAAGCCACTTCATGGCTACCGATGAAACCAATTTGGATAATAGAAAAATTTCAACTAGAAGTCATGCCCAAGGTAGACGTAATTTAAAATTACTACAGCCAAAATCGGCAAAAATTCTAAACTCTTTCACTTATAAATCGGCTAAATATTGGAATTCCCTAAAAACTGCTGCTCACCAGGTACAGGACCGGAAAACTTTTAGCAATATTGTTCACACGTGCCTAAATACAATAGAAATATTGTAGATCACCCCCTACCATTGTACGTAACCCTTATATGTTACTGTATTTATGTCATGATCTGCTGTGGATCTAACATTTTATTTCATTTCATTTCATTCTTATCTTTTTGCTATTGTATTTCTGATATTTTTGATATATGTATTTTGTTGTGTATGTACACTACTCATTGGTCTGGACCGACCATACCAACAACCAACCATTGTTTGATTACACTTTGTTATTGTACCCTAACTTTTACCGCATATTCTAGTTAGTACTACTCACTGTTAGGTAGTTATTATATATTAATCAACTAAGCCTACCCTTAAAAAAACAGCTAAACATAGACAGGTAGAAAATAGCCCTTGGATATCAAATTAAATAGCCATGAAATTTATATCAGAGTATTTTATTGTAAATCAGTTTTGGCAACAACCAACCACCAGGAACCCACTGGAAGACTTGGAACCTAGGTTTCAAAACTGGGCCTCCTTTTTGTAGTCATCATTTATGCAAATAAAAAATGTCTTGAATTGAATTGAATTGAATTGAATGTAAATAAGCATTTTTTAAATGAGAAATATTGGGTTGCCAATCCCTTAGGGCCTAAATTATCCTTTTCCAGTTTCTATAAATGAACCCACAAGATAAGAACCACCAGGAAAATGCTGTGGTGTAGGGGTATCGCCATTCGTGACATGTTTACTGTTGCTGTTTTCAGAATTATATATAAGTGAGATTATTAGCAATAATAATTGTTATATATTATGTTGCGCCTTTCATCAGCTCTATATAGCACCAAATGAAATAGGATTTTGTGTTTTGAGAGAAGGCTTTGCTATAGCAGGAAATGAAGGAAAGGTTGCCGTTCATGATAATGTCGCCGTTAACATGTGACAGTCTCTGCGATTTATGTTGGTACTCTATTTTAAAACTTGAATAGGTTAATTTCCAGCAGCATGATAATTGTTATACCCTTTGGGGGTATAATCTTCCTAAATATAATTGTTAAATGTAACTGACTAAAGTTAAATGTTAAATGTAACTAAAGTGAAAAGTTAAATGTAACTTATGACTAAAGTTTTAAAGTCTGGAGTGCTGCAAGGATGATACAACTATAGGGGAAATCACCAATGAAATCTCGCTTCTCAAAATGATCACATAATATGAATATCCATTAATAGTTTTGTATTTCTTATTAACTAAATCATTTTTTGAAATTCCCTAATTATATATGGGACAAGTGACCAATTATATTTTGAGGTAATTTAAGTGTTTTATGCAGAGGATGATTATCATCCACTGAAGGTATATTTTCAAACAGAATATAAATAACACCCGGCAATCCAATTAATATTGGAAATAAAACACAAATCCTTCATATCATTCTCATCAGAGATTTGGTCCGTTTATTAAAAATAGTGACGTTTCTTTGCCAGAGTTGTTCAATTGCCGAGATGCTTTCTAGTGCTGGAAGGGACTATAGCTCCCCCTACGCCATTTACTCAGTGGCTGGCTGACATGACACTGTAAAATTGACAAGCAGAAATTGTCTAATTTGTGAGTTAAAGTTGTCTCATTCAGCCACACATTCGTCATGCCCCTACCGGCCAGAAGGCTACCTACACTTTCTTACCGCCACAATGCTCGCGGATTTCTTATCATTCCGAAGTCCAAAGGTACAGGTGAGGTCCAGGTCTGACCGTTATCTCAAAGTCGATCACATGGGAAGGGAGGGGAGGGGCTGACCGCCATGTCAGCGGAGGGGGGAATACTGATTAAAGAGTGGGAGGGAGAGGGGAGGGGAGATAACCCCGTGACCTGGTCACCACCCAAAGAGATTGGCCAGAGTGGCAGTGGTCACTCTGACCCTCGTTTTAATATTTTGTCTGTCATTGTTATCCTGTGGCTGATTGGATCTCTAATCTAACCTGTCGATTAATTGGTCCAACGAGACCTAAGCCAATCAGCGCAGGCCCAGTGTATTCGTTCTAATCTGTCTAGTATAAGAATAAAGATCAGAGTTAGTTCGACCTCTTTTAAGTGATCCTACTGATTTGAAGCATACATCTCTGTGTGTTGCGTTGATTAATTTCTTGCCCAACTACTGACCCTGAATTATTACGAAGAATGGCCCGCATTTCTTCATTGGCGACCACGAAGGGACTAGTTAGTTGGTCAGATCAGCATCCGACCTTAAAAGCAAGCAAAAGGAGTCAGGTGAGTGTGCCTTTTTCAAAACTGCCATTGTATTTATGGGTGTTGTGTTTTTGGGACTCTGAGCTGGGCTTTTATTGGAAGGTGCATTAGCTGACAAAAATCACACAAGTATTATCTTGCTATATCCTGTAGAGATAGTATTTTAGACATGCCACAGAATTGAGTATGTGGAGGAGTTCCCACAATACCTCGAAACTGAGGATATTTTCCTAGAGGAGATATTCAATGATGGTTATCCACCGATCGCAGAACCAGAGGATTGGAACGACTGCGTAGGCACGTCTGAAAGTGTGATCCAGTTCAGCAGTGAACAGCTAGACACTATGTCTTACCACTGGGATAAAATGTAATGGGTCAGAATAGGGACTAAAGAGATCAAAATTTTTGTTTTTGGAAATACCTGCACAAAAATTGTTACGTTGGATCTAGGCAAAAAATTAATATTCCAAATTCTCTATATAGAAATAGAATATTCCAAATAAAGCAGGTAGTAATAATTGATCTTTACATATAATCAGCTAATTAACACACCTCCGAAATGGCGTTGACAACACCCATTAACTGGGAAATCACCGCCAAAGAGGTAAATGCACTCAATGATGCTGATCGTAAAGTGCACTATGCATCAATAGAAGTAGTTAGAAGGCGTATGGAGAGACATGCAACCTTGCTGGGTCCTAACGATGGGACCAACAAAGAATCACTCAGAGAGTGGTTGGAGGGATTGGACAGAGTTAGAATCACAGTAGGGGCACATGATCTCATAGCCATAGAGGCAATTATTTTGTTAGCTCAGGGATCGTTAGCACGTTCCATCGAATCTTATGTAGAAGCACAGGGAGGGGAACGCACATGGGAGGGTGTAAAACAGGAAATAGTTCGCTTGTTTATGGGAGAAGAGGAGACCACTCAACTTAGAGAGAAGTTGAAGGGGATCCATCAACTCCCATATGAAGACATACAAATTTATGGCCGTAAATACCAGGAAACAGCTCTAAGGGCTTATGAACCAGACATTTTGGCCTTGCCTGTAATTCAGTCGCAACTAGCTCGAGATTTTATACGTGGGCTCACCGATAGACAGGTACGGTGTGAGGTATTCTCAACCAGACCAGAGACCTTGGGGGAAGCAATTGACCTGGCGACAATGGCAGCGTATATCTATACGTTAGCCGATGCTCCAGTCAGAGGTGCAAGGAGAGAGGAACCTATGGAAATAGGCGCCTTACTCCCAAAACCTCGGACGCCAGTCCCAACTCTGACTCCACCGACCTCTACTGGGGTGACCGATGTTGGAACAAAGGCTATGATGGACGAATTAAAAGCATTAAGAAATATGGTAGAACTCATGGGGAGGGAAAGATCTCAACCTTCATCAGTAACAGTTCATGCACCACCAGTTCAGAACCAGGCTCAGTTTCCCTTTGTACAACCACCTTATTTGCCTACATTTCCGCCTTATAGCGCTCCAAACCCTGCCCCGGTTGCCAATTCTAATCAGGTAGAGTCACAACAGGGTCAGAAAAGGAAGGGAGGGGCACAGAAAGGGGGGAAAAGGTTTATAGGTAAGAATACTTGTTATGAATGTGGATTGGAGGGACATTTTGCTAGAGAATGCCCTACTCGATCGCACAAATGAGAGCAGCTGTAAGGCCAGACATAGAAGAAGTAATGGATAACAAAATGCAACCCGTTATAGCGGCTATGCAAGCCATAACTCCCAGAGTTCCCACAAACCCATTTGTTCTCCCTTCGGGGGAATAAATTCGACGGATAAGCGGTTTTGTGTGGCCCTTCCTGTGGCGGGAAGGAAAGCACAAGCGCTTATCGACACCGGCGCCACTAGAAGCTTAGTTAAGTATGATTTGTGGCAACATTTCAATAAGATAAACCACCGACCGTTAATTTTGGAACAAGGTGAACAGTTACGGTCACTGAGTGGTCATGCTTTGCAGTCAGAAGGTAGGGCGATAATTAAGGCTGGGGGTAGTCATCTTCCTGTATACGTTGTTTTGTTTTTTTAAAATTTTATTGGTCAAAGTTTCATACCATGATAATTCTCATTTGCCAATTGAAAACAATATTCCTAACAATCTCTACTATATTATAACATCTCGATCATCTCAATTACCTTTCATTATACTTTAACTTGTTTAATCTGTTATTTTCTACTTATTACATTCTGCGATCTTCAACTACAATTTAATATATCTCGCCGAGTCGTTTCATACAAAACAATTCCGCTTAATACAATTATTACATGATTACAGGTACAAGTTTTTGTAATTTTTTTGTGGCCTGTTAAAACATATATATGCAAGTTCGCGGATAAAATACAATAGTAACTGCACCTTTATAGTTATAAATTATATCTATTCTAGTTACCCAGCTTCTCGACCTTTTTGGTCTCAATACATTTCTGGTCAGTATTAAGTGGTTAGGTTCGGCAAGTACATATATCTCAGGCTTTTATTGCCGCCAGTTGTTATTACCTTTGAGGGTTTTTTTCAGTGTACCCCACTCTTTGATTTTGTCAATAGGGTCAAGTCGATTCCAGATCCTTGGACCTTGGATATGAGGTGATCTATTGTATTTTTCTGTTCTACTGATCGGCTGGACGAGGTTAATTCCTCTAGCCTGCCTTGTTAGACCCTATTATCTGCAGTTGACACTTTTTTGAATTTACCTTCAACTGGTTAGCTTTCATCCAGGAGGAAATTTCGTTTGTTACGACCTGTGATATATTCAGACATTCATTTTTATTCGTGCCTGTAACGGTTATAGCCGTATCGTCTGCATAGATACTAATACCTATTTTAATTTCGTCATTCGGTACTACTACTCTATTAATGCAGTTGGGCAGGTCATTGACGTATATCAGAAAGATAAGCGGTCCTATTATACTCCCTTGTGGCACGCCCTAACTGATGTTTAGTGGGTCTGATAGTGTTTCTCCCAATTTTGTTCGTTGGATACTATTTGTCAGGTAGTTACCTATTATATCTATGATCTTTTGATTTACTCTGTAGAATTCTAATTTTTTCATTAGGACATTATGATTTATGGTATTAAAGGCCTTGGCCACGTCATAATATATTGCAGCTGTTATCTTGCCTTTATCTATCCCTTCTATTATTGGCCCTAGGAATTCATAGGTAGTTCTGTTAGTAGAATGATTCTTACGAAAACCACCTTGCTCTTTGGCGAATAAATTATTTAGGTCCATATGTTCCCTTAGTGAGTTAGCTATGAACGACTCTAAGAGTTTTGAGGGTAAAGGTACCAGTGCAATCGGCCTTTGTTGTTGAAGGTCCCTGACATTAGTTGATTTGGGTATGGGGGTGATGGAATATTCCTTCCATTCAGTAGGAATCTTAGAAGTAGAAATACATAGTTTCAGTAGCCTGGTTGTAATATGAAGAAGATTCAAGAGATACAGTTTCAGGGTGCGGGAATTTACCCACTCCCATCCGCTGCTCTTATTGTCATCCGAGTGTATTAGGAATGACCAAACTTTCTCTTCGTTAATCAATATTCTGGTAGAGGCTATGTTCTCATTGTCTCTTTCCAAATAATTTTCGAATTCTATATTCTCTTCCAATCCGTTATCACTCATATTCTTAAAAATAGTGTTTAAGATATTATTGCTTGCTTCTTTCCCTTTGACATTCTGTCCCTCGTTAACATAGTTCGCAGGGGTTGCTGCCTTGGCCTTACCTAACAATCCGTTCAGTCTATACCAAAGTTTTTTGCTGTTTTTTTCACAACTACTCAGGGATTCAAAAATATACGTTCGTTTTGCTCCTCGTATTAGTCTAGCTGTATTTGCCCTTGCTCTAGATGCATTAGCAAAATCAATGTCATTTTTTGTAAGTTTCGCAATTTTGAATAATCTATCACGATTCTTTATCGCTGCCATACATTCTCTGTTTAAGAGAAGTTTACCACGATGTATCACAGACTTAGATTTAAAAGGACAATTCACATCTAGATACTCCATTAATTTTTTTCTAAGTTTCACCCATAGTGCCTCGCTGGTAGTGTATTCTTCAGGTGAGAATTTGTTTTCGGTCACTAGTGTATCACAATAATTCTTGAAGTTTTCCTCATTAAGATTATCATATTTTCGTTCAACACGAGTTGTTTTGTTTACCTGACCTTTTCTCTTCTTTAAATTAATAAAAGTTCCCAGATGGTCGGATAAATTGATGTTAATTACACCAGCAGTATTACAATGCGGATGATCACTAACAATTACATCCAGTAGGCTATTTTTGTTTCTACCCATTCTGGTTGCTTCGTTAATATGTAGCTTTAGTGAGTGTTCCCCAATTAAATGTTTAAATTCGGGTACTGCTTCACTTCTTCGATCAAGTAGGTCTATATTTATATCACCACCAATTATTATGTTACAGTATGGGTTTCTTTCCTTAATTACAGTCAAAGCATTTCCTAATTCTTCTATAAATGCCTTCTTACATCCAGCTGGTGGGCGGTAGGTGTTACATAAGATAATGCTATGTCTCGCACCAGGCTTACAATGTAAAACCTGAAGCTCCATATTTGCATTACAACGATTACAATCAGATAGTATATGCATATCAATGTTAAAAGAACAGTCGATATAACTACATAGACCTCCTTTCTTTCGTGTATTACCGTTTACAATATCTCTGTCTAGTCGATAAATCTTATAATTGTTATCAAAAGAGACTTGATCGTCATGATCAGAGTTATCTAACCAGGTTTCTTGGAGCATAACTATCTTATTGTTTCCCTTGAGTAAACGGTCATTAACTTCAGCTACCTTATTTCTGAGTGAACGAATATTTAGCGATAGGATTGTTAGTCCTTTTATCTCGCTAACTTTCTCTATTTCATCCCACACCATTTCTCGCAAGGTTTGTGAGTTCATTACATTCTTGGCAAACGTTGAAGGTGTACGTTATTACATACAAAACTATGTTTGTGACTTGCGTATAGTGAACAATAAAACAATACAGTATTGGCCCTGCCGTGGATAAAAACAGTTTGCATCTCTTTGCCATCTCTTTGACTCTGACAACACACGCGTGCACCGAGCTTCACACCTGATATTCCCTATATATCTTGAACTATGGTTAAAAACCAATTACAGAACGCTCCACATATCTGAGTTATACAGGTGATATGTTGACAACTCATGTAGTACAATATATAATAATCAATACATACTTTTAGGTAGTTGTGTTGAGCCCCCTCGCCTACCAGGTACCGATTCGACTCCATTTTGGAATATTACCGCAGTAAATTTCCTCAAGGGTGACGATTGGTCATGGCGAAAGTGCTGACTCACATTCAAACCTTAAATAATTATTTCATACCATTCAATGTGTTGTATTTTACTTCTTATAATTACAACTCATTTTTATATATGCACAGAGTAATCATATCCCTATTTTTTATCAATACAGAGATTAACGTAGTTTGCACATTCACTGCGGCTGGCGTGTCGACCTCGACCTTCATTGTGACCTCGTGGTATGTTTATAAACAGTGGCACATGTACTAGTTAGCACGTGCAGGCGCTAGGCCCTCGCGCGTGTCTCTATAATATAGATGCTGTTTCCTAGAGTTGGGAAAAATATACAATATTGACAGTTCAGTGTGTAACAATTTTAGATATCGTTTTGTCTTGAGAACAAGAGTTAACGTTCACCTGTTAAATATACCTTTATGTGATATTGACGAGGCAAATATTGATAGTCAATTCAGTCGGACATGTTGATGCTGCGTGGAGTTGTGATTAGCTACCGCCGTTTTCCCTGTTTTCTCTGGAGGTTGTATTTAGTTCGGTCATTGTCTCGTTCAATGATTTGGAAACACTACTCATATCGAGTTGGAACAATCCTGTTGCTGGTACGTGTATTGCTGGAGTACTTGTTATGTTTGCTAGGTCGCGCGCTGTGGTCCTCGCTAAGACATCCAGTTCCATGTCGGCTTCCTGCCTCTCATCGATGGAAGTGCGTCTCGCTTTCGGATTTTGGTGAGTATTGTTTCTTCTTTGGACCAGCTGTCTCTCTTCCATAGAGGGGGATTTATTGAAGTACCTAGCCCTTTGTTGCTGGTTGGGTTTTGGTGTTATCTTGGAAGGTGTGACTGCCGCAGGGGGGGGGGATGTTGGTGTGATTTGATGTAGTTCATGACCATATCGTTCCTTCATCTCTTCCCTGATTTCTACAAGTAGTTTACCTTGCTGATTATACCCTTTGTTAAAAACCTCCAACACGATCTCCTACTGGAGGACGATGCTCTGGACATTTTGGATTCAGTAATCTGGCACAGAAAAAGAATCATACGTCTAGGAGGTAGAGAATATAAAAGTCAAGCGGTAGAAGAAGAAATAGATTCTGAATTTGCTTCCCTCAAAACAGAGGAAGAAATCTGGGAGGAAAGATACCCAGAAGTTTTTGGCAAAAATGGTAAATTAGGCATAGTAAAAGATGTATACATGGAGATTGACACGGGAAATGCCCGCCCTATTAATCAGAGACCTTATCGCCTTCCCTTAAACAAAAAGCTGATAGTAGATAAGGAGATTGACGAAATGCTTGAGTTAGCTGTGATTGAACCAAGCTCGTCACCATGGGCTAGTCCCATAACTTTAGTACCTAAGAAAGATGGGGAAACCAGGTTCTGTTCAGATTTTAGAAAATTAAATTCTGTAACCAAGAAAGATGCCCACCCCCTACCAAATATACAAGATATCTTTGATAGTCTAACAGGAGCAGCGATCTTTTCCACTCTAGATCTCAAATCTGGGTATTGGCAAGTCCAAATGCACCCTGAAAGCATAGAGAAAATAGAGGTTTATTTCAATTGCGTAGAATGCCTTTCGGATTAACTAATGCCCCGGCTGTGTTTCAAAGGGCCATGAACCGGATATTCGCCGAATATATTGGGAAATTTCTTGGTATATTCATTGATGACCTGGTGATTTACTCTAAAACACGGGAGGAGCACGAAAAACATCTCAAAATCATTTTTGACACTTTATCCGAACATGGTATTACCATCAAAAAGAGTAAATGTAAATTTTGTCAAGACAAGGTTGATCTTCTGGGCTTTCAGGTGTCTAAACAGGGGATAAATTCACATCCTGACAAAGTCAAAGCCATTCGAGAAATGCTCCCGCCTGACAGTGTGTCCGCCATTAGATCTTTTCTAGGCTGTTGTGGATATTATCGTCAGTGTATTCCTGACTATGCGAGAATTGTAACACCTTTGGTGGCGTTAACAAAGAAACATGCTAGATTTAAATGGGGTCCTGAACAACAAGAAGCGTTCGAAACGTTAAAGGACGTTCTTACTTCAGACCAAATCATGGCTCATCCACAACCTGGAAAAGCTTATAAGCTTTATACAGATGCCTGTCAATACGCAGTGGGATCCATTCTCGTCCAGTCTGATGAGAATGGAGTGGAAAGACCAGTTCAGTATATTTCAAAACAACTCTCAGGTCCCCAACTAAAATGGGGGACTATAGAAAAGGAGGCTTTTGCCATTATTTATGCTCTAACTAAACTTAGGCCATATCTATATGGCAGTGATTTTACCATCTATACTGACCATAAACCCCTCAAATCGCTCTTTCTTGGTGAGGTTAAAAATACAAAAATTCAGTGTTGGGCTGTTTTAATAGCAGAATATGGTGCCCCTATCGAATATAGACAAGGTAAGAACAATGTACGGGCTGATATGTTATCTCGCATAAAGACTCATGAAACTTATGACCAGGGGGAGGGGAACGCTCTCAGTAATTTTGAAGTAGGTGCCCTCGAGGAAACAGAGGAAATCCCCTGGGAGTTTGATCAGCTCGAGCGAGAACAAGTCAGAACAGAGCAGCAACAGATGGCTGAGTATCAGTTGGGCCTGGAGGAGGTGGATGATTACACACTAATCAACGGATTATTGTTTACAATCATGTCCCCACCCAATAAACCAGCTTATCCTAGATTGGTGTTGCCGCAATCAGCTCGTTACAGAGTGATAAGAAGAGCACACACTGAAGTGGGCCATCAGGGAATGAGAAAAACCCTTGATAGGATATTAGAGGCCTACAAGTGGCCTACTATGAGGAAAGATACACTCCGTGTGTTGAGTAATTGTGATAAGTGTGCAGTAAATCGTGCAGGTCAAGATAAGGTTGCTCCCACAGCTATGCCTATAGCAAAGTACCCAGGTCAAATAGTGGGAATGGATTTATGTGGTCCTTTTCCTGTTTCGGACAATGGGAATCGCTATATTATAGTTGTAATTGACCACAGTAGTGGATGGGCGGAAGTAAAACCCATTGATAGAAAAACTGGGAAAAATATAGCTGACTATCTGGCAAATGAATATGTACCCCGGTACGGGCCCCCAGAGGTAATCATTACTGACAGAGGTCTAGAATTCATGAACCAACAAGTTGAAGGTACAGATGGTACGGATGGTACAGAACCCCAAGTGTTAAGTGAACGATTACAAGCCCTCACAGATGCTTTCCGGGTAGCTGCAGAAAATACTGAAGCTAGCCGTAAGTATAATTATGAGAGGCTTAGAGCTCAGGCAAATGCTGGTGACTTACGTGTAGGTGACTCAGTAGTGGTATTGGCAGGCGCCAGAGCGCCCCTAGATCCTAGGTGGGATCATGGGTATACAGTCCTAGGCGTAAGGGGAGCTGTATTGATCGTAAGAGACCCACAAGGTCAGAGAAAACTAATAAATCGGGAGAGAATAAAATTGGTATCTGGGGATATTGCTTGGGATACGGTTAGAAATAGGCAAAACAGGGCAGGCCAAGGCAGGCGCAATCAGGCGAGAATACGGGCTCGGGCAGCAAGCCACTCCCCCCTGAACCACCTGGGCAAAATCTAAATGTTGACCCCAATGCTTTAATACATGAACCTTTGCTTCCACCTGTGAATCAAGTCTATCTCCAGGCGGAAGATCCAGCTGTAGGTGGCGCTGCGGACGTGGAAATGGTACCGGAAGTCGAGGAAGAATTCTATTCAGCCCACGAAGATATGGGTAGTGACGTGGACCAACCAGAGGTTCCGGATCTGCCCCGTCGTCCTCCTTATAATGCTGACCAGCATCAGGCCTTGGTCATTCCACCACCAGCTCCAGCACCGTTCACACCACCTCAGATGAGGTACAGGACTCCTGCAAACATAGAAGAGACTCCAGTTAACCCAACTGGAAGGGCAACAACTAGGACTCCACATACTCCTCTACCACCTCCTCATATACGCACCAGGTCTCAGTCAAGGGCCTTGACTCCCACCAGACAATCCTCAGCGTCACCTACATAGGCGTTTCCATGCCAAGAGGAGAGTGCCTGCTAGCCCTAGAGAACCTAGTCCACTGAAGGAGAGCGAGCCTAAACCTGAAAAGAGAGCAAAAAGAACATCAGCATCTACCGACCAAGCACCTGACACACAGGTGACCTCCGCACAAGCACCAGACGCACAAGATGGCGGTGGGGACAGTGACTAAGGGGTTACTGTTGCTCACCTGTTACCTCATTCACAGCCAAGCAGACATCTGTGAGGAAGAAGGTGTGCTGGTATACTCGGCTGGGGAGGTAAGGGCCCTCACAGCAACATGGACAGCATTAATGTTCCTCCAGCCCCCTGCTCCTCCACCTATGGAGTCGTGGCTCCACATCCTTGAAGCTAAGATGGAAGGACTACACGAGTAGCAAGTGGTAGGAATCACCGACCTCAGAACATGGCGGCTTCGCCAGTTCGCACGAAGCGAGCTTTGCTGGGAGTGGTAGGTATGATCAGCCGATCTCTCTTCGGTACCGCTACCACAGACCAGATCGACGAGCTCCGAGCGGCAGTGGAGGCATCGCAGGCAGGCCTCAGTGTGATGTCTCACTTCCAGTCAGAGATGGTTTCTGTGGTAAACCAGACCCGTCTGTTCCTACGAGAGAATCGAGTCAACATCCAAAACCTGCAAGAGATAAGCCAAAATCTGACTGACCAGGTATCTGAAATTGTTCATCATTTAAATGGTTTTTCTAGAGATATACATCGTATGCATATGAGAAGAGAAGTTGATCAGGCCCTAAGCCAAGTTGACCGCATTATGCTGGTATATTATAGGCAAATTGATTTATTCCATCGCCAGAGGACACACCTAGAGCATGGGTACTTGACTGATGAAATATTACCTGAAGTACATTTAAATGAAATTCTTCACCAATTGAGTGAGAGGGGACACCAACCTATAGACGATGTTCGTTGGTACTACAGAAGTGTACAAGTTCAAATCATATCTAAGTCAGACAAGCAATTAGTTTATCAGGTGGTCATCCCTGCAGTTTCGGCTACTAAGTATTTACACTATAAACTAAGGTATTTTCCTACACCTTATGGGCCATCCTACCTCAAAATCATCAAGGGCATCGCTGAATTAGCGATGGACAGTGTCTCTAGTGGTGCCTCTTTTGTTCCTAACCACTGCATGGGATACAGCCCGGCTGTATGTTCCTCTGCGTTGGAGAACCTAAAACCAACATGTGAAACAGAAATAATTTTAGGCAAAGGTCCAGTAAAGTGTCAGATAGAGATTAAGAAGCGTGGCAATGTCAGTAACGAAATATTCAGAGATTTTGAACAACTGTCATCGGTTGTCCTTGCAGTATCCAGTCGAGACTGTATTAAGGTGTATCAGTAAGAAACCTATAAGAAATGTTTTTACCAAACACACACGGGTCACAGTAAACAGTGGCTGCGTCTTATATAGTGAAGATTGGAGGGTGCGCAGCGTCGAGCAACATAATTCGACGATCAGAATTCCACCCCACAAAGCCCTGTCCCTACCCTCTCTCAACTTAACCTATAGAAAGTTCGAAGACTATCCTGAGCTGAAGCAACAACTCCAGTTCAACAGCAGGATCGACGTCCCCCTAATTTGACGTCCCCCTGACCGATATTCCCCTTCCTCCGACGGTACAGCCTTTTTCCTTCTCCGCATCTACCACATGGGGATTCGCTACCCTCATGCTCACCCTAGCAATCGTGATTGGATTGATGGGAGTGGTGGTGTATGTGAAGAGGAAGAGAGACGGCTCTTGCCTCCCTCTCTTAGGTAAACGTCCTACCCATACTCTAGACAGACTACCCAGTAAACCTTCTGCTCCTCTCCCCTCCTTTCCCAATGTCTTTTCTAATCTATACCCGTCCCAACAGCAACCCGCTGAAGAGATTCCATTGCCAGATGCTCGACCCCAGTCCACTAGCGGTACTGAAGATCTCGAAACCCCAGAGACCCAACCCCTCCAAACTGACCCCCTATCCTCCTTTAGACAGAACACACCCCCAAAACCTCCTAGATCGATGGATATGAAACAAAGATCTGCAGCACCCCATTGAGTAGTATGTTAAAACAACAAGTCAGATGAATATGTGGTGTGAGATAATAATAAGCCGATATAATGTTAGTCTTAAGTTGCAAATGTGAGCAGATTCTGATTTTAAAATGTTTTGTAGTGCTAATTTAATTGGAATCTAATGGTAATAATTACAAAGGAGGTGTTGTCACGAAAGCTGTTTAGTTTACTCTAAAGCAGGCCTAGTGCTGGACTGTGGACAAGGTCCTCACCCCTTTCGTAGAATTTAATTGATTGGTCTAGTCACCAATCCCTACCTAGTAAGTATGCCCGGTGTTAGCTTGCAGTGGGACGCACTCTTCTGCTCAAGCTAGGGTGAGAAAGCTAGCTGTTATGTAAAGGAATAAGCCACCACTTGAGAGAGGACGATGAAGGACCCGTTCTCTGAAGTAGGGTGAAACAAAGATGGGAGGTTGTCATGCTGTTGATGGAGTAGTGATACCAAGAAACCAGCCTAGGAACGGTCGGTAGTCACTAGACCGGTGTGTACACCTCAGCGGGCCATTTTTGGGTCGAAAGAAGGGCTGAAAATATAAAGGAATCTTGTCAGTCTTCTAGACCAGAGGAGCCAGGCTCCCAAATTAAATATATAAGTATGTACCAGTGTCGCCACCTTGAGGATGTTCACGGCGACGGGTACATAGAAAGTGTATAAGATACATGCTGCCACCTTACAGACGTTAAGTAGTGATAGGCAGCCCCAAAACGAGTAAAATAATATAGGCAATATTCAAAGACTGCGTGAAAATGCCTGAGACGTTCCTATGGGGAGAACCCATAGACAAGAAAAGCGGAGATATTAATGAACAGTACATTAAACTCAAAAGACAGTGCGGTAATACGCCACCTAGTGAAAACTCTTAAGAGACTGTGTTTACAAATTATCCGAGACGGGTTTCGCCGTGCTCCAGTAATAATTTTACGCTAAGGCATTGTGAAATCTTTAGCTATTATTTTGATTTAGGGGAGTTGATTTTTCCTCTGTACTTCTCTAGATTGTCTTATTTTTGCATTTTTCAACTGTATAAACATGTATGTACTTATGAGAGAAAGGGAGCCTCAATCCAAATAGGAATGGCCACCGTGAATTCGTCCGGCGGGTCAAAGGTTAAAATCCAGTGGTTAAAATGCCTGATCGAGGTACCTAACGTAAATAAAGGTTTCTCATGTGGAATTAGATATCGAGCATCAAAACCTCCAATTCTAATGAAGCATGAGTGTAGAATTTGACTGAGGATGGCAGTGGATTCGTGAGTGGAAGAAAGTGAAGCCCACTTATGGTTCTAGGTCGGGAGTTCTGGTTCGGCAGAACTCGGTCAGCCAAGGGGGTCGCCGCTCGGTGATACTCGGGGTTGCTCGGGGATTGTCGGCCAGAAACTAAAATGAGGGTTGCGTCGATGTGTTGTCTGCTCCTTAGAGTGGTTCGGAGAACTATGTTGTACACAGTTCTCCGAACCAAATGAGATTGGGACGTATGTAAAATTGACAAGCAGAAATTGTCTAATTTGTGAGTTAAAGTTGTCTCATTCAGCCACACATTTGTCACGCCCCTACCGGCCAGAAGGCTACCTACACTTTCTTACCGCCACAACGCTCGCGGATTTCTTATCATTCCGAAGTCCAAAGGTACAGGTGAGGTCCAGGTCTGACCGTTATCTCAAAGTCGATCACATGGGAAGGGAGGGGGGGGGGGATGACCGCCAGGTCAGGGGAGGGGGGAATACTGATTAAAGAGTGGGAGGGAGAGGGGAGGGGAGATAACCCTGTGACCTGGTCACCACCCAAAGAGATTGGTCAGAGTGGCAGTGGTCACTCTGACCCTCGTTTTAATATTTTGTCTGTCATTGTTATCCTGTGGCTGATTGGATCTCTAATCTAACCTGTCGATTAATTGGTCCAACGAGACCTAAGCCAATCGGCGCAGGCCCAGTGTATTCGTTCTAATCTGTCTAGTATAAGAATAAAGATCAGAGTTAGTTCGACCTCTTTTAAGTGATCCTCAGTGATCCTACTGATTTGAAGCATACATCTCTGTGTGTTGCGTTGATTAATTTCTCGCCCAACTACTGACCCTGAATTATTACGAAGAATGGCCGCATTTCTTCAACACAATAATGTCAAATTTACATCCTTAGCTAAATCTAAATTGGCACCTCCGACATGTTCCCTGTGGTGCGGTGCCTCTTCTTTTTGAAAAATATAGAAATACGTCGATCTGCAGTTTTTAATGACCACTTACTTCGGAAGAACGCAAGGAAAAGGCTTACACATGTGGTTTACTAGTTGTTACTGTTATCAGTAACAGTCTTTCAGATTACTGTTATTAATACCTGTGCAAAACAATCTGAACCATCGCTCTATCCTGATGATTTGTGTATAGAATATCACCAATGCAACGTGTATTTCTTCATAATATTGTTAGTTTTCTCCCAAAGTTTAACATTTCAGAATCGGTGCCCCGTCTTTGGGTAGACGAAGCTAGACGACAGAGGCCTGGCCGGCCATTCACAAAATAGTTAAATTTTGTGCATATATATATACAGAAATGGAAACTCATGAAGAGGAAGATTATTAAAATTCTCATCAACATATATTGGTTGTATTTAATACCACTGAAGAAGGAGACAACCCATCTCCGAAACATGTATGGTCGTGAATAAATAAACAACAACAAAAAAACTTTATCTCTCAGTATCTTATTGGGTATTGTGTCTATCTTATACCATCCTGTATTTAATACTGTATATTCCTATGTGTAACCTCTCAATAGATATACATCCGCAACATGATTTTTGAAGGCAAGGCCCTAACTGTACTTTGTCCATGCATGAAATCTCAACACAATTATATATATTTATATTTACTTTGGAGAGAGCCGCCATATACTTTTAAAAATATATCTTATATAAGAATATATTATATTTTTGTTTTCTGCGATGATAATGACTGGAGCCCGCTAACCATGCACACAGCCTATATGCCCCCTTTTTGATATTAATACTAGCAATACCAGCGGGAGACGGCTTGGTGGCGGAGTAGGTAACCGATACCACATGGCAGAACAGTGGTGGCATGTATATTTTGATTATATCACTGATGGGTATTTGGAACCGGTGCATGTACAGCAGTTCTAAGGCTCTAGATAAGTTCTAATACACATATACACAGACGCTGCTGCACCCAAACTGGTGTTTTAGGTGCAGGTGAGACCCTAGTTCCCCTTCCTCGTCTTGTTAACTTTACCCATCCTCTAGGCTGCGAAGTAGACTTGCCACGTCCTGCTCAGTATCTTTTTTTGTTTTCCGTATGACCTCTTACCGAGAAAAAAAAAGAATTGTAAATTGTTTTCTCGTAGATATTTGATATTATGCTGCTGCGAATTATTTATTGCGGTTAAAATTCCCACGGTGATTGAACCATAAGTTGCATAAGGTAGATTGATGGTCGTGATGACTGAGTGGGGAGCTTTCTGACCTTTTTAGATTGATGTTATCATCAATCTAATTGAATTGGGGTGAGATCTGTCAATCATTGATAGCATCTTGGCTCCTCCCATCCTGGATATCAGTGTGAATAATCTGTTGATTCTGATATCAGCAGATGGGATCAGAATCATGCTGGTAATGGCTGGGATGGGGAGGGGATGGTGTTTAGGTGTGAATTAAAGGGTAGATCATGTGTGAATTAAAGTGGCAAGTTGAGAAATAAGATGCCTCATATGCAAAGGTGTTAAAGGGACCAACAGAATCGCATGGAATGACCAGTCATATATATATATATATATATATATATATATATATATGGGATAGGGATTTCATGTTTTCTGTCTCCACTTCCTCTCCCTCCTACTATCCCTCCCTCTCGAACTTTACATTTAACTGACATCAATCTCTGTTTCCATTGGAAACGCAATCTTCTACATGAACCGGAAATAAATAAATAAATGTAAACTGATCACTGTTAACTATTTCTTGTTGAGATATATAGACGAATGTCTGTTGCATAACACTAAAATACATTCAGTGCACATAATCTATATGACATGGATCAGTGGCCGCAAGGCAAGCTCTCTCTATATATCTGTTAGGGAAGGTAAGTAAAAACATTATTTATGTATAATGACTTCATCAAGTCTATGGAATAGGTGGGTGCTGAACCCGATCCACAGTCTCTGTAAACAGGTTATACCGAATCTAGGGCCCGGAGTGAGCTTAGTGCTCTAGCAATAAAAAGATTTATCCAGTCAAGCACTTCAAACGGCGATTTGTTTTACATTTAGGTTAATCTCTCTGCAGCAAGGAAGTTTCAAAGTTATTTGGAGGAAAAACAAGCTTTTGCGATCATTAAAAAGGAGATACATAACATGAAATGTATGTTTCTATCGATCGAGCATAAATGAGCGACACCACTCATTACAGTGCTTAAATATTTTGCTGATTAATTTTTACATTATCCTCGAGATGTAATTTTAGTTACACCTAGTCTGGCCTATTTCCAATAATGTCAAAATCGAAGTTCAAATTCTACAAAGATTTCTGTCATTCAGACAAAGGTAAGCTATAAGACAAAGGTGAGCTGTCAGTGGTTGGAAGTGGATGGCCAGTACACGTGTACGTAGGAACCTGAACTATGGCTCGAACAAGGGTAACAGGATGATGGAACACCCAGATGTCAGATGTACCGAAGCCTGTTAAAACAAGACCCATCCACGCAGTTACCCACTGCTCTGTACATGTGCATTTTGCAAGTCTCCAAGATATGCCTTTGCCCCCTTTCTTCAAATGGACCGGTGGTGGAGATTTTTGCTAGTTTGCAACTTAGTCCGAGTCCGAGTTCGTTATGCCTAGTACCAACTCGTGAGCTACTCAGAAGTTACTATCTCTCAGTTTTGGGAGGCGCCAATGCACTCCACACCTTTGATACCATTGGATATTTAACTCCACTGCTGACTTGACCACCTTGAGGTCAGTAAACTGACCTCTGGTCGATATGAATGATGGGGCTATGGTCATTCTGCCTGTTCTAGGTGGAGTACTGATTGTCATCATAGCCATTCTTCTCGTCTGGAAGATGGCTTCTGTGTATTGGGAAAACCTCGAGGTGGCACGACTTGAGCAAGAGCTCCACAGTCCAGAGCTTATCGTGGTAAGTCTAACTTCCCTCTTATGCCTCCACGCATATATATAATGAAAGTTGACCTGGGAGGAAATATAAGTGGAAATATTGTTAAAAGTGTATATCACTAATGAGGAGGAGGAGTGCACAACTGCAATCTCTCAGAGGCAATATCAATCACAGACTTTACCACAATTGACAAACACATACATTTATATTTATATATTGTATATATATTACATTATATATAATTCAAAGCTGTTTGTCAATAGCTATGAAAGACTTTACATACATGCATCATCAAGTTATGACTACTAGATATCGAGTATGTAGCGGTATATATGAATATATCTCTGGGCTGATATAAAGCAAAGGTGAACATTCATTCAGATAATAATCACAGAATATGCCAAACGTACACCAAAAAACATGAGTGATATTCATGCTGACGCTCGATGTTATAACAGTTGTTTACTACGTGAATGCTTGATTTGAGCGAAGAGACATACTGCTGCAGTAAAGGTGAACGCTTGCTCTATGCCCTCTCACATCTCTCCAAGTCAAACAGCAGTTGCTCAAGGGAATAGGTTGACGTCAGGGAAAAGGATACTTGGCACCTACAGTGTGCCATTTGTGAGTTGCCTTGTGAAAAACACACATTACTTTAGATCGTGTATAGTAGATGCCCAGGTCACTTCCAGCGAACTAAAAGAATGTTCAAACTATTTGTGTATACTTTGCTATTACAACCATCAAATATATTATCGTTATATATACATGGTGAGATATACTTCTTCCCATTCAAATTATTGTTCGGTAATTCCAATTATTGAAAGTAAACAATTTATTGAAAATATTGTCTCAAATAGGTATACCCTAGGTCTATGTGTGTTTTTCTGCTGGCTATACACGATAAAACCCTTTGATGAGAATCATTTTAATGTTATTATTAACGGTAAACATGCTTCCTTCACCAAAGAAATATATACTTAGATCGAAGAAATCATGGCCACATGGGGGCGTATGTGTCATTTTCTCTCCATATAAAATAAATTGTCTATCTCCATATAAATTGCTTATTATATGTGGCATATAAAACAAGGATCCAGTTAGCCTAAATGAAATGTAAGGCCATGATAAACATGACACGTTGACATTACTGGAGGTGTAAACTGAACCAATACCTCACACTTTGGTCAATAACTCACATGTCACTGGTGGTTCTTTGATGCAGGGAATAATACAACTAACGCATTCGAAATGAGTAGAGTTGGATTTCATTTATCCAACTAACTAGCTTTAGAAATCGCTGTAAAAATAAAACGTATCGGTAACTATGATGGCCGACAGTCAATTAGGGTTTTAAGGGATGATGTCGACTGACATTACGCAATGGGGTTAAGCAAGTAGCCAAAGCCAAAGCCAAAATATATATTACCATTTTACTAAATGCGTAAACTGACCCTCCGCGTGTGTTCAGGCATCTTTCACACTTAACTATTTCTGGGGCACCATCTAATATTAGCCTATCAATCTCTAAACTGAGTCTGTTTAGAGTCGAGAAGTGGCACAAGCCAATTGATTAGATAGGTATATTTAGAAAGCTGGCAGCTGATTACACCGGTATATGCAGTACGATATAGTTGGTTTCTAGCCCTGCAGGATAAAATGGACACATTTGATTAGTAGCCTATACTATGAAAAATATATTGTAGGTAAAACCATGATCAAATTGGTGACATTCAATCGAGCAATACTCGATGTTAGAAAATGTGCCCATCTGACAACTTGTCATTCGAACACATATGATTAGCAATCCATCTGCCCCGATGGGTAGCACGGTGTACTTTTTCAAGTAAAAAAATGAGGACAATGACACCATGCATAGTTTGTAAACTTAATAGTCTCTTCTTTAGAACTAAATTAAGGAATGAAGCCTTCATTTCATATAGATATAGTCCCATTGCTAATGTCTGCATCTAGATACGTTATAGGCAGAGATAACGTTCAGCGTTTGAGCAACTGGTTCAGGATTATCTTGTTCTACTCCAGCCCCATTACTATACGAGACGTTCTTTAGAGAATCTAACTTAACTTTCCTTTTAACAGCAAAATGGTCGGTTTCAGATAAAATAGCATGAGAACTATTGCAATGTTTAAGGTGCACATATAATTTTAGAGACATAAAGCCAGAGAACAGGATATTGTTTGTAACCACCATGAGAACGTAAACCGTCTTGAAATTTTCATTAAGAATTAAATAAGGCAGAGGGATAAAAAGTAGTAGTTGGTGAAAGAATCATAATAGTGATTTATAGCTAAGAAAGGCAGATGTAACACTAGCTATTTGCAGATATAACACTAGCTATTTGCAGATAACACTAGCTATTGTAACGCTAGCAGATGTAACACTAGCTATTGTAACACTAGCAGATGTAACACTAGCTATTGTAACACTAGCAGATGTAACACTGGCTATTAGCAGATATAACACTAGCTATTGTAACACTAGCTATTAGCAGATATAACACTAGCTATACACTAGCTATTTTAACACTAGCAGATGCAACACAAGCTATTGTAGCACTAGCAGATGTAACACTAGCTATTAGCAGATATAACACTAGCTATTGTAACACTAACAGATGTAACACTAGCTATTAGCAACATAAACATACATAAATATCAAAATACTTTACCACTCGAGGCTGTGTTTAATCATGCAATTTATGACTCCTTTTTTCGTTTCTGGCCACTGTTTAACAGCTACCAGAATCTCAGTGCTCTGCAATGCCATGTAGGAATTATAAGATACTAGCAACACGCCCTGTGCGCTCAGGTGGCCCATGGCAACGGATCCGCCTATAGCTATAGTCTGGGTTGCATTATCTGTGGGGAGGTGAAGGTGTAAGCGGAGAGAAAACAAAGGGGTTTATTCACATGGCTGGTATAAAAATGGTCCTGTAAAATAAGTATTATTTTTCCTTTGGCACATGCGATTCTATAAATAGTTTGTTTTGGAGTATTCTTCAACAACGCATAGGTAGAGTGCTCCTGCTAAAAGCAGTTACTGAATGCTAAGGATGCATGGCGCCATAGAACTAGTTGGAACTGGCAAGTTATAAACTCCCCTTTAAATAATGCCCCATTAACACAATCATTTCGACAAATATTTCATGGAAAATTGAAAACATTTCCTCATTTATCAAGCTTTTTATTCGCTGTACAGGTGCATTCAGTATCACCGCAGTAATGACCTCTGTTATTTACAATCTATGGACTGTATATCAACGTTCAAAATTATGGCTTCCATAAACTTAAGTAATGGGTCCAATCAAGCGACAGTAATTTTCGTGAAGCGGGTCCACAAAATGAATGAACCAACCCACAAATGTAATTTGTGTACAGCCACAATTGATATGTTATAAATCACCGGAATACCGGAGATCACAGAGAAAACTCATCCCAAGCTCATTAACCCTTTTTACTTCTTTGTGCAGACAAATCCAATCTACGTGTCACCAAAGACCAGAACGGACCAACGACCTATGTCGGAGTACGAAATGGTACCCCAAGGAGAGAAGATGCCTGATATTGTTGCCGTATGACATCTCATTAGGACACATTTCGACGCAGGTTACAAACAAAGGACAAAACAAAGCCTCTGTATGGTGCTAACATAGACTGTGTTAAAATATTACAAGAATGGCTGGAACATTTTGGAACAAGTGGCAAATATAGCCGCGAAAAGGTGCTAATTAATAAGTAATGATGATAAAATGAAGTAATAGGATTTGTGTACGATGTATATATACTTTTCTCCATGCAATAATGATTGAAAGTTTGATCCTCTCATAATTTGAAAAATTAACCTCTTCGGGTTTAGGTTTTGGGTGGGACTTTGATCTAGAGTGAAACATGTGGGTGGGTGGGTGGTTTCGTAAGATATTCGTAGTAGTTTGTTATTGTTCTCTCTGTGAGTGTCATGCCGTATAGGATACACAACCAATACGATAGTAGTACACCCAAACCTCAGCTATTAGAAAGGCAAACTTTAGATATATCCATACTGTCACTGGTAGATTGATATATCATATTTTGAACATGAACCAATATTTTCGACGTTCGTCTGCCTAGAGGTATTATTTGTAGAGTTAATATTACGCGGACACATCCCTGTCAATAAGATAACCAGGAAGAGCATTTCACCATAAATTTCCGGGCGCGGTATAACCCTCTAAGGATAAAGCTGTATATATAATATAATGTCTCCAATAGTCTGATCATCTTATTCAACAATAAGAGTTCGCGATATATGTGTTAAGAATATGTGCCATGGTAGGTATTCATCGCTGAGTCTTCCAAAATTAAGGAATTTTAATTAGAATCGCTTTTCTTCAAACTTCATGGAAAGTACTCCGTAGAAATTCTAATCTCAAATTCGTCGGAATTTCTAGCTGTAAGTAAGCTTTAGAAGAAAAGAGAGAAGTGTAAATAAATGTATATACTTCAAATACTTACTGCTTTATGAGTAGATGTTTTCTTAAGGATTGCCACTTGCAATCTATTCGTTGTTCTGGTTTCCTTTTAACAGTTTATAAAGTTATAATAACAATATGATTGTTCGACTAATTAACAGTGTAAAACATCGAAGGTTGTATTTGACCTAGTCCATGCAAGAGAGCGAAGAAAATGCATTTGTTATAGATGGAATATTATGGATTTATTATAACGGTGTGACTCCCCTCAGTTGGGCCTACAGTCAGCGGCCACGCTGTCATAGGCACCTTTGGAGTGTGGTTAAACTAACTTAAAGTATCAACTTGATATCTAATTCAGAATTATTTAGTAAGTATATCCTGACAATACATGACAATATCCTTCCCGACCATGTGCATATTTCGTGCAGTTATGTGTGTTCCGTCATTAAAACTCCATATGTGAGCATGCGATTAAAGTATTCCCAATACAGTAACCACAAACATTCCTCTATAACCATGGTTTGCTTGGAAATATAATCTGGATAATTTGTGTTCCTTTCGGACAATACAAAAAGGCCTACAGCAGCACTTCTAAATGCCCCACCTTTTCTCCATAGGTTTATAGGCCTACACCTCAGAGCATGGAGTTGGATACGCACACAGCGTATACAACTCTACGATACGTTTCAACGCCAATACGTATATTAAAAAACCAAGGCACTAGTCATTCATAATTGGATATGGAGTTTATGAGAAAAGACATTGAAACAAATCATTTTTCGATGTATACTTACATATTAGAGTACTCGCTTTAAATTTGGTTCTTGCATTGCTGGAAATTAAAAAAATAAATATAACTCGCGAAAGACATGAACTAGTGTTTTGTAAAATTTATTCACATATAGCCACTGCGTGTATAATTAGTAAGACGAAATAATGCAATGCGTATAATGTATATTACAGAATGAAGAAATGATGTTGTCCGACAATGAACCTTTATGATGTACGCTCACACGGTATAATATAACGCTATAATAATATAATCTTAGAATTCTGGAACATACACACACGCTCGTCAATTCAGCAGCATGTAGCATTATATATAATTAATCTCGACGTCTTCCTCTCAGCAAAATTGAATAAAACTATAGAAGAATGGACGAATAATCAGTTTATTACAATGATGGAGCGGGTGGAATGTTCAGAACAAAGAATGCCATAGAGAACCTTTGTGACAACATACTTTGTCATACACTTTAGACTTATTGGTCATACATGATAGTATGATATTATGGTGACCCCCAAGTATGATTTATCCGAAGGCGCCTTCCCAAATATCGGTCTCACATTAGAGCATCTATTAAGATGTGCAGGCACGAATTCACGAAGATGTCTAAGCGATTGATTGAAAGATTCACGTACTCTCTTTTATTTTCCACATTTATAGTCTGCAAGAGTGATTTTACTAGATAAACATTTATAGATACAAGATTAATGGTATTAACAGACACATTTACATAATGAGTTGTAGAATAACATTTATCTGACGGAAACGTGGTCAATAACTCGAGTATCATTGTGATCTGAATTTTTTTGTCAGAAGTATTTATAATCCTTTTAACAATTTAGATCACTAGCAGACAAATCATTGTTATTGATAGGACCAGTACTCATATAGTCACCACTTACATCATCATTTGCATCAGGATTATTCATTTCATTGGCTGTACATTATGAACGTATACCCAGCAATATGTCAGGCATTTCAACGGTTCACTAGTGACAATCTATGTTTCGAATGATTCAGAAATAAGTGATTCAATGATTTATCCAGACAAACTACATAAAATAACCGGAATCATACAGCTGTATCATCCGAAGATATATTTCGATGTGCTTGGTGGCTCGGGCTGCGTTCGGAAACCGCCACTCGGGGCACATATTTATTACAGTCTGGACGCTCATAGTTCCCACCGTTGGCGCCTTCCACCAGCCCAGTAGCCGCGTCCACTCTCGCACCACCCCGTGGCCTAGGGGAGAGGTTAATTTTTTCTGGGTTTCTCAGACCAGGAGGAACATCGTATGTGTTGTGTTGCTGATGGCGCTTTGGTATGGAACGTTGTTTGTGCTTTTGATGCTTGTTAACATAGCATTTCAGGGCAGCTGTATGTATTAGGAAGTCTAGGATTTCCAATACTGCCATTGCACTGGCTCCTAAGAACAAGGCTAGAGAGCCGCCAATATCACCTGGGGAAAACAAAAACAGGACAAATATACCACACCCTTGGAGTCTGCGAAACAGGTCAAGAGCGGAGGGGAAATAGTCCAACTTCTAATCTATAGAGGGATAAGATATTGCCTATTGAGGGAACAGTTGAATTAACAATTTATATAAAGCTTCAAAGTAGAATGTCAATAGTGCTGTAGAATTTAGATATATAAATATTACGTATAATTGGAAATAAGGAAATAAACTCAAAATCGGCATACACATTTGCACAAAAATGCTTACTGAGTAGTTGTGTGAGATCATAGGCCACCCTTTCCTCGACACTTTCATAGCTAAGATCATCGAAGAAAACGGATACTTGCAGAAGGTTTTCTCTAGAAAAAAATAATATCAATGAGACCAGTGCATAATATACGCAACGTATGAGAATAGGAATGAGTGGAGAGGGCGTTGTGAGGAAATCACGAACACTAGTAGCAGTCTAGCCCTTCTATTGATAGACAAGTACATGCGATGCCACTCGTATTTGAAGAACTCGCCATCCGAAACCGAAACATCTGAGAAACAGGGCGCTAGATAAATACGAAGTCTCTCAAGAGGTCAATTCGTTTATTGCCTTTGTAAAGAAGAATTCAATCGAAGTGCTAAACAACGATCGATCAATGTCTTCGAGTGTTTCCCAAGCCACCATGGCAAGGACCTTCTCCTGCTGCAAGAGATGGTGCCTGCATTCCTAGGTTAATTGATCAAACTCCGTAATATCGATAGTGTTCAAAACCACAACCCCTCGGTCAGTGGGTTCTAACATTTGGATGGTCTGAATGGAGTGACAATATCCTTCCCGACCATGTGCATATTTCGTGCAGTAATCTGTGTTCCGTCATGAACACTCCATTTATGAGCATGCGATTAAAGTATTTCCATTACAATCTAGTTGCGCGATCTTATACATTCTGATTAGAGGGTAATGATACTGCGAACTAAAAATCACTATATATAATTAGCCTGATTAGAGTATTGCTATATCTTATCATTATTTAATTGCTGTTATTTACATTGAGTCTCGAAAGCTTTCCAAGAATTCCCAGGCGAATGTGAGTATTTTTCTTTTCAAATTGCTTCGAGGTACAATGAAATTAGGAAGGATCCCATGTTGACATTTTTACGTTGTTGTGGTATAAAGAATACAAAATAACCCGAATATATTAAACATACATACCTAACAAATTCCTTATTGACTGTGATATCATTAGTGTATTCCCTGAGGTCCCTGTCAAGTTCATGAAAGGCTGATAAAAACCTAGAATCAGTGTCTCCCAGAACATCTACAAATGTTACCCGGTCCTCTATTCTGTTGAATAATGTCACTATTTCATTTTCTTTGTGCTTAAAACCAATATCTGGAAAATCAGCATTCAGCATGCGAGTAAGATTTTTCACAGAAGTTTGATTTAAGTCTTCCAGAGTGGTATGAAGCATTCTAGCATCGGCAAAAATTTCCAGAAAGAAAGTTCTTTTGTCAGGATTTTTCACCATCTCCACGATGTCCTCCTTAAGCTTTTCGTAGAAGAGCTTTACTGAGGATTCTTTCAGAAAGCTCCTCCAGATGTCAGTGTAGAGCTCTTCCAACCTTCTCCACCAGTCGCCCATACTGGCTGCTTGGGCTCTTATGTCAGAAAAGAGAACTTTTAGAGAGTTTACCATGCCGAAGGTCCTTTTGGAATGTGCCATCGAGGCCAGTTGTCGCTTGCTCACTGAATCACTATTAAGAAATGTCTTTGCCATCTGAGAGAACAGAACTAGGTCAGCTTGGAGCATTTCATATTGCTTCCTTAGTCGTGCCTGTAGAGGCACAAGAATGGATTTAAGGTCATCGACCTTGGAATAAAATCGGCCAGATATACGATCGAACTGATCAAATTTTTGTTCGATGATATCTTTCGCTCGGTGTATTATTCTCTGTTCAAAAAGAGTTTTAAAATAGTTTACTTGTTTTGCGTGAAATATAAACGATTGTTTACAGTCTTGATATGCTGTGTCGTTAAATGCTTTATTTCTGTGATATTCTTTGAGAACGTACTGTAAGCCAAGTATAGAATCAATATATCCAGTGAGGTGTTCAGACATCTTATTGTAGTATTCACGCTGCTTTCTGGTGTTATGTGCAAGGATATCGCCTGGAATGAGTGATAAGTCATATCTGCCATTAGGGGTGAGGACATATTCCAACAAAGGTTCCGCGTTCAGATATGCATAGTAAGCTTTCGTCAAGTTGTCAACTGCCCTGATTGCTATTTCCAGCCTGGAAGAGAGGTCTCTATCCATCATAAAGAATATTATCCTTTGAATGGTCACTTCTTCTTCAGGGGTCTGCTGCAGCTGGGTTACGGTACGGTCGAACGCACTGACTGTTTCATAGAACTCAGTGGTTACATGATCCAGTGTGCGATCGTTCATTACCTCCCAACCTTTAATGAAGTTATGCTGGGTTATATACTTGACCCCCTTGAGGGCCCGAGTTTGGTGGAAGTTAATACGAGGTTGCATCTCTTCTACAAGGGACTCCAGGAAGGCAAGGCCATCCGTGAGCTGACCATCGACCCTTTCCAGGCTGAAACTGACCTCCTCAAGGGACTGGGTCACTCCTATTATAAGGTCAGTGTTCTTTGCTTTGAGTTCCTCTACGGTCCTCTCCGCTGTCTCTCGGGCCTTAAGGTAGCGATGCTGGATTTGCTCACTCTGGTTGGTAAGAAGGATATTGGAAGCCTCCTTCGAGCTGAGGGAGGCGTGGGACATCCGAGCCTCGTACAACACTTCATGACATGGGTTCTTGCAGCCACAGACAGAAGGGCCGAAGTTAGTCTCATCTGTAAAAGAAAGCATCGAATGAAGTATCACAAAACTACATTAAAGGTTCCTTCAAAGGCTTGCTATGCGGATCTATTACGTTTTAGGAAGCAATGTTACAGGTTTAGGACCGTAATTTTACCTAAACATACCGGTAACCCCCAAAAGGAACCAAGATACTTCCCGGAAAGCATCACACTGTGTTTTATCCAGGGAAATGCTGCCACCTGGAACACACCGTTACGTCAAACACAAAACCTAAAACCACAAGAAATAATCGTTACTCTAATCACTTGCTCCTATTCTCGAGTATAAATTATTCACAGAGACAAATACTTCCCCCTAAAGTATTCTGTCTGTCTATACAACATCGCAGTAATACATTTCTGACCGACGGTGCGTATATCTATATATTAGCTTCAGACAGGCTACGGAGAATCAATTACTAACATGCCAAAATATGAAATTTCCTTCACCGATATTTTCCCAAAATCTATGTTATATGGGGATGGATTGATTTTTCCTTGGGATTTTCGTAAAATGATTTGGAGCACATACTGGAATATATTTCACCATACATATAAAAACACACAATTGACTTGTGTTTTTTAACACTCTGGTCAGAGGGCATCACACAAGCCTATTATTTTATATGTTTTAAATTGGTAGCTATATGATATACAGACTAACGTCGCCCAAAGTTGCACCTCTAGTTGCAATTATATTTCCTGCATTAAACTGAACTGACGACATTGTTGCATACAAAGCTCATTGAAAACCTCAGCAGCAAGGAAGGTTTATTTCAACTAACAGTATGACCTCCCTCAAATTAGTATCCTTTGAAGGTCAAAGGACATCGCAGTTTCTGAGGCAGGGTGCTGGGATTATCCACCTCAAAAATGTCACATAAATGTTACATCCCAAGGGAGAGATCTTGGTAAACAACAAAATATTACTATGAGGACGTTGACATCTTACTTTGTTTGACAAAGGTCAGAGACTAGATTAAACAAAACATGCAGACACAGCAACTCACCTAGCACGCGCAGCACACATGACTGGTAGTTTTTAACATCACAAGACTTCAAGCCTCCTGGAAAGATAAACAATAATTACGACCAGGGCCCTGATTCTGTATACTTATTATATGCGCATTCCATTTGAGAGTTGCAATAAGTGGGGTGCAATAAAAGTATTTTTATGGTACCAATTGGGTTTTCATTTAGCTTTTAGATATTTTATGACTCAAAACCAAAAAGAAAGATTTATCAATATTTGTCAATGCTAGGGGCATATAATAAATAGTGAATGGAACTAGGTACTAGTAATTGAATATTTATTGGACTCGATTGGTACACAATCTCGTCCAATAAATATTCAATTACTAGCTCCTCGTTCCATTCTCTCCATATATATCATTATGTAAAACAATATACAAAGTGTTAAGCGACCTGGGTAAGCATGGATATTTACGTTTTATCGGGCGTTCTATTTAGTTTCATATTACATTATATTCCGTAACCGACGAATAACAAGACTGCAAATGCGTCTAAATATATTATGTCCTTTTGCGTACAGCACTTTATGTATTAGCGCTTGAAATTGAGAATTACAAAAGGAAGAAGCAGATTCCAAAGCAATTACAAAGACTCAAAATTATTTCAGACGCATTTTTGGCAAGAACAGTGTAGTGTTAACTTTAATTCTACTTGACCTTTCGGTAGAATAGTCACAAGATAAGTCACGAATGTCGAACCATTAAATCGTTTCCCCTATACATGGACTCAGTCAGTGGAATTTACAGGACTTCATTAGGTGAATGCAACAAAAATAGCTGTTATGTCCTCGACAAAGTGATACTGCCACGGCAGTCTACGCCCCCAGCTGAACTGGACATAATGTACAAATTGCCCACGGGATCTAGCGGATAGTGTAGAAAGTAGTCCAAGAGTAGTCTTCACTCGACGAATTATAATATGATGAGAATCACAATATTGAACCTTTTCCAATACTGGGTGCATACAGAAAATGTAAAAAGGGGCGACGACATGGCAGCTTCGGCGATTTTGTTCATAGTGTTTTCAACTGCATGTGTGACTAGCAGACTTTAAGGTTCGTGGTCCTTCGGGTACAGTTGATAAGCATTCTGGTGACATAACTTGAGCATAAAAAAGAAGTGAATCTTATTATGGGGAACGAAGATACTGAGTACTGCATATATACGGTGAAAAAGTTTCTCTCAAAATAGACTTTGAAATGAATTACTAATTGACCAACACCGGAGGCAACTCGCTTGTGTCCCAAGTTTGTCCTACTCCACAACACAAAAATATTCATCCCCAAATGTACCTTAAACGCCCGAGGAGCATTCCAATTTTCATCAAACAACACACGTTGCATAAAAACACCCGGTCGATGATGATAGCATGTTGAGTGGGCTCTGTAAGTTCTAGATTGTTGCTGTTGCAACCCCAGCCACATACGATATTCAAACGGTAGAGTTTCTTGGCCTCACCACTATCACCCGAACCATAGCCACCACCACCTAAGCAACAGCCTATACCATCGCAGATATCGATTGAAAGAGATTCACTCTGGTGACAGAAGGCAGGATGGGAACCTAGCAGGAGAAGTGAGGCTACAGTTTGAAGATGTCAATATTCATCATTAGAAAATACTTGATCCACCTCATTCCACCAGGGTAGAGCCGCAGAAGGTGTAATTGCAATCCACATGTACCAACAGGTTCTAGGGCAAAACCCCGCCAGTCAGAACCCCCCTAGCCAAAACCCCCCTAGCCAAAACCCCGCCGCCAAAACCCCCCTTGCCATAACCCCGCCATGCCATAACCCCGCCAGTAACAATCCCGCCAGTCAGAACCCATCCATGCCAATACCCCGCCAGGCAAAACCCCGCCAAAATCCAATAAATTGTGTGTGCTTGGAGTATGTGTGTAGGGGGTGGGGGAGGATGGAGGGGGTGGGAGTTGGGGGGGGGTGCGGAGTTATATTTGCCTGCCTGCCACAGCTGAGTTTATAATAGCCTATACTAGGCCTCGACTTCCCAGCGAGGCCTATCATTTCACAAGCAAATTTCCCAGGACTTTTTTGCAGCCGGACGAAGCCAGCCCAAAACTTCAGCAAGTCTTTAATGAATACCAATAACCGTGAAATGAACTTAATTTACTATGTCCGTCCATGCCATATACCTTTTAATCAGCTTGTAATTCACGTTCGGGAGAAGTGAGGGATGATACCGTGTCTATTATTGGCCCATATTGACACATCATGTGAATTTCAGTAAACATTACTGATGAATGTTGCTAAACATGGACTTGACTTATAAGCAGAGACAAAATTGACAATAATGAGGTAGGTTAGGCATACTGAAATGTGGCACGATTCCGCCGTTTTTCTGAATGGGCACTGTCTGTCCCCGCTCCGGGGTGCGGGAGGATACAGGGATGATACTCTGTCTAAGTTTATAACAGAAGGGTATCATTCCTTTCATCTTATAAAGACATCTTATAGTGGACCTGCACCATTTAGAATGACAATCTCAGAAAGTGATAAATGATTATCCTATGACAAACAGTTGAACATTTCAGAGGGACTTTCTAGTATCTCACCCCCGCCCTCCCTGTCCATTACTTTCCCTCCACCCCTGGCCAGACTTTTACGGCCACCATGCATGGTGAAGACACCAATACCAAGCATGCAGCCAGACCACAAGTGCCAACTAGGTGCACCACTTTTACAACCTCATATCTCGACCACAATAAATGGAGATAATGGACTGATTGGTGGAGGTGAGAATTCCCCTCCTCCACATCTTCTTCTCTCTCTCCCTTGCCCACGCCACCCATCTTCCTCCCACCCCTTCAACTCTCCCCTGCTATGCCCCCTCAACCTCTAGATATATCAAAGTAACCCAGAATACCTGACTCAATGTGTAAGGAAACCAAACTATAATTACCAATAGAAGGCAAATCTCTCTCACAAATGAACACAAATATGAATAATAATCATTCAATACATCTCCGTCCTGTGGGAGAGGAACTTTCTTCTCCCTCTCTACTGGGGGAGCCTGGTCTATGAATTTAGACATCAAAATATTATGTACATGTATAAATGTATAGACCTATCTATATACATTTACATACAATATACTTGTATATGTGTGTGTGTACATGTGTAATCCACAGGTGTGTACATTATATATGTATGAATGTATATACATAATATATACATGTACATATACATTCATACGTATATATACACACACCTGTGGATATACACATGTACATCCTTCTTTTGTCTATGTATGCGGGAAAAGCCCCCCACCTTTAATAATTGTGCATGTCAGGAGTAATGTTAACTACCCTTAACTAGTGTTTGACAGAATTTAGGCCAAAATCACCCTCCAATGCAATTAAACGCAATTAAATTTGACACAAAATAATAAAAATAACTAACTGACATACAGGAGCTAGGAGGTACAGGAGGATGAACAGGAGGAGGCACAGTATTCCATCCTGTACATTATTGTGTAACCTCCTCCAATATTCTGCCAGTACATCCTCTAGTCACCTCCTCCAGTAATATCCTCCAGTAATATCCCCCAACAACCTCCTCCAGTAACCTCCAGTCATCTCCTCCAGTACCCCCTCCAGTAACCTTCTCCAGTAACTTCCTCCAGTAACCTCCTCCAGTTACCTCCTCCAGTACCTCCTCCAAGAACCTCCACCAGGAACGTCCTCCAGTACCCTCCTCCATTACCCTCCTCCAAGAACCTCCTCCAGAAACCTTCTCCAGTAATCTCCTCCAGTACCTCCTCCAGTAATCTCTTCCAGTAATCTCTTCCACTCTAGAGTGCTGTGCAGCACAGTGCTGCACTCTAGAGTGCTGCACTCTGGAGTGTTGCTCAGCACAGTGCTGCACTCTAATGTGCTGCTCAGCACCATGCTGCATTCGAATGTGCTGCACAGCACAGTGCAGCACTCTAGAGTGCTGCACTCTAATGTGCTGTGCAGCAAAGTGCTGCACTCTAGAGTGCTGTGCAGCACAGTGCTGACCTCTAGAGTGCTGCGCAGGACAGTGCTGCACTCTAATGTGCTGCTCAGCACCATGCTGCACTCGAATGTGCTGCGCAGCACAGTGCAGCACTCAAATGTGCTGCACAGCACAGTGCAGCACTCTAGAGTGCCCCTCCAGCAACCCCCTCCAGCAACCCCCTCCAGTAACCCCCTCCAGTAACCCCCTCCAGTAACCCCCTCCAGCAACCCCCTCCATTAACTTCCTGCCTGAAGTATCCTCCTCCAGTAACCTTCTCCAGTAACCCTCGCCAGTACCCTCCTCCATTAACCACCTCCAGTAACCCCATTCAGCAACCCCCTCCATTAACCTCTTCCAGTATCCTCCTCCATTAACCACCTCCAGTAACCCCATCCAGCAACCCCCTCCATTAACCTCCTCTAGCAACCTCCTCCAGTAACCCCCTCCAGTAACCACCTCCAGTAACCCCCTCCAGCAATTTTGAGGTAAATGTCCAAAATTTTTTGAGTTTGACATAGAAATGACCTTGACCTTGACCCCAAATGACCTTGATCATGTGTTCATCTGATAGCTCATCCCGGGTTATGTATGTGTGGTCACTTGAACCAAGTTGATATCATTTTTATTTCCAGAGATATGCAAAATTCTAAAATCCCCATTTTCATAGGCCAACATAGGGCCAACATCGGGACGCTAACTTGGGTAGGTGTGGGTCCATGGTGTGGGTTTCCGCAAATGGACAGTTTCAAAACTTTATTCTTTAGAATTCTTGATCGGGAGCAGTTAAATCAGATCGGGGGAAGTTAAATCGGTGTGCGCTCAGGTGTGTGCGGCCCTTTAGACTAGAGGAAGCTGGAGGTTATTGGAGGAGGCATCTGGAGGTTACTGGATGCACCCCTAGAAGTTTTACACCCTTTTTGGTACGTGATATAAAATTGTTTGTTTGTGAATTTTTTTCTTATGTGAGAGTATCTTAAATACATGCGATGTCATGGAAATATCGGAAAAAGCACTGTTTTGTGTGTTTAAATGCTAGAAATATTGATCCCACATATACAAATGTATATATGATAGGAATCATGATTTACTTGCCTGTAAGTGTTAAAGCCACTGACTTACAGACCAAACAATGCTAAAAATAGGCTGTGGGCACATTTCGTGAGAATTGGTCATATATATGAAAGCATGTATATATATATATATATATGGTCAATTCTCATGAAATGGGGGCAATGGGTGATTTCAGAAGTCATTTTTTCAAACTTCTCAGAATTAGGAAATATTTGTGCACTGATATATAGGGTGTTTGGGGAATGTAACCTGAAAATCGCTACTGGATTGGATGCATATTTCTCTCCCAGCATCAATTTGAATTTTAAACTTATTTTTTCCTAGGTGCCTACGTCGGGGTAAGCCTTGTTGATTTAGGAACTAAAACTGTGTGGAATTACTGACAAATAAGAATTTACTTTTATCATTATACTCTTCCCAACATATTGTATGACATATTTTGAGAGTTTTGGAAGGATCTGTAATGTGTAGAGGTTTGAAAAACTTAAAACCAAATGCCCCGATGTAGGCACCCCACCCCGACGTAGGCACCCCACCCCCGACGTAGGCACCTTACCCCCGATGTAGGCACCCCTTCCCCGACGTAGGCATCAATCTCAATCATTCACAAAAACGCCGAGATGACATTTAGGTATTTGTCTTTACATCTTGAAGTCATCACACTGAGAATCATGGGTAAATTATGAGGACTAATTAGAGTATATAAAGCCTACCTGTTGCCACCTTTGGTCTACATTAGGATAGGGGCCTACTCAGGGGGTGCCTACGTCGGGGGAGGGCTGCCTACATCGGGGTAAGTTTTCTTGCCATTCAGTCAAATATTTTCCACATATATTGTTCATGTGCTCAGAATATGAAGTCGTTAACATTACACATTGCTCAATAGACACAAGCAGCTTGAAAGTTGAACAGTAACAGAATGATTAAATAAATAGCATCCCGACGTAGGCACCAGCAGATTTTAGCCAAATTGATTTCTTTTCAAAAGAATCTGCCTATCATTAAAAGTTAAAGAGTCTTGCTTTCAAGTTTAATTTTTTCCTTTCATGAACATTATTGTCTTTATATGCATATCATAGGTTTCCCTATTGAGGGTTGATTTTATGAATTTTTTTACAGACTTTATTGCCCGACGTAGGCACCCTGTTATTTTAGCCATTTTTTAAAGCCAAAAAGTGGCAATAAAAATAATATATCCTATATTTTTCCCAGAATTTAACAAAAAATGCTGAGTAAATGGCCGGATACCTTTTATGAAGCAGAAATTTTGATATAAATTCATCATTTTGAGTGCCCACGTCATCATTTTATTTATTTCACGTTTTCAAAACGTCAATTTTCAGCTATATTTTATTATTTTATGTAGAAAATACACATTTTCAGATTAATAAACCATATATGGCATGAAAGCACAAAGTGGGATCTAAGAGATGGGAATTAAAAATGAACCCCAAAAATAAAAACGTATCCTCAGTGAACCTTGGAATCCAAAAACACTGACTGCCCCCATTTCGTGAGAATCGACCATATATATATATATATATACATGCATTCATATATACATATACATTACATACATATGCATTATACATGTATAATAATTGAGTATGTACATGTACACATACATACATGTATGTACATACTCAGGTATGTATACATGCATGTATACATACACATGCACATTACATATCCTCATTGTAATTAATGACTACAATAAACTCAGGTATTAAGCTCAAACCAGCCCGAAATATCATACGATCTAGAACATAGATTCATGTATGTTTACAGGTATCTCTTCTCTCCCTCCTCCCTCTCCCCCTCCCTCTCTCTCCCTCCCATCCACTCTCCCCCCCCCCCCCCCCCCCGCCTATCCCTGTTCATGTATACATACAGAGAGAGAGAGGGAGAGAAGTATGAGCAATTCCACCAATTGGTCGTCATAACCTCCTCCAATGAACTCCTGCAGTAACCTCCTCCAGAACATCTCCTCCAGTACCAGTAATTAATTCGAAGAAAGGGGATGAATGAGGTGAAAGTTTCCACTGAAGCATAACAAATCTATGCTTAAGAGAGGTAACATGGTTCATGTATATATTTGATATGATTTGTTAATAGATCTAGGCCCTAACCCATTGAACATACCAGGTAATGCCAAAAACGGGAAATATCTTAATTTTAAATGGAAAGAATGCTCGTAAATCCTCCCTTAAAATGGTCCGATCTGAATAAATCTTGATTTTTATCAAAGAGCAGAACCTGCTTGCCATGTCTATGTATGCTGGTCCATTGCCCCATTTTTGATAAGGGGATTATTAGGGGCAACACAAGTTTTAGACCAATACATCGTTCACAATTGCTTAAATATATGAAAACAATCCGAGGAACAATCGCTCAACTACTCTACATGAATATTGTAAAAATTGGGGTAGTTCAGCCTCTAAGCTATACAGCCATGTTGCTTATTGTTAGTATGTGAAACAATTGTATGATTATATATATATATATATATATATTGATATTCATACATGATGACACCCTCCCCCCCCCCTGCACCCATACGTCATATATAAGCGGAAACGGCGATCTATATGATATAGAGCCATCATACCTTATATTTTCTCTTTCATTTCATCAATATTATTCGGGCCTCTGCCTTGCCAGTATCCACTTGCACGATTGTCAGTGACCGCCAGTGACCGACTATCGTGCAAGTGGATATCGCGCTTAACCCTCTACACCCACCTGTCTCTAGGAGAAAGAGGCTGGAGAGAGACTGGATAGAGAGGGCAAGAGACTGGAGAGAAATAGAAGACAGAGGGATAGAGACCGGAGAAAGACAAGAGATAGACAGGAGAGAGACACAACAGATGAAGGAGAGAGATAAAAAAAAGAGAGAGGGAGAGAGACAGGAGAGACAGGAAAGAGAGAGGGAGAGAGAGGAAAGAGAGAGAGAGGAGATATATTGGAGAGACAGAAAATAGAGAGGAAGAGAGACAGGAGAGAGCGGGAGAGGGATAGGAGAGAGACAGAAAAGATTAGGAGAGACAGGAGAGAGACAGGAAAAAGAGGAAAGAGAGAGAGGAAAGAGAGAGGGAGAGAGGAGATATATAGGAGAGACAGAAAATAGAGAGGAGGGGAGATAAGATAGGAGAGACAGGAAGGAGAGAGAGACGAGAGAGAGAGATAGGAGAAAGTCAGGAAAGAGAGAAGGAAGAGAGAAGGGAGAGGGAGAGAGAGACAGGTGAGTGAAAAGAGAGGGAGAGAGACACAGTTGAGAGACAGAGAGAGGGTGATAGATGAGAGAATAGAGAGCGGGACACAGAAAGAGAGATGTAGAGAGGGAGAGGGAGAAAGAGGGAGAGAGTGAGGGGAAGGAAGAGAGGAGGGGAAAGGAAGGGGTTCCTTGCCGCTATAAAACGCTTTTCAGAAAGTTGTATACTGCACAGTCTCAAATAAAGAATTCTTTCATTCATTCAGCCTGTATAGACCTGTACAGTACAATACTTTTTAAAGTAAGATTCAATTAGCCTTTTAGTTCTAAGACTAATAACTCAGTTTATATAATCTCTGTTCATACACTTTGAGAACCATAATTATTCAAGTACATTTTCAAGTTCAGAAACTAAAATTACAAAATACGGTGAATTTTCATGGTTCAGTAATACTGCATTACATAAATAATGTCGCAAATATTAACCAATAATGACAGAAGATTAAAGCAAGCAACTCCAACTTCAACGCAAACATTGCTTTCAGATGTGAGGCAATTCATGTCCTCAATCGCTTAATTGAATTCATTAAATACAATTAAATTAAATTTCTATATTTGTCTTTAATTTTCTAAGTGGTTTTGATATTTAGTAGTGACTTTAATCTTGGTAATAAATAGGAGTAAAGAATATCTCCCTTATCTATATTTGGTATTATGAGCATTTTCACTATATCTGTTTTTACTTTCTTTGCAAAGTATTTCACCCACAAGATCTTTTTGTAGGAACGTTCCAATTGTTTTTGGTAGGCCTATCTAATAACATTAATAAAACCAATGAGAATACTCTCGTTTATACAAGCAAACAACCTTGTCTCCTCATTCATCCCTCTCGGCCCTCCTCACAGAGTGGGGTTTGTCACCAATAACACAAAACCACGACTACCACCACCCACCTCTTGGTACCCAATACCACCCCACAGATGAGGAACCACATAACCGGGCACTGACGCTTTTACGATTGGGAGCAAGCTGTGATACAATCGTGGGATAAATTAATTGATTTATGAGAAGGGCTCATAAATCGAGGGTGCATCGCTGCTATATACGCACTCCTATCGTCGTGCGTATATGGGTGAAATCGCCAGAAAATGTACAAGTCCCCTTCACCAATTTTCTCAAATAATCCAAATTTAAGACAAAAAATGAGGTTCAAAGTTCAGTTCATCATAACCTTATACACGATATGAAACAAGGCAATACTAAATGTACTCAGATATACCTAGTTTTGATGATTTTTCCGTCTAATAATTTAGCAGAATTTACTCAATATGTTGGTCTGCGAATTGTACATTTTCTGAAAATCAAATTGTATTGATTCTAGCAATCTGTTTGGTTAGGTTGAACTGTATTTTGAACTTTATTTTTGTCTGAAATTTGGGTTATTTGAGAAGATTGGCGAAGTTGAATTGTACATTTTCTGAAAATCTGACCCATATATATACTCATCCCCTTCATCTCGCCTCCCTCATTTGGTGGGAGAGGGGCGGAAGAGGGAGGGAGTCAGTGGGGAGAAAGAGGGACAGGGTAGAGAGACTGTAAAGAATGTTTTGCGGTCTAGGCGTCGGAACACCATAACCACAATAGATACTAATCTCAGGATATGCCTGGTCTTAAAAACACATGTGGGCATTGTAAACACTAATATATACCAACCCACGTCCTATCTTATAGTCTGTAAACCAAATTCTTATGTGTACCATTACTTGTTAAATTCCCGATATATTACATCTTAAGAATATGATATAATGTATTAAAAATACTAACGCAAAATAAATCGAAATTCGACAATAAATAAAATACTCTGGCGGGGGTTATGGTATGGTGGGGTAAAGGCAGGGTGGGGTTCTGACTGGCGGGGTTCTGACGAGCGGGGTAAAGGCATGGGGGGATATTGGCTGGGGGGGTTTTGGCTAGGGGGGTTCTGACGGCGGGGTTTCACCCGGGGGGGTTATGGCTGGCGGGATTCTGTCCGTACACCAAAACCCCGCCAGTCAGAACCCCCCTAGCCAAAACCCCCCTAGCCAAAACCCCGCCGCCAAAACCCCCCTTGCCATAACCCCGCCATGCCATAACCCCGCCAGTAACAATCCCGCCAGTCAGAACCCATCCATGCCAATACCCCGCCAGGCAAAACCCCGCCAAAATCCAATAAATTGTGTGTGCTTGGAGTATGTGTGTAGGGGGTGGGGAGGATGGAGGGGGTGGGAGTTGGGGGGGGGTGCGGAGTTATATTTGCCTGCCTGCCACAGCTGAGTTTATAATAGCCTATACTAGGCCTCGACTTCCCAGCGAGGCCTATCATTTCACAAGCAAATTTCCCAGGACTTTTTTGCAGCCGGACGAAGCCAGCCCAAAACTTCAGCAAGTCTTTAATGAATACCAATAACCGTGAAATGAACTTAATTTACTATGTCCGTCCATGCCATATACCTTTTAATCAGCTTGTAATTCACGTTCGGGAGAAGTGAGGGATGATACCGTGTCTATTATTGGCCCATATTGACACATCATGTGAATTTCAGTAAACATTACTGATGAATGTTGCTAAACATGGACTTGACTTATAAGCAGAGACAAAATTGACAATAATGAGGTAGGTTAGGCATACTGAAATGTGGCACGATTCCGCCGTTTTTCTGAATGGGCACTGTCTGTCCCCGCTCCGGGGTGCGGGAGGATACAGGGATGATACTCTGTCTAAGTTTATAACAGAAGGGTATCATTCCTTTCATCTTATAAAGACATCTTATAGTGGACCTGCACCATTTAGAATGACAATCTCAGAAAGTGATAAATGATTATCCTATGACAAACAGTTGAACATTTCAGAGGGACTTTCTAGTATCTCACCCCCGCCCTCCCTGTCCATTACTTTCCCTCCACCCCTGGCCAGACTTTTACGGCCACCATGCATGGTGAAGACACCAATACCAAGCATGCAGCCAGACCACAAGTGCCAACTAGGTGCACCACTTTTACAACCTCATATCTCGACCACAATAAATGGAGATAATGGACTGATTGGTGGAGGTGAGAATTCCCCTCCTCCACATCTTCTTCTCTCTCTCCCTTGCCCACGCCACCCATCTTCCTCCCACCCCTTCAACTCTCCCCTGCTATGCCCCCTCAACCTCTAGATATATCAAAGTAACCCAGAATACCTGACTCAATGTGTAAGGAAACCAAACTATAATTACCAATAGAAGGCAAATCTCTCTCACAAATGAACACAAATATGAATAATAATCATTCAATACATCTCCGTCCTGTGGGAGAGGAACTTTCTTCTCCCTCTCTACTGGGGGAGCCTGGTCTATGAATTTAGACATCAAAATATTATGTACATGTATAAATGTATAGACCTATCTATATACATTTACATACAATATACTTGTATATGTGTGTGTGTACATGTGTAATCCACAGGTGTGTACATTATATATGTATGAATGTATATACATAATATATACATGTACATATACATTCATACGTATATATACACACACCTGTGGATATACACATGTACATCCTTCTTTTGTCTATGTATGCGGGAAAAGCCCCCCACCTTTAATAATTGTGCATGTCAGGAGTAATGTTAACTACCCTTAACTAGTGTTTGACAGAATTTAGGCCAAAATCACCCTCCAATGCAATTAAACGCAATTAAATTTGACACAAAATAATAAAAATAACTAACTGACATACAGGAGCTAGGAGGTACAGGAGGATGAACAGGAGGAGGCACAGTATTCCATCCTGTACATTATTGTGTAACCTCCTCCAATATTCTGCCAGTACATCCTCTAGTCACCTCCTCCAGTAATATCCTCCAGTAATATCCCCCAACAACCTCCTCCAGTAACCTCCAGTCATCTCCTCCAGTACCCCCTCCAGTAACCTTCTCCAGTAACTTCCTCCAGTAACCTCCTCCAGTTACCTCCTCCAGTACCTCCTCCAAGAACCTCCACCAGGAACGTCCTCCAGTACCCTCCTCCATTACCCTCCTCCAAGAACCTCCTCCAGAAACCTTCTCCAGTAATCTCCTCCAGTACCTCCTCCAGTAATCTCTTCCAGTAATCTCTTCCACTCTAGAGTGCTGTGCAGCACAGTGCTGCACTCTAGAGTGCTGCACTCTGGAGTGTTGCTCAGCACAGTGCTGCACTCTAATGTGCTGCTCAGCACCATGCTGCATTCGAATGTGCTGCACAGCACAGTGCAGCACTCTAGAGTGCTGCACTCTAATGTGCTGTGCAGCAAAGTGCTGCACTCTAGAGTGCTGTGCAGCACAGTGCTGACCTCTAGAGTGCTGCGCAGGACAGTGCTGCACTCTAATGTGCTGCTCAGCACCATGCTGCACTCGAATGTGCTGCGCAGCACAGTGCAGCACTCAAATGTGCTGCACAGCACAGTGCAGCACTCTAGAGTGCCCCTCCAGCAACCCCCTCCAGCAACCCCCTCCAGTAACCCCCTCCAGTAACCCCCTCCAGTAACCCCCTCCAGCAACCCCCTCCATTAACTTCCTGCCTGAAGTATCCTCCTCCAGTAACCTTCTCCAGTAACCCTCGCCAGTACCCTCCTCCATTAACCACCTCCAGTAACCCCATTCAGCAACCCCCTCCATTAACCTCTTCCAGTATCCTCCTCCATTAACCACCTCCAGTAACCCCATCCAGCAACCCCCTCCATTAACCTCCTCTAGCAACCTCCTCCAGTAACCCCCTCCAGTAACCACCTCCAGTAACCCCCTCCAGCAATTTTGAGGTAAATGTCCAAAATTTTTTGAGTTTGACATAGAAATGACCTTGACCTTGACCCCAAATGACCTTGATCATGTGTTCATCTGATAGCTCATCCCGGGTTATGTATGTGTGGTCACTTGAACCAAGTTGATATCATTTTTATTTCCAGAGATATGCAAAATTCTAAAATCCCCATTTTCATAGGCCAACATAGGGCCAACATCGGGACGCTAACTTGGGTAGGTGTGGGTCCATGGTGTGGGTTTCCGCAAATGGACAGTTTCAAAACTTTATTCTTTAGAATTCTTGATCGGGAGCAGTTAAATCAGATCGGGGGAAGTTAAATCGGTGTGCGCTCAGGTGTGTGCGGCCCTTTAGACTAGAGGAAGCTGGAGGTTATTGGAGGAGGCATCTGGAGGTTACTGGATGCACCCCTAGAAGTTTTACACCCTTTTTGGTACGTGATATAAAATTGTTTGTTTGTGAATTTTTTTCTTATGTGAGAGTATCTTAAATACATGCGATGTCATGGAAATATCGGAAAAAGCACTGTTTTGTGTGTTTAAATGCTAGAAATATTGATCCCACATATACAAATGTATATATGATAGGAATCATGATTTACTTGCCTGTAAGTGTTAAAGCCACTGACTTACAGACCAAACAATGCTAAAAATAGGCTGTGGGCACATTTCGTGAGAATTGGTCATATATATGAAAGCATGTATATATATATATATATATATATATATATATATATACATGCATTCATATATACATATACATTACATACATATGCATTATACATGTATAATAATTGAGTATGTACATGTACACATACATACATGTATGTACATACTCAGGTATGTATACATGCATGTATACATACACATGCACATTACATATCCTCATTGTAATTAATGACTACAATAAACTCAGGTATTAAGCTCAAACCAGCCCGAAATATCATACGATCTAGAACATAGATTCATGTATGTTTACAGGTATCTCTTCTCTCCCTCCTCCCTCTCCCCCTCCCTCTCTCTCCCTCCCATCCACTCTCCCCCCCCCCCCCCCGCCTATCCCTGTTCATGTATACATACAGAGAGAGAGAGGGAGAGAAGTATGAGCAATTCCACCAATTGGTCGTCATAACCTCCTCCAATGAACTCCTGCAGTAACCTCCTCCAGAACATCTCCTCCAGTACCAGTAATTAATTCGAAGAAAGGGGATGAATGAGGTGAAAGTTTCCACTGAAGCATAACAAATCTATGCTTAAGAGAGGTAACATGGTTCATGTATATATTTGATATGATTTGTTAATAGATCTAGGCCCTAACCCATTGAACATACCAGGTAATGCCAAAAACGGGAAATATCTTAATTTTAAATGGAAAGAATGCTCGTAAATCCTCCCTTAAAATGGTCCGATCTGAATAAATCTTGATTTTTATCAAAGAGCAGAACCTGCTTGCCATGTCTATGTATGCTGGTCCATTGCCCCATTTTTGATAAGGGGATTATTAGGGGCAACACAAGTTTTAGACCAATACATCGTTCACAATTGCTTAAATATATGAAAACAATCCGAGGAACAATCGCTCAACTACTCTACATGAATATTGTAAAAATTGGGGTAGTTCAGCCTCTAAGCTATACAGCCATGTTGCTTATTGTTAGTATGTGAAACAATTGTATGATTATATATATATATATATATATATTGATATTCATACATGATGACACCCTCCCCCCCCCCCTGCACCCATACGTCATATATAAGCGGAAACGGCGATCTATATGATATAGAGCCATCATACCTTATATTTTCTCTTTCATTTCATCAATATTATTCGGGCCTCTGCCTTGCCAGTATCCACTTGCACGATTGTCAGTGACCGCCAGTGACCGACTATCGTGCAAGTGGATATCGCGCTTAACCCTCTACACCCACCTGTCTCTAGGAGAAAGAGGCTGGAGAGAGACTGGATAGAGAGGGCAAGAGACTGGAGAGAAATAGAAGACAGAGGGATAGAGACCGGAGAAAGACAAGAGATAGACAGGAGAGAGACACAACAGATGAAGGAGAGAGATAAAAAAAAGAGAGAGGGAGAGAGACAGGAGAGACAGGAAAGAGAGAGGGAGAGAGAGGAAAGAGAGAGAGAGGAGATATATTGGAGAGACAGAAAATAGAGAGGAAGAGAGACAGGAGAGAGCGGGAGAGGGATAGGAGAGAGACAGAAAAGATTAGGAGAGACAGGAGAGAGACAGGAAAAAGAGGAAAGAGAGAGAGGAAAGAGAGAGGGAGAGAGGAGATATATAGGAGAGACAGAAAATAGAGAGGAGGGGAGATAAGATAGGAGAGACAGGAAGGAGAGAGAGACGAGAGAGAGAGATAGGAGAAAGTCAGGAAAGAGAGAAGGAAGAGAGAAGGGAGAGGGAGAGAGAGACAGGTGAGTGAAAAGAGAGGGAGAGAGACACAGTTGAGAGACAGAGAGAGGGTGATAGATGAGAGAATAGAGAGCGGGACACAGAAAGAGAGATGTAGAGAGGGAGAGGGAGAAAGAGGGAGAGAGTGAGGGGAAGGAAGAGAGGAGGGGAAAGGAAGGGGTTCCTTGCCGCTATAAAACGCTTTTCAGAAAGTTGTATACTGCACAGTCTCAAATAAAGAATTCTTTCATTCATTCAGCCTGTATAGACCTGTACAGTACAATACTTTTTAAAGTAAGATTCAATTAGCCTTTTAGTTCTAAGACTAATAACTCAGTTTATATAATCTCTGTTCATACACTTTGAGAACCATAATTATTCAAGTACATTTTCAAGTTCAGAAACTAAAATTACAAAATACGGTGAATTTTCATGGTTCAGTAATACTGCATTACATAAATAATGTCGCAAATATTAACCAATAATGACAGAAGATTAAAGCAAGCAACTCCAACTTCAACGCAAACATTGCTTTCAGATGTGAGGCAATTCATGTCCTCAATCGCTTAATTGAATTCATTAAATACAATTAAATTAAATTTCTATATTTGTCTTTAATTTTCTAAGTGGTTTTGATATTTAGTAGTGACTTTAATCTTGGTAATAAATAGGAGTAAAGAATATCTCCCTTATCTATATTTGGTATTATGAGCATTTTCACTATATCTGTTTTTACTTTCTTTGCAAAGTATTTCACCCACAAGATCTTTTTGTAGGAACGTTCCAATTGTTTTTGGTAGGCCTATCTAATAACATTAATAAAACCAATGAGAATACTCTCGTTTATACAAGCAAACAACCTTGTCTCCTCATTCATCCCTCTCGGCCCTCCTCACAGAGTGGGGTTTGTCACCAATAACACAAAACCACGACTACCACCACCCACCTCTTGGTACCCAATACCACCCCACAGATGAGGAACCACATAACCGGGCACTGACGCTTTTACGATTGGGAGCAAGCTGTGATACAATCGTGGGATAAATTAATTGATTTATGAGAAGGGCTCATAAATCGAGGGTGCATCGCTGCTATATACGCACTCCTATCGTCGTGCGTATATGGGTGAAATCGCCAGAAAATGTACAAGTCCCCTTCACCAATTTTCTCAAATAATCCAAATTTAAGACAAAAAATGAGGTTCAAAGTTCAGTTCATCATAACCTTATACACGATATGAAACAAGGCAATACTAAATGTACTCAGATATACCTAGTTTTGATGATTTTTCCGTCTAATAATTTAGCAGAATTTACTCAATATGTTGGTCTGCGAATTGTACATTTTCTGAAAATCAAATTGTATTGATTCTAGCAATCTGTTTGGTTAGGTTGAACTGTATTTTGAACTTTATTTTTGTCTGAAATTTGGGTTATTTGAGAAGATTGGCGAAGTTGAATTGTACATTTTCTGAAAATCTGACCCATATATATACTCATCCCCTTCATCTCGCCTCCCTCATTTGGTGGGAGAGGGGCGGAAGAGGGAGGGAGTCAGTGGGGAGAAAGAGGGACAGGGTAGAGAGACTGTAAAGAATGTTTTGCGGTCTAGGCGTCGGAACACCATAACCACAATAGATACTAATCTCAGGATATGCCTGGTCTTAAAAACACATGTGGGCATTGTAAACACTAATATATACCAACCCACGTCCTATCTTATAGTCTGTAAACCAAATTCTTATGTGTACCATTACTTGTTAAATTCCCGACATATTACATCTTAAGAATATGATATAATGTATTAAAAATACTAACGCAAAAAAATCGAAATTCGACAATAAATAAAATACTCTGGCGGGGGTTATGGTATGGTGGGGTAAAGGCAGGGTGGGGTTCTGACTGGCGGGGTTCTGACGAGCGGGGTAAAGGCATGGGGGGATATTGGCTGGGGGGGTTTTGGCTAGGGGGGTTCTGACGGCGGGGTTTCACCCGGGGGGGTTATGGCTGGCGGGATTCTGTCCGTACACCTTTGGTTCTAGGGCAAAACCCCGCCAGTCAGAACCCCCCTAGCCAAAACCCCCCTAGCCAAAACCCCGCCGCCAAAACCCCCCTTGCCATAACCCCGCCATGCCATAACCCCGCCAGTAACAATCCCGCCAGTCAGAACCCATCCATGCCAATACCCCGCCAGGCAAAACCCCGCCAAAATCCAATAAATTGTGTGTGCTTGGAGTATGTGTGTAGGGGGTGGGGAGGATGGAGGGGGTGGGAGTTGGGGGGGGGTGCGGAGTTATATTTGCCTGCCTGCCACAGCTGAGTTTATAATAGCCTATACTAGGCCTCGACTTCCCAGCGAGGCCTATCATTTCACAAGCAAATTTCCCAGGACTTTTTTGCAGCCGGACGAAGCCAGCCCAAAACTTCAGCAAGTCTTTAATGAATACCAATAACCGTGAAATGAACTTAATTTACTATGTCCGTCCATGCCATATACCTTTTAATCAGCTTGTAATTCACGTTCGGGAGAAGTGAGGGATGATACCGTGTCTATTATTGGCCCATATTGACACATCATGTGAATTTCAGTAAACATTACTGATGAATGTTGCTAAACATGGACTTGACTTATAAGCAGAGACAAAATTGACAATAATGAGGTAGGTTAGGCATACTGAAATGTGGCACGATTCCGCCGTTTTTCTGAATGGGCACTGTCTGTCCCCGCTCCGGGGTGCGGGAGGATACAGGGATGATACTCTGTCTAAGTTTATAACAGAAGGGTATCATTCCTTTCATCTTATAAAGACATCTTATAGTGGACCTGCACCATTTAGAATGACAATCTCAGAAAGTGATAAATGATTATCCTATGACAAACAGTTGAACATTTCAGAGGGACTTTCTAGTATCTCACCCCCGCCCTCCCTGTCCATTACTTTCCCTCCACCCCTGGCCAGACTTTTACGGCCACCATGCATGGTGAAGACACCAATACCAAGCATGCAGCCAGACCACAAGTGCCAACTAGGTGCACCACTTTTACAACCTCATATCTCGACCACAATAAATGGAGATAATGGACTGATTGGTGGAGGTGAGAATTCCCCTCCTCCACATCTTCTTCTCTCTCTCCCTTGCCCACGCCACCCATCTTCCTCCCACCCCTTCAACTCTCCCCTGCTATGCCCCCTCAACCTCTAGATATATCAAAGTAACCCAGAATACCTGACTCAATGTGTAAGGAAACCAAACTATAATTACCAATAGAAGGCAAATCTCTCTCACAAATGAACACAAATATGAATAATAATCATTCAATACATCTCCGTCCTGTGGGAGAGGAACTTTCTTCTCCCTCTCTACTGGGGGAGCCTGGTCTATGAATTTAGACATCAAAATATTATGTACATGTATAAATGTATAGACCTATCTATATACATTTACATACAATATACTTGTATATGTGTGTGTGTACATGTGTAATCCACAGGTGTGTACATTATATATGTATGAATGTATATACATAATATATACATGTACATATACATTCATACGTATATATACACACACCTGTGGATATACACATGTACATCCTTCTTTTGTCTATGTATGCGGGAAAAGCCCCCCACCTTTAATAATTGTGCATGTCAGGAGTAATGTTAACTACCCTTAACTAGTGTTTGACAGAATTTAGGCCAAAATCACCCTCCAATGCAATTAAACGCAATTAAATTTGACACAAAATAATAAAAATAACTAACTGACATACAGGAGCTAGGAGGTACAGGAGGATGAACAGGAGGAGGCACAGTATTCCATCCTGTACATTATTGTGTAACCTCCTCCAATATTCTGCCAGTACATCCTCTAGTCACCTCCTCCAGTAATATCCTCCAGTAATATCCCCCAACAACCTCCTCCAGTAACCTCCAGTCATCTCCTCCAGTACCCCCTCCAGTAACCTTCTCCAGTAACTTCCTCCAGTAACCTCCTCCAGTTACCTCCTCCAGTACCTCCTCCAAGAACCTCCACCAGGAACGTCCTCCAGTACCCTCCTCCATTACCCTCCTCCAAGAACCTCCTCCAGAAACCTTCTCCAGTAATCTCCTCCAGTACCTCCTCCAGTAATCTCTTCCAGTAATCTCTTCCACTCTAGAGTGCTGTGCAGCACAGTGCTGCACTCTAGAGTGCTGCACTCTGGAGTGTTGCTCAGCACAGTGCTGCACTCTAATGTGCTGCTCAGCACCATGCTGCATTCGAATGTGCTGCACAGCACAGTGCAGCACTCTAGAGTGCTGCACTCTAATGTGCTGTGCAGCAAAGTGCTGCACTCTAGAGTGCTGTGCAGCACAGTGCTGACCTCTAGAGTGCTGCGCAGGACAGTGCTGCACTCTAATGTGCTGCTCAGCACCATGCTGCACTCGAATGTGCTGCGCAGCACAGTGCAGCACTCAAATGTGCTGCACAGCACAGTGCAGCACTCTAGAGTGCCCCTCCAGCAACCCCCTCCAGCAACCCCCTCCAGTAACCCCCTCCAGTAACCCCCTCCAGTAACCCCCTCCAGCAACCCCCTCCATTAACTTCCTGCCTGAAGTATCCTCCTCCAGTAACCTTCTCCAGTAACCCTCGCCAGTACCCTCCTCCATTAACCACCTCCAGTAACCCCATTCAGCAACCCCCTCCATTAACCTCTTCCAGTATCCTCCTCCATTAACCACCTCCAGTAACCCCATCCAGCAACCCCCTCCATTAACCTCCTCTAGCAACCTCCTCCAGTAACCCCCTCCAGTAACCACCTCCAGTAACCCCCTCCAGCAATTTTGAGGTAAATGTCCAAAATTTTTTGAGTTTGACATAGAAATGACCTTGACCTTGACCCCAAATGACCTTGATCATGTGTTCATCTGATAGCTCATCCCGGGTTATGTATGTGTGGTCACTTGAACCAAGTTGATATCATTTTTATTTCCAGAGATATGCAAAATTCTAAAATCCCCATTTTCATAGGCCAACATAGGGCCAACATCGGGACGCTAACTTGGGTAGGTGTGGGTCCATGGTGTGGGTTTCCGCAAATGGACAGTTTCAAAACTTTATTCTTTAGAATTCTTGATCGGGAGCAGTTAAATCAGATCGGGGGAAGTTAAATCGGTGTGCGCTCAGGTGTGTGCGGCCCTTTAGACTAGAGGAAGCTGGAGGTTATTGGAGGAGGCATCTGGAGGTTACTGGATGCACCCCTAGAAGTTTTACACCCTTTTTGGTACGTGATATAAAATTGTTTGTTTGTGAATTTTTTTCTTATGTGAGAGTATCTTAAATACATGCGATGTCATGGAAATATCGGAAAAAGCACTGTTTTGTGTGTTTAAATGCTAGAAATATTGATCCCACATATACAAATGTATATATGATAGGAATCATGATTTACTTGCCTGTAAGTGTTAAAGCCACTGACTTACAGACCAAACAATGCTAAAAATAGGCTGTGGGCACATTTCGTGAGAATTGGTCATATATATGAAAGCATGTATATATATATATATATATATATATATATATACATGCATTCATATATACATATACATTACATACATATGCATTATACATGTATAATAATTGAGTATGTACATGTACACATACATACATGTATGTACATACTCAGGTATGTATACATGCATGTATACATACACATGCACATTACATATCCTCATTGTAATTAATGACTACAATAAACTCAGGTATTAAGCTCAAACCAGCCCGAAATATCATACGATCTAGAACATAGATTCATGTATGTTTACAGGTATCTCTTCTCTCCCTCCTCCCTCTCCCCCTCCCTCTCTCTCCCTCCCATCCACTCTCCCCCCCCCCCCCCCGCCTATCCCTGTTCATGTATACATACAGAGAGAGAGAGGGAGAGAAGTATGAGCAATTCCACCAATTGGTCGTCATAACCTCCTCCAATGAACTCCTGCAGTAACCTCCTCCAGAACATCTCCTCCAGTACCAGTAATTAATTCGAAGAAAGGGGATGAATGAGGTGAAAGTTTCCACTGAAGCATAACAAATCTATGCTTAAGAGAGGTAACATGGTTCATGTATATATTTGATATGATTTGTTAATAGATCTAGGCCCTAACCCATTGAACATACCAGGTAATGCCAAAAACGGGAAATATCTTAATTTTAAATGGAAAGAATGCTCGTAAATCCTCCCTTAAAATGGTCCGATCTGAATAAATCTTGATTTTTATCAAAGAGCAGAACCTGCTTGCCATGTCTATGTATGCTGGTCCATTGCCCCATTTTTGATAAGGGGATTATTAGGGGCAACACAAGTTTTAGACCAATACATCGTTCACAATTGCTTAAATATATGAAAACAATCCGAGGAACAATCGCTCAACTACTCTACATGAATATTGTAAAAATTGGGGTAGTTCAGCCTCTAAGCTATACAGCCATGTTGCTTATTGTTAGTATGTGAAACAATTGTATGATTATATATATATATATATATATATTGATATTCATACATGATGACACCCTCCCCCCCCCCCTGCACCCATACGTCATATATAAGCGGAAACGGCGATCTATATGATATAGAGCCATCATACCTTATATTTTCTCTTTCATTTCATCAATATTATTCGGGCCTCTGCCTTGCCAGTATCCACTTGCACGATTGTCAGTGACCGCCAGTGACCGACTATCGTGCAAGTGGATATCGCGCTTAACCCTCTACACCCACCTGTCTCTAGGAGAAAGAGGCTGGAGAGAGACTGGATAGAGAGGGCAAGAGACTGGAGAGAAATAGAAGACAGAGGGATAGAGACCGGAGAAAGACAAGAGATAGACAGGAGAGAGACACAACAGATGAAGGAGAGAGATAAAAAAAAGAGAGAGGGAGAGAGACAGGAGAGACAGGAAAGAGAGAGGGAGAGAGAGGAAAGAGAGAGAGAGGAGATATATTGGAGAGACAGAAAATAGAGAGGAAGAGAGACAGGAGAGAGCGGGAGAGGGATAGGAGAGAGACAGAAAAGATTAGGAGAGACAGGAGAGAGACAGGAAAAAGAGGAAAGAGAGAGAGGAAAGAGAGAGGGAGAGAGGAGATATATAGGAGAGACAGAAAATAGAGAGGAGGGGAGATAAGATAGGAGAGACAGGAAGGAGAGAGAGACGAGAGAGAGAGATAGGAGAAAGTCAGGAAAGAGAGAAGGAAGAGAGAAGGGAGAGGGAGAGAGAGACAGGTGAGTGAAAAGAGAGGGAGAGAGACACAGTTGAGAGACAGAGAGAGGGTGATAGATGAGAGAATAGAGAGCGGGACACAGAAAGAGAGATGTAGAGAGGGAGAGGGAGAAAGAGGGAGAGAGTGAGGGGAAGGAAGAGAGGAGGGGAAAGGAAGGGGTTCCTTGCCGCTATAAAACGCTTTTCAGAAAGTTGTATACTGCACAGTCTCAAATAAAGAATTCTTTCATTCATTCAGCCTGTATAGACCTGTACAGTACAATACTTTTTAAAGTAAGATTCAATTAGCCTTTTAGTTCTAAGACTAATAACTCAGTTTATATAATCTCTGTTCATACACTTTGAGAACCATAATTATTCAAGTACATTTTCAAGTTCAGAAACTAAAATTACAAAATACGGTGAATTTTCATGGTTCAGTAATACTGCATTACATAAATAATGTCGCAAATATTAACCAATAATGACAGAAGATTAAAGCAAGCAACTCCAACTTCAACGCAAACATTGCTTTCAGATGTGAGGCAATTCATGTCCTCAATCGCTTAATTGAATTCATTAAATACAATTAAATTAAATTTCTATATTTGTCTTTAATTTTCTAAGTGGTTTTGATATTTAGTAGTGACTTTAATCTTGGTAATAAATAGGAGTAAAGAATATCTCCCTTATCTATATTTGGTATTATGAGCATTTTCACTATATCTGTTTTTACTTTCTTTGCAAAGTATTTCACCCACAAGATCTTTTTGTAGGAACGTTCCAATTGTTTTTGGTAGGCCTATCTAATAACATTAATAAAACCAATGAGAATACTCTCGTTTATACAAGCAAACAACCTTGTCTCCTCATTCATCCCTCTCGGCCCTCCTCACAGAGTGGGGTTTGTCACCAATAACACAAAACCACGACTACCACCACCCACCTCTTGGTACCCAATACCACCCCACAGATGAGGAACCACATAACCGGGCACTGACGCTTTTACGATTGGGAGCAAGCTGTGATACAATCGTGGGATAAATTAATTGATTTATGAGAAGGGCTCATAAATCGAGGGTGCATCGCTGCTATATACGCACTCCTATCGTCGTGCGTATATGGGTGAAATCGCCAGAAAATGTACAAGTCCCCTTCACCAATTTTCTCAAATAATCCAAATTTAAGACAAAAAATGAGGTTCAAAGTTCAGTTCATCATAACCTTATACACGATATGAAACAAGGCAATACTAAATGTACTCAGATATACCTAGTTTTGATGATTTTTCCGTCTAATAATTTAGCAGAATTTACTCAATATGTTGGTCTGCGAATTGTACATTTTCTGAAAATCAAATTGTATTGATTCTAGCAATCTGTTTGGTTAGGTTGAACTGTATTTTGAACTTTATTTTTGTCTGAAATTTGGGTTATTTGAGAAGATTGGCGAAGTTGAATTGTACATTTTCTGAAAATCTGACCCATATATATACTCATCCCCTTCATCTCGCCTCCCTCATTTGGTGGGAGAGGGGCGGAAGAGGGAGGGAGTCAGTGGGGAGAAAGAGGGACAGGGTAGAGAGACTGTAAAGAATGTTTTGCGGTCTAGGCGTCGGAACACCATAACCACAATAGATACTAATCTCAGGATATGCCTGGTCTTAAAAACACATGTGGGCATTGTAAACACTAATATATACCAACCCACGTCCTATCTTATAGTCTGTAAACCAAATTCTTATGTGTACCATTACTTGTTAAATTCCCGATATATTACATCTTAAGAATATGATATAATGTATTAAAAATACTAACGCAAAAAAATCGAAATTCGACAATAAATAAAATACTCTGGCGGGGGTTATGGTATGGTGGGGTAAAGGCAGGGTGGGGTTCTGACTGGCGGGGTTCTGACGAGCGGGGTAAAGGCATGGGGGGATATTGGCTGGGGGGGTTTTGGCTAGGGGGGTTCTGACGGCGGGGTTTCACCCGGGGGGGTTATGGCTGGCGGGATTCTGTCCGTACACCAGTTTAGATATATATTTAGTTACCCTTACATGTACCAGTACACGTATACTAATACATAATACTCATAATAGTACTCATACTCAATCATATTATAACACATTTCAGTACCGATACTTTTTTTATTGATAAAGTACTAATGAATATACTTTGAATTAACATTTAATATGATGAAATATCCAATCTGGTTTGGGTCTTTCAAGTATTATGAACCCTTAATTTGCTCAAGGCCTCTTCAGCAAGCACGCACTGGCTTAGATTACTCTACTCTACCACTAAATAGTTTTAAAGCCTTCTGACCACTTCCCAAAGTGGGCCCTACCATCTGAAGGTGGGTGGGCCCTACCGTCTGAAGAGGGGTGGTTAGGCCAAAATATTTATACTAATTTACTGAGTCAAGAATTGTATTCCCTAGAGATAGAGTATTCATCTCATTTTTGTTGTTGCTATTTTATTTGAGAACAATAAAATACAATTGAACATGACATTTTCCGCAAATAATAGTAGGCGAACGTCTTCGCCGTTATTTACAAAAAAATGATCAATCTATGGCGATGATTATTTAGAATACAGATGATAATATGTCGATCCCTAACGGCTGGAAATATGAGGTTAATATTCTGAATAGTTTGACTGTAAATAACTGTCTAAGTTGCAAACACCTCCCACGATATTAAAATTCGTTATACAGGGTCTACACATTTACAAGTAAATATCTCAGACCGTAGGGCCTACCCTTCCTCGGACGCTAGGTGCCTAATAACTCCTTCACCAGGCATAGAACACAATCCAGGACGTCTTTATCAGAAGGCTAATCCATGTAAAGGTCGACCCACACTAGAGAAGTAAGTTAAATCGGCCGATTAAAGTGCTCCCGATGCATCGGCGCAGTTACTTTTAGGAATAAACCTGGCAATTTTTTTGCCCCACACTAGCGCCGATTGCAGGAAGTGCCAGTATAATCGGGGGTTGACCCAAACATATCCCGAATAGTGTCCTCACCACTATAATCGGGAGTTGACTAATATAATCGGGAGTTACTCTACCCCCTCTTCCTTTCAGGTGTATGCATAAATATGTATAGATATACATAGTGTCTGCATCATATATGTTTTTGTGTGTATATAATGGTCAGTTCTCACGAAATGGGTACACAGGGGGTATTTTTGGCTAAAATTTCAAATGCATTGAAACTTTTTGCCATTTGCACATATCATTGTACATATATTGAAGGGTTCAAAATAAAAATTGGGAACACTAATTTTAAAAACTGCATTTGGTGGGGTATTCATTTTCTAACGTTGCCATCCTAATGCTTTTAGATAGAAACATTGTAGTGGTAATAAAGACCATTTTTTAGATTTCAATATTTTTGTTTATTATTCTATCGTTAAGCTAAGGTTTCAACTGAAACATTGGTTGAAAATCGATTTTTTTTTTATTTTTCTATTTTTAGGAACTACATTTGAAAATCGTATTATTATTTTGACACTTAAATTCAAAGGACTTGTTCTATACCTTGTCAAATATTCATGATTTCTCAAAATCAATATTTTTTTATTGATTCTTATAGCAAAATGACTTCCATTGAATAACCATCATATTTTCAACAGAAAAGCCGAATTCATTTTTTTTCTGTTATTTTTACATTTTTCAATTGATGCGATTTCTCATTTATTTGCCATGATCTATAAAAAATATTACATTTTTATGAAAATCTTCATGTGATTTCTTTGACTTTATTTCTTCCTATACATTCTGAACAAAAAAATCATTAGAGAAAGATTTCTGCCTTTAGAAATACCCCTTTTATATTGCATTTGTAATCTATCTGTCATTCGTAATCTATCATGTCATACGTAATCTATTGTTTTTTAAAAGAAAAATGCAATTTAAAGATGGATTTCATGTTATTTCTCTAACCTCTTTCTTTCCATATATTCGAAGCAATCTGTATTACTCCATGATTAATCCTGCTTCCAGAAATATCCCTTTACCAGTCTCTTTTTGCAATCAATTTTGTCATTCGTCATCTATCTGTGATCTTTTATTTGTGGTATACCATGAGAAATGTTGCTATTTAATGAGGAAAATTGTCTCAGTTCTCTGACTTTGTCCCTTGTCAGATAGTCTAAACAATAAAAACTAATCATAAATGAGTCTTGCTTCAGAAATAGCATCTTTACTATGTCATTCGTAATCTATCATTGCATATGTAATCTATCGCGATAGATTACGTATACATTTCAATCACATGTAAAAGAGAAAATATAACATATGTGAGTATTTTGGTCAATGTGACCTATCAAGACATAAATAATGATAAAATATACCAAAGATGGTAGCTTATACTTTATTATTTATTAATCAAACGTTGCTATTTGTGCTGCTCCATTGGAATTCAACACAAATATGATTTATGCATCTGTAATATCATTGGTTGGAATATCATTATTTTCCATGCTATCTTTTCCAACTTTTGATATGTTGTTCAGAACATCTGAAATTACTTGAAACAATCATAAATAGGCTATTTAACATGAAACCTTTAATTGAATTGCATGATTATTTTTCATTAAAATATTATTTTTCACTTTTTTTCTGTTTTTTTTTTTTTTTACAAAAACATCAATAATTTGCAAAAATATGCTTTGGTGCAAATAGCACTATGCATTTTGAGATTGCTGACATTCTGACATTTCCAAAAATATATAGTTTTAGTAATCTCCTAATGATTTAGAATTTTTTATTAATTAAAAATCATATTTTTCAGCTTTTTTTTTACAAAAATATTGATAATTCGCAAAATAGGCTTGGGCGCAAATGGTATCATCCATATTCGGATTGCTGACGTTCTGACGTTTCCAAAAATGTATAGTTTTACTAATCTCCTAATGATTTAAATTTTTTAATTAATTAAAAATTATATTTTTCACCTTTTTTTTACAATAATATTGATAATTCGCAAAATAGTCTTTGGCGCAAATGATATCATCCATTTTTGGATTGCTGACGTTCTGACGTTTCCAAAAATGTATAGTTTTACTAATCTCAATAAAATGCCAACGAAATGAACACAGTGAACCTGACTACCATTGCAGTCTTCCATAATATTTGCTTCCCGCCCCGATCACTCGGGAGGGCTCTCCCGATTATCCAATATATTGGATAATCGGGAGGGCTCTTCAGAGCAATCGGGAACACCAGCCAACTACCTTTTTGGAGCTCCCGACCAGTCGGGCCTGGACCCAAACTAGTAGCTGATTAATAAAAAAATCGGCGAAATCGGCGATTAAACCGGTTAAATCGGCCGTTTTGGGGATTTAACTTTTAGGAAAGGTCCCGTGGAGCAATCGGGACACCTCCCGATCGCTGATTTTAATCCCCGAGTGAAGAAAATTGATCCCCGACTGAATCTTAATTCCTAAAAAGAGTCGGGACACTTAAATCGGCCGTGAAATGTCTCTAGTGTGGGTCGCACTTAAACCAGGCACCTTTCCCCCCAACAGAGCAGCTCGCACTGATAGAGTCCATCCCTCAAAGGCAAAAGTAATTATCAACAATCCAAATTTAATTGCACTAAAAAGGTAGTGATGGACGTCCTCTCCTTGGTTTGTTTGCACATACACTTGAACACATCCCATGAAAGAATTTAGGGTCGTAAAACACTTGTCAAGCAGTGTGCTGTCGATCTTTTGTGAAAGGTTGTTATATTTATAAATAGTGATCTCGTCTGGATTCTTTAAGTCCAAGTAACAGTTCCACCCCACTTGCCTCGTTCTGTTAGCTTTCTCACTCAATGTTGCCCAAATCCTTTTCATATTCATTAAACTCTTTGGCGCTATGCAGAAGTAAACCATCCCATGCTGGGCTGTTGGTACTGCTAGGTCTGGGTTTTAATTGCACAACGCTGCTCGTAGCCCAATCTTTTCTGCTGTTTGTTCGTACAGTGTATAAATGCCTAGATCGTTCCCTAATTTTATCCAATCCTGTTCATTCTTTGGGTTACTGACGAGAACTTGTTGCACAACCAATTCATGGGTCCACGTTTGTGCTCACTCGTGAGAAATAGACATTTCAGAGTGGCTTTAATTATTTTGTTGGTTGGAATTGCCAGTTCAAGCCCTATTATTAGAATGATAAGTGACTATCAATGACTCAGCAGAGATATTGAAGGGTTAAAAGGTTTAAATAGACCACGTTTTGTCCACGAACGTGCAGCCAAGGTGTTAAATCGTGGTTGATCTTTGGTTAAGAACAGTTAAGAGTAGAAAAGAACAGGCTCTGTTGCACAAGGGCTGATCCTACTCTTCCCTACTCCTACTCGTTCTTTAATCACATACTCTTGATCGTACTTTTATACACAATACGGTACCAATGGTTAACCAGTATAATTGAGAGGAATTCCGTTTCATGACATCACAACCCTCGTCTAATTCTCTACTTTCTAATAACAATACCCAATTGGAGAGCATTGGTCATGGGTGAATGCATCCACATTAACTTAGCTTACATACATACACACACGTTACCAATCAAACCCTTCCTACTGTTATGTTATTACTGGGGGGGGGGGGGGCAGTACACGGTAGAGTATGAATCATGATATTTGAGGTGACATTGTTCATGTAGGCCTATACTGGATATTGTTAATTTAGTATTGTTTCATCAATCATTGCTCAGTTCCTTCCTTCCCTCCCTCCCATGAGGAATATGGCATATGCTTACAAAATATATTTCTAAAACAAGATATACAACTTCAATATTGTCCTATAATGGAACCTCCTTGAAAAAGGGCTAATGTGCCCGAAACGTCGGACCCCTAATAAACAAACCTAAATAAATCCCAACAGTTCCTTTCCCCCTTTGTTCTGGGTTGACTTCCATCTCTCTGAATTGTCCTATAATGCCTATAGGTTGCTCCCCCCCCCACACACACACACACTACAGGGGCGGATCCAGGATTTTCAAAAGGAGGGAGCGCGGTTTCAAATTTTATTTTTAAGAACATAATTATATGTTACATTCTAATTAATTGCTTAGCTTTTGTTCTGCAATGCTTTAGATATTCAGAGATGCCTCTCACTTATTTTGACACTAAAACTGACCATGATGAAAGTACTAAATAATCTTAAAATCACCCAAAAGGAATTTTTATTCTGTGCAGAATATGTGGCTAGACATCATTTGTTAAATTTAAGGTTTTTGGTTTTGAACTTTTCTTAAATACAGCATTAGTTATGCCTCCTCACCATTCAAGGATTCATTTTAAGAGCATCCAAGTATTTTCGTTAATGCCCAATTTCATTATATATTCTATTTTCAATTGTAGATTTTACTTCTAAAGATTAAAGTAACATTGGGGAAATCTCCGAACTCACATTGGCCTGCTTTTGAGAATTATTTAGGTTGTATAAGGTAATAAAGATCAGAAAGTCTGTTAAGGTTTCATGAAATAGTTTGTGTTCTAGGTATATATTTTGCTATTTGAAGGTGCATTTATGTCATCAACAATAATCTAACTATTTCCTAACCTATTTGCACCCCCTCTTACACACCCCTCTGTAAGAAACTGAGAATCTCCGAACATTCCAAGGCTGTTTAAAAGATTCCAGCAGGATTCAAGGCCATGTGATGATATTTCAGGCCCTTCGATATGTTATTGTTTCATTATTTGCTAAATTCTAGGCTTTTCCAAGTCACATTATTGGAGTACAGTTGATGAAGTGTACAAGTACCGGTATATATAAATATATGGATCTTTTTCTTGTGTCACACAAAAATGCCCTGGCTTGATTTTGAAAAGGGGAGGGCGCACCTCCAGGACAACCCCAAGGGTTGTCCTAAGTCTGTTCGTTACTGGCTTGTGCAACACCATTTTCACCCAGATATTTTTCTATGTTCTCACGAATATGTACGAACGTGTACCCTGTATGAATACGTACAAACGTCAGTACCCCAAAGAATAAACAGACATAACATAATTATACAATTAACAACTGCATTAGATTTGAATTGTATGCCCACTAGCAATAGAGAGTGGCTGAGTGGGTGAGCACCGTTTTCAACTGACTATTTCGGGCTAAAGGTCGGAAAAGACCATGGATAGTGATGTCATAACAAGGAATTCCTCTATTGTATACAGGTTCCCTGATCATCATTACCGTATTGTATGTATAAGTACGTGCAAGAGTGTGCAACTTGAGAACGTGCAGAGTTAAAGGCCGCCCACACTTGGCTGATTTAGCGCCGATTTGGGCCTCCCGACTAGTCGTAGGATTTCATTTCAAATCCTAGAATACATTTTTGAGTGTGGGTCTGCCCCCGACTAGTCGGGGCATCCCCCGACTAATCGGGAGACCCAAATCGGCCGTATTTTTGTCTCCCGATTCCAATATTTTGACCAATCCTGGCCGATTAGTAAGTTGCCCCGATTTCAGGACTCAATTTTGAAATCGGCGCACATTGTGTCTAGGTGTGGGTCTACCCCCGATTAGTAGGGAGCTGCCCCGACTAATCGGGGGGCCTTCCCGACTGATCGGGAGTCCTCTCCCGACGATCCAATAAATGGATCATCGGGAGAGGACTCCCGATTTGTCATAGGATTTTAAAATATTCGAAATTCTAAGAGGTAGGACTCTTTGAACGACTATAATTTCACTAATATGTGGAGTATCAAAAAGATTTTTTCACTTTTATAATGCTCACTTCTCCCCCTACACAGGCAGATAATCTTTTATTTGTTTTTAATGATTTTTTTTTATAGAAATTTGATGTGTCACAGGAATATGAGTCACAATTTCCAAAAGATGGACTTCTTGTGTTGTGAGTCATACGTTGATGATACAATGTTTTTGGATTGATTCTAAATCTCCAAAATCCCCTGATTCCAAATCTGCCAGGTGCCACTCTGTAACCCTTGAGGGAAAATAATTATCAACATTTAAAAAAGAAAAGTTAGAAATATTAAATTTAATCAATGAACAAAATATTTCAACGCTCCCATTTATTAGTATCAAAATCATTGCCATTGGAGATTACTCAACCCATTCAATAAATATAATTGTGGGATTATTGCGGCACCAGACGACATTCAGTAATGGCGCCGACCGCGGGTGGCGCCGACGCATTTTCTAAGAAAAGATAAATGATCATACACAAATAAAATGCCTTTAAAAATTAACTTTATCACCTTCATACAACATAATATATTATTAAAAAGTACCTTATATACCTTTCCTTCCCATTACAATTAATTTATAAGAGTCAATCCTGTTTTTCTTTCCCTATATCTTAATACTATATTAGCTTTGTAATGTCTGCCATTGTTACACCTGCCATGATGTTTTACCTCATTTTCCATCGCAAATCCAATGATAGGTATAAAACTATTCACAATCCATGATGAGTAGCTACTCTTTTATTTACTCTTTTCTTCAAATCTTGGAATATTTGGTTGCAAAACAAAGGAATCACAGAGAATTGAAAAGTGTATGTGGTTAATGCACGGTAAAAGTGAATCATGCCTCACCCGGTCCGTCTGTGACGTCAGGGATGATTTCGTTGCATAGGAAACATTACTACATGGTAGTGGCGCTCCCATAGTGACGCAATTTGCTGACATGCGTTCTCAGCAGATGATGCAGTTTTCCCGCGCACATCGAATGAGTCACTGCACAGTTCAGCACTCTAGAGTGCTGCACTCTAATATGCTGCATTAAGACTCCAATACACTGCACACTTCAGCACTCTAGAGTGCTGCACTCTAATATGCTGCATTAAGACTCCAATACACTGCACAGTTCAGCACTCTAGAGTGCTGCACTCTAATATGCTGCATTAAGACTCCAATACACTGCACAGTTCAGCACTCTAGAGTGCTGATGCACTCTAATAAGCTGCATTAACACTCTAATATGCTGCATAGTTATGCACTCTAGAGTGCTGATGCACTCTAATAAGCTGCATTAACACTCTAATATGCTGCATAGTTATGCACTCTGATATGCTCTGCTCTAATGTGCTGCATTGACACTCTAATACGCTGCATAGTTCAGCACTCTAGAGTGCTGCACTCTAATAGGCTGCATTGACACTCTAATGTGCTGCATTAACACTCTAATACACTTCATAATTCAGCACTCTAGAGTGCTGCACTCTAATAGGCTGCATTGACACTTTTACATACTTCATAGTTCTGCACTATAAAGTGTTGCACAGTCCTGCACTCTAATCACATCACATGGAAATAATTTTCAGATCTGGATGGCCAAATGACGACCAATTGGTGGAATTGCTCATATATGGCCCAAAATGAAAAAAAAAATAATAAAAAGAAATCAAAATTGGAAAACAGTGACTGACTCCATTTCGTGAGAATTGACCATTGACATAAATAAAACATTACATTGAGGCAGAGAGGCGGAGTTGATGAACATTTTTGCGACTTGTGACTCATTTTCCTGTAACACATCACATATTCAACTCAGCAAAGATTCCAGCATTATAATTTTTACTGTTTTCCTAATCATTTCAAGTACACCATTGAGGCGATTCTAGAATCGGCCCCCAAATCGGCCCCAGAATCAGGTATGTGTGGGCCAAGCCAGGACAAACAGCCCCGATTTAGGCTTTTTGGAGGAATCTTGGCTTAGTTTGGGTCTAAAAATCACTCCCGATTTCAGATTTTACTTTCTTTGAAATCCTAGGATTTCACCCCCGATTGATCGGGAGCACTGAAATCGGCTCGGCGCTAAGTGTGTGCGGACCTTTAAGGCGGGCCCACACATGACTGATTTTAAGCCGATTTGACTCCCGATTTGGGTCTCCCGATGAATCCTAGGATTTCATTTCAAATCAGGAGACTAATCGGCGCATTTTTGTCTCCCGATTGAGTCTTTGTCTCCCGATTTAAGTAGATTTTGAAAAATCCTGGCCGATTAGAGATTCTGGCCGATTCTTTTTTTTTCATATTTGAAATCGGGGCTGGTCATTTGAAATCGGGGCAGGTTTTTTTGGTAATTGTGTATGTGTGGGTCTAGCCCAGATGCCTCAGGGGATCCCCCGATGAATCGGGAGGGCACTGGGATGGATCGGGAGTGCCCTCCCGATGATCCATATAATGGATCATCGGGGCAACGCTCCCGATTTGTGTTAGGATTTAAAAAAAATTAGTAATTCTGAGAGGCAGGCAACTTTGAAAGACTATAACTTCACTAATTTTTGGAGTATCAAAAAGATTTTTTCACTTTTATAATCCTCACTTCTCCCTCTGTACATGCTGCTAGTGTTTGTCAGTTTATTTTACAATTATTTTTTTCACAAAATGTGATGTGTCACAAGTCACCAAAGATGGATTTTGAGATACCACCATATTCGAAAAGCAGTTCCTAATGATAGTAAACTTTAATATTTGTTTTAAAATGATTTTTTTCTACATGTGATGTGCCACACGAAAATGAGTCACAAATCGAGAATCGGCCCCCAAATCGGCCCAGAATTGTGTATGTGTGGGCCAAAACAGGAATCGGGGGTCAAATTGGGCATGTTTGGGTCGGAAAAAAAGTCCCGATTTCACATTTTTAATCATCGGGAGTGCTGAAATCGGCTCTGTTTTGAAATCGGACCATGTCAATTCATGTGTGGGCCCCCTTTGAGGAAGGGCCCTTGTGCAACACAGTCTGATCGTTTCTAATCCTTCTTAACCAAAGATCTACCACGATTTAATTCCTAGACTGCACGTTCGTGGAAGTTCATTGTGCAACAAAGCCCTGGTCACCGACTAGCTAGGTCCCATAAATCGACCATACATTCCATCTACCATCCTGGTTATCTAAGGATGATACTCGATCCCCTCTACATCATTTCCCAATTCAATTCCTCATGGTAATTACTCACCAGTATCTTCAAAACTTCAAACTTTTTTTCCTCAATATTATCTCCCTTTGAGTCGATCAACTCATCTGCCCATCCTGATGTCCTCCTGTGGATCTGAATCCTTCAGTAATGGTATAGTCCCTCCCACCTCACATGTCATTCCTAGTAATTGGACCAAAATTGGTCCACAATGAGCCGAGATCCTGGATCCCAAGAAGACGGCCAAGGGATGGCCGTCCACTGAATTAGGCTGTAATTAGAGCGGTCGAATGGCCTGTGGCCAGCCGAGGATTCAACGCCTGCTTCTCCTTCATGTATTGAGCAAACCTGGCTGGCCGTGCAGGTGCGCTCATCATAAGCTCATCACTGAAAGCCAAGCTCAGAACACATGAGCGTCACCTGCGCTAAAACTGGGCGAAAACTTTTCTCACCAACTAAGCCAGCTGTGCGAACCCTAGGGTTATATATAGGTCACATATATAGAGGTCACACCTGTGTACAAGCTTTATAGGAAGGCTTAATTGGCAGTTGTACTTCATGCAAGAAGGTTCATTTGCAAACATGGGAGGCTATACTTCGTTTTATTCAAGGCAAGTTCTTTTTCCAATTTTACCACATTTCAACCCTTTAATACATGCTATTGTCTGGGGATAGACTCATAGAGAAGGTATAAGAATAATAGACAGAATAGAATGGATAATTGATGTGGTGATATATAAACTTCCCCATTCTATAACTGTAATATAGGGGTTTGGTCAAAGCGTCCAACAGTCAAAGCGTCCTGTGCCTAGTCAAAGCGTCCTGCCCTATAGTCAAAGTGTTCTAAGTGATGTAGTTGATATGGTATAACTATTATTTCATATAGATAAAGGCGAGAGATGACATCAAATTAATATTAAATGAAAGAAAGGAAATCGCTGCAACAGCCCACCCTTACAGGGGTCCCGCCCACCCTTATGCCGCCGCCTCCCTTGAAGGGGAGGCGGTAGGGGTTGCAGGGGTATGTCCCTATATAAGGGGTTCACCCCTGCCGCCTCCCCTTCAAGGGAGGCGGCAGGGGTTGCAGGGGTGTGGGGTTCACGGGAAACAAAATAGTGGACGTTAATTTTCTGAATATAAAATACATGAAGGAAATTAATACCTTTGATACCTTTCTTCCCCTCTTCTCCACTGTCTTAGATTGTCGTAGATTACTTTGATTATTAGTATTACCCCTTGCGGTTATTGCTGTTACCTCAACCCCAGTTTTTTTAAAAATTATTTTGATTTAATACACCCCCTCGACACACACACACCCTCGACACACACACACACCCTCCTTCACTCCAATTTTTTTTCTTGACTCTTTCTCTCCCCCTCTCTTCCCACTACTTCCCTTGCTGCCCTCTCTATAGTCTCCTGGACTATTCATTCCAGACCCATTCATTTCATTATCTCTCGAAATAATTATTTAGAGGACCCGCCGAAATCTCCCTTTTTTCAGTCTGACTATAGATCATCTTAAACTTTGGGAATCCTTTTGGAATCGAAGATGTAAGGATACCACTTGCTAGATAAATATATGATGAAGCCAACTAATTGCACTAGCCAGTCGATGAGTAATACATTCACTAATACTGTAATACTGTTCTGACCTATGACAGAACACATTTCCTGGTTGAATTTTATTTCAAACAAGGAGTTGTTAACTACATGTATCACCTTTTCCTTCAACGATGATCATGTTACACATTTCCACCTCTTCTATTGCTCTTATCATCTCGCAGGAATTAGATAAATCGTCAACAAAATTTAATTTAGCGGCTGCTACAAATATGTAAGTTCATAAGTTACATTCAATACATGAGTCTGAGCGGGAAAGCTTCCCCCAACACATAGGACGCTTTGACACTTCAATAGTACGCTTTGACTCAGCACAGGACGCTTTGACCAATGGTACAGTATGTTCGGCTATCCAAAGGCTAGACATAGGTGTCTGGTCACAGGTCCTGCTCCCCACAGTCACCGTGGTACCATGATACCTGGTGACGCTTTGCATTATACTATATGAAGATGAATCTGTATGCACCTAATATATTTTAATATTATGTCTATTTATTTCTTTACAGAAGCTGGAGAGAAAGCTAAGGAGAACGTTTGAAATGAAAATGATGAAATGATGATTATCTGAGGGAAAATAAAATATGTTACTCCTCACACAAATATTTAAAGAAATAAAATCAGTAATGATCGATCTGATAACCCAGGCCTACTTCCTAATAAATCATGAATAATTGCAAGCTACCTATATATGCCCCACCCCCACCCCCTGCTCCCATATTGACCACAAAAGCACCCACCCACCCACCCACCCCAATACAGCGTGTCGCCGCCGCCAGCCAAGCTTGGCACGCTCCCTTCTCTGCCTTGATCCGCCCGCTTTAAGCGCATCAATGGATGGACGATCCGCCCATATATAGCTGGTGCATTAGGTGGAAGGATCTGCCTTGTCCTTCGTCCTTGGTCCATCCATCTGGCCAAGGACGAAACAGCAGCAACTAGTGCGTGCTTGCCTATATGGGATTTGACCCCTGTTCCTTGGGCAAGATAGTCGTGTTCTGTATGCAATAGAGATATGTTGTCCTTTCCAGTCCTGTCTCATTCGCTAGCAACTGTAGCACAATTCTTGCTGCCTTCACTCACACCATCCATTGTTGCTCCAAAGGCTAGGGTAATTTTCCATGGTCAGGGTGAGGGTGCATTTTTGCCTGGGTTTCTGCTAACACGCCCACCATTCTACCAGTCCATGTCCCTGATTGTGACCCTAAATCATTCCGCACATAATAGGGGTCCAAGAAATATATATCATTTGGGGACTTCTCATTGCATTTTCCATCAATCAAAAATCCTACTATAGTGCGATCTCATTACCCGTGAGGCCCAGAAAACCCCTCTTCCTATCTATTGGGACAGTGGCCCGTCACTGACACGTCCATATCTCTGGGTGTTGGTCATCGCCATGGCCATTTAGCATTTGGAGCAGTGTTGTTTTAAATCCCTGCAGATAACGTCCATTACTGCTTCTCCTTGCTCAAAATTAAACACCTCCGTTAGGCAAAGTACTCCTGGGAGAGCCCCGACAAATTGTGGCTGTCAGTCTCATTTACTTTCTCCTTGGTCGATGGTATTTATCTCCTAATGAAAAGCTCACTCCCCATGAAGCTGCCGCGTCTGGCTTCTACTAAGGTATCAGCTTCCTGCACGTAGAGTTGCAGGTCTGAATTCAACGCTGTTTGGGGGAATCTTGTTTTTTGATACAATTAGATGTATGCTTCTTATAATAGATATTAGTTATTTAGTTGGTAAAATTGAGGAGCGAATAAGGAAGACGGCTACCACTGTTGATTTATAAATGTATTCTGTTTATTTCTAGGGTTCTTCTCCCCAACCATAGTCACCCTTGGTCGTGCCTGTGGCATCCAGACTAGCCCCCAGGTATTACTGAAGGTGACTTCAATCTTGTTTTGTATAAGACTGGTCCTGGTTATACTACCCTCATTACCACTTGTAAACACGTGTTCCCTTCTGTATTTCGTATTTACAACTGCTAATTTCACTGAACAATATTGTCTATTTTATATTTTGACCTGTGGTTTCGATTTGATGAGATTGTGTTTCGCGTTCGGCGATTCAATTCTAATTCCGGGAACACCCATTCACATAAATTTGCCAGTTTTTATGCATTTCTTACACTAAGTTAAGGTTGTTATTTGTTACTGCCTGTGAAATTCTTAACCATATATTTTGGGCGTTCTGAAGAATAGAAAACGCTACATTATATATATTGTAGACTTACCTCTCAACTCCATTGGGAACCATGAGTCGATACACGCACATGTTGTCCGAATCTTGTAGGCTTGGCAATGCAGCACACACGTGGCCACAGACCGCCGAGATACATCGTCTGCATCTTCAGCCAAAGTACTCAAACAGGTTCCATGAGGAAACGTCACCCTCCTCACCTATCCTTCAACACATAAAAGTTGGTGTAAGAGGAAGCCATCCCTTGCGTTTTTGTTTTTAGTAGCTTTTTTAGTAGTAGATTTCTCAGTAGCTTTATTGGATTTTGTTTATGCAATACACAATACAGTATACAAATATTTCTTCCAACCTATCTTAAGGTTAACTTGGCAGAATTTTAATAAATTTGTTCATGCATTTCCTTTCTAATTATAACCCATTCAATATCAAGATTATTCTATTCTGCATAACGTTTCATCCGTTGTCCAAAACATAATATATAATGATAACAATTAAATACATAACATATCATTATCAAGAGGTTTCAGGTTATAGCGCTATGGATGAAATGTTGAAAGAATGAAGAAAAATTGTTTCAACCGACTGAGCTTTGGGTGCAGCATTTTTATTTCTGATTTTGAATACCATGTGGCTTCCATTCAATCTTCTTGTGTGTTGCCACGTCTCATCTCTTTCATATCACGCTTTCTAGGGCCATTTCTCGTGACTGAGGAGCCAACCTACCTATGTATAGCTGTCCTCGTTGACTATTAAACAGACGTAATCATACCTGTAGCACAGAGAGTCCAATCACAGCGTGTTCCCCGGGCGAGACCAGCATCCCTTGTGTCGGAAGTGGTGGCGCTACCTGTTGGTCGTGGGCAACAAGGGTAATGCCGGCGGCCTCGTTTGGGCCGTTCATATATTCGTATTGTTCTATATTGAGCAGGAGACGGAGCCCATGGTTCGGACCTAAATTAGATGAAGAGAGGCCATGAGGGGAAAAGGTGAATCCGTACTGGCTAAAATATACGTCACTTCAAGACATTAATCTATGTTCTTCGATGTTGTTTTGTTTAGTGGGAATCTCTTTTGCATATAAACGATCTACTACTTCCAAGGACATGTGTGATTGTATAAAATGCGGCTTTTAGATGATGAATGGGTAGCTATGTGCAGGTGGTATTTAAGTCCCTTTAAAGGCATCTTTTTTCTAATTTGTCATAGAACACATCACTATACATCTGAGAGTCCTGAGAATAAAGATTGTCAACCAGTAATTTAGAGTAGAATAGTCGGGAAAAAGAGATTTTACTAGTCCCCTATTACTATGACGAAAATACATGTTTAGGTTCGTACCATCAGTTTAAAAGACGTCCGGACAAGGCTCCTTGTGAATATTAACACAACACGGTCCAAAACACTATTTATCTACCTTTCCAAGATTTTACACGGAAGAAAGTTCTACCAACCTGTCCCCGAAGCCACTTTAAGAGGCCCTGTGTAGCCACTATTGAATGTGTAGCACATACCGGTTGGCGTTGGAAAGGGATGGAAATCCTCGGCCCGGCATGCATGCTGACCCCAATTACACCTAGAAAACAGAGGAACATTGTCAGACCTAATTACCACATCCATAGTCACCCATGCTCAAGGAAACAACTTTAATCGATGCTTTGCGTGGCTTTTTCCGAGACGATTGTGTTTTGCTCCTGTAAAAGATCGCTTCTCTTGATAGGTGTCGGGGAAAACCCATCTTTTGGAGGGGGTTAATAGGCAAGGGAACAGAGCATGGGCATTATTTGCGAGACTCTTGCTTTGGAAAATATGGCATCGATAGATCTGCCGTGAGATACAGTGATTTAAAATCATTTATGGGCATTCAAATGGTATGCGGTGATTACATCCAGAGTCGGTTCGTGATGCAGCGTCATTCAGAAAAACAGCCGATATTACAACCACAATTATTCTCTGGATCGCTGCACTCTACGTCTACAAAATAATTGATTTAGTGGGCCAGCCTGTAACGAATATTGAATGGGCAAATTAGTTAATTCTATCCTGAACAAGCGGCCGTTAACATATATATCCGATCTGATTTGTGACTACAATTGTAGCTCGACAACAGCAATATGGGGGAAACTATATCTATAAGGAACGTAAGTAGTATACTGCATTTAGGATTACCGTCGTACTAGTTGAAATCTGAAACAGTGAAATCTATAATTTCTTGCTTTCGATGTCGGCGCGTCTTTAGAAACGAGAATTAATCACATTCTGAATACATCAGTTTCTAGTCCGGAGAAGTAGAGAAAATCCCTTTCTCATGGCTTGGATAAAAATACGAATCAATGAATAATAATGTAGAGGCGCAATATTCTTTTAATCCGTCTTGGATTATTCAGAAACGAGGGAGGAGATTTGCAAGCTTAATTGACTCAGCAGATGACAGTCGGCCACAAACATTTCTCTGTGGGTACCTGGCTTTGTTCGCCTATTAATTTCAGAATTCTATGATGTAGGTCTGGATAGGGTCAAGAAAGGGACCGTCAAAAGCGAAGAGGGCTACCGATATTACAATCGTGTTAATGAAATATTCGTCCACAGTAACACCATCATCGGGCCCCTCTATACAATTATACTAGCACCCGAATAGTGGAATGCATGTTTAGTTGGTTTAAAACAACGTTCCTATATTGCACTGAATTGATTATTCACGCAGTTGGTAGGCAATTACACAACATAAAGACAACACATGCAAGTTCTTTCTAAAGCCCCGAATACACAGTCACGATTTGGGAATCAGACACGATTTCAGGATCTACGATTAATCGTGGGTGCTTATTTGCCTATTTTTAGACCTACACATGCACGATATGGTGAAAAAAGTGAAATCGTTGGTAAAAAGTGAAATCGTGGGTGGGTTGGCAGTCAAGATTTGATCTGCGATTCTGAAATATAGAGGTGAGAAAATTGTTTAAAAAAACGACCCTAGAAGCCAACAAGAATTTATTAAACTGTAAAAATAAAATAAAATATAACATTACTCATTTTTCTGTGACACGTCACCTATTTTTTGGTGTGTTTTTTTCTCTTTTTAATTGTCGAATAAAATAAAATAAAATATGAGAAGAATGAGACCTAATGTCGACATGTCTAGAGGGGAAACTCTGCATTATAAAAGTGAAAGAATTATGTTGATACTCCAAAAATTAGGGAAGTTATAGCAGTTGAAAGTAAAATTATTAATAATTAAATTCTTTTATATTGCCAGATCGCAGATGGACCAACGATTTTCGAATAAATCCGAAAATCGTAAAAGCACCTACGATTTGTTGTAGACCTCATTATAGAAGTCTACGATAAATCGCAGCACCATCTACACATGGACGATTAATCGTAGAAGCAGCGGCGATTTGATTTGAAATCGCAGAAGACCCTTTTTTCCCCCTACGATGAATCATACATCCAAATCGGCGCTGAATTGGCGCTAAATCGGCCCTGAAATCGTGCATGTGTAGGAGTTTTGGCACGATTTGGGACCTACGATCTGATGTGTGATCTCAAATGGACAATTTGAAATCGTACGAGGGATCGTGGATGCCAAATCGGCCCTCAAATCGTGACTGTGTATTCGGGGCTTTAGAAGACTGGATGAAGCTTGCGTTGGTCGTCTTATGATATTCAGTCCTTGTCATAGCTTTAAAACAATTTTTTAGCATAACACTCATATTACGCCCTTATGGTGTTTCAGGCGAAGAATACGTATAGCCAACATACTTAGCCATAGCCAACATACTTAGCCACTAATCTATGAAAAAATGTTTTATAGAAAACTTATACATATCAGCAATATACGATAAATCATATATAGATGCGATTAGTCGTTAGTGTAGAAGGATATGTCTTATCATAAAATATCCTCAATAGCATGAATATTTAAAATCCTTTAGCTAGGTGTTAATTCTGTTATTGGAATTAAAAGCATAAAGGAATGCATTTAGTGTTGTATCAAGAGTTTTAATATAATATAATATTCACAGCATCATCTCCAAGCGGACAAGCCACACATCACTATATCAGTGCTGTATGCAACAATGAAGGATAAACCGATATTTGACACTGGTTATATATTGGCCGTATATCATCTTTTGACAGCTCACCAGGCCCCATAATTCATTTTGTGTCGACATCATCCAGTGGCCCACAGTGCCGGTATGTTAATTGATACACTACCTTTTCTTTGGCTCTCGTGGTTATCAATGTTCTTAAGGATTATTGTGCCCGATTGCGCAACTCGGCCATCAATATGAACATCTGCTACTCTCCATCGTTCACACAAGAGAAGCAAGAATTGCTGATGATGAATTGCAATGATCAATTTAAAATGATGTATATACAGAACTATAAAGTTAATGTTATTTTTTATTTCTAGACCCACGGCTTGACTAATCAGGCCATAGAAGGCGTGACCTATTTTCAACTAAGATCGGTTGGAATTCCACAGACATTACCTGGGAAAAACCCACCGACTGTATCACTCTCGATAAATAAAAAGTAACAAAGCAACAACAACCTGAGAAAAAAACCTTCTTTTGCAGACCAACTATAAGAATCTGGACCATGTTCGTACTTATATATAGGGCCTTATTATAGAGAACTTTCAGCAAATTTCTTTTGCTCCATCTTAATTCAGAAGCCAACTTCAAAGGTCACTGCGCCACTGAGAAGGCAAACCATAATTATGACCTTACCATCATATCATCAGTACACGCTTGTACACACATTGTACACCGCCAAATTGTGAATAAGGTTTTGAGAATCACCACGATCCATTAAAAGAAATAAAATCGCCATCAAATAAAATATTCTTTTAATATAAATATTAATCTTGCAGATATCAAAATCACAATATCAAATCTACGTAATACAGTTTTGGAAATATATTATATTATAAAGAAATGCTCAGACTTAGTGAAGATAGGAGTGCCCAAAATAAATTCATTCAAGGTTTACACACAATAGTATAGAAGGAGCAATGGATGAAAGAAGCCTTCTCCTCAAGTTTAAGAAATGTGGTTCAAGGGGTCACCACATTGCACTAAATAAATATCATCACAGTATAACATGCGAGATTCATATTGTGTCACGATATTTCTGATGTGTGACAAATATTATTAACTCTTTATGAATTTAAGGAGTATATAGAAATTCACCGACAACTGTGAACGGATCATGAGAGAAGTCGAGTGTAATCTGCAGGGGCAGTTCTCACAAATTATGAATAATCTGATGCAGAGAATGTTGTCATTTAGTGAATGTATTATGGGATCGTAACAAACAATATAAAATAATATAATTTTGAAATCTTTAGCCAACCTCAGAGAGGCCTGTCGTGATCAGGTGTTGGGTCTACCTCAATCTATTGTTTGAAATAAAAGTTAACCTTCAAATATTGTTATCAAGGACTATTGGTACGTGTGAGCAAAATCTGATTACTTGAATGGGGTTGCAGCTGGTTAAGAAGGGCAAGTAAATCAAGGTTCAGAGCATTGGCATACTCCATGTCCATTTCCTCACGAGTAGATGGTAGCAAAGTAAAGTCTTCAAAGGAGGTAGCTTCAGTTCATCTATCTAAGGGCAATCATGCTAAAAGGCAATGCATCTACCCATGCAGCGACAGGTTTTAAGCCTTATAATTCGCTCAGGTGGACCAGTGCTCTTGCCAATGTGTTCCCCTATGGGACAGAACTTCTCTCTAATACCTTCTAATTGGTGAATACCTCCTCAGAAACCCTCAGTGATTTTATCCTCTCACGCATAATTCTATTGGCCCAGCGTCATTGAGCTTCTCACAGAAACCAGAGAACACGATGTTGATTGATGGTTATGTTGGCTAAAATTCCCCCTCGACTCATAAACCAGCGGCAATTTGCCCCTGCTTATATGAAGCCAGAATATTCCGAATTTAGATCCCTTTTCTCTTGTTCACTATTAGAATTTATTACTATATGAGGGAGGCTCCCCTGTTAATGGGCGAACCCACTGACCCTGATACCAGCCTGGCAGGAAGTTGACCGATCATGATAAGGGAAATTTCCTCACAAGCTGTGCTGCGTATGCGGACTTTCTTTTCCCAGCGTCACTAGATCCATTCATTGCAATTGTGTTGCTTTCAACATACATGTTTTATATTTGAAAGAAAGGATGAACCAAAGCCACACAAGCTGAAGTATCCATGCCCTTTTCGAATCCCTCAATTATTAATTGAGGTTTAAAACATACTTACCGCACTAGGCAATTAGTAGTTTAAGAACAATGGATTTTGTCGAACGATGAACAACTTTCAGAACATGTTTCAAGGCTAAAAGGCCTAGTCCACCAAGCCGATTCTCATGCGATTTTGCGCCGCAGAGGACTCTTTTGCACTAAATTCTGGGAGAATCGCATGAGGATCGGCTTAGTGGACTAGCTAGGTCCATTAGTTACTGGAGAATCTAGGAAACATGATGAAAATACGATGCGATGTATTATGATGGGGAGTGTTAAATTTTCCATTTTCCTTCCTAGATTGTATCCGATGAATATCTAATTCATGGTAGTCCTGGATTCATCAATATTGCAAAAGGCAACTGTCATAAAGTCCACTTGCAAGGTGTTACCAGGCACGTATCAATTAAAGAACAGAATATTAACCAAAGAAATCAGGAATTGATTGGACCCATACAATTAATTCTTTAGTAATGCTCGCAAAAGGAAGGATATTAGTCATGCCGCCTTTATTCTCTTCCTACCATGTCGTTTGTTTAGCCCCTGTCTATTCGCATAAACCTCCCCGAGAAAGCATCACTCTGATATCTGCCCAGTATAGAGGGAATATCCTATTCCTTTGGGTGTCCTCCTCTACGGTTCATTTGTAGGGAAATATGGTACTGTTTTTATGCACAGAGACAAGGGAACACAATTTCCAAGCCCGATTTAATGTATGAGATGCAAGTATTTGTGGGGTCAAGACCAGTTGATAGCAACAATTACAATATTTGCATTGCCTCCCAGTGAGAAATTCTCTGAAGTATAGTGCGGTCAATTTGTTAGTATCTCCTTTTACGTTATTAGAATGCACACAGTTTTCTTGGGAAAATGATGTGACGTTGTACATCATCGAGACACGACCTCAATTAATTCATGTGTATATAATGCATACTATGATCCAAACTCATGTGTCAGTGCTTCTGATTCCTTTGGAGAAGGGACGAGGGACGAGTAATAATGACAGACGGGGTCAAATGGCAAAGCATGACTCTCAAGAACCTTTAGCACCACGGGGTTTGATACGTTTTCTTAAACAATCTCTTTATTGCAGCAGCAAATTCACTACGCATTAAGGAAGAGGGGGCATTTCTTGTATAGGCAATCATTTGTGCCACTTCTCCGATCATCTTGATGTACCTTTATATTCAATATGTGATTAAATATAATGCCCCCTGACATTTATAGGTTATTCCAGGATCCTGCCCACAATGAACATGGCAAGGGACTATAGGTCCGATGAACAAATATCCACCATATGTTCATTAACTTAATTTTGTCATTGTATTAGAGAGTGTAATATACATATTAGATGGATTGCAATTATATAGCAATCATTGAAGGACTACCGGGGCTTTGGAAGCCAAATACGGGTAACTACACGTAGATTGTGACGAAAGCAGCGACCAGAAGTCCATACTCCTAGAGAATCCTCTGAAGGATGTTTATCGTGCGGGATTTCGCGTGTAAAGGGGCCATAAAGAGTATGGCAAGGGTTAAAAGGTCTATGAGGCCTATAGTGCTAATGGAGGTCGGATGAGGAGCTCAGAAAATTAATGAATTTACTCGCATGACTACGCCTGGCTTCTGTGTCAATGTGCTGATTCCCAAAAATAATTCTCGTAAATTTCAGCATTGACCAAAAGACAGTCAACTGCAAACATTTCCAGAACGAATTATCATCTTTTATATATGCTGAGTTGAATTATCCTGAAATAAAATACTGTGCACTGACTGTTGAAAAATAGTGTTGCCGTGAAAAGCAAACGATGTTTCAGTGAACAGTGGTAAATTCTGCACTGGCTAACCTTGATAGCGTTAAAGTAATTGGGTAGCATATGATTGACGATGTTAGGTAGTAAGGCACTCTCCTTTTTAGCTTCACTGCATCTTATTCCATGCTTTGCTTGGCAGCTTTCATGACATTGTCCCCCAGTGTCTGTCCATGACCGCTAACACTACCCAACAGTCCCTACATCATATTTGGTCCATCCAGGTTTTATTGGAGACATATTGAAAGGCTCCTTCTGGTCCAATATTACTTTTGCTATATTTCAAAGATCGGCTTTCACGGCGGATGCATGAAAGGTGCATGATTTATCAATGAGGTGCCAGTCCTCCCAGACAACAAACAATACTTTGTACCAGAAATATGCGGTTACGATTGATAATTAGTATTCCCCTCTGAGAGCAAGACACGGCAAGCCAAACTTTAAATGTAAATAAGACATATGAGGCAGGACTGAGAATACTCTGTACGCAGTCTCATTTGAATGAGGTAGACCATATAATAAACTTAATTATGTAAGAATACCCAATTGCCGAAGAAGCCTGGGGGTATGACAAACAGCTAATATGGTGCATTCAGAAGAGAAATTGATATAATAGTCCCTGTTTTTGTAGTGCCATAGTGCTCCCATTCCTACAAGCCACGAATACAATATCGGGGGTATTCTAGCTATATTAATGAAGGCAGTGACATAGATTGGTCTCCATTCAATCAGGAAAACAATCTCCACACAATGATGAAACTTGAATATCTATATCATAGGGTGGAGACCAGAAGGTTCTAAGACAAAAAATAGAGAATTTATTATGTAAACCAACAATAATTTAAACCTTGTTTGACCGAATGTTTAGCGAGATATTGTCTACACCGAAGATTGAGTGCTACTGATCAAATCGGATCCAGCTTCTTATCAGGATCCGTATCAGGGCGAACATTCTGCCTTGCGACATGTAAATAAAATTGTGTTTCCCTACTATCCAGGGTGCTTTCAGGGACAGTTTTAGAAGGGAAATGCCAGTCACGTTCCTGGCCCGAACACATCACTCTCTAACAGAGAAAATCCGTACAGTCCTTCATATCATGAGAGGGATTCTTTACTTATTACACAAGGGTACCAATAGGTCATAATGCATCGATTGTGACGAGAGAGATTCGCACCTTATTCTGACATCATAATGCAATCCCCCTGCACACTTGTTTTAAAGGCCATATAACTGTTAGAGTGCATGAGCAAATGTTTAGCGAGGCCGATAAGATTACGTGGGATCCCCCCGGAGCTGTAAATGCAAAACATGAGTGAAGGGCAGCGAGACATTCGTGAAGGTGAAAACATCACCGATTATATTGGAGCAGTCACGCCCTTAACTACGCCGCCTAGGTAACCACGCCCCCCTTGGTCCCGCTTATGACGTCGTCCCTGTGTTTACCTATGACATCACAGTCCCAATCCTTCCACGCCCACCTTATCCTTCCACTCTCAACCGCTCCACCGCCCACGCCACACGTATAAATTTTTTGGCGTGATTTTGAGTCAAGTTCCGATTTTACGATGGGTAGATATTGTACGCCATGCGGAATTGAGCATGATGCTCCGACCGGATTGCATTGCAATCGTAAATTGATAGCAGAGGTAGCTAAGCTAGAAGGAGAGAAAACAAGTCAACTCACCGGGCGTGTAGAAGGTCTGGAAAACATGGTCAGCAGAATCCTGACGGCAGTCCAGGCGCTAGAAAAGAAGCCCGAGTCATCGGTGGGCTCCTCCGATAGTGAGGTCCATATCAATGAGGATAAAGACAGGAGGTCTCGTCGAGATCTGGAGGATGCAGAGCCATCGCACAGTAGAGAGAGTTCCATATATACAGCGGGCTCGTCATCTCACCGTCGTCGGCGCAGTTCTTCTAGGAAGAGGTCTGGTCCTTTCGACCGCGAGTCAGTCATCGACAAGGGTGAGACAGTTGAAAACTTTAATGAACTTTTGCTGCTATCTTTGAAGCTGATGGAAAGGTTAATTTCTGACTCACGCCCTGTGGAAGAATTGTCGAGTGTTTTATCTCACTGTGTCACCATGACTGAGAAAGATGCTTCATCCATGTACACCCTCAAGGCGTCGTTGGCGTATGATCAAGCAGTCAGATCTAGGGCCAACAAGAAAGGTCTGGTCGCTTTCGGCGATACACGCCAGGAGGAGGTATTGCGCTACTATTCCTATGAAAATTCACGCAAAGCTGCTGCGTCGAAATCTTCTGTAAAATCCAAGCCTTCCAAGGAACGTACGTGTTTCAAGTTTAACGCTGGTGGATGTACCAGGTCTCAATGCGACTACGGCCACTGATGCTCTTCATGGGGATCAGCTGATCACGGAGCGAAGACCTGTGCGTCGACCAAGGCGTCCAAATAGGATGCGGCAGGGGTAAGTCGGGGTAGTGGCGCCATCTCTGTTATTGCTTTAAACACAGTTTCTGATTCTCCGGCGTTGGAGGAGAGTTTAGAAGGTAAGATGGCCGTCAAGGACTTAGTGGGTAGTGTTTCCACTACGCTGCAAGAGGATTTTCCCCCCGGTTTATTCCATACAGGTGATATTGAGACTTCTTGTGATAGTGATTGTGATTACCATTATATTTGCAAGGCTGTTGCCGAATTTTATCGCGATGAATGTAATATTTCTTGTGATGGCGTGGTGTTTTCCACGCCAATTTCCCCGAACGATCGTTCGGTGAAGGTTTTTAGTAAATGTTTTGATGGTACTTGCACTTGTATTCATACGCTCGGGTGTATTCCCGTGCAGCTGAAGCCGTGTAGATTTGCGGCAATTTTAAGCCTTCAAGGTTGTGCAGTTTTTAATCGCTATATAGAAGTTTTCTACGGTATTATTGACGGCTTTGACGTCGTAGATTCGCCAGTTCAGGCGTACGACTGTGTAAATTATTCATCTATTCTTGAGGAACCAGCTCGTTCCAAGATGGATACAATAGTCGAAAATGAAATTTTAGAAGGCTGTGTTTCAGTAGTGAGAGACAAGCCAAAGTGTATTCACACCCTAGGAGCAGTTGCCAAAGCTGACGGTGGTCTCAGACCAATTACGGATTGTTCTCGGCCCGATTCTGACTCAGTAAACTTTCACTGTGACTCTCTTGTACGTAATTTTACTTATAATAGTATTGACGATGCAACTGATATGGTAGAAGAAGGTTCATTTATGGGCGTGGTTGATATTATGTCGGCCTATCGTGCCGTCGCCATTAATCCTAGTCATCGTAACTTATGTGGCTTCAGATGGGTTATAAATGGTAAGGAAGAATATCTAACTGATAATCGTTTATGTTTTGGTCTTAGAATTGGGCCTTGTGTATTCGACAGTATCTCTAACCTCATTGCATTTACCATGTTCAATTTGTGTAATATACGTGTGGTTAATTACCTAGATGATTTTTTCCTATGCTCTCCCGATTTGCCCTCCTGTACCCAGTCCAGAGACACTCTCATTGTCCTCCTGCGTTATCTAGGCTTTCACGTGGCGTGGAAGAAAGTTACTACGCCCAGTACTAAGTGCACATATTTGGGCTTCAGCATTGACTCGGTTGGGATGACCCTGAGTCTGCCCGATGGGAAATTAACCAAGCTTCGTCGTCTGCTATCGACTGTTGTAGACGCCAAATTCATCTCTAAGAAGGACTTGGAGTGTTTGTGTGGGTATCTGGCCCACTGTGCGTCAGTTTTCAAGGGAGGCCGCACGTTTTGTAGGCGTCTATTTGACTTATATAAGATTCTTCTGTGCAAACGCCTGACCAGGTCACCCATATCAGACGCCTTCCGCCAGGATATCATGTGGTGGAATGGTTTCTGCAAAGTGTTCAACGGTGTGAGGTTATTAAATAAACCTGAATTTCATCTTCCCCTAGTGTCTGACGCTTCAAGTAAGGGTTTCGGCGCCTTTCTCGGCGCAGATTGGCTTGCAGGCGCCTGGACCGCATGTGTAGTGCCTTGGTCAGATACGGATTGTAGTCATTTAATTGACGCCCCTACTGAGAATGTTCGTGTGGACAACATTAATGTGCAAGAGCTGTACCCTGTGCTAGTGGGCGTCAAACGCTGGAAGGACTTGTTGAAAGGTTCCCGGGTCCATTGCTTCATAGATAACACTCAGGTTGTGGCAATGTTAACTACGGGCGTGAGTTCTAATAAGACTTGCATGCAATGGTTATACGAACTGTATTGGATCACTTTCATCTACGATATTGAACTTCTTCCTCAATACATTAACACCAAGAATAATGTGGTGGCTGATTTTTTATCACGCCTTCCCTATATGAAAATGCCTTTTGACTTTACTATATTATCTCAAGCTGGACTGTGTTGTTTTACTGATAACCCTTGTCATTATGATAGGCATGTCAGCGTGGATGAAGAGGGTCCACCAACTACAAGCATCTTCTGTGGCGCCGTCGACGCTGGAACAAAGAGAACGCCAGTGGTGTCTGTTTAGTAAATTTATATTTGATAACAACCTCCCGTCGTCTCCTATACAAGTCGACGTGGTGTGTATGTTCGCAGCTTTCCTCGCCACCTTCATGAAAGTTTCTTCTGTATCTACCTACCTTAGTGGCGTGGTGTTTGGCGCGCGACTACGCTTCATCGACTGCCCGCCTATGTCTCACCCAGCGATCAAATCGGTACTAAAGGGTGTCAGCCGTTTACCAGGGGCGTCGCCAGTTCCTGCTGAAGCGCTATTGCCACGCCACCTTCTTCTGATGTCCCGTCAGGTCAGCTACACTTCTGCGTCAGAATCAAGAATGTGGACAATGATTATCTTCCTATTCAGGACCTTGCTGAGAGTAGGCCATATAGTGCCTTCTCCCCACACTCTTCTCCGTGAAGACGTCTCAGTGACTCCCTGGGGCGTGCTTGTCACGGTAAAATCGTCAAAAACTTCAGCATCTCCCTTCACTATCCCAGTGGTTATGCTTAGTGATTGCGCCTTATGCGCTGTGTATTGGCTGAAAAAATGTGTTTTTGCTGAAAAATTATCTCCTTCAGCTTTATTATTCTCTTCTACTGGGCGTGAATCTCCGTCCTACGACGACTTTAAGAAGTTTCTACAAGCCCTTCTTCTACGTGCTGGCATATCAGGCGTGTTCAGCCCCCAATCTTTAAGGAGAGGTGGCGCCACGTATATGGCGTCTATGGGCGTTAAGCTTTCTGACATTAAAGCGCAAGGTAATTGGCGTTCTTCATGTATGGATTCTTACATCACGCCCGAGTTGGACACCAAGCTTAAAGTGGATTCATTCATTGCTGAGCATCTTTCTTCTCACAAGTGACTTCGGTTTGGCCCTTTTGGTGAAAATAAAACCTCCTGTTGAAGGTTTCAAGGCCATTCCTCCGTTGTGTCTTCATTCCAGCGTAGTGCGGGCGTCCAAGCCATATATGTGAAGGTGAAAACATCACCGATTATATTGGAGCAGTCACGCCCTTAACTACGCCGCCTAGGTAACCACGCCCCCCTCGGTCCCGCTTATGACGTCGTCCCTGTGTTTACCTATGACGTCACAGTCCCAATCCTTCCACGCCCACCTTATCCTTCCACTCTCAACCGCTCCTCCGCCCACGCCACACGTATAAAATTTTTCTTATATATGTATCTGTTTATGGTGAAAATAAAACCTCCTGTTGAAGGTTTCAAGGCCATTCCTCCGTTGTGTCTTCATTCCAGCGTAGTGCGGGCGTCCAAGCCATATATATGAAAATATCTTGTATATGGATACACTGTTAGTTGTGCGAAAGTTCTGAACATTGGCAATTTGTAAATTAACTTCTTTTTCATTGAGTATTAAACTATAGGGCATGCGCGAAAACTTCCTTTGGCACGGAAGGCAATCTTCGAATAAGACATAAGACACTTGTTGGTTAACCTATCACATCTGATAATTATCATGTTAAATGAGAGAATGAGGCCAATGATGCAATGAGGTATATCCAACGCGTTGGCGCTCTTTTTGTCGGGGCTGTTTTAGGGCTACAATCTGTCGTGACAATCATCCCATGTTCTGGGACCAGCTTTTGTGCAATATCGACATTTCGGCGTCAGACGAATGATACCTTGTCAGGCAAGAAGATTATACGTTCCCTGACAAAAGGTCCTGGACTTTCTCCTTGTAGAAAGTAAATCCCCATCAGTGACTATAGTTGCCGGCTACTTATGTCGCCAGAACATCTCCCAATCTGTCACTATGCCATTCTAGTGGTTCCGCACCCAGAATCGGAGGCTGTCCACACAAACAGACGTTATAGGCAGGGCAGGGGCGATACATTAGGATACTTTCTGAAACTCGCGCGTCAACTATGACAAGCATAGGGCACAGAGTGTCTGTAGGATGACCATCGTAAGGGCTCCGGACAAATGTGAAGTGAGAGATAAGAGACCTCTCTCCTTCCTTATGGGTCGGTTCCTGATCAGTGAAGACAAACAGTTGTCGGAGCGAATGAGTGAAGAGCAAGTTGCACACTTAGAGCACTAATGCAAACGCATCACCTTCAGCAGCAGCCAAGCACATCCATTAGGCTGGGGCGTGAATCGGATGATGCTGGTGAAGCAAAAATAGGTAGGTAATAAGTATACATGGCCTACGATGACAGCAGTGTGGCATACGGTCTCTCTGGGAGATCCCCAGCCTGAAAGATAAATATGAAGATAAAGGCCAATTCCTATCTTTTTCATCCCATCATCTCTTAAATATGGACCCTTGAGTTCCTCTATTTCCCATGCAGAATGGAATATCGAACACCTCCGCCCTTACGTCCCAGAAAACGAGAAACGGCTTGCAGGATATCATATGTACTTTCAGAATATATGAACCTTGGAATGGAACATCTGAGCGGGTTGGTTTTGATCTTCGAAGAACCTCAATAGACTAATTGTGAGAAGAAAACATAGCAGTTTCAGTAGGGGCTTGGGCGAGGAATCAATATCCGCCGGGTAGACACTGTTATAACTTGGTTTATAACTTAAATATATATTTAGAATATTGTAGAGCTATTGTAGAAGGAGAAATAAATAGAGACCGGAGGCTTGAGATCCCGAGATCCGACTGACTATTTTATTATCCAAATGATACACATGAGTTGTAGAATGGTCGTGGCTGTTGGTGATAGGCTGATACATTTCTATATGAACTCTGATGTTACCTGATCCTCTTACTAGACTTGCATAGTACTGCGATTCATTAATTTAATAAGTACTAATTAGTGTTAATGATAATTTGGAATATTAATAATAATGTGGTTAATCATTGTTATGCAATCATTGTATAATGTTGCGTAATATGATATAACAACACATGACCTTGGTAAGATAAGAAATGGTTGTGGGGCAAGGATGGAGATATGAATGATATATTCGAATCATATATCTTATGGTATGGCTATATCTTATTATGTTGATGACCTCTACCCACAATCATAGGCCCAGCTTTTCAAAGCCACTTGGTCAAGGATCATACAAAGGGGGTTTTATGTGTTCTACATGGATTTCAGGCAGGAGAAATTGCTATTTGAGTAATGACAGACAATATGACTTTATCGGTATCATTTGTTAAAAAATATATATGTGTGTGTGATGGTTCCTTAACAATAGCGTGTCTTAGTAAAGTGTATTCCACTGGACAAAAATCCAATAAGGAGAGAGCTTTAATTGTCATAGAACCATCTTTATAACACTATGCCCGATTTTTACTCGACCTATTCTGTGTATTCTATGTTGTACATTAGTCACATGTCATTTAGATATCCGTGGCGCTCAAACTACAGTGCCAAAGCACTTCTCTTATCCCCCCCCCCCTCACTTTTTAGCCCAACTATTCACCCGTTAGGGGATCTACTAGTTGTGATAGGAATTTTCGGCTATAGTTACAAGAAAGAATCATACAGAAAGAACACAATGCAACGGGGTTGTTGCATAGATATTCCACAAGCTGCTGAGTCTACACACCAATAAAGATTGCCTTTGGGCCATCCTGCTCCAACCCTGCGCTGTCAGGACCGCAATAAAACTAGGACTGCAGCCCATTCTTGTCTATACGCACAGGCACGCTCCAACCACCGGGAAAGGTCAAAGATGGCTCCTGAGTTACAATGGATACCTTTTCTCTCCTAACTCCTGCCTTGTCTCGGTTTGAGGCACACGCATGACATGGTAACATATCGAAAAGAATACCAGTATTACAAAACTTCCTCGGAGTGGGACGTCCATTTAAGTTCCAGTCAGATAATTATTTAGTAGTATTGGGGTTTGTATGCGATTATTTCCTGGATTTAATTGAAAAGGATATGCACACTATAATGTCCTACCAACATTTGTTAGGACAAAGGACAAGAGAATAATAAAACAATGTCAAAAATCCCATGCATATTTCATTGCCCGTATGACCTTTGGTACAGAGGTATTGTTCCTCATGGAACTGCCCATAATTATAGTGGTGAAGGTCTGCAAGCCTCAGACGACCGCTAAACTGATATTCCTTTGTTTCGTCTCCCAATCAAGACGGTAAATCTTGCAAACTATATCTCATTGTCTGACTGGATATTATCAAGAGAACGGATATATGTATTCATTTGACACCCTATCACCGAGCCCTCCCCATCTGCCGGATTAGTTGGACTTAGGGCTGTCCAATATGTTTTGTTTGTGGTCGTTTCATCACTGCAGGTAGCAAGCAGTTCGTGTTCATCGATAGAGACAAAGAGATTCTTCCACAGCCATTGTCATCTGCGCCCAGGCTAATTCCTACAGACTATCCTATATCTTTGCGAACTGCCAAGCATTAGGTATTAACATATATGGTTCAGTTCATTCCGTTGGAATCCTTGAATAGAAGAAATATATATGTATAGGCGCAGTTTATAGAGTTAAATATTTGTATGTTCTAGTTAGCAACATCAGGAATAAAACCCCAGAGTGCGGTTACCAGGTGTCACATGCTGGACTCCACTGACGTTTTTTCCCTCTGCGGTCGTTGCGGTTGCATTCTGCAGTGCATTCTCAATCCGAGTATAATAACAAATGGAGCTTGTCGGAGGGGAGTCTTTATAGGTTGTGCAACATAAGTTATTATTAATATTATGACAATAACTATCACGCGGTCTGGTGGGGCCCTGCCTACAGAGCTCATGTTCTTGATGTTTTACAGATCGTTTTTTGGTGATCTCATATTAAGAACTTGCCTTAGATACACATGTATATTGAATCAAGAGCAAGGCTTCTTTCCTTCCAGAACGATTAGCAAATAGCACCAGACTAATCTGAGCGTTGCAGTTCTCCCGCTGGCTGAGGAGGAGATGAATCGATTGATAGGATGTAAGGGATTGTCGTCAAAAGGCGATCGGTGCCTCTACATTGAAAGAGATTTAAATATGGGATTGGAGTGTTTGAGGCCTATAGGCAGTTCATCCCCGTTATACACATATGAAACACAAAACCCAAGATTACCCAAATCCATGAATTATATAGTGGAAATGGTAATTTCAAATTGTCCAATTTCGTTGTCAACATGAAGCAAAACCCAAGACTACCTGAATTTCGTTGTCAACATGAAGAAGGGAATGAAGCTCTATTAAACTCCTCTGCACAATTTATTTACTAATCCCCTCGTCTGGACGCCCTTTATTGGCCCCTTCAAGAATATACCCTATTCTATTAATTATATAGGTGTGTGTGATCTCTTTGTCCTGCCCAGATGGGTTTATTTGCAATACATCTTGCTGTAAGGTGAACACTGGCTATATCCACATGGCCGCTCAGGGTTTTCTATATCACGGTCTAAAAGAACCAAGCCTATTATCATAACGCCTCCTGAAGAGCCCTTGCTTGTTCCTTGCCATAGAAGGGAGGCGAAGATAGGGGTTAATGTGCGAGATGGAGAGGATGTGCTTCTTAGGTATGTCTTCACCCCTTCAAGAAAAAGGGATGGCTCTTTTACTTTGCTATCACGATAAGGTGGATCCTTTTGATTTACAATACTCCGTGATAACGTCGACTCCCGTCCTAAAATGTAAACAGGTGCTTACTATTCAAAGAGACAGAGTACGACAAAAAATAGCAGCAAAACATTAGTGAGGGGTTATGAGGGATGTCTCGATTTCTCTTCTAACGTCCCTGAATTTCCCTATAGGCACAAAGAGTTATACCCTAATACGAAGCAAGGTGAGATGGGAAGAAATAAATGGTAATGCGAGCGAGAACTGAATTGCGGAAAAGGCAAGAGAAAAATAAATGCATTATCCTAGTCCCTTCAAAGGAATCATCCTTTGCATCGTTGACCTTAAACTATTTTTATAACACTGAACGCAAAACTATAATAGATTCAATGTTAAATACACATTGCCTTCCATCTCCAGAAAGTAGACATATTATCGTTCACCTTCAGCCTATAGTGAGAATGTGATCCGTGGTGGCTGGTTTATATCGTATAAAGGGAACTCTACCCTCGAAAGACATCCTTGAATGAGACAATAAGAGATTCAGACGTTAAGACGTTAAAGAAGTTATGGTTAGGGACACAATTCTAAACTATTTTCATTATTTGAAATACAGATACTTGATATCATTAAAATAATACAAAAGGTACTAGAGTCCCAATCCTTTTCAGCGAAGTTGTTGGCTGCGATTTGACTGCAACTGGGCCTATAGTGGCGAGTGGCACGTTGGCATCGCTGTGACTTAGCAAGCACCGGCGTAGTGATGTGTTCCATAACCTGGAAGAGCCATGATTGCAACTGACCCAGCATCTATCCTCAGAGGAAGGGGATTCCATTTCCTTCCCGAAGGATGTGTAAATTACATCTTATCAGAAACAACAAAAGCCAATGAGCGGACTACAAATTGGAGTATAGTTTAGCATCATTACACAGCAATAAAGTACACGTTTCTTCGCCAATAAAGTATATTGGGACACCGGCAAACAGGACCGACCAAAACAAGACCAATTCCCTTCTTACCCTCACCCCGCCCTTCTTTTTATATGGTAATCTCATATAATTGATGCCGGGTTCAGCTCATATTGGAAAGACACCCTCAATAGGGAAACTTTTCATGTCGTCTAAAGAGACCTGAGTATGAAGTATAAGCAGCTAACATTAATATTCATATCAATTGTTAATGCCAGAAACGTTCCCACGTTTCACCTTGATTTATTGGTTGTTAAATGGAGCGACATCGCCGGGAAGATCATTGCACATTGGGGATAGTCGAGCTATCGTCTGCAATAATCGACGACCAGGCGGCCTCACAGAACCATGCTCGAGAGTAGCACGGAACGTTAATGGTTCACTGCTTTTCATTGATCATTTTTATGAATGCAACTTTGTCCGAACATTCTGATTAAACGTGTTCCAAGGACATTTCCATGTCTTTGTCAATCGCAATGGTTCACTACTATTCATAGAAGTAAAAGAATATTATCGAGCTGGAAGGTAAATACATGCTGACCGCGTGATTCAAATATGCATGTACAATCGGTATTTTTGTCCAAATTTGCAAAAGATAATAATTAAGTATTTAACCCTACTAGCACATTCATCAGAAGGTAATAAAAAAGGCTGTCAGTTCCATCGATATGTACTAACTGCCTTAAACTACTCAAAAGTATTGAAACACTTTCAGGTTTGCATTGTTAAAAATAATGACGCGCTATTTATAGTGAACGATGTGTCACAGGCGAATGAGTCACAAGTCGCAAAATTGATATTTTTCAAAGTGATTCATTCACAAGACCTCTTTGATGGAATGTTCTCATTTTCGGGATAGGCTAGTAGCATGGATGGGCTATACGTATTATGTTACCTCTTAAGGGACAGGATAAATTATGATCATTTATAAAGTTTCGATTATACGAATCTACACACCTGATAAACCGATTTTAGCGCGTGAAGGCCTCACATATGTTGTCGCGAGGATTTTCAAATAAGGCCATCTACAAGTGTCATTGACAGAGCAAGAGCGTACTTGTTCTGCACGACGTAATCGAGAAGACAGTTAATTTTCTCATAATACTCAGGCATCTCTATGTGGAGGCGAATTGGATAGGGATACTTATCAATAGTGCGTGACTTTTTACGTCTTGTGCCGTACATCCTTCATACCAATAGCGGTTGATTGAGTAACACAATCCATTATGTCTATGCGTCTATGCTGTTTTTAACTCATTTGCTTGAAACTATGGTTCGTCGTAATCAGGTTTCATAGATTGCTCAAGGATGCTGTGCATTACGACCAAACGGGTGTAAAAAGACTGATGAGAAATAATACTCCCATACTTTGTTCATGTCTCATGGAAATACCTGTCGATAGTTAGCGGTTTACAAATACCTGAAAGATGAAAACGATGATGAATGTATTTCTTAATTTTGAGAGTGTAAATAATTACTGACAGAGTATACTCTGGATTTTCTCCTGTATACAATTGAGGCTGTAAGTGTAGCTATTGTTTTTGAAGAACAAGATAATGCATTTTTGGTTGTGCCTTGCGAGAGCCTCTTTAAAGCGTCATCAGTTGTAAATTTCAAAATCCGACTTTTTTCTAGTTCAAAATAAATGTTTCCTTCAAATGGTTATTGGTCCAGCAGTTTTCCAATGTGATATTTGAAACCACAAAGAAAGAATAGAAATTGTGATATATTAATAAGTCCAATATATTTGCATTTTTTCCCCAAATAAGTCCAATATTAATATCGGCAACATGATATCCCAATGAAATCCCACTATTTCTTCTATACAATTTCAAACGTTTCTCCGAAGGTTGTAGCGTCGACCTAAGTTTTGAACAAGTATTAAGTTAGGTAAGTATTAAGTAAAGTAATGATATAAGCAACTATTTATCTATTTAACTTTACAATTAGTGTCAATTTAATGTATATACCTGCGTTTCCAAAGGAAACGATTTCTCAGGATCAAATACTTGTGTCCGATGTCAATTTATAGTTACTTCAATTTAGTCATGCTTAGACTGAAAAATTGTTTGAATGTATTAGTTCTTTTTTAAAGCGTTGCCTTGCTATAGATCTTCTAGTATTCAGTACAGAGGTAACTTAAACACTAATTTAATGAAAGAACACTTTATTTCAAAGCCAGATTGCTTCTGCTATAGCAAGAGTCAGAGATTGAAAGAGAGAAAGAGAGATTGGGGTAATGGGTGAAAGGCAAGGGAGGGAGGGAGGAAGGGACAGAGCTGGAAGGCAAGGGAGGGATAGAGCCACAATGTCAGTGTGCACCTAACCATGACTGGGTAAGGGTGAGGGTTATTACGTAATAACTAGAGGGGAGCAATATGGTGCAGGGAGCATGTGCCAGAGTGGAGTGGAGTATGGTGGAGGTGAGAAATGGGTGGTGCATGGGCGGAGCAGAAATGTATGACTGATCAAGTGGAATAGATAAGGCAGGCGAGCCTGATGTCATATCTAAGCTCACACACAGCTCACACACATTATCAGATTAGATCTGATAACAGTGATAGGCTCTTTTGGCTACTAAGCAATTGTTTCTCAGGCCCTAGTCCTGAGAAACATAAAGGGATTCATATTGAAGAGGCTAAACAATAGCAACTTGAGTTCTATATGTCCCATGTTTGCTTTATAAGCTTGTACGAGTGAATCAATTTTCGCGCATAAATGTAGTGTTGATTCTTGCACCAATGGCCTAAGAACCTTATAGTATCCATTTCCCCCTTTATACATATATATATATATCTTAGTGTCAGTGGGAATGATCTTCGGGGAAAAGTCGAACCGATCCATTCCGTTTAGGAAAGACGTTCCTATATATATATATATATGCTCTTAAGCTCCTCCTAGAATTTATATCTCGGCCCTCATTCGTCGCTCGATACATCAAGGGCGGGAGCCTCATCTTCTATTTTGTAAGGCCTTTCTTGCCATTCTCTGTACAGTGAAGGGAATATACAGATTGATGTCGAGTGTGGATACCTGGGGCACCAAGCTGGAAAGGAAGAGTTAGCAGGGACATGGTGTTAGACCACTCGTCGGGCCTGACCAGCCGCAGAGCTAATAGTATGGGTGCAGCCTGGAATACAAAATAGGAAGTCCAAGCTATATCCTCAACCCATCCATCGAAATGCTCTTCACAAAAGATAGGAGCTTCGTGAGCAGTTTGTATTCAGTGACCCAAGTGTTTTCTCAATGCCTTTCTTTCTCATTCATATCAAAATATAACGAACAAATATATTTAATGGTATTATTTCAGTTGTCATTTTCAAATGACAAAAAAGATGTATTATGCATTCAAGGTTGTAATACTATATATTATACACTTACTAAGTGTCCAACTCATATCCCGATTGTCTGGGTTGTTCTCTTGACTGGCCAATGTTTGATCAAGCATGATATTCAAGATATATTAGAGCTATATGAAATAGTAAAACTATTCACTTGGGTAGCAGCAGGTCAAGTAGTTCCTTTTTTATTATTAAATTTGGTTCCTGTTTTCCTTATTGTTATATGAATATTGGTGTTCAAATCTTACATCCCAAGTAGTATATACAAACGTTAACAGTCTGATTTGGAACATCCCATCTTTATTTTGGCACGACAAATATCCTGCTCTCCATCGAAAAGAGTAGAATTTATTCGAGATCTGATATTATGCACATATTATTATTACTTGAGGGTCATCTTCATCTTCCGTATTCTCCATATAATCCAGTCAAACCAATTTCAGAATGAAAGAGGAAAATAGAAATGCACCAATTGATTTACGGACTAGTAACGAGCTTCTTGATTTTTTCTCATTAAAGTTCGTTACTGGTTGATTGGTCGGGTTCGACAAGACATGATTAAGTTATTGTGGGTATAATGCCACGGAATATAATAAATTTTTCCTTCTTCGTTTATTTTTTGAGATGGCCATCTCAAAGGTATTGTCAAGGGAGTGCCATCATCTTTTTCCAGAGTGGTTCCTATACAGAATGATGAATCCGACCGGTAATACTAGTTGATGGAATAAATCAATACCGTAATAAAGGAGCGAGGCAAGGAAATTGGACCGAGCACTCTACATCTATTTAAAACTGCCCCTTTGATCACGGTTCGTCCAATTCGTGCATGGGAAGGAGTTGAGTCATTGGACTGTTGGTTGAAACAAACTCATTTTTAAAGCAGATCATGGTAGTTCTAAGACCGGAGTCCTCGTTAAAGAGTTGCGCGAAGACTAGGGTTTCGTAAATAAAATATGATTGGGTAATTTAAATGTCTGTAAAATAGAAATGTTGTTTTCACTTGGTAGGTCCAATGTGCCCGATATGTGAACACCAATGAGAAATGATATGCAATGAGAAAGCGTAAACGGCAAATGAAATAATATTTGTTTTTATCCTATATCCCGAACATGAGAAAACCATCCAGCTCATGGTGACAACATAAGCCCTCTTTCCCTGTTTCATGAGAAATCATTACTTAAAATGTTCCTTGCTTAAGTATTTTTCTTTACTTTGGCTGGGAATTTTCTACTGTAGGAATAACAAATTACATCATGTGTTTAGCAAATTCCTTCCCTAAAATTACTTATCAGCTGTTAAGCAAGGAAGATAGTAAAACAAGGAAATTTTAAGTACAGGTTGCTTCTGAAATAATGCTCTGACACCTCACTCAATTCGTTCAGCAGATTCAAAATGGTTGAATATCTAGTTCGGTCCCATCCTGCCAAGTTGGCAGAATGACCTCGGTAATCGATGTAATCGATTGGGAATACATTGTTAACTATTCCCAAGCAGTCAATGTAAACAGTTGTTACTAATTCCGTCCGGGACACTGAAGAGAATAAATGCATCAAGCCCTTATACATAGGTAGAGGACAGGTCATGGTAATAAAGACTCGAATTTGTATGTCCTAGATATAGTTTTTCACGCTTTATGTGAACGGAATGTTTCGGATTCGTGACTGATGGCATATATATTCCTTTCGCGTATAATATTTTACATGGGCTGCTGGAATATGGGCTATAAAGGGATTTTGGGGGTTAGAGGAGGAATATATTTGCCAATCATATCCCTAACCAATCACATCTTAAAGGACCAAAATGGCTATTCCACCAAGTTGGAACTGTTGCTGCAGTATCCTTATTTTGATGTTTTAGTCGATCAAGGGTGGGCACCAGTTCTGAAGTGGGGTATTCCTGGATTATCGACATCAGTAGTCAAGAAGGGGATTGCTATTTATTGGCCGGCGTATTGAGGTCAGCGCACTGAGCACCTCTCAACAGATGTAGAGAAACACCTTCTCAAGCTTAAGGTTTGATAAACGAGCAGGTTATGAGGGTTGGGACTTACATGAGCATTCCTCAGCATTTTTTCCACCTGCTAGGAGTGCGATCCTGTTTAAGCATCCCTAGATATACCCCACCTACTCGTGCATTACGTGGTCCGCTTATCATCTTGAGAAACAGACATGCTATTTCACGCATGGAATTACACGGCACTGCCTTTGTCCAAACGTCTGTTTTAGAATTAATGTGTTCCTTTCCCTCACATTTCACACACACATGTGTGTCATTGTCATTTTTTTATGAAGGTACTAATGGTATAATAATAGACTCATTTAAAGAGCATTATGGCGGATCCACTGCAATTCTCAAAGCGGAACCCTCACTAATTAGGACGGCCCCCAAAGGAATACATTTTTTATCAGTTATACCAATTCCTAAAGAAGTATTAATGGTAAGGAGAAATCAGACAGAAGATTATGCTTGCACAGGCCGCGCGCGCATGAAGGAAATGATTGCCACAATATTCGTGGATATCTCAGGTTGCTTATGATATCCTCATGATGCTTTGGAAATGAATTTAAGAATAAAACGAACGAAATCTCCCATTCCAAGTTTATTCCCTGTCTATTAACCCATAATTAAAGTTTTCCTTTTTTGTCTATTAACCCATAAGTAAACATTGTATACTGCCCAAGGAAAAGACATTTGCACAAATAATATGGCACACCTCAGAGTAAAAGAGACCATTATTTTTTTACTCTGAGGAGTGAGTGAGATTGGTTGCTTTACGCCCTTATCAACACATTTAATATGGTTTTATCAAGGGCGGGAGAGCTGAGAGGGAGGCAGTTTATGATCATACCCAGGAAATAGAGATAGAGAAGAAGGGAGAGAGAGACAGAGAAGAGACAAAAAGGCACTTTATGGTCATACCCAGGACCAGTTTACTCTGAGGACACAACAGCTTGATAACTTACTTTATGATGAGATCTTGACGTCTATGTGCAGCGGCTCTTAATATTTTTTCCATCGTTGTATTGGCGATGGCCATGTTCTTTAAACTTGCCATGTCCAGATTGCCACTATATAGTCTTGTTAATGCTGTGTACCAGTTATTCCTGGCAACGACTGTCATTCTGAAAGGTAAGAGCACTTTTTGTTGGCAAATATAGAATTGAAACTTGCTTCCTATTTCGGTCCCTGATATTTCAATGAAGAGAGATCTTCCAGGAATTGCTGTTGGCAGCTTCATGAGAATTTTAATGGGCAATTATGTTCAGATTCCTTGGGGGAATACTAGGAGGAAAATATTGGTTTTTAGCAATGCCATGGCCTCTGGGAGGCACCCGTTAAAGTAGACGCGAGACCAAATATGACAAGAGATACATTCCATACTACGGGATTGAAAGGATGGGGGTTTTCTTTTGATAAGTTAGAACTAATTATTTCCAGACCATCAAAACAGCCCCTGGTATCCTAACGTTATTAAAATAATAATCTTGGGGATTTCGGACTAGCAAAACAAATAACCCTTCGTTGCCCGTTACCTGTTTTTATTTCAATCACAGGAAACGAGGGATTGAAAACGAAAAAAATAACAGCTTCTATTGTTAATTACCTGAAGGCATTTTGGTTACACAAGGTGACGGCGGGAAACTTGAGTGATGTGTTATAGTGCAATTTGACGTCGATGGACATTGGCCAGGAGCGGTAATAAAGAATTGAGTTGAGCATTTGGTAGGCGAATATGGCAGCTCCGGCAATGACGAATGATAACCAGAAGATTCTGCAAGATACAAAGAGAAATATATTTGAAATATTTAGTTATAAACATTGTGCACTACTTGGAATCTCTTAAGATTGGTTAAGTGTGTGGAAGGTGTATCAGTCTGTGTGTGGGAGGGAGGGGTTAAGGTAATTCCATTCAAAACTCCATATAAAGGGCCTAGTCTACTAAGCCAATTCTCATGCGATTTGGCGCCACAGAAGACTCTTTTCCCTCCAACGTTTGTTTTTCCCCCACTAGATTCTGAGAGAATCGCATGAGAATCTGCTTAGTGGACTAGTCCCTTAAGATGAGTGGATGTCTGTGGCAGGTCAATGTCCTGGATGGTAGATGTCTTAGCGGGGAAATGTCCAGGATGGTAAATGTCCAGCGGGTAACGGTCGAGTGGGAAATATCCTGAGGCGAGGGTATTGTACCATTTATTCCTGGCCCAACTGTGTTGCAATGTTGTTTGCCTCTAGGAGGTCATGCTCAGTCCCAGCTTGGCTAAGTGGTCCATACCCTGGTCTTCCGCGCCACACGGGCATCTCTCATGTTTGCTCAAACCTCATCTAACCATATTCCACCCTGTTTTCCCCATGCCAGATCTTGTTCTGTTAAGTGTGCACCATTCTCCCCTGTTTAGTGTGATGGGCCATTGGGTAAACTCTCCGCTTGATCTTGCACGGCACTATCAGGATGTGTTAATTGGTTCCACTCTCTCCGCTTATCTAGCCTACATAGCTAGAAACATATTTTCAGGTAGTTCGTTGACAGTAGTGAAGCTTTTCACTGCTGCCTTAAGTGATGTCAGTGGGTTTGTTTTTGTCATCATTTTGTGGCGAAAGGTTTGACATTATGACTTGGCAATATCAACGTTTTGTTAAGCCTGCACCATGTTGCTGTGCATGGTACCTCGTTCTGGAGTTATACATTTAAGGAGGCATGGTACGTTGTTGTATTGTACAACGTTTATTGTTGACCATTGTTGTCTGACATAGACGAGGGTACATCTATGTAATTTTTTACTAACATGTTCCATGCTCGGACTCAGCAGACTGATATAACACAAACATATTTTTCCTTATCAGTTTGATGCTTCTAGCAGCTGAAATTTCTTTATGGGCAGGAATATATCGTATGTTATCTTAAAGAAGTATAGTTTACCCTAACAATAGTATTCTCAATAATATTCAGGAAGGTCATAAATATAAATTAGGAATATTAGGAGCTTAAAATTAGTTCCTTTGGGTATCCCACATTCTATGATCTTTCTGACGACAAGTGATTAGTCACCGCTAATCGGTGTGTTTGGTGACTTTCCTGGCATACCGTTAGATAACAAAACGTCAGGAAATATGGTAAGTGATCAACAAATGTTCAAAATTTACTAAGGATATTATTAAAATTACTAAATGCCAGTCATCAAACTATTTTTGAATGTTGACATGAATTGCTTATTGGTGCATAATATTAATTATATATACATGCTGATACTAAGGATATAGAATATAGAATATTATTTCGTTTTTAATGAAAGCAAATGCAGAGACGCCTCAATAGTATTCTGAATAGATTTAGGAAGGTCATAAATATAAATTAGGAACATAAGGAACTTAAAATTAATTCCTTAGGATATCCCACATTCTATGTTTTTTCTGACGACAAGTGATTAGTCATTATAAGGATATTATCAAAATTACTAAATGCCACAGTCATCACACTATTTGAATTGCTTATTGGCGCATAATATGAATTATACATGCTGATACTAAGGATTGAGTCGGTCGATTCCATAAAATCTGTGACATAGCCCAAAACAATCCCAAAATTTACAACTCGTCAAATATCAGATATTTTTTGCTCACATGTTCTCTGCATATACAGTGATATATGGCATGATTTGGGAACACTAATCTTCATAACTCTTTATGCTATGCCATTTGAAGTCAAGGGGCACCAATTACAGGTGTTGCCGTGGGTGGGTACATAGGATTTGCTTACACCAAGGGCTTTAAAACATAAAAAACAAGTTCAAACATTAGTAGTACAGTTATAAATCCTTATACAAACATGAACGGAAATAAATAAACATAATAGTGTAGTGATCTTCGGATCCGATCCGCTTGCACGTAAATAAAGACACAACAAGGCTTAACCTTCCACAGACTTTATTACTTCTTGGGACACACCTGTCCTAACCTCAAACAGCATGAGTTAGGGTTCTCTTGTCTTCTTGACACACATAAAACGGGTGTGAGAACATATACAGAATGAGTAATAAAGATAAGATTTACAGTGACACTACATTAGTGTAATCACACGGACTGACGTCCCGTAGGTACATATAGTACATAGAAATGAGTGGGTAGAAAGGTTATAACAGTAAAGTGAACTTATAAGAACATTATGACCAATATGCTGATAAAAGACCCTACACATATTCTGATGTGTGAAGGTGTACATTGGTACTGCCCACTGGGGTAGTTCAGGTGTACTAACCCACAGCGGACAGCACCTCAATGCAATAGAATAGCAATACATTGGTAATATAACCAAACCCACTACAATACTCCCCCTCTTCGAAAAAGAGTTTTAACAGATTATAAACTCGGCAAATAGTAGTAAAAACACATTTCAAAAGACAATCATGTCAAGCAACACATATAAAAAGAGATAACAGACTTGAAAATCCACATAAAAAGTTTAATACACACATCTGAAGAAAGTAGTAATGGTAAATACAAAATACATTCAGGAGCATACAGTGTCCTCACTATCTTACAGAATCCAGTGTATTTAAAAAGTGTAGAAAATTTTTCAAAAGACCGACTGAAGTTCCTCCTTATGAGTCCTTATGAGTCCGGGTCCAAAAGAGAAATCCGAGCTGGACAAGGCACAGTGAAAACGCTCAACGTCACATCCGACGGAGACTTGTACAGGATGGAGCTCAACGCCACATCCGGCGGCGGCTTAGGAGAACCAGGCATCGCACATCTAAGTGTCCATGGGGGTATCTTCAGTGTTCGTGACACCTTCTCCGCCCTCCTGCTGGTCCGTTGGTCCTTTCTGCTGGTCCGCAGAACTTTGATTTTCCTTCGGATCAGCAGCCTTTGCATTTCCTCCCTCAGGAAGAGGAGAAATAGCGTCTTGATTGTCGAACAATCTCACCAGGCCAAAAGGGTCTTGGTCTCCTTGCCTCACAGTGGCTGTATGTTGTACTGGCGGGGGAGCAGTCCGCGGAGCCACCACGGGCTGAAACTTAGCCATCAGGCTGGACAGCAAGTTGTACTGCGCCAAATCCATGCTCACATTCACAGAGTCCCCGGACCCTGACACCACAGTACTTGCGCTCGAGCCAGCAACAGCAGCGGGCTGAGGGGCCTGAGCAGCAATTCCTGTAGCGGACTGGGTGGTCTGTCCCACCTCTGTTTCTCCCTGACCTTCAGGAGAGGAGCTGCGGCTGAATTCCGCGAGTTCTCCGCGCAAACTGGCATTCTCTTCAGTGAGATTGAGAATCTCGCTGTCTTTCTTGGCCACAGCAAGGCGCAGGGTCTGGATGATTTTCGCCTGCGTCCGGATTGTCTCCTTCTGCGCAGCGTTCTCACCGATCTGGCCCTGCACGGCCTCTAGCTTTTTCAATGGGTTGGTCAGCGTAGCCATTGAAATAGAGAACTGTTGTTGAGCAGCTGTTGTTGAGCAGCGTCAGTAGCAGCCCGAAGAGTCATCAGACAACGTTGCATTTCAGTCTCTGCTGCCCGGACTAACTGCTCAGTCTCTACCTTTTCAGGCAGCTGGGCAGACAAGGTGTCTGTCTCCAACTGCGCCTTGCGGCCCTTCTGCTTCTTGGCTGCAGGGAGGGATGGTGAGATCAACTCACCCCCGGAGCTGGTTTGGCCGCGTTTCTGGGCACCGTCAGTGCCTCTACTGGTCTCCTTGCTGGAGGGGGCGTTCTTAGCCACAGACTTGCCTCCGGACTTCCCTTTCTGACTACCAGAGGAAGAGCTGGTGAATCCGGACTGTCCAGCAGCAGAAGAGGAAGCGTCGGATTTTGTCGGTTTTGCAACTGACTTCATCGTCCGCGTCACCCTCAAGTGCTGGGCTGACATGTACGTCATGCGTAGAAAGGCAGAGTTGTTCCGGATGACTGGCATCACAGCTCTGGTCTTTTCCAGGGCAGTCTCCCTATTGAGGTGGTGCTGTTTAATCTCGCCATACATGAAGTGCTGCACCAATTCAACTTGGCGATCCAACACCTGCGCACATTGGTCATGGGAGCACACCCACACTTGCGAGTAGGGAGCATGGACCTCACAGAGATGCCTGAAGAAGCGTTCTCTGGTGTGGTACCTCTTGATCCCACCTGCAAGATACCTGCAAACCATGAAGGGGCATCTAAACCTGGGCTGCCACAGCTTGTGGACCCCAGTCAGTTTGCCGAACGTGCCCTTGTCCAGACTGTCCTCCCGGACTACCTCCGGCCAAATAACCCATGGTGTCCGTGTCCTTGTACCTCGAACACTTCCCAGGGTCCGCCTGCTTCCTCGGTGATCTCCTAGGTGTCACCTTCACCTCTACCTTGCTCTTTTCAGACATGCCCGAAGGACTTTGCTTGGGACCCTTTGTCCCTGTGGTGGATCCAGTCTTCCTGTCCGAAGACTTGGAAGGCCGGGTTTTGTCCGCAGACCAGTCCGTAGACTTGCCTGAAGACTGAGGGGTCTGTCCAGACTTGTCCGAGGATTTGGAAGGAGCAACAATTACCTCGACCTCCATCTCCTCATCCGAGTCCAACTCAAACGGGGCTGGGGCAGGGACCTTCTTGTCCCAAAACGTCTTGTCTCCCGACTCGAGGGATTCCAGCACCTTAGCTGCCTGTTCGTCCGTCAACAGCTCTTCTCCGTCAGACGTGGACAGATCCAGGTCGTCCGCCACGTCGTGCTCGGACTCGTGCTCGCGGTCTGACATGTCGGATTGAGAATCTCAACCTTGCAGAATGCTCTAATAGGTAGAGAAACAACAACGCAATATCAGAATACAGTTCACGGACACTATTTTTAGACCTAGTCAGAACTGGTTTCGACCCACGGGCGTGGTTGGTCTAAAAGTCTACCACCGGTATACATATACGGCAAGTCATGTTCTAAACAACACATTAATTAAGGTTGGCAAGGAAACCACTGGAGCTGGTTCTTTCCTCGGACGTCCAACCTTTCTTTTCACAGGCACCAAAGGAACAGCAGGCAAGTCTGTAGGTTGTTTCTTCGGACCACCGCGTTTCTTTCTGGTTTCAATACAAATACTAGGCGGAACAGGAGGAACAACAACTGCTGTTCCTGACCCCGTCCCCCCTTTCTTTGGTCTACCAGGCCTACGTTTCATTTCCCCTAGAGTCTGTTTCTTAGTAGGCAACACTTGGTTTCCTACTTTAACAGGACCCTTCTTCTTCTTTCCCTTAGTCTGTGGAGAAAGATCCGTGGCCGAAACTGACTTATTCTTCTTTTTCGGCCTACCTCTAGGCTTAACGCCTATAGTAACTTTCTCCTTCACGGACTTAGATGGACATTCAGCTCCCGCCACAACTTTCCCAGCTTCCAGCCTGAGAATATCCCTACCTGCCTTTTCCAGTTTCTGAAATTCTGGAGCCCTATGAAGGTTTCTAGCCTGGATAGGACCATCTTCATCAAAAGCAGGCTTGAGATAATCAATGTGGTATCTCAACAAGCCTTCTGCTGTTTCAAGTTCACAGGTGGTACCGCCTATGAACCTGTGGATTTTAAATGGGCCATCCCATTTCTGTCCCAACTTCTTGTTTGCTTTAGGAGGGCAATATCTATAGACAACATCCCCCTCAGCAAACTTTGGAGGCCTAGTACGTTTGTTATAATCTCGTCTCTGATTTATAGCAGAGACTCCAAGATTTTCCCGCACGTACTGGTGTCCTCTCTGCATCCATTGTTTCAGGTTCTCCACATAAGAAACCCTACAAGGAAAGTCCAACCCGTCAGATTCCACTCCATGGACTATATCCATAGGAGCTACAAGTTCAGTCCCAAAGACTACAGAATTTGGTGTACATAAAGTGCTGGCATGCACAGTAGCTCGATACGCGTGAGCTATACACGGAGCAAGCATATCCCAGTCATCTTTATGATAGTCTGTCAGACAAGAGAGCTGCTCAACAAGTACTCTGTTCAGCCGCTCGCTCTGTCCGTTGGACTGAGGCCTATAGGGAAGAGTTATCAGTTTCTCAATCCCTAACATGTCCAAAAGACTTTTCAATAGCTGTGATCAGAATTCAGGGGCCCCATCAGTTTGTAAAGCCACTGGACATCTGAACTTCAGAATCCATTCCTTGAAAAGGACTTCTGCACAGCTTTCTGCAGTATGGTCTCGCATCGGATAGGCTTCGGCCCACTTAGAGAAATGGTCCGTAACCACCATGATATAATTGTTCTTCCTAGGTGTCTCCCTAAAGGGGCCTAGAATATCCAAAGATATCCGGTTCCACCTGTCACCATGCTTCTCTTTCTTTAGGAGAGAAATTCCCCCTCCCCCACGGGTCTTTCTGGTACAACATTCAGGGCAAGCCTTAATCCATCTCTTCAGGTCATATCTCTTGCCTGGCCAATAATATCTCATCTTGGCCGACCACGTGTTCTTAAAAACACCAAAATGTCCTGAAGTCTTAGGTCCATGCATGCCCATGAAAATTTCTTTCCTCATGGAAGCCAGGATCACCTTCCTCCAATACTTCTTACCGGTGGCTAGCCGGACCCATCCGAGGCATAGCACACCGTCCCTCATTTCCATTCCACCCAGGTGTTGAACATAAGTCCGAAATTCATCGGACTCACCAGCAAGATCTTCCCTAGAAGGAATTTCCACTGAACCATCCAACATTGCAATCAACCTCTTGATCAGGGGATCAGACTGTTGAGCTTCTTGTAGCTTGTTACCCCCGGAGTCCGTGCACTCTAAGAAAAAAGGGTTCTTTTGGGTTCTAGATAGAACCCCATGGTTCTACCAAGAACCCTAGGGTTCTTTGACACCTAAAAGGGTTCTTCGGGAACACCGGGGGTTCCATCTAGAACCATAGGGGTTCTTCAGAGATTTCTCACCAGGTGGCAGTACCGTGGAACTTGGCTTTCACTAGGTGCCCTCACAGGTTACTACATGCTATTTACAATTTCTATTAAAACAAAAGTCTCACTAGTAATACTTATATGAGGCATTTATACCTTATAGATATTACACTTTATAAACTTGGGAATATTGAAAGCAATGAAATCAATACTTTATTTGTATAACTTATCTGCTTGATGTTGAAAAATGTTGTGAAGAAAGCACCCTTATAATTCTAATATTATTACTATGAGTACTACTGAAGTACCAAAATTGTCAAACACCAAGTTGCAATGGATACCTATGTCAGCTGTAGGAGAGGATTATATTAAGGGTAAGTTTAAGTGATGGAAATGGATGAGGAACTCTGAAAAAGTCAAGCAAAGGGACTGCATATAATATGCAGTCTCTCCTTGAATGCTCTTGGGCAAAATGCTTCTGTGGAGAAACATGCTGCCTTAGCACTGAGCACAAATCTGCTATTATAAGGACCAGTCTAGATTCAACAGGGAATAATGAATTCATTACTTTATTCAGAATTAACATTGTAAATTACAAGCAATTTTAGGGATGCCAAATCAGGGTTCTATGTAAAACCCTACCTATTTTGGCCAGAGGGTTCTTCAAAGGGTTCTTCAAATCGAGGGTTCTATGTAGAACCCTGCCTATTCCCGAAACGGGGGTTCTACTTAGAACCCTCAAAAAAGGGTTCTAAGTAGAACCCTTAGGGGTTCTGCCATGTCGACAAGCTGAAGAACCCTTAAGGGTTCTTGTTAGAACCCTTTCTTCTTAGAGTGTGGGGACATCCGAGTCCGAAGGGACATCAGTAATAACAGTAGCTAACACAGCGTCATGTAGTCCGCAATCATGACAATCCAATCTCCCACACTTACGTGTTGGCAAGCGAGAAAGCGCATCAGCATTTTCATGCTTACGCCCTGCCCGGTGCAGAATCATGCTCTGATCCAGTCCGTATTCCTGCATGGTAGTTAATCACCTAGCAAGCATATCAGTTGGGTCTTTGAAGTTTAGCAACCAACGGAGAGAGGCATGGTCCGTCCTCACGTAGAAGTTCCTATTACCCAGAAGGTAATGTCTAAACTTCTTCAGATAAGTCAAAACAGCAAGCAACTCGCGCTTAGTAGCACAATAGTTTTTCTGAGATTTAGACAAACTATTGCTAGCATAGCCCAAGACTACTTCCCGTCCGTCCTGAATCTGTGAGAGGATACCAGCCATTCCAAAACTACTTGCATCAGTATCTAGAATGAAATCTCCCACCTTCCGGGGGTATCCCAGTACTGGCGATGTGGTCAGCAATTCCTTGACCTTGCTAAACGCAGCCTGACACTGAGGAGTCCACACTATAGGTCTGGTATAGCGTTTATCCTTGCATGCCGCCATCACAATATCTTGCAAAGGGGAGACAATTTCACCAAAGTTAGGTTGAAACTCCCTATAATAGGAAGCAAACCCTATGAACTGTCTAATCTCCTTAGCATTTGTAGGGACTGGCCAATCTCAGACTTTCTCAATCTGTTTCGGATTAGCTTGAATTCCCTTACCAGAAACAATCCGGCCCAGGTATTCAACTTGCCGACGGAAGAATTCGCAATTCTTCGGCTTCAATCTTAATCCGTAGTCCTTGATTCGTTCTAGAACAAGCCTGAGGTTTTGGAGACACTCATCAAGTGTCTTTCCAAAAACAACAATGTCATCTAGATAAACCAAACATGACTTCCATTTGAGTCCATCCAACATATTGTCCATCATACGTTGGAAGGTAGCCAGGGCATTACACAGTCTGAAAGCCATAACTTTGAACTGAAATAAGCCCACACTAGAGAGAAAAGCAGTTTTTTCTTTACTATCCTCATCCATAGCCACCTGCCAATATCCACTTTCAAGGTCTAGTGTGCAAAACCATTGATTTCCACCAAGAGCATCCACACACTCATCAATCCTAGGCAGAGGAAAACTATCTTTTATCGTGACAGAGTTCAACTGGCGATAATCTACACAGAACCTCTGTGTCCTGTCCTTCTTGGCCACCATAATAATAGGAGCTCCCCAAGGGCTATTGCTATGCTCAATCCGGCCTTCTCTATACATCTTCCAGATCTCTGCTTCCGCCTTATCAGGTTTAGCAACTGGAATCCGCCTGTATGCTTGTTTGATCGGACAAGCATCCCCTGTATTGATAACATGGCGGACCTTATGAGTACATCCCAAAGCCTTATCTCCTGGGAGAGAAAAGCAGCCTCGGAACTCCTCTAAGAGATTCAGAGCATTTCGACTGTCTTGGACTTCGGACAAGTCCGATTCTTTGATCATCTTAGCCAGCGTACACTCTGCAGCGGGCGGAATGGGAAGAGTAGGAGCGATCAGATCATCATCCGCTATAGGAGACTCCAGCAACTGTATAGAGTTGATGATTGCTTCCCTGATCACTTCCTCATTCTCCCCAACATCTGACAAAGAATCTTGAGCCAACAAATCAACTCTAAACACTTTGCCAACCCCCCTATTTCGTTTTATTTTCAAGGTGCGACCGGTCGGATTGGAGAAAGCTACCACGGCCGGAGAACCATTGCCTGCTACATAAGTAGGCTGCCCAAGGCTAAGTCTTTCAACAATCTTTGGTCTGGCTCAAACATCAATCCACCCGATGTGACTGAGCCACTGCCAAGGTCAAGTTTGGCCATAGTAACTGATCTAGGTTTGAGGACAACTGCCTTAAGAAGTTTCACCTCTCTCCCAACAATTACATCTTCCACTTCCATTGCCTTAACAGAGGGGCTTCCAATACCGCTAACAGGTTTCTTCCATAACGTACAAGGTACAGAAGACACGAAATTGTCCAAGTAGAAAGTCCCTGACCAATCCAGATTACATTGGTGCACATAATAGAAATCCGCACCAAGTATCCCGCGTTCAGGACCACATAGACCACTGACTACAAGACAAGTAATCATGTAAGTCCGGTCACCTAATTTCAAGGGACAAAGCACGCTCCCATATGTAACTATCGGTGTTCCATTACCCATCACACACATCATCCGTACCGAAGTCATTGGTGGTGGATTTGGAAGGGAATTGTAGAATTTCTTAGTGATCAAGCTAGTAGTAGCACCTGGATCAACCAAAAAACTTCCACTTCCCCCACCTACTGTTACAGGGGCATACCATCTCTCCCGTACTAGCAATTTAGTAGGGATCTCCAAAGTTCCCTGATTGTGTACAGAAACTTTCTGAACTCGAGCAGGTTCAGTTGATCCACTTTTGTCCAACACTATCTGATCTCGTTCAGCTTGGAATCCGGACTGTCCCCACCTCACTTCAGAGGCAGAGTCCGAAACACCACAAGGTAACAAGCCTTGAGGTAGGAGCTTTCCTTCTGGCAGCGATCTAGAATCTCCAGTCTTCGGACAGGGATCACCTTGATGTGAAACCTCCGGCGTACTAGCTGGTGCCTGGGCATGTCCCCCAGTTTCCATACTACTCTCAGCTTCACTTCGGACTGTGGCACTGTGAAGCGTCCTTTCCCCGACCCCCATCACGCTCCTTATGAGGGTCTGTCCGCGTTTCCCGAGTCCTTAGCTGACGCACCAGACTTGGGAGCTAGCCCGAGGATAATCTGTTTCGTTGGACACACTGAAGCGATGTGTCCGTCCTCACCACAAAACCAGCATCCATTGTTCGGCTTCCACCATCTGAACCTTCTCTGTCCACCTCCTGTAGAGGGAGCAGCTGGTCCAGGCTTAGGAGCGGACTTTCTGTTCATCTGCCATGCCTGCATTGCCTGAATGATACAATCAGAAATATCATCCGAAGCTGATACCCCAGGTTGTACTTCTGACGGTCTCTCAAGCAACTCCATCATCTGGGCGATGGCTTTCTGAGCTTTTTTACTTGCCACACCACTAGGAGATGCGGACGTGGCAAGGTTTGAGGAGTTCTTGGGTTCTACACTTGTCGACTGTGGCTAAATCCATAGTGCAGCTTTCAAACACTACAGCCCAATGTGCAGCTTGGTTCAAGTCATATGGTTGCTTGAACCTCACAAATTCCGCCATCTTAAGGTCAGTTAACCCCTTCAAGAAAGTACGGATACACAAAGTCCACATAGTGCTGTCCAAATGGACACCAAAAGCATATCGTGCAGCCTTCGCTACATCATTGGCAAAATGCCTGGCATTTTGACCAGGGGTTTGTCTGGAAGCATAGAACTCAGCTTCTCTCTTTTCCTGACAATAATCACCATAGTTGGTCTCCAAATGAGCTACCAAGTCCGGCAATTTTGTCCCTGGGGGCAATTCACCAAGAGCCGCTATCTGGCCTCTACAACTGCTTTTGAGTTGCCTCAAAAACATTGCATCCGTCCAATTATGGGCTTCAGCCAATACTTTCATCTCTGCAAGATGCTGCTGCCACGAATCCGTTGTAGAATCCCATAGTCTGATGGTACCTAAACGTGGTTCAACATGGTCCTCATCATTGTAGAACGTGTAGCTGAACAGAGCACGAGTTGGGTCCGGACCAACATATGTCAATCCCTGAACTAGGGACTTATTGGCATAAGCAAAACCCGGATCCGGCCGAGGCAAGTTGAGTGTGGAGGTCAGAACATCCGGAGACAAACTTACAGTGGTAGTCCCAGAACCAGTAGTATCCACAACCGGATTAGCAGTTTGTGTAGGTACCCCAGTAACAGTAGTAGTCGTACCACTATCCTTTCGGACGTATGTCTCATTCACCACCTGTCCGCGTATATAAGAATCATTTCCAGTAATGGCAGGCTTCTTAATACTAGACATGGTGGCTAGTTCTACCTTCTTCTCAACTTCTTTTTCCTTTGGAGAGGAAACAGCTACAGCAGAGGGCTCCCGGATAGTTACATGCCTAAGGCCTCCAAAATGTCTTGGGGTCATAAGCTTGAACGAATCTCCCTCTTGATAAGCTGCAGCTCCCTGTGTGTCTGCAAACGTGGACGTTACAGGCTGCCTAAGCTTTAGAGGGGTCCGAGCGATTCTTTCCGCAGCATTCGTTTCTTCCAATAACTCATTGTGGAGCCTAAAATAGTCATCCACTCTTGAGGCCTCCGCCCTCAGCTTATCGTTCTCTATCATGAGTCTTTTAGTGGTAGCCGATGCTTCTCTGGACACATCATGCAGTGTCCCCTGCAAATCTGCGTTCTGCTGAGCAAGTTGCTCCAACGAATTCCGCTGATCAATGATTTGCTAGTGAGAGCTGGCGTAAGCCTTTCGCCAACTCTTCGCCTGCTCTCTAAGAGTTGCTAACTCTATCTCATCCTCGGACTCCGTATTACGGAGAGGTTGTCCATAATCCATCCACGGGTCCGCACCAGCGAGACCCCCTTCCGGATTGTTCAAACCCAGACCCCCTTCCGGATTATCCAAACCTAGACCACCTAGCGGTTCCAAAGGTTGATCCAGGCCCAAAGGAGCTACATTTGCAGTTCCAAAAACAGGAGCTGGATCTGGTACAGGAGTCAACTTCAACTTTGCTTTCGCACCAATGCCAACCATTTCACCACCCTTTGGAGGTGTCATGGCTTTGGTCCGTTGCAGATTGTCCGCAATCTGAGTCGCAACATCCACCACGGGTCTATTGTCACCCATCGTTCTTGTTTCTTTTATTTTTCAGTATATAGAAACCACTTGGAACCTAGATAAATCTAGTTCTCTATCATAAAAATGTATCCCAAGGCAAGCTTTGGTCACGGCACCAATTGTAGTGATCTTTGGATCCGATCCGCTTGCACATAAATAAAGACACAACAAGGCTTAACCTTCCACAGACTTTATTACTTCTTGGGACACACCTGTCCTAACCTCAAACAGCATGAGTTAGGGTTCTCTTGTCTTCTTGACACACATAAAACGGGTGTGAGAACATATACAGAATGAGTAATAAAGATAAGATTTACAGTGACACTACATTAGTGTAATCACACGGACTGACGTCCCGTAGGTACATATAGTACATAGAAATGAGTGGGTAGAAAGGTTATAACAGTAAAGTGAACTTATAAGAACATTATGACCAATATGCTGATAAAAGACCCTACACATATTCTGATGTGTGAAGGTGTACATTGGTACTGCCCACTGGGGTAGTTCAGGTGTACTAACCCACAGCGGACAGCACCTCAATGCAATAGAATAGCAATACATTGGTAATATAACCAAACCCACTACAATAGTTTCATTTCCCATTATGCTAATGATCGTATACATATATGTACCCACCCACGGGGACTGTACCCACCCAAGGGGACATGATATTATTCTCTGCTCTTGACTTCATAAATTATACATTTTCATGCATTAGTAGTACAATTATATATCCTCATACAAACATGCATGGAAAACAAATATATATAAGAGTTTAATTACCCACTACACTAATATTCATATATGTACCCACCCACGGGGACTGTACCCACCGACAGGGACATGACATTATTCTCTGCCCTTGACCTAGGGTAAAATGTATGTTGGAAATTTATTTTTATTCATAACACATTGCTGTGGTATGGTCATACTTAGAAGAATATATAAATCATGATAGGAAAACTGTACCTACCCACGGGGACAGTTCAAATTACCCCATCTCATGTCTAAGGCTCTGGGATTTATAAGCCAAACCATAACAGTATTTTAATGTGATTAGTGTCTCTGAGTAAGTCGCTACTGTTGAGGTTATTTAGATATGAACTGAAACCCTTTTTCACAGCTAAAATAATGATAAATCTATGTAACCACCCACGGGGACAGACTACCGACCCCATCAGTTATTTAAGAATGGCAAGCAGAAAATATATCATTGATTACTTATTGATTATTATCTAATAATAATTATCAAAAAAAGTAATTCCTGAAAGTTAATAACTATTCTAAGTCTAAGATGTGAAAAACCCAAAGTCACAGATTTTGTGGAATCGACCAGTTATGAATATTATTTCGTTTTAAATGAAATCGAATACAAAGACACCACAGGGCAACTGGATGAGATATTCATTTACTACAAAAGTGCAATTGAATGGCATGAGATAATTAATTCTCTACGTTCCAGTTCCAATAAAGCGTCACATGAGAACCTCCTAAAGATGATGGAAATGTCAAGACGAGAGAGAAATAATATTCAGGGTCGTTCTTAGTTTTAACCTACCGAAACTTAATTTCCTTGCTAAAAGAGCAATTACACTCAAAAAAAGAAAGTTCACGTAATTAAATTGAGCGAGCCTATGATACGACATGTTTGCAGCTGGCAGCTGTCCAGTCAAATTTCTCAACCCTTTTGGGAGACAGGGCTTTGATAGTATCCTATGGCTGTAGCTGCCGGAGTGTGGAAGCTGAAAACCATCGATCTTGGTAATCACGGAGGGTTTAAGCACCTCATGCACACTGCTTCTACTCGCTCGGATGGAACAGAACAGGGGTTATAGGGGGAGAACGAGAACAGCACATTCATCAACGATACCGCCTGCGTATTGATAGGTCTCACTGACTGTCCAATGGTCGTCAGCTCAGATCAAAAGCGTCGGAATTTCCTTCATTATTGAAGCCTTTTCATACTGTATTTGAAAATGTAATAGAAGATGTGTGCCAGTGGTTTTGTCTGGGTATTCAATGAATTACGAGCCTTTCAATGCCAGATTTTACATTCCACCTCAGCATACGAATAGCATACGAAGGGCCTGGGCCTGTTGTATAAGCTAAGCAAATGCAAATTGTGTGTGTGAAATTTAACACTTTTCCCCCTTCCTTCGGTGGGTAGGAATACGCTATTCCTGCCAGTTGGGAATGTCAGGTGTTGGAAGGGTTGTTCCCCTTCCTGCAGGGGAAGTAATTCCTTTCCTTAGGTTATACAACAGGCCCTAGATGCTGCTCTTGCAGCACTTCTTATAGATGCAATCTGTTTATATCATTTGACTAGTCAAATAACTAATCATTTAACTTTTGTTATTTACTTATTCATACTGGTTCCTGCCTTACGGGTAAACACTCGGCCACGGACTACCGTATAGATGTAAAGAAGACCTTTATTTAAAGTTATTTAAAGAGTCATATATACCTCCACTTTTTTTTAAAAAAAGAGATTTTATTTATACTTGGTATACAGGATCCCCAAATTGGGGTTTTTCTTTTCATCTGCCCCCAAGTCACACTTTACAAAACATTGGATATCAAAATGCCGATCATATTTTTCATATAAACTTGTTACGTCTATATATATTCAACTGAAAGATTTTGGAATTGTTTGATCAAGTCACTTGCCACTCAGGCCATTACAGCCGAGTGTTGGTGTTGTCCAAAGCAATATAAGAAGACATGCAGTCATAATACGATTTATAATTAAGATTTTACTTCACGAATGACATGAATAACTCTTTCAGGCGTAAAATGGTACCAATATGAAAATGGCTCATAGTTTATAGCGGGAATGCGCCACTCTGGGATCTATAGCTATTGGCAGTCACATTTGAAGAATGTGTCAGAGATGTGAGGGACTCTGATGACGCGATTAAGGCGTAGACAGCTCGTTGTCAGAAAGTGTGTGACAGTTCCCGCCAATGTCCGCGTTCTGCGCATTGTACGCAGCCTTGGGCATATACTCGCTTATCCGTTTTACCTCCATAATTCGCCTGAGACCACTACGGACGTAAAGAATGTTATTGGCTTCTACCTTAGACAGCAAAGCTCAGTAACATGCCCTGTTCTCCTTGGTGGCTGTCTTAATAGAGATACATTAAGCTCACTTGCAGGGGGTACGCGTGAGCGACAGAAACTAGGGAACATTCAAACTTCTGTTAATGTATTTCATATTCATCAAGTTAAGTGAACTCTATCCAGAGCAAATGAGGGACAGGGGAAGATTTTGTCTTGTTTGGTTTGGTTTAGGGCATTTTGGTGTATTTTATATTCAATTTATCAGGCAATATTTGTGGCAATTTTATATGGGTTAATAACTCATTTCGGTTTGTTAATGATAAGGTTTGAGGACAAATGGTATGAGTTAAGTGAAACGGTGAATCGCACAATGATCATCCCTCTTGGATTGCTTCAAACTCCATGCTGGTACACTGGGAGTGGTCTGAGAGTAACAGAACACCGCACAGTTATTCACAGTCATTAGTCTTCTCCCATCTGAAGGTATAAGCAGTATGGGGCTTAACGATGTGTCACGGTTGTCAGAACCTATTCCACCACCCGCTTTGGAAAGGCACACCAAACCTAAAAGCAGTGTTCAAATCTCATTTATCGCAAAGAGATGACAGTTCATCGCCTATGATATTACGAATAGCAATAACAAGAATATACATACTGTGATCAAGTTTATCAACATTCTACATATCATATACCAAGATATATAAAACTAGAATTGAGACGTTTCCAGGAGGTCAGTAGTTGCCATGTCACAGGTGTGCTGAAGTCATTTTGGGAGGTGTTGATTATACTTTAGTGCTACACTTGTGGAAAATGCTAGTTGTAATCAATGTAACATTCATTTGCGTCTTCGACTGCACTGCACAAAACTGGGAAATTATCCTTGCGCATTGTGACAATGATCGTTACAAGTCTATGAGCTATTATATAGACGATCTTCAATTCTAAGTATACAACACGCTAATACTAATATTTTATTCCAACTCACTGCACAAAACTGGGAAATTATCTTTGTGCATTGTGACAATGACCGTTACAAGGCTGCGAGCTATAGACGATCTTCAATTCTAAGTATATGACAAACTTAATACTAATATTTCATTCCAACTCACTGCACAAAACTGGTAGATCATAATTGTATATTGTGACAATGACCATTACAAGGCTACACGCTATAGACGATCTTCAATTCTAAGTATACAACAAGCTTAATACTAATATTTCGTTCCAACTCACTGCACAAAACTGTGAAAATTATCTTTGCGCATTGTGACAATGACCGTTACAAGACTACAAGCTATAGACAATCTTCAATTCTAAGTATCCAACAAGCTAATACTAATATTTCATTCCAACTCACTGCACAAAACTGGGAAATTATCTTTGCGCATTGTGACAATGACCGTTACAAGACTACAAGCTATAGACAATCTTCAATTCTAAGTATTAAACAAGCTAATACTAATATTCCATACCAACTCACTGCACAAAACTGGGAAATTATGTTTGCGCATTGTGACAATGACCATTACAAGACTACAAGCTATAGACAATCTTCAATTCTAAGTATCCAACAAGCTAATACTAATATTTCATTCCAACTCACTGCACAAACTGGTACATCATAATTGTGCATTGTGACAATGACCGTTACTTGGCTACAAGCTATAGACGATCTTCAATTCTAAGTATACGACTAGCTTAATACTAATATTTCATAATATTATACTAGTACTGATATTCATATTTAATTACTCACTGCACAAAACTGGTACATCATAATTGCGTATTGTGACAAAGACCGTTACAAGACTACAAGCTATAGAGCTTCAATTTTAACTATATGTTTAACTATGTGTGTGAGTTATTATTTTATTCATTTCTGGTACTAACAAGTGGAGCTGTTGTAATTTTTCCCACGGGGTCACCAGTGGTCATGTCACAGGTCTGCTGAAGTCATTCTGATCGGTATTGGTTCTACATGTACCTCGACATCTAGGACCAGCTCCCCCCTTTTTTTATCAATCCATTATTGGATTTGGGCCATGGGCCATGGGGACACTATTATATATAATATATATACTATATAGAGAGAGAATGAGACGAGCCAGCAATAATAAAAATTTTATAGGACGAGATTCGTCCACATAAGCACTCTGCCTACGGCATCGTGCTTATGTGGACGAATCAAGTCCTATAAATTTTCAATTATTGCCGGCGAGTTCCATTCTATATTTAGAATATGTGCATAAAATTTGATCATATGTTATCAGATATCACTGAAAAAATATTAAAGAAGTCTCAGAGAGCCCTGCTGCCCTGCTGACAGCCCCAGTGACAGCCCCGCTGACAGCCCCGTTAGTAGGCCTCAACAGAGCCTACTGTGTGCTACTGAAATTGTTGAATTAAAGCATTCATATCGCGGCCATTTATTGAGCTACATTAATAAAACTTATATCATTCAATAGAGAATTTAATGCTCTATTTAATGATGTGGTTTTTATAATGTATTTCTATAATCATAGTACCAGAATCACGGGTGGATTACCGATCGTGGGGATCTGTTTACATAGTGAAGAGCCAAAGCTCTGCCAAGCATATCAACAGAGCTATTTTTAGACAACTATTTTTATAGGACGCGTCCTATATGAATATTTTTATAGCACCCCACTTATAGCACCTCTCATATAGCATGCGCATATCATAAATGTATATATGCAACAGAAGTCTTTTTTATGTGTCAATTTGACCTTCCCACTTGTAGTGGCAGGACAAGATGGACATTCTCAAGCTGGATGGGATGATATTCACCTATTTTAACAAAATGAGATCTTCTCCGCAAAGGACATCCCGGTCATATATCATGGAGCACATGAGTTTCAATGATAGTTAAAAGGCTTGTCGCCTGTTGTGACAGACCCATGGTGTGGTTATGAAAAAGTGCTCCCAGTGTTCAGGGATATGGGTAAGGATTAATGACCAACATTAAGGGGCTGCTGCTGCGCTGTTAGGTGCTGTATCATGAGGCAAAGCCAAGGGAGTATTTCCCAACATTGCACTAGCAGGCCCTCAGTGGAGGTTATTAATCATTTTAGTATCTGCCTAACGTGGTTAGAACCCCTGGAGCATTCAATCGGTTGGAAATATGTTATACTATAGGCTTCCTGAGGCATTCTTTAAGGCGAGTGATACAGGTTGTTTGAATTAAATAGATCATAGAGGAGAGGGGATCGCTGTATACCGAATGGAATAGAGAAAGCAATATAGACTATTACAGTTAAGGAAATAAGCTTATCAAACCATCACCCAATACTTCTATGCGGGGGCCGCCAACATTATATAAATCTTAGTCAATAGAAATAATCATGTACACACATAAGCACAACTCAGCATTAATACATGTGGATCGGATCTTCTAGAAATGCACACCGGCATACACCAGACGCCCTATGGAAATATCCCATTGATTGTCCGGTGCATAGAGACTACACTGTAATTACAAACACCCAAAAATCCGACCCACGAGCATAATCTAGTAACGTGAGCTCAAGTTATTTTGCAATGTTTAAACATTATCGAGTCATTGATTATTGTTACTGTACCATCCCCTTACAGAAGTCGTTAAAAATATTACAGATTCTCAGGTCCAGGGTCTTCAAAATACTCTTGAATAAAAGGGTTAAGTTCTTAAAAGACATGTCCATTTCTAGCTCTGGTAAGAATAGTACAAAGATTTAGTCCCAGTTTTCCTGGACGTTTCTTAATTTATACACATATTTCAGTAACCCAATTTCTCTCCTCATAGCTAGTAATGCAAAACTACAGAAACTACCCACAACATATGTTTGATCGAAAACCTAAAGCGGTCCGGTCACTGTCAACAAAATGGTGTCGATGCAAAGATGATGTAATTGCCGGTGATGCACATAGATGAGGAGGGTTATCGGTGGAGGCATCATCTTGGCATCGAAAAGGAAAAAAAGCTTGGCAAATATAGAACTATTTTTCATGCTTTTATATGTGGAATCTCATCGACTTCTCATTGCCACAGCCATTAACTCCATCGCCCACTCATCGCCGGCCATCGCTGGCTATAGCCGAAGGCATAGCAATGAGAAGTCGATGCAAAGACGATGCAATAAATTTCACAAAAATCTTATCAACTACCTCATCGCCAACGCATCGCCAACGATTTTGTTGACAATGGCCGGACCGCTTAAAACGAAGACAAAGTATACACGGGCATGGGTAAGCGGTCGTTTCTAACATGTTAGGCAAGCCCTTCTGTTTGATTAATATGTGTCTCTATATAGGAAACACGGTATGCAGAAGGACCAGCTCTGACAATGGATGGATATGAGAAATGCCCTGAGAGAACCACTTGGTCAATCCAGCGGTCACTCAACTTGTCATACAGAAAATAAGGTTATAAAAATTATGGCTTACGAATAAAAGATTTCTGCTCTCGATTTTTCTCAGTATAACCACACCCTCTTTAGGCACTCTAAGATCCTATAAATTTGCCACCCAGTAGTCAACATTTTCCCTCCCACCTCTTCCCCCGCCTTTGCTAATTAACAAATATAAACATTGTTAGGCAAAAATTATTTATATTTACTGACATTTGCTGTATCTTCAAAGCCGAACGATGTTATGTGCTCATCAAATTGAATACATTTTCATAGATGAATTTCCTTCTACCAAAACAGTGTTCGTCTCAATGCACAACATGAGAATTATGGCTATGTTCATGTTGTTAGTGATATATTAGCCAATGGTTTCATGGTACAAGTCATTCTACAGCAGGCGAAATATATATTGGTATTATTATATTTGATCAAAGTTATATTTTGTATAATGTATTTTTAATAGTGGAGCATACTTAAATAACGTACGATCATTTATCCATAATGTTCTGCTCTAAATATTTAGGCGATGATTGCCCTGGATTCGAGTCGTTCTTTCACCAAGCCTTCATCTATCGGGCTAAGCTGTCAAAAATGTGTTGCTCGACAGCTCTCACGCAATTGCTCTCAAATCGACCGAGGTTTTCGGATATTTCCTCAGAAAGTCCCGAAGGATGAGAAGTGATTTACTTCCATTGAACCCTCAGGTCAGGCGATGGAAGCAGATGGTAGTGACCCAAAGGCCAATCTTACCTTGTTCTTCGAACCAAAAGTAATAAAATTAGCGGAAATAACTTCTATCTCTTGGGGCTAAGGTATAATGAAGCGCTTTCATCAATAGAGACACGATATCGTGTGTTGACAATGGATGTCCCTCTCTGTCGAGAGAACACGGTGCACATGCAAGAAATCCTAGGCCAGCCCAAATCAGGCAAGTCTTCAAGTCATGCAAATGGACCCTCACCTCCTCCCACTTGCTTCTCCTGTTCCTTGGCGATTGCCTTTTGATGTAGTTGAGGCATACTAAAAGAGGGAAAAGTCCTTTCCAGAAGACACGGTAACAGATTGGGTATTGTTTTTCATGCGGTAAAGTAATGGTTCCTACCCATGAAGAGCAGGTCCAGTACACGTGTGAGAGTCAAACAAAATATAAACCCTTACTCTCACAGCCTGTTTCTACCTACTTTTGTATTGCAACTTTCCTTGCTTCATGTAACAAGTGCTCTTCAATACAGGCGTCCCATTATGTGTCTTCACAATTTTATTTAGGCCCATCGTTAATTGCTTGCTCTTATCGAAAGCAATCAGCCATGTATTTTTCTTTACAAACGCTCAATATTCTAACAAACGGCAACATAATGAATTCGAATATCACTTTCTAGGATTAGTCCTACTTTAGTTTTCACAGCATGGTATATAATGTCAATTTCCATTCGTCATCTTTGTTATTGCTATTGGCATGTTGCAATGGAAGGACCCCTATTTCAATGGCTTTCTAAAAAAAATGAGAAGTCCTTTCACAATTACCAGGGCCCATGTACACATTGAATCAGATGTGGACAGCAGTGACTTGGGTAAATGAACAGCATGTTGGCATGAATCCTCAACCAAATCAGTCCATTATTTACTCATCTCTATCTGACTCACAAAAGAGAGAAATGATAATCGATAAAACCTCATGAAACGAATACTTAAATAGACTGGAGAGTCGGATGGATTGTAATAACTCTGGCAATGAATTCCCAAAGTTCCACCAAGTGGTTGCACCAAATCGTTGGGCAAAGGCTTTCATATTGTGTGTCTATCTATATTAACTTAATCTTACTATATCTAGTCAGCTAGTGTACAGACGGCACCAACACAGTGGACTCTGCACTGCATCCTACGGCGCTTCTATCAGTCCTTGAGCGTGACGCTATATGATGTTATTACACCCCTGTGCTGTTGCTTCATATACCTTCAGCATTGTATGTCACACTTGGTCAAAGTGGTGCATAACATGTGAGTTATGTCACCCTGGGGGCATACAACAAGTAGGTCCGCCCAAAACGTAAATTACTTCTTTTATTTTTAATTATTTATATTTTTTATTTATTAATGGGGTGTAATAAATATGGAAGAAAGCTCAGGTGAAGTCTGTACACTTGTTAGTGACCTCGGGAGCACAGAAGATCTTGGGCTAACGCCCTCTAACTTCCCGCGCTCCCTCGGTCCATAACAAGTGTACAGACTTCCCCCTTGCTAGGTTCCATCTATGTATGGGTGACATGTATATGGACACTATAAATATCACAGCTATATATTCTTCAATAAAGTTGTTTCAGCCTGAATCCTTGACGTCGGCTTTCTTTCTCTCGCTCGACAAATACGCAGGTTACCGTTTTAATATACACATTAATGCCACACATGTTTTGCCTAACATATATATAGTCTGATTTATGAACTTGAGTCATTATAGATCGACCAAAACGTAAATGACTTCAATGTTGACCCTAGGTTGTTTAGAATTTAGGGAACTGGTTTTTAAATGATGTCAACTCTGATTGGCATGAAGATTCGTGTAAGGAGAGCTTCACTCATGGTACATCCTGTCAGTTTTCGTCCAAATTCGGAATGTAGCCACTCCCTTCACTCCTGGTTTATCATCCCCTTGAATAGGATATTTTGCTTCATCAGCGTTCCACTGGAAGTCCAGGACAGCGGAACATGCGAACCCGGACCAGGAGGTGAAATCTCAAGCGGAATCATTTGCATAGCTATATATATATATGTTAGGTCCCATCATTTCCGTTTAGATCCCTCCAGAAAACAGTGTATTATCCGTGTTTGATTATAAATACGGACTTATTGGGAAACTCCGCTCTTTACTTGATTAATTAATTCCATAGATAAATATGTTATGTGACTTGTTTATCTACAATTTGCATATCGCTGTTGAAAGCTATATAAACAAAACCTTTACTTAGTGAAAGTGGTAAATTTATATGTCAACAGGCAAAATAGGGTTTTAAACGACATTTGTTGCCTCAGACGAAAAACCATTACTAACAGGCTTCACATTCAGTATATGGAAGCTTTGGATTTGGTTCATATATATATTGCTGGCAATATGTGCATCTGCCCGTTGTATCGGATGTTTGGGTAAAAACGGGAGATGACTTGATCAATCACGGTGCATGCACAGAGTTAACACTTGGCTACCCCGATATGATGATATCCAGAATAATCTCCTTACCCACTTATAGCGTTAGCGTCGCTCTCTAAAATTAATACTAATCATACCATCGTCTTGCTAAGGACATGACAGGCAGAATAACGGGCAGGCAACCTTCACCATTGAAAGAAGTAAGCTCCTCTCGAAACAAATTTTCGACGTAAAAAGGTCAAAATTACAAGAATATGGAATGAGATCAGTTTGGATCCTGCATGTAACCTAAGCACAACTACAAGCATGCTTGATGTGAGGTGGAGGGTATTAATGCTTATTGATTGACTGACGAGCTCTAGGATGAGTTCCAGTCAGATCTTGCAGTAAGATTACACGGTGACTGGCACCGACTTCTAATCCCTTGTAGTTCGGAGCTTGGTGTGATTAGTACCCAAAATATTCACAACGGAAAAAAAAGTTTTTATTATCTCCATGATGGTTAATAACAATTCTGAGATGAGATGGAATGGTGGATTTCTAACACCCAGCGCCCAATAACAGATGAATAGGTAAATAGATTTGCCTTTGTCCTGTGAAAAGTAGTTATATCCAAAAATACCGAAAAAATGTGCCATGTACCGTGTTCCTTTTGGAGATTTACGTTAATGCAACCACCGTACAAAAACAGCGAAATATTAATGTCTTCAAATTAATAATATGTTTTATATCAGTGTACATGGAACTGCCTTGGGAGGGAGGGGGGGGGAGGGAGGGAGGGGAGCTTAGTATCAACTTCCACCATGGTGGCACAACTAGTACTAACAAAAAAATCAATATCTTATTCTTCGTCCCTGATTCTGAAGGAAGGGCCAGGGTTTATAATGTTAATGACTGACGCTATATATGGATTTATGTAAGAAGAAACTATATATTCAGGGACTATCCAGACTTTAAAGGATACATACATAACACGAGCGTATCACTCATCATAATGACATGGGATATAATGTAGATCAAAATAGGAAATAAGTGAATGACAGAGAATATAATTACTGTTATATATTTAGCCTTTATGACTTTCTTACACGAATATTTCTGATAACTGGCTACGGTAAATATAAATATAAATCAGCCGAGGAGTAGGAAGAGATACAGCCAAACTATATATAATGTAGCAGCAGAGGTCCAAAAGGCCTTGTTTTGGGATGTATACGGAGCATGAAAAAACACCAAGTAGCCAAATTTAGCAGAAAATTGGTTTCCAAAGTACCTGTAGATGTTAGCAATTCGCCAAAAACGTTCCACTCAGGGAAGATAAGAAATAAAGAAGATGCATATTTCATATTGGGTAAATTTCAGCTACCACGAATATTCTCGAGATGGAAAATGCTAGTTGTAATCAATGTAAGACTCCTGTGCGTCTTCAACCGCACTGCACAGAACTGGGACGTTACCATTGCGCATTGTCACAACGACCGTTGCAACGAGCTTCGGATCAAACGCTGCCCTTCTTCCGCATACCATATGTATCTTCAAAGTGCGCCAAGCTTAAGACTAATATTTGGGCTATTATATATATCTTAATATTGATTTCGGGTCATAACGAGTGGCTCGGTTGTTATTTTGTTCTGAAATTTGCAAACAGAAATTAAGAAAGGGGGCATTATGGGACAATATTTCGTACAAAGGCAGCGTATATATTGTACAATTTTCATGCATATATATATATATACTGCTCTTTGCTCCCAAGCTAGCCACTTGCTGGTACATAGGCCATATTGATAGGCTGCTTAGCGATGGTGTATTTACTCTTGTCTTCCTTATCATTTCCATTTTCTTGGCGTTAGCGTGTTGACATGCAAAGAATGCGCTGGATTACGCCGGCGCCACGGCTGATTATCCATTTGTTCTTCGCTTGATGGCAAAAGAGATTGTTGTTGGATAAGCAATTTCTCGAAGAGGCCTTTGTGATTTGAATGAGTTCGTTCATTAAAAACTACTGAGGGTTTCATTGGTGCTGAGCCGCTTTCATGAACTTTCGTGTTGAATTCTTTGATGAAAGCATCCACTTGGATTATGGTGCATAAATAGTGTAAAATGTGCAAATCAATATTAAATATGGAAATATTTCATAAGACGAAACGCATTAATTAGAAAATGCTTTGCAGGACATCATTTGATTTAGATAGTATAACTTCAAACAACGTATGAATACTTGCATTGCATGTCTGTTAACATACATAATTATTATGTTCTCCTCCTTGCCAAAAGCAGAATTTCTATTATGAATATTTAATCCTATTAAATATTTGACATTCTGGTACCTCCTAACACAGCCTAACACAAATGAGAATATCAAGGTCAAATAATATAAGTTAAAGCATGACAAGGAAGATGACGATATAGCATATATGCATCAGGTGGTCGAGCGTTCTTGAAAGCTCAGATATTTGCCTCGGGCTATAGGATTTAAGGCAATGCCCTACGAGAATCGGGTGGTCCCTTTTATCCTTATCACGAACAACATCGGAGAAACACTTAAGGCGCTGGCTTGGTGCAGGAATACAATATTTAAAAGAGTAGAATGCGTCATCCCTGTTATGTTATAGTGGGGTTAGACAGTAGCAAGTGCTTAATTGGCCTTATATTGACATTTACCCAACTCGACCTACCCTTACTTCCGAAGTACATATCATACAATGTATTCAAAGGCTAATTTAAATTGATAGCCTTCTTTCGCATTGACTTCAGTACGTGCTTTGTTTGATCATGTCACAGGGAAGATTAATTCCTTCTTGCTTCTTGTGGAGCAGGCCGTAAAGCGAGTTATTTGGGAAATGTAAAGTATAAGGGGTAAAATGTATGTCAGCTCCATTCTTACAACCAACCTATTTAAAAGAGAGAATGAATGACTCGTAATAAAAAATGGATGCAGATGTCTTTCCTTCAGCTACAATTTCTGTGCATAATGACATTGTGTCTCAGAGTATCATTTATAACATACATCCTAGGAAAAATGAGATCATAGTGATCGCAACACTTTCAACCCGACCTAAGTAAGAGTGGCAACGCCTTCTTTTTTTGAAGTTCTTACCTTCGTCATACTCTGCATGAAAACATAAGGAATGTGGATTCTCCAAATTAGTCTAAAGCATCGGGACAATAGTTCAATTTGCTACTGAAGCTCCAGGGAATTTGTACTAGTACAATTATTAGTTTTATTTACTCCTTCTTCTGCGGCCTTCTCTGCCCTCCCTCTCCAATATCTATCCATAATATTATTTGTCCTAGACTTTCTAAAACCTGTCATCTCGGCTCCTTGCCCGTTTTCTCTCTGAATACGCAGCTATATACGTACTATATCATACCCAACTCCATTATTTGGTCTTTCTCTCTTCTCCCTCCTCTACAACCTCCCCAATACTCACGTGTGTTTTTTCGTGATTCTCCTGCTTTTACTTTTACTTTTTGTAGCACCTTCTCTTTCTTTCTATGCGGCTTCCGACTCAATATATATCTCTGTATCTCTCTACCTCGCTCATTTCACCAGCTTTTCTCTCTTGATCTCTCCAGCTCGACCCGATCTTCAGTACCCACCATGTCTGAGCAACTGCATGGCGTTCCATTCACGATCTAATTAGCTGATTCTTTGTTGGACGGACGGCGTGAGCCGACGCCCTCCTCCGACCACTTGTAATCCTGGTATTCGTGTGAAGGGGCTGTCCAAACTTGGTCCTCAACAGTATAAACACGCTCTAATCGCATCTATAACGCTCTCCAGATATGAACGACGTTAGAGGTACATGCCTACTGATACGTAATTCTATCCTAATACAGAAAAGCCTTCCGTGGCACGAAGTCTTCCATGAGACAATAAAAGAGTCACTTTCATCCTAGTCACAAATAATGGACTCCTCTTGGTGCAGGGTATAACTCCTGAAACAGGCGACAAAGCACCCGCTCTAAAAGGCAAAAATATGTCATTATGATATGGGTTTCAAGTTGCATGTAATGTGTGTTACGGGCCCTGATGAATAGTTAAAGAGTCTCTAAGGGTAAATGCAGTCAACGAAAGCTCTAATTTCGGACTGAGGCTTCGCTATCCTTCCTCCTTTGCAATTTATACCTAGCAAGCTTTCTCCTGTTCTTTGAACCCTGATTTATGCGGCCATAACTGCAGCCTGAAGCATCTCAAATGTCCAATGATCATCTCGACCATCTTTGCTTTTATCAAACAAAGCAGTCAATTTTATTTGGATATTGGGGTCATCATGTTCTGTTCCGTCAATGAGGTATGACATGACTGAAAGGTATGTCTTGTTAGAGACGTACTTTTAGAACAATCACATCAGACACACCGAGTTTAAATATTGTGGTTATGGTGCCTTCATAGTTTTTTCCCCACTTTCTTACAAAGGGATTCACACTATCCCCAATGAATCTTTTCATAATTCTAACAAATAATAGAGGTATAACGCCCTCACTTCTTTACATTAAAGAAGAAAACTGTCATTATTTTACTTCACAGAGGTGTCATAACTGTTGCCGCATTAAATGTACTTGGATAATAACGCTTTATTCAATTTACCTTCGTTCCGTGGAGTTGTTCATTTCCGTAATCAAATCAAAACAAGGAATTTCAGACAGATACAAGAAAGCAAAATACCATACTAAGATAATTTGCAGCAAGGTTATGATTTCCGAATGAACTTGTTTTTCATCAAACATTTTTTTGTTTTGTTACCATACACATTATCTTTTAATCCATTAATTTTATTCAGCATAAAAATGGCATAGACACCTTTGCAAAAATGTATCCAGTTGGCTACCTAGATTGTGTTAATATTCAGCAAAATGGCCTTCCTCAGATATTTGGATCTGGATCAAAGGGCTTTAAATAACAACAATGTACTACCAGTCTACCAATTTTAACAACATTTCTAAATGAAACCCACCTTGAAACATTCGCCAACTGCTGTGAAATAACTGACCTCCGTTTTGGGTTTAACATTAGCTTGCAAAGCTGTTACAATGAGCCAAAACTACCTGTGGTATGGTGAGCGAAATCTAGGTGTTAAAGCTAGTGTCATGTGCGACATTGCTGCTATACTGACTTTGTGGACTCACAGAGGCCTGAATTTACGCTTAGAAAATAAAATGTCACTTCATATATATCAAGGTAACGTTTTTGTAAACCCTTCTTATATTTCTCTGTCTTTCACTGAGCGTAAGCACGTCATAAATCATGGGTGGGACGGTGATCCTCCTAAAGCTAACTCCTTTTTTATTATTTGAAAATACCCGCAACCCCATTATTATATCTTCTATTGGTTATTCAAAATGAATAAATTCCTTTAGTACATTGACAAAGTATTGAATGATGAATTAAATAAATGTATAATCATATATGAGTACTAGCAGAGATAGGCTCTAGCATAACCAGACTATGAATGGGATCCAATGATGGAAAATAGGTATGAAATGTATATAATATATTTCCTGAAACAGGAATTTGATTTTTCGTAATGATACAAAAATTAAAGCAATGGCATGATTTGCACTCACACAGCGAATGACAGAATGAAGGATATTATTATTTTAGCCAATTGCATATCCCAAAATATCAAACCAATACATATTGTATGAGATCGATTCTAGAAATTCAATTGCAATTTTGATGTTTTTCACGCTTTTTGTTTATGTCATATGTATGTCAATTCTGATCGTACAAACCTACAAAATTCAATTTATATTGCTCCAGTATCGTGTAAACGTGAAATACAAATGTAATATCCTGTACATATCAAAATGTGGGTCTCGACTATTGAAACGTTCTTCAATATCTTCAATACTATTTAGCCATGGGTATGATTTCTTAATAAACATGTTTTTCTATCATCAAAACTCAGGTCGATTGGTTACTACGCATATGATCTAAAAAGCAACCATTTTCAAATTTTATAAACATAAAAGATTACTAAAATATATATACACGTTATATGTTTATGTCAGTCGTTGAAAACCAGCAATTGAAGTATTCCTTATTAGAGTTGTATAGAGAAAACATAGCAGAAGCATAATCATGAACGGTTTTAATAGGTCTCATTGTTTTTATCATTGCGGCAAAATCAACCATATAATGCCTAAGATTAGCCACTAGACTGTACCGGCGTAAGAACAGCTGGGAGATATTGAGAAGAAATGTATATCGTATAGAATGACAATTACAATAGCTGAATGTCAAATAAACTCAATGGTATAGGTAATTATCACGTAGGATAAGATTGCATGGCAAAAAGGAAACAACGTACTAGCATAGCTCTGTCGATTGTTTTTTTTTTGAATTGTTATTCCAGGTTTAGTTACTTCAAGAGAAACAATTATTCAAAATGAAACAATTGGGGCAATGTTAGCGTACATTTGGCCAGCTTCAGAAAGGTGTGTAATTGCTATTGATAGGCCATTGTTTCAAACCCCATATGTATCAAAACAAGGCCAGTCAATATCCAGAAAGTATCCGCACAAGGTATTTATTTGTAGGAAGTAAATGGGTTATATTTCAACGCTTTTAGATTGTTTTTATTTTAAATTTCCGACGAATTACCCTCCACCCACCCGTCGCATCACCCCACGTCCCACCCGGGCCTCGGCGCTGTTTATTCAGTCAATAAACAGCGCTATCCATTTCGAATCCCATTTGCCGGTTACGTTGATTAGAGTGAACGTGACTTCCGGCTCGTACGGAACGGAACAAGGGATCGGAATGGTCAACGCAATAATGGCGTGGATGTAGCTGTGTTGGTTGAGTGTGGAGGTTGAAACGAAAACCAATTGTGGAATTGTGAGTACCTGCATGAATCGACAATCTAAGTACGCTAGGCTGTAGGCAACAACCTAAACTAAGTATTCCATGCGTCAATAGACATTCTCAGCGGGGAAATTATTGAATGCAGGCAGAGAAGTAACCACATGGAGTAAGAGGAAATTCGTTGGACACTAGTAGTCTGTGCACCGTTCGAAATTGTAAATAGAGTCATTCTGACTTCTTCCAAGGAAGAAGCGGAGGGTGCCGACCGTCTAGGTCAGGTTGCGGTAAATTACGTAATAGCATACACCTACCGGACTGTTGGGGAAGCTTACATTTGAATACATGCAACCGTGCGAGCGATTTTGCTAGCAAAGCTACACTGTATTACTGACCAACGGTCATTTGGGCTCAATCCGACTGTCAATGGCTGGCAGCAGAGGTGCCAGTCACTGACCGTCGGCCGTGCTGGCCGATGGTCAGCTGACCATCGCCCAATCCCTGATGGACGGTCCTGACCGTCGCGGCCGCCACCGCGACGGCAGCGCCACTTTGCGCCGGCTGTGGATTTTGGAACTAAAATCGGTAGCGCCACTGGGGGATATTTTCAGAACTAAAATCTTATATGCCAGTGGGGGTGGGGTGGGGTGGGGGGTGGGGGTGGGTGGGGGGTGGGTGGGTTGGGGGGGTGCTACTGGAGATGCTTTAGTTGAATGGTCCATTGTTCATTTGATATTATACATATTAATATTTTAAATTACGAATTTTAAATTATATCATTTCCCTATCATTAAGACATGCTGAATTCAGTATATATACAAAAAATACACATTTCTTTTTGGCAAAACTTCTTTATTTCAACAAAATCGAAATAATAGTCCAACATAATAAATACAATAATCACATAATCACATGAAATATCAATATCCAACATGATCATATCATATCCAGCATGATAATCGAATTATATATATAGGGGATGCAATATAATTACTGTCAAATATTGAAACACCTGGTATAACACTCTATATACACTTAGAGTTCTGCATCATTCAAAGCAAGATTTCGTATAAGATGCAATCAGAGCAGAGGCAAAAACTAGTAAGTCTATATGCTGCAATTAAATATATTTCAGCGCATGAATAATATTTGTAACTTTAATAGTGGAGTGAGGGTGACAAGGCTATATCGCCCACACATATATACAACAGCTAACTTAGAATTCACTGTAAAACTCATCCATAAAATCATATTGTGCAATGTTGCATAATATTATGTAATCTGATGTAATTGATTACATAATTAAAAATGAGTAATTAAAAAGTTTGTCTTGATGGATGCAGCTACAGGTGAGTCTCCCCACCATACAGGTGCTGCTTGGTGTGTGGCATTGACCTGTATGACGGATGAGTCATTTGGGCTTGCGCCAGCATGCAGGTAACATGGGAACGACTGGAAGAACTGGGACTATCCCAGAAGTCTGTCGACCAATTTGTCAGTTTTTTTCGTGTAATTGTTACTATATCTTTGACAAATAAAAGATTACTCAATTCAATTCAATGTAAATGAAATGAAAACTTTAGATATGACCTCTTATGTAACCATGAGGTATAACACTATTATGTCTTGTACTAGTTTCAGGCATTAGTAGGCCATTTTCATTTTGAATCGCCAGCCGCAGACTTGAACATAACTCCCCAGGTCTGAAAACAGAAGTGAAATAAGATCATTTTATAAGTATGCCAGCCTGATACAAAGGGGTATACATATGGTATAATGATATCAATAATCTATATAAGGTATGATATGACACGTGCAAACGTATAAATCATCACTAATTCTTTTATAATTCTAGTACTTCCTTAATGTACAATATACAGCAATCTTTGCAATTAGTTTAAGCATCTTCATGACTAACAAAACTAATGGAAAGTAGAACCATTACTAATAATATTATGTAATGGCAAATGATTAACATATTCTAAAATATATTTTCATGTCACACATATGTATTTTCCCCCTTGCTAAAGTGACTAATAGAAAGAAATGTTTTACTTGTCTATTGCACCAAAAAACCTTATATTTAAGGATAAGCAATTATGCCATGATATTTAACTTACCTAGACTTGCAGTCAAAATGGACAGCTTGGAATTATATCCTATATAGTCGTACCCATCCATCCATACATAGACTTGTGTAGCTGCTCATGTATTCGCTCATGCAACCTCCTGCAAAATGAAATGAATGAAATATAATTACATATTTTGTTTAAAAAAACTAATTAATTGGACAAACTATGAGTGCCGAGTGAATATTCTTCCACAGAAATATAATAGATATCGTTATAGTTCTGTGATACTACTTAGTTCCTGAGTTCTACGGATATTTACCGAATCAACCTCTAAATCTTTAGGAAGACATTCAATTACCAATATAAATTGTAGTAATTGTAGTCAATCCCGAAACAGACTCTGTACAATTATTGTTTTGATATCTTTAATTCTTCATGAATTTTCCGCTGGAAAGGCTCCTATAATCGGCCGCTTCTGAGTTTAAATAATATCAACATATTTCCACTATTTTGACTCTCCAACAAAGAAATGTATTCCATGTACAGTAGTAACATGTTTCTCCGACTCTAGGCCTACTCGTTGAGCAACCTCAGAATTTTCCATCCGTACTATATAGGCTCTTAATTGTATTTCTCTGACAAAACTGGATTTATTTGTGAGATTCTACTTATACTATTGTTCTTTGATCGATCTCCATATTATTTAACATTGATATTTACTTTCACCACGATAACTAGTTATATCATTATACCTAAAGAAATGGAAGTATATTAAAACCTAGCTAAACCTATATGCGGTATAACTAATGAAAGAAATATTAAGTTAAATAAGTATGCTACAACGTGGTGTAACATACTGTACGATTAGGAGACTTTTGAAGTCGAAATAATCATAAAAAATTACCAATAGATAATTACGCACAAATGATAATTACGCACAGGGCGTATATGTAAGCTATATAAACAATGGATGGTAGTATGCTAGGAGTCCTTTCGAATGTATTGGAGGAGATATCTCTAAGTTGATCTATATGATCTTCTAGTATAAGTATAATAAGTGAGACTCAACAAGTTTAATTCCGGGGGGCAGAGGGACTTATGACAACCCTTGGGGGCATTGACTTTGAACACAAGCAAGAACACACCTAAAATCTGTCCGTCGACGCCCGCGCATACATTGCACACAATGCATAACAAGCCTTACTTACCTGTGTGAATTATGTTGTCATCCCTTCGGCCTCAGGTAAAGAGGGGAGGTTCCAAGGTATATGCTACAAGGCATACGCCTGCCTGATTCTAATGGTTGGTAATTCTGCGAATTTCCTACAATGTCCACTTCTTATCCCCAACATTTCCGTCCTTGATAACACATGATTGGCTTGGATATACAGGCAGAGCAAACTTTTTTGGCGTTGGTTGTAATGCTACTGTCCAGAATGTTGCGTTGACCTAGAAATCACTGGTGCGTTCACAACCGCTATACATAGCTCTGGCTGAAACAAAAGCGACTACAGGCGGGCGTTTCATAATCCAGACCTTCGCTCGCCGCCACCCCTCCCATTGAGGGGTGGCGCCCGACTGGGTGTAGAAGTTGTTTAACACGGGGAGTGGGGGCAGACAATACAATAATCAATTATGTTTCCAACATTTTCGAAAGTTTTTCTAACCAACCTCTCCCTCTCCCGTCCCTTCCCCTTAATACCCTGCCCCTCCCCTTGATGTATGAATATATATTATATATATATATCGTATTTTTATTCTGAGTCGAACAGTTACATCATATTTCCAGAACTGGACACCATCCTCTCAGCTGAGTTCTTCCTGGAGGGTCCTTAATACTAATACCAGCTATTCAATTAACATGACATCGAGATGTACATAAGTCTGTCCAAATCGAAATGACAAATATCAATTTTCAAAATTCCCAACCTAGCTCCTTTCCAAATTTACTCAAACTCTTACAATATAGCTATTAATTAATTATATTAACATAGCGATGAATCCGTAAAATACACTGTTTTAAGATATTATCTTATCTGAATTCTTGTTTTTGATTCCTGAATATTATCAGGAAGGTTATTCCCTAACTTTGTCAATGTATACACATATGGCCTTTTAAAAATTTCGTTTTTCGGCTGTGGCACTACCAACTTTTCCCCTCTTCCTAATCTCCTCAAACCAATACTTCTTCTGTCTACATTCTCTTCTTCTCTTGTTCTCATAAAACCTGATTCTAATATTATATAAATATATAATCATACATACATACATTGTACATGTATACATATATGCATAATGATACATTATACATTGCAAGTATAGGCCTATATTGAACTGAATTGTATAATATAAAAGATTAAAATATATTATATGTATATCGTATCCTTTTGAGAATATTGGGTGTACCTGAGACTGAATCAGAGTGACTAAACTTAATTAAATTTAGCGATCGGGGACATGTCTGCCTCACTGGTGTTACATGCTTACAGTGAGAAGAATGGACTCTGAAGACCACAATTTTACATAAAATCAAAATAATACCTGTATATAACACATTACTGAAACATGAAAATTAACCGTATTTTGTAATTATAATTTGAACTTAAAATGGCTAATTAAATATCACATAAAAAGCTACTGTACTTTACTTTGGGACACCTTTGTAATAGTGTCTAACCAGAATCGGAATGTACTTTAACAGATTCAGGATTATATTAGTCACTATAAAATCCTTCCTATATTTATATTTTCCAAAATGACTACTATTTGGACCTAGAGGCTTTTGGCCATTCTGTCCAGATATTTTTGTCCATTGAGTCCCACCCAAGATACATGTAGGTGTGGCGTTGGGCTATTACACCTTTCCACCCAAAGCTAGGTGGGGGCAGAGCCAATGGCTCTGGTGTGGCTGATATGTGCCCATACGGGTGTCAGGTTGATTGGGACAAAACCAAGTGGGACAAAAATCGCTGGGTCAAAAGTGGGTTGATCGGGACAAAACCTATTAATTAACCAAATTGGTATTTACAAGTCACCGACTATGTCATGATTCCCCTAAGAGGTTGTCACAGCAAATTACCGCAAATACCTAATGTTTTACAGCTTTCCCAGTGCATCAAGGGGTAGCACTATAAGCCGCACTTTACACAAAACCCACATTTTACACGAAAAACCCACATTTTACATTTTTTTGTGTATTCTATCTTATATCATATTATTTCATATTCTACTTAAGTTGGGGAGTGTCGGGGCGGACGGGGGGCGGGGAGGGGAGGGGGAAGGTGGAGAGGGGCTGGTGGGGGGTGAGGGTTTCTTGTTTTCATTTTACATACACTTGGGTTGTTTACTTTGTTTGTGTATTCTATCAGGTTTGGGGTCGGGGGGGGGTGGGGGGTCGGAGGGTCAGGGAATTTTTTTGTCCATGTTTTCATTTCATTTGGGTGTGTACTCTATTGTTACCCTCATTACTCTACCTAATATGGGTAGCCGGATATGTGTATTCATGCAGGGTCAGTCAATACACACTAGTGAATATACATGTGTATTCATGCTGGGTCAGTCAATACACACCAGTGAATATATATATATGTGTATTCATGCTGGCTCAGTCAATACACAATCATACAGGAGGATGTACATGGGGACGTACAGGAGGAGGTATCCTCCAGTACCCTTCCTCCAGTACCTCTTCCAGTTTTTCCTACAGTATATCCTCCAGTACATCCTCTAGAATCTCTTACATTATATATCGTCCAGTACCCTTCTTCCAGTGCCCCCTCCTCCAGTATCGTCTACAGTATATATATCCTCCAGTACCCTCCTCCAGTATAATGATATTAGAAGGAATTAGAACATAATTGTGTCATATACTATTCCCCCCCCCCATAAATTCCATTTTCTAGAATACCTTAAAACAACAAAGTGGACGATGTAGGAGACATTAAAAGCTAACGTTTTTAACGCAACGATTTTTGAGGCCCAGATTAATTTATGAAAAAAGGTGTTTGCAATTGCAAAAGCAATTGCGAACAGTATATTGGTCTGAAACGTATAACCCATGCGTTGTGTGTAGAATGAGGAAACAAATTCACACACCCCCTCCCCCCACTCCCACACTCCCCCCCCCCCCACCCCCAACACTCCCTCTGCCCCATTGGGGCTCCACCGAAAATATAAGCAATAATATCGTATAGAATATCTTAAATATCTAAATTCATGTTAACACTACATAACGACACTGTTGATACCAGGCAATTGTACTAAGAATTTTATTTTTCTTTTGTTTTCAGACTTGAGGAGTCATGTTATTATGCCAGCGTTCTTTTCCTGAGTTAAGAACAGACAATAAAGTTTAAGAGCTACTAGCTGCACATCGTCATATTCGGTGAGTGTACTGAATGTTGGATTGAAATTGGAAATTGGATTGCAGTGGAAATCAATGATATTATCTACGTTAATACAGATGTAATTTAAAAATTGGGTAATCTCCTGCTCTTCTATGACAGTGCCAGTCCATCGATGATTTATGATTAGCATTGTCACGAGCTGTATTGTTCACGTAATAAGGAACAATGGTATTATACCTCGGAGATATTCCATACATATCAGCATTGTCAATAATTTCTGAATGTATGTAAAGGATCAATATTATATATACATTCAATTTGTCATCCTTTATGAAAAACACTTACAGGAATTGTAAGGTATCATCTGCTTAGGAGGTGTTCCTGATTGCTCTCAGATGAAATGAATAATGATCAATTTGAAGATATTGTCATATACTATGGGGAAAATAATAATAGTGACTTTGCCAACTGGTTTCCCAGCTTTGAACATATCATGTGAATAAATAATATTATAGTCAAGTTCATTTGTTATTATTTCAGGGACTGCGGCACTAAACAAGAATACGATTCATGATGTCAGAGGATGGTGTCATGATACAGAGAAATGTTACATCATCACACGGTGCACCTGCCATGCGGATGGCGGCTCTGTCCACAGTAAATACAAAACCTACTCTTCAGCCAGCATGGACTTTCCATGGTCATTCACCTGGACCGACCCTACAACTTCCCTTAGTCAACATTTTGCTCTTGTGTGGTTGTTTTTTCACTAATATGTAATATAATGTATTTTTATTATTATTATTCTGTTTTTTTATTTATGTGTTTATTCTTAATACCGTGGAATCTTTCAGTAGGGTGTTAGTTTCTACATATTTGCATTTCTTGTCTACCAGATGTATCGAGGTAAGGCATATGCCACTTGTATATCTTGTGCCCAGGGTTACTGGTTAGAGGTTGATAATGGATCACAACGCCCTTATTCTTAGTTTAGGTATCTTATTTTATAATTCCAGATGATTTTTTCAACGGTCTACATTAATACTAAAATTTGTACCTTAGATCAGGTATAGCCCTTACTAGCCATGAGATCTGGCCTTTTTCTTGTATAAGTAGGTGCTTCATATTGTTTTGATTTCCTTGAGGTTCAAGTGAATATATATTATATGATATTAAATGTTGTACATGGGACGTGCTCCCTAATGTTTCTATTTCGAAATGAAACAACGATTTACCCTTACCCCATCTCTCCCCTCCCCTCCTCCACTGACCCCTCGCATACCCTCACCCCATCTTGACCCTTGCCTCCACTCACCCCCTCATACTCTCATCCCATCTCTCCCCTCCCCTCCTCCACTTACCCCCTCCTACCCTCACCCCATCTCTCCCCTCCCCTCCTCCACTTACTCCCTCATACCCTCACCCCATCTCTCCCCTCCCCTCCTCCACTCACTCCCTCATACCCTCACTCCATCTCTCCCCTCCCCTCCTCCACTCACCCCTCTCATACCCTCACCCCATCTATCCCCTCCCCTCCTCCACTCACTCCCTCACTCCATCTCTCCCCACCCCTACTACACTCACCCCTCTCATACCCTCACCCCATCTTGCCCCTCACCTCCACTCACTCCCTCACCCCATCTCGCCCCTCACCTCCACTCACCCCCTCATACCCTCACCCTATCTCGCCCCTCACCTCCTCCACTCACCCCCTCATACCCTCAACCCATCTCACCCATCACCTCCACTCACCCCTCTCATACCCTCACTCCATTTCGCCCCTCACCTCCACTCAATCACTCATACCCTCACCCTATCTCTCCCCTCCCCTTCTCCACTCACCCCCTCCTACCCTCACCCCATCTCGCCCCTCACCTCCTCCACTCACCCCCTCATCCCCTCAACCCATCTCACCCATCACCTCCACTCACCCCTCTCATACCCTCACTCCATCTCGCCCCTCACCTCCACTCACTCACTCATACCCTCACCCCATCTTGCCCCCCTCCTCCTCCACTCACGACATGTGTTTTTGAGTCTGTACGTGGTTCTGCATTCTCATTTTAACAACTTGCGCTACATTTGTGTTCATTGGGGGAGGCAAATTTAATGGTACCCTGATGGTTTCGTTTATCATAATGTTTACTTCCTTTTGATTCATATTTTATGCTCATTAGCAATAATTGAATATCTGTATTGATGTATGTGTATTTATATTGTATTTAAACGGCTTTATTAATCACATGAGAAGGCATTTGTCTGGCATCATGGGAGGTTTTCAAGCCTTCTCTAGCTACTTTTAAAGCAGAAAACAGTACTACATTATGTACATATGTTTATGTAATAAAGAACCGGTTAAAAATTACATAATTTGTGGTCCCTCCTTGTTTGTAAATAGTCTTGCCATACTGATCACATAAACTTGATCATATTAATTTCATTGGCTCCTTGTCCTCATTGTCTTTTCAATCAAACGTTCCCTATAATTCAATCAAGCATTATAATTATAAAAAAAAAAAAAAATATATATATTTTTCAATTTCAATCAATTTTCAATCAAATTTTTTCAACCATTTTTTATTTGATTTTGATTCCAATTATCTAAACGTTTTCTGATACGCTATTGAAGACGGTTTTTAATGCCTAGACGGTAATATAGAAGCTAAACGTTCTTGAACATGGTAACGGAAAAAAAACGTCTTCTAAAAGGGGACAAAAAAACCGTCTTCAAAAACGTTTAGTACGAAGACGGTTTCACTTGCAGTGTAAGCCTAGGCCTCGAAAAATAAGTTTACAAAATTTCTGTGGTACTATATTTATAGTATATGGAATAAGTTGCTCAGAGAAATCGTTAATCGCGTCGGCCGAACCCAGGCAACAGTGGAAGATCACCGTGAGGTGAACTGGGATTTTGTACTAAATTAAAATTTTGTAACTGTTAAAACCATGCCTGAATAAAGATTTATCTCCACCAGTGTAATGATCTAATAGAAGAAGACTAACAAACGTCTGATCTTCATGAGAAGAACGAAGCAACTGTTTAATGGTAATCTCAGATACAGCCTCCTCCAGGAGGTTACATGCATAATCATGAGTGGGCGGAGCCCTTACGTAATATCCATGGCATAGCATGTATAAGTAGACTTGCACAGTCCTAGCTAGGATTTGCTGGGACAGTGGGGCCCACATCCTCATCTCTCCTTGTTCCATCTCCCACCACCTTTCTCTTTCAAGTTGTCTCTATAACTTATCTGTATTAACATCATACCAACAATGCATCCCTGTTTAGATTCTTTTTCTGTGTGGTCGGGTAAATCTCTGATTTTATCTGCTCTGATTTCACCTGCCAACTTAGCGGGCAAAGAAAAAAAATTAAATTTCACACACTGTACAGAGTGCTGAAGACTGAGGCAAAGAAAGAAAGGGTCAGACAGACAGACAGACAGAGACACAGCTGAGATGCATTCTGTCATCCGCCAATCTACGATCTGTCGATCTCTCGATCTCTCACCCGCGGATCTCATACCTGCCGATATCTCACCAGCCGATCTCATCACCTGCCGATCTCATCCCCCACCGATCTCTCACCCGCCTATCTCATCCCCCTGCCGATCTCTCACCGCTGCCTCTCACCCGCCAATGTCATCCCCCGCCGATCTCATCCCCCGCCGATCGCTCACCCGCCGATCTCATCCCCCTGCCAATCTCTCACCCACCGATCTCTCACCCACCGAATTTCATCCCCCCGCCGATCACATCACCTGCCGATCTCATCCCTCGCCGATCTCTCACCCGCCAATCACATCACCCACCAATCTCATCACCCACCGATCTCATCCCTCACCAATCTCTCACCCGCCGATCTCATCCCCCCAGCCGATCTCTCAGTAAATGCTAAATGAACATCAAGTATTAACATGTATTTAAACACCACTGGGCCATCTGCACTGACCTATATATATCATACAATATGCAAATTGCCTTGTATTGTAGGGGCACTGATAGGGGATTGTTTTCAGGCCCTGATGGGGACCCTGGATGGGGGTGTACAATTTCAACCCATTTCGAACCCATTTATAATCCTGATATCTTGTTAATGAAACATAGCGGAATGGCTCAGCACCATTTTTGGCAATGTGCATGTGAAATATAACGGAGATCTGGCCAGCGGTTTTGGAGAAGATAGGTTCTTTAAGGCTCCAAACACTATTTTAATAATATTTAGATACAAAATATTGTACATGCATATTACAGGAACTCTTCTTATAGGACATAAGAAATATACTGTACATTACAGTTGGAAAAGAATTTATCCTTTAAAGGCTCAGTTCTCATGCATGAATCCTCTTGGACATGCCTTTGAACTTCTTGTTATGATTTATGAGTAGCATGACATTGGTGTGAGTCCCGTTTGTGCATCCTATTTTTAAATAGTGGAGAGAGTCTGGATTTTGAGCTTTTATGTGTTCGTGCATCTTAATTGTCTTTAACATGGATGTGTCTATTGCATATTGCTTGTGATGGCTTCCTCTTCTCCGATCACTTGATAGACAACGGCCTTGTTTTTTCATTTTATTTTATTTTACAAATATATTTTACAAATTCCCAATCCCCACTTTTACGAGAGCCCCCTGTTAAGAGGCAGATTAAAGCGGGTAGGTATCAGGTTACTTCTGCTTAAATCTGAGTTGTTCAGCGAGAGCTAAGATCTAGAGGGCCATGCCAATAATGGCCTGCATGGCTTTCGCCTGGGGCGAATGGTTTCTCTGCGATATCAGGTGAAAACACCGTGTAGTAACGAAACAATTTGATAGTCAAAATACTGCAAAGATCGGAAGAATATTGTTCCACGACTATCTACACCATTGCTTGGTAAACAAGAGCATTTCTGATGGATTATATTTATTTTCCGCACAATTTTATAGATTTGAAAGTTGGACAGAATCCACACAATCAGAGGAATATATGAACAATACATTTGGCCCCATCGGATGTAAGTTATTAGAAGGAAATGGTGGGAAGTCAGGTTTGTGTAACAGGAGATTGTGTCCCGCAACTGGGGTTTCCAAGTCATGTAAATACAGAGCATGGAAAAAACTCATCCATCATCGCCTCATGAGCTAAAACATAAATAGACCAGGGCTAGAAAAGAGGTTTTTGCCCTGAGCTATTTAGGTAGCGCTGTCGCCTTACCTGGTGTGGAGGAAGAGCCCCTAAGGTAGAAGAAATAGATTTAAAGCGTAGACTCACTCAGTCTGGGATGTTCAAAGGTCTATCCAAAATCTTTCCCCTCTCTCTCACACTCTCCACTGCCCCCCGCTCCCTCCTACCTATGGGAAGGAGGGATCGAGACCTTTCTGAAACCTTTTCAGCCATCTCTGATAAGCCAGGACACAGATTCCGTCAGCTTTCAACACGAGGTCACAATCTCCTTTAGTCGAGGATCTGAGGTTGGGTTTGCTGCAAATGGAGAAAGGAAGCGCTTTCCCGTCTCGAATGAGACTAGGTAGCTCCGAGGGAGAGAGTGCTTCTGGCTTACCTGATGAGAATGCCAGAGCTACCAGCTTCTAACCCAAACCTGTGCAAGGACTATATATCCCCCCACGCTGTATTCCCCACAATTCCTCTCTCTAGGAACTATAACTCCATATAAGCTATAATGCATATGAACAGTGCTCCCGCAGACCTCGCACTAACTGAAAACCGAGTAACCATTTGTCTTCAACCAAGTGTTTGACACAAGCAAAAGAAATTGAGAACTTAGAATTGGTAGGATACTCAGACTTCAGTTTTACAATCATTTTTCAAACGCTATGTGTTGCACCCTTAACACGAACTCTGAACCTCCATCTTAGATGTCCATCATTATTTACTAATTGGTCATAAAAATTAAATTCCCAGTAACTAACCCTCAGTGCTAATCGCGCTCAGACCTTTTTGGCTTGGCTTGCCACTCTCTGCCGTGTGCTCACGGACGCATATTGTTGGGCATGAGGCCAGTTTGTGGTACTATCCTTGCAGGCATGCACGGTGCATGTAAGCATAGCACACAGGCTGGCATTGTATGAGCAGCTCCCTCCTTACACATATTCAGCACTGTCCATATATCAAATATGTAACGTTTTACTGAAGGTTAAGGTGGCTGCGAACAATTTAACTCCCCTATATGACCACAACTACCACTGCCAACCCCACACAACTTCATTCATAATCTATGTATTTTCATCTTGAATTCTTGAATACTCACCGCCAACCCTATACACAACTTCATTCATTCTCTAATGTATTCTCATCTTGAATACTTGAGTGATATGCAAGGTTTTCGTTCTATAGACTAGGTTCTGTTATCCAGTATAAATGTATCCATGGTAGCACTGTTGTCAGTAGTTGGAGCCATTTCATTTGGATATAGGACAGCAGAGTGCTATACGATGATAGATAGGAAGATTTGGTCCCCTTTCCTGTTATTCCTCTTCAGATTATTCATGAATACTGCCCATACAAGTAGGATCTCAACTATTTATATGCATGCTTTTATCGAGCAACATTCATATAATATCGTGTAAGTAGTGATATTTTGGTCAGCAGGAATAGGACGGGTGGTTTGCCTTATGATGCAATAAGATTAGTCTCTATGTTTTATGATATTCAGAATACAGACCACAGAAGAAGGACCTCAAAACATAGTATAATATTGTGTGAGAAGCGATCTTTAGCTAAGGCAGGGAAGGAGTGCTTTGGGTTATGTTGTGAGAAGTATCATCTGTGTTGTATGATATATATTCAAAATATATAGTGAATACTAATAGATAGAATAACAATAAATGTATAGGCATGGTTTCAAATATATTAGAACACTTTGCAATGATCCTAGGGGGTGTATTAATTTCACATAAGCATGCTTGTGAGGTGGGGGAGACTAATTTCACATAACTTACTTTGATCCTACAATGTCTTGTTCCCTAATACTATAGTAGAACCCTTTGCAATGATTCTAGGGGGTGTAATAATTTCACATAATCATGCTTATGAGGTGGGTCAGATCGTCTGAAAATTTACAATTAGTACAATATTTACAATACAGTTAGTCAAATCTGCTAAATCCTCATAAGGTTGAGTATGAGGGGGTGGAGAGGGAGGAAGTGATTGGACACCTACTGCACTAATGTCTTTCCCGATTCTGATATGGTGGTTGGGAAGGAAGAGAGTGATATGTCAGTGATTGGACATCTACTGTGCTATATGGCTTTCCAGGCCCTGGAGTAGCATTAGTTGTGACAAAGATTATACCACCATCAGATTTATTCTGCACAAAAAATATAATTTTCACATCACAATTTTTAGTTTGTATAGGATTGAATGGAGGCACAATAGAGACAGGTGTTATTATTCAGATCATTTTTTTGGTGAGAATTAGGGCAAATGGGGAATACATAGCCTATGTTGTTCTAATGGCTTTCCCAGCCCTGGAGTAGCCAAAAACTTCCAGAATTATTCATAAGACATTTAGCCGATTTGACTAAATGTGTACAACTACTGATTGTACGTTTTCAGATCTGACCCACCTCAGAAGCATGATTATGTGAAATTAATACACCCCCTAGGGTTAGTGGGAATGATTACAAACGTGTCCTAAAAGTACTATTGAATGCAACATTGTTGGGTCAAAATAAGTTGCGTGAAAGTAGTCTCCCAAGAACTTATTTTGACCCTCCAATGTCTTATTCACTAATACTATATAGCAGGACATCGGCAACTTACCATCCAGATTATGTTCAAACATCACTGCATACGTCTATAGTATAAGTATATATGCTCAAGAGTATACGGGTAATCAATACACAAGGTATCACTTATTTGCTAATATATAACCAGGGTGTATAGAACAATCTCCAGTTATGATACGCCAACCTTTCAGTAGCGATATAATACAAGACCACTGCTGCGTGGCCTGAACAAAGGAAATTAATGTCCTATGCTTATGGGCTCCATCAGATATATAAATAAAGGGCAATACTCCCCCTAAATGATTTGCAACAGAAGGTTTTCGTTGTTTGGGTTATGATCCAATGCATGAATCATATAGGAATGCATTCATAACTCCAAGATAGGAATCGTGAAGAATCATCATAGGTATAGGTGTATCAACTTCAAATAGTAATGTTGAAAGTTGCAAGACATAAAAGCTATCTTGGTCTAGCTTTGGAAATAGTTCGATCCCGGTCTTTTAAATTGATATACCTGAGATGTTTTACACCTCGCCAATTTATTGGTACGTATCTTTCTTATACTCAGGATAAGAAGTTTGTCATGAAGTTTGTCATGCCGTCCTGCGTCCAAGATATTTCAAGCAATGCAATGAAATCATTATTGAACAAGACATTTATAACGAGTATAGATCCTGTTGATATAAGGCATAGACATGCATGAGTACTAATCTAAAACCATGTCGATGGCCGTCTTTAGACATTTATGGCTACTATAGAGACGTCATTGTCTTGGCTGTATATGTACACCAGCAAACCTTTCTCTCTATTGCTCTTGACTCCCACTTTGCTCCTTTCCCCCTCCCTCGCCTCATTCATGGCATTACCCAGTCGTGGGCTTTCTATATAAATCATCCATTGCCTCCTTATATAGACGTGAGTATGTGGGCTCAATGAAGCCCAGGGTCTGTCCCTTGGCCATTACCCATTGACGCCCCCTGATCACAGACGAGTTTATGCGATTCAAACTTAGAATCATTCCGGCGTGGTGCCCATCCCGAGGCTACCAGGGCCGTAACCCACGTGGATGCTGCCCTCGGATTGATCCGGGAGTCCTACAGATCATCGGAGATCAAGACTTTCCCCCATTGTGGATCATCAGGGCCTGGCCCGAGCCCCGAAGCTAAATTACCATTTACCAAGCAGCCAAAGCATGGGAAAGAGCTACAGTCTCGAGTGTTCTCAACTGCATTGGGCCCCAATAGCCTTCCGATGCCAGATTTACCAGTTACTGGGGTCCTCTCATGGGGATAAAGTCAGCGGCTTCCAACCATAGCCAGAGTCTCGAATGTCACTCTAACTCCAGTCAATTCCCGTCCGATATTGGCGTATTTTATTCCCAGTACCACAGTTGTCCACAGTTGATGACAATACACCTACAGGCATGTAGAGGCATACGTTGCCATATTTTGTACACATTTTGCCTCTTTACTCTGGGGTATGGTAGCGTACGGTAATCTCTTAAAATACCACAAGCCGCTACACTATATCTTCATCAGCAAAGAATGAAAAATGTATAACAGGGAAGAAAAATAAACATGTCAAAACTAAATGATTATAGACTAGTGGTTATCCTAATTATCAAATCTAAATCATTAAAGACTAATTAATGATTATCAAAAATGATTAAGTTATTAAGTTAAAATTGTGTGAATTATATTGTTGGTGGTGACTCTTTGATGCGTCTTATATTGGCCTTGATCCTGGAACCAATTGCTAATTTTCGGGGAAAATCTCAGCAAATAAGAAGTGTGGAACTGTAGCTATTATGCACAATGGATACTTACTTTACCACATAAATCAGCCCAATTCGCGTGGTTAGATCGCGATCTTCCATCACGTCATAGAATGATAAGGGAATAAGGGCACTTAGGCAGTTAGGGATATTGCTTCAATGAAAGATTTCTCCTGCTGCAAAAATCTATATCTTGCATGGTCAACAGCAGTCCCATAGGAACATGTCTGCAGGCTGTTTGACCAAAATATTCTTGCACTATTATAATGATACAATGTATGTGGCAATGTATTCACGTCGCAAACGTTTGTGAGAACGTTCATCTAAATTATTTTCCCATACAATTCTCGAAAGGAACAGCAAGTGTCTCATTGCAAAATCATCCTAATATTTTTCAACGAGAATAATATTCAATATATTATGGTATTGTGTCTTTAGTGCCCGTCTGTGTCAAATGTGCCGTGGGAGTCATTGTATGGTTGTAAAATTGATTATTCGATATTCATTTAAAAAAAAGGATGTCCCTCTCGCAATCTGAGCCGTTAGTGTTGAAACCAGCCTAGCGAAAAGTCCGTTTTTCGAATGAGGCACAGAGTGTGCTCGGGCTTTTTTCTACGTGTATCGTGCAGCTGCGGATAATAGAGAAGATAAAGAATAGCCATGAAAAAAATGCTCCAGCATGATTAGCAGACTAGAATCCAGTCAAGTATGAGCCGAGGCCAGACTGAGTTAATTTGGTGAGCAGCTTCGTCCCTGACCACGTAGGAGCGAGGCCAGACCTCTTTCAGCTGGGAATTACATTCCAACCCGTATTTCGCCTAATATTGTAGAAGTCCGTCATTGTTAAATCCATTTCGTCTATCGCAGAAATAGTTTGCTTTGTTCAGCTAATTATCATCAAAGTGATACAACAAAAACATTATGGGTATGGGTTTATTTAGTATAATTCTAATTGGACCATGGGACAGATGGAATGTATATCTCCGAGTGAGAATCTATAAGTCGTTTGGAATCTAAATTTAGTGATATCAGTAAGGAACTGAACCAAGCAAATGAGAAAATCGCATAACAAAGTTTACATGTATCAGGAATGGGTTGCAACGCAGAATAGAGTTAAAAGAATTGGTTGCAGCAAAATTGCACACATTTTTGACTAGTCAATATCATAATGACAAACGTTTCAATCCCGGCATTACTGGTGTCATTTGAAAGAATAAAATAAAAATAGTTATTTAGGTAGGTACTAGCTAAGAATTGAAAAACCCTGTATATTCTGGATTTAAGTATATTCTAGAGTAAATTGGATTTAATAGTTTTACTTCAACTTGTAAATACGAGTTCGGGATCAGCTCAATCTTAACACGGCTGTAGGGAGTTATGTAAAGCCAATTCTTGATTGTGAAAGGCTGAGGACAAAAAACTTGGGAGCAAATAGAGCAACGCCACTTGGAGGGAAAAAGCTTGCGCTGAAGTGTTGACGGTTTACCCTATACATGCTCACCAGCGCCTTCCCTGGTGATATGCCTTGACAGTTGATAGCGTCCCCCGTGTTCTGCTCTCTGGCTCCTTGTAGACAGTCTAGATCTCAAGAATTCTTTCTCCGAGTTGCACCTGAGGAGTTGTTTAATAAACATGCAGCTCTGTTTGTGTATATTTATTTAGTTATAAGGTTACAATGTCGGTGAAACCAGAAAATGAGATAGCCGGCCCTGTTTGACCTGGAATGAACACCGTAGGCGCAGTCAAACGGCATACTGTGGGCCAATTCCCTTCCATAACATGGATGGTTAACCCCGCAAAAACATTATTCATCAATGTCTTTTAACACACTCACTCCGTGGATGCCATAAATTATATCCAGCTACGTTGCATGGAGTGAAACGTTAATTTCTCAACCCTTTTTGATAACAACTCACCATGTATACCGACAGCAGGTTCCATCCCCTACGAAACCCAAGACTCCTCCCTTTTCCCTGCCATAGCATATTTGGGGATAAGGATTATACTGAGCGTAAATTGAATTTATCAAGTCCAAGGCCGCTCTTGGAGTTGTTCCCACAGGCTAGCATCATGATTCTAATTCCTATGTTCTATTAGCGAGATTTATCATAGTCAATATACCGGAGTTATATTTAAGTCCTTTCTGAAAATGATCGGCAAGGTGAAGGGATATCCACACATAGACATTCCATTTCCTACTCCCACTTCTAGCAGCACCAAATCGCGCCACCGGCAGCGCTTTCTTAGATTCTTGAATTTCCCTCAGAGGAAATGCTGTTCGTGTCGGCATGCGAAACTATGAATATCGCGCGTACTTTGATAAGCAGATGGGCCACAATTTTCCACAAAAAAAATACACATGCTTCCATAACTTGTTTTTAAAAGCTTCAATATAGAATTTTCTCCATTCAAAGAAATTAGTACCTCGTTTTGCACGAGGGGGTAACCACATTGATGCCGCATTGTCAGAAGGACAACTGATATTGACAATTTAGGGAATCAAATATGGCTGATATAATTGATTATCTATGGGAGGTTGGGTATATAGGATATTTGGAAGTAAATAAAGAAGAAGCAATTCTAGTGTAGAATATGTCAATTGTCTCATTAATGTAACATTAATGTCTTTATAACATACCGGAATAGTATGTACTTTATAGTTTTCAAAATGAATAAATAGTGTCTACATAGCGTCGTGAAACCATTTACCCCAATAGGTCTTTCAATATGCAACAGAGGCAAGATAAGACGAAAATGTAGTTGATATAATTTGTGTTGTATGTTCATGGTTCTGAATCCGTTACATGAAGCGTATACGATAATTTCTCCCATTGGAGCCATTTTGAAGAAGAATGACTTGAAATAATTTACAGGCATGCATAGCGTGTATGTGTCTGGCAAAAAATGGGAACATATCAGACGTGACGGGTTGAAAAAAGAAAGTCAATTTCCATTTTGACACGTAGACCGTCTGGAATGGTTTATTTAGTAGGAAAATGAGATCACAGGCAAGATGAAAATGCCACCTAACCAAGAAATAGTCATTCACCACCACGAGAAGGAGAAATAATCAAGAACGTGTAGGTACTAAATCAAATATATATATGCAAGTGCTTGTTTCGACATTGAGGTCGACCCTGCTTCCAGTCATAAGTAACCAACAGTCAATATGTGACACAGAGTTGTTATTGTGTGATATCTACTACAGGGATTCATTGGAATGGTGTAGAGCCCATTTCATAAGCTTGATAAGAAAGATTTGGGGTGGGAATTTCTTCCCTTCTGTTCCCTTGCTTGGGTAGGAAATGTCTAACAAAGGATACAGAATGCGTTGTGCGTCTAGCTCCCTATAACTTTCCTAACCAGCTGCTTAGCAAGGAGAAATGGATAATCATAAGTAAATTCCTTAGATTTTCCTTAAGTGTCAAATTTCCAGTTATGTTACATTGGGATTAAAATTGATTACAATCCTACAACAGGCAGGGGAGAACAAAATACGAAAACCTAAAGACTTTTGATGTCTAACTGGCCCCTTGGAAACAAAATAGGTACAAGGAAATTCCCACTGCACAACGCTTCTTTAGAATAGAATTTCCTTCATTAGGAAGCACTAAGATCAGTATAGCATTTCAATCAAAAGGAAATTTCTTGGGTCAGAAGGGTCAGTTTCTAGGTGACCCCGATGACACTCTTAAACTGTATCCTCTTCAGGTAACCTGCATTGTATGTAAATATAACATTCTTTTCATCTATTATTATATAAATATAATTATTAAAAAAGAAATGTGGTATATTTGTCTTTTAGTCTGAACTCCATTTATCAGGTACGTTACTGACCCACAATTTTATGTTTTATGTCTATTTTATTAATGCATTATTACCATATATACATTGCTACATATATACAGCTACATATAATTTAAGAATTTTCTCAATAGTGCATAGGCAATTGCCTATATCAATGCCAGACCCATCTACGCGGCCGTATATTTTCGATTGATTATTTATCTTCCTTGTTAGATTTCGAGAATTTCGACAGTAGATCCTTTAGGGATGATTTTTGTTTGTTTCATCAAAGATTTCGCAGTACATGGTGTTGCGTCCTTTTTCGATATGATATGACATAATTACCTCATTATTATGTTTCTAACAAACCGTTTCACTTTTGGTATCAATTTCCGATGAGTGATCATTTTATTTATTTTTATTCTCCCATGGGGGGAATTGAGCGTTCCCGTACGTAACGCTTGATTAGGTATAAGATATACGGCTCTGTGCTAGTAATATATAATGGATCAACGGAGGGAAAAGACATAGCACGAAGAGAGAGAGACGCATGCATGATGATTAAAATTGAATTGAAAAATATGTATATAACTGATTTTTTAAATGTAATTTGACATGTACTAGTACTAAATATTTTCGCAAATAACGCACTAGAAATTAAGGTATTTCCCACTTTATTTAGGAAACATTGTGTCAATCAAAATATATATGAGGTACCAAAATGCCCCAGAACAAAAATTTAAACGGTTCGTGAAAGTTGACCATACTGGTGATCAAATTGTCCACATAGAAAACGTAACACAATATTCTGTACAACAATTTCCGAAAATGACGCTAAAAGGCGCGAGCCTCATGGAGGATATCTCCTCTCCATGCAGGCGCCTTTGAAGGGGACTTCGGTTTGATTCAAATAAATGCCTTTGCCGCCATTATATTAAATTTTGCAACTGCCCGACAGCTAGAAAAACCCTGGGGAGACGGAGGAGAAGACAAAAGCGTTTATTAGCCGTAACGCATTGCTTAGGGGATGTGCTAAAAGCCTTGCAAAAGGACGTCAATGGTACATTAGCGTAATTAGGACTATTTCTCGCTTGTCAGTGGTCGCTTGGAGTTAGCACTGGCAACCCCACCCCTCGGCTAAATCTACGAAACAGCCAACTGCACAACCACAACTAATTCCAAATTGGAATTTTTATTGTGTTTTACTGACCGTGAAGCAAAAGAGCATCAACGACCTCCCACCATATCGATAAAGACCTCCCATAATATCGATATAAGACCTCCCACAATATCGATACAAGACCTTCCACAATATTGATTCCGTTCCCCATGTTTTAAAGAATTTACTCAAAAACTAAACATGAAGGAAGTCCGGTAAGGGAATTAAATTGTGCAAAGAATGCCAAATTCTGCAAAATCGCGTACCAACCTCGGGACTTTTAAAGACGATACAACTAAGATGTATTGGGATAAATTCAATAACGAAGGATGATGCATGGATGTGATTTCATTATGTGTTTTATCACCCTCACCGATTTGATAATTCAAGAGGATCCGAATGACCCAAGCGCGGGTTGAATAGATAAACATAATTGATACATGAGGTATGCTAAGAAGTTTAAACGAATTGTAGACAAGTTGACAATACAAGGATCATGATAATTCAAGTAGTATCAATACAAATTTAAGTATACTTAACAGTAACCATTTTGGGATATCGAGTAATAGAAAGTATTATAAAGTTATAATGTGATCAAGATTATCAGTGTCAATACATCAATATTCGCACGAGACCCAGTTGAAAATAATGTATATTACATATTAGATAATTAAATCATCTACTTTCTTAATCAGACACCGCAAGTTTACATACTTGGGCTTTTAACTTACATTTAACTAGTGAGTGGTGTTTTTGTATTTTTGCCGTCTCGTAATCTATGTGCGTCTCTCATATATCTATCACACGATTTATAAACACCCAACACAGCCTCAAATGTCAATTTCTTCAGATTCCTTTACCACTTAATATGTTAGGCTTCTTTTTCAACTTTTTCCCTAGACCTCCATTGTATTCTTACATGCATTCAGCCAATTATTGGTGATTTTCAGGCGTTTCTTTATTTCTTTCCATTCTGTATTCCTAACTATTGCAGGCAAACTATTCAATAAAACAGGGCCAATATAATGAGGCGATTTCCTTACTTTTTCAAGGTCTGGCTTAATTACTAGTAGCACCCACCGTGCCATCAGCAAGCCCCCTTGTCTCAGAGACAGATAATTGCCAACAAAACATCAGTGTTCAGTTATATTTAGACATATCGTGTATTGGCTAACCTTGTAATGGTGGGATCGCCGAACGATTTCAATTGTTAAAAATACTAATGGATTGTTGAGAGCTGAGGTGCTCCACGTGTATAGTTGGCAATAGAGACTTGTTAGCAAGTCACTATTATCCTTTGACGACTCGAGTAATCTACTACTACTATATATATTACTAAACCTAGGCTATAGGTTTCAAAGATAGAATTCCATGTCTTTAAGGTTTATTGTCTTAACCACATACATGATAAGTAGCAGATAATACAACAAAGTACCCCTGCATGGCCAGCCGCTTCGGACTGCCTCACACACTTAAATTATCTCCCCCAATTAAATCAATTGACTGCCATGTACGTCCTGATCTGAACTGACTAAGAGGCTCAAGTGGCCCTCCTATTTCTGCTACATTGACACATCATAAAACGAACTGATCAAACCACAGATGACTCGCCTGTCTACTCAAGTTGACAGGCTTCAAAGCAGACAAAGAGAAGACAAGCAGTTATGATAAAATCGCGGATGCACCGAGATAACGTGTTTATTCCTTCATACTATACTCATTCTATAGAGTAATTCTATTTACTTTGTTTTTTAGAAAAGGGGCAAGCTTTCGAATGCATTTAAAATGTTTGTGCGAATTTCAAATAGGCATGTAAATAGTCACAAGTCTGGTCAGAGACCCTATCATTATTATAGGGTCTCTGGTCATGTGCATTTTCTCATTTCAATTTAGTCCTATTTCAACTAGTGTATACATACACTAAATAGAAGCAATCTATAGTGAGACACCATTGGTGGAGAAAAACATTATGGGACCCTTACCTCTATTATGTTGTTCAACACTCTCTGATTAAAGCATTGCGAAATTGCCTCTTCTGACAGAGACGAACGAATCATTAATTTTAAAGGGGTAGAAAAACGTCTGTATCCCGTGAAGGGATTTCCTGATGTTCTGTTTATCTATATCTCAGGATGGCGCAGACACAGTAAGTGTTAAGATGAGAACCGATCGGTAAAAAGTGGGATCATAATTTGCACTTAAGAGTTTCTGGAAACATTGTCACAATCTGATACTCTCCTAAATTGGCAAATGGAATACTGGTGCATGTATGTACAGAACTATATATGCTTCTAAGGGTTCTACTAGTGTCGTGTTTACATCCGTTCCAAAAATACAGTGGCTATTAATAAAATTGCCATTGTTCAGCCCTTAAAAACAGCCTCCAATATTTATGATTGAGAACAATCACTAAATAATGATAGGCTTTGGAATATTAAAGGGAAGTTCCTCAATAAATGCAGGATCATGATTAATAACATCTCTATTGAGAGTCATTTGGGAGCCCAGGCGATTGCAGGGTGACTAGCCTTTTCCTGTCCCATAATCTCCTTGTTTTACGGGAGATTTATCCAGCCCTAAGCATTGCAGTGTAATCTCAATCATTCGTAACATTCGTGGCAAATGTACAAAGTGGGCGAGAGAAACAATATCTAGTGCTTATTTATGCAATCGCTTAGAGTTAGAGGGTCTCTAGAAAGCAGTTGAGGCGTGGACAAATGCATTGAAACATCGACTGCAAGTTTTTCTCCAGTAGAGGCAAAAAATCAATAGCTCCTTTATTGGCCAAGTTGTTTCGGCACTGGCGTATGTCGCACAGGATAATAGTCAATATAGATAGCCATCTTCTCTTGCATGATAAGTTTGAGAAAAATACAAAAGAAAAATGAAAGAGGGAAGAGAAATGAGGGCAAATGAATGGCTGTTATTTATCAAGGGCTATCGGAGTGAGAACAACAAGGCCGCGAGTACAGTCAAGGCATAACAAGGCCCGTAACTATCTTGGCTAGCAGCTGATTTCGCGTAAAGGATGTTTCTTTTCCACCCTTTTCTCTTGCCTCACCCATCACAAGGGATGAATACCTTTTTTCCAAGCCATGAACTGCCAGTCTCCACCAGCGCTTTGTTTGATCCAAGAGATATGTATTGCTCAAAGTGACATATTATTAACAGCACACGCATGGGTATATTTAGGAGCTCCTTTCAAAGTCAAAATCTTTAGCATAACCAGTTACCACGAGCTGACAAATAGACTCGCTTTGACAAATTGCATTCCAACCTTTTCGATATTTAAGTCGTATTCCATTGAGGCCCCAGCATAACACTTATCATCAGAACAATGTTGTTAATCGACCATTAGCTGCAGGCCGAAATAAATCCATTCTAATAAGCACATTCCACCATTTAACACATGTTATGGCTAATCACCGAACCTAATTAGCAATACTCTAATCGTGCCAACCTCCAACTGAGACAAACCTTGGAATTTATGTTCATATTTAACCCTTTTATTCTGCCCCAATATGAAAATGTTTGTGCAAAAAAGGGCCTTCCGCAACCGCAGTCGGTTCAATTTAAACCATTTTCACGAAAGGCTCTAATCAGGATATCCTTTAAATGAATCAAGGTTTGCATGTTTTTGCAGTTTTTAGAGGTCATGTCAAGGTTTTATTTTGGTGACATGTGACACTAAATGTTTTCATGGCATATACAGGAAAAGGGGTCTTTTATACTAAGCGGTGTGTTATAAAGCAGTCAGCATTTTCTTGTCCCATTCTCCAAGCTAAAATATATCGGCCCTAACCGGAGGACGTGCCTGATATTTCATCTTCTCTGGACACACTTAAAAACTATTAAAATGAGACAGAAAAATAGATGACCAGTCAATGAAATATGTTTACAAGCCCACATGACTAGAACGATCTGTCCTCAATTAAGATGGGAATCGCTACTGACCCACTGCATACACTGTAAATGGGGTGGGCTGTGGGCAGAGTCTTCAGTTGATACGCAGAATTAGACATCTTCCTAATGTAGCAATGGGTCTTATGTGCTTGGATATGAAATGTAAAATGTGTTTTAGGACATAATATGCTGCAAAAATTATGTTGATACGAAAAACAGAAGCCGAGATATGAAGTTCTGAAATATGATGTGTTGAAATGGGGTAAATAGCCAAAACTGCTGTACGGTTTTTACTTGCCGAACTTTAGTTAAACCCTTATATGATTTCAAAATGTGCATCATTTAATAATTAAAATTAATTAATTAAATAATATATTGCCATTTTTCTGAAAATTTAAGTAATTCAAATCTGTTTTCAGTATCTTAATCATCAGAAAATTCTCTTTTGACTTTATTTAAATTTGAAACAATTTGATGACATATAGGTTTCCATGGAAACCAGAATCCTGTTAAACGTCATTATTGATGATTTGGACATTCCATTGAATTCATGGTTACCATGGCAACACTAACAACATTTTCTCCAAAGTTTTCCGCCACGCTATAATCTGTGAAAAATTTCATTTTCAATGGTTTTTTTTAGTAAACTTTGTGTTTTTAACAGTTTTCCTGTTAAATAATGCCCCTAGGGCTATCCAAGTAAAAACCTATAAGACCCATAATCGCAGAGCAGGTCACATATAGTGTCTTCGCCTGAGACACATTTTGGGACGGTCCTGACATTACTCAGCGTCATTGACTTATGCAGCGTGTCTATTTTGGAGACACATGCCAGTGAATCATTTACTTTTCCCTAACCACTAAAATCATTGCACATATAATTTAGTCTAGCCTACATCAGCATGAATCGGCACAATGTTAATCTATATTTAGTTATTACCATGCAGAGAAATTAGGGGGGAATGATTGGCGATTTTAGCGATGGCAGTTATAGTGTAAAGAATTGCAATTCTTGCGAGCGGAATTTACCCCTAGAGTGGCCGTCCCCCCCTCCCCCCTCTCCTCCCCCCTCCCCTCCGCCTGGGCCTCGACCGCCACGCGGGACCTGGGTGGAGCGGGGGAGAGCGGGGCACTGAACATCTGTTGTTATGTGTCTACCTGTTTGATTGTCTTAGCAACCGAAATAGCATCGCCATTTGTTCTCCGGCGTGACTCTCATTAGTGGGTGGGGGGAAGGGACTGGGGGAGGGAGGGGACGCTACATGCTTGGGTCAGGGATAATGGGAGGGGAGGGGGGGTTGAGGGCAAGGGATCCTCTGCGCAGGCGCACAGCGCATGACCTTGGCGTGGGAGAGCGCTGGGGGTCATGATCATGTGGCAGGAAGATCCCCCTCAGCCAATCATAAGGGTGGATCGCCAGGAGCGCACTTTGCTATACCCATTTGATGCTAATGAATAATTAACGTGTGACTATAAATAAAGAGGACAGAGTAAGCTTGGACACACCTTGCTGCCTGGCCGAAGACTACTATCATCCGACTTCTCTGACTTCATCATTTACATACCAAATCTCTGGGCAAATTGCCATTGCATTCTCACACTGGCGACCATGCGAAGAGACGACTTGCTGAAATAGCAAAACCCTCATCTTGAAGTCAGAGAAAAACCAGGCGAGCAAATGAAGAACAGGACTGGGTGAGTGGAAATCTGAACTCTGATTTTGCTTGTATATTATTGTGGAATGTGTGGGAAGCGGATCTGGGGACACTTGGGTGCAAAATTGGGTGCAATGATCACACTTAGCCACTCATAATACTTGGAGAGTGCGTGAGAAATGCCTGGAGCTTTTAATTCGCTGGGTCTTTGGGTTCTGTATGTTTAGATCTGTACTGTCTAGTTATTCTCTCTAAAAACCGCAATGGAGGTTGATTGGGCTCTAGATGCAGATGCGGTTGCTGCTCTAGATGTCAATCAAAGAAGGGCAAGGTTTGCGGCAATCAAAGAGATCCGAAGGCGTTTGGAACGCCATGGATCTATGTTGGGAGCCAATGATGGTTCCAACAAGGACACCTTGAGAGAGTGGCTGGATGGGATCAGCAGGGCAAAAGCCTATTGTGCGGCCAATGACGACCTCACTTTAGAGCTTTTGGGGACGCTTGCTAGTGGGCCTCTAGCGAGGTGTGTGGCAGCGTTCCTGCAGGTAGCGGAGAACAGAACCTGGGATCTGGCGAGGGCAGAGATTTTCCGACTCTTCATGAATGAAGAGGAGGAACAACAGCTCAGGGCACGCCTCACAGATCTTTATCAACTCCCGTACGAAGATGCTAAGCAATATGGACGCAAGTTCCAGCTGGCGTCTCAAAGGGCATATAGCATTGAGGATTTAAATCATGATATTGTCCAAGAGACGCTAGTAAGGAATTTTGTGGGAGGACTGAGGGACGAGCAGATACGTCATGACGTATTTGCCGCTCGTCCTCAGACTCTGGCTGAGGCTATCACTCAAGCCTCAGCTGCCGCTCACACCTTCGCATTGGCAGGCCAGCCTGCCAGAGGTGAGAGAAAGGACGAGCCAATGGAGATAGGGGCCGTCCTAAATCAACTAAAACCCGAAATTCCAAAACCCCCAGCAAATTGGGTACCTTTTTCTGAATTAGAGGCTAGAATAAATATGTTGACCAAAGTAATAGAAAAATGGGAGAACATAAAAACCCCTAACCCAACTGTGATCATGCCCCAACCAAGTACAGCCACCCAGTACCCTTTTCAACCACCCATGTTGCCTATGTATCCACCTTATTACAATCCATCCTACCCACCCCCTCCGGTTGCCAGTTCTCAAGCTGTTAATAACTCAGGAAAAGGGAAGGGAAAAGGTAAAGGGGACGCAGGTCCTGAAAAGAATAAACAGGGAGGAGGGAAGAGGTTTAGGGGCAAGGGTGTTTGCTATGAATGTGGGGAAGAGGGACATTTTGCGAGAGAATGCTCTCAAAGATATGCTCATGTACAAGCGGCGGTGGTAGCGGCCATGCAGATGGCTGCCGCCACCCCCAAGATCGGGAACCAGGGGGAATAGGCAGGCCGGACAGGAGATTTTGTATTTCTATCCCAGTGGCGGGGATGGGAATGCGGGCTCTCATTGATACCGGCGCGTCTAGAAGTTTGATGAGAGAGGATATGTGGAAGGCTTTCTGTAAAGCCTATCACCATCCACTCATACTAACAAAGGGAGAGACCTTAAAATCCCTCTCTGGTCATGAACTTGTAACAGAGGGACAGGCAATTATTAACTTGGGAGGTAGCTCATTTCAAGTTTATGTTGTTAAAAAACTCCACCATGAAATGCTTTTAGGGGACGATGCGCTAGACATTCTAGACGCCCACATTGTATTCAAAAAGAGAAAAGTCATTTTAGAAGGGAAAAGCTATAAGAGTGGGTGGGTGGGTGACTCTGATTTAGAATTTGCCTCCATCCACACTGAAGCAGAAACTTGGGAAGTAAAATACCCGGCTGTTTTTGGAGAAGGCAAAAAGGGTAATCTTGGAAAATTTAAAGATGTGACAATGCACATAGATACTGGAAATGCGCGCCCCATTAATCAACGGCCATATCGCTTGCCCCTGATTAAAAGAAAACTAGTTGATAAGGAATTAGATGAAATGCTGGAACTGGGAGTAATTGAGCCCAGCACTTCAGCATGGGGGAGCCCAATATTGTTGGTTCCTAAGAAAGATGGGAGTAATAGACCTTGTGTAGATTTTAGAAGACTCAATTCTGTTACTAAAAAGGACGCTCACCCTCTCCCAAATATTCAGGACATATTCGATAGCTTGGCAGGATCAACTGTCTTTTCCACCATCGACCTAAAAAGCGGGTACTGGCAGGTAGAAATGGACCCAGAGAGTATTGAAAAGACTGCATTTGTGTGTCACAGAGGCCTTTTTCACTTCAGGAGAATGCCTTTTGGTCTCACTAATGCACCAGCTGTCTTTCAACGGGCCATGAATAAAATGTTTTCGGAATTTATTGGAAAATTTTGCATGACTTTTATAGACGATATTGTAATCTATTCCAAATCTGAAGAGGAGCACGACCACCATTTGGCTCTGGTGTTTGATAAATTAGAAGAGTTCGGAATTACAATCAAAAAGAGTAAATGTATTTTCAAACAGGAAAAGGTAGATCTCCTCGGCTACCAGGTTTCCAAGGATGGGATTAACTCCCACCCAGATAAATGTAGTGCAATCAGGGATATGCTACCCCCAGAAGACGTGAGCGGAATTCGCTCCTTTCTAGGGATGACTGGGTATTACCGTCAATGTATTCCAGATTATGCTAAGGTAGCTTATCCGCTAGTAAAACTTACCAAAAAGTACGCTAGGTTTGAATGGTTGGAAGAACAACAAAATTCTTTTGAAATGCTGAAGGAGCTACTTACTTCAGACAGAGTAATGGCACATCCCCAGCTAAATAAGGCCTACCGCCTTTATACAGATGCCTGTGATTACGCAATAGGGGCCATATTGGTCCAGACTGATAGTCAGGGGGTGGAGAGACCTGTTCAATATATCTCTAAACAACTCTCCGGGCCACAGCTAAATTGGGCTACGATTGAGAAAGAGGCATATGCTATTGTTTATGCGCTAAACAAACTTAGGCCCTATCTTCAAGGTAGCGAGTTCAAAATTTATACGGATCACAAGCCATTAAAATCGCTATTTGTAGGTGAAGTCAAAAACACAAAAAATCAGAGGTGGGCGGTACTTATAGCAGAATATGGGGCTCCCATTGAGTATAGAAAAGGGGCCAACAACATTAGGGCGGATATGCTCTCTCGAATAAAAACCAAGGAAAAAGAGCCGACTCTCAGTCAATTTGAAGTCTGTGCTTTAGAAGAAATAGATGAAATTCCTTGGGAATTTGATAAACTCGAGAAAGAGCAGATAAGGTTAGAACAGAGGGAAATGGATGAGTTCCAACAAGGGGTGGAAGAGGAGGGAGACTATACCATAATTGATGGAATGCTCTTTACTCTGATTCCTCCCCCAGGTAAGCCAGCCTACCCCCGGTTGGTATTACCACCCTCAGCCAGGTATAGAGTAGTGAGGCGCGCCCACACTGAGGTAGGCCACCAGGGTATGCGGAAAACATTGGATAGAATTCAAGAGGCCTATAAATGGCCCACAATGCGAAGGGATACTTTCCGTGTTTTGACCAAATGCGCTAGGTGTGCAGTGAACCGAGTCGGGCAGGCGCGTGTACCTCCTACAGCTATGCCTCTGGCAAAATACCCTGGCCAGATACTGGGGATGGATCTTGTGGTCCCTTCCCCGTTTCTGAACAAGGGAACAGGTATATAATAACTGTAATAGATCACGCTACTGGCTGGGTAGAGGTTAAACCCATACCCACCAAAGCAGCTAAGAATATAGCTGACTATTTGGCGAATGAATACGTCCCCAGGTATGGCCCTCCAGAGGTAGTCATCACCGACAGGGGGCTAGAATTCATGAACCAACAGGTAGAAGGGTATCTCAAATCAATAGGCACTGAAGTAAGGCACTCCACAAGTTTCCACCTTACCACAAACGGTAAAATAGAGAGATTCCACAAAACATTTAAAGGAATACTCAGAAAATTCATAAACGCCAGACCAGCAGAGTGGGAAAGCCATTTAGGCCCTACCCTCTGGGCACATAGAGTCTCCACCTCTTGTGTAACTGGTTTCACACCATATTTTCTAACTTTCGCCACCAAACCAAAATACCCTTTTTCTAAAATATTCCCTACTCCAGAGGGAACAGAGGATGCCATGCTAAGTGAGCGCCTACAGGCCTTGACAAGTGCGTTCAGAGAGGCCGCTGAGCACACTGAGGCTAGTAGGGTGGCTAATTACGAAAGATTGAGAGCCAGAGCGAACGCAAAAGATCTAAACATAGGGGATCACGTAGTGGTGTTATCGGGTACCAGCACTCCACTGGACCCGAAATGGGATCATGGTTACATGATAACTGGTATCAGGGGTACCGTTATAACTCTGAGAGGACCCCAAGGTGAACAAAAACGTATTAATAGAAATAGACTTAAGTTGGTATCAGGGGAAATAGAATGGGATGTACTGAGAACTAGGCAACCAAGGGCGGGTCAAGGTAAACGTAATAGGGCTCGGAGACAGGCCCAACAAGCTAATCGAGTCAGACCACCACCCCCACAAAGGCCCGAGCCTCAGGCAGAGCCTGACCCTGTATTCATACCCATACCTCACATGCCTCGTATAATTCAGGTAGAGCCACAGGAGGAAGACGCGCCAGCAAATCAACCAGAGGAAGAGCACATGCTAGTGGAGGACGAGGACCAAGTGCCACGCCCCCAACGACCACAACAAGTGCCACGCCCACCCCAGCAGCAACCGCCAAAGGAGAAAGTACTAGTACTGGCTACACCTAAGCCAGCCACAGTGCGCCCACTCCTACCACCCGCCGTTGCTGTGGAGATTGCCCCTCAGCGCACACCACCTCCAGGTCCAGTCACAAGATCAAGGGCTAAGAGAGGGAGAGTTGAGACTCCAACTACAAACCCTCTACCCAAAGCTCTGAGCACTACATCTGAAGGCACCGAGAAGAGGATTAAGGTTTTCCACTCTTTGGGATCTACAAAGAGAGAGAGGCCTGACTCCTCCCCCAACCCTGTCTCACCTTCTTCACCTGTGCAGAGGCCTAGGAAGCTGCCCTGCATACCACCACCATCACCACCCCCATCGCCACCGCCACCACCATCACCCCCACCGCCACCGCCACCACAGCCCCAGCCATGGGAGTTCGATCCAGTGGCACCACCAGTGACGGATTTCTCTCCCACTTCACCCTAAAAACCCTCCTGATGATCGTCTTAACCACGATGGTTAGAGGCGGTCTGTTTGAGGAGGAAGGGGTGTTAGTGTATGAGGAAGGGGAGGTCAGAGCCCTGACCGCGACTTGGACGACTGTGATTGTACTGCACCCTCCCACACCCCCTCCTGTCAAAACTTGGATCTCGGTTCTTAAACGAAGGATTGCAGAGCTCAGACAGGCGGAGGTTGTGGGAGACCAAGATGTTCTCCACTGGGAGGAGCACATGGAGTTCCTCCGGAAAGAGATACCAGCACAGGCCCACCTCAAAAACAGGAAGAAGAGGGGCCTATTTAATTTTGTGGGTTCGTTGAGCCGTGCCCTGTTTGGCACAGCTACGGTTGGACAGGTCGAGGAATTGCAAGCTGCAGTTCAAGCGACCCACAATAGTGAGGAAATATTAGCCCATTGTCAGGAGGAGATGGTGTCTGTGCTGAACCAAACTAGACTCTATATGAGAGAAAACCGTATGGACATTGCTGCGCTCCAAGCTGCAGCCAATAACATCTCCCGTCAGGTGGCTGATATCTTAACACATTTGAATGGTTTTAGTATAGAAATTCACCGAATCCACATGCGAAGGGAAGTGGATGTTCTATTGCAACAAGTAGGTAGAGCGGTAGAAAATTACTACCATCAGAACGAATTGTTCTATCGCCAGCGAATTCAGCTGGAAAGGGGATTCTTAACTGACCAGATTTTACCACTGGCATATTTATCAGAAATTCTGTCTAAATTACAAGAAGGGAAGCATTATACCCCACAAGATAACCGCTGGTATTACAGGCACCTGAACGTCCAACTATTACTAGATGGCGAGCAGGAGTTGGTATATCAGACGGTAATTCCGGCTGTTTCAGGCACCCAATTTCTACATTATAGACTAAAATATTTCACCGTCCTGTATGGTGCTGACCACCTCAGAAAGTTAATGGGAGAGGAAGAAGTGGCCCTAGACAGCGTGTCAAGTGCATCTTTCCTCCCACAGCACTGTATTGGGTTTAAACCACAAATTTGCTCAGCTGCAATCGAACATCTAACCCCAACTTGTGAGACCAATATCATCATGGGTAAAAGACCCGATCTTTGTAAGGCCCAGATTTTGAAGAGAGGTAATTTGACCAATCAAGTATTTAGAGAGGGAGAGTCCATTTCTTCTATAATTTCCTCCGGAAAGAGATACCAGCACAGGCCCACCTCAAAAACAGGAAGAAGAGGGGCCTATTTAATTTTGTGGGTTCGTTGAGCCGTGCCCTGTTTGGCACAGCTACGGTTGGACAGGTCGAGGAATTGCAAGCTGCAGTTCAAGCGACCCACAATAGTGAGGAAATATTAGCCCATTGTCAGGAGGAGATGGTGTCTGTGCTGAACCAAACTAGACTCTATATGAGAGAAAACCGTATGGACATTGCTGCGCTCCAAGCTGCAGCCAATAACATCTCCCGTCAGGTGGCTGATATCTTAACTGAGTAGCATCAAACGCCATAAGTCCCATATAATTCTCCCCACCCCCACGATTATGCCCCTCCCCGGGTTTAATCTGACTTATGGAAATTTCTCCCTTTACCCCCAATTAACCCAACAATTGACCCTTTTACAGAGAGCTGAGATACCCTTACTCTCTCTCACCGATTTTCCTAAGCCCATTTCCCCCACACCTATCCCTAGCCCCTGGTCTGAAAGTTCTATCTGGGGTATAGCCACTCTCATCCCCACCCTCCTAGGAGTCATGACCCTGGGAATCCTCTACCTCCGCCGCCGAAAGGGGCTTGCCCCCAGAGGCATGGTCAATTTCCAGTGTTGCCAAAGGAACCGTAGGCCCCGAGAGAACGCTCCTGAAGAACCCCCAACCCTCACCCTGGAAATCCTACCCCCTCAAGACGAAGATCGAGAGGATGGAGAATCTGACCCTGTCGCCAGGTCTGATTCCCGCCCCTTTGAACACCTCCCCGCCCACCCCTCTACCTCACCATATTACGCTGCCAATCTCGGACTGACCAGGATGAAGTAATAAGTTTCAGCTATTTTGTTTGGTTTTCTGGGAAGTACTTTAATCACTTTATGAACTTGTCTTTTCTTTGTACTCTTTTTAATATTTTACTATTAATGCTGTTTTGCCCTCTTCTCGGGTGCGAGAGAGACCGCAGAGCAAAGAGTAATATACCTGGGTGAAATCCATTTCTCTCTCAGGAGAAAATGGTGGAATCCACGGACAAGGATCCAGCCCAAAGGTATTTTATCCAACTCTCGCTATGAGAAGTTGTTTTATGCAGACAGAATGGGGCGAGTAAGAGGAGCCTGAGAAGAAGCACCACAGGACCAGAGCTTCTTGTCTATCTCCAAACCATTCTGCTTTGAAGTGTATTTTTCATTGAAGAGTTTTATAAGCCAAACTGCAGGAGAAAACATGTGCTCTGTAATTATTTTAGGGTTTTTAATAATGAAAATACGGTAGTGTTGACTACCCAACCGTTCTCGCTCTCAAAGGCCAAGAGGAGAGAGAGGGAGACGGGCGCCCCGTCGGCCAGCGACGAGGTCCAGCCAATGAAAAACTGTGTTTTCAATCAAAAGAAAAATATTGGACGAATGTAAAGAATTGCAATTCTTGCGAGCGGAATTTACCCCTAGAGTGGCCGTCCCCCCCTCCCCCTCTCCCCCCCCCTCCCCTCCGCCTGGGCCTCGACCGCCACGCGGGACCTGGGTGGAGCGGGGGAGAGCGGGGCACTGGACATCTGTTGCTATGTGTCTACCTGTTTGATTGTCTTAGCAACCGAAATAGCATCGCCATTTGTTCTCCGGCGTGACTCTCATTAGTGGGTGGGGGGAAGGGACTGGGGGAGGGAGGGGACGCTACATGCTTTGGTCAGGGATAATGGGAGGGGAGGGGGGGTTGAGGGCAAGGGATCCTCCGTGCAGGCGCACAGCGCATGACCTTGGCGTGGGAGAGCGCTGGGGGTCATGATCATGTGGCAGGAAGATCCCCCTCAGCCAATCATAAGGGTGGATCGCCAGGAGCGCACTTTGCTATACCCATTTGATGCTAATGAATAATTAACGTGTGACTATAAATAAAGAGGACAGAGTAAGCTTGGACACACCTTGCTGCCTGGCCGAAGACTACTATCATCCGACTTCTCTGACTTCATCATTTACATACCGAATCTCTGGGCAAATTGCCATTGCATTCTCACAATAGCGTTGGCAATGGAATGCATCTTGTTCTCAGTCAGTTGTGGTGGGCGGGCAGTAAGATGCATTCCACACTGTGATGTCCAATTTTTATAGGGGGATTCTAGGAAAATTGGTCATCACACCTGCTTCAAAGTTCAAGTTTTTATCAAGTAACACATTGGCTACGAACTTATTTCCCTTAAAAATTAAAGGGTATTTGCAAGTAGCAAGAGCACATAGTTTTAATTGGCAACAAGTGTGGCGATTAATACATAACTTCACTTCCTGTTATCAGGCCTACGTACTGCGTGATGGGTGACATCATTTTCACGTTATCTACCACTTCGCTGAGCAGTGCATACAATGTGAACGAGGCTGTACTATTATGTTATTGTGTCAGAGCCCTGACCGCGACTTGGACGACTGTGATTGTACTGCACCCTCCCACACCCCCTCCTGTCAAAACTTGGATCTCGGTTCTTAAACGAAGGATTGCAGAGCTCAGACAGGCGGAGGTTGTGGGAGACCAAGATGTTCTCCACTGGGAGGAGCACATGGAGTTCCTCCGGAAAGAGATACCAGCACAGGCCCACCTCAAAAACAGGAAGAAGAGGGGCCTATTTAATTTTGTGGGTTCGTTGAGCCGTGCCCTGTTTGGCACAGCTACGGTTGGACAGGTCGAGGAATTGCAAGCTGCAGTTCAAGCGACCCACAATAGTGAGGAAATATTAGCCCATTGTCAGGAGGAGATGGTGTCTGTGCTGAACCAAACTAGACTCTATATGAGAGAAAACCGTATGGACATTGCTGCGCTCCAAGCTGCAGCCAATAACATCTCCCGTCAGGTGGCTGATATCTTAACACATTTGAATGGTTTTAGTATAGAAATTCACCGAATCCACATGCGAAGGGAAGTGGATGTTCTATTGCAACAAGTAGGTAGAGCGGTAGAAAATTACTACCATCAGAACGAATTGTTCTATCGCCAGCGAATTCAGCTGGAAAGGGGATTCTTAACTGACCAGATTTTACCACTGGCATATTTATCAGAAATTCTGTCTAAATTACAAGAAGGGAAGCATTATACCCCACAAGATAACCGCTGGTATTACAGGCACCTGAACGTCCAACTATTACTAGATGGCGAGCAGGAGTTGGTATATCAGACGGTAATTCCGGCTGTTTCAGGCACCCAATTTCTACATTATAGACTAAAATATTTCACCGTCCTGTATGGTGCTGACCACCTCAGAAAGTTAATGGGAGAGGAAGAAGTGGCCCTAGACAGCGTGTCAAGTGCATCTTTCCTCCCACAGCACTGTATTGGGTTTAAACCACAAATTTGCTCAGCTGCAATCGAACATCTAACCCCAACTTGTGAGACCAATATCATCATGGGTAAAAGACCCGATCTTTGTAAGGCCCAGATTTTGAAGAGAGGTAATTTGACCAATCAAGTATTTAGAGAGGGAGAGTCCATTTCTTCTATAATTTTAACAGTATATCAACCCCTAGAAACCATCCTGAGGTGTCCTGGGCAGAAGCCAGTAATTAAAACGTATCGCCAGCATACTAGGGTAATATTAGAAGACGGTTGTCTCCTGGTTGGAAAGGATTGGCGTGTGAGTAGCATCAAACGCCATAAGTCCCATATAATTCTCCCCACCCCCACGATTATGCCCCTCCCCGGGTTTAATCTGACTTATGGAAATTTCTCCCCTTACCCCCAATTAACCCAACAATTGACCCTTTTACAGAGAGCTGAGATACCCTTACTCTCTCTCACCGATTTTCCTAAGCCCATTTCCCCCACACCTATCCCTAGCCCCTGGTCTGAAAGTTCTATCTGGGGTATAGCCACTCTCATCCCCACCCTCCTAGGAGTCATGACCCTGGGAATCCTCTACCTCCGCCGCCGAAAGGGGCTTGCCCCCAGAGGCATGGTCAATTTCCAGTGTTGCCAAAGGAACCGTAGGCCCCGAGAGAACGCTCCTGAAGAACCCCCAACCCTCACCCTGGAAATCCTACCCCCTCAAGACGAAGATCGAGAGGATGGAGAATCTGACCCTGTCGCCAGGTCTGATTCCCGCCCCTTTGAACACCTCCCCGCCCACCCCTCTACCTCACCATATTACGCTGCCAATCTCGGACTGACCAGGATGAAGTAATAAGTTTCAGCTATTTTGTTTGGTTTTCTGGGAAGTACTTTAATCACTTTATGAACTTGTCTTTTCTTTGTACTCTTTTTAATATTTTACTATTAATGCTGTTTTGCCCTCTTCTCGGGTGCGAGAGAGACCGCAGAGCAAAGAGTAATATACCTGGGTGAAATCCATTTCTCTCTCAGGAGAAAATGGTGGAATCCACGGACAAGGATCCAGCCCAAAGGTATTTTATCCAACTCTCGCTATGAGAAGTTGTTTTATGCAGACAGAATGGGGCGAGTAAGAGGAGCCTGAGAAGAAGCACCACAGGACCAGAGCTTCTTGTCTATCTCCAAACCATTCTGCTTTGAAGTGTATTTTTCATTGAAGAGTTTTATAAGCCAAACTGCAGGAGAAAACATGTGCTCTGTAATTATTTTAGGGTTTTTAATAATGAAAATACGGTAGTGTTGACTACCCAACCGTTCTCGCTCTCAAAGGCCAAGAGGAGAGAGAGGGAGACGGGCGCCCCGTCGGCCAGTGACGAGGTCCAGCCAATGAAAAACTGTGTTTTCAATCAAAAGAAAAATATTGGACGAATGTAAAGAATTGCAATTCTTGCGAGCGGAATTTACCCCTAGAGTGGCCGTCCCCCCCTCCCCCTCTCCCCCCCCCTCCCCTCCGCCTGGGCCTCGACCGCCACGCGGGACCTGGGTGGAGCGGGGGAGAGCGGGGCACTGGACATCTGTTGCTATGTGTCTACCTGTTTGATTGTCTTAGCAACCGAAATAGCATCGCCATTTGTTCTCCGGCGTGACTCTCATTAGTGGGTGGGGGGAAGGGACTGGGGGAGGGAGGGGACGCTACATGCTTGGGTCAGGGATAATGGGAGGGGAGGGGGGGTTGAGGGCAAGGGATCCTCCGTGCAGGCGCACAGCGCATGACCTTGGCGTGGGAGAGCGCTGGGGGTCATGATCATGTGGCAGGAAGATCCCCCTCAGCCAATCATAAGGGTGGATCGCCAGGAGCGCACTTTGCTATACCCATTTGATGCTAATGAATAATTAACGTGTGACTATAAATAAAGAGGACAGAGTAAGCTTGGACACACCTTGCTGCCTGGCCGAAGACTACTATCATCCGACTTCTCTGACTTCATCATTTACATACCGAATCTCTGGGCAAATTGCCATTGCATTCTCACAATAGCGTTGGCAATGGAATGCATCTTGTTCTCAGTCAGTTGTGGTGGGCGGGCAGTAAGATGCATTCCACACTGTGATGTCCAATTTTTATAGGGGGATTCTAGGAAAATTGGTCATCACACCTGCTTCAAAGTTCAAGTTTTTATCAAGTAACACATTGGCTACGAACTTATTTCCCTTAAAAATTAAAGGGTATTTGCAAGTAGCAAGAGCACATAGTTTTAATTGGCAACAAGTGTGGCGATTAATACATAACTTCACTTCCTGTTATCAGGCCTACGTACTGCGTGATGGGTGACATCATTTTCACGTTATCTACCACTTCGCTGAGCAGTGCATACAATGTGAACGAGGCTGTACTATTATGTTATTGTGTTATATATCGCTCTCTATCGTTGTAATTTAATAGTATACCAAATGCATCAGGTTGTGATGAAAATAACACTTTTTGTTATTCGTATTGTGAATAAAAATATTTTTCAAGTCAAAACAAAGTATCGCGGACGGTATGTCCGCGATACTTTGTTTTGACTTGAAAAATATTTTTATTCACAATACATCATGCACATTTCTACCATAATTTCTCAAACATTATAAATACATTTAATACAAAGACATCGCTGAGTCCGAGTCCTACATTGAAAAGTTATAATAACAATAATGATCATTACCATAGTAACAGGACCGTGCTTAGTCCTAGATCACCATATCGTACTTCGTCTTGCATTCCTTTACCAAGCATAGAGTAAGTGTGTAGAATCTTGGAAAGGACGTTTGCACAATCGCCACCATACCTTGCCTGAAGGACTTTTCGTCCAGTAACAGCTAGAAAACATCTTTTATGTCCTTTTTTACTCGCACAAAGCCAAATGTAACAGACTGAGGTTACTATGTTTTTGACAAGCCATCCATCGAATTCCTGGATGCATAGTGAACGTGGAGGCACCCCGCACAGACCACGATCCCCACACAGCGAATTGCTAAGCAAGACGGCACGGTCCTTTAGAGATCGTGTTCGTTTGTCCTCAAACACGACTGAGAGGGCATGAAGAAATACAGGTCGCACGATGCCTAGAACAATCCAAAGAGCATGTCCCTGAGGTCCATTGATTTCAAAGTGTATGTAGCAGGAAAACATTGATTCGCAACTCAGAGCCCCTTGGGTGCAACGGTCCACGGGTAAACGGAAATAGGTATACATACCAATAACTATATTTAGTGCCAAACCATTCCCTTCACAACACAGGTAGGACCGGACTGAATAGTTGGTGTTAGAAAGAAAAATAATCATTATCTCCAAATTCATAACTTCCATCTAACATAAGTCTTTTAGGAGTATCTTAACAGTATTACATAATGGTTAGCTGTATTCATTGATGCGAAGAGTATTAAGAATTAATTAGACTATTAATTAACTTTCATACATCAATGTCATTAATTGCACCTTTTAACGAACAAGAGTCGCTCTCATACAAACCATAGATTTCCTTTACATGTAACTAACATAAATAACAACAAGCGAGACGCCTTTCAGGCCACAGCATATTCTATTTTAGTTTATTTGGGCCTATTAAGACCATCAATGCATAAATCAAAACAACCGCACATCTATTATGAGCTGAGTCGAATTATTATTGAATTTCATGATAGGAAATGTGACTCTTTAAATAACTAATAGTTGTCTGGAGAAAGCCAGAGGCTGGAGTCAATTAAATTTCAATTGATCCAATCGCTCATATCTAGGAAGACCAGAGCCCCACAATATAACTCCTGTGGCCGATTATGGCCGTGCGTAATCCGGGTGCATTAGCCTCCAGATTGCATTTCAAGGAAGTCTGTTAAAGCTATTTGACCACTATAAATTGCTCTATTTGCCTATTGCCTGATTTGGTGCTCAAAACTCATGCATGATTTATCAAGCAGGAATGATTTGCACCATTATAGATCAATACACTGTATGTCAGATCAGAATCAACTCTTAGAGCATAATACGAACTGCCTGAGGGGGCTCTCCATTCTGACAAATGGAGGGGTTGGTTACCTTCCACCGCCGTTTAGCCAAGTTAAAAAATGTCATATGTCAAAAACCAGCTTCATATATAAATTCATATCAAGGGTATCTAGGCCCAGCTGATGGTCTTGATATTGACTAGACATCATATGGATGCCCACGAAATAGCCAATCAAATGTGTGATTTTAAAAACTAATGGAGTTGGTTTGATAAAACTAAGTTACTGCTATTTTTGCTTACTTCTATGAGCTATAAATAAATACCGTGGCCAGGTCTTGCTCAGGGCATATTATGTTAAAGCCTAGAGCAATTTCATTTTAACACTCCAAGCGTAGTTTGTGGGAGGGACTAGTATTAATGCATCTTTTGGGCTAACGTTGAACGTGGAGTGGCAGTAACACCTAAAAGAGGATAAACATTGACAACAATGTTCCAATTTTGGTGGACATTATGATATCCATTTTGGAAATTCCTCTCACCATTGAATGCCTGTTCATTGGCACGAATTAAGAATATATACCATTTATAAGCAATGTTATCTCTTCGTGTTACGTTAGTTAGGCTACGGATGTATTGCTTATATTCTAATTATCTCTCTTTTGAACCTAGAGGTAATCCATGTGTGTATTTACTTTTCAATAGCTTACTATAAGTGGCGTACATGGGTTCTATAATTATTTCCCTCTTGCATCAAGCGACATGGAAGCAAACCTTGGTGGTGGTTTTTCCTTTGGATGGAGATTTTAAAATGCAACTTTAATCTATTCTTTTTAAAGAAGAAAAGACATGAAAATAATTACAGAAATGGGCTGGGAGATATTATATAGCGAAAACATTACATCAGGGCATTGGATATAGTGAGACGGGGATATCATGAAAAGGTTATTGATGTGCGTTAGTGTGAACTGTCGTGCAGCAGTCCCTCCATTTGCTAATTTCAAACGAGGACACCAGTTATTAGCACCCTGGAAGCAAGGATGGTGGAGCCAGTTCCAGTACACCGGTGATTGACAAGTACAATGGTGTGGATGACACATCCTGTTTCTCCATCTCCTGTGTGAAGCATGGGTATTTTGACACAGGCTTTTAGCAACATCCGTGCAATCGGTCAGACAATGTAATCCCACTTCCCCGCTATCTTGTGAAGCGTCCCCACCATCCTAACAAGGCGGAAATACTTTGCAAATGCAAATGGTTGCCACTTATTTCAAGTAGTCACAAGTAGGTAGCTGTCAGGACGTTGTGAAGGTCAGGGGATAACATTGTCGACATGACAGGTAAAATGAGCATGACTGTGCAAACTGCATGTCAAATTGTCTTTACTACTTCTATGATATTGAATAGGTAACCTGTATATAGTATTTAAAGTACTAGAGAGAGGCTGGAGTTATTAGCCATACACATGGATGATTGAGAAATGTATAATTATTAAAGGTGGTTGTTAATTATAACTACCTAACGAGTTCTTGTCACTGGGGGTGAATGTCCTGTTGGAGCTCTGGTTTACACTAATTATAGTCTATATAAGGGATACATCATTTAATTGATTCTGTAAATAGCAGGGTACGGAGAGGGCGTTTATAATCTCAGTTCATTAATTTTAGTGTTTTTTTTTGTTTGTTTTACATAGTTATGTCTTAGAGCCTGTGATTCAGGTAGGCGATTTACTTAAATTTAATTCCATGGAAGCGGAAAAAAACAAAATGCTTACACATAATCTAGCTCTACGTACAATATATGTACAATGCCAGCTGAAATCAATATTGGTGATTTTCACTGCTGCCAAAAAGCGGAGAGTTGCAATACCATGCATGGTGGCATTCAAAGGCTTCAGCTACACCCTAAAGTTTTTTTTACGAAGGTAGGATATCATTACACAGATAAAGGTAATTTTCCTCCTATCCTATTTTGTAAATAAGCCTCATTCGCCGTTCTGGGTTTGTTCCAGACCTATGAATGCCTTTGTTATGCTGATTCTAGACGAGAAGTGACCCCCGCGCTTTTTGGAAAGGCTTCCTGAAAAATTGATGACGTCATCCCGCCACTAAGGTCGAGCCTTTCTGTATTCCGCTCACCTACCTACCGCCTCAAATCTCGACTTTTCTTCATATGTCAAACATTTTTAAGTACTTTCAGAAGCTGGCCAGCAAAGTTTAATTCATAATTGTCCAGAGAAATCTTTTGATTTGAGCAATAATTAAAAAGTTCTTGCAAACCGTGCAAGCGAGGAGAATTCCAAGATGTCCACCAAAGTTGATGGAACAGCAAGCAGGGAACAGCCGCTGCCGCTCTGAGCCAATCAGATGCGATCATGTGACCACTGGCTCAATGCCCTCAACAATGACGTCATAGCGCAGACTGGAGAAGCCTCTCTCCGATCAGAAAAACATTGAAGCTCTGCCGCTCCTCTTAGGCCTAATGAAGGTAGAAACTCTTGGATTATAATTTATTCCATTAAAAGGCTAATAAATATAGAATCAAATCCTAAAGTCTAATTGTCTGCAGGCGTCCTATGGTGTTCCATAAAGTCGCCTGCAGACAGTCCAGACAACCCACATTTCTGTGGCGAAGTTTAGCCGGGTCTCCCAGCTCTGCAATTGTTTGCGCTGAAACCACAATTTTAAAAGCTTTGATTATTCCCATCGATATAACAAATATAGAGAGATGAAGAATTAATCTTACTAAACTAGCCAGCCAAACAGTTACCAAACACCAATTCTTGCGGGGATACTATTCTGGATGGTAACGGTTCAATACGGTGACATTTGAGAAGGAACCTAGAGGTGTCATGCGATATTTCCACCTACAGAAAGCTGAGCGCAAGATGCGTTTTAATCATTTCTATTCCATATAATCGGATTAACTCTTTCATACACTGCTTTTTTCAGCAATGTATAATTACAGTCCTGAGAAGCTTTATAAGTTGAACTTCCATTGTTTCACAAATTGCATAAGCTGGAATTCCTAAATTATAAATATTGTCCTCTGAAGGTGTAAGATAGTATGAGGCCTTCGGCCAGTTTGTTATAGATTCAACAATATGGATGTGGTGTTTGCGTATGATGTGATGTATAGCTTTCCAGGTGAAGCGTTGTGCTGTGTTGAGAGACGGTTCATGAAAAATTCATTACAGTTCATATGCATTGGAAGCTTCAAATAGATTAAGTCCAATGGGATGGAATTCGTATGAATGGCATGTGCGAGGCGTTTGTTCCAAAGTAAGGGCGGAATACTAAACTAATCTTTAGGTAAGGTGAGATGGCAATATATGCAACGAAAAGGAAACAAAGCAGCAGTAAATATTGTTCAAAGTTTTGCATAATCTCAACACACTTAGAAGATTCCATCACTTAGCTACAGATCGGAGTATCTCCCATCCACGGAGAACATTCAGCATTGACTCAAAGATTGATATATATCAGTAGTCCTAGATATTTTGAGTACTAATAAATACATTATAGATCCATGCCGGGGTCCATGCATGGCTTGGGATTGAAATAAGTAAGTAAAACCTACTTGGGAACACCTCTCCTTGCTCAGATCCCGATACCTTCCCTTTAAGTACCGACCATTGGATTCTTCCAATGAATTGCAATTTGAAAACGGCGTAGTAGACATTGCATTACAGCAGCATATTTCCAGACAAACTCCACCAATAATGATACCAGAAATCCTACTCCCCAACACTCTCTCTTCCTCTATCTCTCCCTGTAGACACCTTGCCATTGTGGTCACGTGCGTGGACCCATATATTTCCAAAATAGACGTCTCTCTATATAGAATATGAAATATTCAACATGGACCGAGAGCTGGTGATGGAACAGACTCCCTTTAATGTTTAAACCTATGATATATATAATATATATATTGGTGGCATAAATTTAGTTTTTTTTAAAAAACGTTGACCGATATTATCGTCTGGAATTGTCCCCCCAATGAAGGTTTAAAGTATACCAATCCATCTGTCTTATTTCCTATTACAATGACTGTAGTATCTATTCGTGTGTTGTATTTACGAAATAAATATTTACCTCCGTTTATTTGCAATTAATCATGTCTCGTGTTTGAGGGGTCCGAACGAGCGCTTCACATGGGAAGATCACATTCACAAGGATGAGGGAAAGTACTCGTCGCTTCGAGCAGTGTGGGTGCTCTTGCAGTGCAAATGGCCGATAATTCTATTGTCTTCTAATAGAATTGCCTACCCAATTGAGGATAAATTCGGAATCATCTGAATTGGATCATGGCTCTAGGATATTGCTGAAATTAACTCTTGGCCAGGATCAGCTAACGTCCACTTATATTGCAACTCACAGGTTAGCTGTGGATCGTAAAGACTATAACTCCCTTCATCTAACTCACCACACTAAATTCATCATAACAATCTGCGAGTAGCTTTGTTAATATTGTTCAGTGTTAATATTGAGCTAGCAGATTGTTATGCAACGGGGGCAATACTTAAATTGATGACTCATACTTAGAAAGAAATTATTTCGTCTGTGATACCTACACGTTATTAGATCTAACATTCCACGAGACTGTACTATTATGTTATTGTGTTATACATGTATATCGCTCTCTATCGTTGTAATTTAATATTATACCAAATGCATCAGGTTGTGATGAAAATAACACTTATTGTTATTCATATCCTGAATAAAAATACTTTTCAAATCAAAACAAAGTATCACGGACATTCCATACAAATTATTTCATAGCATTTTTGAATAACTTAAATAGAAAGAATGTGCAACATTTGATCATAACCATTCCTTACAGAGATACGTGAACATCTTTGGAGGCTAATGCCGTGAGCAATCAAAATACTATTAAATTTAGCAGCATATTTCCGTCCATCGATTAATATTGCATCCTTGCATTTATCTAACACAAGTCATGCTATCTTTAGTCATATAGCCACTCGAACTACCCAAGCTTCAATGTTTGCCTCAGATCTCAATCAAGTTTAATTTTGCGTGACATGTTTGTCTACATTAGCTTTCTGATCCGCATGCAGGGATATTTTCTTTGGTAAAGGCGATACCGTTGTGACGATGACGATGGACTGTAATCAAATTAGAATAGCAGACTTCAAAAGAAACAAGAAACAGCCAATTTCAAATTTAGTAAGGGTTGATCACGGACAAGATGATAACAGTGAGTGGGTTCGCCAGCTTGATATGCTATGATCTGTTATGTACTCCAACATTCTTTTATACTGTAAAAGCTGGGGGAAAAAGAATGGGCTTGATAAATGCTGCCAAAACAGGGAGTACTGTCGTTTTACATGATTGATGGATTTTGCTTTTTGATGTGATGCCGTGGCTGCGCTGCGGAATTCTATCACTTTTTGTCATGTTTTGATCTGTTGATGGAATGGAATTCGATGCTGATTTTTTTTTTACTCCAGGAAATTTTTACCATTCGGAAAGATAGTGTGAACTTGATTTTTATTTACTCGCCACGAGAAAATAAATGTGAGTACACAGAACAAAGAAGTTGTACTCCCGTTAATCCTGGTTGGGCTTTCCGGCTGTTCATTTCCTGTTTTGCCCATTGATTAACTTTAAGCAAAGAAGTCCTCAGATCCTCTTTGCCGAACACAAATCCAAGTGTCTGAAAAAGTATGCCTTGTAATAAATTCTTTGAAGCCTTCGGTTTTCAGATAAAGATGCTTTATCCAATATGAACCAGAAAACCGATTTTAGAAGAGCAGTTGCGCTGAAACCGGAATAATTTACGCAATACATTTTCCAACTCCATGGTTATGGAAAATCAACCGGAAATAAAAAAAGTAAGGACCCGCTTTTATTCGATTGACTGAAATTTCCCATAGAAATGTACAAGAATGTAGGTTGTGCCTAGGCTACTGATTAGAACTTCATACTTACATATCACTAGCAAGGCTCCCATAATTAAAGTGAAAAGTTCCTTCGAGTGATGACATTTTACTCCCATCTAGTAATTACACACCAGGCATGAACAGTCCTGACCAATGATGCACGGCGTTTTATAATCAATGGACAGTCTGTCATTTAATGTAGTCAACCCTTATATCTATTTGCACAGCCCATATGACGTAAATCGGCCTAAAGCATCCTCGCTATTTTGCAACCATTAGTGATCTCTATAGTTGGATGTGCGAGGCAAACCCAAGACATCGATTTGGCCTTGTACCACAGAGAGAGGGTCATCCATCAGTTTCCATCATTTGTAGAAAGAGGAAATCAATTAATATGTATACACGGTAGCGTATACATACACATACTGCTGTGTTCTGTCAAGCTTCAAAGTTCAAGGAGTCGTACAAAAACCTCATCTTTCCATATCGTTACAAATATTGAAATATTAAACATTATAGTGTGGGAAAGATTTTCAATATGTGTCTCTGCCTCTTTGTGAATCCATATTTTTATAATAGGACTAAACTGTATAGTTATGGGTGTACTGTTCTCGGACACAACACAGGTTCGGACAAGTGTTGCCAAATGTCAGGTTTATCTTAGAGAAAGAGGAACCCTCTGCCGGCCTCTTGCCTGAAAATAGGCACAGAGGGCTCCTAGTGCTATTTAGCTCCCTATAATAGTTCAAGGTGTTTAATGAAACAAATAGCATAGATACACAGAGATATCATGAAATGGTACAAGTTGAGGCATCAAGTATGAATCACAAAGACTTAAAGGCATATTGACACATTATGGTAAATAGTATTGAACTCCATACCTCCATGTTTACTATTTTGTATACATACAATCTCAATTCAAAGGCATGTAAACAATCATTGCATTGTTGAGGCAGGGTGTATCAAAACTACAGGCCAATGTCCATGTGATAGAAAAATTGAGGATATTTGAACAATTGATATAGAACAATATTTAGTTAGTTTTTTAAGCTATACACCCATTGAGCGTGATCCTCTTGACCTTGTGCCACTCAGAAAAATACATAATTCTATTGTTAGAGGGTAGCCAACGTACTATATATCTAGTGGGTGTGGGTGTAGATTAATTCCCACACATATTGCGACGTGCATGAAAATGATGATGATGTCTTCCATCTATGCTACAGTTATTAGTCGCCAGGGTTCCCATGGCATCATCTGTGGATTATCATCCAAGAACGATTAGGATCCTCATGCATCAGGTCCTGTGCCTCATCAGAGGGGGCAAACTGGCTACGTTTGCAGAGGAAATTGCAATTGCTAGTGCGTTGGATTCGGTTACGTGATGGTTTTGAGTGTAGGTCACATCTGATCTTTCAAACGGGCCATACTTTCCATGTTCTATATCTCACTATCGAATTTGGGGTTCTAAATCTGAATTTCTAATAATATTCTCGGTGCAAGTGCAGAGACACTGCACATGAGCGGGTTGTTGCTTCAAAGAATCAATTTCACTCAACACTGTGGGCAGAGCTGACCTTTAACACTTCTACAGTTACTCCCACCACATTTTAGCGCCGGCCATTAAACAAACTATAAGATCAAGACAGACTTCCACACTTTTGGCAAATGTGGAAAAACCGTTAGGCCCACGTACGGCTAACCTGGGTAAGAGGACAGTGAAAATGACTCCCAAACCCAAGACCAGTGAATCTGTCATTATCCAACTATATGGCACAGACCACAGCACCCATGAGCACAGGCCCCACGCACGCTGGTGAGCTCCCCTAAAAGGAAACCAAATACACTATATTACGACCAGTGAATCCATTCCACTGGTTAGAACAACGGCTGGCCCCTAGGGGGTGGACTGCATTTCTTCCCTTCAGAGACATTTCAAATGGACCATTATTGGCACCTGAGAGACCTCGAGAAAAAGCGAACCCCAATTTGATCCAACTTGTGGTAAAAGGAATTCTCCCTTTCGAGATTAAAGAGATTACTGACACAACGTGGCGTGGTAGTCACACACACACAAATACATACACATACTTTATATTACATTATACCTATTATATACATGTATATGATATGGTTACACACACGAATATATATTATATATATATGATACATGAATATGATATGTGAGCGTGTGTTACATCCGGTGAAATGAGATCCAACAATCTGCAGCGGATGGAAATCAGACCGCTCTGAAACATCTTTCATCCATTACCACGGTTTTTTTTATGAAAAAAAACCCCAGCTTGTAACGTCATACGGAATATGTTATAATTGGCCAAGTAATTTAATCAAAGGCGCTTTCCCCTTCTGCATCGCATATTGTCACTCTAATGAAGATTAACTTGTTTTCTCTTCTTATGGTATATTCTGCGGTCTTCCGCTACGTAACGTCCTGTCTAATTGGCATCAGACACCGGTATAAACCCTCGCCCTCTGCTCATTTCCTCCGTGCCTCCTCTGAAATAAATACTACGTAGATCGGCATTCAATATTAAAACGCTGGTGGGTGGAGTCGGGAGAATTATATCAGCAGTGGATCTAAGTAGCGTGCTTGTCTTTTAGCGCAATGATTTCGAGGCAATTCGTCGTCAGGTAAAGTAAACTGGCCACTTGTCTTGTGTTTTTGCAAGCGCGCTCACATCCCTCTGGTCAATTTAAGAAAGTTGTCTTCCGCGTAGGCCTGAGGCATGGGAGCTAAAGATAAAGCAATGCTTGCCTCTATGCAGCCTCCTCCGGGCGTGGAAGGTCCTACAACATCTGCACTTCGACAATGGAGGGCAGTTGCCACTAGGACCAAAAGCGACGGAAGAACCTAGGGTCTCCTGGGTGTTGTTATGATTGGAGCCACAATGCTCCAGCCCGGACGACATGGACCATCAGCCTTAAGGGACAACTGCCCCATCTTTGTCTCGAGCTACTGCCATGAGAAGCTCCCGATCCTCTGGCAGACTTTGCCTCTCTATTATGATTCAGGAGACCTGGACCAACTCAGAACTTTCATGTCAGGCTTTTAACGATTATGTGTCTACTTCTCAAATAAAATACGCCCGGAATTTGAAAGGTGAGGCAGTTGTAAATGGCAAGGCAATCTCTATAATACACACCCTTATGCTCACAAATTGTTTCCGTTTTTGTTTTGCCTGTCTGAAAAGTTGAATGTATCCCCATGGGGTTAGGATCAGCTATAACATATATCCTCTTGTTATTTCCAGGAGAATTGTCCTTCAGGAGACGCAGGTATTTGTAATTCATGCCAAACCCCATGGTTTACTTGACCGACGCCCTATGAAAGTCTCTGTCAGTTGGAAGCAATCCAATGTCTGCCATGCTAATTCCCCTATTAGCATATAGATTACAGCAATCCTGCGCCTGGATATTGAGACTACGGCCATGTCGTTGACATCATTGCCACACTCAGAAGCATTACCAAATACATGTAAAACGAAACTTCACCCGAAGCACCGTTTTAAAGAGCAGAGCTTCATCGACTTATTTCTTTCTTCAATAGTTAGACCCACATCTATATTTTAACTTGACTTTTCGTCGGCCGCAGTAACTTAACAGTAAAGTTTGATTGGCCATTCAGGATCTTTTGAAAAAAACTAACTTGATTTGTTATGTCGCTTCCTGAATTAAATCATTTAAACAAACAAATAAAACGCTAATACGAATATCCCAATAAAGAAACTCGTTGCTGATTATCGGTTTTCATATAAGATGTTCCATATAACTGAGCTATGATGGATCAGTGTCATACCAGCTCAACAAGTCTAGGAAGAGGATCTACACTCTGGTTTTATCTCCTCTACTGCTATACGGTAGTAGTTTATCCAACAGTCCCTAGCAAGCCATTCCGCCGACCATTCCTAGTCAGGGAAGGAAGGAGATATTCGTTCCTTCTTGTCCGTTGAAGTTCACATTTTTACGGTTAAGCCTGCTAGAAGCAACCCCCAGTTCGTTCCAAAGGAGATTCCTCTGCATCAACTCATCTGACACCTGTCAATATATTTCATCAGTATCTCCGGCCATAATGACCCCGGGATAACCTTAACCTTGGGATGAATGACCTTCTGGAGGAAATTAGAGTCGGATGGAAGCTTTGGTGTTGGGCTATGACGACGGAGGACAACCAACGAACACCCCTTGGTCCACAAATACATTTGTAAAAATTGACATCTGTGATGTTATTTAATGACCTCTTCGTGGATAACGTTTTAACCGACCGTGATGCTTGGACATGCTGGATGGACGATGTGCTAGGAAAAGGTCAATTTTCATGGCTTTCCTATGGGGTAAAGTCTCTCACACCAATTCACCATTCGTTATCTCTTGTAGCCGCTTTAAGAGCAAGTTGATGTGAATGGAGCTTTAACATGCAAGTTCACAAAGATAAAACTAATAGTGTAATATATATGTAAACGGTTTGGGTCACGGACGTTTGAAAGAGGACACTCCCCTATCAATGAAAACTTATTTGGATGCTTTTAGCATGATATGATATACTGCAAATGGGTTCCTTACAGCAGAGGCGTTATCTATTTTAGTTAGGGGAAATTAAACTCGATCCGAAGCGGCAGTACCCGCGAGAAAAGGAGATTCAAAATCTGTGCTATGTTGAATAGATTTTCCGAATAGAAGACTTACATAACTCATCGTCATGCACCAAAGGTGCCTGCCTGTAGTCTTCAAAATGGATTATAAGCCAGGAATAATGATGTGAATCTCCTGGTTTGTAGCCATTATGGTGCCGTGCGACAAATTTATTTCAGGAATATATATACCAGAAACCTATCCACCACAAATATTTGCAGCGCTAGACTTGGAATACACCACATATACACATGTTGTATATTTGCTCTAGAAGCGTATTTGTTGTTTGTATAAGATGGACTATTTTTTTTAACAATACCTTGCAATGTATTGTTCTCAGATGCAGCGCATCTCTATAGCCGTCATGTCAATGGTGAGCAGCAATGGGCTTTCACAGGAGATAAAACGAAGGTATCATTATGCGTTTTCTGAAGCAGAACACATTTCTTTCTTTCAGTGTCTGTTACATATGTCATGTGGCACCAAGCATAGTAGGTATACATCTGTGCAACGTACATGTATTTCTGTATGCCTTAAAAACTTGTGTTTTTCCTCCTCGACCTCTGCTCCGACGACTGTGTCAATCATTAAACAGATTTTACATAAATAAGTTGTAACCAGTAACATAACAAGGCCTGGAATGTGGAGTATTTGCACCAAAGTCAATCGGAATCAGGCGTTTTTTATTATATGGATGGGACAAAATAATTACTGTGATGGCATGGTCCCCCATTTGCACGAATCGTGAGGCTTTTTCTTTTTACAACCTCCATCCACATTTTCAAGTTAAAATATTTTACTTTTTAAGGGGCTTCTGTTTTAGTTACATTAATCCTGAGTGCAATATGTTCAGAATGGTTCAAGCGGATCGCTACCACTTCCATTATACAAGCTCGTTTTCGTTGGTTTAGTTTCAATCCCCAAGGAAAATGTTCTCCGTATTCTCAACTAAAATCAAAGTGAAGTATTCATGGTAGGAATTTTAAATTAAACCTTACAACCTTAAAGCTGGATCAGATATAGATTTATTTCTCATGTGTTTTCATTATGGATGTTTTTATTTGCTGATGTTTGGAAAATGTTCCAATATAATTTCTCCCGCAATTTAGAGTGCATGAATGCAGAGATGCTCCTATGACGTTTTCCCTTATACTGCTATTCGGTTCGTGCTGATTTGGACGCTCAAGGCTTTTCTTCTATTTATGAAATTTAACTTAAGGGTAGCCTGTTTTGCTGTTTTTGTTGGTGCATAAACCAAGTGAACAGCATATTTTGTCAATAGTTATGGATGCACATTCCACCACTGGTGTTCAGCTCTGCATATCCGATAGAGAGTGATACAGTTCCCTTAAATTGTAGCCATGACATGCCAGCAGGGGTAACAGTGGATTAGGCATAAATCGGCACTCAATGCTTTTATCATTTTGACACATGCATATGAGCCACGAAAAGGTGTATCAATTTTAGTTTCCATAGTCCTAATTATAAAAATACTATTTCCGGTAAATTCATATAATACCCCGGTTGTATACATGTACTCTCAACTTATCTCACGTGATACTGACTAACTGAACATTGTGTGGCTATTATATTTTTTAATCATTCTACGAGCATATTCTTAACAATGGACCATGCGTATAGTGGGGAATATTTACAGCTAATGCAGTTCTTATCGATTTCTCCATCTTTCCCAATCCATTGTTCAATTCACAGAACTGCGCCCCTTTGGACAGTAGTATTGACATGTTTCCTTGGGGATCGATCCCTGTATATACAACTGGTCTTAATGTTATTGATGAGAATTTTATTCTTAGGCAACATGTCTTACAAGGGTGGTGCATGCAGTCTAATCCTTCAAGAAAATCTATAAGGTTATTGCAACCAAATGGAGACAATGCTCAATGCCCACTTCACAAAGACAGACACAATGATACATACCGCGTCATTCAATTGGTTACAGCATATCGATTTATTCTCTTAAACCGTCAGAAACATACGAAATATTGAAATATCGTTTGTCAATAAGCTTAGCATGGCCGACTCGATGAGAGACGTCTCAGAAACATATATATGCTGCGACGATAGGAGAATTCTTCATGGCTCTTAATGGAACTAATATGCCTTACTGTACTCGACAAAACAGGCTTCATCATTCGAATCTCGACGTTATCATTTTGTCTCAACATACTTCTTATATTAAGTAATAAGGTGTTCACTGACTCAGCACTGTCCTTATATCGGTTAGATTTTCAGAAGCTCTACATATTTAGTAATTTCTGCTAAATTCTGCTAAAAAAAGGGATAAAGGTTGGGTGTATCTGAGTATATTTTGTATCGCATTGATTTAAAGTATCAGTTCTGTTATGTTAAACTGCATTTTGAAGCTCATTTTTGTCTTAAATGTGAGTTATTTGAGAGGATTGGTGAAGGCGAATTGTACATTTTCTGAAAATCTGAACGACATATGCATTATACTCATCGAGAACAAAGGAAGGACGTGTCATTCATTATAGGCGCATAAGTAGTGACACGGAGGCGACTTCAATCGAAGGGCTGTCCTATAGAGCATCCATGCTCCATCTCCCGGGTATGAGTTTATGTTTTCTAACTGCACAAAATTTCCCTTTGTATTATGATGCCATGTGTCGTGGTGATATAAACTGGTATACGTTCTCAACATTCTTATATTTTGGCGCCATTAATTTCTCAGTCAATATCGTTTTCAAAAGGATCATAAAACCTAAAATACGACCCTCTTCACAAAACATTATGGCATTTTGCTTCGAGGATGGTATCATGGGAACTACTCTCTTATCGACGATGTTGCTTTGATGAAAGCTTGCAAGTATTCTACAGGTGCGACTAGCATGACTATCTCTTTAATACACATTGATGAGCCTTTTAACTTGAACGAGTTCCTGAAGTATGAGGGCAAAATGCTCCAGATCCTAAAAATTAGTAACAATATGAACCTAATTCATTTATATATATAAACCATCTTATTGAGTGGTTGTAGTCATGCATGTCATCTTTACTTGGTATGTCATTCCCATTCATGTAAACTGGGCCCTGTTGTATAAGCTAAGGAATAATTTTTTCTGTGGGAATTCCTACGTTTTTTTCCTTTACTTCGTTGGGAAATTCCTACGCTAAAAAGCATTGAAAGTATAGGCTATTCCTTCCCTGCACCATTCCTTCCCAGCTGCTAGACAAGGAAAACTGAGGGAATTCCTTCAGTCCTATACAATTTCAATATGTTTCTCTGGGAATTTTCCTACGACTTTTCCTTCCCACCAAGCAGATGTAATCATGTAGGAATTTACTACAATATTTCCCTCCTTGAACCACTCAATATCCCCTGCCCACTTCAAACAACAGTCTTCAAGGTACATGGTAAATGGGGGGACATGCCTTGTTCTCACTAGTAATAAACACTCTTGAGGCACAAACAATTGAGACAAACTAGGTCAAGGACAAATTTTGATTGGTAACTAATGAAACTCTCAGGTTGGTGGTTCACCCACCCAGTGCTGTTTGTTTTTTCCCAGAAAGGCTCCCCTCTCAGGTCCATGGTTCGAATCCCAGCTTGGGAGGCTTCTTTTTTCTATTCAAATTATGTTAATAATCAACAGAAAAATCATCTAACAGCAGAAACTTTGTACTATAATGATAGCAGATATATATGACTAGTAAAATCATATTTTTGCAGTCAATAAATCCTAAGGAATTCTTGAGGGAACACCTAAAAGGTGTTCCTTAGTTTTCCAGTCTTTTCATGTTTAACTCAGAGGAAAGAATGAGGGAAATTACTTCGGTAGGAAAACTTCTGGGGGAAATTCCTACATAGGGAACAACTACAAGTATCAATGTAGGAAATTCCCACAGCTAAATGGGTCAGTTTCTAGGTCATGCCTGTGGATCTAGATTCTAATCCGTTCGAGATAATCTGCATCAGATTTGAAGGTATAAGAATCAATGCATCTAATATTTTACCCACTTTACTGCTTCAAATTGAAGGAAATGTGTTATTTTAATCTTTAAACCCAAGAAATGAGTGAATCCTATGCATCCTATTTACCTTCTACTTTGCTGACCCACACCTTTACAGCAAGGAATATTCCTACGAGCTGGGAATTTTCTGTAGGAATGAATGTAGTGAGGGAAAAATTCCTACAGAAAAAATTCTTTGCTTAGCTTATACAACAGAGCCCTGGAGATTCCTGGTATGGCTCCACACATTCACCCACCCCCACTCTTCATGCCCGTCCGAGTCACGGATATAAGATCTTAATTGGACCCATTGGTTACGCCTTCTAATAAAGACCCTATATAAAGCATTTCGAAACTAACACAAATAAAGCTGCCAGCATCATCATACATCATTTCATCACCCAGTATTGTTACAATGAGCCGTCTCGTCCACAACTATAGATCTACTGAGTTTTACAGTCATCCGCATTTTAACCACCCAAGTCTTGCCTAGATTCGCAGAGGGAGCCAGGCCATGCCGATTTATTGTTATAATCAAATCTAAGTGGTTTCTTCTACATTGTAGTAATTTGTAGCTTCTGTCTGTCTCAAACTGAAATTGTGGTTTAGCAAGATCCTGGCCGCATTTTTCTCATTTATTTGTTTACTTAATTATTAATCATTAATTTATCAAATGTATATTCATGATTTGTTAACGTGCTGGTCAATGCTGACTCTTTGCAATCTAAATACCTTTTTTTTATTCAATTCAAGGCCAATACAATATTTAATTTATATAGAAGAGAAAAGACGCGAAATCCACCATGGATGTTTACACACGTTGCCTTTGAAGAATATTGTTCGTTGTTCGTCTTGAAGATTATCAATTCATCAGAATGCAAATTTAGCCGAATATTTTAAAATTATTTCTGTGGGTAATACAGTATGTCAGCTATCACATGAAGACATTAATCCTGCTCTTACTCAAGTCAAGGTTGTTTTTTAAAATTGTGTGATTCCTTTTTTTATCATTGGACGCTGGTTTATCCCTTTGAATCCAGATTGATGAGATAATTCATCTCTCGGGCTATACTAGTCAGGTCAAGTTTCCCACATTTATCTGTAAGTAACACAATTTCATTCAGTAAATTCACGAATAACACTATCGCCCATATACTGCGCCAGCTCTGGCCAAAATGGTCAGCATTTCATGCATGGACAGGGACTTGATTCCATTAGATTAATTCAATCGCCATATATATAAACAGACATCTGAGTCAGGAGGTGGACTTACATTTAGACCCTCAGGCGTGATTCACTGGATGGTGTAATCAATGACGTAAATATACTCATCTGAATTCCACACTTCATTGAAGCATGAACACATCCGTGTATTATTTTCAATAGCTAGATCGACCTTCAGGGGCACGGGCCCAATGGGTTTCTCTACGTTTCCCTATGGGTCATCCTGAAAGCAATGCATAAACCAGTGCACAAAGGGTCCCGGGAAGTGTAGTATTGAATAGCTTTGATCATATCTATTTATTCATACCCTTAACCAAAAGCATCCTCCTCCATCCCGACACCTCGACATAATTTCATCTCAACGGCTATTGGCAAGATAGTATTCTTTGCGCAATTGCTAGAAATCATGACCATGTCTTGCATAAATGGAAGGTTGGGTATTCAAAAGCGAGATGTAATTCTGGCTGATCTCGCGACTAGGAGCCTATAAAACAGGGATTAAGCACAGCTGAGTCCTGTAAATCCCCAACTAGTCCTCGAACTAGGGACATCGGGGGTATTTGCCCAGTGATTGACGGGGTTGTCAATATTTGTGCCACTTTGTACGCCGACTCTTGCCACAAAATACCTGAACTGGGGCCACCGGTGGACAAGGCATATGAATCGTCATCTGTTTGTACGTAGAAAGTAGAGGCCTGGGGGAAAATTCACAATTAATTCGCGTAAATCAGATCAGGTTCGGAGTGCGAGCTGGGGTTGAGGGAGCGTTTGAGAAGAAAGACGCCATCTTGGCGCCTGGCGCTATCCGAGTAGCACTAAACGCCTACTTCTCCAACTGACGCCGATTTAGCGACGGCCCAACACCATGGACACATATCGAAAGCTTTCAGTCAAGGCAGACGACAATTTGACCTACCCTATCTATCGCTTTATGAAGTGAGGAGAAAAACATTGGTGTTCAGTGGGAGAGTTTTAATGGCCCTTATTTTCTGTAAATTGGTGGATGCATGATACACGTCATACAAAACCGAAAGATATATTTTTAGATAATGGTTTTAGATTACATAGATTTAATATCCCTTTTCATCATAGGCCCGACAGTGTCAACATAATCAAAGCAGAAATACATTCCTACTGAACATGGAAGAAAGGGTCGTCGGGCGTAACCTACATCTCAGGCGTACGCCCGACTCGATCTAAAAGTTCGCTCGACGCTAATCGGCCATGGCAGTGGCATATTCTTTAAAAAGGAACTGCCAACAGTAGGGATACATTGGTAATTAAAGTAAGAGGGGTTTAAAATTAGATTTTAAAATATTTTAAGTATAGCAAAAGGTGTGTTTAAAGGTAGAGTCATAAGAAGTGTAGTATACTTAAGATTGGCAGAATACTATGCACGACATCTATATGCTTTATTGTATTTAGTCTATCTGACATCTATACCTATCTGATATCTATCTATCTGCATACAATATAATATAATTATTTATTATAATGATATGGTATGGATACAAAATGCAGATTAATTGAACAAAGCGTTATTCCAAATCATCAAATAGAATGATATGTTTATATTAAGGAAGACACTATTATTTCATTAGCAATGAGTATATTCTTTGTGTATTCTTTACAGATGAGATTATTCTTATTCCACTGGTTATCTTTAAAAATTGAATCGCGGAAGTCTTGATAATATATGCTTACACGGGACTGACCCATCTCCACTACTGAGGCGTTCTGAAACACCCTAGATTCTCTCGTCAGTTCTCCCAGTCCTTAGGAAGAGAAAAGGGTCCCCGATCGAGTTGTTATGATTATGGTAATTAAGAGCCAAATCTAATCATCAGCTGATTTGGTTCGCCTTCCTCGCTCTTTGGCATCCCAGAAGGCGTAAAATGAGGCATCCGGTCTAAAGCACAATGGTTTATATAGAACAAGTCTCAAGCCCATGTCGTTCAAATAGTATCGGCTTCATTGCCCCCTTTAATAGATACTGGGTATTATAGTGGAATTAATTGTCAATAAAGCGCTCAGAGCGCTTGTAATAAAATAGTTTAATTTTCGCTTGGTAGGTTGCGATGGTTGTCTTCCAGCATGTAAAATCATTTTTAAATTGACAATAGATAATTCTTGGTATTCATGTATAACCGTTTAGATCAGCGGATCTATTAGGATAAAATACAAATCTGTGTAAATGATTTATTCTGATTGTACTATGGTTCTAATGGATCGCACTGCCAAATACATCAAATCTCATTCATAGAATTATATCCGTAATCTCATTTTGAAAGAACATAATGAAATGACTGAAAGGTTAATTCAGCCTGGGGAAGAATAATTCAAGAGTTGATTAAGCTCGGTATGAATATATTAGGGTTCAGTGTTGCATAAGATAATATGATATTATAGGCACATCATTTGAGATTAGTTGTACGTCTGCAAACAGAATATAATTGCAAACAGAATATAATTAAATTATTTGGTGTGTGCAAGATCTATACACGTGTATGGCCAGCAGATGTATTCGTATTTTGAATCAATTAACAATTGAAACAGGAGTCGGAGGACTACAAACTAGTCCTGTCGTTTAGCATAATTTGATTGGGTATTTAAAATAGCGCGATGTAATATCGGCAATAACTTAGTATTTTACCCTTTCAATAATGTAGAAATCGCGTATTAAATTAATTTAAAGTCTATAATTATTGAATGTATGAGAAGATAATTAATTGACTGACTCTGAATTTCCTGTAAAGTGTATTTAATAGCCTCGTGTAAACTTATATCAAAACTGAAATAACAGTTTAAAGTATTATGAGAATGAAAGCATGAGATGAGAGGAAGCCTTAGTTATTTCATATCTCGTGGCATCCATCGTTCTTAAATCGTCCTGGAAGAGCAGTTGTGTAACAAAAGGACTGTACCCTTTCCGCCTGAAAAAAATGTATTAGATTGTTATATATTTGATTTAAGATTACAATATGTATATCTACCGTTCCATGAACCTTTAATCCAGACAATTCGTAATTCAAAACAGCTTGGTGCCCGACGCCGTGTGCATCGGGTTCTACAGCCGAACATATCAAAACTATGTGTTGACTTTGTCGGCTGCAGACTGGACATTATTCTTCCCTCCTTCCCGGCACAATTTTTAGGAGTTTTTCGGGTCAAAAAAACATTTTTCGTCGTCTATCACTGGAACCAGCGGCAGTCGGCCGTACGTGCATGCAATGCTCGGTGTATTTGATCAGAGCATTACAGCTGCACAATGACTGTGACGAAGGAAGAATCAGTAAGGCATGCTATTTAATAGCAGCAATCTTACATGTTTCTTTAGTATTATATCATGGGTAAATGCACATTCGTGGAGACCATGTGTCAGAGGTTAACCTCCAGGAGGCAAGTTAGGGATCCGGCAGTGAGAAAATGAGTGATTTCCCCGATGCTGCAGGGACCTCTTTATGGCAGTAAAAACCTGCGCCTCTTCTCTCACTTCCTCACCAGCCCCACAGATGAGCGTCCATTTCGCCCTACTCTCTTTTCTTCCAACCGTAGAAAGTGGAGGATATATAATGCAGTGTGTATAATATTAAAGCACCTGCACCCCGAACTACACAGCGTATTGGACGACGGGGACCCGCAGCCGATTGTGTCCGTCCCTCCCAATCAATCCCTTGCAGGAGGCAGTTATTCTTCAATATATTCTTCCATGGTTGTGGTCGCGTAAAACTATTATAGTGAACGTACACTCTCACACCAAATTGTAATATAAAAGCATATATAAGTCATATGACGGGTGCCCCCCCCCCTCCCAGAATTGCGAGTAATTCCCGCGCATTGGACGGGGCGCCACAGGTTCTACACCTCCAGCGTTTCCACTGCATGGTTATTGACCTCATTCCACAGATAGTCAAAGGGATTATCGGACGCTGGTTTTAAACTGTTAATCTATAACAACAAAGAAAGTGCTGCCGCTAAATTAAAAGAAAAATCATGACTTTAACCTGCATATTGACTAATCACAGCCTTGGATACAAGCACACCAGCACATGGGTGCCTATAGGCGGCTATAGCTGAAAGTAGGAATATGGTCCAATTCTTTTGGCCATCATATAACAACTACGCTGAGGAGATTAATGGCACTTTAGGGACATTATGTCCACGCCCATGTCATGTCATATCTGAAAGCATTTGATTCTATCATGTAGATTGAGTTATTTATGGCGAGTTAAATTAGGATTGCGGTTACACAACTCAAAAGTTGTAACGTAAATACTTTACTTGCCGCAGGACGGGTAGGGTAACTTGATTCCAACCTAGTACAAAATATATTTGTTGTATTCCAAATCATTCGTCTTACAATTGAGTGAGTTATGATGAGTTAAAAGCTCCATTGACCCCCTCCCTGTTTTTATTATTTCTGCAGGTAACGCTATATATGTCAGCTATGCATACAGAGATTTTAAAGGAAAATGCATGATTCAATTGTCTGATATGGTGAAAAAATGGAGAAAATACCCGTTTTTCCCATAGGCTCCTATAGTGAACAGTAGTAAATTTCAGTGGTCCCTGAAATAAAAACTAATTCAATGAAATATGGTTTTTATCGGCTTTTTGAGTTTCCTCAACCATGTTCTTTCTCAAGACAAAGTTTATAAAAATTACATGATTCCTTCATGTTTCATTGAACGCTGTTTTTTACCTTTAAAGTGTCAAAAATAAATCTCTATAATATTTCTACCATGTTCGAGCAGCCATTGCAACAATTTCCTACATGTCCGCAACACAATTTACCATGGCGGCAACATATTCCTAGTGGAAGAGTGGCGCGGCAACAAATGCTAACACAGATACAATATTTCCCAGAGAATGCGGTAACACTTTAGACACTCATATCGTTGTTGCCAACATGAAATGTGACGGTGTTTTGTTGGCAACAAAAAAACTGTTTCAGCAGTTTTTTTGCAGGTTTCCCCCAATTGGAAGTCCCCTATTAAAGTGGACATATTTTGAGGTGTGTGTGATTTAATAGTATATGTTTGCACTGGCAACAGGTTCTAACACATAATTTCTTTGGGGATGTTGAAATATGATACTTTTTTTTATCGGAGAACCAATTTTGAGGGTTTGTTTTCACAAACTACGAAACTGCACAATCAGCTGGCAGTTCTGCATCGTTTCGTGCAGTAGGAGACACATTATGCTATAAATCTATTAAACTTCAACTGAGTTTAGATGAAACTAGCATATTACTGATATGTGGGTTTCTTCTGTATCCAAAGACTAGCTCATCTCTAACACATTACTGATATTTGGGTTTCTTCTGACCCTTAAACTTGTAGATGAAAGAAAAATACATCTGAAAATAAACAAGGCAATTATGGCTACATGAAATAGTGTAGCGCAGTATGGGTACACCGGGCCTATGGTATCCCATGGGCATACATGGAAAGACAAAGCTCATGGTGGCAAGCAAATTGGCAACAGGCCCTTACCCACTATAACAAAGGACGGCTACAAAAGAGTATCTGTAGCCATGGATAATTAGCACTGTCAATTTTGGAAATGCTTGTAGATGTCTTCTAGATCACCGAAAAATCAATTCTACTTGAGAATTAATAGAATCATAACAATCGTAATAACGTTATTACGATAATATTTTCTCCTAAAGCCACTCTATGATTATTTGCTTTTGTTTCATTTGCCCTACGCATAAAGTTACCGTTGTAATAATATTGGTGGGGGAGGGGGCGTCGTCACAAGAAGCTTTGTCGGATGGCGTGGGCGACATTTAAACCTTCAACTCCCTCAATTAAAAGCTGGTAATGTTATGTATTTTATTGCGATATGAACAGCGGTTTTTGTATTTCGAAATCAAGAAAGGTATTCTGAAATTTGTATATATATATATGCTTGAACTTTGAATTCCAACATCATAAACCATCTAACTAAGCCTACTGAAATATTTCCTTTTAAAACATTTCCCAAAGAGACATTCGCTGATAAAAGACGATTTCTCGCTTCATACATCTAGAGAACCTGTACGGAGACCAGTCCAACCGCCGAATTTATCTCCATTTAAACCCAACAATCCTTCCTTTATGGCCTACTTTCCCTCTCATCGCGTGAAACCCCAGCTGTTATTCCTATATTTTTGGTGAATACTCTGCCCTGAATTATTTAAGAGGGAGAGAATATTCCCTTGGAACCAAATCTCATTTAAATGTAAATTTCCTAACCTTATAGCGCGAATTTGCGTCCCAATATCCTTTTAGTCGAAGGGAAAATTCTCATCGAGTGATTATGAGGAATGTGCCTAATACGAATCGATTTGACTGTTTTAAGGCTTTAAATAAGAAATACTAAAAAAAGGAATATTTCGTGAAATCGATGACAAAATGAAATGGCATATTCAATTTAGATGACTTTGTTCCCACGAGGGCAATTGCTTTAAAGGGTCGACTAACAATGTCCCGGAGTCAATATGGGTTTCATAGTGCAACGAAGCACAGGAACAACCTGGATTCATATTGAATATCTACCACTGACAGAAAGCCGTCTTTCGATCCCAAAGGTTATTTCCCCAATCGATTCTGTCTGAGACACCTCGTGAATCTAACCATCATACTGTAATTGCGATGGGCAGACACACTGACATAAATCGGGGCTTTCAAAACTGATCGAACATTTAAAACTGTCAAATATAAATGTCATGTCTATGTGGAAGTTTCGAAATCATCCGTTTGATATTTTTTCCCTACTGTCTCCCATAAAATACTATTTGCACGATGCTAGTGGGTGGTATAATGTATACACACACAACGGGCATTTTTTCCGTTTTCAATATTATGACATTGTCTGTTGGTAATCTTCAATTTCCGACTGCTAAAGTTTCACATATCAATGACATATTCTAGGTTTTCCTCACAAGGGAATGGATGCATAAGTAGATACATGATTCATTGATTCATTCGAGGGGGCATCGTATGGGGTCCTCAATTTTAGTCAGAATCTCAGTCTCTTGAGCAGACAGCTTATAATATTTATAAGCTCAGTGTCACGAGTGAGACATTCTATGTGTTCCCTAGAGTGTTTCCTAAATTGATATGGGCATATTGTTATCAGAAAGTAAATATTATTCTCTGAATTGTTGATTCGTGAATGGGATAAGAATGTAGACCTTCTATCTTTCCTATCACCCGAATAATATGCGCTGCGAAGTCCTTCATCAGAAAGTACGAAAATATACCACGACATTCAGCCACCCCGTATCAAATAGGGGATGAACCCTACGTCGGACGTGAGGTCATACATTATCAGGATCCTGGCTCTCATGCCATTACCTGCGTATAAATCATACCGCCAATCTTCTTCTCTGAGGCTGTCACAGAACAACCAATATCAGATGTACTAATCCAGGATTTTATGCAATTCAAAACCTAAGAGGATTTCTCCGATAGCTATAGCTGCCGGTTCCATCCTCCGCTAGGCCCCCTCTCTAAACATATCCATGCAGTATGACTTGCTCTTGACATTTAAGGATATATCCCTTCCATGGCTATACCCAGGAGAGGCGGGACGTTCCTATCCGAGGAAAATATTTCTGCATCTAATGTCACGAGATGGAGTATTCACTGGATTCTGAATTGTCAACACAGTCTGAAGGTAAACACAGGAATCTTTATAATGTTAAAAAATATAACAAAAACCTTTTAGCTTTGTTTCGAAGTATAGCAGCCAATGTATATATCTGTTATTATGTCAAGATATGTGGATGTTAATGTTAGTAAGTATTTAGCATACGGTTGAATGGAAACTTTCTACAAAACCAAATTCATATTTTCATAGTGGTGCTATTGTTATGTGGCGGGAGATATATATTCAATTGAAACTTGGTTCTTGGAATACTTTTTTTACTATTGCTTCAATCATCTGTTTACTATCAAAAGGAAGAACACAAGGATATATAGTCTATTATCACGCATGTAATTAATGTAACACCTTTCTTGTGAAATGCATTTAAAAGATTGTTGCTTGAGGCAATCGTGTTAACTTTTTAATATGGCATGATGTGCAAGGATAGACTCTATTTTTATAGTCTCTTTTGTGAGGTCATTCTGGATTTATTCGGAATTCTAGCCTTAAATCAACAATCAATATTTGCACTGTGGTTAAACTTGGGTGGGTTCAGATTGAATTTGTCTGGGTAATTTCCCAACAAATTTATGCAGTCCCTAAATGTACTTTGAAGGCAAGTGCAAAGCAATTCGTACTCAGCTGCTCGAATGTTCTGTTTCCAGGACTTCGACCGGCATCTGGGTAAACATACAATTTTCTTTTACAAACAACCTTGGTTGGTTCCTATTACAACAGTTAAAGGTGATCGATTTTTGGATGAACACATAATAATGGTAGTCACATACATACTGTTGTCCGTGCCACCCTTTCCTTGTGAAAACATCTAGCCAAAAATGTGCATGTCCTTCAGCCTAGGCATCGACACAGGGCACAAATTACCAACCATGAAGTTGAGAAGCAGGTCTTGCTAGGCCGGGCCACTGAAAAAAGGATTGCCCTGAAAGGAATTGAAGGAAGCGCACTACAAGATCTACAGTTGAACCGTTGCTTGATTTTCGTGGGAATTGAGAGCAGCGGGGAACAAAACTCAACTATTCCTAGCATAACATCAAATTGACCCATTCTTGGTAGATGGTATGCAAACCACCCAGCCTATGATCCCCAGCCAATTGTGATTTCAAGTGATGGTTTCAGATCCCCTATTTTCTATGGATGGGCTTCCACCGTTGCCATCCATCTTAGTCTCTAAAGATCAATATGATCGATCTAACGAGAAAGAAATTCATTCATACAACCTTTCTGGTTAATAACCATGTAGTCGTATAATGGGTCATTGATGAATTTCTGAATATAGAATGATTCCGTTTGATTTAACTAATGACCAAGGATCTCTTTAACGCAAGACCAGTGGAATCTGAGGCAGGGTTCGGAGAATCTAATTAAGGATACTTGTCGGAATAAACCAGCGGCACAGTCTAGTTTTCACCCCTGTCCTCGCAGCACTAATCGAGGATTCCCAATGCTATCATCGTTTTCTATTAATCGCACAGACACTCGCAATGGACACTCTTTGATGGACTATTTCCTGTAATCCAGTTGTCCAATATGTGCACACTTCTAGCGTCACGGCCCTAGCGTCACAGGAATCCTCATACTGTACAAAAGGATCCAGACCGACGGACATTATTTGACGGTATGGGCATGCATGCAAGATGTCTCATTAGTGGTCCGTCCTAAAACAACCACAGAATGAAACCGCCTGCCCAAGATTTTCTCTTTAAAGAGGAATGGAATGAGAAATGCTATAGGAGGCTGCTTGTTCGCACTGGCCTTCCTTATGTTTTACTTTGAGGCTTGCATTTGATCTATGACCTGAGATGTGAGTAAGTGTTAGGTTTATATTATCCGGCCTTGATGAATGGAAGGAGCTGCCATTGCCGCTTGTTCTCAGCTAGACTGAGCAATACTAACCTAGCTACCAATAGCAATCTGTTCCTACATCCCCTCGTTGATGAAGTGTCAAGAGCAAACAAATATGGTATACGGCACTACATTATAATACAGTACATATCGTATACTATGTAGTATACAAATTATATTATGCAATATAATATTATGTATAATACATTATGCAGTTCCTGGCAAGGCGTTAGGGCATCTTGCTGGATCTCCCTGGTCCACCGAACAGTGCACCAGCAGCCCCTTAATATCGGTCATTAATCCTATAACTATAGAAGCCCCAACCCCACCCCGTGTATCAGGGGTAGGAATTTATACAATTCAGGGGTGGTCCAAGACAAAGCAAATCCGCCCCCGCCCCCCGCCCCTGAATACTATGAGATCAGTAGAGGGTAGGAAAACAGTGACAGACACCCATTTCCTCTGGCTTTCCCCTTCCCTTATACCCATACACACACCCTCCCCCCCCCCCCCCCCAGTTCCGCAACCTCTTCTATCCCCCTTTCCCTCGCTAGCCCCTTCCTCTCTCCCTCCCTCAGTTTCATGTAAACTCTGTTGAAGTTTAATAGATTTATAGCATATTTGTCTCCTACTGCACGAAACAATGCAGAACTGCCAGCTGATTGTGCAGTTTCACTGTTAGTGAAAAAAACCCCCTCAAAATTGGTTCTCCGATAAAATAAAAAAGTATTATATTTCAACATCCCCAAAGAAATAAGGAGTTAGAACCTGTCGTCAGTGCAAACATAGACTAATAAATCACACAGACATCCCCTATCTCCCCATTACCTCCCTCCCTTCCCACATTCTCTCTCCCCCTCCCCCTACCTTCCTCTGTCCCTCCCCTTCCCCATCCTCTGTTTACCTCCCTCACCTCCTCTTCATCCGCTAATCCCTCCTCCTTCCCTATCTCCCTTGTTCCCCTCTTCCACTTCCTGCTCACTTCCCCTTCCTGCTCCCCCCCCCCCCCCCACACACACACACCACCAAAAATGAAAACGCACACACTGTAGTAGGCCTAGACAAACTGCTCTGTTGGCTCATCATGTCTACAACATAGTTAGGAAAAACCACTACCCAGGTAACCTCACTTAGTACCTCACAATTAATTAAGGCTTCTTGAAAGTTAAAGCACTATACATTGAGTTTGTCCGAAGCCTTTCAGAACCTTGTTATGTCGCACTTGTGTAGATAGTCGTTGGTGTAAGCACCAACTACAGCTCAGGAAAGAGGTATTGGTGCGTTCAGATTGCCCCTATTATCGCCCACTACTAATTATATTCATGAGGGCGCATAGCCATCTATTATATATTCGATTCGTCTATAGCAATGGATACAATATGATAGTGATATGGAGGGTTCAGACTGGTCGAGACACCGGTCAGAAAATCGGACAAACCCCTAATTTAAGGGGTGAGTCCGGTTTGCTGCGAAGGTAAATAAGTACGCTTCTATGACATATCTAAGACCAACCAACCCCATCAATCTCCATTTCTCATTACCATTACCATCTCATCATTACCACACTTATTCTACATGAATTTGCTTTATTATGTAAGGAATTAGCATTAAAAACTTTAAAAAAAATTAAATAAAGATTGAAATGTAAAGCAAAAATAAAGGGTAGGGTGGAAGACCGGGCCTGGTCCAAGCCCTCCATAATGATAGCTATGGCCCATGCCACTATAATATTACCTGAATAAAGATATTTTGTTTAAACAGAAAAAACATATAGAAGCAAGATTGACACAAGTGATTTCTGTCGTTAAGTATATATATCAAGAAAGAAATAAGAGAGAGCGTTAAACAATAATGATACCAACGGGCTATCAAGCCTTATGAGGGGGATTGTACTAATCACTCATTAAATCTAAAATACAATATTTAAAATAACCACCTATAGCGCACATGGAGATCAATTAGATAACTGAACAGCAATAAAATGTTTATGACGCCATTTTTATTCAATAATTACCTTATTCACATCGAAGAAGACGAAGAGGATGTTGCCGTTTGTAATCCTCCGGTATGTTATGCTTCATATGCTCTGGTATGTTACGCTATACGCCAACCAAATTGCGTCATTACTGTAACCATGGAACTCAGAACTGATCGCTGTGTGCAGTCCGGATCAAGCGAACTACATACCCGATCTGCACCTAAACAAGTGTATAATAATCATAGAAACCTTCCATGCTTCCTAGTCATATTTCTCTTTTACCCACACTCTTTCTAGTTTTGCAGTATATACTGTCATGATCATTATACTATTTATGTATCATATGATTAAAAAAACTTAATATGCTCATTATCTCCGTCAGAATTTTCGTCTTCAATAACGCGGGCACGCACTATACATTTATCTTCAGTATATTTTAATCAACTTTAATAAAATATCAATTTCTTCCCTGCACCCTCACCTTCTACATCTCAATTCCATGCTGCGATTCTATATCCACTATACTCTTCCTCTCGTCCACATGCAACCAACACAAGTATACAACTTCTTGATAATACAAGTTACAACGCTGAAACTTGGTAGTCGGAATTTATGAGCTGACATATATAGCCAAATGCTGGCGACCGCAGCTGGACCAAGGAAATGGATATACATGGAAGAGGGCATTAGAGGACGGCACGGTCAGTTTAATAATTGGTTTACGTAAATAACCACCATCTTGTAGCCAGGGATCCCCATTTACTGCACTCTCTTAAAGTCGATGCTTATAAAGGTGAAATATTGCATGTGATTCCTGGGGTTGTTCGGACCTCGATCCTTCAGCATCACCTGATGGCTCTATTGGCCCGATAGAAAGGTGGATATCTGATTATACGTTTTATCTACTGCTCCTTCCATTTCGGGCTGGATTGCTCCGCCTTGATTACGCAGACCTTCCTGGCATCCCTCAGCTCTGAACTGAAGAATAAAGTGGCGCTTGTGTGGATGGGGCCATGTGAGACCCAGGAGCAGGTTGAGAGCGTCTATACTTTAGTCACTCATACACATTTAAGAGATGCAGTGAACGATCTACGATTCTCCTGCCTGTCCAGAGTGCATTTTCCACATCCATGCCCTCGCTGAACAACCAAGGCTAGACGAATAATTACGTTGTGAAGATCAAATCCTCTTTTTTAGACGAACAATGTCCTCAGGCCTACAGCATTGGATGGAAACGATACCTCGATCAAAGATTTAAATTCGAGGTCGCAGCTGGTGCCTCGTAATTCTTTGATAGCGCAAGTAAGTGGAAGTAGTATAAAACCAATTCTGTACTCTTCACAGTTGAGCCATGTTTTATTTCTCATATCCAGTATCGAATAATTATTGTGGCCTCGGTGTGGCATCAATATCAGTTGGCATTATTATGGGCAATAACTATAACCCTGCTCGCTATAACGATGTTACACTGGCCAGAACAATGATAACATTATGAAACACTCTGAATGGTTCTTTGATTTCTGGCGAAGGTTCATTCCAATGATCCACTCAAGTATTCCCATGGTAACGTTTACTTCGATTGGCCACAAGTGCCCCAAAATGCTTTCATTGAAAAAATGTCCAGCCGGAAACATTTTTATGGCTAATACACCAACATCAACAAAATTTAATATATAAAAGGTAAGGCTTTTTTTCTTAGAGGATCGGATTCACCCATGAGGAAATTATGTTTAAGGTAATGTATACGTTACAGTACAGCTCACGGCGCTTGATAAAAAAGTAAAAACGAAGGAAGGAAAAGACTGATTGGTCTTCGTATTCAAAATGGCATGGCTGACCTATCAGCATAGAAGGCATTTTAAAATAGGTCTAGCGTCTCAAGGCAGATCACCGAGCCCAATATAAGGGAGAGAAAGAAGGGGTATTCTTATACTAGTGGTTACAGATATATAGCTACAGTTCTCTAACATTCATAATAGTATACACATTTTGGCTACACATACAAGAAATGTTATACAAATGTGCTCTAGAAAGCTTTTGACTTTAATTGGTTGTGGGTCAAAGCATCACGGTAAGAAACAAAAGAAAGAAATATATCCTCAAATGTAATATCTTAAAAGGTTGTCTCTATTATCTAGTTTTGCTTGCTATGATCTGTAGTGGTTTAAGCGACCAGTTCTGTTAACAAGTTAAGTTTATAAGAACTGGGAAACCCATGCATGCATTTACCATCAATACAATTTCTAGTTATACATGTATTGTTTTGATGGTACACGTATTGAGTGTTATCAAACCATTAGGCTCCTCCTAAAAAAAGACCGGTGTGTAGGTTCCTATATAAGAGGCGTTTCATCACTATTAGAGATTGAGAAGAAAGGAAGATGCTTAAGCTATAGTTTAGATGACACGCTGAATGTCCAGCGCTACTTTTCTTTCTCGTCTCAAGAGCTTACTTTCTATGAAAAGACACCGTTCTTCGCACCCTTAGACAAAGAGGTCCCCGACGGCACCAACGAGTATAGTATAATTTCACGTTGTGCCTGTTAATGATACTATATAGTATCCTTGCTAAGCCGATTGCATGATCTCTGAACTCTGAAATGTGATTGAAATTGTTGTGAGTAGTGTGTGGTTTCACCACGGCATACTTGACTGAGTTGAAGCATCCGTGACTTACCTAATCATTCATTCAGAATCAACCTTTTTCATCCCCTTTTTAACTTTGAAAATACATCAAGAATACCTTAAAATCCACTACACCAAGAATACCTTCAAATTCGCATTAAAAAATGTATGCTTTATCTGATTATGTAGGAATTATCATCGGATGATTCCGGGGCATTGTGATGCTGACCAGTGACAACAGAGGGAGTGACAGCTCCCCTCATCTCCTCTCCCCGACACCAGGGGATCCCTCCAGCGTGCGACACCAGCACGCGTCCCTCTCCCACTTCTCCTTCAGCCTCCAGGTAGTTCACACACATATACCCCATCGGCTCCTTCTTCGAGCGTGTAACCCCCTTTTTGGCTCGATATCCCAGCCCACGACATCCATACTGGGCCGTTGGTCTGGACATCAGTACTACCAACTTGGGTGAACAGAAAGTGAGGAATTATGCATACCATCATGCCGAGAAGGACGAGAAGCTCAAAGAAAACCCCTCAGCACGAGGAAGAGCATGAGGAGGGCTCCCAACACGACGACGGTAGCCACGTTAGCGACCAGTCCAGCGAGGTGCAGTTTAAACCACCAAAGAAACCCTCGGTCAAGTCACTATATGAAGACTTGGCAGGAGTATCTGGAGAGGTGTTTGAAGTAAGGCGGGATATAGCCAATCTAACAAATCTATTTGGACAATTCCTGAACCAAGATGGCCGCTCATCACGTGCTTCAAGCGCATCAGGCTCCTCCTGGCGCTCCCGGTCGACCGTTAGGTCACAGGGGACAAAGAGGGGGAGAGCACCATCACCTCCCAAGTCACCACCGCACTCGCAGCACGAACACGAGGAGGAGATGGGGCACCGCAGGCAGCCCGGTCACTCCTCCAAGTGGATATCAGACTCTAGAAGGCGCAGCTCGTCCACTCCAAAAGTAATCAGAGGACAAATGTACGCAGATGACTTCATAGAGAGAGAGATTGATCGCCAAAGATTCGCTCACCAGTTACACGGTAGGGTAGACATTATTACGGATATACACAACGCTAAGATCTCCCCAAAACCCTATATGTACGTGTACAAGGAGGGGGTTCAAACGGTGAAACCAAAACTAGATGCTAGGGGGGGCCTCACATACAACGAGTACCTCGACGGTTTCCTCGCCCTACTCGATGACCCCCAGGGAATTGCTGACCCAGACGACTATCCCCACCTCATGTATCATTTACGCCAAGTGACAAAAGATAGCCTCGAGCGCCATGGCCCGCTGTAAAGAGATGGACACACCGATCAAAACACTGGCCAGACATAAACGATGTAAACAAATGGAAGGGGCTTGGTGAGCTATATCAATGTGTCAAGTCGACAGGCCTACCAAACTCTTTAAGCGCCAGGAGGCCTATACCTACTAAACTGAATATTACTGGATGGCAGCAGCTGCTGTCAAAGTCTACCCAAGACCAAGAGATATTCGACTTCGTCAGATTTGGGTTCCCCATGGGCTACGTGGGCCCAGCATCTGATAATGCGGGCGCTAAGAATCACCCCAGTGCCACGAAATACGGAGACAAGATAGACCAGTTTGTAAAGAAGGAGCTTCACCTCAATGGCATCATAGGCCCGTTCATGCAGCCTCCTTTCAAGCAATGGACTCACACGTCACCTATCATGTCCCGCGCAAAACGAGACAGTGATGCACGAAGAGTGATAATAGATCTGACATTCCCTGAGGAGTCATCTATCAACAAGTACATTATTAAAAATTCTGTGTGGGGCGTGCAGAGGGAGGACTCACTCCCCACAGTGGAAGATCTAGTCAGTCACCTTAGGAAGGTTGGGACAGGGGCATACCTCTCTGTGATTGATATTGCTCGTGCTTATATAAACTTCCACAGCGACCCCCTGGACTGGCCCCTGCTAAGCCTAGAATGGCGAGAGGTATGGTACTGTGACATCACCATGCCTTTCGGTAGCAGGGGCTCCAGTGCCCACATGCAGAGAGTGGCAAACGCTATAGTGGGCATGCTATGCAGAAGAGGCATCAGGGCCTTCATGTATTTAGACGACCTCGCTCTTGTTAGTGACTCCCTAACTGAAGCAAACAAAGCATACGCCTGCGCAAGGGATACACTTGCTACCTTAGGGCTCGTCGAGGCTGTTGACAAGCTACAGCCCCCTAGCCAAGTGGTCAGGTGGCTAGGCATAAACGTTGACGCGCATGATATGACTCTATCCATCCCACAGGACAAGGTAGAACAAGTGGTGTGCTTAGCAAGCAAGTATATCAAGAAATGATCCATCACGAAGAGAGAGCTTCAGTCGATCATAGGCTCCTTCATACACGTCAGCAAGTGCATACCACCAGCAAGACTGTTCATATCATGCCTGCTAGAGGCACTAAGGGGTTTCAATGGCCTACACCTGAACATAAATAATGATATGAAGGAAGACCTCAGGTGGTTCCAGGCATTCTGTAGTGATTGGAACGGGGTGGCCATGATCCCTGACACATATGCAACCAAGGTGTATCTAGTGGACGCGTGTCTGTCAGGAATAGGAGCTACTGATGGGCAGTATGCGTATGCACACCGCATATGCCCCTCAGACATGGAGTCCGACAACATATCCGAAGTAGAGGCACTTAACATCGCCATAGCACTGCACACGTTCGTGTCAGAACAAGATAAAGGATCACACATTCACATCTTGTGTGACAACATGTCAAGTGTCCAAGTATTCAGCACCGGAAAGGGAAAGAACCATGCCATGATCGCGGCAGCACGCATGGCCTGGATGATCCAGGCCAAATACAACTTAATGATCAGTTATGGGCACATCCCGGGGGCGATAAATAATGTTGCAGATGCCCTTAGTCGAGCCCACCTTGGGGAAAAACAACTAATTGATTCCAATAGATGGGTTAATCATTATTCGCTTAACACTGTACCCCCATGTACATACGCCCTACAACAATGCCTCCTTACTTTCAGGGACTCCGCTGGAGGCGCTAATAAGGCAGGCAGAGCAGACACAGGGGCAGGCATGGTCTGAAGGCACAAAGGCCAATCGTACGTCGGCAGTGAAGGCATATCTGTCATTTGCACGTGACATGCAGTTCGACCCTCAGCAACCGCTAGTTGAACATGTGTGTGCGTACATCCAATCTGTGGCTAACAGGACCCCATCACCAGGCACGGTACGCAACCATGTGTCACACATTAAGACGTTCCTCACTCTCTGTAACTCTCCAACACACCATTTCAACCATCAAAGGGTAGCATGGACCCTGGAGGGTCTCATGAGGAATAAGAAATACATTCCCAGGACAAAAGAGCCCATACCGGTGCATCTTATTAAAGACATGGTCATCAAACTACCACAAGACTACAACTCCACCGTAGTAGGCACCGCAGTACTCATAATGTACTACGGCACCCTCCGCCAATCAGAGGTGGTACCTCCATCGATCTCCAAGTTCGACCCCGATCAACACCTCACCAGGGCTGACGTGGTAGTCCATGATGAATACGTCACCTTGGACATCAAGGCGGCCAAAAACATGCAATCAACCTTCCAAAGGAGGTCAATCCGGCTGAATGCATGTGATGATAAGAGACTGTGCCCTGTGGATAGGATAAGATCTATACTACGCCAGCAGCCCACCAAATCAACACGCCAACCGCTCTTCACATTTGCAGGATCGCTGAGACCCATCCCGGCATCTTTCCTGGCAAGAAAATGGAAGGCACACCTGGTGGACAATAATGTGGAGGCTAGTGCCCTATCGCTACACAGCCTCAGAAAAGCTGCAGCCACCACTGCCACTCTAGCAGGGGCCTCAGAGACAGAGGTCAAACGACTGGGGGGCTGGTCATCGGATGCATTTCAGATATACATGCATACCGACCAGTCTAAAACCAACTCAAGGCTAGTGAATGCCATGACCTCGAGCCAGCCACCACGTGGTCCTATGCGCACGGACAAGCGCACTGGCTAACATTAATAACAACGATAAATCATATATAGAAACTCTAACCCTATGTCAACACAGGGACGCAGAACTGAACTTACCATAACAGTAATTCACATCTGGAATTGACGAGTTTCCCTTCATATAATGCCTGACTTCCAGCCATACATAATTAAATTACACTCCCCACCTGGCTCGCAACCATACACCACTCTATTTCTTTTACCCTCCCTCCTCTTCCCCCTCTCCTTTCTCTAATGGCTTTGGCCTATATTAATAATATCTAAATATTAATTAATCTTATAATATCTAAGGTTAATCAACATGGTAATCAACCAACATGTAATTACCTAATCAATTATCCATTATGTAATACCAAGGGTAATCACACTCATAATTCATTATACAATAATTATTGATGTTTGTCTGCCATGTAACATATACCATTCCCATGTGCATTGTTCGACAATAAACATCAATTTCCCACACTCCATCTCTGTCTGTTCACTGGGGAGCAAATTCATAATGATGTAGGAATTATCATCGGATGATTCCGGGCATTGTGATGCTGACCAGTGACAACAGAGGGAGTGACAGCTCCCCTCATCTCCTCTCCCCGACACCAGGGGATCCCTCCAGCGTGCGACACCAGCACGCATCCCTCTCCCACTTCTCCTTCAGCCTCCAGGTAGTTCACACACATATACCCCATCGGCTCCTTCTTCGACCCACCCACCCTCTCCTTCTCATCAGGCGAGTCGGGGCTCGGCCCTATATTAATAATATCTAAATATTAATTAATCTTATAATATCTAAGGTTAATCAACATGGTAATCAACCAACATGTAATTACCTAATCAATTATCCATTATGTAATACCAAGGGTAATCACACTCATAATTCATTATACAATAATTATTGATGTTTGTCTGCCATGTAACATATACCATTCCCATGTGCATTGTTCGACAATAAACATCAATTTCCCACACTCCATCTCTGTCTGTTCACTGGGGAGCAAATTCATAATGTAGCTAGAATTAAGGCCTGTCCCCACCCCCACGTTTGCCTCAAAATACACAGAAATTCATCCCACAAAATCTCCGAGAAGCACTGCATTCGGTGTGGCATTCTTTATCGTTATTGTACAACTTTTCTTCTGCTATTGGCATCCATACGTCATCAGCAACACCATGCCATCATGACTATATATATACAGAACTTAGAACCACAAATGGGACTCTTGGATTCCAGCTATCCCAGTCACGCTATGGCAAGATCAAGCCAATTCTTTGTCTTATTGTAACTATTTACTGTGATATCAACTTCCCATATGACTAGATCAACATCCGATTCGGAATAACAGCAAAATCAATAGCAAAATCATTGGCCATTTATTTCAAATTACCACTAAGTCATTTATTCCCAAAGGTTCACATTCAAATGTTCTGAGGGTTAAGCTATTGGAGCATTGTCTGTTCGATGGAATATCGTTTCGGGATGAACTTTTCGTCTAACAAATGTTCGTTGAACCTCTCTGAGCAGCTTTAAATAACGAATACTCGTTATCCTGCATTATCTTTGAGCATCTCTACAAACTTACATGATGTACTCGTATTGCCTGAATACATATCTTGTGCATTTTAACTCCAAACATGAATTGTATACATATATGATCCATTTATTGTGAAAAAAACACCAACAAAAATACCATGCCATATACTGCCATTCATTTTACCTCATAGCTTAATTATCAAACCATCATATTTGCTTTTGCATAGTTTAGGCGGTATACATATTTCAATCATTGCAATATTTCGATATAAAAAATACCTATACACGTCATTATGTTTCAGTATTAATTTAAGGCACTATAACTACATCGGCGGATATAGCTCTATGACTGTAAAGCGCCTTTTGATGTGCTTCAACCATGGAGGTGCTATATTGATAACAAAACTAATGGCATTTTAATAATAGCCATTGATACATGTAAACATTACAGTATGTAGGGCCCCCATAGTTCTGAAACGGTAAATATAGATATTTTCAGCAAGGAAATAAAGTCTGGCTTGAAAATATTATACGAATAGTCCCACCCAGCAGGCTGGGGCTGGGGCTGGGTCCCGATGATATCAAGAATAGTATCAAGAATGATGTGAGCAAGTCGACATGCGGGGAATGCATGTGTGTAGATGAACAACTCCCTCACACCCCTTTCTATTCAGGAACACGTGGTATTTATTCCTTGCCTGGAGCGCTGAAGCTGGAATTTCCTGCTGTTAAACATATGTTCCATTGGTATGCGCGATAGATTGAAAATTGCTTGAAGGGAAGATCTAAGATCAGAAAAGACTCCAGATTTTGAAATATGAGAAGGTTACTGGATGGAATGGTTATGTTTGGTAGGCGGGTGGGAGGAATACCACCTTGAGAGGAATGCAGGTTGCAAATCAATTTTAACACGCCATGGTTCCATTTTGAGAGGTTATACACCAACATTCATGATAGTATTTAATGAAGATAGCGTACATCAATACCGCAGAATGTTCAGTAATTTCGCCTAGCCGCTCAATAAAGAACTGCTTGGCCATTTACAGTCTTACCAATCGACTATTGTAAGGTTTTTTTTATTTTTCTTGTGTCCCAAGTAATTTTAGATTTGCCTATATTCACTGTAATACAATTGTAATTATTAGGGATGTTTTTCAATCTCCATTCAGAAGAAGTTTCCAATCAATCTGATAATTATGTGGTAGGGGAAGGATCGATTTATAGGTTCTCGGTAAAATAATATAATTTATTATTTACTTTAAAATCTGATTCATTATTCTAGTACCCCTGAAATGATAAATGAAATTACCCAATTGAATATATCATAATTGTGATTATTTATTAAATGACAGTTGTGTGCAATGTCTCTGTATAAAGATTGTAACAACGTTCTTTTCGCAACCTCAAATTTAGATTTTCATATCCCCATCCTTTATATACTAGTTCAAACAACCGTAGATGTAGAAAAGTTGCAGACACGGTATTCTCTCAATATTGAATGAATCGGTTTTAGAGCTTCACTCTCTGCTAAGATCGGTCAAGAATGAACATTTTCTACTCTTTGTTCGATTCTTTTCATGCATGGGATGCATTTCTTACCGAAAATCTGCATATTGGAAGTATTTTGTAGAAGTTTATATAGGCTTAAATAGAGGCAACACACAGATATAAGCAAGGTTCCTGCCGCGGAGGTTTGCGTCAATCTTTGTGACGTCCTGTGTCAGTGTGTCGTTCTCACCCAGTTACCACTGTTTCAAAATGAAACCATGTCAGGCCTTCACCGTACTCATCTCCATTAACTAATCGTAATAAAAAGTAGCCCAGGATAGTTTGAAACAATTCGAAATATGTTTGACAACACCTGGCATAGCTTAAACCCAATTCTTGTTATATTTTTCACAAATCCCGATTTTTATTCTCAGCAATCTTAGCCACTTTAACTCTAGGTCGGGATTACCAACAACCTTACATGTTGGGATTAAACATCATAGTTTGACTTTGAGTCAAGATCTTCAGTTACAATTCAAGTTGGTGTTGAAAAACACACTATTTTGACTTCGGGTCAAAATTGTTCAATTAAGTACAGTTGTATTAGAAACCTCACTACTCTACTAGGTCACATTTGAAACAATTATTTAACAAAAAAAGGGGGGGTTTATCGCTGTATCGATCTTAGTTTATAAGGCATTACACGCCTGAGATTTCGAACCTTACGTCTCAATACATCGTCACTTCGCTACATCTGAGAGACTTCATACATAACATTTTCATTTTCGTTATGACATCTACGAAACATCATCACCCTAAAAAAGGGTCATGTTCGGGGTAGTACCTATGCTTAAGGTAGGATCTAAATTCCTTCCTGTTCTTTATTAGCTGAACATCATCTGGTAGCTTATTCCAGATTGAGGGCATTTTATACATAAAACTTCTTTTGAACATTTCTGTCTTTGGGTGCGGGATTTTTAGTTTTTTCCCTTTCTTGATACTTCTTAAATTGATATTGCGTGAATCGACCTTATCGGGTTTTAGTGAACAAAGGTAAGCCCTTTCCAGGAGGTGTCTATTCCTCCTAGATTCTAGGGTTGGAATGTTGAGTGATTTATGTATATCTTTCGTACTTGTGAGTTTTGGGAGGCCTAGAGCAATTTTAAGGGAAGAATTTTGAAGGGTCTGTAATCGGTTAAGGTGGGTCTGCGGGGCGGAAATATCTAGCCATTGCGCACAAATAGTTGACCGTAGAATTCGTTTCCTTTGGAAACGCACAATATATACATTAACTTAAACTGATTATAAAGTTAAACAGAAAAATAGTTCATTAAATGATTGATTAACTTAATAAACTCATAACTTGTTGTTCTGCATGTTCTGGGAATCTGGGATGTCCCCATCTGTGTTTTGGGTCTGTATACAGGTCCGTCGACCCTGTGTGAAGGACATTATATGTGGTTTTTGAAGGTATCTGGGGTGAAAATGTGATTTTGAAGCCTTTTTTAAATTGGGATCTCCACACTCTATCTATAATATTATATATTTAGATAAATAAGAATTTCAATAATTGTATCTGTATTGTATTTCTATATTGTATCTGAATGAGCATCACAACCTCAAAAACATATAGCCCTTATAGGGACCTCCAGCATAGATGGAAATGTTTACTGCAGTGGATGAAAATGAATATAGACTTTGGTTATTTGGGCATAAGCAGGGTCCCTCAAACATGGGAGGCCTATGCTGATCCCTGAACGCAGATAGCGACGCATGTTTCCCTCAAATCCCTTGTCCAAATACTCCATTGGCAACTGATGTATCCATGTGCACATCCTTGGTTCCTGTCCCAAGGACTTTTGCAAACAGTCAACTGGACTCAAAGGGAGAGCAGAGGATAAAACAACAAGCCAAAGGCATAAAAGATACTAGGCAAGATTGCTCAACCCCCGTTGACAGAGAACGCATCGCAACTGCTCCCCATACGATCCCTCAAGCCGCCATGTTCCGAGGATTTGGATTACCGAAACAAACTCGGCTCATCTGTTTTCGCGATCAGCGATCACTGTTGAAAAAGCATCGACAAAAACATTTCCATTCAGAAAAAGTTTCCAATCAATCTGATAATTCTGTGGTAAGGGAAAGCTTAGTTTCTCTGTAGGAAATCTCTTTCATCTTGCAGGCCTATTAATTTCTTTTTATGCAAACTGTTTGGGAAAAACCGGACCGGAGTCTGGGGTTAATTTTTCGTTTCCCTGCTTACCATGTGCTCCCCGTTCCCAACCCTATTGTGTTGACACAAGACAGACTATAGTTTTTGCATTATCAAAGCACTTGGCTTTTGCCGGCGGTTATGCTTACAAAGCTACAATCTTCATATTGCCTTTATGCGATCTCTTCAGTGCCTATAGGCAAGAACCTCAGTGGGGTGGATATATTCATATTTATGCACAGGTGGAGAGCATCATTCGCGAATCACTTCATAGTGATCCATATCCATAGTTGCTCATACGAGATGTGCATTTAGAGCATACAGACACGCATATATATATATATATATATATATGATCGTGCAACCTGGATTATATATTTAAAGATGAAATGGCTGGAAAGTGGAGTTGTTTTTAATGTCAAATAAGTATGATGTGCACAAATTGTGAAAAACTTACAACATACATTCTACCAATCACCTCTCTCACTCTGACAAGTTACTCTTGCAGTTCTCAGCTCTGTGTATCGTCCGTTAATTTCATTGGTACGATAACATTTTTTATTTGATTTTAAAACATTTATTAATTCCATTAATCGGGTACATTTACTGGATTTCTCCAATTTTCCATCAGTATTCTAATTTTTAATATCATCATACACACGAGGCCGTGTATTTTCTCACTATATATAAGGGCCGTGCAAATTGCCAAGTAAATTAGGCTATGTTCGTTTGTTGTTGTTTTTTACAAAAACCAAAGCGCTGTACATAGACGACTGGATAAAGGTCTGATAATTATTTGCACCGGCACCATACGAGTTGGAAGAACATGCTGTAGGCCACGTTGACCAGTAAACCCAATCTCTCCTCTTGGTTCCGAGCTTGTATTTCCTCCTTTTATTGAACGGAAATACTCCGCCATGTTGGTCCTCGGTTACACTGGAACTCAATCGGCCTTTCTTTGTTCTAAACCTCCGGTTCAGTCTATTGTTTCACGAGCATTCTTTCAGGGTCAGGTGATGGCGTTTTGGCAAGCTGATCTCTTGAAACCTTAGATTGCAATTGTGTATCATAGCAAATCTTTCTTTTAGTCTGAGATGCATTTATCAGAAGAAAGTTAGTTCAAGTATATCACCGCCTGATGTATGCCACGTTCGTAACATCATAATGCACATACACAGTGGCATAATAGAGTAAGTATTACTCTGGAACATACATATTGGGAATAGTTTTCAAAATATCCCTTCCTCAGGAGTTGCCTATAGAGGGTGTCTGACAGGGGAAAGCTTTGACTGGCCACGCCCAATCTTTTATAGTCAGATTGCAGGTTTAACCCTGAATTAATCTATAGGGGACTTAGCTTAGAAATAGGTCAGAGTTACAACTACATTGAACTAGTTTAATCTACATTTGCTAAGACGCGCGCGGAATCGCTCGAAGAAGAACCCTGCATCATTCTATGTTTCACATCGGGTTAGGATTTGCGTCTTCTATTATATGTTATAGCCTCTGGATATCACTAAGAGAAAGTGCATGCAAGTTAACTCATCTCATTTTTATAATTATATCCATGACCTTTCAACTGTAGAGGTTAATAAGAATGCCCTCTGTGCGTGTAGTTGTGATGACTGAATTAGATTAGCGAAGAAGCTCGCGGATCCAGTGGGAACTAATTATACCCCTTTCATGCCAGATATTGGATTATTGACAGGGTTATATAAGGACCCTGTCTAAACCTAGGCCCTGCCTATCTCCATTAGAATGCTAGGGTCATACAGGGAATGCAATGACAAAGGCAGGTCGGTGCCTGTATAGGTTTGTCCCGGGAGCTGTCATATTCTATCGTGAGCTAGGAGTGTAGTGCACCTTGCCCCTGCTGTACATCGATACGTATGGGTCAGTCGTATATATATGCAACCTGAAGCATAACTGTATACTGGATGGTATAGAAAATGAATTGCATTAACTTAGATATATTTTATATGCACTGATGATTACTGATATTCAAAATGGTATTACTATATTGAGTCATACATTCGTATTAACCCTTATAGGCAAATAAGCGTAGGGTCCAGTAGTGCGATATGGGCCAGTGATATCTAATAAACAAGGAGAGAAGGCAATGAATTATGTATAGCATTTATTTGGCTCGGTAGACAGGCGTAGTATTTTCCTTAAAATGTCCTAGGAAATAAGAAAAAAAACGAAAAAAAAACAGCTAACCGACTGAAAGTCAGCTTTGGAATGAGTCAAGTCAGTGTTTGAATTGCCGCGTCCCGGTAACCAAGCGATCGCCGCTTCCGGTTATCCAGCCATGCTTCCGTTTATGATATAAACATATATAAATATACATCACATTTATAAGTGTACATACATGTACATTTGCAACTACATTTCCCGGCCACATTCACGATATTAACAAACGGACAAACTCATTGCCACATGTTCAGAAGTTCTTCACGGAATTAACTATACCCTATCTGAAATATAAAAGTGAAAGGAGTAGTTGTCACAACATTTTAAAATGGTTCCTATAGTCTAGATTGACTGGATACATATTACAATAAAACGGCGGAGGACGTTATCAAGATAAATACAGCCTTTTAAACGCAAAGTATCGATATCTTCATATTACATATTGAATAAATACATTGCTCTCACTCATCCTTCTCATGGTATGAGATAATCATACTGAATTTAGTTCGCTTTTGGCTGCTAAATACACTGCTCGTCCCCCTGTGTCAGGTAGTTTGTGCCCTGCTCTGAACTGGTGGAATAACGTAACCTGTATGATAGCCGATTTACCCCCGATTTTGGTCTCCTGATGAATCCTAGGATTTCATTTCCAATCCTGGTTGATGTTATTTCAAAAACATAAACCAGGACTTGAAATGAAATGATAGTATTCATCAGGAGACCCAAATCGGGGGGCAATCGGTAAGCAAATCGGGTGTGTGTGCAGGGTTTAAGTCAGACATATTGATATGTATAGAGACTTGTAGATTAGTAAGACGGGTTCCGGCTACATCATGCATTTGCTGCATGAACCGTAATTTCTAAACTTAAAAAAGGACTGCTCGTAATGTATACTAAAGTGGAATCTGGGTGACAGATTGTCTTTAAAAGACTCTTTCTTAAAGAAGCATCCCCTCGCAAGCATTACCATGATGTCATTTGTTACTCATAATGTATTACCTTAGCAAGGGGAGAAATAGAGAATGATGATAATTAAGACCTTCATTAGCTTTAATCATCTGCCATTATTGGAACCAAGCTTCTCTGCCGGATATATCAAGGATTCTAGATTCAATAAAGATATATGACTAGGAGAGAACACTAGTTAAGGCAAATGATGAGGTCGAGTGAATGTTCTGAGAAGCGGAAGTATTATCTCTCTCGTGGGCAATCATTTTATTGGTGTAGATTCACCAACCAGGTGTAGGGCAGTTCTATCGTTCGCGCCACCGTCTACCAAATTGTACCTCGGGGCAACAAGGCGGGGAACCTATCAAATCTAGTCTCACTTTATTGGTGTCTGGAGCCTGTTTCACCAAACATTTGAGCAGCAAAACTGTTGGAGATCTGCAGGCTTGTAATAAACTTTCTTTGATACGTAACAATACGGGAAGCTTAGTAAGGGTCTTAGAGATGCGACACTCGGATCCAGTCTCGAGGGAAAAGGCTTATGCGGGTTCTCAGCTTGGAGGTAAGGACATCAAATTGGTCGGATGCATCAATGGCTTCCATTGAAAAGAGGAAATCCAGATCTGAAACAATCCGTGGCGACCTTGGAGGCAGAGTATCCTGGTTTCAGTTTGCATTGAGGGCTCGCCCGTCTCCGACAATAGATTCAATTTCAGATCGGAGGTGGCGATGTGGAGATATTGATATCCTACCGTCCGTAAATTCTTGTCATTCTTCGGAAGGTCGCTATGTGAGGTTATTGAGTCTATTGTGATGAGCAATTCACTAGGGACGGCAATATTGTCAGGCATTAGTGTGCTGGCGAGCAACAGAATGTTAGCTTGCACATGTAACATGGCCGTCTATAAAACACGCAGTGTTTCCACTTAGCCTACCAACAATGTATAATTTTGCTTTGATTTCTCCTTATTAAGTGCACTAAATTCCCTGTGCCAATTGCATTTCCGTCAGTCTGTGATCAGAGTAAAAGTCCTGTCTTTGCCCGGGGCTGTTTGCAATTGACAATGGATTTTGTCTGGGTAATGACACAGTCAAAGAAATGGCACACATCATAGTATGTATGTCGGTATGATACAGTGGCAGCGCGATATCTTCTCTACGAGGCACGTAAAAGAGAAATATTCCCACAGGCAAGTCAAGGGAAAATTTTCTTTATAAAGCTTCACGCGTGAAAGTTTTATTATTTCCGTATTCATAAACTGTACTCCTTAATTCAGGGATAGGTTGCAAGTTTCTGAATGTCCTGGGGCTTGTTGTGAGGCATTGAACTGGAGCACTGAGGAGATACTGTGGTTATGAGTATGCATGTATACATATGTATTTAAAAATATTTTTATTGGCCACAATTTTAAACATATCATTACCAAAGACGCATGTATATACCTTATATAGATCTGGTTGTTGTCTCAACCCGGCCAATCAGAACCCGGAGATGTATGCATATATATGATGGAGTTGCGAGGAAATATACTTTCTCGAAAATCCATAGATCTATCTACTTCTTCTGTTTCAGGTGCAGTATATTTATCCTAAAGATTCGAGAGAATACGATGGTAATACTAAACCACATCTCTTAATTGCTTAATAAAATATATACATTTTTGCTTATTAGAATTATGCGATTCTTGAATTTAGGTTTTATTGTATATTTTTATTTATGTGGAGTTATTGGTATATGTTTGAACTGGTAACAGGTTCTCATTATTTCTTTGGGGATGTTGAAATATAATACTTTTTAAAAAATGTTATCGGAGAACCGATGTTGAGGTTTTTTTCACAAACTGCGAAACTGCACAATGAGCTGGTAGTTCTGCATTGTTTCGTGCAGTAGGAGACAGATTATGCTATAAACCTATTAAACTTCAACTGAGTTTAGATAAAACTAACATATTACTGATATTTGGCTTTTTTCTGTATCCAAAGACTAGCTCATCTCTATAGATCTATTATATAAGTTTTGCAGGTTTTTGTATGTGTTTTTAACAGTTTCAGTGATTTTGGTGGAGGTTGCATTATATACCGTTACAAATGAAATAGTTCCCATTTCTGGCAATTTCATATTCATTCCAAATTCCGTTAAGTTCAACAATGTTGAGTGCCTGTATCCATTTGCCTTCAATTTTTAGTCCTTTTTTCATTGTTTTTTTCCGTCTGAGCCTTGATCTAATATGTGTTCTATTGGATAAATCACCATATTTTCCTCTGCACTATGGAATATATCATTGAAATGTTCAGCTATTGTTTTTTTTCTGTTCTGACCGAATGTCATGTAGGTGGCCCTGTAATGTCTGTCGTATTTTAGGGTAACAGCAGGAAGAAATGTGCTGAATCATTTCGGCACATAGGCATGTCAACCCATCTGTCTCACATTATGTAAACTTTCTTGGACAAATAACAGATTTTCTATTCTATTCTATTCTAATGAATTTGAGGTTTCCCCTACATAGTATTCTTTGCATTTAGTGGATGCAATGATGTAGATGATATTTTTTGAATTACATGCTATTTTGCCAATATTAGGGTAACAAAGTTGGTGAGTTAGTAAAGAGAGAATTGCTAAAAAAAACTGCCCATTTTCAAAAGTAACGAGGCAAAAGTTGAAAGTACATGCAGTAGTGCATGGCATTGATGCTGTGACGTTCACGTGATTGCAAGAGGCCATGTTTGTGTGCAAATCTGTATATTCAGGATGGTAGGATTACAGTATAGATTTAAGTTTTCCACCCAGGAAAAAATCCAATAACCACAGACTTAATTAGTTTGGGACTGGGTGTATTGAATTCAATCCAGTTGAATAAACGTTTATTTGATCGAAATCTTTAACAATGGACTACATCTCTGCCAGTTATTAGCAGGGATGTTTTTATATTACAGTATCTAATGAACTATATATTTGTCTGTAATAGTCTACATCCAGCTCGTGATTAAATTGGTATGGAGTCTTGATTAAACACACAGAGAATTGTTCACCTTCATATTGTTCGTTATTTAAGTTAGTAACTTCCCGTTATAATAAATTAGTTATTCATTAAACACTCTTCTGACCAAAGGATTAAAGGATATCCACTAGGACGGAATCGTTATATGATCCGCGCGCGAGATGTTGCTAATTAGCGCTTTGTAGTTCTTTGATTAGAGAGGAATATAACTGCCAATTCTGGTCTCACCCAATTTAAAGTAAACATTAGAAAATGGTTGATATTTACGGGAGCGCTCTTCTGGAGCTAGCCGTATAGCTCCCGTCAAAGCTTTAATTTACATAGGGTTTACGGCGTCAGTGATATCCACTTTACGTCCACAGTTTTCTGTGAGAACATAATTGATAAAGTGAATGGTACATTCACTTTATCAATTATGTTCTCACAGAAAACTGTGGACCGGTAAACCGGAGCGAACATTCATTTATCCATTTACAATTAATCAAGACGGTGCTTGCTAAATCCTGTAATTGTCTTAAAAGGTCATTACTGGCGACAGCTCAAATGGGTTGTTAAAACGTTTGGAAAATGACCAGGTTTTTAATTGGAGTTTCCTTCACTCTCTACTATTGGAGTTTCCTTCACTATCTACTGAAGGGCCTAGTGCAATAAGCTTATTCTCATGCGATTTTGCGCCACTGCAGAGGACTCTTTTCCACTAAATTATGTGAGAATCGCATGAGATTCGGCTTAGTGGACTAGGCCCTTCAGACACTAACCCAAACACCTACAAATGTACGAACAACCTACCCATGTTATGATCGGCTCATATTATCCATTTAAACGATGGCGAAATAAAAAGAATGTATATGGGAGAAATACATATCATTCTCTTTTACGATTACCGAATATGATGATTACTGTGCTATAAATCTATGTACACGAAAAGCCAACTGATCAGTTCATGATACCATGGACCTTAAATTCTAAGAAACATACTGACTCTTCAGAAAGAAGCAGCCTAACTTAGAGCTCGTATCAAACCCTAGAATTAGGCAAAATCACTTAGCAGTCATAATGTGTCTTTTGAATGACGATGTCACACAATTATCTTATGATCTACAATGAGTGCCTCATCATGGAAAACGTGATATAAACCTTTTATAATGTATTAGACAATATAGATATGCGCGGCTTATAGCGGGGCTGTGCCATGGCTTTGGGAATCTTACAGCCTGATATTACCAACTAATCTCCACTATTTCTTTCTGAATTCATCATTGCATGCAAAATAAGTTATGATCCTTTCTACCCTGGTCTAAATTCACGCACCAAGGGGGTTTTCAAACTCTAGCAATAAATAGCAAAATGTGCACTCACTGATGGGGAATGCACCAGAGCCAGGCAAAACATTTGCGTGAAGGATAGTGTCGCTTGTCCGTGGGCAGCAGTGGTGCATAGCGTGCAAGTCCTAGCAGCAAATCAATTGGGAGTATTCAGTCCCTCAATGTGTAATAGTGCTATAGTTTGTAGATAGGAATTATTTGTCTGAGGGACCCACATACACAACACAATGGTATATAGAAAGGTGGTATATATATTAAGTTTTGTAGGGACATGGCCTGGGTTGGTTGCGTCTCATTAGGCTCAATAAGCTGCACAGTTTTGGAATATCAGTTGGCGATGCTGTCCAAGGCTAGAATCTTTACTGAGCTACCAGGTAATGGTGTTAATGATAAATGGCTAATGACTTGATTAAGGGATAACGTGCCCGAAACGTTAGAATCCCCAATAAACCTACCCAAACTATACACGAATCCCCCCCCCCCCCCCCACACACACACGCCCTCATCTGTTCTGGATTGACTTCAACGTCTCCGGTTAATGATAAATGTTGTCACAATATGAAATTAAATTCTTACTTGAATAACTGATTAAATTGTGCGGTCTAAATTATGAAGCGTTGTCTCATAGATTATAGTTTGCCCACAGTTATAACATATATACATACGCAGGGGGCGTGGTTCCTACCTTTGATTGACATTAATCAACCCTGCGCTGCTTGAATTCCTATCATAATGTTATATATATGTTGTTAATTATCGTCCATAAAATAGACAAATTAGACTTGATACCTTCTGCGTGTAAGAACGTTGCCTTTAATACCTATTTAATCTGGTTAGTGGCTGGTAGTGCTTTCTAACTAAGGCCAGATGGGGGATCTAGAAATCACCCTAGGGACACCAGTATAACGTCTTATAGTCGGAATGATGTAATTAACTGTAATAAATTTTGATTAATTCCATCTTTAAACCATATTTTCAAATTCGTCCATCGTTGCGATCACGGCACCGAAACTTCCCTCCGGATATTGCAAAAAATAATATTGATACATCCATCAGCAAATATCGCACATCCCTTCTAGAGGACACAATTTGCCCCAGATACAGACTGTTTCGATTGTAATTAAAATAGGTCTGAATGATTTCGACAGGGTTTTTTGCAATGCATTAAACTCTCAAATATCAACCCATGCTGGAGCTACAAATATTGTAAAAACCAGAAGTCACGTACTTCATGTAAATATAAGCCCGATCCACTATTCAAATCAGGTTTCACGGGCACTGATCAATTAAGATAGATCGTATATCATTAATCTACAATAGAAAAATGCACACTCTAACAAGAAATAGTTAACAGTGATCAGTTTACATTTATTTATTTATTTCCGGTTCATGTAGAAGATTGCGTTTCCAAGGGAAACGGAGATTGATGTCAGTTAAATGTAAAGTTCGAGAGGGAGGGATAGTAGGAGGGAGAGGAAGTGGAGACAGAAAACATGAAATCCCTATCCCATATATGACTGGTCATTCCATGTGATTCTGTTGGTCCCTTTAACACCTTTGCATATGAGGCATCTTATTTCGCAACTTGCCACTTTAATTCACACATGGTCTACCCTTTAATTCACACCTAAGCGCCATCCCCTCCCCCTCCCAGCCATTACCAGCATGATTCTGATCCCATCTGCGGATATCAGAAGCAACAGATTCTTCACACTGATATCCAGGATGGGAGGAGCCAAGATGCTATCAATGATTGACAGATCTCACCCCAATCCATTTAGATTGATGATAACATCAATCTAAAAAGTGATCAGCTTGCTCTATAAGGTCTTGCCACTTGAATGGCAGCTCTATAAAAGCAATGGCAGCAAGAACAAATTTGGTTCATAACGAATGAGACGCCTCTGAGTTGGTCTGTTACTGCCAACAAATTTATGCTGATGTTGTTTTGGATTTGGCTGTATAGATGCTTTTCAAGCCTGCTTGAAATATTTTTTAATCAATGGGTTTGTTCGTATCTATAGAGGGCCATGCATCATTTTCCTTTTTGATACAAATTTCATTGGTCAAAGTTTAACCAGAGTAATACGTCTCATTTGCCAAGTAAAGTATGAAGATGATACAACAGAATTTAAATTCAATCGCATCTACCTCACATTAAATCAGTATATTCATAGGAGCTTACTGTTATTACTTTAATCTGATCTCTATACTAAATTTATTTGAATACCTCCAGATCGGTTCTCGCACCTTTGAGGAATAATAATTCCTATTATCATACAATAGTTAGGTGCGCATATTTAGAATAATCATATCTCGTACATCAACTACTTTTTATTATTATTATTATTACTGTTATTATTTTTGTGGCCAGTCAATAAACACATTATATTATCATAAGTTCGCAAGGATAAAAACAAAGGATTTCACATACGCCATCGATTATGCGACCTCATACGTTTGGTATATAAGTTCTCATTTGTTACAAAACTTCTTACGACAGTAATATGATAGTTTACAAGCCACAAATCATGAGTCACAGAGTGGAGATTTATATGAAAAGTCTACAGAATACAGACTGCTTTCGGGGTATTTTTTATGGAATCAGGAATGAATATGAATTATGTGAAACTGCTGTAGATTATCTAGGTATTGATGATCTAGGTATCATATTGATGTATCGATATAATATGCATATAAATATCATATGTCTGTAATCATACAGACGAATAGATTAGTATGGGCATTTAGAAATTGGCATCAACACAATTGGGGTTTTATTGACATCATCAGGTGCATTGAGATGATATGGAACGTATTCTGGTCATTGCTATGTTTCTATTACATCGGATATATGAATGGGGAATTGCCGTGGGCAACAGCCCCATGAGTTAGCTATTGGATGACGAATGGGTACCAGGGGCTACCTCGCCTTCGGCTCAAACGACCGGATAGAAGGATTGCATATATTGCAAGAATGTAAAATATATCATCCCCATCTAACTTCCGTATAGTCCTGCTTCAACTTACTGGCCTATCAGCCCATTTGGTGTCATTACGGTGGAGCCTATATTTGTGTAAGACTCCATAGGGTCTACTATACATAAAACGTAATACGGGAAACATTTCATTACTGCTTGAATAGATCGCAGAAGTCATCCTAGCAGCCTTTACGCTTATCACAAGTACATTATTCAGAACCTGCTGTCTGAGGAACCATCTCCCGCCCGCTGTGAAAAGAGAATAATTCCATACAGGTATTTGGTGACAACCAAACAGAATGGATATCAAGAGATACTCTTCATGTTATATTAATCTTATAACATTAAAGCACCTTAAACCAGCACTCAGGCATAGGGTCTTCTAAAGGGAAGCAGCCCTCGATATTGTGTTAAGAGGGATCTGTTGGGGTGCCCAATGATTTGTAAGGTCAAAGGTGTGCTACCGAGTAAGCAATCAATGCCAAGCATCTCTGAACGCTACACTATAGTTGCCGCCAGGATAGCGAAAATGGATTGCTTACCTTCTAATAGTAAATGGCGTACTCTCTGTTATTTGCCTAAGACCCCTGACAGGATTCGTGAGACAAAAGTCGCACCAGGCGTCGCTCCAGGGTCTGGCCTCAACCAAGCTGTCTTCTTCTACGTCCTCCATCATTTCCCCTTCTCCTACGTCCTCGTCTTCTCCTCCAGTGTCTCCCCCTGCTCCTGCACCAACAACAATTCCAACTGCAACTCCTGTATCTGATAGTCTTCTCCGGGAAGGGCCTGTTATATTGTGTCCATTTAATACCATCGTCTTTAGTTAAGAGTCGAATACATCCAATACCCACTCCAATAATTCACTCGCAGCATAGATGATGGTTACTACCATACATAGTCCACCCAGGCCCAATCTTACAGAGAAAGCAGTGGCTGAAATTTGTTCCCGACTGTTTTTGAAATGCCTATTGGGTTAGGCCATATTCAATCCCAGGGTATTGACTCCAGCAAAGGGAGCTATAATATTGGTCAGAAAAACCCTTTTTATTTACTTATATATAAAGGTTTCGATGGGCAATGTTCATTGTGTTGTTCTATATGATGCTGTGAGCTGGTTACGCTATAACCTAACATTTTCAAGCTATACAGGCTTACAAGTCGTGCCCGCTTTTTAAACCAATATTCAGTAATAAGACCTCCAACGCCGCAGATGTTCAACCTCAGTTCAACCTTATGTACGTGTATAGGAAAACCTTCAGCAACTGCTTGCCGTTTCTGAATTTGTCAGAGGAAAAGCAAGTCCTAGGGGAAGGACAGGAGCACCGAATTCCCCGCCTATCTCTGCGACAGCGCCGCCAAAGTGGCAATCCCTCGAATTCTGTTCCCAGTATTTTTGTGAATATAGATCGGATCTAGTTGTGTTGGTGTTCCTCACGGCCCCTGTGATATCGCATGAGGTTATGTTCCGCTGTTTACATGGGAGCCCCAAAATCGAGATCTTCAGGTGTGTAATCACCAAAAGGATGTATGTATATCAATAATCAAGAAAAATGCTAACTGTTTGGGATTTCTTATAGATGGCTTCGACTTGTTGAATATCAATAGACGCAAAATCCTTGTACTGATCTTCTCTGATTAAATCCTCTGCAAAGCGTAACTTATGACGATTGTATTGCATCTCATGTTCAAGGTATACCTGTATATGGTGCCTTAAAGGTTGGCGTGTTAGGAGGGTTAGATAATTGTGGCACTTGCCCAAGGTGATGCTTTTCCACCTATGCACTGCGCGTATCACCCGTGGGAAATCCAACAATTGTCCCCTGGCCTGCAACTTTGCCTCTCACCAATCTCCTCGTGTCTATCAAATGCTTATTACAATATCTGAATCCAGTTTTACTTCGGCCTTCTCCAATAGCCAGTATCCAGACCACCTTAATTGCTTAATTCTAGTTTTATGGGTGATAATGGGACCAGTAGTATACCAGTTTGGCTTTAGGGGGAATGGAACTCGGTCGATCCCCTTCTCTATGGCTTAGCTAATTGATATCCTGCCACAGTAGAGGATCACTTGGGAGTTGGCTGGAACTTGGTCATCAGTTGTCTGGTCAAAGGAACTTTGTTAAAGCCTGACCAACAGGGGCGTCAGAATGTCAGGCGGTCGTTCTACGAGTACCTGTGATCCCAGAGCCGGAGATTGAAATGTCATACACAGATAACTGATGGCTGAATGGTAGAGGACTGCTGCGTCTCTTTGGCTGTTGAACGCAACTCTTCTAAACAAACTGAGATTAGGAAGGAGGAATTACCGCACAACTTTCAGGTATTAGGAGTAAGTAACATGAAATGAACGGCACTAATAACGGAATCGGGTAGTACTAGAAAGAAAGCCTCCTCCCATCCGACTGCTTCCTGAGATCCTCCTAGAAAAGTATGCCTTGAGTTATAAAAAATCTGGATCCATGCTAGTAGTAGGCACCCCAGGTGAGACAGTAACAGGTCTTGCAGCAACTCATCTGCCGGTCTAGCCAGATGTATTCGGAAAATGTGTGTTGGTATCAATATAACCCTTTTCTAGGACATTCGTTTCGATTTGATGCACTGTTATGACGGGCCAACTACAAATGGTAAAACACCTTCTTTCTCACTCGGTCATGATTTCCTTGATTAAGGATACATCCACAACATACTACTGTGATTCTCTCGGATCATCCTTTGCCTGAGTAATTTTTGAATACCTCAAGATGCGCTCACCAAGGCAGAGAGGTCGGGTGGGTTGGAAGCAGCACGCACCATGTGCGTCTGATCACTCAGACACCCCTGAGGTACTCTTTTTGACGGCCTAGTCACGTGGGCTGTACCCCAAAAGTAGGCGTTGAAATGCATTAGCCATGGATCCGATCATATAGGCTCTAACCGATCCCCCTGGTTCCTTTTCGTACAACGAAAAATTATTTATATATGATGTAATTTCTGAAGATACATTGGCCTCCCTTATGGAAACTATTGTATTGTAGTGTGTTGTTTTATATGCAGAAGAAGAGGTCCTGCGGGAATACCTCCAGGACATTCACGTTCCAACTGCTGTAACGAGCATCACGAACTGTCATGGCAGTAGCATTCAGTGGCTGTTTATTTATACAAGACTCACTTGACAATTTGAAGATTCTGCCAGTGTTTATGGAGAGCTGATAGCGATTAATCGTCGTCCCAATAGGGCACACAGGTTGAGACCTACGTGAAAAATGTTATTTGCAATACTGGCGTGCTTTTATCTTCGCCTACACGCCGCCTCCTTTAAAATCAACGAAGCTACAAGAGAAGATCATATAAGAGACACTTCGAAGGTTAAACTATTCTTAGTGAATTATGATGAAGAAACTACAGTGACAATCCCTAGTCTCTTGGAAAGTCAAATTCCACAAACTGCATTCCTCTATTTGCAAACGGCAAGTCAGGTAAACATGGGCTTTTAAGTCAATGCAGAATAGATTACGTGGGGATCAGAGTCTGTCCCATATGCACTATGTCAGTGATTTGTGATAATGTAATCCGGTAACGTTCCCATGGTATTTAGCTCCGATAACACTCTTCCTCCCGTGGACTTTAATACCAACATCTCCAGCCCCACTCTGCAAATCTGAGGCCCGTGGCGGTAAGGACGGAGGAGGAAACGTATTCCCTGCCGCCTCTGTCTATGGTGCAGGTTGAGGGAAGACGGTAGTGAGGTATTGCACAGAGCCTTCCTCTTCTCCGTCCTGTGAGATCTAGCATGATGTTCCTCCTCCTCCGCAATGTTCCCTTAGAACGAGCTTGCCATGAAAATGTTGATGACTTACCAGGTTCTGTAATAAGTCACGCCTCCCTGATACACCTGATCACTACTACCCTCTCTGGATACTACAACGCACAACCCATTTTCTACACGTTCATCCGACCCTCTCCGCATCTTCCTCCCAACAGCTAATACTTCAACTCGGTCCTCTGCTGGCTGCATCCGCTGAGTGGGGGGCTACTCCTACTACAACTGCTACTATGCGACTACTACCCAAGCCTCCGTTCTTCCATGGCACTACAAGCGACCAACTATTACAGCCTACCAAGCTGTGCTAGGCGAGCCAGTGCCACTGGTGGATAACACAAGCTTTTTCCCTTGCACACTGCATGACTCCCCCCTCTTTATTTTACTCACTTACTCACTCACTCACTTTAGTTGCAGGGGATATGTGCGAGAAGGGCGTGAAGCAAGCACTGGTTTCACACGGAGATGAATACATGCCCCGAACCCAACTATAGGATGGATGGCACTGTAATACTAACTCCTAGATTCGATGTGAAGAGAGTAAGAAGGAGAGCAATGGATGGACTCAAACAGACAGGTGGCAACAGGGAGAGCGTCTCCTGAGTAGTATCAACAAAATGTGACGGTCAAGATTAATTTCTGCCAATTTTAGGGTATAAATGTATACATACATGAACTCCTTTGTACACGACTTTCTTTAAAGTGATATGAATGACTTAGGTAAAGCAGCGCAGCTGGAAACAGGGCGGAGGTGCAGGTCATTTTTTTACAATTTATTGTATCTCTTACTCCTGTACTGTATTAGAAATTCCCTCACGAATTGTATTCTAGTTGCCTTCTAACACCACCACGCGCCAATTTCCTAAAACACTGCTGATTGACTTGCATTTAAGGCAATTTGTCACTGGCACTCAACACGGAATGTTTCTACCCATCTTTCCATATATGCAAATACTCTTGTATTACTTCTAATACAGGTTTCCGGAATCATAAATAGTATATATATTTCCGTCAAGAATGTATCATTAAGGCTAGGTAATACCAGGAACCTTTATTGAGTAATAGCTTTGGAAGAGTAGATATGCATCTAGCAATAGACTTTCAGCGAGAAGCTTAGGATGCCTCCCATCCTAACCACTACTGGTTATATAACCCGTCTGAACATTCATGACATCAGCATGTATAAAGATTCTCTATAAAGACTCTCTATATACCCCACATGGGCATTTTCATTTTCCAAGTTTCAAGCAACACCATCACTCTTACCATCAAGGATATTAATTAAGATCACTTTGAATCATCGCGATATATTGCTATCAATAATTTTAATTTTTATTATACAAGCTTCACCAATGCAATTCTGTAATATACATGTGTAGTAAAAAGTTTTAAGTACTGCTCCTCTGAAAGATCCCTCAGAAAGACCAATTTCTGTTGACTAATGCTATTTGACTTCCGCCATAAATACACCAACCTGGGAACCGATAGACATAAATATATGTGAGCATCTTCGATTCCTACTGCACGAAACAATGCTGAACTGCAAGCTGATTGTGCAATATATTTAGTGCTGTCAGGAATTTGTTCTCATTATCCCAGCGTCATTCCCAAATTAGAACATGCACCACCAGGCCAGTAATCAAGTGTCTCCTTTCACTGGACCTTGAGGCACCTGTGCACGACCATGTGTCAGTAGATCATGGCAGTCGCCACCAAACAAGACATAGGCCTGGTGGCAAACGAAACCAGACAGGTACGTATTCCTAATGTACTGAGTTGATGTATTAGCTGTTGGGAGGAAGATGCGGAGAGGTTCGGATAAACGTGTAGAAAACGGGTTGTGCGTTGTAGTATCCAGGGAGGGTAGTGCATGGTGGTCAGGAAGTCCTAAGAGTAGGCCCTACACAATTGAGGCCTCTTGCATGCTTAACCTCCAGCTTCAATTGTTTATGATTCCTACTGCACGAAACAATGCTGAACTGCAAGCTGATTGTGCAACATATTTAGTGCTGTCAGGAAACCATCAACCCTTTGTCCTTGATCATGAGTACAAACGTGATTGGCTGGAACATATACTACATGTGTGATATCATGGTTAATACTGTTGTTATTAGAAAACGAAGGAAAATATGGATTTTTGGCATTTCCAAGATGTAAATATTGATTAAGAGTATCAAAAAGTATATTTGGAATGAACAAGTGGGATGAGAGGAATCAAACGGCGCAGGTAGAGTGTTCAACTTAACCTGCATCGTAATACTTATCCATCTAGCATCTCACACACTAGCCATACCAAGTTCGAATACCCTCTATTCCAAATTAAAAAATATTTCCCTTTGAAGGAGTTCTATGAACCCCATGACGTCAGGTATCTGAGCGGAGTCTATACAAAATAATAGAGTCCGCTCAGAAGTCTCAAGTGGTGCCCCTATGCTGGGGTATAGGGGCACCACAGCAAGTGGAGGATAATGAATCAAAGATTTCATTGCTAACAAGACCTGTCACTATACACTGGTTCTAAATTAGCCTGTGTATTTTAATGTGCTTGTGAATATGTTGGGCAATAGGTTGGAGATAAAACTGTAATAGATGGGTAGGATAGGTTATGCTGTAACTGCAATTTTATGTCCAGTTTAGAACCAGAGTGGTACTCAGTCACTTGTGTTAATAAATGTTGGAAAGTAGCCCGGAGCTATGATCTTGTACTTAACATGTTTCTCAGGATCGTGATGTCCCTTCTCCATCTGGAAATTGTCCAAAAGGAGCTCATGATTGTGAGTTTAACTGTTCCATCCTCAGGCTCCTCCTCCTTCATCCTTCAATTGCCTTCAGTGGGAAGAATGTTCTGCCCGGCTAGCTGAATGCCCGTATTCCCAATTCACATGCCACCCTTAATTCTGCAGCTGATCGTTTGTGTCCACCCACCTTTCAATGGCAACATGTATGTTATGCATTGTGGTTATGCTTGAAGCGTTTTTCCTTTCCAGTATTCAATATTCAGTCTGTCTCTGGATTAGGTGCTCTGGTTTATTTCCCATGAAGTTCCAGTTATACACTATGAGCGGGGCTAAAGGTCAAGAACCAATTAATATGATGACGCTGAACAGCAGCATTTGGACTGCTATATGATTCCGTGTATGATGAGTCGATCTTTGAGATAGGGACGACCTGAAAAAAGTTTAAGAAAATCACTAAATTTGTGGAACCAACTTAGTTCCTGAGAGGCAGATCTTACATGTGGTTATGTAGAAGGCCTCTAGCCTGTCTTGGTTCAGAGGACCCCCCTCCTTACATACACACTACACACACACTTACCTGCCCTACGTTGGGCTTGTTTTCTTTCTTACAAGGTTTGGTTATGATGACTTCATGAACTGGAGTGTGAATTTGTCCATCAACTGGGATGGAAGTTTTATCAGAAAGCAGAAAGCTCTATCTATATATTATATTTTCAATGTGGACGCGAATAGGACTATTGCAAGGCTTGGAGTAAAACTAAATATATATGGCGACTACGAGTTCGTAATTCCTGCCAGATGACGTCAGGGAAGGGATCTCGTAATTGCACATACATCCCCATATCCCTGTGCATATAGGTAGCAATAATTATATGAACATGTAGCCTTTCGTACTTGTATTTTATTAATGATTCCAAAACCCCCTAAAATAAGGATAACTTGCATATTGAAATTAGTATTATCTTTTCAAACTAGCCTATACATTGTCACTATTTAGCTATGATAACAGCCCTACACAAGGCTGTGCAGACGAATCGATACAAACAGGGCTGCTAGGGTAGCGGTAGTTTGTGGAGAGTTGTAAAAGTTTCTAACTCCTCACTATGACAATAAGATCGAAGTTTATTATCACATATCCCTATTTCTTACCTTTCAATAATGGATGTGAAGGAATTAATCAACAGTGGACAGTTTTTGCCTTATGGTTCACCCAACAAATCCCAGCACGGGTGCCATTTTGTAATGTTTTCCCTTCAGCTTCGGTATTTTTGTTTCATTTACATGTATGACGGCCTGCATACTAATTTACATGCACAATGTAACATAACAGGCCAGCGCGCATTTTTTTCAATCAGAGATGATTATAGAACACATTTGCTGAAAAAAACCCAACCAGTTCTCTGCGGATTGTGCACATCAAAGAATCAACCGTAAGCATCACAAAATGTTACAGATTAAGGACACATGTTCAATGGGCATTGCTTGAGTATTCAGTCTCAACAAACTAGAGAACTTTGAACTTCCTCGATTTTACCGAGGCTCACAGTCGATCTTATATTGAATAGTAAATATAAGGGAGATCTGTTGGCTAATCACTATTGTACCATTGTAATAGCTCTCCATCGTTGTAATTTAATATCATATAAAACGCCTCAGGTTGTGGTGAAAATAGCACTGTGTAATTCCTATCCTGAATAAAATACTTTTCAAATGAAATTAAACTTTTATTTAATGAAATAAGTGCATTTCTATGTGCAGAAACATCTTCAGTATTGTTTCTTGGCATAATGTTCATGGTAAACTGTCACCGACAGTTTATATGTTTGGCTGAAAGTGGTCTAATAGTGATATTGATACTGGAATTTGGCTCGACCCATTTGTTCTATTTATATCTTCCATTTAAAGCCATGAGAAAGGTCCTGCAGGGATGTAAGCATCTCTAATTGCATTCAGGTGATATTCATTCTCCTATTCAAGAAAAGAGAGATTAATTACCTGGCTCAGAACAGCATATAACGACCCAAGGCCTGGAGGTATACCCGAAGCTTAAACGGAACCAATTTCCACCTCGGAAAGATCGCGTGAGTACGAGGAAGTATATATAGAAGTATGAGGAAGAGAGGAGACATCTAGTACATGGCGTAAATATAATGAAATTCATTGCGTGATCCCGATAACATTAGATAATTGCTTAGAAGAATCGATGTAATGCAAGGGTCGTATAAATTTTGTTTTAAAACTATGTGCCCTTAATTAATCATTTACTTGAAGTCGGACACCGTAAGAATATGTACATTTATATTCAAGGGAGGGAAAGGTCCTTTCTAACCACTGAACTAACTAACCTTCAATTGATCATTGTCACTTAAATTACTGCTTATAAAAGGTCATGTCCACAAAGAATAAGTCAAAAGGCAATGGCTTCAACCACACCTCATCAACTACCCCAGATCCTCCTAACATGGCCTACTTAGTAATGACGAGATACTTCCAATGGCTGCCTATTCACGGTATACTCATTAGACGCTACGACACGCCCCAGCTCCTATTGTCCCATATAGTAGAAGTCACAATACATTAATGTAACCACCCTGGACTTCCTATTGTTGATGTCCAAGGTATATAGGCCCATGACATGTTACATGGTAGATCTCGCCAAATCTTGGTGCCCAAGACCACGATGTTTGAGTGTCGCTATTCACATTGAGTATGTTGACAATTAAATGAAGTACATATTTGTTGGTGGCCTTGGATGACAGTAAATATGTTACTGCATCTTACATCAGTACAAACAGATATATACCTCAATGTCAAATAAAGGTAAATTTGTTACGGTATATTTCCTTCTGGAACCTATCTAGTCACCAGGCACCATGCAGTTGATTGGTGAACTGGAGGTTGATTAATAATAATCTATAAATATTACCTGAATGTGAAAGTACTGCCGCCTGCCTGAATAAAGATTCGTTTGTTTTTTTAAAAAAATGGGAATATCATTGGTTGTTGAGACAACTTGGGTTTCTTAGGTTATTATTATCTGTCGCATTCCGGAAAGCCGACGCCACCGAATAATAATCAGAAGTCCGGGAATGGGGTTCATAATAATATATCACTGATGATATACTAGGCCCTATATAGGATGGTTCATATGTAGGCTTTCTACCTAGATATTGAATGGGGTTCCATCAGCGTGGACCGACGTATAGGCCCGGTACCTGGGAGACGCACACCAGTAAACATGGCCAGGTTTCATGGAGAATAAATCCTAACAGACAATAGACCCTGCCTGGTGGCTTCCCATATTGAAGGCACTCCATATAGTGGCTTCCAATTCCGATAGGAGCCGGGGCATTGGCCGCCTCCATAAAAGTGCCTGATATGCGTTGGGAATTTGCCAAAGGCTTGGACTTTCGAAAAATAGGATCGTCCAAACCCACTGAGTCAGAAGCTAGTGATGGATAGCGCAAGATAATCTAGCGGCAGATTATTTAAGACCCAGCCTGGGGTTTCGGTGCATCGTTCAGATGTCTTCATTCCCAAACAAGGTAAACGTGCCGGCATTAAATAGTTAGGGACGGTTCACTGATTCATCTCCCCCTCGTTACCCAGCATAGCATCCACTTAGAACTCGAATTCGACACAATTCTTTGTGACTGCATTCGTTTCGTTTCGTACAAAATTCGCGGCGAGTAATGATTGAAGATGCTCTGCTAAAGGGAATACAGAAACACTGTGCATTTGTTGTAATCAAAGAGCGAATGTGACTTGGAGAAGATTTTAAAAGAGGAGAAGTTACCAGGGAAATTCCCATTCATGCTCTCAGACTTTATATGCTTTACAAATTAAATAATTATGTATAATATAAGAGAACAAAACAAATGAACAGGGCGCAGACTACGTAAAGCTGTATTCACATTACCACGGACATATGCGCGCGTTCTCACAAAGTTTTTCAAATGAAAGTTTCAGAACTCAAAACAAATGTGAGCATTGTCGTCTTCGTATTTTATCATTCTCAAAATATTCTTCTTTGTGTGTGTGACATAGGGATTCAATCTAGATATTAGTGACTAAAAAGGGCTGGTAGTATTCTTATTTAGAATGATTGCAAGTAATATAAGTAAGTAAGTAATAAGTAATAGTTTATTGTGAGAAATGATTGTGATGCAAATATCAAGATAGACAAAGGGGTTTATGTTGCTCAGATGTGGCTCGTGTGATACACACCCTTATTGTACAGAGGTTGAATGACTGTTGAAATTGTTAACACTTCTTTCTAGAACTAAATTGAATATCATGAATTGAACCACGCGCCGGTGTTGGTTTTAATATTTTCATTGATATTCATATATTACATATTTTCTTGTAAAAAATTCGATGTATTCACAAATGGTAGAGATCTTCAATAATCAGGATTCACTGAGAATAATGTACCTTGTTATATATATATGTATAACGTTGTCTTCTGAATAAAGATTTTTAAATACAATTATGTGATGAAGTATTGAGACTGGTGATGGTTACTTTAATTCAATTCAAAATTATAGTGTTTGTTTATGAATCTACTCTTGATAAGAGCTCGTGATTTATCTTACTGATTTTAGCGGATGTGATGTAATGTAATTTAGTTGTTCGAGCTAAATAAGCTGTGATACAAACTCGCTCATATTAGTCTAGCTATAGGTTCTATTTTACGGCAGGATCATCCTTTTTGTAATTATATATTATATTATTATATATTTTATATATAAGTTCTATAATCATTCTCAGCAAAGTCTAAGAATAGCATGTTATTTTCTTGTTGAAGAAAATCTTTAAACAAACAAAAGAGTAATCAACTTTACCTTATCAGCCTATATTATTTTACGTATCGTCAGATATAGTTAAGCAGCATCTACAATTAAGTAGTGTGTCTATGTGCCAATTTGTACAATATTGGCTTAGCATGCAAAGCTAGTTCCTCTTGTATTTTGTAGATATTAGTTTAAATCCATATAATATGCACACACCGACTATTTAAAACAATATATGGTTGCTATGGTGAGTATCTACTGAGTATCTATCAGCTAGCTGTTGTAAATCAGTTACCCGTGTGTGTCTTTTCTCATAATAGGATGGCATCCAGATGCAATAACCTGATAATCACCCGTCTTTCACCAACCATCCCTTGTCTTTCCTATATTAATCATCAGACCACGTAGATTAGGCGCTGTGTGTTGGATCTAGGAATTTATTGAGGTTGATAGCTGGTGCAAATCTTCCGATTAAAATATAGGGACCAGATACCCTGCAATTAGTACTATTCTATGTGGATGGTGTGGGGGGGGGGGAACTTATTATAATTATAGGTTTTCATATTTCAACAATGCGGCCAGCACAGTTAACAATGGTACATGGTAAAATTGTCTACACAGTTATTGTTAGGCAATGTATTTGATTATTGGAGCGAATTGACTGCAGTGCATTTATGATAACTGGAAAGTGAATGTTGTAAGGCAGGGAGAGAGATATGAGAGTGGGACTGAGTGAGAAAGGGAAGGTTAGGGGCACTGTTTGCTATCACAGAACTCCATGTCTACTCGCTTTGCCGACTAAATAGTATTAAATGCGGTAAAAATTACATGTAATCCCAATGATAACTGCTTTGAAAGATGTCAATCACTATTCCAGAAATAACATCCTAGCTTACAGAATATTCAAATATTCTAATGACTATTGTGCATGCGCCTGGTCTCTTTTAGAAAGGATGTGTTGGGAATGCAGATATTAAAGCATTTCGGAGCACTAATTTTAACACAAGGATTGAAGAATATGGCACCACTATGAATAGAATTTCTCAGTCAGTTGGGAACACCAATATCATAGTAAATCCTTTTCACCGGCGACTTAAACGGATAATCTGCCGACATAGGAGCCAGATTTGGAAAAAAGAGGTTGATTTGGAATGTATATATATATATATATATATATATATATATATATACTAGCAAAGTACCCATCCTCCGGACGGTCCCCCTCTCTCCCCACACTTCCCCCTCTCCCTCTCTTCCCTCTCTTCCCTCCGCCTCTTCTCTATCTCTCATACCTGTTTTTCTCTCCCAACCCCATCTCCGATACCCGCCTCTCCCTCCCCTCTTCCTCATGCTCCCCTGTATTGGGAGAACTCAACGAACGTGTTTCAATAATTTTACCTCTGATCCGATCACTATGAAGGCTGGTGTGGCCCAAGGGAGTATTTTAGGACCTCTTATGTTTACTATTCATTTGAACGATTTATGTAAAGTAAAATTTCATGGTAAAATCACACTTTATGCTGACGATTGTGCGATTTGTATGCCAATTTTAGGCAAAGACTCCTTTACTTACTGAATAATTTTAAAAGCTGGGCAGACACCAACTTCCTGAAAGTGAATAGCAATAAGAGTAAAATTCTTTTCATACGTAGCACGGTTGATCTTTATACAAGACATTTACCAATTGTATATATGAATGGCAGTCCGATTGAGTTTGTACAGGAGTTTCAGTATCTTGGGCTATGGCTTAATTCCACATTGTCTATGAGAAGACAAATTAACAATAATTATGGATTGGCTAGTTGCTACCTTGGCAGGTTAATCAAAGTTAAACATCTACTGTCCAAGGAAAGGTGTCTGTTGGTATACAAGACCTTCATATTACCGATCATTGAAAGATCCTGTATGTTTATAGATCTAGCTGGTAAAACCTCTTATATACGCCTTCAAAAAATCCAGAATAAGGCTCTTCGAATAATCTATGGTGATTTGTACAAACGTAGAGGTGTCTTCAATTTACATGTTCTGAGTAAGCTACTACCTATCTCCCTAAGAAGAGAACTCAGATTATTGTGTTTACTACCAAGAACCGCTAAGTTCATAAATACAACACATGGACATAATTTAAGAAATGGTAATGCTAGACGTATTGAGGTTTACAGGTGGAAAAAAACAGGGCTAAGTAGATGTACGTTGGCCAGAGGTGTAGGATTGTGGAATGCCCTGCCTGAAAATATACGTATTGAAAATGATCCTAAACGACTCAAGACTAGACTGAAAAATCTATATCAAGGTAACTTTATTAGAACAGGATTAGTCGAATCATAAAATGATGCTTATAAGAAAACGAAAAAAAAAAAAAATCGAAAAATGGATGAGAAAATTATATATTACGGTTAATGTTGTATTGGTTGTCTAAATTTGCATAGGTTGCTTCTCAAGGTATGATTTACACCTGTTACACCATGGTTGCTGGTAGTATTGATACAGCTGATCGCTTCTTGAAGAAATGTACAACTATTTGAAATTTATATGATTATTAATGGTTAATATGAAAGAGCGCGGCGTCGACACACTGTATACATGTATTTTAATCATCCTGCAACTTTGCATCACCTTATGTAATAGGAGTATGGAGACTGTTCTTATTTTTCGAGGTATTGATTTATGTATATATATGTTTAAAAACTAGCTTAATTTATCAATCTTTCTATGTTCGATAGAGTCATAAAGCTTATAATAGTATTATCCAAAACATCTGTAACTTAACTCTCATTTGCTGTATTATGTAAAATTTTTCTAATAATTCAGGCTCCCCTGAGAATATTTGTGCTTCTTGTATGAAAATGTCGAAGTTCCTGAATAAAATATTTTTAAATCTAATCTAAAAACCCCCTCCTCACTTTCTCTCCCTTCTCTCTGTCCCTTCCCATACATCCTCTCCCTCCCCTCCTCTTTTCCCTGCCCCTCTTCTCCCCCCCCCCGCCCCCTCTTCTATTTCCCCACCCTCTCCCTTTGCCTCACTTTCCCCTCCTACACCCTCTTCCTCCCCTCCCCTTCTCCAATACCCCCACCCTCTCCCACCCCTCTTCTTTACTCTCCCACTCCTCTGCATGTAGGTGGGTCTCCCTTGAGTTGTATTTTTGTATTTAAAATGTTTTTATTCAGGACAAAACATTATGTAACGAATACACTATATCTCAGTCATTGCTGACTACTATAACTCAAGTATATTATGTAGAAAAAATGGAAAAAACCATAAAATGATCATTTTAGTTAATATACACATACCACAATGATATTATGAGCAATACAGATTGACACAGTAGCTTGTGGCTAATGACGTAGTATCTCACAGGAGCTTTCCCAGGCTATAAATAGAATGTGGCTATCCCGATTTTAAAAGGGTTCAAAATCACATTTCCACCCCAAATACCTTCACAAACCACATACGACGACATCCAGAGAGGGGGAGGACAGATCTCTACAGATGAGTAAAGTGGTTTGTAAAACAACAAATTTCGAGAACATTCGGGACAGAGAAACCCTTCTTTCTACCTTTTCTTTTCTACCTCTTTTTGTAGAAATCGCTCTACCCTTCGTCACAATAACTAAATCAGTAACATATGTCCGTTGCAGCCAGCATTCCTATAAGAATCAAACTATATACAGAATGACACAAATGTAATTAATTTATATACTGCTATCACACTTAATTATGAAGTATAAAATAATATTCCTAGCATGTTCAGCAAATCGATCCTCGAATCTCACACAATATAGGTTGTGAAACAGGTCCGTAGCGAACAAGCGGGATTTTCTACAAATTACAAGTAACAGACAGGCTACAAACGGTTCTAGGTCATTCCCCTGCCAACAATCTCACCGCCGACAATCTCCCTGCCGCAATTTCCCCGCCAAAACCTCCCTGCCATACATTCTCCCCGCCAAACGACCTCCCCACCGACATTTTCCCCACCAATAAATCATTAAATTTTAATTTATCTAGAAGCCTAAGAATAATGAACATTTGTTGAAATTCTCATATAATTATACACAAGTAACCTCACCATTAAATTTATTTGTACCAGTTGAGTGGGAATCGACCACAAAAATTATCGTGTGAAATGCAGCAAAGTGAATGTGTAGTGGGTCCGCCACCCGGAATACAGCGAGGCTGTCGACTATCGCCAAACACCATCCAGGCTACGACAGCGGGGGCACTTCTACCAGCGCCGGAGACGACTACCACCAGTTCCGGCCAGTTCCGTCAGGGGGCGACATACGACCACCGTGCAGACGACACTGCAGACACCCTCCGACGGACGGTAGGCGGAGGATACTACTACCTCCGCAAGGGGATCCAGGCTTCGCTTAACACTACGGACTCGAGCCGCGCCGCGGACCGAGATACTTCTGTTGTTCAAATTAAGCACCCTTGCTTCAGTGACAATACCTTTGTAACTGTATACCTTTGGGAAATAAACCAGGTTCAAACGAATCTCCTCGTATTCGTGATTCTTTACGGAATTTCGTAACCTCGCGCCCACGAATCTGCGGTTCACTACATTGGTGCCGTGAGCCTAGGGCCGAGTAGGGAAGTTCCCGAAAGGATCCCCGATGCTGAGAGTCAGACGATGACTCTTGGCGACGAGGAAGCAGCCAAGGCCGCGGCCAAGGCTGAAGCCGAGCAGCGAGCATGCGAGGCTCTCGCTCAGATGTTAACGAGACGTCAGGGCGATGCGCAAAATTTTGCGAACGACTCATTTGCTCAACTAGAGCAAGTAGTTGCACACATAGACAATATGCGTGCCGACGGATTGATCGTCAATCCGGACACACAAAGCTTGGTTGAGAAACTAATAGCTATTGTTTTAGGGTTGCGCTCGTGTTACAACGAGGACAATCTTCGCAAGCTCGTAGAGCGTGCGGGTTTCAGCGTCGAAACAGGCGAGGCGGATGGGTCGGAGCTTTCCGATATTAAGCCGCCGGAAACCGTCAAAACAGCAGTCCCGCTGGGACAGAGCGATGACGCGAAGGTCATGATGGACCAGTTGACTACCGTTCTTTGTTCTTACGACAAGACGGGAGAACCACCAGGCGAAATCGCTGAAGGTGGATAAGATCGAGGAGGGAAACGGCCCGTGGGCCTTCCCCACGGTTCTTGTTCCGAAACCGGATGGTTCAACTAGGGTTTGCGTTGATTTCAGGAGACTGAACAATGTGACGCGAAAAGACTCGTACCCACTACCGCGGATAGACGACTGTCTAGAAGCGCTTGGTGGCAATGCGTGGTTTTGTACCCTAGAAGTCCGGTAGGATCCGGACAGTAAAGAGAAAACGGCTTTCACTACTTCCACAGGGTTATACCAGTTTAAGGTGATGCCGTTTGGTCTTTGCAATGCCCCGGCCACGTTTCAGAAAATGATGACGGAGGTTCTCCGGGGGCTTAATGGCAAGATCTGCGTCGTCTATCTAGACGATGTGATCATTTATGGTGCAACTATCCATGATGCGATTACGAACACGGGGTTAGTGTTTGATAGGTTGATGGCGTACGGCCTTAAATTGAAACCGAAAAAGTGTCGCCTCTTCTGTAAAGAGGTACAGTACTTGGGTCGCATCGTATCTAAGGAGGGGATACGGGCGGATCCGGAGAAGACGCGAGCGGTTGTAACTTGGCCTATTCCGTTGACAGTGAAGGACATCAGATCATTTCTGGGCTTCGCTTCATATTACCGTCAGTTCATTCCGAGTTTTAATGATCTCGTGCGGCCATTGCAGGAAACTGCAACAGCCGGGCAGAAGGTACTACGGTATAAGCTTACTTGGAATAGTGAGGTCGATGATGCATTCGAGGCTACGAAGAAAGCCTTGCTGTCCACGTCCGTCTTGGCGTATCCACGAGCGTCTGGCCAGTTTATTCTGGATACGGATGCGAGTGGTACGGCCATGGGGGCGGTCCTATCGCAGGTTCAGGACGAGCAAGAGCGGGTGATCGCATACGCCAGTAATTCGCTCTCGAAATCGCAGAAAAACTACTGTACTACGTACAGGGAGCTGCTAGCGGTCGTATATTATGTGCGGAAATTCAAACATTATTTATACGGCGCAGACTTCATAGTCCGTATGGACCACTCGTCTCTTACGTGGCTTATGACCTTCAAGGAACCAGAAAATATGCTGGCTCGTTGGTTGCTGGACTTACAGCAGTACGGGGTTACCAACAAAGGTGTTATTCAACACCGCCCGGGCAAGAAGCATGAAAATGCGGACGGCCTCTCTCGTAGACCCTACAGTCGTTGTAAACGTACAGATTGCGATGATTGTGGGGCACACGAAGCTGCTATAGCTGGTTTCGTGGGGGAGGGGACAGGCACGGACGACAATCTCGTATCTGTAAACCAGACTATCCGTGAGCAACAGCGCACGGACGATACTATCAATCGTATCATGGGTTTCCTGGAAAAGAACCGGGAACCCGCAAATCTGACTAGTGAAAGTGATGAATTCAGAACAATCTGGAGTCACAAGACGGTTTTGTGTTTAGAAGAAGGGGTACTCACTTTCAAGTGGAGAAAACCTTCGACTGGACATGTTTTCCCAAGGATCGTGTTGCCGTTCGACCAACGCCTATCTATGTTCAGGCGATATCACGGCCCGGCCTCAGCGGGACACTTTGGGCACGCCAGAACAAAAGACGCTTTACGAAGAAGGTTCTTCTGGCCGGCTCAATCCGGGGACATAAAAAGATGGATTCAGTTATGCCCCGAGTGTAATGTGCGAAAAACACGAAAAGGTGTCAATAAATCGCCATTGCAAAAAGAGCTCACGGGAGAGAGGTTCAGTAGAATCTCGATGGATATCCTTAGTGGCTTTAAGACTAGCACGAGAGGAAATGCTTGTGTATTGGTCATCGTGGATTACTTTTCAAAGTGGTCGGAAGCATACTGCTTACCGAACCATAAGGCGGCGACAGTCGCCTGGACAGTATTTCGCAATTGGATCCTGCGGTTTGGCGCGCCCCGAGCGATACAAACTGATGGGGGCCCAGAGTTTGATGGAGAATTATTCCGGGAACTCTGCAATCTCTACGACACGAAGAAACAGACAACTCTCCCGTATAGGCCACAGGCAAACGGGCAGGCAGAAAGGTTTAATCGTGTTCTCGTAGAACAGCTCTCGTGTTATGCGGATTATGGCGCGGATGATTGGGACACTTATATCCCATGCATCGCGGCGGCATATAATAATACGATTAACGCGAGTACGGGCTGCACTCCTCATTCCGTGGTTTTCGGAATGGAGGCATATACACCTGCGGATCTAATTCATGGTGTACCTCGAAACGGCTTGGACTTCCCCTCCGGCTCAGGTTTCATCGAGGATTTTCGTAAAAATTTACGGAAGTCGCACGAATATGTGCGTCGTACGTTGAAGAAAACGGCCATCGCTCAGAAACGCCATTTTGATTTGTCCGCAACAAACCGGTCATTTGAAGTGGGGGACTGGATATATAGATATTACCCACCAAAGGCGGCAAACAAATATGGTGCGAAGTGGGATGGTCCGTTTAAAATAACCCGTGCATTAGGAGGCAACTCCTATGTCGTAGATACCGCGGCCGGTGGTGTCAAGTGGAGTGGAGATCTGATGAAATCCGTTCTTGACCCTGATAAGAGGGGAGAGCTCCGCAAAACGACCGGGTTGGAACAAGCTCCTGAGTATAGGAGGCTTGTGGCTGCTGGTAGAGATGTGGTGTCGCTGGAGAAGGGCAAGGCCGTGGCCGGCCAAGAGCTCGCTAAGTCGTTAGAGAAAACACTTCTCCGGAAAGTTAATCTCGCGAACAGGCGTGGCCGCCCACCAAAACACAACAAGGGGTGTACGAAGGAGACCGTGTCCCCTCCAAAGCGACCAACTCCTCTACCGAACCAGCAGAACAAGGGTAGGAAACCCTTGGTACCTAAGGCAGACAAGCCCGATAAGCTTGTACAACGGGGTTCGGAGGTGCCGAATCCCACGAGGCCGCCCGATGTCGCGACGCGAGGCATTGGCAAACGAGTCTCCAAGCGTCCGGTCAGGCTTGGGATCGGATAGCTCGGAGCGGCCGTTAGAGCCTCTATTTCAAATGACGAACACAAAAGGTCTGTTAACCCGGTCGTGTCTGTCGAAGACATGGGTTAAGAAAAAAGTACACAACGAGAAGTCATTTTGGTCAATACGCTAGGAGAGTGGACGCCTCTGTAACGATCAACCCTATACGGCAATAGCTGTACGAAGCGGATAGGTGGAAACTGCTAGTATGGATCCATGATGTGGACAGTACCGATATCGGGCTGAAATCAACCATGTTCGCTAACAGTAAGAAACCTGAAGCCAAGTATGTTTCCCTGATCATTGAAAAACTGCCATAGTACCTTGGAGCGGCCCGTCTAGGGCTGCAGATTAACATATTTAACACGAAGGTGTTACTAACCGTGGTTAAAGACCACGTATTTACATACGTACAACATTCGTATAGATCAACTATACGGAAGTTATCCGGTTTACGGGTAGCAATGTTCGTGGAGGCTGGACCCGACCAGGGCGCCACCTTCAGGCGATCTGTTGATCACATGACTGATCTTAGAGCATCTGCCTCCGAGACAGTCAGTCAAGCGAGAAGCAAGTTGGTGGCCACACGTAAGTGGCTCACATCAACCGCATTTTTTGGCTTTTACACAGAGCAAGGAGAAATCCAGTTCACTGTAAGTAGCAGCAAACGTTAACTTTCATTGTTGGATCATTGTGATATTGAAAATGAAAACATGTCATTATGTTACCATTGATGAATTACGATTGTTGAGTTCTGGCCGCTTCCATATAGCGTGCTAAGACATTACGCCATGTGCATCGAGAGAACAAGAGGAGGCTGGTGCCAATGCCGACCATCTCAATGAAACTCTTTCCGATATGGAATTGGATCGTTGAGAACTATCCTTGATGTTCGCTAAATGTTGCCGTGGTAAAGCGATGAAATAGTAGATGGGAACTTTTGATTCCCGGGGGAAAGCTGTTTCGTTGTTTAAATCTGAGGGTTTCGATTGTCAACTCGAAGGCCGCCATGTGCGTGAAGGTGACCTTTCTGCACTGCCGGTGGTTTCGGTTGCTAACTTTTCTGTCGCCAGGTGGGGCGTATCTGGTTCAGTTTCGTGTTTTCGTACGGGTACCGGCTACATTGTTAATAAAATGCCGGGCACGGATGGATACACGAATGCTACCGGATAACGCTTTTCACGAGTAGTGTCAGTCCCTATCGCGCGAGTTGTTTCATTCGGATGGCCCCCTATATAAGAGCCCCGAGTCTAAGAGAGAGGTAATTAACTTCGGCAAACACTCGTGGTTTGCCGTACTCCTCTATCTCGGCGGACTACTGGTTAGGCCGTTCGTGTGCGAGATTTCATTGTGACCCGTGAATTGAGTGTTTCACTTTGTATTACAGGGTACGGACTTCGTGTTCGGGGACGAGACGAGGCGGACGGAAAAGAAAGGAGTGGGGACTGTCTCTGAGACGAGCCCCCTTCTACCATAGGGTAGCATTCCGCAGTCACGCTCATCATGAGCGATGACAGCGGACACTCGGCCGCAGAATCCTTCGAGGAGACTGCAGCCAATCGCAAACGGCGTGTTCGTCGTGAGCGTGACCGCCGCCTCAAACGTGAGGTCGAAGGTCCGTTAAGTCACTCGGATGACTCAGACGCGAGCCCGTCGGATGGCCTAAAAGACCCCGATGCGGCTGCCGGCAAGTACCGCCGGCACAAAGCTCTCAACGCCGTGGCGAAGAAGCTCAAGTGGGGGGATGGAAAGAAGCCGGTTCTTTCTCTACTCCCCGCAAACGAGCGAGAGCGTAAGGAGGCGGTCCGTGACCCATCAGAGGTCGATCGTTTCCCCGACTACCCGGAGTACCACAAAGTGGTCTCCGTGGAGGAGTACAAACGGTTCTTTGAAACCTGTACTAACCCCCGTAAGGTCTTGCGAACGGCAGACCTAGCGTACTCGTTTGAAGCCGACCGTAAGCTTCAAATGGCTATGCTCCTCTACGAAGAGGGTTCGCGGTGCCCGTTCCTGCTCTGCAGAACGGAGGCGCTTGTCGGTAAGCCGCAGATATTTAAGTCGCGGCTTCTCTTCACCAGACACCTGTGTGAAGTGCATACCCCCGTGACACCGGTTTGGCGGTGTCCGATTGGGTATTGTCCCGTAACCGGGGACCGTCGCTCCGACATCGTGGCCCACGGGTCAAAGGAGCCGCATAAGATGGCCCGTAAAAAGGCTGTCGATAAAATTATGCCGGTTCTTGAGCGCGTGGGCGTTTCGTATCTCCCACAGTGGGGATACAAAAGCACGCTCCACCTTGCCTCTGCAACCTCGGAAGCCATTCTGAGGAACGCAAAGGAGCAAAACTTCACCTCCAAGTACCCGTTGGAAAAGGACATTACCAAGCCTAAACGAACGGGGAAGACGAAGAGGAAGAAGAAGGGTTCCGATAAGTCGGACAAATCGGACCGTTCCGACACGGAAAAGCGGCCCGAGAAACGTCCGAAACTCGTGGACGCGCCGATTCCCGACAGGAACGCTTGGCTGGACGGATATAAAATTCCGTCCACAAAGGAGAAGGAATTCCCCACCTTGCCCGCGCCTACAGGACTTACGGTCCTACAGAAGTCGCGTCGCCCCGCACCCGCAGCCGCGGAAGGTAGAGCACCTAGTGCCACCGTGCCGGACCCTCAGCCGGGTCCGTCACGACCTACGGCTGCCGCAAGGGCACCCCCGATCGGGCGGGCATCGCCCGTACCCGAAAGGTGGTGGCTGATCGCGCAGCGGTCCTCCGGCTGGCTCTACAAGAGTCGCTGGAAGGCTTCTGTGTCGATATCGCAGAGACCTACAGGCCTCTCGATAACGTGGACCGTTTGGTTGATAGCCAAGCGGAAATCGCGCAGCTTATGGAGGACCTTAACAGGTCCCTCAATGAGCAGGAACTCCTGGTCGAGAGGGTAAACCTTCTCGATACGCAAGTCAACGGACTTCGCCGGGAGAACCAGGAGCTGCATGCGGAGGTCACTCTGCTGCGGGCACAGGCCGCGCAACGGGCTATGCGACCCGCGTCTCCCCCACCACCAAGGGTAGAGACGGCTCCTCCGGTGCAGAATCCGATTCTGCGCCTGGAACAGAGGAAGTTGGAGGTCCGCGAAAAGTTCAATCGAGCTTTGCGCGCGGAGCCGGCCATTCCTCCGGGTTTCGGTCCGGGTGATCGTCAGACCGCCAAACCTCTTTTCGAAGGTATAGGTCGTGGCACTCCCACCCACGCTCAAGCCCGCGCGCCCACACGCGTCGCGACTACGAAGGTGTCCTCTACCGCGGGGGCATCAGCGCTCGCTAACGCGACCCCTCTCTGTGGTACGGAGACAGAGATGGAGGTAGACCCACACGAGGGGTCAACTGCTCGAAAGGAGGAGAAGGCGGCGGCACAGCGTCGTTTCGAGCAGGGTCGGGTTGAGGCAGAGCGGCTCCGTGTCCAACGGGAGACGACCCTAGCCGAGACACGCCTGGTCAAAGAGGCCTTGGAGAGGAGACTCCGGGAAGAGGAAACTCTGCGACAGGCGGAAGACCTACGACTCCAACAGGAGGAGGCTGCTCTACGGCAGGCCGAAGAGCAGCGACTCCGGCAGGAGGAGGTTGCTCTGCGGCAAGCAGAACAGCAACGGCTCCAACAGGAGGAAGCCGTTCATCAGCAACTAGCTGAGACGGCCAAGCGGGAAGCTTTCGAGCAACAACGTCTGCTAGACAAGGAGCAGTCGGCCCGCGACATGGCATTCTTCCGCGAGGAAGACGAGAAGGAGGAAGCTGAACGGCAGCAGGCCAAGCTGAATCAGGAGATTCAAGAGCTCCGTGAGACAGAGAGTCGGCTGCGAGTTGAGGCTCTCAATTCGCGCCGGCCGGCCTTTCCACTATCCCACGGGATAGAACCTCCCTCCATCCAGATAGTGGACCCCGCGGGGATCCCTATGGATACGGGTGGCACGCTCATCGGCGTTACTGACTTAACTCGGCAACGTGAGAATCAGAGCGTGTGTACGGGCACGGGATTAACTCCGCGGATGTCAGCAGCTACGTGGGGGCCTAACATGCTCTCGGGTAGCCAATCCGCGGAAGCAGAGGATTCGGTCGAGGTAACTCCGGCTGCTTCCTCCACGCCCCGTTCGTACAGGCCACCCCGAGGGGACGTCTCCTCGGCGACCAAGCGCCTCTCCTTTATAGAGGAGAAAACTTTGGTGGCACGGCCGGCACCGCCTCCGAGCGGTGAGGCCTCCCCAAAGTTGAAAGAGGCGCTACCTTCGATGGATACGTCCACGAAGGGTCCGTTGGCAAGTGTACCAGCAGCACCTCTTCCCGTCACCGCGCCCACGGGTACGAGTGCGGAAGGGGTCGAGGGAAATGGTGATGCGATCGCGTTACCATGGCCTCGCACGGACGAGGGTACCACTCCCGTGGACCATCTGGCGGCAGCAGGCTCGGGCTCTGACAAGTCGGTAGAAATATCGGACGGGGAAGAGCACGAGCTGCTGCAGGAGTCGGACTCCGAAACGGCGTTGATATACGACGATCTGGGACAAGAAGACAACATAGTTGTCGTCCCAGATTCGCGTTTCGACCCGTTCGATGAAGCCCTTATTGGGAATCTCTCGCTTCACGGCATCTCCAAAACGGAGGGGGACGCTGAGGCGAAGGAGGCAGGGGAGTTCGTCTAGAACTCCCCCCATAGGGCTCGGGATCAGCACTGCGATCCCCCGAGGCGGCTGTCTCGTGTGGGTTCATCTCACAGCGAGGGGGGGGCTCTCCTCCTCGCAGGTGGTGGTTTTTATCCGCAAGGCTAGTATGGCTCACTAGCCTCGCTTTTATTAATAAAGCTCGTGCACAAAAATTTTTTATATGCTTCGAATGTACGCTTCCAGTTGTACCGCGCTGCGAGACTGGGACGGACAGGCATGTCCGGTGGCCTCTTTAGGCCTATGAAGGCTACGAACCTTGGGGGCGAGTGCAAGCCTGGCTCTAGGATCCGTGCGGCGGAGTGGCATAACATTTGCCCCGCTGCACACGAGGATCTGGAGCCACGAGGATCTCCTTAGTGCCACGGCGGACCCTACATAACTAGTTATCGTGGACCCCTTCAACTCCAACTAGTGAGGGGGCAGTGTAGTGGGTCCGCCACCCGGAATACAGCGAGGCTGTCGACTATCGCCAAACACCATCCAGGCTACGACAGCGGGGGCACTTCTACCAGCGCCGGAGACGACTACCACCAGTTCCGGCCAGTTCCGTCAGGGGGCGACATACGACCACCGTGCAGACGACACTGCAGACACCCTCCGACGGACGGTAGGCGGAGGATACTACTACCTCCGCAAGGGGATCCAGGCTTCGCTTAACACTACGGACTCGAGCCGCGCCGCGGACCGAGATACTTCTGTTGTTCAAATTAAGCACCCTTGCTTCAGTGACAATACCTTTGTAACTGTATACCTTTGGGAAATAAACCAGGTTCAAACGAATCTCCTCGTATTCGTGATTCTTTACGGAATTTCGTAACCTCGCGCCCACGAATCTGCGGTTCACTACAAATGAATTAAAAGAATAATATTGGGTGGAATTGTAAATGGTTTTTATTTTCTTCTAATTCTCTTCACACAAATACACACTTTTGTTTTGTATTCAATTGATCAGCGAAGTAAGGCTTGGATACCGGTGGTTAGTGAGTGCATTAATTTGATATGTATATCACTGTACATTATGTATTTTACCCATTAGATAAGATCCCTACTTTATATCAAGGTATTAACATGATGTCATAAGTCTTAATTAGACGATAATTAAGGATGATCGCGGGTATTTCTCAGTTACCAAAAACGGCGGGGATTTTACGACATTGACCATGTTCATATTTATTTATTTTTTGATCATTTCTTTGGTTAGTGATGTTCAGTAATTAAAAAAACACTTCTGAAGATTGAACAGATTAGTATATGGTTTTTTTCTTGTTTGTTATTGTTTTACGACACCGTAAGCCACCTTGTTTACATGGAGATTCAAAGGCTACTGACAAAGCTATTCTACTGAGCGTTTTCATGAAAAACGTCCTTTTTTTTTAAAGAAAAAAAGTTTAGCTACTGGGTAAAGGCTTCTGAGATATAGGGGCAAAAGTATACAAAAAAATGCTAAGCTGACATGTCAGTTTTGGATTGTAATGTCTTCCTGTCAATCCAGGCGGAGGTGATCTGTCAGTGACAGAATCCTCTCTCACTCACTGCACTGTCAAGTTCGGGGGCCTTCAGCTCCTAAAGTAATCTGGGGACCACCCATTTTCTTGTTTTTTTCAAAAAGTATATCCCTTAAACTATGATATACTAAAGAATCAGCCAACTGTATTTACAATTCATGGTTTAAAATGGATAAAACGTTTCAAAAACGCCCTTTTCTCCATAGACGGCCATATTAAATTAATTAAATAACTTTTTATTTTCAAACCTCAAAGACACTGGAAAGGTTTAGACACTGAGGCACATCTCACTATACTATTTATTTAACTGACCTCTGACACATATATGTATAAATATTCTGCTGGAACAACATATTATAAAGCCCTATATATAATTCACTATATTGCACTATTATAATTCTGATACTGCCAAGCTTCTGTTAAACCTCTCTATTCCCTAATGCAATGAACCAGGATAAAAGGGACGACATGTAAATCATAAAGGTTTTCTATCCTCCTCAAGCATCAAGGATTGGAGGAGAGTATAGCCAATGCGGAAGGGGCTTGTATCCGCTCAACACCCACCTCACCTTGTAGCCATATGTGTGAACCCCAGACAGAGGGCATTCATTCTACTAGCTGCTACCAACCTGTACATTTGTTGACTTTTTTTATTTGTGTTCATTTTTGAATAAAGGGGAGATCTGGCCTAAAGCCTAATCGCCCCACTGAACCCACTCCCTTGTTCACGTGTTTCGTCTACACCTAGCCAGCCGGAGCCATTGGTTATCATGACAAAGCTATTTAGAACATGTGGTGCCAGGTAAAATTTACCTGGCATCACATCATGATGAAATGTTAGTTTAACTCACATTCGGTTATATACACACCAATATATCTAACAACAATTGTTGAATTCTGAAAAGAAATATCTAATCAAAACTACCCAATATACCTACATTCAAATTCGTCTTGCGTCCAACACCGGGATTTATATAAAAGAAATTACATGAAAACCTTTACCACTTCTTGTACACCATACGTCTTCTTTTAGTCTTTATACACCATATGACAAACGTTTTAAACATTAATTTAGGCAAATTCGAATAGATTAGAATATTGGGAACTAATATTTTAAGAAAATATTATATTCTCAGAACAAGATAACTTACCATAACCTTATGTACTCTTATTCTTTGTTCTACTGTTACCTCAAATAACATTAAATGCTTTATCTATATTCGGTTGTGCTCCTATCACAGCTTACATACTGCATTGATGACAAATATGTGAATATGAAGTGAATAAGACCTAAAAATCCTCTTCTTGGAAAATGAGGAACTATATATCAGTCAGATAAAACCTTTCACCGGCAAAAGTTTCGTAGTCAATATAGAAAATATTTCGCCGATTAATGCCTCTCCCAAATTACATTCTTTGAAGTTAACTTCAGCAGCAGAAGTTCATTGTGCTCCTGTCGCTACCTCATTGCATGTGACCTTCTCCGAACCAGAGGAAACACATTTTTACTTTGATTTATTTGGCTCAAGTTAAGTTTCAAATGAATTAATTAAGGGGAAGGTTGTACTAAGCACATATATTCATAAATATTGTAATAGCAGTAGGCCACTGGCTGAATAGGTGATCTATAAACCGACCGATAGCACTAACACTAGTATAACCCCATACATGTTCAATACTCACTTCCATACCGCACAAATCAGCTGGACGTTACAGGTGGGGAATTGTATCTAGACATACAGAGTGAGCTGGCTTATATTAACAGCACAGCTGGGCATCTACAACATGGCCATTCTGGGAACAATGTTAAGGAAGAGTGGTTCCTATGGTTCCTATACAAACCCGGGCCTTCATTACGTGCATGCAACATACTACTGTGAGTACAGATACACAATGCATGGTCCACAATCACATGGTAACCATTTTTGTTACCACGTTTAGCGCCAAGATTCAACTTTATGACTAAAAAATGGTTTCTATTCATATCATTAAAGCATATATGATAATAATATCAGTTAACTAACGAGTTGCTGGAAGGAGCGTGAATATCACACGTGAATGTTGCGAAGCTTACAGAGCTTACAAAATACCATTTGAAACACGCATTGTTCAAGCAGAGTAGCAAGAATACTGAAACTGTGCTAATGTGAAAGGCTATTCTATGTGTCTGACCAGGCGGCGATATGTCTGTGTAAAAACACTGATTGTATACGCTGTATTGTAGGGGAAAAGACAACTCTCCACGAACTTCATATAGCCTCGAAGATGTAACTGTGCTTTGTTTTATCAAGACTATAAATTCCATCATTTAACATTTATTTTAAAACATGAGAATTTCTACTATGTAAGTGCACACATTGGATAGTAAGATTATGACACAGACAGTAATCTAATACAATTTGTATAAAGCCTTATAATCTATAATAATAATTAATAGGCTGTAGATGAAGCTGGACTAATCCTATTTACCTACTCAGTCACTGCGAGCATCAGGATTAAAGGGCCCTTGTGTTGTTTACACTCCTGCTTTTAAAATCAATTGAAGAGTAAACACACTGGAAAACACTTTAAAATAGCGCCTGATTAAAACACATCCAAAGTCTTCCCTTTATATGAAGCCCAGGTACTCACCTTTTCTACCTTATTTTCCCCCATCCTTATTAGGCCTATACATACTTGTTGAATTAAGGGTGGGTTCCATTGGCACGCTAAGTACTACTCTCGCCACTCCTCCTGTTACTATGACATTCTCTTGCTGCCGTTTGTTTAGAAGCGGAAAGCAAGAAACCAAAAGTAACTGGAATAGGTTCCATTGGTAGGTTACATCTACGTTACTTCTACCGTTACTCCAAGAAGTGTAGCAGACGACTTTTTCTTTTCACTTGAGAATGGATGCATCAAGTAACGTGAGGAGTAACTGAGAGTCAGTTGAGAATCTCGCCCTTAGGAGAATGCCATAATTAAGTAACAGGATGTGTAGCGGGAGTAGTAGCGTGCCAATGGCACCCACCTGTTCAGGGGTGCCTTTGGATTTTCATAATCACACATGTGTACCATTCACCTGTTAGTTTCCCGCCACTGCTGTTGATTTTGTAAGAAAAGTGCCTTGCTCTTGTATTCTTATTCTTATTTTTGGTACCATCACAAAGTAAAAATAGAAGTTCAAATAATGGGTGGGTATTTAATACCTAGTTGGTAGAGGATACACAGGGCTTATTGTTCTACCAATTTTGAGAATGTTCTATAGCACAGAAACATATTGTTGGAGTGGGAATTAATGTTATTTGTTATCTGACAGCTAGGAGGAAGAGGGGGTGATGATTGGTTGCTAGGGGCCGAGTCGTCCCAAAGTTGTTCTATGTTAGGTTCAATTACATAGTCCATTCCAATGGTCAGCTATCAGGGGTAGCACGGCAGCTAACATGGAAGAGTGACTTAGCAATATAAGTAACTCATGTAGAAAAGGTACTTGTGACCTTGGGTTCAGATGGTTCGGCCCGCGCTCGATCTAGTCAGACATCATAGAAGAGGAATATGGTTTTCAGCAAGGCATTAGTCTCCACACACAGGCTCACATCATCATCCATGGAATGGTCAACAGGGAGTGACGATCTTACCCGGCCCACACTGGTCCTTATATACAAGACAAGCAGTAAAATAGACATAAAATAGTGGAAAGGTGTTGACAGGTTAAGTCATCCCATGCGTCTGACACGTCCACAGATGAGTTTAAGAAAGGGTGTGGATAGATTTATGTACTGGGATGTGTAGACTGAGTGACTTCCAAGAACTAAGGTCACAGCAGTCGTTCTAACAAGGGAGACTCGTCTACCTTCCTGTAACAATATGTATGGTTTTATCGATGTCATAATTGATCATTGTATGTCTTTCTTCCTATTTTTTTAGCTTTTTCCCCTTTGTTATAATGACTATAAAATGTAAATTAGAGAATTTTGCACTAGCTTTTTTGCCTTCTGTTACCCATTCAGATTTAGAGCATACATATAATTATGATGACCGTCTGTAGCCTACTTGAAATTTAGAGCTGCACCCTGAGCTAACATCAGCCAGGAACTAAACATTTTCTACTTTTTGTTCCATTCTTTCCCCGACCCATCTAAAAGGAGTTTGATCAAAATTTTGGAGGATTTTGTCCAGTTATTATTGCGACATGGCTTCTAAAAGGTCCCTATTTGTATTTGGAAGACCTGCCCAAATCCTTTCCAGGGAAGACTTCACTTATTATCGCTCACTGGCGGCCTTTTTTGCTTGGCTAATTCGGCTTCAAATTCATGTATACACATGTAACAGCAGCAGAATATTGATAAATTCATTCTTATAAGTTATAATATGTGTAAATTTGTGAAGTTTTGTTTTATCATAATAGCTGAGATTGCAGCTTTAAATAAAAGGGAGAGATATGGAGATTTTAAAACGAAACAACCACAATAATCTGCAATAATTATTGTTTGTTTGGTTAAGAAGAATGTTTTCTTAGTCGTCTCTTATAAAACACAAAGATCTCAGCATGATTAGAAAGCATGACATTTAACAACTTAAGGTCATCATTCCTATTGCCGTTATGAAATAAAAATGTATTTATTAAGTCAATAATCTGCAAGAATGCATTTGGTCCTTGATTGGATTGTGCTTTATCAAAATATTGTCGTGTGGGTGTGTAGCTATTTGTTAAAATTTTCAAGAATATTTTAACCATAATACTCTTTAAAGGAACTGTATGGTGCAATAGTACTAAATTATAATGTATGTCATCTTGCAGTTTTCACATCTCATGGAATAATTATTGTTACATAGATTTATTATTCTCAATAGTTTGGCGCTGTACCGTCTTAAAATACACCTCACATTGATCCAAATGTCATTGTATAAGAGACCTAGGCCCTATATATATGCGGGCACAGGTCTATTGGCATCAGATATACAGGCACCTATTGGCATCAGAAAAGGGACCCAGATATGAAAATATTATATGGAATGTGGCTTTTCTCAGCTGGGATCTGTTGGATGGACATTTTAATAAATTGGGTCACGATCCCTTCCATGGGATTTTAGTTCAATTTTGGAAACGATTAAGCCATTTAAACCTTTCCTGCTTTTGACATTAATGTTCATAGAAATTAATGACACCATATTTCACTGTCGAGAATATTTTAATGCATCAGAATTCATTGACAAAAATCTTGCCTTCACAGTTTCAGAAAGCCTGTGTCATAAATCTATTACGGCTAACAGTTATGTGATATCTATTACCAAAATCGGACGTTTATACAGGGGAATAAATGCATAGCAGGGTATCTTACATCAGTGAGAACCATTAATAAATTGGAGTCGTAATGCCTGTTTTGCGAAACCGATTGCGGTCACCACTTTCTTTAAATGATGAGACCGTTTTGCCCTCACTCTTGTGTACACTATAAGTTGAGAAACGTAGGCTAGATGATTACATTGAAGCTTTATCAAAGCCAGGCTCATTGAGATAGTTGGTGAACCTTTTGTATAATTGACAGTCGAAGTAAAGCGGAATCGTAAAGAGTGAAGCAGACTAATTGAATGTGTCTAATAACTGCCATCACAAACTCACAGACACGCAGCATGAGATGAAAAGGCAATGGATATAGCTATTGTATAGACAGGTAGGCGGCTACAGAATTATAAACCGGCAGATGTATACGCAGAAGTGAATAATTGTATGTTGTGATGCGACGGTATCCATTACTTATACCCACAGTATATATTATACATATTGTGTAACGTTGGGGTAGTATACATATATGCATACATGTACTGCAGATTGGCTATGAGATCTCTCCCAGAGCCTTACAAAGGCGGCCCAGTACCCACACAATACTCGGCATGTTTTGGAGGATATAGATAATGTTCATTGCCTCATAGGTGTTGAGGCAAGTTAACAAATTACCTTTCCGGCTGGTGTTGCAGGATTTAGCACTGGCATCGACAGAGCTACATGTGTAATGCTGTAATGCATCCTCGTCTACCTATTGGAAACACTGGTTCATGAAATAGTAAATTTCATGTTTGACCCAACGAAAGAAATGGTTATAAATATAACAACCTCTAACAACATTCCCAATAATAGGTTAAAATATATTGCAAGGTTAAATATATTGCTCTGTGAAATGATTTAAAATAATAAATTCTCGAATGAATTATAATTTTGTGAAGCTAGAATGCTGTACCTTCTTTCAGTGACATTGTCTATAAGGGCCCTTTTGTTTCATTTCTTCAGCTCAATTATGTTCCTTTTCAAAAAGATTTGATCATTTAGTAATGGATTTTCATAACTACACTATTATATAAAGGCAAAACAACGTAATTGTATGGAGAAATTATCACCTTCCTTCTTGTAGTGTTTTGGGTCATTTCAATGAAAGAAACCTGATGTGATGTGTGCATTCAAAATATGAGACCAAACCAAGCCAAGTATCAGTCAGTAAATCAGTTGTAAATATTAAGCTGTTTACAGTTTAGATAAACTATAAATGAAGTGCTGACCTCATAAATAATAATAATAATAAAATGAATAATAAAATATGGATCGATGTATCCACAATTACTAAGAGAATCTAACATAGTTCTTAGCTTATTTCCTTTTATTAATTTTCATAAGTAATATTTGGACTAAAACCTTGGAACACATCCCCCTGTTATTTCAGCTTTCGACCATAGTCATGAACTGGCCAGTAGAATCGCTAGAGCGACATCAACATTTACGAATAAGGCCCCAGAGGAGAAAATTACGATCAAATTCTAAAAGATTTTCCCGATGCCTCTGCAATTAATATATTTATAGAAACTCTCCCATCCAAACTCATTTAAGCTATGCTGTGCCATGCTTTTCTACCGTGGCTTGTGGTTTCTTTAAACCTGGCAAATTGTTTTGTTAAACCTGGCGAGTGTTGTGTTTCCCCAGTCTTTGTTCTTCAGATAATATGTTGCTTGTAGTATTTTGTGCTGTCTATTCAATTCAGTATCTTAAGGATGTTAGCAATAATGGGAAGAATAGATATTGTAAGATAACACTGGGTTGGAATGACTATGAGGACGAGATGCACGAGTTGGATTCCTTTTTTACTCTACATATATATCATATGTTTTTATAGGTCTAAAATGTTATTCTTATATATTCTATGTCTTTTGATTATGCAGAATTAGTTTCAAATCTCACTGCATGACCTTCTTAGCCATATGATATGTGTTGACTCAAAGCTAACATGAAATACATAGGCAGATTTCCAACAGATGTGCAAACACAATGCTATACAAAATTTGATTAAACACATAGACCTAAAAATAGTCGAAAAAAGAAAGAGTATGATGATTATGACTAAAATGTACACAATTTAATGTGGTGAATAGACTTATAATCTCGAATGGGGATTATTTCTTATACATTTTTAAGAATGTCTGCTGAATATTTAGTGGCATATATATATACGATTAAATAGTTTCACCAAGAGTGGATCAGTATGACATGGATAGTAGGCAAATGGTTATTTATTTTATATTAAAATATAATCTAGCCACTGCATGTAGAATTTCTGTATTCGTAAATACATATAAATTATGTGAGAAATAGCAAAGGATGCAAGATAATGATATCCCCACAAAAAAAAACAATTGAATATTTCGCAAAACTAAAGTATTTATCAACATAGACATGTGATTCTTTGCACTTATTAGCTATAGGAAGATCGAGACAAATATCACCATCGATCCATCTCTCCTCGTCATCTCGCCTACATGCCAACCTGCAATTTACAATGTTGAAACAGGATCTATTTAAATCTAAGATATTATTGAATTGTTTGCATTACATTTTACAACAATGAATTAAAAGTCACCATGCATATCTACCGAGGGTGTAAAATGCGGTGTTTAGCGAACTCCCTGCCAACACGCTACACCATAGAGCTACATACCTGCCGCCCCTCCAACCAGAGAGAGCCAGGCGCCTACTAATGACTCTCACAGCTGTTACGCCGCCATTCACTTATACGGCAAAAGCACCATACACACAGTATCTGACTCATACACACAGTAAGGAAACACTATAATTCAGTGATTAAAACATCGAATATCATAGTTAAAACATATCAAGGAATAAAATCTGTTGTATACATGCATCAATTGAATCACTGGGCAAGACATTTCCTGTTCACAATTAATTGCATTAGAGCTTTTACTATGCATACTCATGGCACAATTCTTCACCTTTCATCATGGATTTTTAGCTGATACGTTTCGAATGCATGCTATTGTTATTAGCAAATCCCTCTGATGTCAGATGTATTTAAGATACCTATGTCAGATGTTCCTTGAATGCAAAAAGTATGTGGCATCAATTTACCTACTGAAACATAATGAAAATATAATTTTTATAGGCTACCATGCCAATGAATCGTTATCTTGTACCAAGAAAGAGTAGTCCTCACCTTTCAATTATGTGTCATGAGAGCATCCACTCTGTTGTATGATGATGTATGAGTAATTAAATTGCAGTATATGAAGACATATTTTGGGTTCATTGTCACAAAAAAGTCTTAATAATCCCTGGTTGAATAATATTCTGTCAGTATATAACTTATCATATAGATATATTTAAATTTAATGTTTTATAGAGCTAGTCCCTTGTAGTCCTTGCCGATATTTTTTTTCACAAATTCTGGAATAATACTAATTTGTTCATTTGATGCCTAGCAGAAGGCTTAGTCCCATGAGCAACCATTTTCGTGAACTTTCTTGCATAAGTAGGCAGTCTAATGTCGAGATAGCCTCTTAAAACATGCCTTGCTAGAGAGGAGAGATGGTCTAATTCTCTGACAGGTTCATGATCCATTATGTGTTGTTGTGCCCTGGGTTGGTCGAAAATTGTTGATCCCATGGAGGAAATGACTGCTATTTCAATTTTTAAATTCAACTGTTTCTGGAATGTTATTCCAGTTGCACCTTTAATTGAATTGCAGACGACCATTCTCTTGAAGATCAGTTCAGTTGTTCTAATGATCTTCAGCACTGGAAAAGATGGAAAATGTAGACCACCTCTTTGTTTTCTACAGGATAGGAGGGCAAATACAGGCATTTCGATGGTACTTTGCTGTGAATCATCTGCTTCTAGTAGCAAAATACTTTTGCAAGTTTGGCATCCTAGTTTGCCAAGCAGTTTTTTGACAACATAGCCAGCTATGTAGTATAAAATGTTATCTGTGAGGACGTTTGTAGCTTCTTGATCCAGTCCTTCTACAATAGCCTCCATATCCATTTGCTCCTCCTCTGAAGGTGTCCATTCTGAGTGGGTCAGTTGGCTGCGCTTGGACTTCCATGAAATTTCGAACAATGGCTCACAAAGCACATCACTAAAATCTGTACAATTGCCTGTCTTTGATGGTGTAATACTATTTCTGAGGAGAAGTCTACGCAAGGCATATTTAAATTGCATCACATTTGGGTTGTTGTTCCAGCCGCACCTCCTCCTAATTTTGTTGAATAGCAGTTCAATATGGTCTTGCGAGAATTTGTATGTTAATACAAACTTGTAGGGAAAATTGTCCCTAGTTAGGAGGTCGTCAGTGATTGAAATAATTGCTTTGATTGATGCAGCGAAACCAATAATGGCAGTTTTTCTCCTTCCTGCTCTCAGTAAACGCCCATCTTCATCCTTTAAGAGCATTATTTCTTCGGCCATATCCTCAAGAAACTGTTTCCATATTGTACGATTTTTTAGGGATAGGGGAGATTTGTACCCTTTTGCATATGGATTTTTTGTGTTGAGAATGTCAAACATCTTGTCCACTCGATGAATAAAGGATGAAGTTGTCTGGCTTCCCTGGAATTTGTCATGTTCAACATCCTCTCTCAAGAAGTCAATTGCATCTGCGACTGATTTACTTAATGTTTGTGTAGCAAGGCGAACATTCATCTTGTGCTTAGCATACTGCACATGTTTCTTTTTTAATTTGTTAGCAAATACAAGGCCTTCTTCCTCTTGTAATGTGTTCAGAGAATCAATATATTGCCAGCTGACTGGTTCATTTGGTTCTGCATCCGTGTAGAATTTCTGATAATCACCTAGTAGATTTCTCAGCAATTTAATCATATGGCATACATCAAAAATGACATGGATCTTCTGTTCCTGAATAATAGGGTGCTTTAACCATGGGCACATTTCTGACACATTCAGTTTGCATCCAAGCTGGATAGCAGTTGCCTGGTTAGTGAAGGTTCCAACAAAGACAACAGCATGCACATTGAAACCGGCAGGTGTGAGGCGAGAGATAGCATCTTGAATCAACATTGCCTGGACTTTGGCTGTGATTTTATCAATGAGAAAATATCCAATAGGGTGCTTCCAATGTCCAGTTGCACCAGCTAGCATGAAGAAAAGGGCCTCAGAAGCAAGGGCTTCAGCTGGCTTGGGTATAGCTGTACCATAATCAACACCCCCAGCGTACATCTTGAAGGCTGGATCCCAAACTGTCTCTTTTCTGATAGCCATTGCATCGATGAGTAGCACAGAATCAGACATCCAGCTCTTATCTTGGACTTCTATACTCAGAGCTTCAATAACATCTTGAAAGAAACCAGGTTGACAGTCGACTGACGCAGCCCATGCTTTTATGCTTGATGGGTGTGGCAAATGCAATATTTCTTTCACAAAATCATATGCTTTCGGGGAGTAGTAGTGAAGAGTGAGAGCAAATTGTTTGACCTCTTTTGTGTATCTTCGTCCATGTACAGAAGTATTAGAATTGCTGAGTTGGTTCAGGAAGATATCTTTGGACATCCCTCCAAAATTGTTAGCCAGGATGGCATAAAATTCATCACTTACTAGTTTCTCCGATTTTAATTTCTCCAGAAGTTGGGTCATATTGTCAATCTTTTTCTTCTGTCTTCGAACCTTTTGTTGCAATGTTTTGATTTTCCTCTTTAATTTAGCTTTCTCCTGTTTGTGAGATGCTGCATCACTTTTGCTCTCCACAGAAAGTACAGAAACATGTTTGTCTAGTTTGATACTTTTACTGGGAGGACACTCTTCTACACATGGAGCTGTAGATGCTATTGATCTTTTCTTTGGGGCCTTCCTCGACGTTACAGATTTCAAGTGTGTAGGAAAATCAAAAATGCAAGGAACAGAATTGGGGTGTAATCGCCTCCCTTTCTTCCCAGGTCTGGGGACGAAACTCTCCTCAGAAAAATGCTCACTGCATACATGAGCAATTTTTGGATTGAAATCCTTCCTTTTGAGAGCTTGTAGCCATCGAGATCGGATGTCTGTCTTTTGTTGACTGGGGATCCTAAAATCATTTGTAAAATGGCATCTTTGAACTGACATCATACTCCTCAGGCAAAGAAATGGATGGTGAAATGCTTAAAACTTTGTTGATATTACAATTTATTTAAAATGAGAGTGTAACTGTTTATGTTATCCTGAATAAGATATTTAAGAAAAAATAGAATATCTAGCCATAAAGCAGCAGTCGTCATATCTGGTGCAATATAACGTAACAAGGCATAACCTCATTAAATATGATTTATGAATAATTATAAATATTAATAATGTTGAATGATAAAATATAGCGGTTTAATTAATTCTTTACATGTGTTGCGTTGGTCAGTACACCTCCCATGATCAAAGCAATGCATCATGCTATGTACATGTTGTACATCATATCTAGACCCTTTTACATGTCTCTCTATATGTGAATTATGTCAAACGTTACATGGATACTCATTCATCAACAATCTTGTATCTTCATAAACATCACATTCACAGTGTTCCCGAAAACACATTGGCAATACAAGCTCTTTTGTAGAGAATTAGAGAAGTTTATATTAGTCAGAATATATGAAGATAATGCTTGATCCAATTTATTTGTATATATAATAGGAAAGAAATTGCAGCATGGGTAGACTGACCCTTTCTTTTCCTCAAACTTATAATGCTCTATATTCTTTTTAAAACTTACCCATGGAAAGAAATTCCGGATCCAGGCTTTTGTCTGTTTGTACACCCGTAGACACAGCATGATATGACCATGGTGATCTATGATTAAACTCGATTAAATCAGTGGTAAAGTTATAATTATGTGAGAAGTGTGACTCTCTCCATAGGAACTCAGTGTGTGACCTGATAAGGGCAGCTGCTTTTGCCGTATAACTGAGTGACCCCCGTCCTCCAGTGTGGCCTCACTGACCCGCATTACTGAGCTCTCTCTTGGTGGTAAGAGGAGGGGTGAGCGCTGAGTAAGGAGGGAGGGGTGGCTATGTAGCTCTATGCGCTACACACAAAGTTTGGTCAGTAGTATGTGGAATCGGGAGTTTATGCAAGGCTTTAAGATCTTAGCTCTGAAGGGTATACAATTTAAATTTCATAAGCACTCGAATTTGAGTATTTGGGGGTTGTAATGGCATTATCGTGATTTATTTATTTCAATGTTTTTATTGGCCATAATACATTTTATTCGTTAACTATTGAGAGAAAACTCCTGCATGTGGCATCCCAAGTCGCGAACCCACTGATTCCGGTGATGGACGATTCATCATCGTTTAGTCCCAGAATGCAGATCATCAGTCATGGGCATCACTGGATGGAACCATGACCGGTCTTACGTGCTGTTCTTCCATCAGGGATCAACATATCCATAGAAGCTACCGGCTAAGGTGGTTCCAGAACAGGAACTGGTCTCAAACCTCACTCAATTTGATTTGTCTTGTATATCTTGATCAAGATATGCAAGACAAATCCAATTACTACTGTACCATGCGTGTCTATATATACGTTCTCTTTCCGTCTGCGTGAACATTAGCTTTCGAGCAAAATTCACTACAAATTGGTATTAATTCTAAATTTTCAAAGAAAAGTGTTTGCGATAATACTAATCTAAATAACTATGTATAAGCATAATAACTTCAATTGCTATATCGATAATCATACATCTCCATTACTATCTCTACATATAAGCCTAGATATCTATGTGAATACTAAATTGTGAATAACAATTGTATGCAGATAGGATCTCTGCCTGGACTCTATAAACACCTTCACCTGCCACATTGCTTTGTACTACATGTATCTAATATCGTATTCAACAGTATTCAACTCAATGAATTTCTCAATGATAGTTTGTCGTCTTCAATATTTCTGACATCTACTGACACATTATTCCATATCTTTTTATTCTAAGAGTTATATGGTAGACTGTTTGTTCCACCTGTAGATTTTAACTATAGTCTTCCAGCTCTCAATTGCTATAGGAGTAACTGTGTTTCACTACATACAGTGAAGTTAAATGATTTATTGTTTAGAGTCCGATCATAGCCTAGCTCAATTGAGTCATGGAGGAGCGATTCCCTACATCCAGTAGTCACGTATGTAAGATCTAAGTGAGTGCTTCTGCCATCTTCACGTTTATCATCATATAAACTATCCTATGTCAGGAACCTGTGGATTCCCAATGCAGATAGCTTCCAAGGCAACTGGCAAAAATGTGCATATCGTGCTGGAGCCATAAAGCGCAGTGGCTGGGTCATATAACTAGAGATGGGTAACTCAAGCAACGCAGGAATAGTTTAGTTCACTTCCGTGTTTCATAGCTATATGTCATCAAGGGACAAGAATGCACTCTTCTGTATAGGGCCTATTGTTATTTTTTGTATCCATTTTACTCCACTATGTTATATATATTATATACATATATATGTATAATTGCCATCAAATAAAGGAATACTTGGATTGTTGTCATTTCCCCTCCACGTGGTTAATAGAAGGATATTTGCCATCCGCGTCCTCACGTACCATTCAATATAACCGATTAGATATACAATGCCAAGTGGTCATAAGACACACCAGTATTAAGATGAAGTATTTTAAGAAGATTCATGTGAAATCGTTGTAATAAACTCATATGACTAAAAGTGTAGCCGATCTACCGGGCCCTGCAGCAATTACATATATATAAATAATGTATAGTATTTATATACGTACGTATGCTTCGTATTGCCAACCCACACACTGACAATCATTATAGTGTGCTCTCAGTAACTATGTATTTCCCAAGGGGACCTAGCCTCCTTCATCAAAAGGCCAAATTACCTCAAGTAGCCTGCTGCTGGAGTGCCTCATATTCACCAGTCATAAACCACTGCCCCACCACTCCAGGTGGATTTATCGCCTATTGTATGACTGCCCTGGCACCTTCTTTATCAGTATTCACATTCTTTACTATAGGGACTTCGAGGCGCTTGGGATGCATGTAAGAACGTGTACAATTAGTACAAATGAGATATGACATCTTGACGCGGCCCTAGTATATACAGGCCCAAGCACGGACACTCAAATTCCAGCCATTTTTTATTTCGACTTAAGAATCGCACGGCACAACGGGTATCAATATAAATAGGGAGGCTCACTAATTTAGTTTTTCACCATTGTGTCGGTCGATTGATCAACATTGATATGACACATTATGTGATACATTAGAATACCCATTGAGGTTGTGCTTCTCTATTTCCTATTCTGAATATTAACCTTTTTATATTGTTCTAATATATTTCGGGCCTCCGGGGAGTGAATAGGCGTCAGGTTGCCAAGGACTTAATATTTCTGAGGATAATGAAAATGTATAAGATGCATTTATGATAGATGTTGCCTCTGGTGCCTTGTTTCATGCAGCGATCTCCTTAATCCTTGCCATATAGATAAAACTGGTCTGAAGCTTTTATTTTCTCATCAGTACGTTTTCATATGTAATCTCATTACTCATGGTATGGTGTTTTATTAACAAAAATAATCCCTTACTAACACCCCTACACTCATGACAGGATATAATTTCATTCCGCAAAGTAATGGATGTCCATACTTATATAATATACCATGGACTATTCATACTTCCTTCCTGTATAAGAGTAACAAACAGGGTTTGCAATCTATCTCAAGCACTTCCCCAAGGAGCAATGTTCATGTGAAAATCTACTAAACTACAACATCAAATGAGGAAAAGTTATGATTAGTATATTGTAACGTGTCTCGCTGATGAAAATGATCGTAAATGTACGACAAGTGACCAATATACCAATGAAACCTAATAAAAGTAGTAGTGTATAGTGGCTACAGCCTCTGTGCCCTATTCAAACTTGTATTGCAGCTACTACAGTCGCTTCACCAAAGAGGGCGCAGCGGCGACGCCTAGATGTGCCAGGACGCGCTACACCCCAGCCAAAATATCGTCGTGTACCGGGGATTAGGCTACTCACACTGCATGCTATTCTAAATGTCATTGTCTATGTCAACTGGTTAACTTTAGTCTGACTTCGGGCCCCTTGACCCGGAGAGAAAGATGAATAAAGCATACAATCAAGTATTTACACCTCTGACTTCTGGTTATATATATTCTGCAATGTGCTGCGATTCCGGGTGTGTTACAGTATTATGAAACCCACCAGTTGGCCCATTTAAGGCTAAGCTTATTCTTTAATTGACGGGGAGACAATCGGCCCGAACGCCTCCCGTTTGATTTCCATCATTGTCACAATTAACATCGCTCAAGGATGTATTTCATGCAGTTCATATAGCCTATTATTGTTTCGTTTTCTAACGTTTTCCAAGCATATAAAGAATAGCATTGGAGCGCTAGAAATATTCAAAATGCCACCATGGGTTTGCTTGTTGTATATAATTACCCAAAACTTCTTTTGAAGCGGAAATTATTTGTATGATATAAAGTTGTTCCCTCTTGATTTACTAGAATTACCATTTTTCATCGGACGATTTGTTTTATTTTTAAACATGATTGTATGGCCTGTTCTCAGCAAATAGGCCCAAGCCGGTTTTTTGAATATAATGGACGATATTTGTTTTATTGTAATATCAAAACAAATGCAATAAATGCATTTGCCTCCCCAAGAGAAATCATGCCCTTGTAATTTCAGATATATTAAACCAGTTCAATCAAGTTATCTAGGGAGTGGGGTGTGTGTGTCAGGCAGGGGGTGGGGGTGTTTACGTCACACAAGAGCGATTACATTTTTTTTTTTTTAAAGAAATTTTATTGAGTACATTTCCATGATAACATAGTAAAATCATGATGCTCAATTGAAAAAATTATTTAATATTTAACAGAGGATACCGAGAAATAATACATTTTAACTCATAAGCTCATGTCAGTACATCGATTTGATCGAAAGCCACCTTGGTACGAGGTAAATAAACTATTTCTTTCCATATGACTTGTTATCGGATCACAAATGGTCCTTTCAAAAATTGTTGACATGATGGGAACAAGTGCAATGGGTTAGATTATTAAATTTCCGCAGATCGCCTGATTTAGGAATAGGTTTAACCATAATATTCCTTCCACTCGACAGGAATTTTTCCTGAGGTGAAACATTTCTTCATAGGCAGTGTGATTTGAGATGGTAATTGACACAGGAACATCTTCAATACCTTGGAATTGATCCACGTAAAACCACTGTTTTTGCTAATATCAATCTCTTCTATATACTTCACAATAGACTCGTTTTTTTATTAGAACATTGCTGCTTGAAAAAATATCAAGGTCAAGATCAAGAGGTAGTTTTGTATAGTTTTATTAACATTATCATTTCCAGGGTAACCCATCTTACCATAGAAATCATTTAGTTGATTACAAGCATCTTGGCCTTCGTGTATGAAAGATGTTGGTAGTTGGGCTGGACTTTTCCCAAACATAGTAATATGATAGGATGTAATGAGGTTGGTTTCTGACTTACTGTACACGATGGTCACGAGTTTTTTTCGGCCAGGGATTTCACGAGAAGCCGCAGGCTTCGAGTAAAATCCCTGGTCGGAAAAAAAAGAGTGGCCATCATGTACAGTAAGTCAGAAACTAACAGAGTTGCATCCTATTTTTATACCACGATCTCATGTTGTAAAATAAATGAATAAACAAACTATTTATTTACCTCGCTTCTCTCCAATGTTCCGCCATATTGATTTGGTTTATGCCAAATCACTAAACAAGCGTATAACTGATTGGCTGATCAACGACGGCACGGTGGCATATGACGTCACGAATGGGCGTGATGTCATGAGCGAGCGAAACGTCAACCAATGAGGATGCTCCTTACAATTAGGCTAAAAAAGGGTAATATTTTCACGCGTGGATCCATTCAACAAAACACAATAGCAGGTATCCACTCATTTGCAGAGTGTACAACCCCCGTTTGTGGTATAAAAAGAAAACACCCATAGGGTCGTTTTGACACTCATGCAGAGGTTTAAGATGGCAACAAAATGATAGATCAAAATTCATTTCAACGAATATCGAAACAAGGGAAAATAAATCTGTTTAACAGTATCATCTGTTTGTTCTGTAAATAATGCCTAAACAAGTGAAGGGAGTCCTTAAATATGCGGTATTTTGCGGTGTCACAATTAACATTGCTCAAGGGGGTAATTCATGCAGTTGATAGCTTATTAACGGTACGTTCTACATTTTCTAATGCTTTACTATCATAATATTGGAAAGCAATTTCATGATGACGGTTGTATGGAGAGCATGATAGCCGGTACACCACAATGAGGACATTATCATGACTTTATACATTAACCTTGATATTTTGAAATAGCGAATTTCATACTGCATGGTTGCAAATCAAAAGGTAGAGAAACCACAGCATGCATCGGCCCATTCTCTAAAGAAGGCATGGGACGATTTCTTCTGTACTATTTAGCTATTTTAATACTACATACTAATGTACCTTGGTGGACAGCTGCCGGTAAACTTTATTCTTAGAACTTGACCCTGATGAATTTCTTCTTCATAGCTTGAAATATGAGGTGCAGGGGGCGTGACTCGGTCTTAAGTACTTTCCTTCCAATCCTTTTACAAGTCTGGACTCCCGCCGCAACTAAATACCTTTCTGCTCAAGTACACGTACATTAAACCCATCGCAAAACGATAATAAATTGGGAAATCATGAGGATCATATAATATTATTGTTGCACTACCACTACTAATACAAATTAGTTTTTTTAATATCTTCGGTTTATGTACATGATATAATAACAAAACATTTGATACCCTCCACCGGTCATGACCACCAATGAAAGATCACAATAGAAGTATTTTTCTTTTATATTGTTGAAGTTTCTATGTTTATTAATTTCTGTTTCCTTCTTCTATTCATGCATTAATTCAGCGAATGAGAATAAATACTGGAATGAGTAATAGTTGCTTATTGCAAGAACTGGGCATTCAGCCACTTCAGACTAGGAGGAATGTAACTTACTGGAGATGGCATATCGTTTAAGTTTTAACCATGATTACCTAGATAATAGAACCCTCAAACTCAGATCTTTTTCTAAAGGAAAAAAACTAAGAGTACCCATACATCCAACGGAGAGGATCAGAAAGTCCTTTTATTACCTTTGAAAGATTTCAAAACTTACCTAGAAAGAAATATGATAAAAAGTAACTTTGAATAACTCTCTACTCTTACCCAAGCATTAAATTCCCTATATCAAGATGACGCTCTAAAGGCAGCGGGGGACCTTTCTGGTTCTGTTGGATTGAGAATAATAAGAAATCAACTCATTGGTTAGTAAACCCAAGTGCATTTTGCTTTCTTTCTATGTATATAAAGAGGTTGTGAGCACCGCCTTGAACTCAAATCAAATTGTAATAGATATAGTAATTGTATATGGAAGTGGTATTGATTGATATGTATCATATGTTATTTACTTGTCAACACCGTTGTCAAATCTGTTATATCTCTAACAGCAGTTGTACAACTCTTCGCCTTATCTACGATATACAAACAGAATAGCTTAACACCAACAATGTATAATGAGTATAACCAAAAGACAACAACAGGGCTACCCGGAAGACCTGCGTGTTTCAGCAGAAGGTCATTAATCCATACACACACATACAAATATACGTCAAAATAGACAGTTGCCGATTTTGAAACCAATTAATTAAATCAACTTCAAGCAAACGCAGTTCCTGCATGATACATATCATCGCTTGTAATTTCTTGTTATTTCAACCGGCTGTAGTATAACGCGATAGTATAACGTGACAGCAATGTTCCCATAAATTTATTCTATGTGGGAGGGACGTATCCTTTTGTACCATATAGAACCGGAGCATCCTTGCCGCATTGATTCTGAAGGGTATTGTTATTAAACTATTTAATTGGATAAGCCTCTACTGCGCGGTTCATAAAAGCCCTGTCTGGTAACTTTATCCCCAAGTCTCAAGTCAAGGGAAATCTTATAAAGAACAATTACATGTTTGCTACAGTCCTAGGTATCATCGCCGCACCTGTCACTTGAAAATGATTGTGGAACATCATCCTCCACTGCCAGTAGATCAACTTCGTGTATCCCCTAATCTCCGGTTGCTAAGATTTGTCAGAAGCGATCACCTTTTTGCTCTAGTCATTCATTTGTTTTATGGCTACATTCACTACGCCTCAGTTAATCCTCATGAATTGACATTGATTGCCGGTCTCCTTGCTGCTTCATGAATAGGCAGTAGATTTGAAACAAAAATACATTGTGTCCCAATATTGCATACTGCGATGTTCTATCGGTCTGACTTCTTGAGTGTTTGCATGCTTCCATGGCTTGAAAGCGTCTCGAGAAATAAGTTATCCGTACTAGACCTCTTAAATTTTATTACAGTCTAAATTGGCTTCATAGCAGAACAGATGAGCTCACGTGAATAACGGCCTATTCTAAAACACTTAATTTCATTTTACCACTGGAAGAAAAAAAGAACTTGCGAGGGAAACATCCAATAAAACAAATAAATGCCCACGGTTCTGTCATACCGACTGGAACAACAACCAAAAAGCTTCCCATGGCAGGCAAAGCAGTACAAATTGGTTTTTCTCATGGAGCCGCGGCGGAAATGAAGTATCTGTGGCGTTTACTTTGAAGGTCTAGATCAACTTGGAGGAAAACCGCGAGCTCAGACTGAATGAGACGGGATCTAAACCATGAGACGTAGAGGCGTCTCCGCTCTTCAAGGGAGATTTTTCACGTCCCCGGGTCGCGCCACAGATATGCTTCAGCATTTTATTATGATATCAATCATAGTTATGTTTGGGTACCTCATGTGTTTTCATGTTTTTTTTTGTTGCGATTTTACTAGCCCTGGCGTGAAGATATAATATTTTATACATACACACTCATATACATATAATATACACAGTTCAAAAATCAATGTTGACACAAGCAATATAGGTCTGTTCAGCCCGAGCGTAGAAGAAGGTGTGTCGGTTATATGAAAAGTTCCAATGATCCTGCGCTCCTATTGGCTGAGCGCGTCACGTGGTTGACGACCGTACACAAACAACAAGTGGGCGTGGCCTCGACGCAGCTATATGGCGGCAAGGTCTTGCCTATACATATATGGAGAAACACTATGTCATAGACTATTATTATTATTATCAACTTTTATTATGACACAAAGTATACATAATCGGGCAAGGCCCTCTAAGAATAGATCTTCCTGGGTACCCTTAAAACAAGTAAAATCAGGGTATAAATACATAAAGCGTGGTATCATTAAATATATGAAACATACGAAATTATTGTTCTGATAATTTAAAGTCCTGGAGGTATATTGTCCTGCATAGTGTCATGTTGTCGAAGGTTTCAGACTTTCTCGTTCTATAGAGCGAGCTCGATTTAGCTTAGGTGATGGTATTTTTTCTTGATGAGACTGCGATCCAATGCTTATTTCTAACAGAGTTTGTTATATTTTCGGTTCTTTTTAAGGTGTGGAAACAATTCTCGGACTACCTTTATTAGACTTGTCCTGCCTATACTGCCAGGATGTGTTATAGATACTTATAGAATCTTGATGGTGTAGTGGAAAAGAGATAGACCTATACTGGTCATCAGAGAATAGTGGATAAAAGATAACGATTTGTCCCCTCGCCTGTACTGGACATCAGGGATTAAAATAGCAAACCTCGTAGAAAACGGGAATAATCCCGGGTGTGTCCTTAGGATCTACGGTTTTATCAAACAACAATTATGCATCAGCCCAATCCCTTCCCCCTCGAATACCGTTAAATTGGCCTTTAATACAATAGGTCTTACAATCCTATATTCTTCCCCCTTACCCCCCGTTCTTACATCATGCTACTATTTGGTTTATATAATCATCTATAGTACATTGATTTCGACTTAGAAACAATACAAATGCTACTGGCATTATTATGACGTCAGCGTTACTTTCTGAGTCTCTTTCACTTTGACATTGAGTACATCAGCCTGTTATGTTTAGGCTCAATTATATACATATATTCATTATTTTGTGTACCCTAAATATTTTACTCGATTCTTTACAATTATTGCAACATTGATCTTGTTGATATTAAGTTAATTCGGTGAGGTAGGGTTCCAGAAAACACACGGTGTCGCCGATTTACTCATTTACCTTATACAGCAGTTTATTCAACTTTTAACAATAGCTATAATTACTTGTCATTCACAATTCCAACTTTCTGGTTTTGTGGTATCACAGCATTTTACATTTTTTACCTTTTCGGTTCGAATGCAGGGACTTTTGTTAACCTTGGCTGCCAGTGGCCATCCCTTCATTGTCAATTCTTAAGTACGGGTCGAATTCCTGAGGGTAGGTAGTTTTAAGGAATTTTCTAAATTCTTCCCTGGTTTTTATATTCCTATGTTGGGTTGGTAGATCATTCCAGAGCGTGGACAACTGGAAGATATATGACCTTTTAAAGCTTTCATTGTGAGGTTGTGGTACTTTGAGTTTTTTCCCCTTGCCTAATCCTCTAAATACAATTTGCCTGTTATCAAGGTTATCGTTATCTAGGGTTCTTCTAAAAGCTACTTCTAGTGTATGACTCTGTCTTCTAGTCGAGAGGGCAGGCATGCATACTTCTTTATGGATCTCTATTGTACTGGTATATTTTGGGAGTTTTAGCGCTATTTTGATCGCAGAATTCTGCAGTGATTGTAAACGGTCTAAATAATTGTGGGGTGCTGATTGATAAAAAAGTAGTCGATGTGGGGGAGTATCATAGTTTTGAAGATTAACAGTAGTGTCTTATGGTCACAAAGCCCATATAATTTGGAGAGGGACTTGAGTTTCACTCTAATCATATTGATCTTACGATCCAAGAACACTTTAAAGCTCATTCTCCTATCTATTTCTAGCCCCAGGAATTTATAATATTCCACTTCCTCCATTTTGTTTTGACCTATGCTATATTTTGCTATATTTTGCTATATTTTGCTAGATTTTATTATTCTCGCACCATTCAACCACTTTATCAAGATCCTCCTGCAATCCGCAGACTTTATCATGTTTTTTAATCCTTGTACCGTACAACACCGTATCGTCTGCGAAATGTTGGATTTCGCAGTTTTTGACCACCTTGTGTAGGTCGTTGATATAAATAATAAACAATAGGGGGCCCAGGGATGTCCCTTGGGGTACCCCACAGGTAACTTCTTTGTAAGAGGAGTGAAAACCATCAATGACCACCCTCTGTGATCTCCCTTCGAGGTAATTTTGTAACCATTTGAGAGGTAAATTTGTTATGCCGAAAGTTTTTAATTTTCTCAAAAGTAATTCATGATTCACAGTGTCAAAAGCTTTTTTGAAGTCTAAAAATATTAAGTCTGTAGATTTTTTATTATTTATATTATTATAAGTAAATTTGAAGATGATCAAGGGCATCATTGATAGATTTTCCCTCCCTAAACCCATACTGTACATTACATAATAATTTTTCAGATTCAATGTGAGACGCTAGCTGTCTTTGGATGCAGCTTTCAAGGATTTTCGCTGGCAATATAATGCACAATATAGGTCCGTAATTGTTTGTACTCGTTTTATCTCCGTCCTTATATATCGGAGTCACTGTTGCTTTTTTGAACTCAGTAGGAATTTTAGAAGTCTGGATCGAAAGATTATATAGGTATGCAAACTGTTTGCTAAGTGCAAGCATGCAAGGTTTAAGGATATGATTTGGCATTAGGTACAGCTATTACAGCTATGTCTGTTATCGTATTAAATTGAAATTCTTTAACTACCTTTACTTCTTCTTTTTGTATATTACTTGGATTTGTGGGGATGTTTTTTGCCAGCTCAGGACCTATGTTAACGAAATATTCATTAAACTCCTCTGCCGCCTCTCCCCCTTTTAGGACACCCCCAGTCTGTCCTTTAACACTAATTTCTTTACCCATATTTTTAGACTTATCTTTCGCTACTATAGGCTTGATTATTTCCCAGAATTTGTGTAGGTTTGATTTATTGTGTAATATTTGGCTCTCCAGAAATTTACTTTTGGAGTTTTTTATTTCTACATTTAATTTACATCTCTTTTTCCTTGCTTCAGTCCAATCTCTATCGGTTCCCGTTCTTTTGGCTTTCCTAAAAGCCTTATCCCTGTCTTTCGACATTTGTATAATCTCTTTCGTATACCACTCTGGTGTTCTACTCACTCTATTGAATGTCTTTACCGGACACATCCGGTTTACATAAAATTCAATGGTGGAGTGTAGTAAGGTCCATGCCTCATCAACCTCTCTAGTTTGGTAAAATTTCGACCAATCTAAGTCCCTGAGTATCTCCTTTAGAATTTTTACATCAAGATTTTTCGTATTTCTTGCTTCAAAAGTCTCCTTAACGTGTACATTTCTAATTTTCTTAATTTGTAGAAAGACAGGCAAATGGTCACTTAAATTTAAGTTTATCGATCCGCTTTCATTTACATTGTGAGCGTTTGTATATATGTGATCAATCTTTGAGCGTGATTTTCTACTTATTCTTGAATGCACTTTGATGGTTTGATGGAGATTGAACTTATTTAATAATGAACTAAATCGATCTGCATTCTTTGTTCTCCCTTCTTTTATAATGTCCGAGTCATAATTAAAATCCCCCATTATAACTATGTCTTCTGTAGAATCTATTGAGTTCAGAACTTTGTCTAAGCAGTCGACTGCTTCAGACATGCCTCCCTGTGGTGGTTTGTACACGTTAAGGATTATCTTCTTTTTCATAAACTTTTTCGTGATTTCAAAAACTTGTATCTCTATGTCTTTATTTGATATAGAGGAGAAACCCCCTTCTATTTCCCATTCTTTGGCTTCGAGAGACTTATGTATGTACGTGGCTAGTCCCCCCCCCCCCCCTCCTTTTCATTTTTCTGTCAGCTCTCAATAGATTATAACCGGGAATAATTAGTTCACTGTCTGTTGTACCTTTTTTAGCCAAGTCTCTTGAATAGAAAGTACCTGGGGAGCCATTTCTTTTACTATGACTCTAAGCTGATCTATCTTTTGGCCTATACTCCTTATATTCCACGATACAAACTTTAGTCCCCTAAGTTTCACAAATGATTCAATGTCATACTCCATTGATTAAAGTTTTCATTTTCTTTCTCTTAGCCCTTCCCCCCAACCACTTCAATACCAATTTGATTTTCCCAGAACCCATAGTTTGCCCCCCAAACATTGAAACAATACACAGCATATTCAAGTTACATTGAACTAACATATTTGGTGTGAATTTCTTTGTCTTCACAATTTTCTGCAAGTACATGCAGAGTACAATACATCTGGGACCAACTTGGCATGGAACAATAAAACTTACAAACAATATTGTACCCATGCCGCTTATGGACCCTTGTCACGAAGGTCACCTCTTTCTTAATCGCTCTCTGTATTCTGAGAATGTGGAGAGGTGAGTGAGGAGTGTTGAGAAGGAAGGGAGGCCAATTCGGCCTCTTCTAAAGTTTTAGGTTTTCATTAAAATGTCTTATGTTGCTATAATATAATATATTGAACCCGGATCATTATATTTCCTGGTTGTGTCACATCCATTTAGTCTTTTTCTCGTTTATACCTTATTCTTCCCACTTTTCGATCCTCCAAATACTATTGATTTATACAAGTGACAGAGGGTTCTAGAAAACACTCGGTGTCAATAGCATTAGTCATCCTAGCTCTGGAGTTCTACTCAGGTAGGTTACCAAACCTTATTTACTTATAATACCGTAATAATAATAGCACGTCACAGTTCTTGGTTTTATAGTTAGTCCTAGAATGACAATGTATGCTTCAATCTGATCAATACGATTTTGTTGGTGAAGTTAGTCTCGGATGTCGGGTTCTAGAAAACACACATTTTCCTTACTATCTTCATTTACCAGGTCAGAAGTATTTTAACTGCAGTTCACAGAAAATAAATAGGGCTATTCCCTTTTAGTAACGTGGGTGCTATCTTACCTAGGATTGTCTTTACTCAGTTTCTCACTTCAGTCCATTGGTGAGGCTCGTCATAGTTTTAATAGTGGCTTATATGTTATATTTTATTTTACTTATATAATTTCTTTGGGTAATTGTGCGAAGAGGTCGGGTTCGAGAAAACACACTGTCTCTAAGCACAGAACCCTAGCATTCACCTAATGTTAAGTCACATGTTACTTAATTTACTATATCGGTTTGGTGTTGGGTAGAGGCTCGTTTGATGGAGAATGGGTGATTGGGTAGGTGTTCAAATCTTCCTATAGGCCTTAATCATTTGATCCACTACTCCCTCCTTAAGTTGCTCTCCGAGGTGACACCCATCCTCTGCCATCTTTGTGTAGTCCGAATAGTATATGGGTTGGTTGGTTCTGGCTTTGTTTTTGTGGACTAGCTGGCTTATGTAGGGGGTCGGTACATGGTGGTTTACGTTATTAAGCTTGATCACGTTGTTATAGCTGATTACCAGTCTATTAATTAACTCCTGGTCCTCCGCTATTGCTCCAAGTTTCGCAGGTGTCAATATTTCATTTAAACGCCATGATGTTTGTGAGTTGTGAACGTTAAGTTTTACTACGTCCACCCCAATAGTTGGGCAAAAGATAATAGTGGGAGGGGGTAGATTTGGTGGGGCCGTTGCACAAATATCTTGCCTGGCTTTTTCAATGGCCTCCTCCTTATCAGATGCCAACATTGTGGGGCAGTAATACTTTAATCCAACCTCTTTTGTCTTGTCATCCCTGTATGTTATATTTTTTTTTTTTTACATAACAAATCATTTTATTCAATATATCAACAAAGCACCGCCGACCCAGCGAATAACATCGAAGTTTTACAGGCGCTGTATGGTCCTCAACTCATCGGGGTATCTTGTGTTCGTTACTGAAAAATAAACATGTGCTACACACTAATACTGTTGTTTTTCCTTTCCTTTTTCTTTTTAGCAGAAAAGGAGTTAGGTTCTATCACTACCGTACACAGTCGTACTAACTAATATCACTATCATAAACAGTCAAATATTTTGAGGGTGGTTACAGATCATTATAAAAGCCTTCCCATGCTTTAAATTCCTTATCATTGGCAGTTCCATAGCTACTACTGTCTTTCATGGCTCTTAAAGCAATTTTTATTTCACGAAGGAATTAAAAAAAACACACTCTGTTGCGCTGAAATAACCTAACTCTATAAATATAAAACTTTGCTTTTATAAAAATAAAGTTTAGTTTCTTGTGTTTTGCTTCCTGGGATGGAATGCCTAACAGTATGTGGGCGGGGTTGATGTCGTCTACAATTTCACAGTCTAGCCACTTATTTCTGCTTGCCCATTTCACTAAAGTGTGCCAAAAGTTGTTTATATTCTCGCAATCGATAAAGAAATGAAATATATCATCTATTTCATCGCAATATTCACATCTTTCGGACAGTTTGATTCCAAACTTCATCAGTTTCTGATTACACACAATGATTCTATTGATCACACGATATTGAAAGGCCTGTAGCCGAATATTTCTTGTACAGGAGTACGGTATACAGTAGGCCTACCATTCCTCCGGGTCCACCTTGGATATGTCAATACCCTTGTCTCTAAACCACTCAAACCATATGCTATTTCTCTCTTCTTTCTTAACAACGACACTTCTTATAGCATTGTACACTTCTTTCGAGGTGGTTCTCAGTATGTTAACACTGATTTCATTAAAGTTACATATGAGCTCAGCACTAAAGTTGATTTCTTCTTCGTTGCTTAAAAGAATCCACCAATTTCTTGGAATAATGTCACGGATTTGGAACCTTTCTACAAAGTTTACTGTGATACCATTCTCGGACTGGAACTCCTTAATTGTTTTTACTTTATTTCCGACTACGATGTTATTTATGTTGTTGATACCTTTGTGTTTCCACTCTTTCCATTTGGGAATCTTTCGTTCCACCATTAGAAATTGATTGTTCCATATTCTTTCGCACAGAACCTCTTTTTTGGACGCCGGTTGTTTCGAAGCATAAAACCTATACCACACCGAAAGTATGTCTTCATAAAAGCATGCGGTTTTGACTTTCAACTTTTCTCTAATGCTGAATGCTATTAACAAGTCGTTACCTATTCTGGATTTTATATAAGATGTCCATTTTTTATCGCATTCCATTAGAATTCTCCTGACCCACATCATTTTGGTTGTAAACACTTTTGTTTCTACATCTTGCAGGTTTAAGCCTCCATCTTCGGTCTTTTGACATAGATATTTTTTGGCTACAATAACTTTACCACCTTTCCAAATGAATTTCTCGATTTTCTTTTGAAACTCAATAATATATCTGTTTTCAACACTTGTAACATTGGCTGCGTACATAAACAGAGGCAAAATTAAAACATTCGATATTAAAACTCTTCCTTTAAGGGAGATGTCTCTTTTGCGCCAGTGGGCTATACACTTGCTTGCTTTGTCTAATATTGGTTCAAAGTTGAGATCATTTTGGGTCTTTTTGTTATACGGATATGTTAATACAACTCCTAGTATTTTCATGTTATTTACCCATTTGATTTCTTGCGAGACCTGTTCGTGTAACAAAATTTTACCAACATTAAATCCCTGAGTTTTGTTGATGTTTAATTTTAGTCCGGATACAGTTCCAAACTCTCTAATTATTTCAAGCATTTTACACATAGATTTTTCGTCCTTCGCCAATATTGTCAAGTCATCAGCAAATTGTACAATTCTGCTTTCTGTGGGACCGATACAGATACCTTTGCATTCAGGGTCTATTCTTAATTTTTCTGCTAGTTTTTTTATCACAATAATGAATAACAGAGACGATATTGGGTCGCCTTGCTTAACCCCGCGACCTATGGCGAAACAGTCGGATGTAAACCCATTATTGATTACACAAGATTTAGAGCCGTTCAGTAAGATCTTTATCCATTCGATAAATTCTTCCCCTATATTCAGGTCTTCTAAGCACTGGATTAGGAATTGCCATGAAATCAAGTCATAAGCCTTTTGGAAGTCTAATGACACTATTAATCCACATTCACCTTTCTCTTCTAAATGGCTTACTGTATCCTCTATTCTACGTATGGCTGTGCCTATAAATCTCCCCTGCACAAAGCCAACTTGGTCTTCGCAAATTAGCTTGGGTATACATTTTTTAATTCTTTCGGTTAACACTTTCGACAAGATTTTATAGTCTGTATTTAACAGCGTGATCGGCCTCCAGTTTTTTATCAGGCTTAGGTCACAATCTTTTTTGGGGATCACCGAAATGATTCCCCTGTACATTTCACTGGTTAACTCTTTTTCATTCCTACACTCTTCTATCATATTAGTAAATACCGGGCCTAGCGTTTTCCAAAAACATTTATAGAACTCAATGGATAATCCATCCGACCCAGGGGTTTTGTTGCATTTAAAGGAAGACATTGCTTTCCATATCTCATCCGCCCCTATATTTCTATCTAACTCAGCTTTTTCTTGGTCAGAGCACGTATGTACTGGCTTAACAGACTTGATGAACGTTTCTTGTTCTTTTTCACATTCTTCTTGTCGTTCATAAAGATTATTATAGAATTCTTTTTTGGCCATTAGAATTTCTTTTCTTGATTTTAACTCGACTTTGTTAACTAATAATTGGGTAAATTACCTTTTTATTGTAATTTCTTTTTTCCAATGTTAAAAAGTATTTTGTTGGTCTCTCTCCTTCAGCCAACCACTTCGCTCTGCTCCTTGCTAATGCCCCATTGGCTCTGGCCAAACCAATCATCTTCATCTCATCCCTGATGGACTCCCTTTCCATTAACAAATTGTCATCTAGCTCAGCTGTTTCATTAATACATTTCAATCGCTCTCTTAGACCTTTTTCATGCATTTTCTTTTCTTTAGCTTTGTTCTTAGCATAACATACAGATTCAGACCTTGCGGTGTATATTAGGAACTCCCATAATTTACAGCTACTTGTTATACCGCTGTCTTGTATTACATTAGTAAGTTTCTCGTTCATAAACTCTAGATATTTTTCATTGTCGAGCAAAGATTTGTTCATTTTCCAGAAACCAGGTCCTCTTACATTGGAGTTTAGGGTAATTTCTACCTTGATTAGGAAGTGGTCTGAATGCTCACACTCCATACTGTCTTGCGCTTTAACTAATGGTCTTAGCGAATCGTCTACTAATACATAGTCTAACCTCCAGGTGATTAGGTTATCGCTTACATTTAGCTCTTTTATAATATCACTCAGCTCAAAAGATTTCATCAGTTCAAGGGCTTCTTTAACGCCTTCGTTGCAAGTGAGATTTATGTTTTCCATGGGGTTATCTCCTGTAAAATCATTAAAATTCATATTTAGATCGCCCATTATAACTAGACCTCTTTCGCTCCTTGTACTCATGATATCTCTTATTTGCTTACATACTTCGACCTGCTCCTTGTATTTATCTTTAGTTGGGAAGTAGACGGACATTATTGTTATGTCTCTTTCGTCACAAATACAATCAACAAATGCGATTCTACCATCGCAGTCTCCTCCTCTACTTACAATTTGTATATCCATACCTATAGAAAACAATATAGCTACTCCCTTAGAGTTTGTTTTACCATGTACCAAATGGATTGGAGCGTTCCATTGTTGTGCCCATATCTTTTCGCTTTCTTTACAACTGTGTGTTTCTTGCAATGCAAAAATACAATTCTTATACTCTTTTAGTATTTCGAATATTGCTTTTCTTCAAACAATGTTATTTATACCATTGACATTCATCGACACTAAAAAGATAGAATTATTACTTTGACTTTCCATTATTAACTTTTAAGGATAGGGTATGCGTTATTCACTCTATACGCGCTTGTCACTGCTAAGAGGGTTGATAGTGAATTATGTTTCTACATTGTTAAGTCACTGTTATAATATTAATTAAAAACCAAAAATTAGTCCAGCGCACTACCACTCTTCCATATCTTCTTCTTCTATTCCTGTTTCTTTCCTTAGCTCTTCTTCTTGCTGTACTTTCTTTAGTTGGGCCGTCCGTATCCGTCCTCTGATGTTCATTCAGGCCTTTCCTAATTTATTGCCCTCAGCTGGCCATTTTCCCTTCACTAGGACGTCTTGGTCTCTCAGGGACATACCTATGCCCCACTTTGTGTCGTTGGGGGACGCCTCGCCGATTATTTTGTCTCCTGTCCCTAGCAGGTACTCCTTGATCATTGAGTTATTTTTCACTTTGGCCATAAGCCCTTGGTCGAGAATTTCATCTACTCTGGCTTCCCACTCTTCCTCTAGCTTCGGGTCATTCATGTCGCCGAGCATTTTCTTGCACTCATACGGGTCAGATATTCCCAATATGGTTGCCGATCTTATAGGGTGCTTCTCGAGTAGCGACTTTCTATAGGCCAGATATTGTTCCATGCATTGGAACTGTCTGCCTGCTGCTTCAAAGTCCACTGGGTAAAAGTTTGACAGTGGGTTCAACTTGCTAAAGAACACGAATATGTTGTCGTTTTCTTTCTTCGATATCATGGAGGGGGCAAGTGACGTAGGTAACAACTCTAACCTATCGTGAGCGTATCTCTTATTTCCTAGGATAATATTTCCATGGACGTTGTACACCTTTCCATATTTTCCGGACTCTCTGGCAGCTCTTGCAATGGGTCTTGCTCTGTTGACTCTTTCTTGGATAATGTCAGGCAGGTCTCTCTTAATCCAGATTGGTTTACTTCCTTCCGGCACCACTTGTTTTTCCAGCGCTGGCTTTTTCTTCCACACCTTGTTTACATCTGCCTCACATGTAAACTGCATTAGGACAGGGGGACTAACCCCTTTCCCCATTCTAAAACAGACTTTCAGTTGGATGTCCGTTATTTCTAACGCATTCTGAAAGATTACATCCAGCTTTTGTGCTAACTGTTCTCTGGATTCCTCTTCCTCATCCTCTTTATCTACCCCTTCTATGATCAAGTTCAGGGCTCTTTCCAACAGTTGCTTTTGGATCCTGTCTTCCTCCTCGGCCTTGGCTAGCTTTTCTATGTCTCTGAAGCTTTGGTCGGTTTTTTTAACTACGGTGTCTTCTAGTTTGGTAATCCTTTTGTCTTGATCTACTTCCTTCTTTCTCAATTTCCCTCTTTGTTTGTCTCTCTTAATGTTGTCATCCTTGATGGACTTAATGTCCACTTTATTCTTGTTAGCCATCGTAGCTACTGGGCCTAGTTGATTTGTCAGAGTTGTCATCTGCGTGGCGAGGCCTGCACATTGTAAGGCTACACCGGCAACGAGAGATTTCAGTTCTTCAAAACCGGACGCCTCCATGATTTTGTCTTCCTTGCTATCCTCTAGCCTAAGTCTTTTTCCCCTGTTAGCTTTGTCCGCCGCCATTCACAACTTTTGCTATGTTCTAACTTTGGCAACAGAGGGATTTACTTGCTTTGCGAGAGTAACACTAACACAATGTTTACGTTTTGGTTTGTTTATGTCTTGAATTGTCACTTCCTCTTGCTCGTGCGCAAGAGGAAGTGTAATCGACTGGTAATCGACTGGTTGCCCACGTACAATCCGTTCACGACAGCCGAGCAATCTAATTATTAGCTAACATTAACTTTTGAGCGCCTTTCACCAATGCACACTATCAATTTTCATTCAAAAATACAAACTTTCTTAAACCGACTCTGTTCATTCTTAATGTTCCTTCCTCGTGGTCACGCTTACCGTGCAGGTAGGGAGAATTTCCTCCAGGGTGACGCGGGAAAGTTTTTAGAAGTTGTGTCTTCAGAGCTTTTAATGTCAGACTACAATTATTCCTATGATGTAGTTGTATTATGCTTATTTTGAGTCACTTATGCTGCTCCACTTTTCTTTTAGACTCCTTGTTTTTGGCAAAACGGTATAGTCCTGTTCTACCCACGTGTGCTCCAGGGCGTAATGGCGGCTAGCTTCGAAACCGTCTTCGCCGAATCATCGAACCAAGGATAACCGTAATATTGTCCTTATCACCTTGAGATAGTCCGAATAATATATTTCCTTGAATTCTCTAGTCCTTATGCACAGAGCAGTCTATTCTTTTTTGGACGATGTGTCGTACTACGCTGGCTGAAAGGAAAAACAACGGGAGCGAACTCCCAAACCTTCAATTGACTCTCCTATTCAAACCGGAAGTCCCCTGTATGTTATATTACAAATGCCGGAGGCTATCATGATGACCCTTGGCATTTCTGACATCCTTCTATATGTGGATTTTTGAACGAGCATTGAAGTATCTGCTCCTTTACATACCATAACACTGACATCTAGTCCCGGCTCCTGTCTGTGAAGATAGACTTGAGCCCGGCGGCTCTAGAGTCCCCTATAACCATGAGTTCCCTCCTTGTCAAGTCCTTGGGCTTATCCAGAATCGTCACCTAGTTTGTATATGTATTATCAAGTCCTTAGCTTTGAAACTCTGTCTTTAGTTCGTTTAGTATTTTGCCAAAGGCGTTGTTACCCTTGAACGACACTGACTTCAATGGCACCCGTCCGCCATTACTGATGAGGACGCCTCGTGGGTTCCGGCCCACTCCCCACTTGTGATTAGGTGTTATTTCATACAGACCATTAATTTTGGGATCCACTAATTTTTCCCTTAGTGTAGGGTGTTGCCGGAATTTTTCCCTAGCTATGTCCTTGAGTACTTTCATTTCAATTTTTTCCCAAGCCAGCATCTGCTGCGAGGTTACCTTTGCATCTAACTTCCCCCCGACCCGCTTGGCATGAACCGGATTTGGCGCCTCATAAATCATCTGGGACTAGGCGGACTAGGTACCATATTATCTTTATTGTCTTTATTCAGACTGTATTCTTAAAATTAATTCCGGCCCACTTGGAAATTCTGCCTAGCAGAAGGTGTCGGCTCTATTTCTGTAACGTTTATGGAAATATAAACTACTAGATATTTAGTCACGGGAGATTTTTCGGGGGGATAGCCTAATTGACCAGCAAAAAGTATATTAAGCCCGCCAATGAAATTTGGTGATATTTAGCGAAGAATCATTCATAATCGTAGTATTTTACCTAACATTTTGACATTCAATTCAATCCAACATAGTATTTATTTGCACTCCAAACAAGAAGGCATATATATATATATACCTGATACGTGTAATACACCATGTAGGCCTTCCACTATGCTCCTAAATGAAACCTGACTTGATTGTGATGATACTTTGTTTATTTTTTGTCTCGTACGAAAAGGCCTAACCCACTTGCCTATTTGTTAACCCATTTTCATCGATTGGTTCCATCATCTCTCAGTTATGAACGATGCTAATTTCGAAAATAGGTTTTCTTTGGTCTTTTAAACAAACAGGTAAAATATTACATTTGGTATTTAATATAACAAGAAGTCGTGAATTTGTTACTGATAACGTGAATTTGATACTCTTTATAACGTATCAGACATATTCTTGATGGCGTATTGAACAAATTGTAGAATGAGCTAAGACTAAGAGTATTTCAAAATTATATTTAGTTTCAAATATGCATCCCAGGAGACATTGAGTTCTATCTAGCAATACCAATAGGGTGTTCCTGCTACCAGAGACCAAGCAGCAGTCCAATTCCGGCAGGTGACACCTTCTTTCATTGTGGAACCACCCCAGAAGAACCCACCTGCTGATGGTAGCAACATGCATGGTGACTACTCACAACCAACTAGGTCTAACCCACTTGTCTAATTTGTCCAATATTCTTTAGAATCGTTTTTGCAAGTTTGTGGATTAATAGTTGACCGGGTAGCCAGTCCAAAAAACTACTAACCCCAAAAGACCGTGCTGATTGTAGCCCTTCCCCTATTATGCTGGTAGATGGTTGTGAGAGTTTTGTTGCCATTATCAATGATTTTTTTAGAAAGTTTTATTTTGACAAAGTTTCACAATGGTTATAATTCTCATTTGCCAAATTGCAAAAAACATATTCGATCGATAATTTAAATATTTAATTGCGATTTTGTAAAGGTGTGCTTTTTTAGTTAGTGAATATTTTGCTCTATAAAGTACTCTAATTTTGAGAGAGACCTTTTTGATTAGGTTGTTTAAATGAGGTTTGAATGAAAGGGAGTTGACTAACAAGGAACCTAAATATTTGTACTCAGTGACTTTCATAAAATTGAATGTTGCAAGTTTCAACTCTAATGAGGGGCAAATGCGATGAGTCTTTGTAACCAGCGATACGCCAGCCAATCTCGTATTGTGTTGTATATGCTTGTTGACAAGTACGGAATAAACTTCCCATACTAGAAGCATCGGATTCTGTTCTTTCCATTCGTTTACACTTTAACTACCGTACCCAAGGTTTGCTATACATATTTAGTGACACTCTTCCTTTATACATAATTTGATAATTTCTCAACGAAGGAAATCGGAATGCAGCTGACGACTCAAGTAATGACAACAAGAAGAGAATAATTTTTCAGGTGCATTTTATGCAAGCTAATCTTAGATGTTGAAATAACAATCGCAAAAATTGTATTATCGTTCTTAAAATGACTGGACCTCATTTCCAAACTGATATTTCTGATCCGAATAACATCACACAACCTGATATGGATAGGATGCCACTGATAAAAGCACTATTTGATAAAAGTCCTCAACACGTTCCATTGTGATTCTATCCCAAAATGCTTTTAGCAATCATTCCCCTTTTCCAAGATAAGTAAAATAAAAACAGAAACATGAAACGTCCATATTTCCTTTCATTGCTGTATTGATTTTCAATGATGATGAGCACGAACACTTGATGCTTAGCAACAACGACATAAAAATTGCAAATGATGTGATGGCTTTACTTTAATGAATATTGCAGAAACATTTTCCTGTATTTAAATCCATTTTTCTCAATTCTCTTTCTTTCATTGATCTGTAGCTCTGTGAAATAGAAAAGATGTGAATAGTGAAAATGAAGAAGAAATAGTAGTTCCTCTGTTTTTTCAGGAATGTGTGGCTTTTTTCACGAAAGTTTCATTATTTGGTATTTTGCTGTTCTATATATACACAGTGGAAATTTGGGGTAAAGTTGATGTAGCGTGCAATCTGTTAGCCTCTAGATACCTATGCCATCTTAACAATTTCAATTTCAGTGAGGATTCCCTACGTTTAAGGAAATGGGAAAGAGACATATTGAAAATGGTGGGATTCTAGTGTACACCGAAATAAATAATGGGATGGAAATGAATAGACCATAAACCAGAAAATTTCATTTTTGTCCGACGGAAATTAGCTTTGAATGCAGCTTTAATTCTTAACCATATCAGATTTCTTGTCATCAACGCTCAATATAACAAGACCGTGACTTTGAAGAATATGCCTCCTGGCATCATTTGATGAAAGTCCACTATTCCTGTCAGTGAGAGATCATTCGGTGATGTAAAAAGCCGTTATAATTCATGTCAACACACAAGACTTTCTTGAGTTGACAACATCAAATCATTAGCCCTTAAATGTATTAAAGGCCCTATTGGTATCCAAACATGAATGGCATGCTCCCCTTTGAGTAAAACTTTATAATAATGTATCCCTTATCCATTTACTCCTTGCCCTTTGATTTCACTGGAAGCAAGCCTATATCATTTCTAATTACATGGTTCAAGGTCGATATCATAGAGATAATGCCATTAATTGTGGAAGTAAAGGCAGCATCAAACAAGTTGTTCAATTTATCCTGGTTTGCTAGTTCTTTATCTTACAAGGTTCAGATTAATCACCTCACACCTGCTGTCGTCTTTAGCAAAATCCATATTGGTGTAATTTAACATCATGGATTATTAGGGTATATAAAAAGGGATGCAATGAGATGATTTTTTGGCCATTGAGGGGATGGCAGTATGACCTACATCTTTCTTTGCACATGAACATAGTGAATGATAGTTTAAAACACAAGTTTATACCGTTTGATATGGTAAATATCATCATACAATATAGTGCACTTGACGTGTGAATCATACAACGTCTTTTGTACTACATGTAATATATAAGGTACTTTCTTAAATCAAATATAAAATCGATGATACAGAGTTCACTGTTGCAGCGTCTCTGACTATGTATACGTTATATTATATATTATGTTATTATTACATATTATATAGTATTATTATATGTCCACCATGTTTCGCTAAACTACATAGTAGAACGTCCTCTGGTGTCCGACGTGTTTGCCCCCAACCCCCAACCCCCAACCCCCAACCCCCAACCCCCTCCCTAATACACACAGATTAAACAACACTTATCATTGTACTTTCTGGTTTATCCTGCACAAAACTCAGAATTGGGGAATGAGACCAATGCCCCTCCAAGGCTGGTATATAAGATAAGATAAGATAAGATGTTTTTATTTGCCTTTTCGATGAGTACAAATGAGTACAACCGAGTACTATATAAACAGACAAAAGGGTCGACATACCTATATGGACTACTATATCTTTTATATAGCATGGCATCGCCGACATACGTAAACATATATCCAGTTTGGGCCTGAGTTTGAGTTTAAGACACTAGTATCAGTAATTGGGAAACTCTTTAGCAGCCTCAAGCCTGCAGCGCACAGCGGCCTTTACCAAGGATCGAAATAGGAATATCAAGTAGAAGACGAACAAAAATATAAATTATTTAATTTTCTCAAATGCCTTATCATAAAAATGGGTGTAAGTCAGTGTGTTTGTTATCTTTTATCATGTCTCTGGCCCGAAATGTTGTAATGGGTAACGATGAGGATTGGTAAAAGAATAAAAATATCTCCGATGCCTTATCATAAAAATGGCTCTAGTTCAGTGGGTATTTTTTTAATATCTTTTATCATGTCTATGGGCCGAAATGTTTATGGATAACGATGAGGATTTGTAAAAGAAAAAAATATTTCTGTTTGATGGTTAAATGAATTGAGATGAAAGTAATTAAGGTGTGTGGGTGTATAGGGTTGAGGATGTTGGTGAATGGAAGGCAAAGGAAGTAGAGGCACTGAGCTTCTATATTGTTGAGGGACGGAAGAGGTAATGGGGAGGTGTATGGTGAAATGTTAATGGAGGACGGTATTTATATATTATATAATAGATAGTGGGTATAGTGGAGGGTGTTCCTCAATGATGCCTATACCTTAGGCTAATCCCCAATGCATACGAAGACAAAGATCAAAGCCCAGCTTTCTTCAGTTCAGCGTCCTTGCCTCATTTTATTTATTATCATCACATCGAGAGAATACCTTTCATACCGGGATCTCTCCATATTCAGGTCGACATGTTAGGGACATTAAAGGCTGAGGTACGCTGAGTGCCGACATTGCTTATTTAGCTTACATAAGGGCTTGTACCCCTGTGCCATCGAAAAGGATATTACTCACGCTGGGGATGAAAATAATAAGTACTTAAACGCTGATCAAAATGATTTCTGTATGGCGACAATCTGTCACAATATGCTAACAACGTGTTTTGATTCTGGTGTCAAATATGATAGATGCATGGGTGATCGTGATAAGGGTGATGAGGTTGTTTCAGTATTATTTGTAGCATTCAATTAAATTTTAGACTTGTATCTTCTAATTCTAAGCACTTTACACAATATCTATTCTTAATAATTTGTATTAAAATTTGTATTCTTTATAATTAATCGATTAATTAGGTTAACTAATTAGTCGATTAAGTAATTACAATTCCATATCATAATCAAATCAACATTATAATTACCCAATAAAATTATAATTACTCCAACTTCCCGTCTCCACTCTTGTGTCAAGGTGTTCATTAATGATTTGTAGCGTTCGGTAAAATTACAGACTTGTATCTTCCAATTCTAAGACTATTTGGTTTATTTAGTTACGTTACATGCATATATCTATCAACTCTAGTTATATTGGTATTTTGCCCTGGCTTTGGGATAGGTAAATCGGGGTTGTAAATTTACATCATATACCAGTACTGTCCTCTGAAACATGATGGACATATGGCAGATACAGGTGATGACCCGTCATTTTATGAGAAGAAGGCATTATAGTTAACTAAGTCCGCTTGGCTGGTGCGAAGAATTGGATAACAATTATGAGTGTCCCCATCTTGTGTCACAGTAGCTAAACAAATTCCTCACTCGAGCTATTTATTGACGTCAGAAATATTCATTACAACTCAAGATCAGCTCAGGATATTATAGATGTCCAGGCAACTTTTCATTAATATTAGCCCAAGCTGTGTGAAAACAACAGATTTTAATTTGGTTTGACAAATGCTTACTCAGGTATACGTATCATGTATAGGACTTTGCAAGATATGTATTCAAGTTTGCCTGTTAACTAATCTATAGGCAGGTAAGGTCGGGTCGAATTTACGTATTTGATTGTGCCAGAATCAATTTTTTATGTGCAAAGTGAAACAAACTACCAATCAAACTGTTATTGCTAGTTTTACTGTGTTGCTGATTTGTTACATCATTTTATGACTGCAAATATCATAATATTCTTAATATAGCAATGATTAATATTAGCAGTACGTTTAAAGTGCTGTATATGAATATACATAATATAAGGAATAATGACAAAGCGAGATGAAAATATATAAATATTACTACGTTCATAAGTGCAATATGAATATGTAAAATACAGATAAATGGCATGAAAACGCTTAATAGGTTTGTTGATATGCTAGTTAATGTGATTCGGTAAACACAAATGATTGTTAATATCGGTGTCTAAATATAAGATAAAAGGGGGTGAGGAGTTATGAGTAACCAGAATGATGGATATAAGGAAGTGATGACAAGGATCTTGTTGACGGTCATCCCAGTAGTATACAGCGATCAGATTCACCGCCAAGCGTTCCATCTTGTGTGTCCATCTTGTCAGCCGTGGGACCACTCCAACACTGGGAGGATGGCTGGTCTATTCTTTGTAAATTTCTTTCTTCTCTTGAATAGGCAACGTGGTAAAACGTCAGCATGGCTGACACACGTATTTATGTAACTGTTAAATTGTTTGGCCTCAAATGGGATAAAAGAATTTGTTAATCTTAACAAGAATAGGCCTCATGTTTATTTGATAATAGGAATTGTTTTGTTGATATATTGAGCATTATGTAATATTGTAATGATCTAATAGAAGAAGACTAACGAACGTCTGATCTTCATGAGAAGAACGAAGCAACTGTTTAATGGTAATCTCAGATACAGGCTCCTCCAGGAGGTTACATGCATAATCATGAGTGGGCGGAGCCCTTACGTAATATCCATGGCATAGCATGTATAAGTAGACTTGCACAGTCCTAGCTAGTTAAGTATAATTAGCGATTTTAAGTAATGTGATAATAGGTGATAATTAATAATGATATAAATATAATGAGGTTACACAATGTTACGTAATGTTACATAACACTGCCCCCCCCCCCCCCCCGCCCTCAATCAGATACGAAGTATCGAGTGAGGGTGTACCCTAAAAACTTACAAGAAAATTTTTAGGAATTTTTGAAAAATTAAAATATTAAGAATTAATAATTTTAAATAGCTGTGCTGTTACCTAGTTATCCATACCAAGCCATATGCGCGGTTACATTGTGCGCAAAAAGATATTAAATACATAAAAACAAATCATACGATTTAATTACCATTTTGTAAACATTCTCAATAAATTCATAAAGATTTTAAAAACGTCGTTATCAACATGTAATAATGGAAACTCATAATAGTGAAGTAACTTCTAATACTAAGGATGTAATAGCTTGAAAAATCTGATTAATATCCTACACACAGGGACATATTTCATGAAAATGACAAGATATGAAAAACACCGCAGGTGTTAACTCTATGAGAAACCAAATTCCAGTGTTAAATTCCCAATAGTATGGTCCAATCTGAGAATTTAATCCTAGTCAAACATAATAAAAAAAACATCGCGTGAACCAACACAACGTAGAATCGTGATATATATTGGGATCCTATGTTAAAGTCTAAATAGTTCAGTGCAAACAGTAACAATCTACGTCGTTTAATTTCTTCCATGTTAAATTCAGAATAGGTCGGTCCAAACAGTGACACCAGCCGGTGCCACCGTCGAATCGGTTTTGGACCGGACACCTTACCAAGTATAAATAGCGGGCTATTCGTGCAGCGAACCATTGGGAATGCCACCGTTGAGCTGAACGCATCCCCGTACTAAGGGTTACAAAAGCTTTTGACGAAGAGATTGTTATACTCTAGTGTTTTCTAGCTACACGCACATAGGCAAAGACCCATTGCCGAATGAGCAAGAGTATTTGTATGTTCCAACTACCTACTTCCCATTCCTGGTCCCAAAGCCTATTTCTTATTCCAAATTAGATCGGTTCTAATTTAATAATACACAAAAAAAATTTTACCAATATATTTAGTTATCTCCTTTTCAATAAATACCCGGAGATAAATAAACTGAATTACCCCGCAAGGCTTGATATGTAATCAACCGGCCTCGCTCGTTGATTATCTAACAGGTCAAACCCCATCCCCTTTCTACTCTACAAGGATGACGGTTCACCCCGTCGCTACGCTCGATTTTTCAATTGCATAGCAAAAATATCTTCTCACTGCACCTACATGCAGTAAGGTACATGCAAAATAATCATTCGTGAGTACATAAGGATAGCAAACGACACTACAGTTTCATGTAATAAAGCGAATGATCCGCCAGACTTAGTATTACTGACGTACAATAATAATCCTAGTCGTATCATCATATAATTCTCTTGGTTAATCCTATTTACCCAAGTCAATCCAGCTCTGGATATAATCGACTACGTTATAAGATATAAAATTAACCTGTGAAGGCTCTACTAAGGGTCCATCCCCTTTTTTGGTGAGCCTCTAATGTACATTTATCGAGGCTGATAATATCTCAGCCCAATCTATAATATGCCTATCCTAATCACGTGATTACACAAATAAAAACCATCTGTTTTTGCTGAAAACAGAGCTAATGACTCCTTTAAGAGTCTGAACTTACGTAGACATCCCCTGTCGATGTGATTATACCCTGGCTTGTGGCCATCGCATCGTATCCTCAGGGGGTATCCTATTACATAAACAGTACTTAGTGCAAAGTAAATCACTGTGCACCCATATGCCACTGTCGTGTGGCGCTGAGTAAACAGAGCATTTAAGAGAACCTATGTGTTATCTCATCCTCTCGACGTATGAGTCAAGGTAGTCTTCCTAAACATATCTTCTGTTATGTCTAGTAATTTGATCTACACTAAAACTACACATATACCAAGAGAGCTGAGTACTTACTCAGTCTAATCAAAACAAACAGAGTCGATGATACGACTTAATCATAGGCATTAATGGCCTAACCAATCCTGTATGTACACATAAGTCGTCATCAATCAATACATATAAATCAAACACAAGTAAAGTGAATCAAATACAAGTAAAATGCAATGAATAAATGTCAGACAATAACGCTTGTCTGTTGCTTGACATATATTTTAAAGTTATCGACTGAATTCTAAAGAACTCAGGAAAAAAAATTTGCTTGTAAAAACAAGTAGAGTCTTTCATCTTATTCAAGAGAAATAAAAGTCAATAATATTTAACGAAGGTGTCCTCGCTGTTCACCTTGACAAATGGGGGCGATCCATCTGCCACTTGAATTAAATATTAAGTAAAATGTCAATGTTCTTGTAATGTCAAATTATATATAGCACTTCTAGGGTGATCTTGGCACGTTCGTGGCATGAGGGACTATTAACATTTCCTCTTTTTGGCCGTTTTCCCTCGCCGACAAGTACGCCGCCGTGCTCCTGTAAGAAAGCATCGACCACATACCAATGACAGGTTGCATAATACTTTGGGTATATGTAAACAATTATTTTAAAATTTCACAGTTCTTTTGTGCCAATATTTCCAATGAAATCCACATATCAGAAAGTAAAATACAAACATAAGTTAACAAGAATAAAGACGGGTAAAAATATTTGTGAGAAAAAGAATGCAATACACGTCTAGAAAGGTAAGAAGTATTATTGTTTCAGTCCATATGATATATAGACTTACATGTTTACGTTGGACCCATTGGGGTCATTGATCCAAGGAATCTGGTAGGATCCGTTTCTGGATTCGATCACCAGGACATACATAGCCTCTGATGCCGGATCCATTATGGCTGCTAGGTCGTTTCTGTGCTTCCTATCCACTTTCACGTTGGTAGGGAGCAAGATTTGCTTGTTTGCCCTATGGATCTTTAGGGACAGAGCAGCCTTCCAACGGAGGTCCAACGATAATACACAGCAGCAACACCAACTGACATGAGACGTGCCTAATCTTAGAGGTGGGGCTGGGGATGATCCAACTATAGAGTTGACTTCAAATGGAATCTGCATAAGTCGTATGGATACCAGACTCTCATCCGAGTGCAGTCTCAGAGTAATCCATGAGGCTGACTCGTCATTCACATTCTTGGTACATCTTTTGCACATGAAACACTTGGGAATATAATTACAGATACATCGCCTGTTTTTCCAGAGAAACTGTAAGATCTTGAAGGCAATGACTGCTGCCACTATCTTAAGGATTGCTTGTGTCGGACTTGGAGGCTCGTATGGCTGTAATTCTTGAGTCATGGGCTGTGGGGTTGGAATATCGAAGCCCAGGTTTATGTCTTCGAAAACTGGGGCTGACAGGTTTAATCTAAAGGCTTGTATGGGCCTCACAAACGTGCAAATAATTGCCAATTTGTGAATCCTATAAAATAAATAAAATGAAAATATTGTCACACCAAGACTGATAATCAACGCTATATTTATAGTGGCTGGATGAGTCGACATGGTACTGACTGACTTCTTCAGGGTTTCCCACCGATCATTTGCCATTTTGTCAGCCACTAATAGCTCGTTAGCTAGCCTCTCTGTGTTCATTCCTGACTCAATTACTGATTTGGGTAGATGAGATAATGCTGCATGCATATCTTGAGGTGTGGGCAAATTTAGATGAATTCGTGACCCATGTTTGTTTTCTCCAGTTAGATTTTTGAAAGGAATTTTAAAGATTGCTGCTATAGCTAAGTTAAATCCAGATTCAACAAAAATACTGGTCTGGTTCCAAGCAATACATCCATCCCTAGGGGCAGAGATTACTAAAGATCCACTGATTAGTGCACAGTCGCAAGGGACCTTGACTATGGCCAAAAGGCTCATAGCCATCCTTGTTCTGGGTCGTCTGTGACAAGCTAAAGTGACTTTGGTCGTACGACCAACCAGTAAATGTTGCATTCTATTCATTGTTAAATGAAAAAATGGGGTAGGTTTAGTCAGGTATGTGTGAAATACACATAACCGAGCAATTTCAGATGCTTTATCTTTGAAAATGGCCGAATAACAAGTTTCTTTTCCTTTTAAAATATGAGTTGGGGGTGTAAAACACGCCACAGAATTCTTTAGTTGTGTGCATTGCTCGAACAAATGTATTTTCATTTCAAAATAAATTCCCTGAAGGGGACATTTTGCCAGAATATGGGGTATTTCGCTCTCTAACCTGGTATACCCTGTTGAATCGTTCGAGCTGCTATGAATAGGTATGCCGAATTTCAAGGGCCGATATGCAATGCAGTTATCGTCATTATGTGAAATTATTAGTGGAATTGTAATTAATAAAGAATTGTTCTTAAAGGAAAAATTTTCTACCCTACTGTAGGAGCTATCCAAGGAATCGTCCAAAATCCTCATAGTAGGAGATTTTACTTTCAACTTGTTCGCCAAAGGTTTCAATAATTCTCTTAGGCCTCCCATAGGAAGAAATACATCCGACAAAACACCATGTTTTAAATCATCCAGTCCCTTCAACAATGTTCTAGCTGTGTCTATATACTCTATTAGTACTAACAGGTTTAAAGTAGCTTCATGCAGCATCGCATGTAAAGCCATAGTGTTAGATATTTCTGAAGTTAGGTTCGTTACAAAAGCATCAATCTGACTAGTCAGATCCTTAATTTCTTCGGTGGAATTTATAAATAATTTCCCTACCTCACCATTGTGTTTAGAGGCGTGTCTGAACAAGTTTTTCAATTGTTTAGTAAGTCCTAAAATTACTTTATCCCTGTTCACGTCAGATAATTTTCCAAACGATAAGGTATCTATTAAAGAATCGAGCTTGCTCTCTACCAAAGCTAAATGGGGGTCTGTAGCCAAACCTAGGGCTGCAGAAACTGTGTCACCTATAGGATGTAAAAAAGCTTTTCTCTTATATCTATCATATCTGTCGTTTGCCATACTTTCTATCTTATCAAACAAATTAAGTGCTGTCCCATAAACAAGCTGTAATAAGTCTTGGATTTTCTCCCTTATAAGTCTCATGTCTGATGTAGTATTGTAGTGATTTTCCATCCTAGCGATTGTTCCATTAGGTGGCAAAATCACTGTTGGTATTGCTATTTGGACATAGGTTTTTTCCACGTCCGTCAAGATAGGTTTCCTCATCCCAGCAAATGCAACCCCGTAGTTGTGTTTAACTACAGAGTCCGCATCTGCCCATACGGTGAGGAATAAGAGCCTAAACAGAAGGTAAGAAAGAAAAAAAATCTCGTAAACTTTGTGTTCCAAAGTCAAAATTAAAGCGATATTTGTCCCAAGAAAGTATTTCCCGTCTATATTACCGACTGGGTTATGTTTAATTCTAGTTCTTAGACCAAGGCCATATGTTAGAGCCTCTTGTCACTAAATGACTTATCTCCACTATCATGCTCACATATAAGTAACAACAAACGATAAAAAATATTCCAGTGTAATCCATGAGTAAATCCTTGGTATTGATGGGTGTTCCACATAAGTATAAACATCAGAGCAATCATAAATCAAGTCTCAAAACGACACTTACCAGACTACAAGACGAAACATGATGATGAATCGTTGTGCCTATTGTGAAGCAGCTCACTATCAGTGAAAAATAAAACGATCAGCCCAACTCTCCCCGATGGTTTTGGTCACTGCTAAGGAAGGACTTGATTTTGGCTGGTCATATATAGTAATGTCCGCCTCAAGCCTTGAATAATCTTGACCAATAGCAGCTTAGGAAGGCATTCCACAGGAAGACATTCCACACCATATATAGCAAGGGGGGCGTATACTAGGAGCTGTCGTGCCACCATCACTCAGCATCATATACATAATACGATTGCATCGTCCCATCCTACTGGACTTGCATAATAATGCCGCTTGTTTGACCCAAAATAGATACCATCTGTTCAACCCACAGAAACCCCGGATCCTGGTAATTTACTCTAGGATATTTCCTGTCGACCAGAATTATTTTTCTAATCTATTTTGCTGTTCTCTAGTATTTTGATGAGTTTATTGTCAATCGCACTGGATTTCTTAATAAACTGTACATGCACTGGCCTTTTCACCTCTACCCAAGTCTTCAAATTCCTGATCTTCACAGTATATGGGGAGGGGAATCCACACACAACGAATGGTCCAGCAAATTGTTGTTGCAATTTCTTTGCTATATTTTGTCTTAGCAAACGATGTACCTTTGCATAGACTATAGACCCAATGTCTAATGTGTCGGGCTTGGCCTTCTTATCATGCTTCTCTTTCATTTTTCTTTCCCTCTCTCTCCTGCTTTTATTTGCAATCTCAGCCGCTTCAGCCTTTGTTTTCATTATTTGTAATAACTGATCTATTACTGGCTGAGTGTGGGCTATGTCATCTTGCAGTTGAGCCTCCGAGGGAATGATTGGGTTTTTGCCAAATGCAAGGAGATAGGGCGATATGCCAGTGGTGTAATGATCCGATGCGTTCAGAGCAAATTGAATATTAGGTAAAAATAAATCCCGATTCGTCTGATTTTCATTCACCATCATCCTTAAACACCCAATAATCGATTGATTTTGGCGTTCTACCTCTCCCTGTGATCGACTTAAATATGGCGAACCATGTACTTGTTTTATTCCCCAAGCTTTGCATTTTTCTCTAAAAGTTTCTCCTATGTAACAGCTGCCATTATCGCTCCTAAATATCTTAGGGACACCGACGTATGCTATTACATATTTATGGAATTCAGCTGCTACCCTTTCTGCTGTAATAGCTGGTGTCGGCCATATAAAGCAAAACTTTGAAAAATGATCAGTCACTACCTGGATGTAGCAATTATTCCTCTGTGTTCTTGGAAGAGGACCCATTGCATCTATCATCAAAGTTGAAAAAGGTGTGAAAGTCGTTTCTCTGATCTTCATGGGGAGCTTATTTGGATGCTTTACACTTTTAGATTGAAGACACTCATGGCATGATGTAATATGATTCTTCGTATCCCTGGCCATCAAATTCCAAAAGAATCGGGCCTGGAGCAAAGAGAGTGTCTTGGCATAGCCAACATGTGCATTAATTGAATTACCATGTACATAATTGATCAAGGGGGCCTGCAATGTCTGTGGAATTACCACTTGAAAGGAATTTGCCATCTGAGCTATCTTAGTCCTCTTAGGTAATCTGCAAAGTATGTCGTCCTGAATGAAGAACATATCGTGTGTTGTCAGAATTAACCTAGTCAGCTCATGATTCTTGGGCAATTGTTTTCCTTCAATGTAACCTGACATTAGTTTACAAAACAAATCGTCCCCCTGTGCCAGCTGTAATTTCAGCTTATCAAATGGTAACTGGGTGGTATGTTTATTCGCCATTCCATCTCCAGGATTTGGGGTACCCATCCTGTTCCTGGAAGCATATTTTCCTGGTCTGATTACAGGTCTTGCCTTTGTTTTCCTAGCCTTCCGAATGTTGCTTCCCTTAGACACACAAGCTGGGGTAGACACTTTATCCACACTAATCTCTTCTGGCTTGTTGGTCGAGGGCCTTATATCAACATCCCTTAATTGCTTTGCACGATTTTGAGCTCTCGTTTCCACTGGAGCAATTAGGATTTCCTCTACAGTGTTTATCGCTGGCTCATCGTTATGCAATTTTCCTGGAAGGACTGGAAACTCTGGAATTTGTGAATCTTCATTATCTAATTCCTGTACCTGTCCACATGTCTTAAGTATTTTTCTGCTCTTGTAGAGCATGATGGGGTTGTTTTCGCAAGGATCCTCCTGTTTATAGTGTTTAGTGGCCTGTATGGGATTGAATGTGACTGATTTCTTCATCTCCACATGTAATGTGGGACTGCTGGTATGTTTGGATCATATATCCTTCTCGATAAAACATCTGGGATGATGTTCAATTTCCCCTTGATATATTTAACCGAGAAATCAAACTGTCCAAAGAAATCTAGCCATCTAAACATTCTACCAGTTAGATCCTTTTTAGTATTTATTGCAGTAAGGGCTGCATGATCGGTAAGAATCGTAAAATGCTTAGACATAACATAATGTCTAAACTTGCCTAGGGCGAATCGGATACCTGCCAGTTCTTTTTCTGTGGCACTGTATTTTTGTTCAGCTGGGGTTAACCCTCTTCCAGCAAAGGCAATTGGTCTCAAATTCCCATTAATATCAGCTTGAGAAATACAGGCCCCAAGACTTTGGTTACTGGCATCCGAGGCGAGAATGAATTCTTTTGAATAATCTGGATATACCAATACTGCATCTTCCAGAATTGCATTTCGAATTTTATTAAAAGCACTCTCTGCCGCAGACGTCCATACAAATTTAACCTTCGCCTTGGTCAGCATATATAGGGGCTTCATTATCTGACTAAAATTAGGAATAAATACCCTATAATAATTAGCCAGCCCAGCAAACGAACGTACTTGTTTCACTGATTTTGGGGTTGGAAACGATCGCAAAGCGTCTAGTTTTGCTGGGTCAGGATGTATGCCATGCCTTGTCGACAATGAATCCTAAAAAGGGGACTCTGGTGAGCCCAAAGGAACACTTTTCCTTTTTAAATTTAATATTTGCCTTGTCAAAAGCTGTGAATACATTTTTGATATCCTGCACATGAGAATCCCATGTAGGTGATGCGATCACCACATCATCTACGTAATAGAATGCGTTTGGGACTGCTCTCAATACATGTTCTATTAGGGAATGAAATGCTTTTGGAGAAGTCTTAAGTCCCATTGGCATGACTTTATACCTATATACTCCTAGGGGCGTATTAAATGCTGTAATAAATCGATTTTCCTCCCTTAAACCCACCTGATGAAATCTAGCAAATGCATCTAAGCGAGAGAAAAATTGCCCCTGTGTCTGCCCAACAGCTTCAATTGTGTCGTCAGCACGTGGAAAAGGCCTTATTTCGTCTTTTACAGAGCGATTTATTTGCCTATAGTCGATCACAAGAAGCCAGGCTCTTTTACCGTCAGTTGTCATTGGTTTTTGTACCAAAAAACAAGGTGAACTAAATTCCACAGGATCCACACATTTTTCAATTAAAATTTGCTTTACCTGATCCTTTAGAATTCCAGCCATAACCTTGGTCATGACTGGGTTCATTTGGTATGGCTGCCTCATTGTGGGACTAAAATCTGGTTTTAAGTCAATGCCATGTTCGTACTCTGTAGTCAACCCTAGTTTTTTATCCTTACCGACAAAAGAATTTTCGTGATCATGCAACAGACTCAATAGTTCCTTTTTCTGTTCAGGATTCAAGTCCTCGCCGATCTGAAAATCAACTACCTTATCATTGTTTTCACTCGATTGTGCGACCAATTCATTCAAATTTTCCACCTCTTTGGGTGAATAAAACTCGTCCTCCTTAGCCAACGTATAAATACCCAGAATTGTTCCTCTCTCGATCATTGTGGCTGCTTTAGAGGCATTAAAAATGGTTATAGGAACTTTATTTTCCCCAAACGGTTTGACTAAAGCATGCTTAACAAGGAAAGAAACTGGCCTCTGTCGCTGCAAATTCTCAGTCACTCCCATTGAATTTAACATATCTTCATAAGAAGTGATTGCTGCGACAGTGGTGTATTCAGTCCCTGGAGCTATCACAAACCTATGTGCAGCTCTGATAGGGAACACCTGTTGTTTTTGTCCCGATTTGAAGCTAATCTTTGCTCTAAACTTTCGTAAGAAATCAACTCCCAGTATCATGCTTCTGGTTAACGCAGGAAGAACGATAAATCTATGAGTGAATTGTTGACCTTCTATCATGAAATTTAACTCGATTTTCTTATAACAATGATGTGCTCCTCCATCTGCAACAAATATTTTAATATTACAGCGTAAAACCTTTCCATTGGGTATTTTACTTCGGATTTTTCTGAAAAATGCAGAACTAACACAAGAAATAGTGGCACCTGTATCAACAAGAACTGACATATTCAAATCCTTTACCTCGATTTCTATGCAACCTTTATCAATTGGAGCAGTGACCGAAACTTTCTCACCTTTATTTTTGGCTTTCCTCAGCTTTAGCACTGCCTGGCAATTGTTGTCGTCCTTGTCTGTGTTGGTGGAAGAAATAATGTTTTTCTTTGTACCAGCGAACTTGCCTATTCTAATTCTGGATATTCTGTCCTTTTCTGTTACCGATTCACTAGGAGAAACACATCCTTGTTCCTTGGAAATGTCCATGGGATTGCTTATTTCGTCAACAATTTCATTTATGCTGTGTCGGTCGCCCTCCCAGACACAGCCTATTCGTTTAAATCATCACTCTCTTTAGAGGATGATCTATGGGGGGTGACATCTCTCCATTTTGCCTCACCTCCCTTTGGCGATTTAGATCTATGCTTTTTGTCCTTGTTAAAAGACACAGATTTGTCTTTGCTATTGCTCCTGAAATTCTTCTTTTTGTCCTTCTTGTAGTATTTTTTCTCATCACCACTTTTCTCCCTGCTGGAGCTTCTGTTGCTAAATTGCTGTGGCGACTGGATGACCTCTCTCTGCTACTGTCGTAATAGTCAGAGCTATCATAACTCTTGTGCTTTGATCTGTATTTCTGAGACTTTTCTCCCTTCTTATCCTGATTTTTCCTAGCCTCTCTATACTTGTCAGCTCGAGATCTGTGATACTACTCTTACGATCACTATCCTTGCTATACTTCTTTGTATAATTCTTTTCTTTCTTCGAATACATCATGTGTATTGCTTCTTCCATAGGCATATGGCTGGGGGCTCTGTCAGAGGCTATCATCCCCTCATGTTTTGCTGCTATTTTTGAGGCTTGATCTAAAGTGGTTGGAAACTCAGAAGCCACTCTTCCAGCCAATTCTGGCCTCAAATTTGTGACATAAAATCTGATCTGAACATGTAAGGGAACATTTGCCTTGGACAGCAAGGTTAACATATCGTTATCATAATCTATAACCTTCTCGTGCCTGCCCTGCTTCCTATGAGAACAATCTCTCAATACCTCAGCCAAGGGAAGCTCGCTGAATTTAGCAATAAAATCGGTTTTAATGCGATTATATGGCAACGTGTCGCCATATACACCGACTATTTGGTTGTAGAAGGTTTTAGCCCTCCCCGACAAATATTGGACTAAAGTGGTTACCATAAGCTGGTTATCTTCGCGAATAGGTACTGTAAATGCCTCAAATTCGTCGAAGAATTCATTCACAGGTCTCATAGCTGTGGGCTTGTCGAATACTAAGGGGGGCTTCCTATATTGTTTCGACAATGCTGCTGTCGAAGTGAGGCCAGTAGCCTCTGCCTGCCTTCTTAGGGATACATCCAGAAAAGCAGTCTGATCCAATCTCATCTGCTTTATTTCGTCTACCAGGTCATAAAGATGCTGACCATAGGGTGGAGGTGGGGGTCTGTACATACCTTGTTGTACATTTGGTAGGTGGAAATTCTGTTGTTGACGAGTTGGGGTCTGATTCCTAGGCTGATTTTGCCTAGGCACCTGTCTGTGTGGAGGGGTATTCCTTCCCCTTCCTTGTCTTTGTTGTCCTCTTTGGTTCCTCTGATCAATGTTCCTTGGCTGGGGAGCTTGATGAACATTGATATTGGGGTCTGGGACTTGGTTTTGCTGTGGCTGATTAACTACATTCTGAGGTTGCTGTGGAACTGTATTTTGTGCCTGTTGCTGCACAAAATTTTGTCCTTGTTGAATAACATTTTCACCATATTGTTGATACTGTCCTTGAGGTGGAACATACTGATAGGGGGTATAAAATTGTTCGTGAATACCAGCATTTCCATCGTCCTGCACATTCCTTGGGGAAGGCAAACCATGGGGATTTGCCTGGACTTCCCCTATACCTCCCTGTCTATTCGCCATATCCCACCAGTTTTGATATGGATCTCTCCTAAGTGGGATTTGTTGCTGTACGTGATGGGGGGTATTAGTTATCACAGGGGGTCTAGGACCATTCACGTTAAACACTGGGGCCTGTGGGAAGTTCTTCAGTATAGGCCTCTGTGTTTGTTGAATCAGTTGATTTAGGGTCGGTTTAGCAGGGGTTTGTAAGGGGGTCTGAAAGTTATCGTTTAAACCAGGGGTCTCGAATGGGTAATAAGGCCCCTGATTAATTTGATTGGCTTGATTAACCTGATTAGCTGGGTTAATCCTCGGAGAAGGAGGTGTTGGTTCTCTAGGTGTTAACACTCTCTCTCTGTGATTATTTAAGTCCCTTTCGTCAATCTGGTTCTCCTCTACAACATTCCCCTCAACATTATTATCAACGTTTAAACCGACCTGTGGCTGATTTTCCTGCAAAGCTTGTGCTTGTTGATTCACAACTGGATTAACTGCTTCCACAGCTGGGTCAGGCTCCTGCCCTTCCTCTAGGTTAAGTTCAACTCATTCTTGATGATCTTGCTCGTCTTCAACGAGCTGCTCCTCTTCGTCTGACACGTTCTCTATTTGTTGCTCGTGCCCAATATTATTTCCAGCCAACTGCTGTACGTTTCTGTTGATTATTTCGTCAATTAAGTCCACATTAATATCGTTATTCACTACCTCCTCTTGCTGATTTTCACGAACTGGTGGTGGAGGTAATGGAATTGCTCCTGGGTTTAATCTTGCATTCACATTTGGAACATTTTACATGTCCTGAGGCACCTCGTATGGGTCTTCATTAAAGTCCAATTGCCTCGGCTGCTGATTCAAGATTTTTCCTCGATTCTCTCGTCTTTGTCCTCTCGTGACTATTGCCTGTGGTAACGCTGCTAAACGCTCAACAGATCGTTTAATCTTGTCGAACAAGGCCAACTCAGGCGTATTCGCACCCTCTTCCATAGCTCAAAAACATGTCTTAAATTGCAAATGAACTCGCTTTTTGTGAGAAAAATCTCTATGTCCAAGATCGAGCGGGTTGCCCGCCAGTGTAATGATCTAATAGAAGAAGACTAACGAACGTCTGATCTTCATGAGAAGAACGAAGCAACTGTTTAATGGTAATCTCAGATACAGGCTCCTCCAGGAGGTTACATGCATAATCATGAGTGGGCGGAGCCCTTACGTAATATCCATGGCATAGCATGTATAAGTAGACTTGCACAGTCCTAGCTAGTTAAGTATAATTAGCGATTTTAAGTAATGTGATAATAGGTGATAATTAATAATAATATAAATATAATGAGGTTACACAATGTTACGTAATGTTACATAACAATATACCGGTATAAATTTATGAAACTGAATGACAAAATTTGGAAATGATTTAATCTTGTTAGGTACTTAATAATCCTGTAATGGCTGTATATTGGGGTAGGTGTATGCCCTAGCCTAAAGTTAGGACGGTGCAGCTATATAGCTCTATATTTAAGCAACGTCGATAGGAATCCTAGGCCTGTTCTAAGTGAACTTCTAGGTTTGGGCGCAAAAGCACCGAAACCCATTCCTAACATAGGAACGTACGACTTGGGCAATTAGCCTAAGACTTAGGCTAGGTTATGCACCGCCCTCAATCTATACTTTTATACCCAGGTGTTAATAGATCCTGGGAGAAAATAAAGAATGTGACTGACATTGTGATGGAATCTCTTTTGCATTGTTGCGGGGGCTATTTTCCTAAGGCCCGTAACAGACCGCTGATGCTAGTGTCGGGCGAGGTGTCGCCGCGATGATTAGTAAAATAGGGAGATTTAGCAACCACAATATTAACACACCAACACATCGCTAACGCATCCACAAACTAGTTGTACATTACTACCGCTGTGGGGATATCTCGAGAGGCGCAAGGCCGAGGGCATCTGCAATGCAGGCCTCTCGAGATATCCCAACAACGGTAATAATGTACTAAAAGTTAGTGGATGTGTTAGTGTTCTGTTGGTGCGTTGTGGTTGCTAAATCTCTCTAATCTATGCATGGGGACTCAACGTTTTGATTATTTCCAGAAGATGTTAGAAGCTTCACAGTTCAGCAAAATGTTAATGGTTGGATCCCCTGCCACTCGTATTAATCCGACAAATAGAGCTTAATCCATTGACCTAACAATCAATCAAATCACTAGTAAACCCAGTCGACCATGTCACAGAATAAACGCCAGCAGCATTGAGGAAGATATGAATTCGTGGATCCCAAATTTGACCTAGCGTATTGATCCAGCCATTTCCCTATCCATCCGCCCAGCGATCGCTCAGTCCATTGATCTAGAAAATTGGAACTTCCATCAATCATCGGTCGAACTGTTGACCCAGCCATTTTTCTATCTGTTCTCCACCTCTCCACTTCTCTATCTCTCTATTCATCTACTTACCAATCGATCAATCAATTCAACAAAGTCCCAAAATTAACTATATTAAGTTATGATTATTATTTTTTATCAAAAGAAACTTACAATTTTTAAAGTTGTTTTTAAAAAAAGATTTTTTAGGGGGAAACACGTATATGGTTGCGAGAGTTAATTTATGAGGAATGAATCTTGTATCACCTGAGGGGCAAAACTATGAGCCCTTGTCCCTAGCATAAGTGTCCCCTGGTACTGGGACTACAATGCTGTGAGTGTCTCGCATCTTGACTTGTGAGTCAAATCCTCCTTATAAAATCTGCCTTACAAATGTTGGATGCATATGCTTTTGAAAAGAAAAGAAAAACAATATGTGTAATATTTAGATTGTGACCGTACCACAAACTTCTTATCTCTGATCCTAAAGTCCCTGCATGGGTGTTGTTATTATAAATCCACCACCAGTACCATGGGTTCCAGGTCCTATAGTGAACAATGCCTCTAGCATCCTCCGCTGCATAACATATTGTTGTGTATCAATAAACCGACACCCATGTAATAGGAGAATTCCAGCAGCCAGTAGCTGGTACTGGATCCAATTCTCCCCGGACTATCCAGACTACATCGCCAATGACGGAATCCAGTTCCTGATCTCATCTTCAAGCAACTCTTAGTGCTGCAGAGTTGTGAACCATCATACCAGCATATCTGTAGGATCCTAACATTCAGCCGCCACCGAAGGGAAGGATTGTCAGACCACTGTAAGCGGTAAGAGGTTTTTTTTAACCTATAATGTAATATGCAAGTCACAGTCACCAACAATTGGCGGTCACTGACTCAGTAATTCCATTATTGAGAGTTTTAATGTAGGAAATGTTAGCATAGTTTATAGCAACACCTTATTACAATTTAATAGATTATCTTAGTATTGTTTTAACATATTTTTAACAGGATAGTACCAGACTTCATAATGAATGAGCCACTGTAGCGAATGTAGGTATAAATAAATAATCAACATCCTGACCCCTTCAAGCACAACGATAACGACAGGCTGGCAGGAATATTATATCTTTATCCTCCATAATCAATTACATTTCTCAAAATTCAAAATCTGCTGTCGATGTGCACTGCTCGGAGGCTCGCGGAGGAATGATGTTCCATCGACGATGCGCTCCCTTATATACGAAGGTGACAACGTTGCCCTGGTGACTCGAACTCCGGTCGCTTCCGGCTCTTCCGGTCGTCGGCTGTATGCGATGAATACTTTGGTTTCGTCTTTACACATCCCGACCCCTTCAAGCACAACAATAACGACAGGCTGGCAGGAATATTATATCTTTATCCTCCAAACCGCCAGACCTAGTTAGAGAAAAATAAAAAGGAGAGAGAGGGACAAGCCCTGAGCAACTATACAAGTTGATGACATGTTATAAATGCTTTGCGAGCTTCTCATCCAACTGTCTCTTGATTTCCATCGGGGGTTTTATGTATCTAAAAACACAATTTGACTTCCAGAGTCCTCTTCCTTTGATTTCTGACACTGAACAGCCAGAATATGCCATGTGCGTGGCAGAACCACGGCGAAGTGAATGGGAAGAATAATTCCCCACAATATTAGCTTTAAATAGGAATTTTGTCAGTGTCATTGAAAAGCAGCTATACAATTGATAGTCATTGTCTTTCATGGGGAAAATTGGATCATTGAACGAGAATTTGAAACGTTTAAACAATTGCAAAAGCCAATACACAGGGCAAATATCAATGTCTGTTAGCTTATTAACGGGTATATAACTTGGTTTGTCTCTAGCAGAGGTAGTCTTGGAGGAACGAACACGAACTACCATGCCCCAACCATGGAATTTAATGTCTGACCATATTAACGTATGGGGAGATCTGGTGACATGAGACACCCTCATTAATGTCCTAAACATTAATAATATCGCTGTAAACACAGATAATTCTTGCTTATCGTCATAGTTAATAATTTTTTAAATTTCCTTGAGATGGTGTGGAAGCAGAGGGTCTTTTCCACACGATGATTCACCTGAAGACTTTGATAATCCTTTCAAAGTTAATTTAATACGGTTGTCGCTCGTTGAAGGTGCAGTGATACCGTATAGCCAATGGTAGAAGCAAACGGCTTGTAAATATGAGGACACTGACGAGCTCTTCATGAATCTGCCCAAGAAAGCGATATACCTACACATCGTGGTAATATCGCAAGGAATCGGATATTGAATTGTTTACAGAACCTTAGATAGCAATTCCACTGCCCAGCACGCAGCTTCCTAGTGGAGGGGGCCAGCGATTTTAGCATCAGATTCTCTGTCTCCTGGTCCAGCGATTTCAGATCTGTTAATAGAATAATTATTTAAAAGGTCAAAACAACATAGATATGTACCACTAAGCATCTCAGATAATTTTCCACAAGTGGATGAGTACGTCATTCTAGACAACGTGTCAGCCATGAAATTGTTTTTTGTGGAGATGTATTTTGGAAGTATGGCGATATCATAGATGAAACAGATCCAGAAAATTTCTCGAAGCCATTGCATGCACGTCTTATTAATGCTTGACCCATTCCTAAGCATGTACATAACCTGGGTATTATCAACAAAGGTTAAAATTTTTTTTCCTCAAAGCTTTTTAGCCCAACGTTGGAGGCCCAATAACAATGGCCAGAGTTCGAGAACATTAATGTTTGAATAATCGACATTAGCTTCTGAGGGGGACAAACCTACATGTTCACACGCTGAATTTAAATCATTTTTCAAATCTTTGTGCCAGGCACCACAGATCCAGTCATTCTGTAGATAGATACCATAACCCTTTCCTGAAGCGTCTGAGACCATAGGGTGTTCGTAAAGGGTGTTGAATATATGCAACCCCATTAAACACCTTTGCAAAATTTAGCCACCATTGAAGATCTTGAAGCATAATTTCTGACATGGGGAGACGATTCACCTTCTTCTGGACCATCTCTTTATACAGATCATAGCATCTTCTGCTGAAAGTTCTGCCCCCATGAATCACTTGTGAGCAGTGGGAGATTAGACCATTGACACTCTCTAAGGATTTCTTCATAATGAATTTTGCATTGACGTGATAAGTTAAAATTTCCTTGAGTTTTTTAAATTTTGACATTGGTAGGCGAAGTATCATTTCTGCCGAGTCTATTTCAATGCCCAAGTAAGTACATACTTGGCTTGGCGGAGAGACCTTACTCCAAGATATATAGAAGCCTAAAAAACATAGTAATTTCACAATGGTGGTCTGGGCTTCGGTTGATGCTTCTTTAGAGTGAGATAGAGCAATATAGTCATCTAGGTAATTTACTACCTTGAGTTTAAAATTGTCATTCAGAATGTGGGTAATGAAATCTGATATAAGATTGAAATAGTAAGGGCCCAAACGTGAGCCGAAACACAATCTATTATCCACATAATATTGTTCATCGTCATGTAGTTGCCAACTAAATCCCATGAATCTCCTGTGCTGAGGAGAGATGGGGACGGAACGATAGGCTGATTTTATGTCGACTACTGTCATATAATCATATTGTTCTAAAATATCTGTGACATCTTGGATATTCTTGTAGGCAAAATCATGGCATAATGAACTACAGAAATTGTTTACCGACCTCATATCTGGGCGTGAACAATCCGTTATAGGGCGAATATCTCCATTAGGCTTAAATACAGCCCCCATTGCGTGGACACATGTAGGTTTGGTAGAAGCTAAAGATACCATGCCTTCATCTAGTTCTGCCGTGACGATACCATCCATCTTGTGTTTGGCGTCAGTGTCGAGGATAGAGGCGTAATTTCTGCACTCGTAGCCTGGGACATCTTCGTCAACTATTTTTAACCCATCCACGATTCCTGTGAATATTGTCCACCATTCTGCAGATACTTCTGGGCTGGATGAAAACATATAAACAACAAAGCGACACGGTTTTAGTTGGGTATTTACATTGTCGATCATATGAATGCAATTACATGAACCATCAACACATGCACGATACACAGGAATTATCCTTCCTCCCGGTGTACTAGGTGCTTCAAAAATTGGTTGATCTTGACTAACATGCTCTATCTCAACATTGTCTACGATATTAATGAAATTTTCCTTATTATCTGGGTTATATTCTTCAATAATCACGAGTTCGTTAACCCGATTACCTTGTTTGCTGTCAAATACCTGGGCGCGGCCATCTTTGTTGCAGCCTTGACCCTGACCCCCACTGACCTCTCGTGAGAAATCTCGCGGTTGGCGAGAGTTGCTAAGTAAAATGGCGTCCTTGGTAAACGTTCGAACAACAACTGGAATATTTAACTCGTGATTCTCCGGATCCTATTTGCTGGATACCTTCTGGTTAGTACAGATTTTAGCAGAATGTTCCCCGATATGGCAGCGAGAACATTTATGAGAATAAACGCAGTTCTTTGTGTTATAACCCGCCTCAGAATTAAATCGATAGCAGAAACCTTCCTTCGCTGCAGAGCCAGAGGGGCGGGTCTTAGAGTTAGCCTTAGTGGGTTGGGCACGTTTTGTATTTTCGAGGCTATAACACTTGAACATTCCCTCTTGGTTAATTTTGCCGAATGCTGAAAGGCCTGATTTCTTTGCTCTAATCCTAACTGCTTTGTCGTACGAGATAGACGCCTTTGCGGTATATGTATGAGAGACCTCCTTGTCGCACATTAATATAGCATGGCTAATTAAACCCGATACATCTTTGCCCTGAGCATAAAACATTTGCAAAGTTTTTAACGTTATCAAAATCAAGGAATCAAATGATTCAACTACTTCACCCTTCTCCATATGGTGCTCGTGGCTGAACTTGTCGTTCTTCTTGTCTTTCCTCTTCCTACGATTCCTCGTCGCGCGAGCGGTAGACCCCGACGATGAACTTGAACTTGAACGGGAGTTACTCGATGAATCGCTGGGGGAGGAAATGTCATATCTGCTCGGCCTGGTCTTCTCCCATCCGATTTGGTCGCTTGGTTCTTCATCGGTTGCTTTCGTAGCGATAGCCTCTGCTATGCCCCTCACCATGCCTTCGAGCACACTCATGCGACCCAATCTGATTATCGGGAGTAGAGTCAAGAATTTTCTCTCCGCTCTGAGCCATTTCTGCATTAATAACGACAGATTTAACAGCTTTAACAGCAGGTTTCCTCTTTATACACTTTTTACCAGTTGGTTTTGTATGCCTTATCTCACACCTGTTGCAAAATCGCAGCATCGTTCAGCTATTCTGCTTAAATTAAGCCCGAATTCAAAATCTGCTGTCGATGTGCACTGCTCGGAGGCTCGCGGAGGAATGATGTTCCATCGACGATGCGCTCCCTTATATACGAAGGTGACAACGTCGCCCTGGTGACTCGAACTCTGGGCGCTTCCGGCTCTTCCGGTCGTCGGCTGTATGCGATGAATACTTTGGTTTCGTCTTTACAATATACACGAATTAAAGTTCCAATGCTAAGTAGTTCAATGAGTTCAGAAAGCGGGACAAAATTCTAACAGGTACAGTAGCACTTGAACATGCAAATCATTTCTTCGCGAGTCTTGGTACACAGAATCATCATTAAGCTGAGAATCTGGGTAGCGTGCAAAATACAGGTTGAAACGGTATTTGATATAAACAATGCTATAACCTTAAATAAAGTGATGAAGAAAATATACAAACTCAACGAAAATAAGAATTCCGGCCTTCTGGTTATCAACAATAGGATACTAAGTTCAGCGTTGAGTGATAACGTTGTGTATTTTACCAAGATTATAACACAAATGTATTAAATATGGTAAGATATCAGACGAATGGAAGGCTTCTTTTATTTCTCTTTTACCTAAGGAAGGAGATTTGAAACTACTCGATAATATCCGACCATCACGACAGTGCCAACAACCCTACCATTATTGAGCGAATAATTTATAATCGCCTGTATAATTTCTTAGAAGAACAGGAGGGATATGAGTGTAGTAGGGATAATACAAAGGTTATATATTACAGATTATACAGAATAACTGTTTGAGGTCCATATGTAATTTGAAAATCCCAGAAAATCGTAAAATCTCAAATTTGACCTTGCATACAAACTGTAGTATAATTCCTCTATGTTATAGGAGGCTTCAGAGTTGTGTCGTTCTTCGTTGGTGTGAGAATCGTGCTGAGGGCCTTCATCATCATGGATATGACATCAAGACCCTGCATGATTGATATTAGCGAACTGAAAAAAAGGAGAGTATCAGAAGAAGTTGGTTAGGAAAGATGAGGGTTAGTTGGAATGCTCTTTCAGCAGTGGTACGACAGGTAGATGAAAACAATCTTTAAATTATGTGAGATCTGGACGTTAACCCTACTCGTTAATGATATGTATTAGTTGGAATATCGTCTGAATGTTAAACAATTTGTAATGAAATATAATGAAGTGTAATGATCTTGAACCATGCGCCGGTGATGGATTTTAACAACTTTGTTCTTAATCTTATGTATAATCGTATATATTTCCTTTTCCCCCTAAAGTAATAATGAATAAATGATGACACAAGAATATTAGATTGTTTGCGTAGTAGGGATCAGCGGTTACTCAGAACAATGTACCTGTTACATAATGTATTGCTGATTAAAAAACATTAAATACATATTTTTGCTTTTGAGTTTTAATGAGGTTTAAGCGACCAACTGCAGATCACTCAAGTCGACATTGACCATAATCATCCGCACACGGTCTGCTTTTGAAAACGTCACCTGTGGCTGAGTATAAAATTGTCTTCCTATATAGAACTTAGAAGCGACTCCAGCTTCATGCAAATCCCCTTGAGGTTAATTTGCTATGCCCCTGGAAAGCCTTACACCCGGTCCATACAGCGTTCCACCAATGAATTCGGGACAGCAGTGGAACATTCTGGTAATATTCGAGTCGTAACTCACTTCTATGAGCCTTGATTCCGAGATCTTTCGTCAGCCAGACTCATCTTAAACCCTGGGGATACCCAGCGTATGACAAATTGAGTTGCGATGATACTCCTTTGGGTTAGTGTTGACTACAAAGAAAGCAGTAGCATTTTTTGGTCTCCACAGCAATTCCGGACTATTAGCTGGGAATACAGCCAGCACCCAAGCATATGATTAGCCAAGGCAAAGATACAAGATGCAGCATCTCTCTCTTACACACAAAGGCTGATATTTGTGTCGGAATATGGAGGCATACTTATCCATATATTTGTGTTAGAATACAGATGCATAATTATCCAGTCATATATGTTGCGTTATGGCAGATCCCCTCTTGGAGAACACTCACACATACACATACATACAATTTATCTGTTTCTGTTCAAACCACATATAGAGACTGACAAACAGTGATATGGGTTTTCTGTAATAATGCACATCTATCAAAACTCTCACATTATTGAACTCTATATTATGAAGAACAGCAACCTCTAATAGATACAACTGCTTTAATACAAGTGAATACAAACTTCTCATTATTTGCTCTAGCTATGATTCCCATGTGTTAGAGTTTACAGTATAGACAATGCAATAATATATCAGTAGTAACCATTTTGTAGAGTGTGTTATATTATTGACGGGAGCTATATGGCTACCGCACCAATGATCCGGGTTCTTCACCAGTGTTATATGAAGGTTTGTCTATCTTGTCTATTGAATAGTTGTAGAAATATTGTATAGAAATAAGAGGTATATAGAAGAAGTCTAAAGGCTGTGATCCTAAGATCTAAAATGAATGTTTATTGTGGTCTTGGCATACAGGTGAGAGCTTGGTCCACGTGGCTATTGTTGATTGGAGGAATATATAATGAGCTGAGAGTGCTACCTGTGGTTCCCCTTACTACCGTATTCAAAGCAATAAATTCCTGGGTCCTATGGCTAATAGGTTCTCTTATATTAATTATTAATCACCATGACACATAATCATCTCACTAATTACTGTTAATTATTGATCCTAAAGTCGTTACCCATTGTTACGTCATTATTGCGTAACATGATGTAACATCAACAAAGCATTAGTTGGACACCCCACTCCACCCACCTTACATTCTGAATTGAGCATTGAGACCAGACACACCAATTTGTGCATTCGTAGATATTTCACTCTCCCCTCCAACGCCTGAGATCTATCTACCTTCTATATAGCTATATCAGTATAAAGTTATACCCAATGTTTATAGCTATATATTAGCATCCAAAAGAACGTTAGACTTATCAACTGTAGGTGGGATTGCTGGATGATCCTGCAAGTCTTCTAGAATGCACTCTGACACCAAGACCATCAATTGACCAGGCATCCCAGGTTAGCTCTGCAAACCGCAGCAAAGGATTTCGGCAGGTCGCCGTAACATAGATGCGCACAGATATCTGTAAAGCCTAGCAGCAATAACAACAATTTGGTCAAATAATTTTCAGATGGGTAGGAAAAGAACGGAACAAAGATTAGAAAATCAGCTTAATTACTTCCAGGACATCAAATTCATAATCTCTTCCAGTTATCAAGAGGCACTCCAGCAGTTTCAGCTCACCAGTATGTGGAAACAGTTTTCTCACCCGAAGATGAGTTGAGTTTTATAATAGCGGTCACTATGATCACTGTATCTATCAGGTATAGCATTGCATCCCAGATTGGAAATGCCAGATGGGAGATACCACGTCGCATATATCATACAAGGCCAGAATCAATCAGAAATCAGTGATTTATCCATGGGAAGCTCAAAAAGGCCCCATGAAAATATTAACCCAATCAATCATGTTCCAATTGTCAAACAGAAGATCGACATCCCATCCAGAAACATGGAAACGTCACCTGTATACATTCGTGCACAAGTATATAAATTTAAATATGACTTGACATTTGATCTATTATACTTCGTGTCAGCCCCAGAATTTCATGAAAAGTTGTGTGCGCTGGCACAAGTATTTATAAATGAATATATTTTGTCAGTCTATTATTTTTATCAGATGCTACTGATATATTTGAGATGATTTTACATTCTTAGATTTTAAACTAAGGAAAGAACTAAACTTTGAAAAACGGAATAGATTTTCGATAACATTTTTCTATGATTGTAACCATGCAAAATTGTTATGTAGAGGGGTGGCGAGCTTCTCCGTACATGGTTTAGTGGTCTTTTGTTGGTTGAGACTTGAGATGTGTTAGCAATGCAAATGATGTAAATATGTACTTCTATTGATATTGATTGTTAGAGATTATTTACACAGATATATAGACCTTTTCAGAAAGGGGGAAATAGTGTTTAACAGAACTATACTACACGAATATGTATGTAAAACATCACTAGCAACATGTAGTGCAGATTCATAGTGTAGATCTAAGTACCTCCATAAATGCAATGTGATACTGAGACAAGAAATGTAACCGGGTTAAAAGATAAAACATTTTAGAAAAGTAGTTATTGAAGTTATAAATCCCTGATTACGATATAAATTATTCAGAGCACCATTCAAAGGTTATCTAGTTGATGGGTTTTGATTTAGCCAATCAAATTATTGTCAATTTCTACAGATTCTGATTAACCATCGAGATATTATAGGTTCGTTAATCCATATATCAAATTTACTTCAGAATTAACGAAAATGGTCTTTTAAAAGTAGACATATTTAATCATCAGTCAGCCAATTTCGTGGCACTGCGTTCATTATGTTCATAAATGTCAAGACCAAGTTTCTCAGTAGAATCAATTATTTTATTTAGGTATGACATGTTGGCCCACTGACATGAAATTAACTCCAACAGACACCTGACTCATTATTTTCCTCTCCAAAGCAATGGAAGCTCATGTTTATTTTTAAAAACCTATTGCACAGTTTTGAGGTCATATCATTATGTTTCCATGATCGAGAATCATCCCTCCGTGAAGAAACAATAGGAACACAACTTTAACATACATTGTAAGCATGGTAATCCGCCATGATCACCCGCCATGGTCCCCTCATCTCTTACCATCATATATCATCGTTACAATAGGTGGTAATCGTAGCCATCATCACTAAATGATTCATTGACTGTTCTATTACGGCATATATATTGCCAGATTCTAGGATGGCTGCGATAGTAGGATTAGGAGATAAAAGATATTTTTGCTTAGTAATTCCTTTAATATCACCAAAAGCAAGTTGCTTCTTCGGGGCAATATTTTCAAATAAAAAGACAAAAGAAACCAATTTCACGACTAGAATATTTTATGACAGAAATAATTTCAGTATTTGTTTGCCATGATAGATAATCCAACTACTATTCCCAAGCAAACTACGTGTTTTCCCCCGCAGATAAACATCAAACCAGTATTATGTTCCTGGCAAGTGAGGTGTTGTTATGATATACAGGGAAGTTTCCCCTCCTGACCCCAACAATGGAATGTTGATGCCGAGCCTACATAGGTCGACATTGGGCATGCATTCCACCAAAAGATATATACGTACGGGTTTTTACCTCGCTAAAAGAATCGTAATAGATTTATTAATATATAAAGCGCGTTTCCATTTACTATTTGGGGCATCTTTTATAAACATAATGAATGCTGCTGCTCTATTGTTATTGTGTCAGGTGTAACAGTAATCTAATGGAATTCAGTGGTTTTCATTTGAAAAAAGGATAAATTTAGAATAAGAAATAGGTTCCATGAATATAGCAACGTGCAAGACTATTTACAAAATGGTTGCCATTGCCACTCGGGCGTTTCTTACACAATTAATCTTTTTAGGTTTAAGTCAGATTTGTTAGCTAGAATGAAAAGAACGAATATCCTGGCTGTCAGTGTATCATCAACTTTAAGAGATTTTCCCGCCATGTTCTTCGGCGCAATAAACAGCTTCTCGTACACAATGTTTGATAACAAACTCGGGAACAAACTACAACCTGTCACGAACATATAGTGCGACAATTGTCTCCTTTGGAGTCTACATAATGGTACGTGGATTTAAGTGGTAAAGAGAAAATAAATGAAGCATTAAAACCCAAACGAAAGTTGAAACTAGAATAATATTTCATGTGTCCCGTACGCATTTTGTATAACGCTTTCCCACGATGACGCCAAATCGAAACATAGAATCACACAAACCTATATAGGGTTACGGTCTTGAGTTTCTGTTGGGCTAACTTATGTGATATATAAGCACAGTCAAAGTCTACTATAGCAATAAACCATGAAGATTTTAGCGTGAGAACTGTCTGTAGGCCCAGAGACGCCACGAGGCCGTAGGCCGAGTGGCGTCACTAGTACTGGGCCTACAGACAGTTCGAACGCTAAAATCTGAGTGGTTTATTGATTTTAGTCCATAATGGATCAGATCCCCTCCATAACTTAACCTTACACAAACAAACAACAAACAGAAACAACAAGTCATTCTTTACTAACCTGTCATCATTTAACACCTCCAACACCACCTTTTTACATTCACGCATTCAGTGAGCCCTGATTACACTAAATCCACCAAAATCTGATCCAAAATGGACTAAAGGAAGACATGCTTCATTCCATCAGACACTGGCCATGTACAGGGATAACGGAGGTCATGGAGGAACGCCCAGCATGATTGGACACGATGTCTGAGGGTTGATAATTGTATAGTGATATGTTTTTGTTTTTTTTTGTTTTTACAAACGACTTTATTTATCGACACCTGCCATCTGGGCTTCTACAGTTCAGTAGAGGCTTTGTAAGGCAAAGAGAAGATATCATCCCACTTGATTTCATCATATTTTTGTTTCGACATATTTAATCTTTGTTGCCATTTATGAAACTTCTGCCATTTTGGTTTTAGTTTTGTTATGAGCTGTTCATAAATGATCTTAGCATTGCACTCGACTATGTTTAATTCCTTATTTTCTACCACAAAATTTACGGAATTTGTTAATACATAATTCCTTTCCCTTTTTATGGTAAGAATCCATTCCTTAGGAATTGCTTTTTTTAACATTTGCCTAGAGAAACAAGAAGGAGCAAAATCGTAGGCTAGTGCGAGCTCATTAGTTGACATCATATTGCCCTTTTCATTGAAAATATCTCCTACAGCTGTTATACCTTTTTCTTTCCATTTAGACCAATACAACATCTGGCCTTTATCTTTTATATATCTGTTCGCCCAAATTCTTTCCTTGAGGATTTGGTCTATATTTTCTGGTTTTAATTTGAAATAATATTTATTCTAAATTTCAAAGAGCTCTTTGTAGAAGTTGTTAATCGCAATTGTAGGTTTGAACCTACATGCACAAGAATATTTCATCTATGTCTCTTTGGTGATAAGCTTCTAGGATCTTAAACCATGATTTATTTCTGTTCAAAAGGATTCTTTTGACCCACATGATTCTGTTCGTTTGATATGTTTAGAGGCGTTGCGTGATTGTTTTGTAAAGAAATTTTATTGGTCAAAGTTTCACATAAGGTGATTATTCTCATTTGCCAAGTACAAAACTATTTCAAGTCAATTGTATACATCTAAACAAGCTAACATTAAAACTGTTTTAATATATACCTTAAGTTGATTACCTTCTTTATATAATTGATTACTCCCTTTTTACTACCTTTACTACCTACTACCTTTTTACCTTGGTTGTTTCTTATATAACAATATATAATGTTCCCATATTGAACCTTTCGGTTTTACAATTAAATAGCGTGAGGTTCTGGGGCTAGCTAGCTAGCGACATTACCTATTTAAATAAGGTGACAATGAAACATAGTGATAATAAACAATATATTTTTTCCATACTGCCAATAAAAAGAATAAAATAAAATAAAAAAAAATATCACATACGAATAAAAATTTTGTACTATTTTTTATAATGGAGGTAAGAATAAAGGGATAATGTATATTACCATCTAGTTCCATCTAGATAGTGATGATCTTGAGTATACTTAAAATGAACAATAAATCCCATATTCATATATTAGTAAAGAATTGTATGCAAAGAAAAAGTGTCCAATCTGTGACCAATAAAAGCATTGTGTCAAACGTTCTTGAAATCGGTAATACCTTGTTTGGAATCTTGAACTTTGACTCCAACTTATTATATAATATTGTATTCTTTTAGGATTGAAATGACATTTGAACTTGTTTATGACCATCATCCAGATTCCATTATGAACTTTCACCATGCTTTACCTTTTTACTTCCTATTTCCGTGACACAATTTAAGTAGTCTCAGAATGGAAGTACATGTATATATTTCATCACAGAGAACACAAGATGGCAACGTGCTGGGCATGATGAAACTATTTTGATGATGTAATTATTAGCTTATTATGCGTATTTTTGTAATTGATAAATAAATATTGAACAAATAAATAAAAGTATTGAACAAATGAAAAATAGTTTTGCAGTGTTGATATATTATATTAGTAGTGTACGTAACCAGTCTACATTTTGGGGGTTCTTTTGTTTATACATACTCGTTCAGGATTTATCCACTGTTTACAATGAGGGAGTTCCCAAGAAGTATATAATATGAGAATGTGTATAGAAGTGTGTGCTGTAAATTCTCTGCTTCATTCAAGAACGTCTCGCAAATCCATTTACACATTTGGGACCAAGGCCCTTGCAATACACACTATATGTAATCCAAGCAAACATGGTATTTTGACATGTGGATTACTACTATGCCTACTGAGCACAATGTGCAAAGGAATAGTTTGTTACATAGATGAAAAGTAGTTTTATTTTCGTTGCTGACATGCTTTATATATTTTTTGTGAAATGACAGGGCAAACACTAACACCAATACATCTTTTAATCAAAGACTGCATGACATGTTGTCTGGGAACCTACCCCAAGAAAGGCATGTTCGGGAAGACCTCCACTTGAGAAGAACGCAACCTTTTTGTCAAACACTCTTATGGCAAATAAAAAATTATCTTATCTTATATGTGTGTATAGCAATCAGAGCGGGACGTTTCGGGGTGCATGGTGTGTTGATGATGACCAAATTTGTTTCGTTGGATATGATGGTGGCCGCAGGGAAACTGCAACTGTTAATTGTGCGGCAATATTATCTGACGACAATTTCAAGGATTATGGTATCTTAAAAACATTTACACTTTATATCCTTCCTTGACCAAGGAAAATAACGGTTGCTATACCCCTCAAACCTACCGCACCCCACTCGAACTTAGTTCCCGACATAGGGCGGGAACAACCGTCGTCAAGGACTTATCCTCATGAGTCACGTCTCCCTTTTTTCTCAACCTTAATGAAAATATAGAACTAGGAATAGGACATTTTCCTTTCGTCAATTATTCTCAAAGTAAATGCATGGCCTTTCCACTTTATTTTTTTACGATTCATGCAGGCACTCCCAAGTTTCTGGCTCGCCTCATTTTTCACAAAATTTTACTGACACAACATTAAATCACTTTTAATTTTTTTATATGCTTTGCCTCACACTTCCCTTATTCTTCAACCGATGTTGACAAAACTATAGAGTTTTCGGGAAGAAATAGGATTCTTTCCGAAATTCAACTATATTCTGGGGCTAATTGCGTTTTTCACCCGAGTTCTGCCTATTCACTCAGTCGACGCAATTTCATCCAATGTTCGATTACGCTGAACATTTCTCAAACCATAGTTTACAGCCGTAAACGTTCTCTCATATCTTCCTTATCTAACAACCAACGTTGACAATGCTACATATTAATTAATTCGGGGGTCTCGGACTTTTTCCGATCTTCTACTCTTTTGCAATCAATGTGTTATTTTTAATAATTAGCAACAGCGTTTTGTGACAGCGATGTGCACAGCAAGCGAGACCAATTCCAGGCGGATGATCTTTTAATAGAGCCCCCTCCAAGACGGTGCCGTCCATGAAAAAAGTTAAAACTATAAGCTTTCCCAAGCTCCTTGTACCGCCTTTGGCGGGGGAAACCGTAAATAAACTTTCAATAATATCTACTATCTGATCTCATCTGTGGTTTTTTAATTAATAGGGTAGCCGTAATAAGTTAACTGAAACCCAATATTTGAAGTTCCCCACAATGGTCACCAGCTTGTGAACGCAGAATCGACACCTCGTTGATTATATTTGGGGTCATGCAACAATCACTATTATGACGCACATACATGCGTACCTGCGTCTTGGGAGCCGATCAGATCACGCCTTCCCCCACTTATCGTTCCACGAGGAGTCCCTCGACTCCCTCCAGCCCTCGACGCGCATAGAGGTGCTTGTCTCAGAGAATTTTAATCTTATTTTGTCTTATACATTTCAGTATATGTTTACTGTCTCTTTCTATTTATTTTGTATCTGTGTATGTATGTATGTATGTATTTATCGACATGTTTGTTTGCTTATATCATTGTAATATGTATAGGGTAAAAATAAACCTTGGCTCCGCAGAGGGACATGCGTACATGTATGTGGTGCATACATGCATCCACGTTGACTCCAGGAGAAGCGTTTGATGAGATGATACTCCTATGGGATAGTTGCATTATGAATGATGCTAATGTTAATACAACATTTGGGGGAAGATGATCATTCTGCCAACGTTTTTTACCTTCTTTTAACGACTATGGTAAGACGTTGATATTTCAGACATTAATCAAACTTCTGGCTTATTGCATTCACTTTGCAAACGTTAATACAACGTTAGTTGCTACCTGGTTGGACTTGGTTCAGGTCTGGTCATTGGTGACACCTAGCGGATATTTTTCACACATCACCGGCCCTCTCGCCCTCACTCCTGTTGTGTAAAATCTTTTAATAAACAATTGTTTCCTCTTCTCTGTCCACAGAGGTCTCATTAATGATTTAGTATTAGCTGTGTAGTAAGCAGTAACTGTTTATATACAACTGTTTAAAGTATATCCACAGTAATTTGTGGAACGAGACATATAATATAATGTGTCATTATACGAAAGCAATACTCAGTTATATTAATCAGAGACACCCAAGGAGTTAATTTAATTTAAAGACTCTGAGTCATCTACCATGGTCTCTAAATGATACATCTCCATTTCAGAGAATTATTACGAAGAAGTTGGAGACAACTCAATTGAAAACATCTCGCATTGATTTTGTTTTAGCAGTTTTATTTCAACGGGATTTTAGAGAAATAACCTGTCGTAAAAAATGTTTGTTGTGTTGTCATTCGAGGATATTACGTACAAGATAAATGACAGTATTATTAATATTATAAATCCCCGTGGGCACTTTCATGCTAAACTCTTTCAATTGCTAATTTCACTATTGATATCAATAGACATGGAGATAGGGGAAGGTTGTAAACGCAATTAGTTATAATCCGATCAGAATGCATAATACATGTACTCTTCTAATAACCTCGTATATAGATCAAAGTGAAGAGCCAGACGTGGCAGTTTTGGATCATATATGCATCAGCATTAATTTTGATAACCAATTTAAACCAAATTCGTGCATACAAACTGCCGAAATATCACAGCTAAATGGGGATTAGGAATTATATCAAGATTAATTTCTCCAGCGAAATATTTACACGCCCACACTACTGCCGGATAGTTGTTGCAGCATATACGTCAATCGTGATTTTGGTTATGATACGCATCGTTATACATAATAGCTGTATTCGGACAACAGACCCTACTAAATCTAAAATTTAATGTATGCTAGATCAATAGAATCCAAATATATAATTGAATTTGAGTTGACCACATAAAAGAAACTGGCTATAAGATTAAAGAATCCGGACAGTCAAGGTAAACTCTTTTCATTGAAGGTGTGTCCCGTGCATAAGTTCATTATTGCAAGCGCACGGGGCAGGTCCGTGTACTTTGAATAATGAGTAACCCGTGGAGGCAGGCGACAGAGGCATAATATAGACCGGCGTCCACCATAACTATATAGGTATGTATATACCTCTATGCATGTACCAGCCTCAGCCCTTCACAAATACTCAATGGAAACAGTGCAGGTCGCGACTAGACGGCAGTTAGCAATAGACAACGAGGATTTTAGCGTGAGAACTGTCTGTACTCCCATAGACGTCCCAAGGCTGAAGGCCGAGGGACGTCTATGGGAGTACAGACCGTTTGAACGCTAAATCCGAGTTGTATATTGATTTTAGTCCGTGATGGAACGCCGTGGTGGCGCCACTAGACCAATCGGCGACAATGGCATAATTAATTAATTATGCTTGCATAAAACCCAAGCAAGAAGCATCGCCACATTCCGCCATCGGCGAATACATTTGTACTGTACAACTTCCTCCATGATCGGGGAACCCACTCTATTTCTCATTGTCCAATACCAACAAGTTACATGACTGCATAAGTTAGAGCCTTAGGGAGAGATTGGACCAAGATTTTTTAGCTCTTACTGGTATAATTAGTGCATAACAGACCTCTCACATTCACCCTTTATCTGCATGAGGACGTCGAAATCAGACATTGTTGTGGTCCTTACACCTTGTGGCAATGTGGTAAACTAACAGCAAGTGCCAGGAATGGTTTCTCACCCTCCCACGAGGTAGCTCCACCAGCAGCACCAGCCAAAATAAACCTCTGCTGGCCTCTGACTCTGGAGTGGACGGCATCGGCGATGTGTCCACATGGATTAAAGCTAAAAAAATAAATGATTTTGGACGCGTCGGGAGACGCCATAGGGGGGAGGGAAGCAGGTGGGGTGATAGTGTTAATCGACAAAAACAATCTTTATTTATTTATTTATTTATGAACGTAAATAACCCAAGACTTTGCGCCCCCAGCGCCCACCTGGTGCCATCATACCCTCTGGACCAACGCGGTCTGTAGTATAATAAGTGCACGCGAAATCTTACCCAAAATGGACTAAAGAACTACAAATCACCTTCCTAGCTAGAATGGTAGTTTAAACTTGGAAGGGGATCTAAAACTGGACAACTCTTCATTTTGTGGACCTTCATGACCTTAAATGACAACAAACAACAAATAAGGATACGACTATCGCCTTTCTCCTAAATTTGCACATACATAAAAACACTACTATTTGGGTGTAGAAAAAAACTATACAGCTATACCTGATTACCATTTGAGTGCGCTTCTGGAGGGGATTACTGATTGTAAATAAAGTTGCTTGTCATGAAATTGTTGACTTACATTGCTCTGTAAACAACTGCAAGTTTCTGGCGCTAAAGTGGCATAAGAAAAGCAAGTGGACGCGCGTGATGTTTTAATAACTTCATTGTGTGTATATAATGGAATTTTAATCCCTCACATCATACTACAATTGAGGTCAACTCATCCTATACATCAAAGCATTGTCTGTGCCACTGGTACGGCCAATTATAATGAATGCACGTATTGTTATGCTTCAAGTTCAGACGCCTGAGCACCAAACGTGGGTGCTTTTTCAGAGAATTTGTCCAATTGGAATGTAAGCGCCCCGAGCCTTTTTAGGTGTATGTGACCAGGAGAGAGCGAGCTGGAATTATTGTTCCAACCCTCGTCATGATATGATTGTTGGTGCCTGTGTTACTGTTAGGGACATGGTAATTGATTGTGAGTTGTCAAGTTATCCAGTAAAGACCAAGGAACGGCAACTAGAGTTCTTGCACGAATTCTAATATAATTGACGACGGGTCGAGTCTATATGGTATTCTTCACTCAGGATTGCTGCCTTTATTATACCACTTATAGTTCACCACGAGGACGACAACGCTATAAAAAGCAATTCCTCTCTAGTATACGCCAAGCTCTTTGCCTTTACCCATTGCTATTTCTGGATCTTCCACGTGCAGCCAGGCGACCAGCATATCACGATTTTCCTGGCCGGTGACGAAAAGGTGTTTTCCATGAAGGCAATTCAACTGGGTGGTACTGTTGCAAACGTGGACTTTATTTATGAGGAATTAGTGCACGAAAGAAGACTTTAGGATAAACGTGTTTCATGAGTCGAATATACGTCAGTTCTCGTATCCCCATGGCTGATGCATACGATCGCGCTGGTTGACCAAAGGAGTGTTGGAATAGCACCAACACCCTCCGGCCAGTCAAACAGCTAGGTACTATACTATTTCGTTTCTATACTGACTGGTACAACATATATAGCACATCCCAAAGCTATACCTGATTACTGAACTCCCCAACAAAGGTATACTGAATACTGGACTCACTCCATCAGATGTTCTTTCCGAGGTCGTCAGATTATGGCAGGCACGTCTTACATATTGCCGATACGACAAAAGGGGTCAGTGCACCCAACAAGAACAAAAGGTCATTTCAAAGCATTGTTTATATTCCCAATAATCAAACCGATTTTATTTTATTTTTACTTTCCCGCTAGCGCCACGTTCTAAAAACCGACATTCTAGGGTTACGTTGGTTCCCCGTGTTTGCCTAAATTTGTCTACACTAGTGCGTTGGCTGAATCACATATGCATCATCTAGGATCTGTCCACATTTTGAAAATTGATCAATTTAAGCCAGTGGGAAGGCGATCGTTACTATTGATCACAGTGTACCACTGTTTGTTTCGGAATACCAAGTACATAATTCTCCATGGAAATTCCCACAAATTGATTGAAATATACACACAAAAAACCTTCATGACTTTATAGATGTAATTTTTACTTATAGTATAATAATAACAATACATGTATATATCGAAGAACATGCTTCATATCTGAGGGATTCTGGTAGACACTTAGCAAAATTTGTGGAATCATTTATTTTGATATATTTCTGTATACAAAACTGAATATATTCATGTCGTTGCAGGACCCGTTTCGCGTGCATATTGATCTGAGAATCTGTATGATTGATGACAGGAACATTCCTATACACATTTCCCAGTGACTAATCAAATAAAAAACGCCCATCAAACCACGGGATATCGCTGTCACTGGCCCTTCACAGTCGAACAAGGAATTTTTCGGATTTACATGATACAATCCATTGTTCTATGCATCGTCTGGGAGGTACCAGTCGCACCGGGTAAAGGAGCTTGTTTTTCATCTGGAGATATGAACACAAATAGATGCATAAATTGCCATTGGTAGAGAACGTAACATTCTCTGATCCAAAGTTAGAAAGGACTGAAAGTATTTGGGAAAATAATATCAATTTTAAATTTGGTCACTAACAGAAAGGATAGTTTTCACATTATTCGTGTCAATAAAGGTGTGAGCGAGTCCTTCATTTGATAAGAAACACTTTAGTGCTGCTAGACCTAATCAAAAGACCTACTTTCTGGAGAGGGCAAGGTTCAAGTGCTAAGAAACATCGAGTGTAGACGCTCTCTTTCGATAAACAAGTAGCACACGTGTATAGTTATAACTTGGCGTTTGATGCAACATTCACCAAACATCCCTCGTGGACACCTTTGACATTCCTTCCACTGCTTTGAATACCTAATTCTACCTGAGACCTCATCGGGACGATGACAAAACATAAGACCTTTCTCGGGAATTATCAGAAACAATTACTGGACCAGTGTTGAAATGGGAAAACACATTTAATTTGCTGTTAGTCGCGTAGGGAAAATATATGTAAGATCATTGCATATATAGTAGTGTTTATTGGCCGTTCTTCTTTGAACATTCAATACTAAGCTGCTCCCTTACTCACCGTCGTCTTTGTAACCTATTTTCGGAGGGTTATAATTTCCCAGAGTATACATAGTCTGCACCAGCCTTTGTTGTTCTGCTTGGGTGAGCAGCAAACCAATGGCGTTCAGGTGTGTTCGCCTTTACACTCCTCTTTCTCTACGCATAACTATCAAACGAACGCTCCACCCTACCTATAGCCTACCAACCTACTTGCCTGAAGCAAAACTGTCTGTGGGCGTGGGGCAGTAGGGCATGAATCATCAGGAAGAGCACTGCTTTCATGGTCCGCAGTATTCGAGTGACCCTACTCTTGTGAATGTGCCTTGCCATCATCAACACACATACTTGCCCATCACGGATCCTTTCTTTAGACTTCCCAAGATTATACTAGATTGAGGAGCGGCCATTTACTACACCATTTATTGGATTATTCTAACACGTACTCCGTTTTTCAACAGACGTAAAATACAATCTATGGACGTCGGACGTAAGACTTGTCAAAACTTGATGTGTTATAAAGGTGTAATATAAATGCTCATTGAGGGGTATGCACGAGTAACATTCTACATAGCGCCTGATCATAAAAGTTATACAGCGTGTTCCTTTATAGATCAAATAGGTGTCAAAATGCTACTGACTTTCTACTGACTGCCCTCACCTATTAGACTATACATACAATAGTATTGCAGTTTTGTTATATTTAGAATATCAAAGTCATCATGATGTCGAGTAAGAACGGCAAGGCACAGTTCTATGTGTTTTACCTGGGTTGGAAGGAATGCAGAGGACTATGGGGTCGCGAATTCGTCGAACCAATTATTCGCGAACTTGTTTTCAGGCGCCATTCAGAGGATTTACCAAAACTCACGATCGAGAGCACAAGGAAAGAAATGAAAATCACCCAACTTATTCAAAGGAAAAAGAAAGTGGAAAAATTGAAATATCCTCCGATTCCCACCAAGGATATAACTTATGCTATCCAGGCCCTAGCCCCTGATGAGGATGTAGTGGCCTGTATTTATTTGGGATATAATCCACAGACCAGAGCTGCCGTGCATGTCCATGTCTACCGCTGCGATTCAGAGGCGACAGCTTCTTTCTTTGTCGAACACTTGACCCAGTTCATTGAACTCCCTGAGAATAAACAGCGAGCTATGAAGATCGAACAAGAGCTTATAAGTAAAGGACAAGTAATACCCAGACCTACTGCATACGTTGGATCTGCTCCCTCTGAAGCGCCCAGCACACGACATGGATACGAGGATCCACACGAAGACCCGTATTATGACAATAGACGACCCCAATATTATGGAAGCAGGGAAAATATGACTAGAGATATGCCAAGAGAAAACCCCTACCATCGAGACCCTTATGCTCAAAGGGATGAATACGGAAGTAGGGGTGACTACAGAGCTTATGAAAGAGAGCAAAGAGATTCCAGAGATTCGAGGAACTCATGGGAGATGCCTCGAGAGATGCCTCGTGAAATGCCTAGAGAAATGCCTAGAGAAATGCCTAGAGAAATGCCTCGTGAAATGTCTCGAGAAATGCCTCGAGAGATGCTCCCTCCAGCAGGTCACCGATATGAACCGCCAAAATCCCCTCGACCACGTGATAGGGGACGAGATTATGACAGAGATCAAGACATCTATCAATCTGTGACTGAGGAATTAAAGGCAAAATTAAAAGGCAGGACACCAGTCGGCGACGGACCGATGCTTCTACCACCAAAGGACTATGACACGGTGCATAGAAATGCTGGAAACTTAAGTGGTATTGAAGAGAGGAAGAGTACAAACAACAACCTTCTGGGAATTGATTGGTCCAGGAGGTCTGACAGTGGATCAAGTGATAGAGGCAGTAATCGCAACAGTTACGACGATCCTTATGGCAGAAACAAAGAAGACCCTTTCCAAAACTGGCGTGGCAGTGGTGGCGGCCGTCCTCCAGGCCCTATTACAAGAGCGGCAAGGTCACCGGAACCACGAGGTCATTGGAATGGCGACGGAAGGCGCGCACCGTCTCCAGAGCCACGACAACCTTACGACGGCGGTCAAAGAAGAGGTCGCAGTCCTACAAGAGCAACAGGAACACAGTACAATCCACTTGCGAGGGCCATGAGTCCCCCTCCAGGTCACGAACTGAGGAATTCCTATTTCCCTTCTAGTGACCCACTGCCGAATTATCTTGCTCCAAGCGACTCAGGATGGGGAGACAATAGCCGACAGTATTCTCAGCGAGCGACGTCGCCCAATAGGTCCCCGACTCGCTCGAGATACGGAGGAGGGGGTTCTGACGAAGGCAATCGATACGGTGGAAGCAGAAAACCCAAATATACAGCCTCGAATCTAGGACTTGTCCACGGTGCCCCAAGACCTTACGAAGGTGGTCCTAGGCCAAGGTCAGACGAAGGTTATCTCTCAATGGATCGGGCTGATCCACCTCAAAGAGGTTATGAGGAGAACAAGTATGGCTATGGAAAGGCAAACAATAGGGATTACCCCAGAGATGATAGTCCGCCTCCAAGACAAGTCATAGCTGGCGAAGTAGCTCATCCAGAACTGAGTCAGGATATAAGCCCTGAGCTTCCAGGTTCTGGTCAACCATTCCTATACTAATGTGGTGTTTACAGTCAACCCAAGGTGCCTTTCTATGTACAAATACAGACACAGATTAATAACAATCTATTATGTTATATGAATGCTGAAAAGTATGGCATATACTTGGAAAGTATTGTATTTGTTGTGTTCTGACCAGGGACTTACATATTTATATCCTATTCACCCGTGGAACTGCAAGCTATGCATATATACATGGATACCTGCATTATGATTTATGATAAGGACATAGTGTCAAACAACTGTGATCTTTTAGTGTTCAATTTTCCATGCATTCGCATACTTCAAATTGAAATGTTCTGAACTAAGAGGGTAGCCCTAATGTTACTTCTGTGTAGAGATACACAAATGCAAGGCTAAGGGTACTTTTCATATAAATGAATTAGAAACAATATTGGCCCAGTATGGTTTTGTCCATGTCTATTTCTACCAACTGATGTTTTTCTTATTAATTTGATTATTATTATTTATGATCATGATCAATGAATATAAAGTTCAATCAATTGTATTTTGGGTAACCCCTGTGAACAAGACTAAAGGTGCTATACTTGACAAAAGAGTGGAGCCTGTCCATCTTCCCAAAATTCAAATGGGAAGATATGATGGTTTAAAATCCAAGTCCTCATTCTTTTTGAAACTGCCCTTGTTAAATACAGTTTGAGAGTGCGCAGGCAGAGCTTGTAATAGAAATAATTAATCTGCACGATCAATACTGATATTGTATTAACAGTTTTTTCATTTGGTACATTAGGATTACAGACTCGATATGTATGTACTAATTGCAACAAGGACCGCAATAATGGAGACATAAATATTATACCTGAAAGTTTATATTTTTAAACCTTTCAGGAAAGCAATAACTCATGCAAAATAGATTTGCAATAGAAAAGTGTTTCTGCTAACCCAATCTTAATCCCAAGAAATCCGGGACAAAGTGTATCTGCTCTCATACAACTAACGTATTAGCAATTAGGCTACTTACCATTATTAATCCCCTAAAGATATAATCATGTTTTACTGTAATGGCTTCTGCAATTTACATAAAGAGTGAGTAATTCTGCGCCGAGATAAGCATAATCGATCAAAACATTGTTAGGGATATAAACCTTTTATGAGATTTAATACATAGATAATTTTCCACTAATACTTGTTTGTTGGACAATATCATGATGATAATTTGATAGTGTCAATGGCAATACTTATGTGGTATACTTGTTATGGGTTTCTGTTTTATGTTTGAATAGGGTCGAGAGAGTTACTCTAATGCCTATAGTTGCCACTAAAACTATGCTTTTTGTATCAGAATTGATATGGCATTACACAAATGGGGGTGTAAGATAGACAAGACAATTAAAAAGAAAATATTCCATTGTGGAAAAGAGTTCAAACGTGTTTTAACCCAAACTACACCATTCAAACATTATGTACCAGTATTTCCTAGATTTGTGTCTCAAGAATCGGGCTGTATATAAACCCCGCGTCCCTTCGAATACAATCATTAAAATATCATGAATGCATCGTAATTATTTCCATGCGCCCTATATAGTCGGTTATCTTCAACGAAATTAAATTAATTTCTGTTCGTCACGAATACACAATATTCTGCTTCTATATTATACAAGAAAGCGGGCAAGAACCGGCAAGAAAGGAACGTCATGGTATTTTCAACGAGAGTAGAAGTAGTATAATCTCGTTGGTATTATGTATAGTTTCTAGCAGTCTGCTCTGCAAGTCGCTTCATGCCTCAAGTTAATTCATTTAGCAGAGAGGAACCAGAACAGCGCCGATGCTTATCAAATGTGTTGAGTGCATTAATGGAGTTAAAGAAATATTTTTATCCAAAATAAGGTAAATGATATTAGTCTCAAAGGAAAATCCAATATAATTTGTTCATGAATTAATGATGAAGAGATATAGATCCGCTAATAGAATACCTCGACATTGCTGAAGAAAGTGGGCCACCTATATTAGAGTATAGATATCATTAATAAATACTCCTATGCAGCAACATTTATAATGTATAATTTCGTAGGGTGCCATGACGAAATGACGACAGAGAGCAGGCTTCCAGCATTTTATCAACCACTAAATGACGAAGGGGAATGACCTCATGTAGCTATTACAGAATTTGAAACGTGTATACCCGTGTGACAATTTGAATACCGTTATTCAGTGAATCGCCCTGCCTTGTCATTTAATACTATATACCAGGTAAATGGAACTGCTTGAAGGTTATATAGAAACCGTTTCCATCATAAACACACAATCATCGATGTTTGTGAATATTTGTTAGAAGGGTCTTTGCAAAGGGTGTGCTGATGCTTCCATTCAAAAGTATTGGAACAATGCTTGGCGGAGCCCGATATTCCAGATAAAACGAGGAAGTTGAATTGTTTAGTTCATTCAAACTACCTACTTATCATTTTGACGCCTTGCTAGTTCGTGTTGTTAACTTAATATTCGGAATAATCATATTGATTTGAAAAAATGTGTATTATAGCGGAACTCCACTATAGGTAAAAAACGGTGCCAACAGGCAAAATTCGTCGCCGACATTTCTAAAAATTCGGAAAATTCGACCTGACTAAAAATTCTAGTGGATGAGGGGGTAAAATAGGTTGTTGGCAACACATTTATTTGTTGCCAACAATTGCAAAATATCTAACTTGATTAGATATTTCGTCGCAAAAAATTCGTCGCAGCCGTTTTTGCCTGTTGGCGCCGTTTTTTACCTATAGTGGAGTTCCGCTATTATGCTGAAGAGATTTAACATTAATATATAATATTATGCAAATAACGCATTTCTGACAAAACAGTAATGGTTATGCGTCGCCAATGAGGAAGTTTATTTTCTTCTTATCCTGAAACATGGTGATTTCTTCTTCCCGTCCGTAGTTAAATTGCTTCAAGGTGTATTCGGAATATCACGAGCCTGCATGAACATAATGGGGGGACTTCGCTGTCCTAGAGTGAGACGTCTACTCGGGAGTATCACGACTTGCGTCAAGCTTTTTATCAACATGAGAACATTTTTGTGACTGGATCTTCACCGGCAGAAAAGTGGCAAATTACATGTTAAACCTCAACAGTGGTTATAAAATACATGATATATATTCTATAAGTTATATTACCCCAAATTCCTTAACACACAATTCTGTGTTTATTTAAATCAATATTTTAAGCGTTTTTATTTTCGATGTTCAATAACTTTTAAAATGATACATCGAATATAATATCGGGGAGCACACGCAATGACACTATGCGTTGGAACACTTTTTGACGACTTTGAACATGTCCCATGACCTCAATAGAGTTTTACGATTATATATAGATAAATTATGACACTTTCGACAGAGCCTCCAACGACGGGTGTTTGTATCCTACCTGCGGCGGGGACGAGGCAATAAATTTATGTCCGCCAGTTCAGCAAGTTGTTTAACATGTAATATTTATAAACTAACTGACCAAGCAGTGTTTATATCCTGGTACGAACGTGGGAGTTTGAACTTGAATTTGGTGCTATGTGAAAATTCGTTGTTAGTGTATGTATGAAACAGAGTGTTTTTTCACCTTGAGTTTTTGATAACACAAGGATTTGACAGTACAAAGAAATAAGACCTACTAAGCGCGAAAGCTCCTGCGCTTTAAGGCCATCATGTCCTATAGATCACAATCATAGGCCTGTTGGCAACACTCTCACTCTAGTGGAGTTCCCCTTATCAAGCTTCTTCGAATTGATTGTAGTTTTATTCTGGGAATTAAATTCGCATTAAAGGGGAAATTACTAGATATCTGCCAAACAATTATCAACATCCTTTGTTTCTTTAAGAGGCTCCCAGTTTCTCATAGAGACAATAACCTCGCAGCGCAGAATTGAGTCAATAATTCTTGCATATAAAACATAGAAATTTAAATATTAAAAGGTTGTATATTAAAATTAAATCAAAGAAACATAATCACGAGAATGCTGTGAATATACTCTTTATGTGGATTGAATTTGAAAGGTGTTGATTGATATGCGAGTCATGATTCTGATCTTGATTATTGATGATAAACTGATAAAATATGACATGAAATCGAAACTATAAGTACTGTGTTCGCATAGTAAGTAATGTCGCAATGAACATGTAACATAGTTGAGAGGTTTTTGAAAGAAGAGTGCATGGGAAAAGTGCCGCGTTTTTGTCGGAAAAACACTGTGGCCAACAAATATAGAGATTTGAACAGAGAATAATGGCATGGAATCATAAGGAGAACGCACACCGTGCATGCAAACGAATGCGAACAGTTAAGTGTAATTCACTTATTAGGACAGGGCCCACATTCAAGCAGTTAAATTGGTGGATAAGAATCGGTCCCCACATGTAAGTCACTAATCTGTAAGTCCGCGTCCCAGGACCAGATCTCTTTCTTATTTTGGGTGGCTACTAATCCTCGGTTCATCTACTATATCCAGGAGGGATAACGTCCCGTTGGCCAGCTCATTTATAAGCATTAGTTCCCTATTAGAAGGGTCATCTAAAATCAGGTATAGGTACAAGGATATGAATGGGTGATGACCCCTAAATCTTCCAATAGAAAATCTATGCAGAAAATGATTCAACCCCAATGGCGAATTTAACAGGTTTTGTGTGCATCGAATCCTGAATTCAAAGATCACTTCAATGTTGCGCTGGTGTGCTTTTATAACTTGTTTCTTTTGCTTCTCACGCGAACTCAATAATTGTTGGTCCCTTTACCATCGTTGGTCTCTTCACTTAAAAAAATAATGGGACAGCTTTTAAAATTCCTTGGCATTACTGGACGCGTTCAATATTAAATTGTGAGAAGCGAAACTGTTTTTTATTACAGAATTGGCCGTACATTTAAATTCATTATCGAAAAACTCACACCACCATGTGGATGTATTGATTCAAGGAGCCGTGTCCAATACAGTTCTTTCAATAGTTTACCAAACGTATCTAAATCCTCGCAATTACTATATTCCCCAGGAAGATTATTCCAAAGAGAAACCCCCTTATAACAAACTTTTTGTAATTACTTCTGTACCCCATTCTTACTATTCATAATTATTGGCTATACCGGATAGGGCCCAACAGGCTCTCGCTATCATATTACCTGTTTGTATATTCATACTTAAACATTCATCTCTCCCTTGACTTCCCCTGAGGAAGGAATCCAAGATGGCGGCACCTATGGGGGCCGCCATTTTGTGCTCGAAATCTCGTGAGATCTCATCTCGTTCTAAGTCTCGTTCATAGATTTTCATTTCCATTTCAAGATGGAAATGAAAACGGAAATCAAATTCAAAACAGTAATGAAAACGCCTGTGTCTTTTGAAACATACTTTAAAACAAAAGGAATTTTAGTTTTTAAATGAGATGGAAAATGATTTTGAAATTCAAAATGATTTTGGAAACGAAAATGATTTTCTTTTTTAAAAATAAAACTGAATTTTACTTTTCATCACATGAACACTCTCGTCTTCCGTAGTACACAGAGACTCTCTCCAATAAGTTGTCTTCACATTTCAGGGTAACATTTACATCAGCACGACCATTACTAACATTTTGGAATTTTGTTCTCTTGTTTAATACCATACCATTCAGCGTACACCAATTGTTATATATATAATGGTCGATTCTCACGAAATAGGTACACAAGTGTATTTTTGCAACATGTTCTAATAATCCTGAAGTTTTGCATGTGTCAAGGTAACATACTGGACAATCCAAATCTGACATTTCAGCCACTAACTATGAATACTCAGATGTGCAGAGAAGTTTGAAGTTATATAATGAGGGTCTGCATGATGATACAAAACACATCAGAATATTTATCTTTTTTTTCCACTGTAAAGTTCTTTGATATGTAAATCTACATCTTTCTATGAGGAAGACCAACTTAGGTAATCTGACTAATATGAAAAAGCTGATCCATGGCATTAATTTCTTATATTTTCCACCCATGAAAAGAAATAAATACACATCATGTTACAAAGGAAAATGACATCATCTTCTGTCACTTTGTATGTGTTCTCTAGAACAGCTATAGAGAATGTTGTTATCCCTTGATTGTGAAGCCTATAATAATTATAGTATTTCATTCAAAATCACAAGTCACATGTCCCCCATGCAAACACTTCTTGAGTTATGACCCTTCAAAAATGCGTTTTGTATCATCACTTATAAATCACACTTCGCCAATAAAGCCAAGAACTATTTTTCCCTTCATGTACATATTTGGACTAACTTGGAATATCAATTTCTCTTAATTCATCAATCCCAATGGTCTCCTCACACAATGACCATCATTTTGATGCTAAACGGCCATTTTCTTAGAATTCATCATATGTTGACTTTCATTTATTTAACTACAATGTAAATCTAATGGAAAAAAATCTAAACTGGTTTAACAATTGTTTTTTCCCATTCAATTAGAATGCTATGCTATAGGTAAATTTAATTCATTCAATCAAATACAAACTAATAACTTCCTTTGTCCAGTGGATCAAACCAACTATTGTTTTGTATCATCACTGTGTTTTGTATCATCACTGTATAGGCCTTTTGGACACAGCCTGGCCCCTCTGAGTTGGCCATACATGGTCTGATTGTTTGTTCTTAACCTATGTCCAGCTCTAGTGGTCCTTGCCCCCTCCAGAAGGCTCTACATCCACTAAGTCTGTCATTTGTGCCTATGCCCATTGGACCCCAGGCTTTTTCTTTTTTTTTTGTTTTAAAGCTTTTATTCATTTTCCTGCCTTCTGGGCTTCTACAAATCTATTACATGGTAATATAGGTGTGTTAGCAAGCGAATGCGCGTTGCCATTTAAAAAGTTTCATGCTGTAAGAAAGAAGAAAAGTAATTCAATCTCTTTCCGCTAGTCGGCGACACTAAGATTTTAGAGCATAAATGTTTTTCCGCTCTTTCACACAAGATGGCGCTGCAGTAATTTTAGACGCTCTTTGCTTATTTATGTTTGTCATCTAACTCGACTAAGCCACATTACATATTCTCCACTCTATCGGAGATATCTGCTAGTAGTTGCGACCACTTTTTCCTCTCCTCTCTGCTTATTTTCTTGTCTATTGCATTGATGTATATCTCAGATTTAATCCTCCTTTTTAACTCTAGCAACAATGCTTTGAATTCAAGTCTTCCATCATAAAATAGCTTCTGCCTTTGTATGAATGCTTTTGTTTGCAACACTATCCAGTTAACAATTTTTGTATTTGCATTACAGTGATTAAAACCAAAAATTAAATCCTTGACACTCATATCAATTTTGTTGTTCTTCATTTTTACCAGCTGTTCGTTGCGGTTGTTCTCATTAATATAACCGACCTCAACAATTATATTTAAAACTTCCACCCACAGCTTGTTAGTATTTCCGCATTTTACCAGAAAGTGACATATATTGTCTCTTTGACCGCAGAAGCTACAATCATATTTGGTTCTTATTCCCATGTTTTTCAAATGCTCGTTACATGTGATGGTACGGTGAAGCACTCTATATTGCAAGGGTTGCAGTCTTGTCTCTTTGGTAATTTTGTAGGGTAAACTAAAAATTTCTTTCCAGGATACCTGTTCAAATTCCTGATCCGAGAGACCCAAAAGATCTTGCCATTTATCTAGTTTCTCAATTTTCGGTTTTCTCTTGGATATTAGAGCAAAGTATATTTTTTTACTGCTGTCTTTCAATATATCGATTTTCACCTTACCTATATTAATAATTATCTCACCAAGATCAGGAGCTTCAGGCTTATTTCTAAGGGCAGCCAACCAATCTAAGGGTATTGCTTTTCTTACCATATTTCTCTGCGATTCTAGCGTGTCTCATTTAAAGTTTTTCCTTAATTCTATACTAGACATAAAATTTCCCAGACCATTTATTAAATCGCCTACACATATTATGCCTTTTCTTTCCCATCTTTCGTAGTGGAGCATCTGACCCTTATGCTTGATCAACCTATTGCCCCAAATTCTCTCCTTTGCAATTTCAGCAGGTGTAGTTGGTTTCATGCGGTAGTAATATTTATTCCAGACTTGAAATACCTCTTTATAAAAGCCATTCAACATTTTTTTTTGCATAAATCTGGCTAAAATAATGTCTTCCAGTCTTCTTGCGAAAAAGGTATACATATTCATAGCTCTAAAGTTCATGGTTGTTGACTCGTGTATCAATCTCTGAATCCATCTTAATCTATTTGTTTCCACTATTTCATGAATAAGTCTTAGTCCAAGACCCCCATTTTCACATCTTTGTGAAAGAAAATCGGCACTTATTTGCCTGTGAGAGCCTTTGCAAACAAAATTCATCATTATTTTATCAATTTTCTTTTTAGTGGTTTCAGGGATCGATACACATGCCATTACATATTGGAATATAGGCAAGAGGAAAACGTTACAAACCAAGACCCTACCTTTAATGGTAAGGTTTCTTTTTTTCCAACTACTTATAACCTGTTCCGTTTTACAAAATAAATCATTGCAGTTGACATTTGTGAGCATAGTTTCTTTCCTTGGGTACAGCAGAACTATACCTAGAATTTTCATTCTATTCACCCAATTTATTTTCATCACCTCCCTATTTGTTAAGAGACAATTACCAATATTGAAGCCATTTGATTTTTCTGGATTTAGTTTTAATCCCGAAGCTTCATGAAATCGATCTAATAGACATAATATTTTATACAGAGAAAATTCATTTTGTACCGACACAGTCATGTTGTCAGCGAATTGTACCAGCTTCATTTGACCACCACCTACCTCAATACCTTCAATATTCTGATCATTTCTTATTTGCTGAGCCAGTTTTTCTACACAAATCGTGAACAAAATTGCTGAGATTGGATCTCCTTGTTTCATGCCTCTGGCAACATCGAACCAGTTGGAAGAAAGACCATTATTGGTAAAAGTTGCTATTGAACGAGATAAAAGAGTCTTTATCCAAGATATATATTTATCACATATATTATGCGCTTTCAAGGATTTAAAGAGAAAAGACCAACAAATTGAATCGTACGCTTTGGAAAAATCCAAAGATACAATAAGTCCATTATTCTCTTGGGCTTGTAATAAGCAAATTAAATCATCTATCCTGCGTATAGCAGTACCAATATATCGACCTTTAACATAACCAAATTGATCTTCTCCTATAATACTAGGAAGAAGCGGCTGAAGTCTATTTGCAATTGTTTTTGAAATGATTTTATAGTCAACATTGAGAAGTGTTATGGGTCGCCAGTTTTTAATTAATTTTAAGTCAACATCTTTCTTCGGGATAACACTGATTACACCTCTTCTTTGGTTAAGGGTCATTTCTCCTTCTTCTATACATGATTTAAACATTGCTATAAATTTGTCCTTAATAAGATGCCAAAAGGTTTGGTAAAACTCTATCGTGAATCCGTCACATCCTGGGGCTTTGTTTTTCTTGAATGATTTAATTACTTTCTCAATTTCGTCCTCAAAATCTCTAGAAAGATGGTCATTGTCGATTTCGTTCAGTTTAACATAATCATCCGAAATACAAAATTCATCGGCAGCTTCATTGCAAGTGTTTTGTTGCTTGTATAAGCCTGAATAAAATTTTTCCCCTTCTTTCAGAATCTCTTTTCCATTGCTAGTGATTTTACCATCTATGTTTAACTGATGTATGATTTTTTTCCCGGCTCGGTATTTCTCCAAGGAACAAAAATATTTCGTGGCCTTTTCCCCATCGACTATCCATTTGGCCCTAGATCTGATCAGGGCCCCTTCTGCCTTTTCTAACTCAAAATCATTTATTAAACTCATAATATTTTTACAGTTGTACACTGTTTAGCCAGCTTTGCTCATCTAGATATTTCAGTCTGGTCTTTAAATGTGACACTTTATCCCTTCTCTGAGTGGCTTTATCCTTGCCTATTTTCATTGCGATTTCTCTTATTTTTAATTTCATAAATTCCCACCTTAACTTTGGGTTCAAGTTGTCTAGCTCATTGCTTTGACAAATTTTTTCCACCTCGGCCACAAACAGATCGTCATTTAAAATTTGAGAATTAAGCTTCCAGTATCCTCTTCCCTTTGGAGAAGAATCCTGAGTAATTTTAACCTCTATTTTTTTGTGGTCAGTTAGAATAAAAGAATCTACACAGTAACATATGACTCTATTGATAATATTTTTTGACATAAAACAATAGTCAATTCTTGACTGAGATTTCGAACCTATCCAGGTACAATCTGGCTTCTTCTGATTATTCAAAATACCAACATCGCACAAGTCAAATTTCTCTAGGAATTCTTTCAAACTCTGACTTGATTTCGACTCTGGTTTGTATGATATATCGCTATTAAAATCTCCTAACAGAACTAATTCGTCAAATACCAGGTCATCTATTTTTTTTTCTATTTGCTTTAACATAGCTTGTTGTTCTGTATACTTATCCGCCGTAGGGGCATAAACATTGAAGATACATGTGATATTTTTCTTTTGTTGCAAAATAATAAATACCCATCTTCCTTCTTCATCAGTTCCGCTGTCGATGATATTGTCATTTATTTCCTTAGGTACAAGGAACATAACTCCTTTGGAAGCTGAGCCTCCATGAGAGTATATTATGCTTCCCTTCCATTGCGATCTCCATATTGTCTCTTTTTCTTTCGTTGAGTGTGTTTCCTGCATCGCTATTATTTGATTTTCTGTGCTCGAAATTTTTTTTAGAATTGAACTTCTTTTTAGGACATCGCCTAGCCCGTTAACATTAATAGAACACAATTTTATCTCATGATTTTTGCTATTATTGTGATACATTGAACTATATGCTTACTATCGCACTCATTTCTTAAAGAAAAACATTTTTCTTAAACATATTCCATGCCTTCTTCTGCATCTTCTTGCTTTCGTTCCTGGCTTTCTCTCATCAGTGTTCATTCCATTCGTCCCGCACAGCCATTAGGATCTTGCCCATAAGATTTCCATTCACAGGCCATTTGATCTGATCCAGGACATCATATTCTTCTAGTGACATTCCTATACCCCAGATTCGGTCCTTGGGTGAGGCTTCTCCTATCTGCTTTTGCTCAGTGTTTAGCAGATACTTTCTTACCGATTCATTTTGCCTTATTTTGGCCCTCACTGCACGAAGAACAATCTCTTGCCTGTGTGTCTCCCAGTCTACCATTCCTTCCTGCACATCCTTTAACATGCGTTTGCAGGCCTTGGGATCCGGTGTATCTAGTGCAAGTTTTTGTTTATCTGTATCCTTTGCAAATCCTGCCCTTCTGTACAATATATATTGCTCTATATTTTCAAAGGCTCGTTTATCTATAGTGAAGGGCGAGAGATAGTGGTTTGACAGGGGGTTGTCTTCCGTGAAGTAAACAAAAGCCACCTGATTTTCTCTTCTTGTGAGTCTTGAAAGTTGAAGATCCGCAGGTACAGCACCGAGTTTGTTATGCTTATACCTTCTGCCATCAATCATTATATCACCTCTCAAAAGCTTGATGTTGTATTTCGTACCCTTGGCAGCTTCTGCAATTTTTTTTGTTTTTGCATATCTTTGTCTCAAGACAAGCGGCAGATCCCTTTTAAAGTAGACTTTTCCAACATCGACATTGTCATCATGCTGCCTCATTCGTTCTTTGTTAAGGATTATTAGGTCTGCAGAGCCTAGTGAAGGTAGTTCAATTTTCACAGGAGCATTTTTGAATCTTTTGCTTACCCTATATGCCTTCAGGATTTTAATGGCCGCTAATCCCATCAAGTTGTGTACTATATGGTTCACCTTTTTTTCCACGATTTCATTGGTTTCTTCTTCTTCCTCATCTTTTTGTGGGAGCACTCCCACTACCAGGATATTTTTTTCCAGCTTTTCGGTTTCCCTTCTGATGAATTCTTGGTCTCTTTCTTCTTCTTGCATTTCTCTTTCTAGGTAGTTTGCCTTTTTCTGAGGCTCATTTTGCTGAAGAATTTCTATCGCCTCTTTTTGTGCCTTCATTTCTTTTTTCATGCCGGTGATATCTTTATCTCTTTTAATATTGTCTTCTACTTGCTGATCCTTTTCTTCAAAGAGAATATCAACGTCATCGACAACTAAGTCCAGTCTGTCTTCACACTCATATACTTTGTCCTTCAGATCTTGTAGTTCTTCTACGCCATCAAAAAGTTCAGTGAATTGTCTTTGCGCATCTGTTGCAAACTTTCTCACTAATTTTTTGAGGTCCACTTCTTTATTTTTTACCTCCGCTGGGGCTCCTTTTCCATTTTCTTCCAAGTTAATTGGGGGGGGACGTTCTTTTCTCTCTCTTCTCTCTCTTTTTTCAGATCTTTCCTTTGGTCTAGATCTTTCAGGTCTTAGTCTAACCAATTTTTTGTCTGCAGATGCCATGGCAATAGGCGAGTCGCTTGGTGCTCTTTTTACACCTCTTTCTTTCGATTCGCCAGTGTTATTTTCAGCAACCGCTTCGCCGTTGCCCTCTGGTAGATCCATTCAGAACTAGCCCAGCGTTGCAACAGTTAACTAAACCGGAAGTTGGCTTCGTATACAAATGCACTGAACTTTTGCTTTTTTTTCACTCTACACAGCAATGGCCGCCAACTACTTCCGTCTTGCTCGTGTAGTTACTTCGACAACTAAGTTATGATTTGTTCATGACTCCTTGCTCGCCGACTGACCACTACACGTGTTGACAATAATCCAATTTAGGGCTATTTCTCAAGAAGCTTCTGTTCAATATCGATTTTAGTCCTTTGAAATCTCTTTTCATACTTTTTTTCAGCTTGTGATGGGTGTTAATCCATTAATCTTCAAGTTAATCCTGACCCCTTGGGCGATAATCCGCACTTCGCTGTTTGAATCGGCGGGAAGATTATCGTAATCCAAAAAGTTCTGTTTTCACTTGATAACTCACTTGGAAACTTTTCTCGATAGAATTTCTCAGTTCTCTGAACTTTGAATAATTCTTTTTGATTATTATTTCCGTCGCCGACCTTCTGTAATCTGAAAAAAAAGGGATTATTAGGAGCCTGGGCTCAGATACACCTTTTCAGTTTGCCGTTTCGACCGGAAGCCCCCCCAGGCTTTTTCATGCAATGCAAGTTGAAATTGATTGCAGGAGGTTCAAAACAAGTGGGTGGTAATTACCCATTTTATGATTTTTTTCACCCCAATACACCCCTGAGAAAGAAATAACATCAAAATAACAAAGGCCCACATTCTCTAGGGGTGTGGTGATTGAAATATCTGTGTGTTTTGTATCATCACTGTGTTTTGTATCATCACTGTGTTTTGTATCATCACTGTATAGGCCATTTGGGCACAGGCTGGCCCCTCTAAGTTGGCCATACATGGTCTAATTCTTGTGTTCTTAACATATTTCCAGCTCTAGTGGTCCTTGCCCTCTCCAGAAGGCTCTGTATTCATTAAGTCTGTCATTTGTGCTTATGCCCAATGGACCCCAGCTATATTGTTTTCATGCAAATCAAGTTGAGATTAATTACAGGTGATTCAAAAAGTGGGTGGTACTTTTCCACTTGACCTTTTCCACCACTCTATGCCCCTATGACAAATCTAACATCAAAAGAAGAAAGTCCTACACTTCCCAGGGGTGGGGAGATTGAAATATCTGTGTGTTTTGTATCATCACTGTGTTTTGTATCATCACTGTGTTTGCATCATTACTGAATTTCTTGATAATAAATGAGACACCTGATGACATACTTCACATTTTAGCTGTCAAAGGACTTTTATCTTCCCCTTTATTGAACATTTTCCTTTCCTTTTTCATCAATATATGAAAAAGAAAAAACAATGATCTAGCAAAATTCTTTCCCTATTAAAACAATTTATACACTAAATATCACCTCCATATCCTTGGATATCAGAAATTTTATTTCAACCTTGCTCTTCCTTCCTTTCCTTTTGGAGGGTAAGTGATATAAAGAGAGGCAGTAGATGGCATCCTCATCTGATCCCTCCTTAACCTATTTCCATATTCTGAGTTTTTGCGAGGTGAGTTTGGGATATTTTCTAAATCTAAAATTGGTTCCTCAACTAGCACCTAGAGCAATGGGGCCAACCATAACAGTACTACCATCTATTGGGGTTAACCTTGATGGGGTTACTGGCATCCATTTGGTCCTTAGCTTGGGTATTGGGGTTAACCTTGACAGGAGCACTGACATCCATTGGTTCCTAGACTCAAGCGATGGGGTTAATCTTGACAGGAGTACTGGCATCCATTTGTTCCTTGGCTCAAGCGATGGGGTTGACCTTGACAGGAGTACTAGTACTATACTGACATCCATTGGTTCCTTAACTGAATCGATGGGGTTAACCTTGACAGGAGTACTGGCATCCATTTGTTCCTTGACTCAAGTGATGGGGTTAACCTCGACAGGAGTACTGGCATCCATTTGTTCCTTGACTCAAGTGATGGGGTTAACCTTGACAGGACTACTGACATCCATTGGTTCCTTGACTGGAGTGATGGGCAATAGGGTGTGTAGACTGGACAGGCACAGACAAAATGCCCATCATTGTAGGGTAATAGCTCTCAGTTATTTGTGTATTTGTGAATAAAGTTTGTTCAGGCTGGCTGACAGACTGTGTATAATCCTGAGTTGAAGCCAAATAATTACCCACCAAAAATTAATAGTATAGTATATATATTATTGTAAATTTACAGGCTGTATCTGTATCTTTTGTTGCATGACTTATATTTTTTTCTTAATTAAACATTTTTTTTTTTTCACTTTTACTTAAATAAGATTATTTGGAATATATGTTTCTGACATCATTCACTATTTGACATTTTATGATTATCAAGTTTCTCTAGTTTCCAAAAATGTATAGTTTTACTGATTGCCAAAACATTACACTAAAATTACATAGTGAACTTTACTACTTCATGTTTGTCACATTCTTGTCTAATGCATTTCTGGCACACATGTCTGTTATGTATATTCTATGTGACTATGAGGGTTGACCCATGTGATGATATTACATACTTAGAGTGACACAGAGTTAGTGATTAAAGAGATAAGAGTGATGATACAAAACACATAGTGATGATACAAAACACATAGTGATGATACAAAACACATAGTGATGATACAAAATCACATGAAAACAGCAAAGTTTACAGACTTTCAGACTTGAAACTGAATATGGGGTATAACACAAGCAACATGAAAGGAAATCTATGATATTGAAGACTATAGTTTCCAAGAAATCAAAAAGTTAGACATAAAAATAAAAGACTTGGATTTTGTAGCATTGGATTTTGTAGAGAAGATGATAAAAAAGAACAATTCTCAGATTTAAGGCAGGAAAAAGTGTCTGTTGGCTCAGGAGGTGGATAGTATTGATGTTTAGGTTCCAAACAGTGACACAGGAGGGCTCTCCTGCTTTCATTTTGGCCCAAACATAAATGTGTTTTGTATCATCATGCTAACATTGTTTAACAGTCCTGAGATTGCAAAGGGATATTGGGCATGTTTATGATCAGATTTGAATGAAACTCTGGGTTATAATGATTAACATAGCAAGGCATTCATATACCAAATATCTCCCACTAATGTTAATATGGAAAAAAACTACAGGGGAAAACATGGCTTTTGTATCATCACGTTTTTTGTTTCTGTACCCCCTACTTAGGTCATATGAATGTGACTTCTTTTCCTAATGATTGATTGTAGTATGAATTTTGAGGTTTAGAAATATATATAACAGACTAAGGTTATTGAAAATATAGAGACTTGATGTCATATATGTATATCTTGGTATTCAGAGGCATTAATAAGCAATGTGTTTTGTATCATCACGTTTTTTTATATTGTCAATATCATAAAAAGTTTGAATGCTGAGTGATTAAGATTTTGAATACTTAATCTCCACAAGACCCCTCATATATGTACAAAGTTTCATAAGCCTAGCCATCAAAATGACCAATTTCGTGAGAATCGACCATTATATAAATTAATCGCATTTTGGCCGTTAAGCTCAGGATCTTTCTTGTCATAAACCAATTACTGTATTGTACGCAAATATAACCAATTTTCTACCGAAGTTTATACCTCCTAAATCATTACAGAAAATTAAAAACATTAAAGGCCCTAATATACTTCCTAGAGTACACCATTAGGCACGAACTCATTTCTAGTACAAATCTCGTCCTGTCGTAGATATAGTTGGCCTTGACTAAGAAAGTTATCCTTTTCTACCAACAGGCAGCAGGAGAACAAAGTCTTAACATTGTAAATGCCCAGACGGCAGGTTAAAGAAAATAAAAGTTTTTAATAAACAAAAAAAAGAAAGTTATCTAATATAACGATTATATTAGGACTATTCCCATTTTCTTCAATTTCGATATAAAGATACTATGAGAAACCGTATTAAATGCTTTTTTAATGTCAAAATAAATTGAAAGACATTCATCACCAGCATCGAGATTCCCATATATATTTTCCAAATTCCAATGTATGGCCCCTAAGGTTGATCTATTTTGTCTGAAACCAAACTGGCAAGTAGTAAAGAACTCAAGTGATATGCATGGGATAGGTATAGTTTAGCCAATAGGGGGCAGCAGGTATACAGCAAGGCCCCTTGATAAAGTATCTCTTGTTCAGACGTTATTCAAAAGACACTGTGTCCTAGATTAAAGTAAGGTCTTGCAAACAAAAATTGTGAGTCATAAATTAAATGTCGTTACGCACTTGTTAGCTTATCGGTATCTTCTACAAGATATGAATGAGCATGGGCTTATCCTGATATTATACATCCCCATCATTCAGTACGTAAATGTTGATACAACGAAAAGTGGGTTGGAATGTAAGATATCCCCCCACCCGCTAGATAAGAGAATCTCCGCCCGGCACATTCTCGAAAAAGCTCAGAAGAAGAAAAAAGAGAAGAAAAGGTCTCCAAGCTATTGGTGATGGAGCCCGGGATGGAGCGTCTAAATTCCAAGGAGACAACATGGCAGTTCCGAAATCCCTATGACTTCAGACGATCGACTTACAGTTCCAGGCTCTTTCTCTTTGCTGGTATATATATGAATATATGGGGAGAGAGCTCGCACGGTGATTCAGGTAACTTCCTTCAACATCTAGGAACACTATGTATAGCCTTATAGATCTGTGAGAGGCAGACACATCACACCACCTTACTTCCTCTGTCTCTTCCTTAGGCTCAGGGACATCAAACAACTAACGTCTCACAGAGCGTCTTTGGATCGGGTTGAAGACTCCACTCATTCTAGTTGCCATTTGTAAAAAGTATGGTCAAGGCTTCACATTTTCTAAGGTTTCGCATAGACAGTCGGTAAGATTGATATAGTATATGAAATTAGGAAAAATATAACTGCATCAATTTGGTTTTAAGATCTAAGGTCTTTACTGCGCTGTAATTGGTGGGGTTAAGACTGATCGAGGTGTTGATTGAAAAGGACATTAGGGAGTGTCTTTTGATGAGGTGCTAGGCTGCCTGGGCCAATTTCGCTAATAAAGGAAGTTCGGAAGTTATATTCTTGACATTGACTACATGTATTTTGATCTCACTCTGCTCTTCCTCTCTCCATCTCCCCGTGTTGCCCTATATCTCAGTCTTCCTTTTTTAAATGATGGACGACAAGTAAATATATTTGTAAACTAAGTGATTATGAAATATTATGAGATTTTCTCGGACTAGATCACCGCAATGGTGTTTTTTTAAATATTTTTATTTTAGCAAGACATTGTGTAGTACACAAATCAGTTCAGGATGACTTTAATTATTGTCGAAAAAACATACAAAATTATATATTTATTACATCACTTTATTATCACTATAATTCCTGCTCATACAGAAATGTCTCTAGAACATGCATCTTGATATCCCAATGTAGGATTAAAAACCATTACCAAGGGCCTGTGTGTGACATGACAGAACTCACCTTCTATATCTGACACACAAAATAATCCCATGTTTAGGTCTCGACAAGCGCGATATACCTGGCTATACAATATCTGGAACATTCCAGATCTCATTCCTAGTAAGAAATAGAACATATAAGATTTTTTCTTAGACTTCTATAGTACCTGAGGGGAGGAAATGAAATTGTATTTAGCAAGACATTGTGTAGTAAAGTTCGAACAACATATGCTCATGCCACTGAGCCGACCCAGTACAGTACTTTAGAGCACTCGATCGGCCACCCCACATGTATATATGTTATTGACTGTAACCATGAGATAAGTCAATTTCCTAAGACCATACTCTTTTGACCTGAAACAATCACTTACTCTATATAAAGTTTGAATGATTTTCGATGATTTTTTTACACCGAATATGTTACCTATTTTTAACGGGGTAGTGGAGAATACACATAATTAATTTGCATTACATACACATAATTCTAGGTACCAAATATTTGGCTGAAATAATTATTGTTATATCAAAATGTATTTTAGTATGATACATAGGTGATAAATGGGCAGCCACTGCGTGCATGCGTTAAGTATATTGTGTAGCCACTGGGCTTCCAATGGATATTCCAGCGCACAAACTCTTGGATCATAGCGCGTTCTCACCTGCACCTTCTCAACATTACACTATAAATTAATCTATACTTGTTATATAGTCTCTGGGCAAATACTAGCGACGTCGACATAATTCATTCATCATCAAACATCATTACTGCACCAGGATCTGCGTCATCTTCAAAAGAATCGACCCTTGTCCTTGAAGGTCTTTCTGCCTCGTGTCCAGCGTGAGTGTTTCCAGCGTGAGGCCTGGGGTTCGTCGCTGCTTTGTTACCAAAGAATCCGGGTGCTACTTGCTGGCCAGAACTGTGACGCCCTGATATCCGTCCTTCTCCGTTTCTATTGTTATCGGGTGGGCCCCTGTTTGGGCGAGACATCTCTGCCAAAGTTGCATACGACGGAGGAAGGACATCGGTTCCACTCGAGGGATGAGGTGCTCGAGACTGCCTCACATCGTTGATAGCAGTTGGAAGCGTTGCAGCATAAATTGGATCAGATCCGAGATCAGATTGCGTGTTCGAACTTGGCGCGAACCTTGGCGGCTGATCTGAAGGTCGGGGCACATCCTCCAATAAAACAGTTGTTGCCCCTCCATGGGTACGTGGAATTTCCCTATAAGCAGTTTGCGCCTCTCCGAGAGGTTTTGCAGCGTTTTCATAACTTCTTTGCTCAGTCAAAAAAGTTGACTGCATATCCTTAGTGTCTGTAGTAAATTGGGGTTTGGCGGGTGGAAAGGATGCTAAGGAAGGCTCTGCAGCCATGTGTGTTTGTTGGGGAGGTACCGATGGTGCGCCAGGTGCGGTTGTTGTCAGCGGTTGGAAATTAGCAGCATTGGCAAATGCAGGCTTGTGTGTTTGTTGGGGAGGTACCGATGGTGCAGGTGCGGTTGTTGTCAGCGGTTGGTAATTAGCAGCATTGGCAAATGCAGGCTTGCTTGGCTGAAAGTCGTTTTCTGCCACTTCCAATATAGTTACACCCCCTTTTGTAGTAATCTTTAACCCGTCGGTATATTTTTCCTCAACCTTTTCAGCAGAAGGGGTTGTCTTAATATGATAATTTTTTTCCGGATCGCTTGGTTTTATTTGTGGAATGATCAACTTTTTACCATTGCTCACGTCAAGACCACTCGGCACCTTCTTTGGTTCTGCTCTCTTCATCGGTTTCTTTTTTCCCGACTTAGCTCGTTTCTTTGCAGGATATTTCCTTTTGAAGCAGCACACTACTAGATAAAGGATGCCAATGATGAGTACCACTGCAATCGCTATCCATGCTACATACATGAGGTCGAAACTACCTGTGGCGTTTGGATTCGAATGGCAGCTTTCCTCGCCTCCTAAATAGGCTCTGTATGAGACAAACCAATATACATATTTAAGGCATAGATAATGTCATCATACGTCTTTATAAATACAAATATAAATCGTTCAACCTGGGCAAATAACTCAAGTGAGAACATCTCTCTACGTCTGTTCGTCTACACATGCATTCACTAATACGTTTAAAGACAATGAGGGAATTGGCTGAGATAATCTAAATAATGTAACTATAAATAAAGTCAAAGTTTTCTATGTTCATCTTACCCGAATTTCCTTGTTGTGAATGTTAGCGTTTTGTATACCAAGTTGTTCTTAATGAAAAGGTCTGCATCATCAAGAACAGCGCTGACACAGTCATCTCCCAAAACAGTCCTTGCTCTTGGTCCTAAGGAGGTTGCAAGCTGAAAAAATCAAACTTTGTTCGATAATTCAAAGAAACACACAAAAATCTTAAAATACAATAATCAAATATCCCATCAAAATGGTGGAATGCAAATAGATTTGTGCTTTGTAATGCAGCAACGAAAAACTATACCTTTTTGAAATCTGTTGTGTCATATATATGTTCCTAAGGTTTGGTGTTGGGCCATTCCATGCTTTACTAATTTGATAGCTTATACGACCCTTTAACTTTGTTGTTTCCCGGATTGAAAATGTTTAGAAGTGAGCAGCAACGATCAAAGTCTTCTAGCTATCCTCTATATCTTCTTGCCTCTCCCTTCAGATCCCTTGAAATATTACTTCAATCCAGACTATACTCAAATGGTAGGCTACTCATGATTATATTATAACTATATATGTACTTTTGCGAATGTCTTGATGTATATGTATGTATGTGCGTATATAAAAAGTAAAATCACTTACAACGTTTTCTTGTACAAAATATGCGATCACGACGTTTTCATCACAGTCGCCATGCGCCAGCCAATTTCTGTCTCTTAGGCGATCAGCGAAAGTCTGTGCTGCCTCCTTCTGGAAAGACGTGCTGCGAGCAAGAGAGAACAAACTGTTTTGAGGCTATCACTTGACATTGTTTTTGTATTTTTTGATAGGAACATTTAACAATTAAATTAAATCGACCTGGACATGTGGGTAGTTTGCACAAGTAATGTCCCGTTTTTCAAAAGATGTGGTTACTGAAGTAGTGAATGCTCATAAGGAAAAAAACATATGTTTGATTCCTCTGATAAATCATATTGCAACATCTAACAGCAGCTAACATAGAACTAATAGCCTACAGCAATAATATGTTTTATCCCTGAATTCCTTTAGACCGTAAACTTGTATGAAAGACCCGAAAGAAGACCCTTCGGATCAAAGTTCAGATTCTAAGGATTTTGAGAAGAGACAATATAAAATTTCCATCAAATGGACGACAAGCCTCCAAACAATACCACTTGTATCTATAGTTCATTGAAGCTTACTTATTTACACATTGTTGATAAACATTATATTATAGTCCTTTTAATTCTAATGTAATACAAGGCCCATTGCAGATATCCTTTCTGACAGAATAGTTCCTCTAAGTGATCTATTGATACATTTAGTACCAGAAATATATGTAGGAATAGGCTACTATAGATGTGCATTTATAAGTACGACTATAATGCACCTCTGGGTCGATTTCAGACCTCTCGACGGCCGTGCCCTCAGGAGGTATATGTATGGGAAGTCATTGCTATTATTTATTCTTGAGTTGTGGGTATCTGAATTGTTTTATGGATATATATAAATAAAATTGAGCCATATAGAAGGAAGAATCTGATATGACAGAATTTTGGATATACATGTGCGAAAGGTAATTGTTTATATCTAAAATTGATTTCTGATATCCACAAAACCAACTCAAGATATCCAAAATTCGAATTAAATAATTAATTAATTAATCCATAATTTCATTCTTGATATCCAGAACTGATTGGTGGATATTCAAAATGTAATTCTTGATATCCAGAATTTGAATACTAGATATCAAGAATACGAATTTTGAATTTGAACATGTTGTGACCTACTTTTGAATTCTGAATTTTGGATATCTACAATTCGAATTCTTGACATCCACTATTCAATTCTTGATATCCACAATTAATTAGTATATCCTGTCATTTTGTGATATGGGAACGGTTAACATTTCAAAAGCTGCCCATTTAGTTTCTAAACATATTTTTAATTATCATGTCAAATTAATAGTCTCTCAATATAAGTAAATGGGATTATTCTAGTTAAGGAGAACCGCCACCTTGAATAGATTTCTGACATATTTATGTTTAAGAAGCCAACATTTCTGAAATGCTTGACACCTTTTACCAGGGAGACCCACTCCTGGATCCGCCACCTCTGGTAATTTTCTCCATAATTATATTATACATGGAAAAAACAGACAGTTTAATTACAGTTACCATATTTCTTGTGATCTATGATAGTTAAGCATACCTTATAGAACCAAGGGAGTTAACGATGGCGACTGAAACAACAAACGATCTAGCACATATTCCACCGCTTCGGCACGCACATCTATCAGCCTTCTGAATGGTTGTCAACATGGAATCAATTTCTAGAACTAAAATGATACAAAGGAAAATGTGTCCTGTGGCAATTGGTAAAATGGGCCTATCGATATTTAGCATAAAGTTTTGGGACCGTGGAATACCTACCCCTACACACCCGCATACACATACACAAACAAACAAACTGAGATTATGTTATGACACATTACGTAACATTGCATAACCTCATTATATTTATATTAATTATTAATTATCACCTCTATATTAGGACTATAAAATCGCTAAGTAACAGTGCGCAAGTCTACTTATTCAAACCAGTTCAGTATATGAGACCTTAACAGTTACCGTTGCACATTTTCGTATGCGCTCTATCGCAACCGCGTTTATTAGATTGTTTCTAATAATGATAAGGATACTACATTTATATATAATAGACATCACTATGTAGCTCGGATCAACTATATTCATTTTCATCCGTTGATATTTATCGTATGTTATGTATGATAAATCTTGACCCGAAATACTTAATAAAATAGAGACACAATTTATAATCCTTTACCTTGGTTATCAGTTAAAGTTCCATCGGGATCACAAACCCAACCTGTCCATCCGCGTGGATGCCCACAAGATTTCGTATCGGTTTGAGGGTTAGGGTAACTGTCAGATGTGTAGACGGTGTCTTGTCCATGGCTTCCGTGTGTTGAGATAAATACAATTCCCACCCAAAGGGTGGAACTAGATAGAAAGAACATTATTTTTTCTCAGGATCCATTTGAATTTAAAAGCGTCATTTCTCTTTTGTGTTCCCTTGTGTTATGTATTTTATCCTGATGTTTTATCGGGAGGCCACTATAGTCACGAGGAAATAGGGGTGCTGACAGTCTATCGCAATCTAGCAAGAACATCAGGGGAAGTCCTATTGAAACTTCATTCCATATCCTTGATATGAACCAGCGTCACGTAATCCTATAACTGGAAACCCGCTAAATGATGATATGATTGTCGCTCTTGAATGGGTAACAAATCCATTCCTGCAATAAATTCCGTAAAATTGAAAGAAAATTATTTTGGCTGACTATAGTTCTTCAGATAGGGTGTGACGAGAAAGCTACGTATACCACTTTAGGAAATTCATGGTCAATGACTAAGTATGTCGTAGGCTTCGTGAACCGTATCTGCCAGGTATATTTTATATATGCAGGGTATATCATATACTATTTACTCTCATTCTTTCATGTATTATTATGTGTGCACAAGTACATGATCTAGCTTTAATTAGACTCGGGCGTTCTTTGTGTAAATTAATGTTCTTGTCTAAATTTAAGTCTTCATAATAGTTTTATATACACTTTCCGTCCTTGATCAAGGTAATCAGAATGCAAGCATTTGATTTGTCAATCTCTTGGTGTATTTTCTTATCCCCAATAGTGCTTATGATGACCAATATATTATGTGTCTTGATGGGTTTTTAAAATTCGAATTACACCTTGCGCCCAAGTTTACTATCTTTGACTACCGTTATCACCGTACCTGTTTAGATCAGTAGTATAAGGTAGTGGTAGATTGATTATCCTTTGACCAAATGCATATTTAAGTTGCATATGAGGGGATCAGACTGTACCTAAGTGTACTAAATAAACTGATCCCCTCATATGCAACCTAAATATGCACTGATCCCCTCATATGCACATAATTATGCAACCTAAATATGCATTTGGTCCAAGGATAATCAATCTACCACTCCCTTATACTACTTAGATCACTTTAAAATGGTGTTCTTTTCGTTGCCCCATTAAAATAGGGGTTGGGAACCTCATTCTTTCGAAATCGCCAATTTCAGTAGACGGAATTAACGTCTTCAAAGTAGAATAATTGAATTTGTCAAGTTTGCATTTCCGCGATTCAATATTGTCCATGCAAATAATCTATTGATGCATCAGACGCGCGAGAACATCCGAGTGGGGACGCTGCATTCAGGGGCGCCAAGTACCTGAATGGCAACAGCCATTCGATATATATGCGACAGTGATGTAGGGTGAGTCAACCCAGTGGGGAAGAATGAATCAAGATCATATTATATGAAGACAACAATGCCTTGAACTTAGGAATGAAAAGCAACAAACAGATCTCATTCCAAAGTTGCACCTGAAATATATTCATAAGGTCTAGACGGATATCATATCATTCCAGATGAGGATTTTTTCCATGTTGGACTTGCTCAAAAGGAATTATCATCATGGCTGTACCTACGGGTATTCTGTTGCTATTCATTGGATTTTACATACTGCCATTGCATACAGGTAAGGTGTTTTTGTGCGGGAAATAGTTCTTGATTTACTATCATTCGTCAAAATATGTCCTAAATGATTATTTTACAATCCTAACAGGAATCCATATAGCTAAGCGAGAGGAGATCGGTCAAGTCTTGATGAAACTGATGCTTGATAGTGCTATACCTAACTTCATCTATATTAGCGAGAGGGGATATGACGGTCAGTATCATTTCGCCGAAAGATTATTTCCTTTTGTTGCCATAGGGGAACTTCGTAGACGAAGTTGCGTCATTCTGAAAATGTATGAATTCTAATTAATGTATCCCCCAGTATACCTATAGTAATCAGCGAACCGCTTATACGAGTAAACTTATATCAAAAGAAAAAACTATCAAGTGAAAATTTCAAAGTTACATTTTCTGTGAGTGTTGATCCCTAAATCTTAGAGAACCCTGGTTTGAAAGCCCACTTGCAAGCCCACTTCGCAATCCAAATAGGTTTACATAGAATTGTATTGCACACAACTATAGTGCTCCATCCTTACTATAATATTATCCCAAGGATACTCTGTAGTTTTTATACCACTTGGTAGCGTTTTCATTATTTTTCGTATTGGATTGTCTTAGACACTTTGTATAGACCCTTCAGGGAATATTAAATGACCAGATACAAAGGCAGTATTTTTTTATATCCATGTATTAATCTCCTTCTCAAGAGAACCATCATCATATTATTTCTTCACATATATAAAGTCTTAAGGGCTACTTATATTAATGGGATTTAGAACCATGGGCACATGCAGTGTTATCCTGCGATTTCTAATCATTATTTGATTACTGTGCTTTTAACCATAGAAGATATCAGTTACGCCATACCACACGACAAAGTAGCTCCCACCGTAGTAGATGTGACCTGCAGAAGTAAGAATAAACAGGGAAATTTCGAAGAATTCATCTCTGTCCAACGTAACTTGCAATTGATTTTCATCATAAATTGTGCGTCCGAAAAAGATACCGAGGTAACATATATACCACTTATACAATACTACATAATAGTCTCGTGAATTAGTGATAGTCACTAATGGTGTGTATAACATAAGTGATAATTTATTTACCGGTATCATTCACTTGAAAATTCATACCCTCACGATTTGGGGTTTTTTTTTACAAATACTGTTATCCATACAGAATCAATAAGATTACATTTTATTGCATAAAATATTGTTCATTTAATCATCAAACACTGGGTCTGTTTGGTTTTGTTTTTTTAAAAAAAACTTGTCAAATGTTTGTTTTTATTGAAATCTTACATGGTATATTTTCTCCTTGTACAAAAACAAATAAAGGATATCGCTAATTTAAATGTTATATAATATGTTTACTTCATACAGGATGTCCTGGCCTGGATCTTACCCCCTGATGTTGTCAACAAAACCCACATATTATCAGTGCCTGTGTACAAGATTATATTGGTGTCCGAGACAATGACAGAATTTACGGCACTGCAAAAAAGCAACCTCCTGCTCTCATCCTTTTATGTCATTCCCAACATGGTAAGTCCAGATCTGCAATATGCTGTTTGGAAGATCGGGAAGAGTAATTGTAAAATCTGGCTTGTCAAATTAGAGTAATAAAAAGCTCCCATAATGAATCCTGTAGCCAAGGTAACCCAGGTATAGTCTCCTAGTTGGGAGAAATGATTCTTTTCGTAAAGTTTATCCTAGATGTAACATGCGCCAACTGATTATGTGTAAGAAATAAAACGATGTCGCAAAAAAAAAAGAAAAAAAAAAAGAGTAATTAGCAGAAGTAGGATCACATACTTAAACCTCAGCTAAACTTAAATCGATCTGTTTCACAGGAAAGAAACCTAATGAAAATTGATAGACGTCCCAATAGAGGTTTTAGTCATACTTTTCAATGCTGGTACGATACATGAAGTAGGACTGGTATTCTGTCAACCTACTCAATACCACTACATGATCTCTTCAATTAATCATGGGAATATTATGAGGAATTATGCATGAGGAATTAGTGATCCAACTCTAATTAAGATCGCATTAATCCTTTTAGGCAATAAATGGGTGTTCAGTTTTTCCACAAATTAGCCGCAGAATCTGAAAATAATGAATAATTAATCACTAAAAATCCCATTTATATTCATTCAGGCAGATATAATGGATACCACGCACAAGCAGACCTGTAATGTTGTCGATGTCTACCATTATCACGGCCACAATGATCGGAAGTTTCGCCTGGCCGCGCGAATGAATAAAAAGTGCACATATCAGGGCAGATTTGATATTTTGGAACGAGGATTTCATGGGTTTGGTGACTATAAACTACGTATCGGTACAATCCATGTAATTATATATTTATGTCTGTATTTGCATGTGAGTATTGTCACTATCGTAATGCTTGTTTATTGTCTCCCAGTGGCTTTTCGACACACAATAACAAGTTGACAGGGTATACAAAAATGATTGGGGGACGTCGTACAGTCAAAACCGTGAAATTTTTATGTGTTGACTATCACGTGCATGATTAAAGGGATAAAGTATAGCATCGATCCAATAAAGAAGGAATCGCGTAAGTTTTTAAGACTTTGACTTGAGAAAGAGCATGATTGGGAGAAACCAAAAAGCCAATAAATCCAGATTAGTTTTTGTTTCAGGGACGACTGAAATTTCCTACCGTTCACTATCTGAGTCTATACGACAGTGCGTACGACGCTGGGTTATCCCTTTAAATTAACATGCTGTGACATATCAATTGTATTGTGTTGGATTATTTTCATGGTTACAGTATCTAGCTTTCAGCTGCCTTCTTTAGCTTAGCTGAAGAAGACAACTGATAGTTAAACCTAGGTAAGTTAACCATAAGAAACCTAAACCTAAGAAAGTTAGCCATAGCTAGCCTAAGTATCAGTTAACCATCGATATAACTGTTTGTATCACACCTTCGTTAATATATGTCATGTTGAATAAAGATCCGATGTTGGACACAAAAAAAAGTTAACCATCGCTGTTGTTTAAAAAGAATTAATTACACGTGTACTTTGCAATATGCCATCATAATGCATCAAAATGAGTAAATACCCTTATTTCCATGGTGTTGGTTATGTTAGCAGTTCACCAGATCTAACACAAGAGAAGATGAATTGGTGTTAGTAATAACGACCAGACACACCAACAGAACTATTCCACCCAGCGTGCATGTCCTGCTGTTGTTTACCCAATTTAAACAACAGCAATATTTAGCTTACACGGATATATGTGTAGATTTTCTCTATAATGTTCATCATTTTAACAACGTAAGATTCAAGGATGATTTCCTGAGCAATACATATCTATTTCCACTCTTCTGAAACACTCAATGTTTTTCATCTATTGTTCTTTATTCAGTTGCCACCGTTTTCTACATTGGAAGTGACCAGCGAAGGAAACCTGGCTTTTGGGGGAATCTGCAGCTACATGCTAAAATCTCTCTCAAAAAACCTCAACTTCCAGTGAGTGCTACTTCGCTCATTCATAGATTATACAGGGTATAATCTATGGCTCATTCATTCATTTTCTGAAGTACATATACTTGTAAAGACAATAAATTATTATATAGGTATTGTTTCTCTTGGTAATAGTGCCATGTGCATAATGTATTATGAGCAATTCCACCAAAAATGAGTCATTATGCATGATTAAAGGGATAAAGTATAGTATCGATTGAATAAAGAAGGAATCGCGTAAGTTTTTAAGACTTTGACTTGAGAAAGAGCATGATTGGGAGAAACCAAAAAGCCAATAAATCCAGATTAGTTTTTGTTTCAGGGACGACTGAAATTTCCTACCGTTCACTATCTGAGTCTATACGACAGTGCGTACGACGCTGGGTTATCCCTTTAAATTAACATGTATGCATGCGTCATTTGTGTTGAACAACAACAGCTCGTCCAGCGGCTAAAATACTGATCTGAGATTATTGTTCTTGGTATTTGTGGATCCAGGGGAGAAAAATGGTCCAGGGGGAAGTATCAAAACATTAAAACGTTATGTGCAAAGGGTTTGTTTTTTATATATATTTCTACTATAAATCCTAATTTAAGTCTGCCAAGCTGCCCTGACCACAATATTCATAATTAGCGTTCCCAATTTCGCCTATATTAGCAGCAATATGTCTAGTTAATGTACAACAGATTTAAAACAATATAAAAGATAAGATTTTTCAGCCCTGGATGGCCAAATTTGATGACGACCGCTTGGTGGAATTGCTCATATAGTCAGTAGCGTTGTCATGATATTTTGCATTGGCGTATGTTTAGCCAGAGATGCGGATATATATATATATATATATGATTCCTAATAGCAACAGGAAAAGAGAAATACTATATAGATATCTATCTAAGCCCAAACCTGAGTTCTAAACGAAGATGTTTGGTTTAGGCCACGTGTTATATGTTCGTTGGATAATTCCAAATTTGAGTGAGACACTTGGCTGAAAACTTGTTGTATGCATGTGTAACGAACCTAGGTCTCGGAGGAATGTTTTGAACATCAAACTCAAACTACCACCACTGCTACACTTCCAGATATGTCCCCTTACCTTAATCAAGATTCGACCTCTTTCTTTAATAACATCAACATTTGAAATAGCCTTAATTAGTTATGAATTTTCATCGAGTTCTTCCTGTAGCACATGGATTTTAAAGAAATACACTATATTCTAAAAAGCGTATTGGAGTAGGTAAGTTTCTCTCCTTCTCTCTAGAAAAGGCAGAGACAGATTCTTATGTGTTGCCCTAAACAGTATAGATATATTATTGATCCCTTTGGAATTTGGAATCTGGCATTACCTGTAATTTTCGAGGGTCTTAGCTGCTCCATTAAAAATAGTGTCACCAAGCTCTAATATTGGTAGAATTGTTGTAAGTATTATGTAACAGTATTGGTATGTAACAGTAAGTGTGTCCAGTGTTGCGGGTTTTAAATACCAACTGCAGCATCAAGGTTTGATAAATAATATTTTGATATAAAAAAGAGCCGAAACTTAAAAAGGCTGAGCCATGCACGGCCTAAAAATATTTTAGTTATTCGGGTATTGCGCCATAAGGAATGGTCTTCTTCATTACAGGTATGAGATTGTTCCCAGCATTGATGGGAATCATGGAGTCAGTGATCTGGATGAAAGTTGGAACGGGCTAGTTGGTATGATCATTAACCAGGTATAACCAAACTCTTGGGGATTTTAAATCATATAGTTAAGGAATTCACATTTGGAGCATTGTATTAAAGCTACATCCTCGGCTAACATCAACAAAAAGTCTAAGTTTCAACTTTTTGTTGCCACCAGTTTTATAATTATGTGACATCTTAATGTGTTGCATAACTCGGTCTCCCTCCAATGTTCTTTTTTTATGTATATAAAATACTGTTACCACTCTTCCAGATGGAAAATGAAATTCAAAACTTTGGAGGACTTGGTCCAGTTGTTTTTCAAATTCGCTGAGGAACATATAATAGCAGCAACATAATATCAATAATTCAGTCCTATAATTAGGACAAGGATGCGTGATTGATAGAGCCAAGAATGCAGCTTTAACAAACATATGTCCTATCCTGATCAGTCGACTTTGGGACCAGGAATAGAGTGATAGAACACAAAAGATATCAATAAAAACATCAAAACAGGTCATCATCCATCGATTCTGGAACGCTGTTTACCGTAAAATCACCGTTCGGTATTTCACAGAGAATAATAAAATAGATTGGTCTACAGCCAGATATTACTACTATATGCGACCTGGTCTATCCAACTGAAAGAACAATTCTCGAACCGGGTATACTTTAGGCTCCAGTATATAATACCATTGTATATCCAGTATATAATAACATAGTCTTGAAGTGTTGCAAATATACATTAAATAGTAAACCTTCAGAGGTAATCATTGTTACAGACCTATAAAAACTCGTGGTCCAAACTTAAAGTGATCTAATGCCCGTTGGATATCGCCTTAAAATAGCCCTCATGATACCATGTGTACCCACGTCTGTTAACAATTGACCATTGGTCTGTAGGAAATTGATGTGATAATGACAGCGTTGACCATCAATGAGGCCCGGCACCAAGTGTTAGATTTTACGGATGCCTTCTATGACGACCCTGTGGTGGTCGCATATATATCTACTAGTCCATCCAACAATTGGCTCTCGATATTCCGCCCATTCACAGTGAGTGCGATCTTGATAGTCACCTAAAAGCAATACATTAAATAAACTGTTTTAGATACAATATCATTCCTGTGCATGTGATACATTTTATTTTGATGTGTCCAGATCGGTGTGTGGGGATTGACCGTTGCTACTATCCCAATTGTGGCTGGCTTTGTGTGGTTCTTCGAGGTACTGAATCCAAGAAATCCTCCAAATACCCAAAGTGAAAAAACATCAATCCAAAATGACTGTACAAAGGTTCAAATCGTATCCTTTGGAGACATAACTTGGGGCGTCCTAGGAACATACCTAAATAAAGGTAGGCTTGGCAACTAATATATGTGTACATCATTATGCAGTATACATTTATTTTTAAAAAAAAAACCATCCACATCACGGTCGAGATCGTGCTATATATAGTCTTCGCTTCGACATGCTATTACATTATATTATTTCGGACTCATCTCATATTGTCTCCTATCTGATTCTGATGACAGCTTCCATTATTACTCATCACGGCACAAGCATAGATATATTGGCTAGTCTGTAACTTATCACGTCATATCATCATTTCACTTTTCTATCATGCTCATTGCATGGGCCATTAATCATAAGGTGTACTATATTGAGATTGACAGAATCTGATACGTACAAAACCTTACGAAGGTAACACCTAGGAAACCTATTGTAGAATACGAAGCTATAAAGTAAATCGCACCCTATTGTATATAATGTATAGTCGACTCACAGAGCAGGGCACAAACAAAAACCATTCTTACGAATGACTGAGCAGTGTATTATTCCCTAAATAAAGAATTTCGAACACAAGAAATCACGGTGGCGACACCTATGACCATAATGCACTTTAGGCTTCCATTCATAACCGTTTGCTAAGTTTTAGCACCTTTTCCATTCATGCAGGTTGATTATTTATATATGTTTGTGGAGGCATGGAGTCCCAAGGAAAACTACACCAACTTTAGACTTAACTTTAGACTTAACTTTAGACTTAACTTTAGACTTAACTTTAGACTTAACTTTAGACTCAACTTTAGACTCAACTTTAGACTCAACTTTAGACTCAACTTTAGACTCAACTTTAGACTCAACTTTAGACTCAACTTTAGACTCAACTTTAGACTCAACTTTAGACTCAACTTTAGACTCAACTTTAGACTCAACTTTAGACTCAACTTTAGACTCAACTTTAGACTCAACTTTAGACTCAACTTTAGACTCAACTTTAATTTACATACCCCGTATGTGATGCAGTTAAACAGGTTTTGGTCCTGTGTCGGTCGGCACAGTGCACAACTCAGAGAGCTGCTTATGTGCAATGCCCTGTATATCCTTTGCCTAGCATTCTACTACGATTTTGATAAAAATATAACTTTGCCATATTATTTTCTTCTTTCGTCTTTTTGCTTGATCCTTTTCAGATATTGAATAGCAAACTTTGTAACCTTCCTCCTCCTATAGACATTTATATTGGAATAACCTTTGCCTAACATATGCCCTTTTCAGATTTTGTGGTATTTCCCTCATCAAGGTCGAGTACCCTACTTATCTCTTCATTTTGGCTGACTGTCATGGTTGTCGTTGCTTCGTATAATGGTAATTTGAAGGCAACTTTGATGGTGCCTGGGGTGACAACACGATTTCCAAATTTGCAAGCAGTAATCGATGATAAACCTACGAAGGTCATGGTGAACAAAGGTGGTAACAACAGGCAAACATTGGAGGTAATCTTCACTATGTAAAATGGTATATTCGTTATAGGTAGCTAGCCCTCACAATGTACAGCGCCATGTCCATTGCAATGGGCAATTAGGAGTATGCCTCCTGTACAATTGCCCATGGCAGTCATGTTTAAAGAGGGTTAACGGGTTAAGAGAGAGCTTGGGTCAGGGAGGTGTGTTGAGACCCATCCAGCGTATAAAAAAAAATATTTTTAATTTGTATGAATGGCCATACCTGAGCCTCCGTGCAAGCCGCCTTGATGATGGCATGGAGGTTATAGAGGTTGGACCCATATCCCAGGGTTATCTATGTCTGAGACCACTGGTTTTGGGCGCCTGTCAATTTTGAACATCAGTAGAGGTTCGTCATTGTTCTTAGATGGTGTGCTCCATCATCTGTTTAATGGCAAGGACTTAAGTGGCATCATTCTGAGTCATTCTCTCAGTAGAGGTGGTTGTACTGCTGTTGGTTTTTCACATACTTGACATAGATGATCACTTTATCTTGTAACTCTTGCACTCAGGAAACAGGGGATAGAAATTGCGTTAAACTATGTAATATTGTTTCCATGTCACACACTCTCTACACCGTTCTTATTATCATTTTTATATTCATTTGAGGCCAATACAATTATTATTGTTTTATTTATTTCCAAACAACCTGGATGGTAACAAATTCATGTTTTCATGTCCCAATCTTTCCTATATATCCACCCAACACAACACACACCAATATTTCTTGACATTGTATTTGGAATGAAAAGTATCATCTGTATTTAATGGTGTACCATCCAGCCCAGGTGTCCTAGCTAGTATACCACTCTCCAGATGTATGCAAGGGTGTTAAAGACCCAGGATTATCTGGTGTATTTACAACATGATTTCCATGGAGATCTCAGTGTTGAAATCGCAGATGGACTGTATAGGCCTATGCTGGAGATTGCTGAGAGGAGCCTGTCACTGCACAACTGGGCTACTCTGATAAGCTGATCTGCCTGCAGGACCCTCATGAACTCATGTAAATCAAGATGGCGACCGGCGCTGACGTCCCGCACGGCTGAGTCGAATATTCCATCAGTATACTGGTATATATACACACAATTGCTCCAAATAGGCGATTACGCTAAAGCCTATATGGAATAGGGATTGCATAGACCTTGGTGATTCGATATGGGCAAAAAAATCGGATTATCGCAAATATTTTACTGAAGTGAGCGATATTGGAAGAACTAGTGAGTGGCGCCAAACCTGAACAAAGGACTATACACTGTGCATTCCTACCAACCCCCGACTGGATACAAGAGACTGGACATTACCTTGTGTGTGTGTGGATAAATTCAGCTCATCATGTCGAGGGGATCAAAGAAATCAAGGAATAAAACACATAGAAATAATCTATCTCTTAATTCCGTCACATCTGGAGTTGGAGAACATAGTGATGGTGTAGTAACCGTGGTTAACACGAGGGGGCAGTAGGGATGGGTAGTAGGGTAGGATATTTGACTTTGACTAAGGCATGCGCCAGGGAATGGGAGGGGCTAGAGGGAAGGGAGATATTATAGGGTAAGGGCCCACCAATAGGGACACCCGACACTCATCATCTGGGTATATATACGGGGAACATTATCATATAAGAAGGACTCTCCATAAGATCTCGATATATAAGCTCTCTGGATAAGAACTCTAGATAGGAACTCTAGAGAAGGTCTCGATATAACAACTACTCGAGATGGCAACACTGGGGGGGATTATCAACCTAGCATCTATGTACAGGATACGATACAATATACAAGTAGTGGCGTACTAAAACTCTTCGTGTTGTGTTGTTCATACTGGAACCCTCTAGACTGCTAAACTCGACATGACAAGTAAATGCTACTACACCAATACGATTACGACAATGACTCTCTATGAAATATAGCCACCTATCTATCAATATTGCACGATATGGAACATAATGAGGATTAAGACACAGAGCCCAGACTACCTCAGAATGTATATAACTACTGGCTAAATATATTCACCGTGGTCCCGAAGCACCGTCCAATAGCACAAAGATCCGAAGCTACGCGCGCAACACTGGTTGGAGAACCGCGGGATTGGAGATAGTGTGCAGAGGGCTGGGGTGAGTATATAAGTTGGTTCAATGTCGGAAAACGCTTCTTCTGTGGCGGATTTGGTGAAGGAGATACAGAAAAACAATGATCGAATAACGCAAAGTGCAAAAAATTTTGTTGAAACAACTGAGAGGATTGGCAAAGTGGAAAGGGAAAAGGTGTCCATAATTAAAGATGGAATCAAGAATCTTGCGAAATTAATGGAAAAAAGGTTGGCAAGAATGAAGGCATCTGCAAAGCCTAGTGTAGGGGTCCATGTCAATAGAGAGGTGAAAACAGAACAGGAATGTACAACAGAAGACTCGTCACAAGAATCTTCTGTTCATGAACCGCTAAGTTACGCCAACTTAAATGCAGAAAGTAGAGCGGTGGGGGGCGCTAAGCCAAAACGCAACAATCCTTTTGCTCAAGATTATTGTGATGACCCTAGAGCACCTTTGTTACCAGAAGTGGCGTGGGGAGCTGATAAGCCGCCATATTATTCAGACCCCTTGGTGCCGCTTCCTTTCAATCCCAACTTTGACTATTTAAGCCCACAAGGAGCCAAAGAAGAATTACTTAGGCAAAGTGTGGACATAGTTAGTAGGGAACTACAAAGAACACATGCCGCTCTTAAAACAGCGGAAGATGATACATTAAGAGCAGTTCAGGATATGAGGAGCGATTGGGAACGAACCAACGACAAAATGTTAAAAGATGCTGAAGATAGATACGAGGCTAGGATTGATGCACTAAAAGTAGCATGGGAAGACAGCACAAGACAGAGGGTAAGAGCGGCAGAAACAGAAAATAAGAATACGATCATTGCATTACAAAACGACTGGAAAAATGCGCAGAAAAACATGGAAAAAAGAGATCAGCAAAGGAACGAATATATAGTAAAAGAACGAGAAAAACACAGCAAGGAGTTGGATGAGCTAAAAAGGGAACTGGAGGAGGAAAGGCGAGCTAGAGCCAGAGCAAACAGAAAAGAAGAGAGTGACCGAGAGGAATGGGAGAGGGCGGAAATAGCAAGACAGGAGATGGAGGAGGAGAGAGAGGCCAGAAATAGAGAATGGTGTGAAGATATGGAAAAAGAAAACCAAATGAGAGAGGCAAGAGCCGACTGGCTAGCATCAGAGATGGATAAGCTGAAAATAGAGCATGAGGAAAAGAGTGCCCAGTTTAGAGACGCGTCTATGCGATATAAACAAGACCAAAAACACCTGACAGAGCTGGTCAAAACTCTGACTAACGTCAAGGGGGATGAGCAGCACAAAAATAGAATGCCTAATACACCCCGCACAGCAGCCCAACAGCCAGCAAAGCCGGGGGCTGGCAGCACAATTTGCTTCCTGGATTCGGGCGACATAACTGAAATGTATAGACTGCCTAATATGCACCCAGCGTTTGCATCAGCAACCACAGGAAGATGGTCGGCGAAATCGAATGGGGGAGGAGGGGCAGCAATGCGGCATTTCATCATCGGGCCGGAGAATTTTTGTCACTCAACAGCCACGAGAAATGTGTCCGAATTCCTCACCGAATACGAAGACTATGCGAGTGCCCTAGGCATACCTGAGGAATACTGGCTCCAGGGGCTAGCAGGAAGATTGGAAGGCTCGGCCAAAGCTTATTACCAACAGGTCGCCTCGGTATCAGCTAGAAAGAGGGGCACAGTGTCATATACAGATATCAAGGCCAAATTCCTGAGTAAGTTTCAAGAAATGCCATACAGTGAGGTGAAAGATGACTATTCGCGTCGGCGACAAGAAACAGGTGAAAGTGTGGAAAATTATGCAGACGCTATGCTGGTGTTGTTGGCTAGAACGTCTCTGCATGAGGATGAGAAATTGAAAGCATTCATAGTAGGCCTCAAAGATGGGTTGGCGGAAAGAGTTCTAACAGAAGCTCCTCGTACTTGCGAGGAAGCTAGGAGGGCAGCAATTAAACATGAGCTGCTAGATGTACAAAATGAAAAAGCTCTGAGACTTCATTTAGTGGGATCCACACAATCAATGATAGCCTCCCTGGCAATGAAAGGTTATGATATTACTCCTACTGAGAGTAGTAATGTCAATACGCGTCCTAGGGCCCAGGATCATCCATCTCCTAATGATAGAGAATGGACTCCGAGAAGGGAAGAGGGAGAAAGACGTCAGGAGAGAGATAAAAGTAAGAGGACTGAAGTCCAACCACTGAAAACAGCAGGTAAAGTCAAGGACGGAGTGTATAGGCAGAATTTTCAGTAGGGCAGCTGGTTGGCATGTCGCCAGCCATACCGGCAGACGGGAATGACCGATCTGAAGTAGATAAAAACAATATTTCAATTTCAATGAGTGCTACTAATCCAGGGAATGAAGAGGAGAAGGGAACGAAGGAGGTGCAGGAGATGGCCTCCAAAGAGAGGGATGCAGCAAGAGCAGTAAAGAAGAGATGGAACCAAAAAAGGAGAAGATGGAAGATACAGGAAAAAAAGAGGGATGAGTATGAACAGAATAAAGCAACACAGAAATCGAAACTTCAGACGCTTGATAGCGAGGGGTTAATGTCCTTGGAAAATCACATAGAGGTGACACAAGATGACAATGAAAATTCAGACGGGGGTATGGATCGTTCCTCACAACTGGTACTCCAAGATAGTGACACGGGAAAAGTGACAGTTCAGCTGGAAAACTGCAGAACAATTTGTACGATTGGCTCGGCAAAAATTAATTGCCTGGTAGACACGGGTGCTAGTATCAGCTGTATCTCAACTGACACACTTAACCAAGTAGTGCAGCAAAAGGGTGCGCTGCTTCGCCGTGTACAGACATATTTGGTTATATACACAGCTGATGGGGGGCGCCACAGGGCGAAGGAAAGGGTGTTGTTGTCCATTAACATTGGAGAAGCCCATACATGCATGGTTCTATGTTGTGAGGGGCCTTTCCCTTCGAAGTATCATAGGGGTTGACTTTTTGAAAGCAAGAAAGGCCCAGATAGATTTTCGAATGCAAGACCCTGACAAGACGTTAGATTAACCAAGCCAAAATTAATACCTCCTAAGTCCGAATTTACTTGCATGGCAGTGGTTTCGACCCATCAAAATTTAAATCATACAGTGGGAGTAGTTGACAATTTGAAAAGATGTGTGCAGGTCCCATTTGCGGTTAAACGGGCCCTAGTTAGGCCTCAAAAAGGGGGGAATAACATAACAATCACCCTATTTAATGCAGCAAATACAGCAATAAAATTGGGAAAAGGTTCTGTTTTGGCAGCCTTCTCTGTGGTCGACGAAGAAGACTACATGAAAACAAGTGTCTCCAAAACGACAGAGCAGCCTATGGAGCATAATGAGGTAGGTACAACGACGTGTGACCAAGCAAGCGTTGCATATACTTTAGGTGATCAGCTGATGGCGGAGCAGAAATTGAGTATGGCAAGCCTGCTGCAAAGATATCGATCGGTTTTCGCCACAAAAGATTCGCCGATCTCGACGACAGATATATTCGCACACAAGATAGAATTAAAAGAAAAGTATGTGGCCCCGATCCGAAACCTGTACCGCACCAACCCTCATATGACGAAAGTATTGGAGACAATGCTGGAGGAGCAGATGCGTTTGGGCATTATTGAAAAAACAAATGGCGAGTCGGAGTTTGCTGCACCATGTTTTCTGGTGGAAAAGGGAAAGGCAGCTGAAAGACAGGACAAAAAATATCGCGTCGTCATAGACTATCGTGAGATAAATAAATGTATAAAGAACGAATGTAGGGTCTTCCCTTCAGCAGATGAGACGCTGGAAAACGTCGGGGGACTGGGGGGAAGGTTTTTCTCAAAACTAGACTGCCATTCGGGATTTTTTCAGGTGCCTCTGAGGCCCGAAGACAAGCCTAAAACAAGTTTTGTCACACCAAAGGGGGTGTACCAGTACAGGGTCATGCCCATGGGTCTAAAAACTTCGCCTAAAGCATTTCATTCAGTGATCGAGAGTGTGCTAAAATATGTACCGAATGCCCTGCCATACATGGACGATGTGATTATTGCCTCACCAACATGGTCGGAGCATATACAACACGTTGAGGAAGTTCTGCAGGCTTTCAAAGGGGCTGAACTTAAGTTTAGAGCTGAAAAGTGTGCATTTGGGTATGAAATTATGCAATTTCTGGGTTTTGTGGTTACAAAGGATGGGCTGCAGCCGGACCCGGAAAAGGTTTGTATAATACGTTCATACCCTATACCAAAAACTGTTAGGGAAATGAGAGCCTTCAATGGCCTAGCAAATTATTACAGGTCCTTCATCCCTAATTTTGCAGACAAAATGGTTCCTCTGTATCAGCTGACCAGAAAACTGGGTCGAAGGGAGCGGTTTCAGTGGGATACTGAAGCAGATAGAGCCTTCAAAGCTGTGAAGCGATCGATGTGTGAGGATGTTGTCCTAAGATACCCAGACTATGAAAAGCAGTTCACCATCTGGTGTGATGCTTCTCGCGTAGGTATTGGCATTGTGTTGACACAGTTACACGATAATTGTTTCCATAGGCCCGTTGCATTTGCGGGGAGAAGTCTGTCATCAGCAGAACAAAATTTCTCTGCCACAGAGAAGGAATTAGTAGCGGTCCGATATGGCATGCAGAAGTTTAAGCACTATGTACTGGGCAGCCACTTCGATGTATACACTGACCATGCGGCACTATTGGCACTAAACGCTAAGCAGGATCTCACAGGTAGGATGGCGCGATGGATCGACTGGTTCAGCAATTTTGATTTCACAATGAAACACATCAAAGGAAAATGCAACATCACAGCCGATATTTTGTCAAGAATGCCATATTTTGGGGATGGCATAACAGCTAGAGAAGAGCACGGGGGACAGCAGAGGCAGGTAAGGTTTAAGGCAGTAAATCACATCCGATTCTACGATGAGGAGGAGATACTGGAAGCATCGCCCATCAGAAAATATAGAAGACCGTCTATCCTAAAGAATGGACGCCTTAGAAATAAAAGGCGAGACGAGACGGATGACACTCCTATTATTCAGGTGAGTGCATCAGAGCCGGAGCCGGACACAGCGACAGGCGAAAAAGATGATGACAGTGGCACAGTGGTGATGCGGCTGGGCGCGCCAGAAGAGCAGCTAATGGCTGTTACAAGAACGAACCAACCTATGACAAGAAAAATGGCCCTGTGGATTGAAGAGAGGAATAAAGGCAAGAATTTAGACGACGAGGACTCTGAAGGGGAGGAGAGTGAGACTGACAATGACCAGGGAATGCCACTGCAGGAGAAGGAGACAGAGGAGGAGACACCAGAAGAGGCAACCCTCATTCACAAAGGTGTCTCTAGGAGGAGGAAAACTCTTGGAGTCCCATCACTGGTTGGTAAGTATCAGAAAGAAAGAAGACGAAAAGGGGTGAGAGCACGAGAAGTGCAAATCACTGAAACAGCCTTTTATGAAAAACTTATCACGGAATATGGGGCTTTGGGAACAAGAGAAGTATTTGAGAAAGAACAGATCACTGACGAATTTTGCAGTGATATAACAAATTATATAGAGAGGGAGAAACTTCCCAAAGACAACGCGAGAGCTAGGGGGGTGTTGTTGCAGCACGATTGCTTTTTGTTGTCCAAGGGAATTTTGTACAGGGTGCCTCCAAGAACGAGAAAGGCTCAGATAGAGGAGAGAGCCCAGTTAGTGGTTCCCCAGTCGATGGTGGAGAAATTGTTACACCAAATACACGACGTCAGTTTAGGCGCACATTTGGGTGTGAAAAAGATGCTTAGTGTAGCTTCGCCAAGATATTACTGGCCTTCTATGGCTAGGGATATAAGCGAGTATATTGGATCTTGTAGGAAGTGTTTGGAGGTGAAACCAAATCATAATCCTATCAAGGTACCAATGACTGTGAAGGAACTGTCACAGGTACCATGGGAAGCCATCGAGATTGACACTATAGGCCCTCTGCCTGAATCAGACAGGGGCTATAAATACGTACATACGGTCTGTGATGTGGCTACAAGGTTCTGTGTGGCTTGGCCGACAAAGGACATAAGGTCAGAGACCTTGATAGCTGAGTTCTTTGAGCATGTGGTGGCTGTCTTGGGGGTGCCGTGTACCCTTTTCAGCGATAACGGTTTGTCATTTACGAGCAAATTATTCAGAAATTTCTGTACTGTGATGGGGATTAGACAGGTATTTGGATTGGCATATTATCCTTAATCACAGGGTCAAATCGAGCGTCTTAATAGGGTCTTGAAGACAGCCCTGAGGGCGTATGTGGACAAGGAACAGAAGAATTGGTGCCATTTTGTGGCACCGGTGGTTTTTGCAATAAATGCATCGGACTCTAGCACGACAAATTATCCAGCTTACCTCCTAATGTATGGAAGGTTCCCACGACTGCCCCACGAAAATGTTTTAAAAGAATACGAGGGAGAAATGAGGCCCCTTTTGGAGCAGTTGGGTAAGGTCGTGGAGAAACAGGAAGTCTAGGGGGACCTCGCTCAAGAGGCATTGCTAACTTCGCAGGCTAAAATGAAAGAGTACTATGACAGGCAGGCTAGTGCACATAAATTAAGGTCGGGCTCTTTAGTATATATGAGGGTCCATCGACTCCTCCAGCCCGGCACTGCATACAAGCTCCAGAAAAATTTCTGTGGCCCCTTTGTCGTTTGTGCTAGGCCCACAGGGTGCACTGCTAAACTGAGAAGAATGGACACTGGAGCAACACTGCCAAAGCTGGTGCATGTCTCTCACCTGAAGCCGGTAAGTATAGCTAGGACAAGCCATTTTATGGAAAGGCTCTTGTCCCCAGATTTGGTGCCACTGCACGAATATGAAGAAGAGGGCTCCGTGGAAGAAGGAGGGTGGCAGGATATCGCCTGCACAGAAGAAATAGGCCACCATTGGCCTGAAAGTGAAACAGAGGAAGATCTATAAAGGGTGAGTGACATTGACATGTTAAGAGAATTGCAGTACATAATGCCTTGGCAAGGGCGAGTTAACAATATATAGGTGTATCAGGCTTGAGCGAATGGACTGTTGAACAGCTGTTGTGGTTGTATGGCTATAACCACGGAGCGGGAGGAAGGTATAGCCTGTCGCACACAAAGGCTGGGGAGAGGTGGTACGGGGAAAGTAAATAATAACAGATCGGGAATGGAATTAAAATAATGAGAACTAGTTGGATGGGTAATAAATGAAATGAGGGGTGTGAAAGGGGCAACTGGTAGAGGCTGATGAAGTATATTAAAGAAGGTACGAGTATGTATACATGTGACACGGCGACTCGGAGTAACAATAAGAGCGGTATCGGTTTCGTATGAAACTGGCCATAAATAGTACAGACAAGCAAGCAGGCCGCGCTTGATCGGAAGAAGTTATCTCATGTAACTCGGGTACATTTGGGTGTAGAAAAAGAGGTTGGGTTAAAATTGATGCCTGCTAAAACATGGCTCCTGTTTGGGCTCATGTTCACGCCACGATAATAGGAGCTAAATGGGTTGCGAGGGCTATGTCTCTGGAGGTGGAATAAGGAAGCTTTGCTTATCCGAGAAAAAGGGTGAAAATACTACCCTGATATTGTCATAAGGTAAAAATGACTATATCATGTCTCTGGGAGATAAAAAGAAAGCAAAATGGCGGAGGTAAAGAAGGATGGCTTTGCTTGTCCGAGAAAAAGGGTGGAAAAGGTGATTTATTTATCATAATTAAAGGAGGAGAATTGTTTATGTAAGGGATTATAAATAGATAGAAAAATATCAAGTACTAAATATAAGCCATACATGGGGGAGGGGGTATGGGTAAAACTGTTAGTGTTGAGAGAAGCAGGAAAAGAAGGCTGGAAAAGGAATGCAGCGACTGGTTGCATCAATAAATCAGGGCCCGAGCAAGAAATGAGGAACCGAAATATGCCAGCAGCTCGTGAAGTCGTGGGGGGAGGGTAATTAAATAAGGAGGGATAGTAGTTGCCTAAGACAGGCGGTAATAGGCAGTGTTAAACTGAAGAGAGTAAGGCTTACAGAGAAGTTGCGATGAACACGCTCCACATTGCAGCCATGAGGGTACAGGATATGTTTGACGTAGAGCGTTTACTGATTAGGTTGCTGAGAATATTTCTCGCGCCCCCAGCTGAACGATATGGGCAGTGTCCAGACAGGAGACTGGCAAATGAATGGTATTTGTGGCACATGTATTCGGATTTAAGGTTGACAGACGACAAATTAAAACATATAATGAATGTGTTCCCGCTATCTAGAACTAGATACCAACAGCATAGGTTTATTGCACATGTCCTGATTCCAAGACTAATATAGAACATCTTGTCTCTGGAGGTGGAAAAGAAGCGACTTGCATATGCACGATGCGATAGGGCGATACTCTATCAATACATTTGTGGCCTCACCTTCATACCAATAGACCTAATTCACATGATTATGACGGAAGAGATGGATATACTCGACATCAAGAGGCTGTGTCCAGGGGCATGGGCGATCGTGAGGGTAAGTAAAATTACTCAAACTAGGGTAGACGGCCGATGGAGGCAAGAGGCATTTCTGTCAGGTGTTTTCAAGAGCAGGGAAGGAGTTAAAAAGGGCAGGACCATGCAGTCTGCTCTCAGTAGAAAAGAACAACATTGGGCATAGGTTATCAGTAGGAAAATGTCGCGTCCTATTACTAGGAAGGAAAAAACTCAGATTGTAATGGTAGTGAGATTAGCACGCCTATATATGCAGCGAGAACACCTGAGATTTAGGGGAGCTAATGCTAGGAGAAGAATTGAAATGGAATCACATTTAAGGGATCTATGGTGGGAGGCTTCTCGATTCTTGGCACAGGAAATGCCTGACAGAATGGCTAGTAGAGCTGTCAACCATATGAACTGGCACCTTCGCACGCGAAAGCAACAGTATATATACATGTCAATGATGACATGCTTCTTCATCGGTACTATGCTCTGAATGCGGCCATGTAATTACCATAAGGATACTATAATTAATCTGTTGGCAAGCAATACCGGAATGACAGAAACTGAGATGGGAGAATTAATGTGTGAACAGTGGAGTTGGAAAAGCAAAAGGCTTGAAGAATGGATACCAGTGTCAAGGTGTAGGTGCTCCTGTAAGTACCACAATTACTATATCGTATCATTAGCATACTGCATGCGTCCCTCAGGGTATGTAATGGTCCACACAATAATAAAGATATGGGTATTGACATGGGTAGGCAGGTAAAGGTAGAGGAGAAGGACTTACCGATGGGTAGCAGGAAGGAATGGATCGAGCAGGCAGGAAGATAAATATGGTGCTGGGATATATAAAGGTGTCTTGAATAAATATAATAGTTACCTACACTAACCTAGAACTAACTCATAACTAAACTAAACTAAAAATATATATAATGAGGAGGGGGAGATTGGCCTACAGGCCCCAGCGCCACCGCCGCCATCGTGAGATGACGGTGGACACCAGGGCCCGAAATCCCTTAAAAGCAAGTCCGGCTAAAAATGCCAGGCCAACCTCCCCCAAGGTCCAGTGGTCCTTTCGGACAACCACCTCAACGTCATCAATCTGCAGGACTACCTCTCTGGGCTGGGCTCGCTCCATGTTCGGGTAGGTGATGCTTAATGAAGTAAATAAGGCGTCCTGTGTGTTATGATGGGTGGTCTCCTGTGATGAAAATGGCTCAGGTCAGCTCCTCGCTTTGTATGGGCCAAGGGGTGAGACACTGGTTTGCTCGTTGCGGGGTTGGCCTCCACAACCATATTTGGTTAAAAGAGGTGTGCCAATTGGATAAAAGAATATGATTGATGTAATGAAAAGGGCTCACGTGGGAGGAGCTCATGAAAAACACTCATTATCAGGTCAACACTGGACCAGGGCCTCACGCGAAAACAATGAGATAAGGGGAAGCTCGGTCGACGTGAGGAATGTTTGTATGGATCATAAATTAGAAAATATATAAATGGTAAGATTAGACTAAGAATTAATGAGTGAGTCACCTTGAGTTGTGGTGAAATGGCAACTTGCGTCAGTGAATCCATATCTAAAGTGATATATAAAAAAAAGAAAAAAAAAAAAGAGAAAGAAAGAAAGCTGGTGTGAACAAGCGTGATAGAGCTGTGAGATAGAGACATTGGGGAATACAAGCACCAAAACTTCTGAACGAGAAGAGATTTGTTGGGCGGGTGGACCTTTGTTTAAGTTCATATACAACTGATATTTTCAGAAGCCGAAACCATTATGCAATATGGCCCTGCTAGTGGCGAGTCTATATCTAAGGTTGAAAAATTATAATAACAAAAATTTATTCAGTTGTCTATTGGTCGCTAATAAGTTTTTCCTGTGATACATAAATACAATCAATGGTAATAAAACACAAGATTTCAGTCTTATAGGAAGAAAAAATAAAAAATAAAAAATGTATAAAATGTAGAGACAGCTTGGAAATAATAGAAGGTTGGTGGCTCGGGGATAGTTAGTACTCTGCCAGGATGTCTTTCGGGACTTGGTGCACGGTTATGAATGGAAAGGTAGAAATAGAAACTAGAGGACTGTATATAAGGGAACAGGCGGAGCGTTTCCATAGCAATAAGGCCTGGTCGAGTATAGAACACAACAAGGTAGACGAGGGGGGGGGGGGAGGGGGGGGAAGGATCAGTCAGCAATAAAACATGGAAAGGATATGCAATGAAAAACAAGGGGGTAGGGATAGTTGATCGTTTGGGCCCAGGGGGGGGAGGGGATGGGAAGATAGAAATAGATGATCTTAACTGACTGATGAAAAGAGAGGAGCTGCGCTGTCCGACGACACACGCAAAAGGCTCTGAGCTTCGATAATGATTGCATACAATAAGAAGACCGTCAGGGATGCATCGGTATTATATATCAAAATATATAAATTTATGCTGCTACCATCGGCGGTAAAATATCCCGAGCAGCTGCCAGAACATCGGCTGGAGGTGGAATGGCACTTGCTAGCTATTTATGAAAGCTGTGAAAGATTCCTACGACAACTAGGGGAAAAACCGGGAAAGTTGTATTCTAATAGAAGTCTGCAAAATATGAATGTTGAAAAAAGAGTAAAAGCAATCGTGCACCAAATCCACAGGATTTTAATGATCGTGCTTAACCACTATTCCACAAACTACTTGAGGAGACGATTCTGGCAAAGAAGAAACCGCCAGGATTGTGATATTAGAAGAATTATGGCAATGTCTGGGTTCTCTAGAAGAAAAGTTAAAACATCTTTAGAGAAAGCAATTAAGATTGGGAGTGCGGTCATGTGGTTAGATGCCCAATGGTTACTTATTCCAGTAAGTATGATTTTGAATTTTTAAATAGTGAATTGGAGGTAGGCATAGCACACCAACGCTAGGGTAGGTAATATGATACATTTGAATCAGATAATGCGATGGGTGACGTCACAAACTGGCTTGAAGTGGGATCGTGGGATGTGGCAAGAGGGAGAGTGTAATCTATGATAAATGATTCAGTAATTCGAGAAACTTGATGATTAGACCATTGGGAAAATAATGAAATGAAATGTATAATCTTGTAGAAACTTGGTAATTCATGAAACTCGATGCTTGAATGAGATTAGGCCGGCCCCATTTATGATACCACACAGGCTTATCTCACATAGGTGACTGTTGTGAGTTAGTACTGACATGTCACGTCATTGATGCTCCGTTGATATGCTTTCAAACAACTGTTGGTAGGAAAATAACCAGGAGAGGTGGTGTGAGATATGATTGTCAGTGAAAAGAGCATAACATTCCTACGAGGTCCATACCAGCGTTCCAGGGTTGATTAGTTACGACTAGTTAGGACTAATAGAATTTAGATCCAAATTCTTTCGATAAGTAAGACAATGATTATCTGATCTTGAAACCCAAAGAATAGGCGTGATATGATATGCTGCTATGGTTCCTTGCGAGATTTGGTATTGAAAAACATATCTGACATAGCGAGGATAAACCTAAATGGTCACGTGACCAGCAGAAAAGGGGCAGGGACGCGCCGCTGTTTATGGATCTGACTGTAACAACTCATAACAAATTATGGAAAACTTTCACAGGAGTTGAACGGGACGGGTGGTGATGGCTAGTAAGAAAGTTATGGGGTAATAAAAGATAATGAGAAAAAAGGAAACAGGAGAAAGGGTGCCTGATATACAGGGATCCTGGGGGGTCTGTCGAGGTTAGTGGCTAGGCAAGCGCAATGTTCTAGGAGATTTCATCATAAATACAATAGAATTGGCGAGAGAAAAATGTCGCTTGGAGAAGAACAGACTGGGAAAAGAAGAAATGAAAATATTAAGAAGTCAAAAGAAAAAAGTGGGAATTATGCTGGTCAGAGCAATGAAATATTTTATTACCGACCCTAGGAGGAGAGGTGGTACCACGATTTTGCAGCCTGAGATGCGGTTAAAAAGGGACACATACATTTATATTTTGAAGGAAAGATGTAGGATTTATGCAGAAAGCAGGGGTTGTCAGCCAATTGAGCAGATAACAACAAGCGGAGGCCGTATGAGAAGTATTATTCAGGCACAATCGGCCGTGACGGTGTCGGAAAAGCTGACTCAATTAACAAAAGCAGTTGCAGAAGTATTAATGGATATCTTGGCAGTATACTGTGTGGAAGAGTATAGGTTGGAATGTGTGAACAATAAAAAGAAGCATAAACTGATTCCATACTTGCAGGACAGCTCAGGCTTGCCAAAGAAGCTTGTTATCTCATGCATGAACTCAGAAATGGATTTTACGAATATTCGTGATGTGCTTCCAGAAAAATTCCTGCCAGATATTTAAATGTGAGAGGTAAGTTATTAGGGTCTGACAGGACCGTGAACGAGAGGGACATTCCCATGTAATACACACTGTCTATATATGTTATGGACGATTAGAGAACGTCTCCGGTTGCTATGGGGGAGGAGAAGCAGAGCTGGGAAAAAATGGAGATAAGCCAATTTAAGAAAACAAGGAGGTATAGTAGGAATGTTGGGGGGGGGGGGGGGGTATAGGTATAAAGTATGATGGCAAGGGGGGCTATAGCAGGGTTCGCATTGACATGGGGAGATAGCTATACTCAAGGCAATTCGGGCAAGATGAACACGAGAAGAGGGTGTGAGATGATAAATGCGGAAATTATTAGGAGAAATGACAGGGCAGTAAGAATGACGGCCATTCTAAACCAACAAGTTAAGGCCAACTGGTTATTGATGGGGGTTTTAAAGTTTTATATGCTTCCCCCACACGAGCCGATTAGGAGGTTGCAAAAAGAGACACACATCGTTCGATTAAGAAAGGCTGGGTTTGACTTCTTGAGAGGACTGCGCTATGAACCAATTCGCACCTTGTCAAACGATATATCACAGCGACATACCCTCATGCCATTAAGACGACTACAGGATTCAGTGAGCATTATAACGGATTTGCTGTATGAAACATTAAATATGTTTCGCCCGCGAATGAGGGGTCTGTTTCCAGAGACGCTGGAGGAGGCGGTACAATTTTTAGACAAACTAACAGAGATGTCTCAGACAACTATCAGGTATCACCTGTCACTACCAGTAGATGTCTGGCAGATAGAACTATATATGCCCCTTACCTGGATGCCCGCGGGAATAAAGGTGAGACATACGTTATTAAAGACACGATTTAGGCAGTAATAGGGGGACTGCCAGTGCCCACCCACTGCCTCTGGCTGGATGGTATTTCCATCCTTCCATAGGTATCAGAGCAACATGGATCTCTTTTTTAGGCTACCTGGATCCCCACTCAAAGGTGATAGAATGGACACCATGTGAATATATATATATATTGCACATGTATCCAGCCCTACCCAGTCCCTTTTTCCTTCAAAGTTACAAAAACTGCAGTTTAGACATAGTGTTTATGGTATAACCCCCCTATGAAAACGCGGGGGCGGGGAAAGAAAGAGAACACGATATATGATATTGTATGGTTAATGGGTTGGTGGGGAGAGAGAAACAAAAGCGTTATAGGTTGTTTTTGTGATGTATAGGGGTAGATAAAACAATTATCTGTTGGAACGCGCATCCGATCCCGAGTTAGGGGAAAGCTTGTCGCGTCAGCACTTATATACATTTTGCGGGGGGGTGTGTGTGGTTCTTGGGAGTCAGTACTGTAAAAATGAAAAACTATGAATCTTTGTGGATTTTTATAGTCACCTTGGCAACGACGTCACCCAGACGACATATAGGAATCACTTTCACTTGGCTATACCATAAAAGTAAAGGGCGATACGTCGTGAATGTGATGTGTCTCAAAGTGTGATGGGTCAGAAAAGGGTCTATAAGGGGACACATATCTAGACTTGGGACTTGATGACTAACAGAGACAACATGATTGTACTAATAATATATTGAGGCCTTGGAGATGGGTCTGCACATCTTGAAACGTATATGTCCTGACATGATAAAATTGATTATGTAAAGGGAACCAAAATGTTAATGGACGGGTCTGGAATGCCGGGGGGTGGAGCTAATGAGGCCAGGCAGTTAAATGAAAATAGACGCAGCAATTGGGCTCAAGCATTCTGCACCCATAAGGAGCTTGCAAGCGGTTGGGGGGATGTTCTAAAAATTGCAAGGCAGGCCCCATGCGCATACGTGGGCTAGGTGGTGATTATGCAGAATCTCCTCTAGCGGGGGCAGGTCATGAGCTGGGACAATCGTACCCTGACTTAAGAATGGGATGAGCAGTAGGCTTGAGAAGGAGGGGGGACAGAACAAGCCCGATGGTCTTGAACTGGTCTGGTTTCATATTTAAGCTCAGCACAGCCAGAGAGGAAGCATCACTTCGCTTGTATCAGAGCATAGGGAACATACACTTGCATATAGGACCTGAAAGATACTGACAAAATCTTCACGATGATTGGCTTTGTGATAGGGTAAGTTACTCTTCGGTAAAGAACTCTATATTCACTTGTGCTGCTTTCGGGACTTGTAGCTTATTGGGATGACAAATTATTTGGGAATCTCAATTTCGCCCATGATGGGCCAGTAGACCGGCAGTATGACTTTCTTGGTAATTAAATGCCTTTACCAATAGGCTAACTTCTTGTTTTTAGGATCATCCTTAGCATGCAATGTAGTTGCATGACAGCGGCGGTCCTCAGACATAATTATGGAGTGGTGTTCGCAAGTCGTGGTACACTTTCGGCAGGAGTAGAGACAATGAATTTAGGCTTTCGCTCTGAGCTGAATATTCGGCCTCCAGAGCCTGTCCAGTTAGAAAATGGGAATTGGCCAGAAGGATATAAGGTGGTAGGGGAATCTCTAGCAAAATATATAAGGGAGTTGCAATCGCGGGCGGAAAGGGAGTACGAGCGAGCTAAACACTTAAAAGAGATTTTGCTGCGCTCAAAAAGAATTAAAAGAAATCTACTCTCTCCATTTGGGCAAGCAATAGGAAATTTCCTAGATATTCCAAGTAACTCAGACCTAAGAAAGGTAGAAAGACACATTATTCACAGGCTCGCACCAGGGATTATAAGAAACCCACACTTACGGGACGAGGCTCTAATGAAGTTGGTGGCCAATTCCAACATTATATTTAGGTTCTTAAGATCACATGTAAACGAATCAATCAGTGCAATGGATGAGTTAGAAGGAAGATGGCTACAGTTCGCCAATAAAATGGCACAATTATCAGACATAATGCATGGGGATGTAGAATTACAAGGGATGGTTCAACAACAACTCCAGAGGTCCATATTGGGGTGTCTTACTATAAGAAACTATATTGAGGATATAACAATGATAGGTGATATTCTGGAGACACTAAGAGAAGGAAAACTACACGAGTCACTTGCCAAGGTATTTATGGAAAGTCAATGGGAGGAAAGAGTAAGCCAGGCATTGGGGGATAATAGCACTTTGGGCATTCTAGAAGAATACATCGACTGGAATAAGAACGTTGGGGTGCAATTCGGGGCTAATAACACCATCGAAATATTAGTGCCAATTTTCCTGGCCAAAGAATCAGAGTCCCTTCAGTTATATGAGATGGAAATATTTGATACACCATTACATGTGCACAATGCCTCGCGGGAAGGGTGCACACGCTTAAGGTCAGCCACTCAACGCATGCTATCCCAACGAAGGTCGGGGGAATTGATGGAAGTAGATGCCATTGAACTAACGCAATGTACTAAAAGGGATAGTTACATATGTCCATTTAACTTTATAGACAATTCAGGGAAGGATGAGGACTGCATGATTGCTCTCTTTAAAGATCACAGCGCTAATATTCTTAAGTACTGCATGTTCGACATATACTTAGAGAAGATGGCGCCGGACGTTGTTAAGAACGTAGCCGGATCGACGTACTTGCTTATAAATAAAGGACCTAAAGGGTTGATGACATGCAATAACGAAACAAGGGAGGTCAGTATAGTAGGGATCTCTGTGTTCGAAGTGTCTTGCGGATGCATCCTGCAGATAAACCACCATAGATTAACACCCAAGGAACTAACATGTCGAGAGTTAAGCAGGATAGAGGTCTTGGTGGCGCATGGCTTCAATCTGGCCTTTGCAAAAAGCTTTGGAATACCAGTGGGGAACTTTTCGGGAGAAAGCCTCACTAACTTTTTAGTACACTTAAACCTACCCACGGGAAGGGAGCTGGGGCAAATGCTCACAGCAATGTCCCCTCAGCAGTTCGCAAAGGGAATGGAGGTTAATAAGGTTATGAGGGCAATTAAGCAGAACATAGAGCAAGAAGGAGAATGGAAGTATAAGGCATGGCAAGATCTAACAGATCTAACAGAGACGCCACAGGTGCCACTAATATTCTGGCTGATAGAAATATTACATGTTTTGCTGACCATTTATCTTTGTTATAGAATTTTCAGAATGCTCGTGATAATAGGATCCCTAAAAGGGACCTTGGCGGGAAAAATCGGTTCAACCCTGGAATTGTTTCCAGAAGATAGTTGGGGAAAAATCGATTGGGGAACACAAGACCCCGGCCTGGACCCAGAGTCAAAGGAGGCAGGTGGTTCGGGAGAATGGCCATCGTATGGTACAATACTGGCAGGAGCACTGGTGGTGTACCTGATGGGTCAACTGATATGATGGGCCTGTAGAAGGTGTGGATGTAGCAAAACCCACGGCCATAACACGGCGGGACACACCATCCTTAGCCTCCGTGTGCAGGAAGGTGAGAAGCGGTATGCTCTCTTCTTGTGCAAGTTGGTGTATCCAGTGGAGGTGCTTAGATCGGCCATGCCGCCTGTCGTTACGGGGATGGTAGCAAAGAGAGCTTGCTGCTCGCTCTGTACAATTGTACGCCTCAGGTGGCTGGGAGGCCTGGAAGTAGAAAATGCAGGGTCGGCAGAGACAGTGGAGTTGCCAGAAGAAATTACATTCTGGTCCCTTAAACCGGCAGAGAAGATCGAACTTCTCAACTCCACTTCCAACAGCAGACTCCTGGTGGCCACTAACCTCCATGGAAATGAAGCAGCTGTAGGTTCAAAAACATAACACGTAAGTAAGTAGTGTATAACCCATACGATGAGACCCGCAACATCTGAAAGTTGGTATTTTAAGCTATCTTTGACAAATAATTTTGGATCATCAATTGTTAATGGGCAAGGTAATGATTTATTGAAACATTGCCAAATGCATGCCTACCAATTGTCAAACATGAAAACCCAGTAATTGAAATCCCGGGATTAATGCCTGTCACTTTCCCATAATAACTACCATCGGTAAATGAAGAATGAACCTATGTAATGAAAAAAAAAAATATAATGATTTGTACATGGCCTGTATAAAGGTATATTCAGTGACTTAAGTTTCCACATAAAATGATCATTGCAGGAGGAGAACGTCACAGGCCCGCTGGAACCTATGGCTATTGAACATTCAAACGTAAATCGGTGAGAAGCAGACTAGTGACACCCTACACCACGTGACGATATCCGGACGACAAGATATACCATGTTGTCCGTTCGCCCCCACGTGGGCACACTCCATCTGGCAAACGGGGCGGCCCGAATGGATACTGAGACTTTCATATGATGACCCTACCACACCTCCAGCCAACCAGACCTCGCGCCACTACACTGCCTCTCCTCTGAGTCTACAATTGTAACAATGTGTACTTCCAGCATATCCCTTATATAGTTTGATTGAAAATTTGGTTTGATGTTATGTTATATATCACTACAAGGATACTGACATTTTATCTGATGGCGTGACTTTCAACATTTTTATCCTTTGATAGGTGGGAGTCACCATTTTGATAACGCCATAGTGGGCAAGCGCCACTTACAGGGATAAATAAATAATAATTGGGATTGAGTAATACATCAAATCTTAACAGTATAGGTAACTGGGAAAGAGGAACGGGGGGAGGAAAGGGGATGGCACACGCTTCACTCTTGCTGGGCCGGGGGAGTAATCCCCCTGTATAAAGGGCCTCTATATGAGACCCCTGAGAAAGAACGGACGTTGATGTCGCAAATAATCAAAATTATCATTGGTTGGCCTCTAGTAGATTCCTCCTTTTTGTATTTTAGGTGGGCTGATTTTTCTTTCTGCTGTTTCTTTGTTTGCATCTTCCTCGCCAGCCATATTCCCTGATATTCCCTTCATAACCAAAATTATTATTATTATAAGAATATTACTATGTCCCAATAGTTTGACTTGGAACAAAAGTAGGACCTTGTCCCTTTACCTTACCCGATGACACTGTCGAGGCCTTCAATAGGCGTCCCCAAGTGTCACAAGGCCAAACGGGCCTTCTCAGACAACTCTTCATTTCTGATTAGTAGAAGGATAAGGGTAAATGGTCCACTATTTGTTTGACAAAGGGTTCTCTCTTACACATTGGTAACCATTGTTTATGCACGCGCCATCTGTGAAGACCTCACAGTTATGTCCTTTCCTTATGCTCCCCTGGTGGCCCCAACAGTGGCCCCCCTGGGGGCTCCTTGCTCGTATTGGCAATTTGGTACCATACTGCCCTGAGTTGAAGAAGAAGTTTGTTAACAAGTGGCCAATAAGGAATGTCTCCATTAGTGAGATTAAAAATCACCCTGATGTTAAAAAAATTTTAATAATCACTCTGTATTCAACAATATATCTCCATTATTTTTCGCTTTAAAGGACAATTGTACCAGTGGGTAAATTCCCCTCCAATCATGCAGCACTGTATACAAGTTAATCTCCAGTGAGAATAAAAGGCGGTGTCTGGTCATTTACAATAACACTGTTCAACACCTTGGACTACACTCTTACATACGTGTAGACGTTGTTTAGGCATGCACCATCGTTGTACACATCCTTCACATAGCCGCCGATGTGCTGGCAATTTGTGGAAACTAATCTGTGTGGGCGGCTGAATTTGTATTATCTGAAAACACTTATGTTTTCCGTACCTTATAAACTTCAGAAAAATAACCTGACTTTCCCCAATTGCTTCATATACTCAGTGTTTCCATATGTATACGGGCGCGTAAGCGATTTGATTTGTTAAGATGACCACGAGCATGTACTACATGGGATTATGTAAAATAATATATTACATTTCATGAGCTACCATATTTTTGCGTGCGCGTAAGCGATTCAATTTGTTAAGAAGAAAGACGAGTATGTACCTCATGGGGTTATTTATGTGTGCTTATTGTTTATTACATTGTTTATGGAGTGTCGGGATGTGCATGGGGGGGTTGTTTTTCGGGAATTTTTTTTTAAGGGCTTCTTGCTTATCGAGTAAAAGGGTAGTGTAGTAACCGTGGTTAACACGAGGGGGCAGTAGGGATGGGTAGTAGGGTAGGATATTTGACTTTGACTAAGGCATGTGCCAGGGAATGGGAGGGGCTAGAGGGAAGGGAGATATTATAGGGTAAGGGCCCACCAATAGGGACACCCGACACTCATCATCTGGGTATAGATACGGGGAACATTATCATATAAGAAGGACTCTCCATAAGATCTCGATATATAAGCTCTCTGGATAAGAACTCTAGATAGGAACTCTAGAGAAGGTCTCATTATAACAACTACTTGAGATGGCAACACTGGGGGGGGGGATTATCAACCTAGCATCTATGTACAGGATACGATACAATATACAAGTAGTGGCGTACTAAAACTCTTCGTGTTGTGTTGTTCATACTGGAACCCTCTAGACTGCTAAACTCGACATGACAAGTAAATGCTACTACACCAATACGATTACGACAATGACTCTCTATGAAATATAGCCACCTATCTATTAATATTGCACAATATGGAACATAATGAGGATTAAGACACAGAGCCCCGACTACCCCAGAATGTATATAACTACTGGCTAAATATATTCACCCTGGTCCCGAAGCACCGTCCAATAGCACAAAGATCCGAAGCTACGCGCGCAACAATGGTGAATTTGACGTCCTGAAAGAACAAGTCAGATTACTCACCGTTGAGCAAAAGGCCTTCAAAACTGCTCTTGAAAGCAAGGAAAAATCAGTGACTCAGGTGGATGAACTTGAAATGAATATTGCCATGAATACTCACTTCCTAAATAATGTCATCGTTGACCTAGACAGTGAAGTTTCAAGAAGAGTACAGATTGAAACACTTGTCATTGATATGAAGAAACAAATAAACTATTTAACCACTGATCAAAAAACCCTAAGAAATCAAGTTGAGGAAAGTCTGACTTTATCCAAAGAGAACTACATTGAGATCGAGGGACTAGATGTATATGACAGAGAAAACGCCACCGACAAGGCCGTATCAGTTATTAGGCTACTCATACCTCACTTCACTGAAGAAAACATTACCCTCAATTACCCCTGAGGAAGACAACCATAATGCCGAAACGCATCGGGAAAAATGAATAAGAGAAAAAACATACCGGATTGTTGTTTGTAGGTTTAATACCTATATCAACATACATAAAACATTGAAAAAGCCTACAGAATCAGACAGCAGAGAGGAAAAATCCCTCCCAAACTAATGGTGAAGTTAATAAGTGTCGGCGATAAGGATTTCTTATTGAGAGAACAATCTATCTTCCAGAACAAAAATCATTTCCCACCCGACAAGTTTGCCTATCTGAAGTTTGTGAGGTGTAACCAAATCTTACCACCTGCAGTACAACAAAAACATAGCTTAATCAGGCAGATGGCGAAAAGGGCAAATGAAGTAAGTCATCACAGAGCCCAGGCAAAGGGAGACAAGCTAATCGTTGATGATACGATTTTCTCCCAAAGTATGCTAGAGTACGTCCCAGATATCATACATCCATCCAGTACAAAGATTGTGACCGTGAAAAATGGCTACGCTTTTCAGAGCGAAAAAGCATTTCTACCAAACTTCTACAAACGTAATGTAGAATACAACGACGACGATTACTGCCATGTTGAACAAGCATATCAAGCTAAAAGGCCAAATTCTTCAACAAAGACAGAATTACAGCACAAACCAAAGCAACTAGGGACCCAAGAGAGTGCAAGAGGATAGGTGATATGATCCTCGATATAAAGCATCCCAACTATCACAACTGGCTAAAAGAGCGAGATCGTATTCTTGAGAATCTCGTGCGGATTAAGTTTATGGACAACATCGATTTGAGGTGCAAGCTAGTTGGAACTGCACGTTGTCGTCTAATAGAAGCAACACACGACAAACACTTTGGGTCCGGATCAATCCTCGGCAACAAACAACTAAAGGAGGGTTCCTGGGACGGAGAGGACATTCTTGGTAATATCCTGGAAAAGATCCGGGACGAATGCTACAAGAAATATCCCCTGGATGTTCCAATTCCCCCACGAAACCTCCACGTAGATCATGACGTTTATATACCCACGACAACCCTACAATTCTCCAACCAATAGATGCATCAACGTAGGAGACCGACCGCGATCACAATGCCCATGCCATCTCCCATCACAGCAAAACCAGCTGACAAGGACTTTGCTATCAGTCTAAACAAACAACATGTCTAGACACCCACAGCAAGGACAATCAAAACACCCAAATATAGGATTAAAACCAGGAGTAACTTGGAAGAATCCTATCGATCTATGAAAAACAATTCGACCAGAAGTTCTAAGTTAGACAAACTTTTTGACTAGAGAAAGTTTCCATGGTGGTAATATAATGTTTTGATTTCTGTAATGCTTCGACTTTCCCCTTTTGTCTCTTTTTCCCCTTCTTTTAGTCCTATGCACTTGTACATCCCAATCGATCATGTATGTATATGTAAGGTAACTACTGGTGTTTTGATCTATCAAACCGAAACATGCTGAATGGTATGTCGTCCCAATGGGAAAATGAATCTGTATTTATACTTGTATTGTATATCACCGCTGTTTTTAACCCAGATGATAGCAAAACGAATGTGAAAACGACCATCCTGTACTTCAAAGATTATTGCTAGAAATGTATCAAACAACATAGACTGCTCTATAATCAGTTTCAATGTCAGAAGCCTAAACAACCATTTGAATGAGTTGCATATATCGGTATTGGACAAAGGTATTAATATAGTAGCTCTCAATGAGACCTGGTTAGGTCCCCACGTTCGGGATGTTTATCTTGCCCATAATGATTACCAGCTAATAAGAAACGACCGAATTATTGAAGGAACAACAAGGAGAGGGGGAGGACTAGCAGTATATCATAATAATTCTGTCGAGGTTGACAAGCAGAGATTCGAATATCTAAATTGCTGTGATAAGAATATCGAATGCCAATTGCCCATGTATAAATATCGTATGTATGGCAAATTTCTCTTCGTTAACACCTACCACCCTCCATCGGGATCAACCGATGCATTCATGATCCATATAAATAAAATTCTTGGTCTGATAAGAGCTAAAAAAACTCAAGGTTGTTTTCTTAGGGGATATGAATATAGACATGGCTGGTAAGAATAATCAGAAAAGAGTGCTATCCGAAACAATGAACAGATCAGGGTTGAAATTACAAAACAAATCGTTTACCAGGATAACGAGTAGAAGTCAAATTCAAATAGACCTTATATTTAGTAATGTATATATATGGAGGATTGTGAGAGTATGAATTTAAACATCTCAGATCATTATCCGGTGACAGGTGTAATCTTTAAAGAGAAACATGTAGAAATAAAAGATAGGGAATATATCTGGACCAAACAAAGAAACCCTGAGGCTATTACCAGATTTAAAAACCTGGTGTTCTCAGAAGCCAATAAGATTGCTAAAAATGATAGGTCTGTCAATGACATTTGGTCTGATTTTAGTAAGATTATAGAGAAAGCGGATAACCAATGTTTCATGAGGATCCGCAGACGGAAAAAAATTAACTTATCTTATTTGTCTGAAGAAACTCACAATCTTATAAAGGACAGAGATGAGGCCTTCCGACAGGCTAGATTGACTAAGTCAAGTGATGATTATAATTTTGCCAAAGCTCTGAGGAAGAGGGTGAAAACTTTAATACACCAAGAACGAAGACAGTATATGCTGGGTAAGGTGAACGATAACACTGATAATCCAAAAAAATGTTGGGAGCACCTGAGTAAGATTTATAGTGATAAAGAACCAGGTGAAAGTAGTATACTTGAATGTTTTGGATCTGAAACATGGACAGTATCTGGCGTGGCTGCTATAAATTATGCAAATAATTACTTTGCTCAAATAGGTGCAGGAGATCTTGATCAATTTGATTATGAAGATAAAATCTTTGGTGAATTGGATATTTCCAAAAGTGTACAAGAATCGGAAGTTTTAAAATTGGTGAAGAATTTAAAAGATTCCAAATCTTCTGGCATTGAAAGATTGAACAACTTTACCATTAAATTGGCTCTGTCTTGTGCGATAGGTTTTTTCACCAATTTTATTAATCTAATTCTTAAAACAGGTATATTTCCTACAGCTTGGAAGAGATCCCCAGTTGTACTGGTCCCGAAGAATGGTGATAAAAAACAAATAGAGAATATCCGAGCAATCACTCTTGTAGCCTCAACTAGCAAGATCCTAGAAAGAATTGTTTATGCAAGGTTATATGATAACGTAGAAACCAATAACATCCTATACAAATACCAATTTGGTTTTCGTAATGAAATGTCAACCAATGATGCAATATATGTACTACTATCCGATTTATATAACAGCACAAATCAGGGTCAAGTTGCTAGCATTGTATATTTCGACATCTACAAAGCATTTAATTCTGTTAATCATTGCCTGTTACTCAACAAATTGCATAGCCTAGGTTTGAATAGGTCCTCGTTAAAATTGCTGTCAAGCTTCTTAACAGATCGAAAGCAATATGTTAGATCCAACTGTGGCCTGAGCAACGATTGTAATATAGCTGCAGGTGTCCCATAAGGTAGTATATTAGGTCCACTTATGTTCGTTCTATTTCTGAATGATATTTCTGAGATGGGTTTCAATGGCAAATTAATTATATACGCCGAGATGTAGCCCTTATATCTTCTGATTGTAATATCAATAATTTAAGAAAAAAAAGTCAAGAGGATATAAATACCTATCTCGAATGGTGTAACGCAAATAAACTCTTGGTTAATGATAAGAAGACTAAGGTATAAATATTTGGACATAATGCCAGAAATCATAGAGATGAAAATCTCACACTCTATTGCAATGGTACAGCGATAGAAAGAGTTTATACCTTTAAATATCTGGGATGTATTATTGATGAAAAACTAGCTCTAAATCAACACCTGTCCAATATAATCAAAGTGGTTTATTGGAAGTTAGGAGAAATACAATGGCGAAGGAAATATATGAACCCAAGCATATGTGTATTGATATTTAAGACCTACATATTACCCATATGCGAATATGCCTGCTCATTTTTTGGAACAGCCAATGTAGGATTGGTTAATAAAATCAACCGTTGCTGTAGATATGCGATAAGAATCGCTTTCGGTCATAATGTAGACATAAATGCAAAACTAAATGAATGTAATATTTTACCTCTTGAACTTCGGAGGAAAGCTGCTATGTTATCCCTAGTACATAAAAAATCGAAATGAAGCTATGGCCATAGATCAAGAAATGGGATTACATAATGACACTAACCCAAACCTAGCTCTCACAAGGCCCAATACAGAAAGATTTAAATGATCGATAGTGTATGAAGGCAAACATAATTGGAATGAGTTAGACTGCGATCTAAAAACAATTGTCGAACATAGACAGTTAAAGGTACTACTTATGGATCGATATAGAGAAGCGTGTATGGTAAACAACAATTAAATTGTTTTTAGACTTGCCCTGCTTTTATCTTCTGCGGGGAGTTAGACAATCACTACGAACACCGACTATACTTGTATTCCAGTAGCAGTGTTGAACTGGGAAATCGCGACCAATGTATTGGTAAACAGATACAATAGCACTTTGTATTATGTTGTTTTCTCGAGAATTATCACATTGAATTTAACACCAATTCTGTATGATAACAGTAGACGAATTTTTTCCTCAGAGGGGCGGGGGCGGGGGAAGGAATGGGAGGCAACAACAATACAACAGTGACAAAAAATCATCTTAACAGGGTTCCATTTGAGGTATGAATGTTAATACAGATACTAACTTACAGAGACAACTTGAAAGAGAAAGATGGTTGGAGAGGGAACAAGGAGAGTGGGAAGATGTGGGCTCCACTGTCCCACTAGCAAATCCTGTGCGAAGCACGGGTATTTGCTAGTGTAATTATTATTATATGTAATTGCTAAGGCAACGCATGAAAGATAGCTGCGTGGTCAGTTATGCGTGTTTTCCTTCTCCTCAATTAAATTGAACTTTCTTTGTTAAATGTCTCGGCCAATAAAAATATTTTTTAAAAAAAACTGCCTGACTGGTATCAGGATCAGGCTACCAATCTGTCCTTGCATAGGACCTACCCTAGCTTCTTTCTCTTCATGGAGGCATGTAGTGCGATGATGTTGACCTCTAACTCTGATCTTTGAGCTCCATCACCTAGGGAGGGCCAATTGAGCCTTGTATGCAACTTTGCTGTCAGTCATACTGATTCTGATTATTGCCATATTGACTGCCACCTCTCCATGGTGGCTTTCCCCCTTGGAATAATGTCCACTCCATTCTATTCAATGGCCAATTCGATGAACCACTCTGTAATATATGTCAGCGACCGGATGTTGTGAACGGGAGTGGCGCAGTGCGCATGACTGAATAAATCAGAGCTAGCATGGCGGCAGTACTCGCGTGTTTGTGTTGATGATTATAGAGAACATTTCATGGTGTCAGAAGCGGTTCCAGGTACTAACAAGCAGCGAAAACAATGACAACAGCTAAGTAGACTGTTCAGTGAACTATACATGAAGCATCACCAGTTGATGCATCCATTTAAAGACTGTATTTGTGCCTAAAACCTACGAACCTATTCACGCTCACGTTTACGATTCAAAATGGCCGACGACGACATGAAGCTCGGAAGATTCCGTCCAAAAGACGTGGAATCATGTGCCTCAGAGTGGGAGGACTACAAACGGCAGTTTGACATCCATCTCGACTCAAAAGGGTTACATGACGCTGTAGGCAGGAGAAAAGTTGGTCAGCTATTAAAGCATATGGGCGCTGATCATGTCAAGACCTATGATTCCTTCAGGTGGGCTCCTCCCATTCCTGAGGTAGTTGCAGATGAAGAGCACGACATTGCACATGTCCCTGGTGTGCCTGCTGAAGATAAGTACGACCTTAATACAGTGTTTCTAAAGTTTGATGCCTATTTCGGAGTACATAGGTACAGAAGCATCAAGCGCCAAGAATTTCTGTCCACCACCAGGGATAGAAGTCAGACCATAATGACTTTCATATCCGATCTGCAATCCAAAGCTAGACATTGCAACTATGGCCACCTTGAAGAAAGCCTCATTGTAGACATGATAATTAATCGTGTCAACGACTCGAAATGTACAGAGAAGCTGATGGAACTCACTGACGACCAGCTGACAATTAATAATGTAATGAGGATCTGTAGACAGGTTGAATTGACCAAAGCCCATGTCAAAAACCTAGAGAGCCAGAACCAGGGAGAGAGTGAGGTCCACAGCACCCAATATAGCCACTACAGAGGTCGAGGAAGTGGAAGAGGTTATGGAAGAGGATCAGAGAGAGGAAGAGGAGGAGGAAGCTACCACTCCAAGTGTATCAAGTGCTGCCGAAACCACCAACCAGGCTACTGCAAGGCAGATCAAGAGTTCTGTTGTGCCTGTGGGACCAAAGGACACTTCAGAAGGTCGTCCCTTTGCAAGGTGAAACCAAGTGACAATAGCCAAAGTGTTCCACAAAGAGGAGGTAGTAGCTACCGTGGTAATGGCTACCGTGTTAATGGCTACCGTGGTAATGGCTACCATGGTAAGAGTAGTCATAATGCAAACCAGAGAGTCCATTATGCAGAGGAACATTACCCAGACTATGGTTATGATGAAACCTATGACGGTGGTGATAATGATGTAAATGAAGTGACTGACATGTTTGATACTATGTACTGTGATGTGTATGTTGCAGGTCTCCACAAGAAGGAAGCTGACAGCGAATTTGACATTGCCTTATATATTGATAACAAGCCCTTAATGATTGAACTTGACACTGGTGCAAAGTGTAACATACTCAGCATGAAATCTCTACATCGCTTGAATGTTAATTATGATATGAAACCAAGTGGTCTACCCATTAGGGGTATACATGATAACGCTGAGGTTGCAAGTGGTAGGGTGACACTCCCATGTAGGTACAAAAATGAGGTGTACAACATTGAATTCCAGGTACTCGATAGCGAGAGAGAAGTAAATTTACTTGGCAGGTATGATTGTCTAAATCTAGGTTTGATTGTACGAGCACATGTAGCCACAACTAATGATGTAAGTGGGTCGATCGTAAGCAAATATTCGGATGTTTTTGAAAACAAAATAGGGTGTCTCCCAGGTGAGTTTGAGATACAAATTGATGAAAGTGTGTCTCCTGTTGTCCACCCCCCCAGATCCATTCCGGTCGCCCTCAGAGAAAAGGTGCAAGATGAGCTCCAGCGACTGGATGAGGCGCACATCATCACTAGAGTCACCGAGCCAACTCCATGGGTCAGCAGCATGGTTGTAGTCCGAAAGAAGAACACCGACCGCGTCCGAATCTGCATTGACCCCACTGATTTGAACCGTGCTATTCAGAGGGAACACTATCCTATGAACAACATTGATGAAATTGTCACCAGGCTACATGGAAGTCGCTATTTCTCAACCCTTGATGCCAACATGGGGTACTTCCAAATCAAACTAGCAGAGAAAAGCTCCTTCCTCACGACTTTCAACACCCCTTTCGGGAGGTACAGGTACCTACGAATGCCTATGGGTGCCAAGTGTTCGGCAGAGAAATTCCAATCGGCGCTGGTCGAGGCCTTCGGTAACATCAATGGGGTAGAAGTGTACCAGGACGACATACTCATACATGGCAGATCAACTGAAGAACATGATGAACGGCTACACAGAGTCCTACAAAAATGCAGAGAGATAGACCTTAAACTTAACGAGAAGAAATGTAAGATCAGACAACGAGAAGTAGTTTACGTGGGTCATAAGCTGACAGGTGAGGGCGTCAAACCAACTGAGGAAAGGGTAACGGCAATTGTAAATATGGGAGCCCCCAACGATGTAAAGGAACTCGAAACAGTCCTAGGAATGGTCGCCTACGTCGCCAAATTTATTCCTAGACTAAGTGAATTGACAGCACCCCTGCGGGAACTAAAAAAACAAGAGGTCTGGAACTGGGAAGAAGAGCATCAAGCAGCTTTCGACAAGATCAAAAAGGAATTAGCGTCAGACAGAACACTCAGATATTTTGATGTCAGGAAGCCACTGACAATAAGCGTAGATGCAAGTGGCAAGGGCCTCGGTGCAGCCGCAATACAGGACGGAGCAGTGATAGCCTATGCATCGAGAGCACTCACTCCTACTGAACAACGCTATGCCCAGATAGAGAAGGAGATGCTAGCGGTGGTGTATGGATGCACGAAATTCCACAAGATAGTCTACGGCAAGGATGATGTCACAGTAGAATCTGACCACAAACCACTGGAATCACTCCTAAAAAAACCAATGAGCGCAGCACCGATGAGAATTCAACGAATGAGGTTAAAGTTAGAGCCATATACTTTCAACCTTATCCACATAAGCGGCAAACTGATTGGTCTGGCAGATTGCCTAAGCCGATTTCCTCAGCCCGCGGACCCCAATGATGTACAGATGGATGAAGATCTCATGGTTTGCAAACTCGACACCCTAGCTTTCAAATGGCACGACCGAATCGAAGAAGCAACCAGACAAGACGAAGACATGCAACTCCTCAGAAAGATCATCTTCAATGGATGGCCAGCAGAGAAACACGACCTTCCCGATGCGGCAACGCCATTCTGGAACTTCCGAGACGAACTGAGTAGCTATAATGGTGTTATATACAAGGGTGAACGCATCGTTATTCCCCGAAGTATGAGAAGCGGACTGCTCAAAATCCTACACCAGCCCCATCTCGGAATCGTAAAGACAAAACAAAGGGCCCGCGACATGATGTACTGGCCTGGACTCAACGCTCAAATAGAAGAAATAGCAAGCAAATGTGAGGCCTGCCTCGAAAATCGCCCAAAGCAGCAAAAGGAGCCGATGACCATCCACCCAATTCCCCCTCTTCCATGGAACAAGGTTGGAACCGATTTGTTTGAGTTCCGAGGAGTACATTACCTCATCATGGTAGATTACTACTCAAACTACATCGAGGTCGCCCCCCTACACCAAGACACAAAGACATCCACTGTGATCAAGCAGATCAAAATAAACATTGCTAGGTACGGGATAATAGAAACCCTAGTAAGCGACAACGGACCACAATTCATCAGTGAAGAGTTCAAAACCTTCACTGCGAAGTACGGCATTAACCACGTAACATCATCCCCTACACATCAGCAGTCCAACGGACTGGCTGAGGAAGGTGTGAGACAAGTAAAAGATCTCATGAGGAAATGCCACCAGTCTGGGGATGACTTCTTCTTGGCTTTGCTCGACTTGAGGAACACCCCTCGAGACGATGAGATGGGATCGCCCATGCAAAGACTTCAAGGAAGAAGAGCTCAAACTCGCCTCCCCATAGCTGACAGCCTTCTCAAACCAGCTACCATCAAACCCAACCTGGTACACGACAAAATGCTAAATTATCGAAGAAGACAGAAGCTATACTATGATAGGGGTGCACAGCCAATGAAACCGATATCGCCAGACAAAGGCCTCAGAGTCTGGACCCCTGGAGGATGGAAGGCAGCTGAGTACATCAGTGAGCACGAGTCACCAAACTCACATATCATCAAAGCAGGAGAACAAGGGCGAACATACCGCAGAAACAGAAAACATCTGATGGTCACTGAAGAAGAACCCCACAAGATTCACAAGCCAGAGCCCCGAATACCACCAATGATGGTCAATCCCCACAAACCACCCCACAGAATCCAGACTCCGAAACCACCAAACCATGCAGCAGCCCAACAACCAAACCAGCCACCTCCAGTCATGCCACCTAGCCCCGCCAAACCTAAAGATGTCAGGGCACCAGAGCCACCAACTCCCCCTGCACACAAGCCAGTCCGAAAGAGAAGCGAACCGGTCTGGATGAAGGACTATGTCCGTAAATAAGGCACATTTGCCATTGAGTGTCATACACATCCGAATAGTTGCTAACGGTCCCTCATTTGAAATGTTGATTACTGTCTGAAGGTGCTATATTCGCACAGTATTGGTATACTCCTTTGATTACTCATCAAATACTCACTACTGTTTGATGGTGCTACTTTATATGTCATATTTCATCACAGCTAGTCCAGAGGCACTGCCAAATGATCTGTATAACATTATTGCTCAATGATCTGAACAACCGTCCATTGTATAATATGTACTGTGTTGTATAGTCCTAAATGCAGCATGTTAAATTTCAAAAAAGACAGGATGTAATATATGTCAGCGACCGGATGTTGTGAACGGGAGTGGCGCAGTGCGCATGACTGAATAAATCAGAGCTAGCATGGCGGCAGTACTCGCGTGTTTGTGTTGATGATTATAGAGAACATTTCACACTCTAGGTCACTCGCTACAAAGAGGTATAGGACCTCTCCTTTTGCTTCTCTGAGAGCATCAAGCATCCTGCCAACAAAGAATGAACTTGGTCTTGGCCGCCTGTAGGAGCTTCCCTAGAGATGACTGCATCAGTCCTGTCTGTATGATTTTGTTCTGTAGAGTGGCCTCTGCACATTTCTTGACAGCATTAATAGCTTTGCTTTTGGAATGGAGAGGGTCATCTCATGTCTGTAAATAGTCTCACCTAGCCACGTAACACTTGTGCTCGGATTCTGTCTTTTCTCGGCAGGCTCAGGGAGGCCTAACTTCTACAAGAGGTCTGCTATGACCGCGAGGTCCTGATGACACTTATTTGATACGATTATGACAAGTATAAGTATCTAACAGAGTTATCTAATTTGCTTAGCCTTTCTTCATTCACTGATGCTAGTGATAATGCCAAAATGGCTCATATAGTCTTGCTTCCTCTTGTTGGTTTCGCTGGTGTTTTACCCTTCAATGACATCAAGCATATTAAATTTGCATATCTGACAACTTCACAAAATGGGTAAATATTAGTAATTTCTTAGTCATGTGAGTGTATGTGTGTGATACAAACCTTAGTATCACATCCATTCTATGTATTTATGACATAAATTTGAGTTTTGAATAATTATGAATACTGAACATTGTGTGCTCTGTATTGGGTTGTATTGGTGGGCGTGGGGGGGCTGATTGTTTGTTTGCTAGCTACCATTGAAGAAATTAAGATTAGTACATGATACACATTTAATTAACTATTTGATATTAATTTATTTCTTCTACTTCCCTGTTTGTAAAAGTGCTGCTGCTTCATGAAAGGCAAGGATAGTCTAGTTGTTGTCTGTGTTAGATGGGCCCATAATGCATTTTCAATCACCTTGACCTATATCATATACCCAGATTATAGTCTTTAAATCAGATAAAATGCCCCCTTCATCTAAAAAGACAAATAACTCTAGTTGTATGTTTTGCCACATGTTGGCTGCCCGGACCAACTTGTCTGATCAGTAATGAAACACATGACTTCTACTTTCAGACAGCTGACTCAGGAATTATGCAGAAACTTTGGGAGAAAATAGAAAAATACCCTGAATATTCTTTACGCAATTCAACCAGAAGTGCTCTTTCGGAAATGACTGCATCGCCTTTAGAATATGTTACAGTCACAGACGAAACCCTTTTTTTAAACTTTGTATCCAATGAATACCACAGCTGTAATTGGATTATTATACGTGAGACACTATTCACAAGTTTTTATGGTATGGCCTTGCCAAAAGGATCACCATTTACCCCAGTCTTTAATCATCAGTAAGTATGTTGTAAAGAATTGGCATCTTTGGATCCCAGACCCGACCTATTTAGCCCTGATCATGGTCAGGGCACGCACGCCACACGTGGCCTGGCCAGGAGGGAGGGGGGGGATGAGCCACTCAGGGCCCACCCCACCTCCCCCAGCCCGACCTAATTACTTATACACTGCTCTGGGGTATCAAGAGGGGGGAAGGGCCAAGAGGGAGGGGGGGCTGGCACGAGCCATGGGATCCATGAGTAAGGGGTGGGAGGGGGAAGGCTGAGGAGAGGGATCCGACCTGCGTGCATTCCATATATGGTCTCTGCCTGGGGAGCAGAGGTCGGCGTGTGGGCAAGGAAGATTCTCTCTCCCTCAACCAATTAGAGGGAAGGGGAAGAGCTAGTGGAATATTTCCTGGGTTTGATTGTATGAATAATTCATGATTGTGGAGTATAAAATAAAGTGACCATTCGGACCTAGGCACTCTGTTACTCGCTGAGTCACCACCGCCTAGGCCGAATCCAGACGAACTACAACCTCGGACTTCTTGTCTCACTTCTTCATCTTACTGAACCTATGGGCTAAAAACCCTTAGTCTTCTTTACACTGGCGAACCACTTCTGGGACTTGTTGCTAAGTTGAGCAACAACCCAATCTTCTGACTGGAAGTGAGACATAGCCTAGGAGAGGCAGGATGAGCTGGAAGAGTAGGTGAGTGGAACTCTAAAAACTCTGATTGAGCTTATAAATTGTATTTATGGGATGTATGGAGGGTGGATCTGGGCCACTGTATAGGGTTGGGAGAATGATCACACTCAAACACTCATAATACAAGGAGAGTGGGTGAGCAATGTTCGGGGCAAAAACTTTGCTAGGTTCTGGGTTCTGTTGGTTATAACTCTGTACCTTGTGCCATCTAGTTTTCTTTTTTTTTTTCTCTTTTCTTTACTCTCACTCTCTCAACAAAGTGTAAAACATGGCGGACATCAATTGGGATCTCAATGCCGCGGACTTGGCCATGCTTGACGAGGGTCAAAGGAGGGCCAGGTTTGCAGCTATTAAGGAGGTCAGAAGGCGCATGGAACGCCATGGCGCCATGCTAGGAGTAAATGATGGGTCCAATAAGGACACTTTGAGAGAGTGGCTAGATGGAATAAGCAGGGCAAAAGCCTACTGTGTAGCGAATGATACGCTCACTCTAGAGCTTTTGGGAACTCTTGCCAGCGGGCCTCTAGCGAGGTGCGTGGCGGGATTCCTACAGGTACCGGCCAATAGGACATGGGATCTGGCGAGGGCTGAGATTTTCCGCCTCTTCATGAATGAAGAGGAGGAACAGCAGCTGCGAGCAAGGCTCACCGATCTCTATCAGCTCCCATATGAGGATGCAAAACAATACGGACGCAAGTTCCAACTAGCGTCTCAGAGGGCTTACAGCGTGGATAACCTGGACCACGAGATAGTCCAAGAGACGTTGGTCAGGAATTTTGTGTTGGGACTCAGGGATGAGCAAATACGTCATGACGTATTTGCTGCTCGCCCTGATACCCTGGCTGAGGCAATAAGACAAGCCTCAGCTGCGGCTCACACATTCGCTCTGGCAGGACAACCTACCAGAGGGGATAGGAAGGATGAACCAATGGAAATTGGGGCTATCCTCCCTAAGAAAATGGCCCCCTCTGGGCCAAATCCAGAAGATGCTTCAGATTGGAAGCTGATAGCTGATTTGGAGTCTAAGGTGAATTACCTTACGAAATTAGTAGAGAGGATGGAGACGGGGAAACCATCCAACCCCACAGTGATCGTTCCCCAATCAGGTGCAGCACCCCAGTACCCCTTTCAGACACCCATATTGCCTATGTATCCCCCATATTTCAACACGTCCTATCCCCCACCCCCGATCGCCAGTTCTCAGGTAGTAAATCACCCAGGGAAAGGGAAGGGGAAGGGAAATGATAATCCAGGACCGGAAAAAAATAAGCAGGGAGGAGGGAAGAGGTTTAGGGGTAAAAATGTCTGTTATGAGTGTGGGGAGGAGGGACACTTCGCAAGAGAATGTTCCCACCGCTATGCACATGTACAGGCTGCAGTGGTGGCGGCCATGCAGATGGCCTCTACCACTCAAAAGCCAGCCAAATATGTTAACCAGGGGGAATAGAAACGCCGGATGAGAGGTTCTGCCTCTCCATCTCAGTGGCGGGGATGGAGATGCGTGCCCTCATTGATACCGGCGCATCAAGGAGTCTAATGCGGGAGGATGTATGGAGAGCCTTTTGCAAAACCCATCATCGGCCTCTCGTATTGACAAAGGGGGAATCTCTTAAATCACTCTCTGGTCATGATCTTAAAACTGAAGGGCAGGCGATAGTTAACTTGGGGGGTAGCTCATTTCCAGTTTATATTGTAAGAAAACTTCACCATGAACTGCTTCTGGGGGATGATGCCTTATTTATATTAGATGCCCAAATTAGCTTCAGAAAAAGAAAGGTAATTTTGGAAGGAAAAAGTTACAGAAGGCAACAAGTGGGTAGTGCAGATCAAGAATTCGCCTCTATCCACACAGAGGCAGAAGCATGGGAAGAAAAATACCCTGCTGTTTTTGGCATAGGAAAGCAGGGAAAATTAGGTACCTTTAAAGATGTGAAAATGCACATAGATACTGGAAATGCACGTCCAATTAATCAACGCCCCTATCGTTTGCCCCTGGCCAAGAGAAAACTTGTAGATAAAGAATTAGATGAAATGCTGGAGCTGGGAGTAATAGAACCCAGCAGCTCAGCATGGGGAAGCCCGATATTGTTGGTCCCAAAGAAAGATGGGAGCAATAGACCTTGTGTCGATTTCAGAAAACTAAACTCTGTAAGCAAAAAGGATGCTCATCCACTTCCAAATATTCAAGATATTTTTGACAGTTTAGCAGGATCAACTGTCTTTTCCACCATCGACCTAAAAAGCGGCTACTGGCAAGTAGAGATGGACCCGGATAGCATGGAAAAGACAGCGTTTGTGTGTCATAGGGGCCTATTTCAATTCCGTAGGATGCCTTTTGGACTCACTAACGCACCAGCCGTCTTCCAACGGGCCATGAACAAAATGTTTTCGGAATTTATTGGCAAATTTTGCATGACTTTCATAGATGATATTGTAATCTATTCCAAATCTGAAGAGGAGCATGATCACCATTTGGCTCTGGTGTTTGATAAATTAGAAGAATACGGAATTACAGTCAAAAAGAGTAAATGTATTTTCAAACAAGAAAAGGTAGATCTCCTCGGCTACCAAGTTTCAAAAGATGGAATTAATTCCCACCCAGATAAATGTAGCGCTATCAGGGATATGCTGCCTCCAGAGGATGTGAGCGGAATTCGCTCCTTCCTAGGAATGACTGGGTATTACCGTCAATGTATCCCAGATTATGCTAAGGTAGCTCATCCCTTGGTCAAACTTACCAAAAAGTATGCCAGGTTCGAATGGTTGGAAGAGCAGCAAAGCTCATTTGAAACTCTGAAGGAATTACTAACTTCAGATAGAGTAATGGCGCACCCCCAGTTGGATAAGCCTTATCGTCTCTATAGCGATGCGTGTGATTACGCAATAGGGGCCATATTGGTCCAGTCTGATAGTGAAGGCATAGAGAGGCCAGTTCAGTATATCTCTAAACAACTCTCTGGGCCACAACTCAATTGGGCTACGATTGAAAAGGAAGCTTATGCAATCGTGTATGCCTTAAACAAGCTCAGACCTTATCTACAGGGTAGCGAATTCAAAATTTACACTGACCACAAGCCTTTAAAGTCTCTGTTTGTGGGAGAAGTTAAAAACACCAAAATTCAAAGATGGGCGGTATTAATAGCAGAGTTTGGGGCTCCCATTGAATATAGAAAAGGGGCAAACAATATCCGGGCAGACATGCTTTCTCGAATAAAAACAAACCCCAAGAAGGAAGGGCCGACTCTCAGTTCTCTTGAAGTCTGTGCCTTGGAGGAGATAGATGAGATTCCTTGGGAATTTGATAAACTCGAGAAAGACAAAATACGTTTAGAACAGAGGGAGTTGGAACAATTTCAACAGGGGATGGAGGATGAGGGGGATTACACCATAATTGATGGCATGCTGTTTACTCTCACCCCTCCCCCAGGCAAGCCAGCCTACCCCCGCCTGGTCCTGCCACCCTCAGCTAGGCATAGAGTAGTGAGGCGCGCCCACACTGAAGTAGGCCACCAGGGCATGAGGAAGACCCTAGATAGGATCCAAGAGGCTTATAAATGGCCCACCATGAGAAGAGATACCTATAATGTCTTAATCCGATGCGCTAGGTGTGCTGTAAACAGAGTGGGTAGGGCGCGTGTACCTCCTACTGCGATGCCAATAGCAAAATATCCTGGGCAGATACTGGGAATGGATCTCTGTGGTCCCTTCCCAGTCTCTGATAAAGGTAATAGATACATCTTGACTGTAATAGATCACGCAACTGGCTGGGTAGAAGTCAAACCCATACCCTCCAAAGCAGCTAAAAACATTGCTGATTATCTGGCGAATGAATATGTCCCTAGGTATGGCCCCCCAGAGGTGCTCATCACCGACCGGGGACTTGAATTTATGAACCAGCAAGTGGAAGGGTACCTTAAATCCATAGGCACTGAAGTAAGGCATTCTACAGCTTTTCACCCCCAGACAAACGGTAAAATCGAAAGATTTAACAAAACTTTTAAAAATATACTAAGAAAATTCATCAATGCAAGACCAGCAGAGTGGGAGAGCCATTTAGGTCCAACCCTCTGGGCACATAGAGTCTCCACTTCTTGTGTAACTGGTTTTACACCATATTTTTTAACTTTTGGCACCAATCCAAGATATCCCTTTTCTAAAATATTCCCCACTCCAGAGGGAACAGAAGATGCCGTACTCAGTGAGCGCCTACAGGCCTTAACAGATGCGTTCAGAGAAGCTGCTGAGCGCACTGAGGCCAGTAGAGTGGCTAATTATGAGAGATTAAGGGCCAGAGCAAATGCAAAGGATCTAAAAATAGGGGATCATGTGGTGGTGCTATCAGGCACCAGCGCTCCATTAGATCCCAAGTGGGATCATGGTTATGTAATAACGGGGATAAGGGGTACCACCCTAACTATGAGGGGACCCCAGGGTGAACGCAGGCGTATAAATAGGGATAGGGTAAAAATGGTATCTGGGGAAATAGAATGGGATATACTGAGAACTAGGCAACCGAGGGCGGGTCAAGGAAAGAGAAATAAGGCTCGGAGACAAGCCCAAAAAGCTCAACAAGTTCATGTTCCACCACCTCCCCCACCCCAGCCTAGGGCAGTGCCCGACACTGTTTATTTACCCATACCAAACATGCCTCCTCCAATTCAGATAGAACAGGAAGACCAAGCGAGAGCAGAGCAACCAGAGGACGAGCACATGCACGTGGAGGACGAGGACCAAGTGCCACGCCCACCTCAACCACAACAAGTGCCACGCCCACCCCAGCAGCGACCGCCGAGGGAGAAGGTGCTAGTACTAGCTTCACCCAAGCCAGTTACATTGCGCCGACCCCTGCCACCAGCCGTTGCTGTGGAGACTGCTCCCCCGCGCACACCACCACCAGGTCCTGTTACAAGGTCAAGGGCAAAAAGAGGGAGGATAGAGACCCCAACCAAGTGCCCTAAACCCAAGGCCTTGACCACCACCTCTGAATGCACTGAAAAGAGGATCAAAGTGTTCCACCCTCTAGGCTCTACTAAGAGGGAAAGGCCTGACTCCTCACCAAACCCAGCCACGCCCACTTCACCCGTGCAGAGGCCGAGGAAGCTGCCCTGTATACCCCCACCATCGCCACCACCATCACCACCACCTACACCCCCACCCCCACCGTCACCCCCACCACAGCCCCAACCATGGGAGTTCGACCCAGGGGCACCACCAGTGACGGACTTCTCTCAACCTACACCTTCCAGTCCCTCCTCATAATCACCCTGGCTATGATGGCTAATGGCGATTTGTTTGAGGAGGAAGGGGTGTTGGTGTATGAGGAAGGGGAGGTCAGAGCCCTGACCGCGACTTGGACAACAGTGATCGTTCTACACCCCCCCACGCCCCCTCCTGTCAGTGCTTGGGTCTCCGTCCTAAGAAGGCGAATTGGAGAACTCAGACAGGCGGAGGTTGTGGGAGACGGAGATGTCAGTGCCTGGGAGGAGCACATGGGTTTCCTCCAGGCAGAGATTCCAACACCAGTCCAACAAGACACCCGAAGGAAGAGAGGCCTATTCAATTTTGTGGGCTCGCTAAGCCGTGCCTTGTTTGGCACCGCTACTGTAGGTCAGGTGAACGAATTAAGGTCTGCAGTACAAGAAGCCCAGGCTAGCGAGAGCGCATTGGCCCATTGTCAGGAAGAAATGGTGTCGGTGTTGAATCAGACAAGGCTCTACATGACAGAGAACCGCTTGGACATCGCGCAGCTCCAAGCTGCAGCAAGTAACATCTCCCGCCAAGTGACAGACATTCTAACACAGTTAAATGGTTTCAGTAAAGATATTCATAGAATTCATATGAAAAGGGAAGTGGATATTCTATTGCAGCGAGTGAGTAGGGCGGTGGAAAATTACCACCGTCAAAACGAATTATTTTATCGCCAGCGCATTCAGCTGGAAAGGGGATTCTTAACAGACCAGATTTTACCACTGGCCTACTTAGCAGAAATATTGTCTAAATTACAAGAAGGGAAACATTACACCCCACAAGATAACCACTGGTATTATAGACACCTGAACGTTCGACTATTATTAGACGGCGAACAGGAGCTAATATACCAGACAGTAATTCCGGCAGTTTCAGGCACTCAATTTTTACACTATAGATTAAAGTATTTTCCGGTCCCATATGGTGCTGACCACCTGAGAAAGTTGGTAGGAGAAGAGGAGGTGGCCCTAGATAGCATATCCAGCGCGTCATTTCTTCCTCAGCATTGTATCGGGTTTGAACCCCAGATTTGCTCAGCTGCAATAGAGCATCTAACCCCGACCTGCGAAACAAATATTATTTTAGGTAAAAAGCCAGACCTTTGTAAGGCGCAGATTGTAAAAAGAAATAACTTAACAAACCAAGTGTTTAGAGAGGGAGAGTCCATTTCTTCTGTAATTCTGGCTATTTATGAACCTCTGGAAACAATCTTGAGGTGCCCTGGGCAAAAACCAGTGATACAAACGTATCATCGGCATGCCAGGGTGATTTTAGAAGGCGGTTGTCTCCTGGTCGGAAAGGATTGGCGTGTGAGTAGCATCCAACGCCATGAGTCCCATATAACCCTCCCCATCCCCAAGATTATGCCCCTCCCCGGGTTTAATCTGACTTATGGCAAAATATCCCTTTACCCCCATTTAGATCAGCAATTGACTTTCCTGCCAAGAGCTGAAATACCCTTACTAGCCCTGACAGATTTTCCTAAACCCATTTCCCCCCTGATTTCCTCCACCCCTTGGTCCGAAAGTTCTATCTGGGGTATAGCCACTCTCATCCCCACTCTCCTAGGAGTCATGACCCTGGGAATAATCTACCTCCGCCGAAAGGGGCTCGCCCCAAGAGGCAAAGTCAACCTTTTGTGTTGTCTGAGAAACCTTAAGCCCCGAGAGAAGATCCCAATAGGACCCCCAACCCACCACCCTGTAGCCCTAGCCCTCCAAGACCTAGATCGAGAGGAGGGAGAGGCCACTCCAGGCGCTAGGACTGGCTCTCGTTCCCTCGAGCATATCCCTGCCCCCTCCCCCGCCTCACCATATTACGCTGCCAATTTCGGACTGACCAGGATGAAATAATTAGTCTACCAATGTTTATTGGGTTTCTCTGGGGTAACAAACACTTTTTGAACTTGTCTGTAACTTACTCTTGTTTAATATTTACTATTAATTTTTGTTCTGTCCTCTTCTCGGGTGCGAGGGAGATCACAGAACACAGAGTAGTATACCTGGGTGAAATCCATTTTCTCTCTCGGGAGGAAATGGTGGAATCCGTGAACAAGGATCCAGCCCAAATAGGTATTTTTATTTCAACTCTCATTGTGAGAAGTTGTTTTTACACAAACAGAATCGGTCGAGACAGAGGAGCCTGAGAGGAAGCACCATGGAATCGAAGCCCTCACCTTGTCTCCGACCATTCTGCTTTGAAGAGGTATTTTTTCCAAATAATAAGAGTTTATACGTGATGCTACAGTAAAGTCGACATGTGTTCTGTAGCGTTTGAGGTTAAAAATGGAAATATTGTAGTGTTGACTACCCAACCGCTCTCACTCTCCATGGCCGGGCAGAGGAGAGAGAAAGAGACGGGCGTCCTGTCGGTCAGCGACGAGGTCCAGCGGGGGCCTCGGCTGACCGGCCGGGCAGAGGAGACGGCGGTGACGACCGTATTGGAGAACTTTTGTGAGTACTAGCTCAGTACAAAGGAAGACATTTAACAGTGTTCAGGAGCACACTTAAAAACACAGAGACTTCTCTTACATAATATTCGACTAAAAGACTTTTTAGTGCAGGGTGATGGCCTCTGATATAAATGAACACTCCTTTTAATAGAGCCACTCCCTTTGGAAACTTTCTATCTTGACCCGTTAGGTCTACAGATATAATAATTTATAATACTTTTACTTTACCCTTTTCTATGATTTTGTGTGTGTAAATTATGTAACCTTATTTCTATTTCTCTTGTCTGGTTGGACTGGGTTGATCAGTGGCTAAATATTTTGTTCGAAAGAAAGCTTTCAACAAAAATAAAATATGGGACGAATGTAAAGAATTGGCATCTTTGGATCCCAGACCCGACCTATTTAGCCCTGATCATGGTCAGGGCACGCACGCCACACGTGGCCTGGCCAGGAGGGAGGGGGGGGATGAGCCACTCAGGGCCCACCCCACCTCCCCCAGCCCGACCTAATTACTTATACACTGCTCTGGGGTATCAAGAGGGGGGAAGGGCCAAGAGGGAGGGGGGGCTGGCACGAGCCATGGGATCCATGAGTAAGGGGTGGGAGGGGGAAGGCTGAGGAGAGGGATCCGACCTGCGTGCATTCCATATATGGTCTCTGCCTGGGGAGCAGAGGTCGGCGTGTGGGCAAGGAAGATTCTCTCTCCCTCAACCAATTAGAGGGAAGGGGAAGAGCTAGTGGAATATTTCCTGGGTTTGATTGTATGAATAATTCATGATTGTGGAGTATAAAATAAAGTGACCATTCGGACCTAGGCACTCTGTTACTCGCTGAGTCACCACCGCCTAGGCCGAATCCAGACGAACTACAACCTCGGACTTCTTGTCTCACTTCTTCATCTTACTGAACCTATGGGCTAAAAACCCTTAGTCTTCTTTACAATGTAACAATTCTCTTATATCATTTTTCTTTTACTTTAAAAATTAGGACATGTGTTCAGTGGAATACTTTATGAAACATTTTCAGTCATTAAAATTAAGAATTCTGAGATAGATTTACATTGGTCTTTCATAAAAAGGAACTTGTTATAGTAATGTCAGATTCATCAAACCATATAAGAATTGCACTCAAAATGATACCAATCAATGTATGTACATAGTACATAGTACATAGTATGCAGCACTGCATCCTATGGGATTCTAAGACACCAGAGAATATGTACCTGCACATCTCCACATTCCCAATGATTTGGCCACTATCGCCAAAGCTTGTTCTTTGTGCTGTTGTTCAGAATAAACCCTTACTTCATAGATCCGTTCATCTTCATTCACCTTTCTTAACCTCCAGCTCAAGGCCCAGAGGAAGACCACCATTTTGGTGATCGGGGGAGGTGCTTGTGTAACTTGAAAACAATAAAACTGGTGAACATAGCTCAAAACCTGAATAAAAATTATTTTAAAAAAACAACCTATCAACACATTTATACACATTCTATATGTAATCAAACACCATTCCATAACGATTTGTAGATAACATATATTCTCTTTATCAACAGGGTAAGGCAAATGTTTGAATCAGGATTGGTCACCCGATGGTTCAGTGAAAGCTTGAATGATACAAATAATTGTGATTCTAAAAAGCACTCCCGAGATTTCGGAGTAGAACCCTCTACTGTCGACGATACCCTTGCAATATGGACACTATTTGGTGCTGGACTCATCATTTCTATCATTGTCTTTGCGGTAGAATATAAATTGTCATCGAAAGGAATAGAAATTGAGGAGGGTTAATCAGGACACATCAATCACAATATATAGGGAAGAGTTCACGTCTTACAATGGGGTCCTCAGAAATGTTATCCCCTCAGATGAAAAAGACATTCAGCGGAGCTGTTGAGCCGTTAACTGCTGGGGATTTGAGGGAGTTGGTGAAACCACAGTTGACCTAAGATGTGTCATATTTTAACAACTAATGAGCGGTTAAAGATGTTAACATGTGCCCCATGACATTAGTTTAAATCTAATTGTACTTCTCGCTGGTATGAATAAATTGTAATGTACAAACTGTGTTTTATTTTCCATTGTTATTCCAGCAAAGACACAATGCCCCCGTTGCATAACAGTCTGCGAGTACCTTTTTCAGTGTTACTATTGAGCTCACAGATTGTTGTACTATTGATCTCGGAATTTGCTTTGTGTCAAACATATCATCTCATAATATTGACTACTACTTCTATGTTCAGCTTATGAATCTAATATTGAATTTTATGATTCAATACTCATTACTCTTTGGATATAAAAGTGGTTGGATCAGAACGGAGGGGGGGGGGGGATAGATAGAACGAGTGCATATATCCCCAACACTTAAAATTGAGCTATAAAGTGTCTTTAGGCTGTGTAGGGGGTGGGGTTGATCATACCATGTACAGTGTGCAAGTTGTTAAAGTAATATGATAAAAATGCCTGATTTGTATGATACTTCTCTTGACATCTCACCGCCTGGATATGTTCGAACCATTGTAATGTTGAGTCTTATTTTTTTTCATTTTTTTGTTATTCTTATTTTTAGTTCTAAGCTCTTGTACCATCGATAACGTTAAAATGTAAGATTGCATTGCAGAAAAAAGGATGTACAACATAAATGTAAAATAAACGTTTATATATCTTTTAGCATATTATATATATAGTATACATACGTGGAATTAACGTTCATTAACCATCAAGTTAAAAAATGTGTTTTTACCGTTCATTTCACTTCTGGACGTAGGATTGACGTCATTTTAACATTTACAGTCCCAATGCTAGGCAAAACATTTATTTAACGTTGATTTCAGTCCAGGCTATTATTTTAACGCTATATCAACGCAAATAGAAAACGTTATTTGGATTGACACAGAATGTTTTTTAACATGGTATTGACGCCAATGTATTACCTGGCTATAACCTCGGTCATGTTACGCTATGGACGCCACCATATTGCCAATTATTGGATTCGAAAACGAGGTTTGGGCGAGTCGGGGGACAGATTACCACTGCCCCACACTATGATAGTTGGCAGCGGAGGATAATCCTTTATTCCATGATTTGGCCGTGAGCGGACAGTATAATCGATATACTTGCTGCTCACAAGGTGGACAATATAAATTCCGTGTATTGTACAGTGACGTCACGACCGTTCGTGACTATGAGGACAACACAGTTTGATGAAATTGATGCAAATAAAGTTGTTTTAAGGTAATAATCATGGAATAAAAGCAAGAATAGCAAAGTATCGCGTCTTCGGCCTCGTATGGCCGAAAAACAACTCGGCCTACGGCCTCGTTGTTTTTGGCCATACTCGGAGAATATAGCCCCCCTCATACGCGATACTGTGCTGTTCTTGCTATAGTATTTATTTCATATACACCTGGAATTTTTTTTTAAAGGAATTATCATTCTTTTTTTATTTTTGCAACAGATTTGATTCAAGTACCTGCCATCTGGGCTCTTACAATTTTAAACCATAGTTGGGTAAAATGGAAGCAAATACAACAAAGGATTAAAAAGAGAAATAACATCGGATCCATGGAGAAAAGTCTTATCCAGTTTGGATCCTTAAATTCATTTTCAAACATTTGAACACCATACATAAATGGGTGCGCGTCTCAACTAATGGTGTAACTTCACCAATCAGGTTTTCTTCTTATGTGGAAATAAAGAGAATGACAAACTTTAAATTACTGTGCTACTCATTAAGTATTGTTTACTACTCAAAAGAATACGTACTAGAACAGAATATAAGAACAGAAAATAACAATTAGTTACAAGAACATTCGTTATAAGGGGATTAGCGAGAGGTGGAAACGCTAATCCCTACGTATATTGCCTAACGCTCAACCTTGGAAGTAGTATAAGAGTTGAGAAATAATTGCAGGAATATATTCACACACGCACATTGTATTTTATATCAAATGTTCACCAATCCAAATCTACCCTCTCCATGCCTACATTCTATTTCATGGTAATGAATATATCCGATTAGTGAGAATTGCAAAAAAAATGGTCTGACTTTACATCCTCTGGTATACACATATGGCTGATTGAAAATGATTTTATTGATTGTGATTTTCATTCTGGCGGGGGCAAATGTGTAACTCCCTAGACATAGGTATAGTTTAGATACATCGTCACCCATTTGATTCTAATTAGATTCCCCGAAACAGAATAGGTGCCATAAATTTCAATTGATTTGTGTTCACCCTAGTTTGCAATCCATAGTTTACATTGAAAGACTTGCTTATCTACAGTATACACACACACATGTAGTTAATACATGAATAAATATTTAATCTCTTCTGTGCACACGGATATACTACTACGTGTCACTAAATTCCGACGCCCATCAACATACCTAATCTTCCTTATCTGTTCATAGAATCGTTTCTATTTTATGTTGAGTGAAAGTATTGAGTTGTTTAGATAATGGGAAGTAAATCACCGATACCCTTTGTTGTTATGAATGATCAAAGATACACAAGGATGTCAGCTATGACTGGTGTTCCTCCCCAGAGAGACAGGGCCCAACCTCTTTTGGACAGGCACGGGGGACAGCACTGTCCTCTCGCTCCTAGGGCTGGAGTGACCTTTCTATAACCTTATTCCTCTTCCTCCTCAGATACAGCATTCCAAGCTTGAGAAAGAGTCAAAGAAATTAGAAACATGAGGAAAACACCCGAACAACGAACCCTCTATTGTTCTCGCTGCCTTTTAAAGCATGTATTGTTTTGTGATAACATTAGAAATATAGGTTATCTGTTTGTTGATGAAGTGAGAACCTGGTTACATATCTCTTTCTGTATGACGCGCGCATTGGATTGTCAAATCCTATCAGTAATCTACAGTTGATTAAGGAGAAAGTGAATCAACATTGCCTCCAATAGGAATCCAGGCCACAAGTAGCTATATAGAGATGTGTGAATGTGTCTTCCAAACTCAAAACGGACCGGCCATTCTGACACTTTGCATCTACCTTCCCCAGTCCAACTATATCATTGATCTCGTAAACTATTGAGGGTGCAATCAGCTGCATGTGAGAATCGTAAGTACACGTATTACATCATTGATCCTTCCTCTGCTTCCTGTAGATGCTATAAAATCTGTGCTGAACATATCATATATGTATGCTTAATCCTTCGAGTTATGGCTTAATTCTAGGCGTAAATAGCTAAGTATTTTTTTAGCTGCATTCCCAGCTAAACCGACCAAAATCTATATTACTAAATTCTTGCCTTTTTAATCCTCATTATTGTCCAATGGAAGATTTGAATGCTAAAAATGAAGGAATATGTCCTCTCCTGTGTCCACATGAATTCGTGGATTTTCTTCGAATTGCCTAGAATGTATTGTATTTGCTGTTTTACGGTAGCAATTCAGGGTAAAAGATATTGAAATCCATGGGATTCTGGCGTATACAGAAATGTATGATTTAGAAGACAATGTGGTTTTTGGTCTCGAAGAGCAGATCAAAATGCTTTAATTTTCTATCTAGGATGGGTAATTGGGAAGTAATAGATCAGAAATAGAAAATAAGAAAGCCCCCCCCCCCCCCCCCCCGACACACACACATCTTCTGTCAGTTATAGGGATAATCTCTCATCTGCATTATGTCTCATGTATAATACCCTCACAGACATCCGTTACTGTCAAAATCCTTAAGGCAAATCTGTTCCGGATGATGTACATAAATTGGAGGATGGATTCAGGTTGTTTGAGACAGAGTTGCAGGGGACGCCCTGACAGGGGTTCCATGTATTATGCTCCAAAATCTCTATTGGTTAAAATCCGTTGTCATACCAGGCAGGATAGTTTAGAATAGTTTAGTTCAGAATAAAAAAAAACTTTTGTTTTTATCTTCCAAGATGTCGCAATCTCTCGCAAGGTTCATCCAGAAGGTGACGCCATCGACAGTCACATTGCACAGGACTATCACGACTACAGGCGGTGGGCTATGGACGTCCAAATACACCTGTGAGTACCAGACACTTATAAGCGAGTAGCATTAACTAACTAGGTATGCATAGCATGCAGACCATTTTGTAATATAGGATCTACATTTCGACTCTAAAGAGTCTTTCCTTGTGTTTTATAGATATAATACCCGATAAATAGCATGAAAATTCCTTGAAAATACAATTGTAATTGCGATTGCTTTAAATTTCAGCCACAACAGTATATACTGCAGGAAGAAAACAAGATAACGTGACACATAATGAAATTCCTCAAATGAATGGCAGGAGCCTGGAAATGTTCGTGCAAACCGCAGAAAGGTTGCCTTACCATGAGACAAATAACTTCTGCAACAATTTTGATGACTTGAGGGAAATAATAACTCCATCTGACGATCTCTTCAGGCGATGGGTTTAAGTAATCATACTGCTGAGACAATTTGCTAAACATCCTTACATAATGTCTTATATAGTGGAATTCAACAGCCGTAGAATCTAGGCTCAGAGCCTATCAGATCTCTCCAAGCTGAGGGATCCCATTAGAATCCCGTTAGGACGGTAGTGTTGGGTCTATCGAGAACTGGGAAAGCGGGAGGGAAAGCCATTATAATGGCTATAACAACTATAGCATATACCGATCTTATCCCATACGATAGGCTCTGAGCCTAGACTGTATAAACCTCTTCATGGCTACTGGATTAAATTAGTGGTCCACTTTGCTGTAGTTACTCTTGTGCGAACATATATTTATTTCTGGTCTGTTTCTTGAATGCTTGGTGTGATGCGAGATTATATATAACTTTTATTGCACTTATTTTGTATACAATGTGTATCCGTTTCATGAATAAGTTGGTGTGTCTAATTCGAGAAATTCCAATTCGATAATCAATATGTCGGTGATAATATAAGAAACTAGGTTAAATACATGTAAAATAACGAAGGCAAATGCAGCTGACCTTTATATAATGACATTTTTATTTAAAGTATTCATGCAGCTGATATTGTTATATATGATAGTATACGGCTTAATTATAATTGTGTAGAGCTATTTGATATACATTTGTATCTCATCATTACCTTTGTGTATTAAGGAGATATTTGGCGTAAGAAAAATAGGTTAGGTCAAGCTTACTGATTCATTCGCTCTTTTATTGAATTAATTTATTATCTACGCAGTTTTATGAAACAACGTGTCTAGAGTGGGATACGTTGTATACACGTGTACACCCAACCCTGCCACCTGAAGTGCCGGAATTACTTTTGGTAAAAGTCCACAAAATGACTTTAAAATGTTTCTTTGTAGATTATTAAAGGCATATATCAGCACATAACTCATTGGTTTCAGTCGCTTGTCGACTATTGCACGCTCATTAATTAACCTAGCTGTATCATTAGTTCTCTCTGTCTTGGGGTATCCACTAGCACGATAAGTTACACCAACATCTTGCACGTCAAACATGTATCGTGGCCGATACCACGACAGTTATCTTGTGCTCGTCGTATGGTATCCATTACCACAACTAAAAGGCCACGGCAATGGCCAAGATAACAGCTAGTTCTGATAAAAAAAAACTGCACCAAAACTTTTTAAATTGCACAAAAATACATTATATAGTATATAATTATGAAATCATAGTGAAGTCAATAATCACACATGGTTATATTCATATCAAAAGAAAGGTATTTTTATGCTCTACAAGTGCCTAATTGATACTTAGTTAGGATCTCCAATTGGTGTTGAGTTATGCCCCCAAAACTGAAAATAAAGCCATAAAGATTGCGGCCATCTTCGATTATGGGACCGAATGAGTGAGATCTGCCTCTGATATTAATTCATTATGTAGTTCAATTGTGTAGTCATAGAAAGTTGCTATTGTTCTTGATAAAAATCCATATTTTTAGATATACAGACTTGACATACATACTGGCCCACCCCCTAGGCGGTTTTTTTTGGTATAAATGTACATACATGTTGAGAGCATAAAGAGATCTTCACGAACTGAAACTAATTGTTGTTCTCTGACTTTACGATGCTATTTCAATGTATTGTCTTCGCGCAAATTTTTCTATTCATTGCTTGCTAATAAATGCCGAATGAGACAATCTCTTTAAATACCATTCTGGTGGTTTATCCTTAATTACATATACATACGTTCTTTCCATTCAAATAGTCATAGAAATAACATAACGGGAGACTGGAAGCTATGGGCTAGACATGGAAATGTTGAGAATTCCCATAAATGTCTGAGTTCATTCACCTTAATTAGGTCAAGCTTACTCAATTTTGTGATGTCATTGTACCAGTACCATGGAACCTCTTGATATTATAATACATGTATCAGCTTTGTGTAGCAACAAAGTGAGAAAGAAAACTAAGTACGATCCATATGCATGCTTCACGTACGTCCTCAGAGCAAAGCACATTTTTTCCCAAACTACCCAGTTTTATTGACTTGACCTTAAGCAACTATGCCCAATCGACACTCGTGATAAATTTACATATCTGAAGATCCAGGTGTATGATTTGGATGTATGAATTATGTGTTTGAATATGTCATTCTAGGCAGGTTATGTAAATACCTCCCTGTTATATAATTCTAGGATTATCATGGTCGACGTTTTTGGCGAAAATATATAATTATATACAATATATGCTTAGACGAGAACTATGGAGGAAAATCAAAAGCGAAAAAGGTAACTAAATTGCAAGAATACGTTGATAACCTCAATTATTAGGGTGTTCAGAATCTAATTCTGTGAAATATGACAAATGTATCATTGAAGTACGTCGGAATTCCAAACCTGATGGGGGGAATCGAAATTGCGAATACACTAATATTAACGAAACCTTGACATGCATGTATAGGCTACATAATGCCTTTCAAACAGAAATAATGCTCCATCATTTGAAAGTTTAGCATTGTTATTGATTACAAGTTATTGATCAAGGACATCTATCTCTCTTAAAATGTCCCAAGTTTTGAAAATAGCATCAGAAGTATGAAGGCTATAGCGACCCATATGAAAGATGAGAAATGGAGATAGATTAATGAGTTGGTGCCATTATCGAACCTTCCCTCGTCAACCTACTAATCACTTGAACGGGTAATAAGATATATGGTTCGTCTCTGGATGTTCCTTAAACGATTTTAAAGGCCTTTAGCAGCTATAATTTACGGGATTAAGGCACATAATAGTATGGAATTTTGCCAGTGATTGGATACTAAAATGAACGTCTGGACGTGATGGGTTTTCCGAATGATACATGGATACATAAAAAAGATGATACATGGATACAAAAAAAATCCACCCGTTTCCATCTTTGAAACAATTACATTTAGGCGTATCTCAAACAACTACAATGTAGAATTGGGTCTCGCCGTATTATTAATTATGAGCCCTGAGACATACGTTGATAGCAGACAACGACAACATTATCATACAACTTTGAAAATTATACAGGCCACATGAATCCACTAATGAGATTGAAGCTTTGTATAATCGATTGATATGTTTGTAAGGCCTCTATACATACTTGGCTTCAATATTCCTAAATGAATAAGCGAGTAATACTTGCTCAACAGCTCAAGAAAAACAGTCCTATATTTCCTATTTCCTACATAATTGTAACATAATTAGATAATATAATGTATACTTATATTATATGTAATACTTTATCATAATATACACGCGTATAATGTGTATACATGTGAAATCATAATAAACATGCCCTTTAAGGAACGTGCATTTTGTTATCGTCTTTTCACAATATGTCTGCCCTATCATAGCATCAATCGTGCATACATGCATTCGCCATTTACAGAACAGACAATGGCCTGCCAACTGACGTGATAGAAGAAGTATATTATTTGAAAGCGAGCCTTCGATGAAATCAGAGTACCTTGCCATGTGGGAGGCCTTGGATTATATTACTCACTGGACTACCATTCTCCCAGTCCTGCAGCAGTCCTTTACCTGGGCCTACATTGTGATTGGAGAGCTCTTGTGTTGGTGCTTATGCGCAGGTAGGCTTGGGAAATAGACAATCATTTGTGGAAAGCCGGGAATGAGAACACATCACACGCCGACTCAGGAGATTATGCCTCTCAACTATAGAGTGATATGTATACATGTGGATTGAGGACAAAAAATCATGGTAGACCTGTGAACTTAAATACAACCATGTTAGAAAATTGTTGCAAGTAGGATCTTCATCTATGGAAGCTTTTTGATGTGTCACCAGAAAGAGATATATTTACGTTTCGGTAATTGTTTTTCAACTTCCATTCCCGGATACCAGAAAAGATGTCAAACCGATGGATGTACACGTTTATGTCATTATCCTTCTTTTTCGGGGTAAGTACATAAAAGAGTGGCCTTCGCCTTTTTCGGAGGTAGGGTAGGCCCACTCAGACAGTTTACTCAATCAACGATTATAATACATGATGTATTCCATTAACAAAAGCGATCTATACCTTCTTTTTTTAATCATTTTTATTCAGGTTAATGAGCAGTTACATCAGTGTAACAAAGTATGCGTTAAGTCATGGCTCCCCAGTTCACCGGTAAGGTGGTCTCCCACTGGGCCCTGAGCCGGAGAGAGAGAGAAAGAAACTAGAATTTCAATACATTAAATTGGTGTATAATTCAATTTTAGTCCCTTAATTTGGACGAAACAGGAAGTGGAAAATTCTCACACTGTATGTACATACAATAAAGCCTACTGTAGTAGGAGTGAGTGAGTTGGATTGGTTGCTTTACGCCCTTATCCCTACTGTAGTAGGTTAAATTTGATAATTCGTTTAAAGTGTCACAAAACCCCAAAATATTATAAGAAGATCAACTTCTTTCCTATCATTCAAATGTAATCGCCCAAATATTACTTAATGAAACCTAATACTTAGTGAGTTTTACCCATTTAAAGGAGGGGAAAAGTAGTTCCACAGTTTAACACTCCATTCAAAGCGCCACCGTTTGTCTACGTCACAAATTTTAAGTGCGCCTAAATCTTGAAATTAACATGCAACATACATAATACACAAGTCTGGTAATAGCTGCTATAAAGAAAGGGGATCAGGGTGGGGGGGGGGGGTGCAGACCCAAACAAACAGCATGTATAATTCTCTGGACAAAACAATGGCTGACCTCTCATAACAGGTGTCTTGAAATACCTGCATTGAATAACTGTTTCAATAGGGGATTTGCATGTGCTATGTGCTTTGCATTACAATGCATCCTGGAGAGGATTCTTATTTTGTCATCCTTTATGTTACATCCATTATAACAATACAAATATTTGGCAACATTTTTATCGAAAATTGCAAGAATGTTTTCACCAATATCATAGCTTGTATAAATGCTCTATGTTAGCGAAATGCATGATGGGAAAGATGGGGACATGTGTTATGGAAACATGTATAAACGTGAATATTGGTATTAGAGCATTTATAAATACACCATGCTAAATATGGCATGTTTTTTACAGATTTTATACTGTACCATTAGTCCCATAATTCCATGCGAATCTAGATTCGATATGGCGGCTATGCAAATCCCCTATTGCTGGGAGGGTGGCCTAAAAGTAGGTAGATTATGTACTTTTTCAACTAAGCTTCCTCAATTTGGGCCTGTAAACGACATAAATGGGGTAAAAAATGAGACTATGGCGCTGTACTTATGAATCCATAAAGTTGGTTGTCCTAAAAGTGACCTGGAACCCGTTTAATGACACTTTAAAGTCATTGAAGGTTTCTAAGGATTGTACTTCAGCATTCAAGTTATTCCATTCAGAGGTAATATTTTAATACATAGATTTCTTAAATTGTGTTGATCTTGGTAAAGTAATATTAAATAGAGGAGCTTCTGCTCGTCTTGTACCAGTATTGTGACGGCACGCTTCAGGTTTTTCACCGATTTTAAAGTAGCCAGATTTTAGTATATTAAATCGGATTCTATTTGCAATAGTCATAGTGTTTGTTCTTGTATGTAGTTCAAGTATACTGGTCCGCGGCTCACTTAAAGGGATTAGTCTTAGGAAGTTATTCTGTGCTCTTTGAATTTTGGTAAGGAGTTTTTCTGTACAGGGAGTGAGTGATAATAATTGTATGTCAAAAATAGGGATGACAGTACCTATAGTAATGCATCAGGCGAAAACGGTAACAGGGTAATTCTGACTGGAATAAAATTAAGTCAGGAACACTCAAACGAGACCGATTATGTATTTAATTATGAAATATATGTTTTTAAATGACAATGAGCCTTCGTGTTTTTTTCTCTTCTGTGAAGCTAATATGTGTTCCTCATTAAGTAATTGCCAACCCCCTGCATGTATCATTAACTACGACCACCCCACCCCCACCCCCGCGGACATAGAAGAGGAGGTAGCCTTTGAGAATGAAATAGTATTTTATGAAGAATTACAGTAGTAATTATGGAAGAAGGTGTAATCAAAATTATCATTAATTATAATATGTCTTCCTCTTAAGTAATTGCTAACCCTAGAATTATAAAACAAGCGCGCGGTCAAAGGGATACCGTGTGATTCGGGGTTTACTAAGCTATATAGACTAGGATGAAATGTAGCCCGTTCACGTTATTTGTTTGTTTGCATTTCATTTTTATTTTGCTTATTGATTTATTCAAATTGATCTTACGAATACAATGTTAAATAGATTATGGTATACGGCACATTGGCACATTCCTTCAGAATGCCCCTACGGTATAGGCGGCGGACATCATTCATAACTAGCTGCGGGGAGAAGAGCTTGGAAAACGCTCTTTAACCTCAGTGGCTGTAATTCCTTTTTTTAATAGGCAAATGCGACTTAATTGTTACTTCAGTCTCATCGAGAGTATGATTTATGGTTATAAATGTACCCATGTGTATTTTTGGACATTTATGATTTCTTAATTATATTGGGGTTGGTTACATTCAGTATGGCTACATTCAGTAAATTATAAGCTCTGTTTAACAGCCACGATGGCCGTAAAGAATTGTCCATTTCTTAGCTATATATCGAGTGCAATGCTTGGAACTTTTTCAGTTGTAAGGTATGATATAATATTCCCATTTCAAAGAACAGATTGATAATACAAACCTTCTTGATAAAGGTCACATATAGGCTGAAACGTCGGACACTAACGAGAACAAGCACAAAGCTCGCGTCTTCTTTGTTATGGTTTATCATCACCTTTCCTGCGTGATCATAATTACACAAAGATTGATACTGTAAAACAACACCTGTCAGTGAACACATATCTTTGTTATGACTGAAGTTGCTCTCACCGGTTGATACGTATATGCCCCAGCATAACTGATGTCTTCTATTTTTAAATTAGCAAGATTTAAAATGGGTTTGTCATCGCTATTAAAAAGCCACCTGCTGAGTTTATTCCAGAGAATAAGTCTGAATAATAACACCAGAGCAAACACCCTCCCAATCAACCGAAACATTCAACCACTTGGTAGCCTCTTAGGGCCTATGAACAGCGCCGATAATCCCCAAGCTTGTAAACCAAGAGACATGCGGATTATAATAAAAGGATTGGAAGAGAGAGATGACATAACTCTAGAGGACAGCCTAAATGACTTGCTCAAGTCCCTACAGGTAGACGTAAACTTTTCTAACGCTGAGCGCCTAGGTAAACCAAGTCCTGACGAGGAAAGATCTTATCCAAGACCAATAAAAATAACCCTGCCTACTCTCAAAGACAAAATTAATGTCTTCAAATGTTTCAATAGATTCAAATCAAACCAGCTCTTCTCTCATCTTAGATTCTCCTCTGACTCGACAGAGGAGGAGCAAGTCTATCTTACCGAAGCTAGGACTATCGCAAACGCAGCGAAAAATTTGCATGGGCTAAATGCTGGGCCGAAAGGCTTTTCTGTGTACATCGACGGCGATGTTTATGACAGAGAGAACTTCGACAAACTTCCAAATGGAATTACTTTGGAAAACGCGTCCACTATAAACACTCCCGACGGCGTGGCATTCCAGTCGCACTCCAGCCCACTTTCTAACCTCTACCCGTGCGAGATCAAGGACCCAGAGAGCGACTGGGTTGCGCCATCCGCAGAACACTTATACCAGATAAAGAAGGCGGTACACTCCAAAGCAGACAAGTCTCTGATTGAGAGGATAAAAGCGGTGAAAAACCCATACGTGGCCAAGAGACTGGGCAAACAAATACCAAAGTTAGACTCGTGGAAGGACATTGAAGATCAATAATTGAAAGAGTGCATTCGCTTAAAATTCACCCTAAACCTCGACCTAAAAGCGAAGCTTCTGGCATATAAAGAGGACTCATATTTTTATGAGGCCACTTTAGATCCTCACTACGGCTGTGGCTTATACCTCTCGGATGCACCAACTATAACCAAAGACAGAGCAACCGCGGCCTCACACCACAACGTCTGTGGAATCTTGTTGGCTGAAGTTAGGAAGGAAATAACGTGATGCCTAATTACAAGATATTGATAATAGGCGACTCCCGGTTAAGGAATTGGGAAAACTATCTAAATGAAATCCTTACTGAGAACAATTGCGCCAATATAGAGCTTACCTGCCAACCAATCCCCGGCGCTAGGCTCAGTTATATTGGTGACCAGGCAATTGCGAGGTATGATTTCAAACAATTTGACCTGGCCTATGTAATTGGAGGTATTAATGAACTAACCGAGAAAATAAAAGGACAGCATATTTTCCCAAGATTCACCTCCGCAAGTGACGCTCTAACACATCTGCAGCAGGAGATAAATACTCTGATCTGGAAACTGAATGCAGTCGCGAGAGCAGTAATAGTCACAGAAATCATTGGCATTCACCTATCAAAATACACAAAAGGATGGCTTGAAGATCCCACAGCTCAAGATGTAATACATGAAATAATTGCTGGCATAAATAGATACATCAGGAAGCTAAATAGGAAAAACAAAATGATCGGCCCTCACTTCGAAGGAGTAGTGCACAAAAAGAGGGGCTCAACTATCGACCACCGTTATGAATCCAAAACTTACGACGGCCTACACTATAGTGAAATAACAATCGCCAAATTCACAAACCTCACTTATACTACGTTTAACCGCAACATTCAAAGCATGCTAAAAAAATCTACCTAGGCAAACACACTTGTGTGGCAATGCCTGGGACTTGATTAACCAGCACATGCATTTTAAACGATCGTATAACTTTGCAAACACACTAGTTGTGGCAATGCATGATTTTTGTATCTCTTTGTATATTTACTTCAAATTTACCTTCAAAAACTTTCTCACACTCATATGCATATAAATTTTTTCCATGTATCTAATATGTATATAAACTAAATTGGAACTAGGTATATGTTTTTCTCCTCCTTCCCTACAACCCCCTTTATAATTTACTCGCTATATTACATTTCTCATTATTACATTATCTCGACGCCAAGTCAAGCTAACACATACAAATGTGGCAGAGCTATGAATTAGACTATTTTAGAGTTAAACCTTTTCTCGATCCATTTCTCTATTTTTTCTCTATTCACATCCTGTATTACATATCCTATTCACCATTCAAGCTAACACTTATAATGTGGCACAGCTATGAACGATCTGAACAAGTTAGAATCCCCTATTTGTCTATTATCTTTCTCCATCATCTCTACCGGCCTCTTATATCATACTAGTGAATCATACTAACACACACACTGTGGCAAAGTATTGATGAATCCAGTATTTAAATCATCCCCCCCCCCACCTTCTTTGTCTGTTTCTCCACGAGCGGAGAACCCCGCCCCCTTATCAACAAAACACCAAACCACTATACTCCACCCTTCCTCGTGGGAGTATCCGCCTACCCCCTCGGAGGAAGCAACCCCCCACGCCAAACCGGCCCAACCCGTGCAGTTATCTGCCCTGGGTTCACTATGTCATTACCAAAAGGACTCTCTATCACACACCTAAATACTCAAAGTATGCTAAACAAATTCGATACTCTAAAAATAGAAATCTCCAAATTAAACCCAGCAATAATAGGGCTCTCAGAAACCTGGTTAAATACCAAGATATCAGACGACCAAATAAATATCCCAAATTTTAACATGTTAAGAGTAGACAGGACATGGACAGAAAATAATAATCCCCAACCCAAGAGAGGGGGAGGGGTAGCACTATATATCAAAAACCACATTAATTGTACTCTAATATCGGAAGTCAACATCAGCTCAAAACATGTAGAATGTATATGGGCTAGACTAAACTTAAACTTCACCAAACCCATCTTCGTGGGCTGTCTATACAGACCACCAAATGGTTCTACTGAACAGTTAATAGAGTATCTTACTACCACCCTTTCTCAGCTAACCTCAAATGCTAAAGCGGAAGTGTTCATTATTGGTGATTTCAACATAAACTATCTAGAAAATAGCAAAGATAAAAAACTTTTGAAAGAACTGGAGTCAAACTTCAACTTAACGCAAAAGATAACCACCCCCACTAGATTCCACTTAAACAAAGATAAATTACTAACAGGATCTCTAATAGACCACATCTATTCGAACTCTGACATAGTCTCGCAAGCTGGAGTTCTGAACTCCAATTTAAGCGACCATGAAATGACATACGTGACTAGAAAGAAAGCAAAAACTAAATTTGAATCGACTATCAAAATGAGTAGATCCTATAAAAACTTCAATGACCCAGACTTTAAATTCAAATTAAGAAATGAATTTGATTGGGACAAGTTTTTGGAACTCACAGACCCAGTCGAAGCATGGCAACTAATCCTCTCAAGAATAACTACCCTCCTAGATCAAATAGCCCCTTTTAGGAAGATCAAAATTAAAACCAGCAACGACCCTTGGATAACACAAGAAATTATTGACCAAATAAAAGAGAAAAACAGAGCCAGAAAAGTAGCTAAAAACACCAAATCGGAGTTGGACTGGCAAACCGCAAAAACTCTAAGAGCATCAACCAACCACTCTCTCCAAAACGCCAAAAGAGACTTTATTTTAAGTGAATTAGAAAATAACGCAAACGACCAGAAAAAATTCTGGGAAATTATAAATGTAGTATCCCCCTCAAACAAGAAGTCCAATACTCTAAATCTAACAGATGATTTGAACAACCCCATAGATCAAAAAGAAACCCCCCAATACGTAAATGATTTCTTCATCAACATAGCAACTACTCTAACCAAAGGTCTAAAACCAAACTGGAACCCCAACTACCCACCAACACTCAGCTCTATAGAAAACATTAGTACCAACGTAAACGAAGTCTGGAAGCTTGTGAAAAATATAAACACTACCAAATCATCATCCATAGATCACCTCCCCAACAGAATTCTAAAACTAGCCCTACTAACCTTATGTAATGAATTCACGCATTGTCTAAATCTATCCCTGAGCACCGCTACTGTCCCCCCAGAATGGAAAATAGCCAAAATCATCCCACTCTTTAAAGGAGGTAACCAAAACAAAATAAATAACTATAGACCAATAGCATTACTTCCCACTCCCAGTAAAATCATAGAAAAAATTGTACACACCAGAATTTATGAATATCTCGAAGCTTATGACATACTAAATCCCAAACAATTTGGTTTTCGACCAGGAAAATCCACAATAGGTGCAGTTAGCAAATTCACAGACGATATAGCCTGGAACCTTGACTCCAACATAGACACCCTAGTATCTTATATCGACTTCAAAAAAGCCTTTGACATGGTGAACCACGTAATTCTTCTTCAAAAACTTAATCATATTGGCATTAGAGGGAAACTACTTAACTGGTGCAAGTCCTATCTCCATGACAGAAAACAGCTTGCCATAGTAAACAACCTCACCTCAACACCAGTTTCGGTCTTAACAGGCGTACCTCAAGGCTCCATAATTGGCCCTTTGCTCTTTATTATTTTCATTGATGATCTGGCCAAAGTAATTAGAAACTCCCACCTCTCATTATACGCGGATGACACCATCATCTATATACACGGTAGAAAAGTAGACGAATTATTTGCTCAGATGCAATCTGCCATTGATGATTTACATAGTTGGTGCAAATGCAACCTTTTCCTAGTCAACGCAGCTAAATCAAACCTAATGTTCTTCACCAGATCCTCAAAGAACAAAAAAATAGCTAAGATTAGATCTATTTCCTATGAAAATAATGAATTAAAGCAAGTTGGTAGCTATAAATACCTAGGTCTAAGTATTGATGAGGGACTAAACTTCAAAAACCAACTAGCTCACCAGATTAAGACGGTAACCTACAAAATTCATCAGCTCCACAGAATAAGAAAATACATCAACCCAACATCAGCAATCAAAATTTTCAAAACAAAAATCCTACCTTTTTTTGATTACGGGGATATTCTAATCCATAACACCCACAAACCCTCACTAGACAAATTACAAAGGCTCCAAAACAAAGCGATTAAACTATCACTTGGACTACCCCATGATACTCCAACAGATATACTCCATAGCAGAGCTAGAATCCCCCTACTAATCAACAGAAGAACAGTTCGCCTCCGAACATTAGCGTTCAAAAGAAGCAAAGACGCCAATTTTACAAATCCCCCCAAAAGAGAAACTAGACAGAATGAGGCCCCAACACTCAAAATCCCCCCCTACAGAACTAGATTTGGTGAGAACACAATCCAGGTAAAATCAGCAAAATCCTGGAATGAACTGTCTGCCAAACAGCGCAATATAGGAACGATTGAAACCTTCAAGTCAAATCAAAAGCTATGGCTAAACACCCTATTCACCCCAATAGACTAAGAACCACGACCTTTCTTCCCGCCCCCCAATGCATGACCTCCCTCTTTCTCCACTGATCCTTCTCTTTCCCCTTACTCAAACCAAGAACTGCTAACACTAAGAGTACAATCTCCGAGTACAAAGTGGCAAAGTAGTATCTTATCTTATCTTAATATACCTATTTCTCACATACCTCTCCGAATCGAACCACTTTCTTCTATAAAACCTGTTGATTATCTTGATACATTGAATTAAGACAACGAAATCAAACTTTTCTTTTCTTGAAGCGTAGCCAACACTCATGATTAAAAACACCAGCTAAGAGTGGCACAGCAACGACTTCTATAAATGTAAATATTGTACCTTACTGTATATACAGGTCTTTGTCACCTGGGGCAAGTGAAAAGCCCAATTGCTGGGACTTGAGCTACCCAGTATAAATAAAAGCTTTAAAAAAAAAAAAAATATTTACAAAAGATAAAGATCATCGTTTGTACAACAATGTGTACATCCACCTCTATGAATTTAATTCGTGGGATGTAGTCGCTAAATGTTGCGATGCTATCTTATTTATAGCATTCTAAGTAATGAGGACAATTGCAAAAACGCAAATAAAAAATACCATCGTGTAAATTTGAAGACCATGAAAGGCTCTGCATTGTCTAAAATGCGTTATTTCGCTATTCTTATGATTCTTAATGTTAAATTACTGCCTCTTAAACATTAATATAACATCAAATGGTGTTCTATGCATGTACGACGTTTACTTTTGTCCCCAGGTCCAGTGCATTTTATGTTCTTTTTTCTCCAGTCTAATTAATACTATCCTTAACTCCTGGTAGGCCTACAGCGTGATTATTAATATATGTTATACTCCGAAAAATTGCGTGGTACAAAATAACTAATTTAGCATGCTGCTAAAACACTCATGACAATCAACTTTCCAAGCAGATCTATGCTACAATGGATAAGCAGAATCTTTGCCACTGAATGTAGCTAAGTAGACTAATATGCCTACTTGAAAGCTGTTCACGTGTGCCTAATATCCCATCAACGTTTTGGCATGGATACTTTTGGGTGTTTGTCCCATTCTGTTGGGACAACATAAAAACATATTACGTGGATACCAGTCACTCAAACACACCCATTATATAGGGAACTAAGGCTCAATGATTGTACAATATAGGCTGATAAACCTTTACAGATATCTCTTTTGTGAGTTATTCTTCAAGATCCCATCTGTTAAAACGATCTACTTTTACTTTTATGGGACCGCTCAGGACAGACTCTTTGGGCCTTACATTTTGGGATCATTCCAGTCATTGTAGCATATTATGTGTAGTGGCGTCATTATCGCTCCAATGAGTAGATTTCCCTTCTGTGTTAGAAGTAACTAGGAACAACACAGTATCCTTGCCAAATGGACTAGCATTTCAATCTACTGAAATTGTAATTCAGTGACTTGTAAAATTTTCTTTTTATCAGTTATAGTTGAGAAAATCGTTGTAATAAAATGGAATACTTTCTCGGAACAATCCTTTTTTTAAATGTTTTTCACTTGTGTGATATACCTTTCAAATAGAGAAAAGAAAAATATTCAATAGTCTTACATCGAAATAAGTTACCTAAATTAATTCATTTTACTCGTAAATGGTATAATCAAATCAAACAAAACATATATGTAACAAAATTTCATTCCACAAGGAGTATCTCGATTTGGAAACGTATATAAACGTGTATGTATATAACTATATATGTACATACATACATCTTATTTTATCAATTTACCCTCTTAAATTATGAAACAATCCTCCTGTTAACCCATAAGTTGATTAATATGCTTATTTCTATTAGATCGTATAGGCCTAACCTATTTCCCGCCGCTCGCAAATATACCACACAGTTTTAAATGCATCACCTAATAAATTAGTTACGGATGTAGCAATATTGATGGTAATTGTGTATTTGAGAGCAGGTAGCGGCATGCATTATGCATTTTGAACATCAAGTCAATCACGCTGCTGCAAACAAAAATAAATGTAGGTATTTCTGTTCTGGGCACTGGACTGGAATGATCCCAACAGTATCAACCCGGGCCATTATCAAGTTGTGATCATGGAGAAAAGCTATCTTTATATAACAATTTATTTTATAGTTATTCGGCAACGGATTCAGTGTTATTCACAAATACCTGTGTCTCATTCCCTTTCCATTTAATTACTTGCAGGCAATCATGTCGTCACATGACCATGATAAGCACGGTCCTACTTCCACAGCAAGTACAATGCGGACCGACACTGCTAGCTCAGGATCTCATATGAATGGAGATCCACATGCAATGAATGGTCCTGATGGACATCATTCACACGACGCGACAACCATCACCGGGTCATCATTGATGAATCATAACCAACACTCACCTTCTAGGTATCTCACAGATTTTGGGGCATCCCAAAAGGCTTCTTTCAAATTGTAACATAAATATATGTTATTTTTACTTCATGAGAAAGCACATGTAGGAGGTGAAAGTACATTGTGTAGAATAATTATTCTCCGTGAACATTCATTGTAGATGGGTAGGCTACTATTTTGTAAACAATTTTAAATGTTGTCCCTGATCCATTTTTCCGCATATTATATAGTTATTGTGAGAACTGCTTTAACACCATTTTTGTTCCCTTTGAAATACTCGGGACAAAAATATTTTAGAATACGAAGTATTATAATCGCACATTAAATATATGTAATATCCATATATATGTAAAGGAAAGTTGCTTTACCTGTCCTTAAGTAATCAGCACGGCGACCATGAACGAGATGAAGGTGGACTTGGTGCCCCGCCATCACATGATGACGGCCAGGGAGGAGCGATGGGTCATGGGGAACATGGTGCTACATTAGATACTAACCAAAAAAGTGGCCACGGCAGTGACTCTTCCAAAGGACATTATGTGAGAAACTTGTTTTACCCCATTAAAAATCGTATTCCGCACGAGGAAGTAATGGCCATTAAAATAATAATATTAGAGTCACGATAAAAGCAAGAGTTGAGAGTAGAGTTGATTTGAACATTGAAAGAAAGCAAAGCAACCAAAACTTCACATTATCAAATGTTTTACTCCGGATAATATTAAAAGTACCGGCATGTTAACCCTTTTCACAAATTGTAACTACCTTAACATTAATTGAGAGATAATTGATAAAACTGTGAGAAGTTGTGAAAAAGAGGTTGAAAAGGTTAAAAATACATTGGAGACATATGACTTGTATATACTCGAAAATGTGGTGGGTGGTTTCCTTCATCAATCTGGAAACCCTCCTATCCAGTTAAGTGGATCAATGATCAATTTGATTCAGACATTATTATGAGATATAGGTCAAACGCTTCCATGCAATGGAGTTGGTTTACCTCTGCTGATTCGTAATTACCCAACATCAAACTTGTTCTTAATGGAGATAACCTTATAGGATAAAATATAACATTTCTTTTTTCTAATTTCAAAGATGTCTCTCAAAGAGGCATCCATTGACATTGTATTCACGCAGTAGAGTGCGGCATTGTTTGTGCTCTGTATAGCGTGTGCTGGAAAACGTTCACGATATTCTTATGCCCTTTAGCCTATGAGTAATGTTCATGTACTTGGAGGTACTGGGTTGACTAAAATAACGCTGTATATTTTCATTTGCAGGGGTTTTTCCATACAACGACTAACACAATACTCCTCTTTGAAAGATGGACTACGGGCTCTACTGAAGGTAGGCCTACAAATGTTTAAACCTAATGACATTTGAAGGGAAACCCACAGCATATTTTCGATTTTTTGTATATAATTAATCACTGAGATATTAGTCTCTGGTAAAATAATTCCTAGCTGAATTTGTTCAAAGGATATTAGGCCATGAGCTGAGCCTCAAAATGTGGCTAGAAAATGAGTTTCATTTCCGCTTTTTGACAGCAGTTTCCAATTGTTAATACTCTATATTATAATATATCAAAAGTTCTCCATGTAATTCCTTGCAGTTTTTGAGAAATTCGGCATGGATTCTGGCAGTGCAAAGCATATGGAGGCAATAACCTGGCTTCATTTCTTATAACAATTTTAATAATATCATTATTTGATGTATCTTTTTTATGGATTCCAGATCTCCTTATTCCGAATCTGCCAAGTGCCACTCTATAACCTTTGAGGATGTTTTTTTATTATTGACGTTTGAAAAAAATAGTTCAATCAATTAAAAATATTTACTGGATCTAGAATCAATAAAGTGTATTTAGTATAATAATCGACAGAAAATAATGTGCCCTAAAATTGTTATTATTTGACCTGAGATGTCAGCTGCATTACTTCCTGAGTTATTTGAAAAAAAACTCAAAATGACCTTTGACCTTGACCTTTATGATGTCTTTTGCAAATACATGTAACTCGAAAAATAATGCACTGACATCTTAGGTCAAATAAAACATTTTAAGGGCACATTATTTCCTATCAATTGTTATCAGTCAGTTGATTCTAATTCTAGTAAATGATATTTTTATTGATTATTTTATCGATTTATTGGTTTTTATTGATTTTTTACTTTTTTTCCCCAACGTGAAGAACTAAAATTCCTCAGTGGTTACAAAGAGATAACTTAGCAGATTCGGAATCAGGAGATTCTGGAAATTTGGAATCAATCAAAAGACATTGTTATGACCAAAATTGCAAGGTTCACCAAAGAAATGATATTTTGCCCGTGGGCTATTAAAAGTGAAGCCATGTTATTAGTGCCATAAGCTTTGCACTGTCAGAATCCCTGCCCAATTTCTCAAAAACTGCTAGAAATTGCATGTAGAACTTTTTGCATTATAAAATAGGGTATTAGCAATTGAAATATGCTGACAAAATGTAGTGCCCCCGATGCCGGAACGAAAATCACTATTTTGGGGTTCAGCTGAAGGTCTATAGGCCTAAATATATTTTAATTCTACAGGAATAATGTTCGATTTCTTCATATTTTTCAGAAATGGTCGGTGCCTGTATTGTTTTTATGACTGCTGCGTGTCTTTATGAGGGCTTCAAACTTTTGAGACAAACATTATTTCAAAAGGCGAAGCGTTCCAGCGACCCTGTGAAGTCATTCTGGTATACATCACTTTAATTAATTAAATTGTGTGGATAATGATTTGTATTACGCTATGTTTTAGGGTCTTAGTCATATGAAGAATATATAATGAGACGATAATAATATTCACCATTCATGAATGGTCTAAACATCATATTTAATTTTCATGTTCTTTTAAAATAGTTCCCATAGAGTACAGGCACCCATATTTATTTGTTCTGCAAGACCATTTGCGAACTGCCATTAAAGAAATTTCGCTGAAGTAAAATTCCGTCCTTGGTGAAGCAAAAAAATAACCGAACACGAATACAAATCCGGTCTATTATAAAAATCGAAATTGCAGTTTGACTAGAAAGTTGTTTTGTTCAGTCAGAACTTAAAAAGAACCATAATGTATCTTTAGAACAGAACAGTCAGCAGACAATATCGCTCCAGGCTACAGCAAAACCAATCTCAGTCTCACATATTATTACCGTCACTTCCGTCCACAATTCTTATCCTGATATTTTTCTGTCTTTCAGTGGGAAAATGATGAGTAAAATGCACATTTTACAAGTTTTTCTGCATACCATTCAAGTTGTTTATGCTTACATGCTCATGTTGGCTTTCATGTCTTTCAATGGTTGGATTTGCATGGCAATAGCCTTCGGTTCTGGACTGGGCTATCTTTTCTTCGGCATCGACATGAAGCAAGAGGAAGTTTCAAATGAGCACTGCATGTAGTCAAGTGTCCTTGCCTCCGGGCTATTGTAAAGACGAGCTGGGGATATTAGAGTCTATGCCATAAGCCGCAGCCTGTGCCTGTACCAGCTTAATGTACCAGGATGTTCTTGTAAAGTCACGTTGGATACCGTCGTCTGTAAATATTCCAGAACTGCAGCGATGTCCTGGACTTTAAATGTTTCTATATATATACATGTTTATATATATGTGGTGCTATTAAAATCATAAACTTATGTCCTGAGTGCTTTCATTGTAATATATAACATATTTTATTCACATTATACATCATATGAATGTATATTTGGGGAGGTGAATGTGTGTGATGTATCAAAAATAAACGTCATAAATAAACTAAGAAAATGTTCAGGTGGTGAATGGTGAATTTTAAAATTCAAAGTCTGATTTTTAAAATCCAAAGTCTGATATTTGAATCATACTCAGTGGGGACTGGTGGGAATCAGATCGGTGTCTTAGCCTCATTTCATTGATATGCCCCCAAATTGATGTTTTCGACCATTGAATGAGCTGTAAAAACTGACACTCTTGAAACGAATTTCCTGTGCCATCCTATTTTAAAAGATGTCCCTAGTAACACATAATGAACGTGCCATCATATCAAGTGTATGTTAAATTGATGCAATGGACCAAGCACACATTTCAATCAGAGAGCCAAATATATATGATTGTTGTTGTTGTTGATACTTTATTTAGTCATTAATACAAAGGCGACAATATCGATGGGAACTAATCTCCCTAACTAGCGAGGATGCCGAGCCCTATCGGAAAATATTGTTATTTAATACGCAAAGGTAACAATGCTCCCTAAGGTCGACGACAGTAGGGAGGCCTTTGCAAAGATGGGTTTAATTATTTAAGTTTGTGCAAGCAACACTATGCACAAAAGAAAAACAATCAATATTTACAACAGTTACTCAACATAATTGAATAACTGTACCCTTATGAGTCAATTAAAAGTACGGTTCTAAGTAATTTGTTGTACAATTAGAAGGGTATACTAAAGATATGCTAGCATGTAGTAAGAACAATCATTCATAATCAATATAAACAAATACATGTTTGGAATGAGTTTATCACAGTAGGGTGGGTTTTGAGTCTCAATTACTAGTTTTTCTGGAGAGGGGAGTTTTATGTGTTATCAATAGTATTGGAATTAGTAAAGGAAATTTTGATCAATCTTGATGGCTGCTTTTTTGGCCAGTTGCGAGAAGGCTTTGGCAGTATCAGCTTCATGTAAATTTGTATCAAGAGAGTTCCAATAGTATGGTATTTTGTAATAAATAGATTTCCTTATCTGCTCAAGTCTGGGCACTGGACATGTAAACACAATTCTACCTTGACCGTGCTGCCTAGTATTCCTATTTTTCATGGCAATGGTTTTATCATTAAGTCTTAGGCGATATCCCTGTTGTAATAAGTGCAGTCGTCTCCTTTCTTTGAGTGGGAGCAGGCTGAATTGCTCATGAAATTCATCAGTATTTTGGAATCTATTACTTCTAGTTATAATTCTTAGTGCTCGATTTTGAAGAGTTTGGAGAGATGTGAGTCTGGACTTAGTGGCCGAATCGTAAAAAATATCAGATTGATCAAATAGTGGTAAAATAGCTGTTTTGTAGATTTGGGCGCTTAAGTTCACATTCAGCCTGCCCCTCAGATGCCTAAAGAGCCAAAGTTTATGCACAACTTTGCGTCTTGTGTTCATGAGATGTTTCTTAAAGGAGAGGGGGCCGTCGACGACCGTCCCCAGATACTTATAATCCTCTACATTCTCAAGGATCTTTGGTCCTAGTAATAGATTATGGAGATGAGACGTATTTTTCCATTTTGTCCTCCAGGAAGGCCCTCCGCGGAATGTCATGGACTTGGATTTGTCCTCATTCAAGGAGATCTTATTTTTATGACACCAGAGCATGATGTTATCAAGATCCTGCTGCAAGTGTTGGGTGGCAATATCAATATTTTTGTCTACTTTACTGATGATAGTGTCATCAGCAAAGAGCTGCATGTCAGTATTTTTAGTATGGTTATGTAAATCGTTAATATAGATTGAGAACAAGATAGGTCCAAGTGTAGTCCCCTGAGGGACACCACAAGTAACCGGTTGTTTTGAAGAAGTTAAATTATTTGCTACAACATGTGTCTGCCATGCAAGTAATTTTTAAACCATTCTAGTTCATTGCCCATGATTCCAATTGTACCCAGTTTTCCCAGTAAAATCTGGTGATCAACGGTGTCGAAGGCCTTCCTGAAGTCCAGGAATACGGATCTGCAGACTAGTTTGTCATTTAATGCACCATATACTTTGTTAAGAAAGGAAACGACAGCATCACTGGTAGAAAAGCCCGACCTGAATCCATATTGGTCTTTATATAGGATGTCATTGGTTTCAAGATGTGACATAAGTTTTCTCTGTACGACTTTTTCAAGGACCTTCGCCGGCAGACAGATGCTGTAATTGCCCGGGTTTTTCGAACTTCCAGCCTTAAATAGGGGGGTTACTTTGCCCAATTTCCATTTTTCAGGAATACGACCAGTGGTCATAGAAAGTTCTATTAAGTATTTGAATTGGTCAATAAGTGTGAGCAGAATCTTTTTTAGAAGTGGTGTTTTTAAATGAATAAGGCCGGAGGATTTATGTTGGGGGAGAGAAGATATAATTTTATACAGGTCATTAAGGGCAATTCCATCAAACTGGAAGTTTGGAAAATTGGCTTCAGGTCCTTTATTATTGTCATACCTAGTTGACTCATCGGGTGAGAGTGGATCGATGTTGTCAGCCAATTTGGAGCCAATTGTGGCAAAGTACTCATTGAAAACATTTGGGACCTCTTTGGTGTTAACTGCATCTCCATTTTCAGACTCCAATTGTATGTGTTCCATGTTACAAGCCTTTTCAGGACTAATCATGGGCTTTACCTTCTCCCAAAATTTGTGAGGGTCTTCCGAACACTCAAGGAGGGTATTCTTAAAGTAATTATTTTTTAGGGTTTTAGCCATTTTATTTACTTGTCTACGGAGTGCTTTTGCTTGATCTAAGAGGTCTGCAGATTTATATTTCTTGGCTAACTTGAAAAACTTGTCCCTTTGTTTCATTAGTGAGAACAATTCTCCATCTATCCACTCACAGCGAGCTCGAACGTTTTTGAACTCTCTGACAGGACACACCCTATTCAAAATCTGATAAATAAAAGATTCCATAATATGGAATCTTTTATTTATCAGATTTTGAAACCCCACGAAACCCCACCTTCTGCTGGGACTATATTATAGTCCCAGCAGAAGGTGGGGTTTCGTGAGGTGTAATAGTTGGTCCAGTCATGGTCTTTTAATATTTGCAGAAATATATGCTCATCAAAATGAGTGAAGCTTCTAGCCTCAAAGGAGGTAGTAGAAAAAACATTTTTCAGTTTTTTTCTAACCAAATAAATCGGATTATGATCTGATATGTTTATATTTAGAACGCCAGACGTTGTAATAAGTTTAGAGTTAGAGTAAGCATGGTCTATAATGGAGGCCGAGGAGGAGGTGGATCTAGTAGGTGAGGTTATAAATTGCGAGAGTTGAAAGGACTGGGTCATTTTAGACAACTCATTAGAAGGTAGCGTACCATCATTATAATTTATATTCAAGTCACCAAGTAGATAGATTTCATGATTGGCTGGTAATTTAGTAAGGATCTCACGAATAATTTCAATAGCCTCAGCGTATCGGCCACTAGGTGGTCTATAGGCATTGAGGATGATTTTGGTTTTGTGATTATTTTCTTCAAGTAGTAATACTTGGATTTCCAGATTATTGTTACTGGTGTTAAAATCCTTATATTTTTCACAGTCAACGTTCAAACTGTCCTTTATATAGACAGCTAGACCACCTCCTCTCGACTTACCACTAGCTCTATCAAGACGATAAAGTTTGTACGGGGTAATATTCAGTTGGCTAGTATGTGTCCTGTCAGAGAGCCAGGTTTCTCCCAATAAGAGTACATCCACTCCAGACTTGAGCAGAAAGGTCTCCACCTCTTCATAGTTTTTTAACAGACTGCGTATGTATAAACTAGCAATCTTAAATCCTTTGGTACATGCTAGTGTATTCAATAGTTGATCTTGGTCTATGTCATTTAACATGACCAATTCAACTCAGAGAATAATAAGAGATGAAACAACATGATAAGCGGAAACAACATGATAAGAATAGATCTTTATAAGTTTTACTAATCAACCACCATGTAAAGTAGCAATGCTACTAAGAATATATTCAATTCAATTAAAGTAAGACATTGATATCAGAGAATAAGAGAAAAGCCTGTGCCATACAATATATATACACAATTGATTTAAGGTTGTTCAATACTTAAAGTTATGCACAGCATTATTAGGAGCATTTATTCATTGAGGGGAATACACATTGACAGGGTCAGTAACATGTCAACTAAGGAGTGATCACAGATAGTTGATCATAGAGTATTAAGGTATAGGTTTTAAAGCGCAAACAAACAAAGTCAGTTACACTCGAGTTGTGTGTGTAGTTTTGTCGAAGGGAGTTCATCATGGTTTAATATAATACCTAGTATTGTACTCTATTTAAATGTTAGTTTTAGTAAGAATGTTTTTACCGACCTCATTTATAGTGCTTAGAACGACTCACTATATTACCCATCCAGTTGTCATCTAGGTTGGTCGGAAGCAGCAGTGTTGCCACTATCGACGATAGTGACAACATAATCAGAGTTCATTCACATTAAGTGAGTATTTAGCTCCATGGTATGAAATAAGAAATAGAAGGAATGGTAAGAGCAGTAACACAGGTTGAGGGAAGAGTAAACACACACAATAAAGGGTCGAGTGGAAGATGTGATCATAGGTAGCCAGGCCAGAATGCATGATATAATACACAACTTGAGACTTGAATGGAGTGTAGTCATTCATGGTGGCGGAGTTGAATGTGGTGGGGTCATTATATGGGATATAGCATACAACTGGGTTTGGGAGGTGCAGTCAATCCCAATGGAAAGGTCAGCATGCATGGCGGGGCAGTAATCTATTCACATATATAGTCACCATCGACGACAGAGACTATTATATGAGTAATTCTCCCAAACGGGCAGCATTTGATTTCAGGAGGCCATTTTTTTAGAAAAAATAAAATTCGTCCAATCTCTACAATTTTTGGCGTATATGTAGAAGGGGATATCAGCATTATACAGGCAAAATTTGGGAAGGCTGTGCCAGATATTTCGATTCCTACACCTATATTTCAAAAACGCCCATTTTTGCCTTATTTCGCCTTTATTAAGCCAGATTAATCAAATAATATTGTGTAAATTTGAGATGAGATACCCAGTAATTATGCCAGCAATATTAAATAACAAAGTAACAGCTAGAAAATGGATGATGGCTGCCAAGATAGGACCTGGTTGTAACCAAAGTTTGAATGACTTTTTGTCAAAATATCTGTTTAATTTCTATACAGTAACTGTGCTGATATAGCAGGATCTCTTTATTTCTATTAATTATGACGTAACGGTGACACTATAGTCGTAACGGCGACATCCTATCATATGCTCACTCTAATTCAACAGCATCTGTATTTATTCATATCTATACTTTTTACGAAATTCAGGCAGGCCTTAACAATTATTAGAAAAGAGGAAATTGCATAAAAATTTATTTTATTTTAAATATGGGAGTTATTTTACATGTCGTAACGCGACATAAAATATTCCCACACCAGTTCAGGGAATGTTATGCAAGGCAATCACAGGTTTCTGAGACATCGTGGGCTGATAACTTTTCTTTTTACCTAGATATATCTACATATACATCTTCCCTCCACAAAAAACAAAATGAAATTTAAAATTAATTATTCCTGTTGGAGTGTTTCATTGTTTTGAAGCCATTACATGTCGTAACGGCGACACAATTATTCCAAAACAAGATTTTCCAGTCTAAATCAGTTCAAATTAATGAATACATGAATGTTGTGTTTTTTCATAATCATGAACATGTGTGTATGTGTAGAAACCGTTTCTGGTCAGCAGAAGTAATATATTTTCTAAATTAAGCTGTGTATTATATTCAAATTCCATAATTATTATATATTTTCTATCCTAAAAAAGCTCTTTTATCACAATAACGGCGAATATTTTAGCATAACAGCTTTGAAAGGGGGGTTCCCACAGCCTCATTTTTGCCAAGGAATTCGAATAAAGTGGTTATAATCATGTGTGATCATCCCAAATACAGGTTGTAGAGACCCTAGGCTGGAAAACCAAATGCTGCCCGATTGGGAGAATTACTCATATAGAGGATAAGATTCACTACAATGCCATATTACCACATGCTTAATTATCGTGTAACAGTAGCGATTTTCCATGCCCAGTCGTCTAGTAACTCAGGGACAAGATGACACCCGTCTTCAGCTAGGCACGCATAAACATTTCTATGGCGGCCTTTGTCGTTGGGATGTATGCAGCTATTAGTAAAAGGAGTAGGAAGCAGCTGGGACTCATCGGATTAAATATCGCTTTATTGATCATGGTAATCGTGCTGTTGAGACGGTCTTGGTCTGGGTGAGGGGTAGAGAGATGATTATAAACCATTAATTAATTAAATCCATCCCAATAATGGGGCAAAATATGATTTCGGTGGCATGAGGATATACAGCTTTCTCCATCTTGATTTGGATATAGTCCATATCCGAGATATAGGCTTGCGTGGCTTCCATATCTGACTTATGAATAAGTGACACAAGCTTGGTATACCTATCTTTCTTTGTGACCGAGCACAGACCAGCTGTTATGAAAATGAACTTTGGTTTGAATCTGGCTACTACATCTTGCGCTAGGTATGAAGCTAACTTTAGTGAAGCTCCTGAGTAAGAGTGTACTGTGAACGTATCAGGATTTACATAGGAATTCAGGTACTGACCTAGTGAACGCGTACGGGAGTCCCCCACTATGCAATAATCCTTTTGTAAGGGTGCCATTACTATCCTTTCCTAGCAAGTTCGTCTTTCACACTCAACAGCAACTTTCCCTGCTGGTTTTCGCCGTCAAACCGAAGTGGATTGAACTTGGAGTCGCCTACCTGGTGACCAGTGCCCCAGTATTTGGAGGCCGTCATCTCAAAATAGGTTGTGTAGGGCGTTAATAGCAATTTACGCTTGAGCTCGTTACTCTGAGTAAACTTGGCTAATATTAGCTCTCTGAGTGTGGCAATACGCTTGGTTTTCCATTCGTCTGAGTCGTCCACTTTTTCTCCAATCTCTTTCAACTTATAGGGATTATCAACAAGGAGAATTGCCTTTGCTTGCTCGGGTAGTTTAGCGAAGAGGAGCTTGTAGTACTGATATCCCTGTTCGACAGAGGAGAATAAACAATTTTCATGCCAGAAAGGTGAAGGGAAAAAATTGGATCCATAGTGGTATTCTCCCTGATATCCCAACGCTAAGCCTTGACAAAATTCCTGAGATTTTACATCTTCAGGTCTTGCTCCTGATGGGAGATTGGAGAGATCACTCCAGTAATATCTGGACTTGTTATAGTTTATATAGTTCAAGCTCAAAGTGGGTTTTGCGTCCGGCACAAGTTTCTCTAATTTTTTAAAGCATTTGCGGAGGAGCGCTGATTTGCGTCTAGTGTCATCGGCTAAGTCTCGATTTATCCAAATGTTTGGTTGGGGGCTATTCTGTCGTATCTGCTTAGACAGCTGGAGAATTTGGTCCCTGAGTTTGGAAGAGACAAGAATAACTAAGATTGGCCGGACCTTCCCTGCTTTAAATCTGCCCAAGCGATACGTGACATTGATGTCATTTGAAGTAAAGTTATGAAGTGTAGGAGAAATAATGTCTACAACAATTTCAGAGAGAACTTCGTTCTTATTCTCAGGGACGCTGTCGATGAGAATATTGCAGTTTCTCGACTTAGTGTCAAGAGTACCAACTTGGTCATTCGTGGCTTGGAGTGATTTTTCAGATTTTTTAATGGCGATAGAATTTTGGGATGCAATGGCATACGTGTGAGATTGCCATGCTTGGGACGATTCTAGCGATTTTCTCATGGAGGCTAGATCAGAAATGAGTCCCCCCAATTTGGAATCTTGGTCCTCGAGGGTTGATTTAACCGTATCAGAGGAAGTAGTAAGCCATGACCCTATTTGCGATTCAGTTGTATTTTTGAAAGTTTCAAAATTAGTATTGAACTGAGTTGTAATGTGGGCATCTATATCAACAGTTTTATCGTCGACCAACGATGTGACTTTATCTGAAATCATGGTTTCAATGTCGGCAGCGGGAGTATAATTTTGTTCCACAATCTTAAGCCTGCCTTCCAATGTGGATAATCTCGCACCAATATTAAGTTTGAGTTCATTCACAGCTGTTGTCAGACTTTCTACCTTTTTTTCAACCACTGCGGTAGCATCTTTTTGTTTGTTATGAAGAGAGGTATGAAATAGTTTCATTTCATTGGCCAGATCATCGAAGGACGAGTTTCTTTTTAGGAGAGGTTGATGGGTCATTAGAATTTGGTAGGCTATCACAATTTGAAGGATTTGCAGGTATAACGACAGATAATTTAGAGGGAGGCGACTGGGGTTCGGGTGATTCAATGGAAGTGCCTAGACCTAATGGTGCAACGATAGAGTTCTCTGTGGCTGGAGGGGTATCATACTCAGAAGTAGTTGAAACTGTGTCTAAGTTAATGTCAGATTGGCTTTTTAAGTCATCATGCATGATTACATCAGATTTTTCAGACTCATACTCAGCAGACCCCCTTTGATTTTCAGACAATTGAGTGTTTTTAACGTCGGTAGCCATTTCTAGATTTGTAACTGATGTACTACAATCAATATCTTCCCCTATACTAGAAAAGGGAATAGCATCAGTGTTCACATTAATCAACGCACAATCACTATCGTTTGGTGGGCAAATAAGCATCGAAGGTGAGGAAGAAGGAGTGTTTATAATTTGTAGAGATGTAGGTACAGTTACCTTAGACATCGGACATCCAATGTGCCGGTTCACCCTGTTGCCTAGGACGTGTAGGTTATAAACACATACCGGTATGGGCGATGTTGAGGGTTTGAACATTTCGCGGGAACTGGTATGATCCGAATGTGTTGGAATTGTTCCAGATCGATATTTAAAGTCCAATTTTGAATTGATGGTGGTCTAGATGCATTGACACACAATATCTGCAAGTATGGTGTTGGCGGTTTAGCTGTAAGTTATAATATTTCCGCTAATGTATTTCTACTGATCGATGGGTTCACCTGCGCGTAGTGGCGCCATCTCTCACTGGTGATTATTATGCAGTGAACAGTGTATACGATGTTCGGAAGAAGAACCAACTTAACTTCGCATCACGACAGTATGTTTTAAAATTTATGTACCGTAAATCCTCTAGTAAAATTCATGTACCGTAAATCCTCTAATAATCGACCCCAGCTTTTATTAATTCAACTGTCTTTGTTTATCAGACCTGGCGCTTATTAAAACAGACCTTGTCTGGTGTCTATACCATCTAGCTCCATCTGATATATAATGCAGCAGTTGAATTATGTTCGCTTGAATGTCGAACAGGGCACAAGTCTTCTGCCTGTTTAGTGCAGTGGCGAATTCCTCCTTCCACCGGGGGCACGGTACTAGAGTCCCTATAAAAGGGGGTGAATACCATGTAATTGTCTTTATGTAATAAGGATATGACATGGCAGATTATGAAGATATTCATTGCTTTTCATAATTAATTATTGCAAAATAGTGGTTGTGTATGTAATGAGGTTATGAAAATTCTCCGACGTACATGGTCCCTCATGAAAAAGATATTGTTCATTATGGTATGCCTCATAAAAAGTTATTGTTCATTATGGTATGGTATGGCTATAGTATAAAAAGCCCCCGATCTCACCATTCAGTCCCTCAGCGGTCGTACAAGTTAGGTGCCCGATCCCTCGTCAACCTATTATAGTTTGCATACAGTGGACCCTCTCTATTGAGACCACCCTTGGGACTGAACGATGTGTGGTCTCATAGCGAGGTGGTCTCATTAGAGGGGCTAAACTAATAAGAGGAAAGCAATTCGGGACTTAAAGAGAAACTGGTCTTAATAGAGTATTGGTCTCTATAGAGAGGTGGTCTTTATGCGAGGTTCCACTATATATCATGTCAACTCTTCAAATCGTTTCTCCGATATCAAATTTCCTCCCCCATCCGTAGTGTTGCCTCACTAAAAGTTTACGGTATCTTGGCCGCATCCCAGCCGTTACCTATACGGGTTGTGATATGGTTTTTACGAATGAACTTCGGTCTTTTTTGACAGATTTGAGTGTGAGCCTTGGGGGAATTATCAAGTTTCGTGACTATAAATGACCATATTACTAAAATCACGTTAATTCCATATTAAATCGCGAATTAATTGAGAAGACTGGAATAATATAATAATTTACACTTAAAGGATAGTGAAGTGACATCAATCCTAGCTGAACCATAAACCCTATCTTGCTACAACCTAGGCGTAATAGAATGGGTTGTACGTACAGCCAACATGAATCCTTACCTTCCTAATTGAAAAATCCATTGTCGTTGGTGAAGTTTTATTTTCGTTCACTTGAAATACGGAAAATAATATTTTCATACATTCAACTTGAGCTATTTTCTTGGACAGCAGCAATCAAACTTAAATATACAGTTGTTATATATCACCTGTAAGTTATTGATCATGTATCTTTACCAATAGATTAGCTAAAGTAGGGTGAGTTAGGCAGTATATTACACCAAGGACCGCCATCGTAACATTTTCATATTGATTGCTTCAACAAGATTGACACGGTTTACTGGGATATCAATAAATTAGCATATCTTATTTACTTTAATATACAACGCATACTTTTATCTCAACTATCTATTTACACTTTCTAAATACATGCCTTTTAAAGAGTAAGAAAAATAAAATGTCCAAAATAACCGTATAACCGTACCCTGCATTCTGTCACATTTTTAGCAAATAACTTATACCTCCAAATGCTATGTTTAGGATGAAATCTTTTCTCCGCTTCGATCAATTTTATTGCCTTTTTCTATACCAATACATATATCTGTTAACTCGCTGGTATAGAAAATGAAAGGTAAATGCCTATAACATTAATATACTGTAACATAATAATTAATATACATGAATCTGTTTAATAATTATATTTAAACAGATTAAGGGACAGGCCAAAAAAGAATTGGGCAGTGTTGCAGGGTTTAGGTATGAGCCGATCATTGCGCTATCACTGACTCAATAGGTAAAGCAATTCATGGATCTCGCGCATCCTACCAGTATACATCACTATGGCCAAGCATCCACTGCTGGACTAGGAGTTAGCTCATATCAAACCATAACGTCGTTTGCATTACAAACATATATTTATCGAAACCAATCTACACATACAAATCATAAAACATGGGAAAGGAAATTTGCCCTTCAAATATTACCTTCTAGAATTTCACAGCGATCACTAAAGTAAATGTAGAAGGATTTGGTATATTTGGCAGTTTGCATCTCATCCTGTATGAATGAGAAAGAGGACGTTTCCTTGGTTAAAATAGGGCATTAGGTCACGGACTGCAACTTTACATAGAACTAATTCTGATCCATCAGCCATGCAGCTCGTTGTCATCCATATTTTTCCTGGACGTAGCGGAGGGTGTCTTGCAAGTCCTCGGGATATTTTGTCATTTTCTCTGCGTTTGGCAAATAGTGGGTGCCGCAAAACTGCATAAAATACTTTCCAACCTCGGGATGAGTGATAACCTTAGCCTCAGGAGCCAGCTCCAGGTTTTCTGAAAGGAGGGAAAATGGGAATTTTTTTATTTCATTTTCAAAAAGTAATGGTCAGATAGTTTTAGGAACTATATTCAGCTCGATTCATGAACAATATTAGTAAACAAGGTCCAACAGATTTTTGGAGAAATAGTTGATGGTCATTTGTTAGATTGCTTTTGTGCCTTAGCAACTGTGAGGGCCGGATGTGGAGAGGTGTATGAGTTGGGGTATTGCATAGGTTTGATATATACCTTAATATAGAACAGCTGGTCAATGATCAGACTTTTAAACGACTTTTGCAATATTTTCTATTAGATAGATCCTCTTCTTTCTCCATAATAATTTCTTGTCCTCGTCTCTCAGAATGGTTTGTTAACAATTTCACAATGCCGAAAAAACATCTTCAAAGAGCTACATGGCATCTATATCAATTTGTTTTAATATAAACTATTGGCTATTTAGCCGGGTTTGTTGGGAAGAACCGAGTAATATGGAAGGAATGGTGGAGCAAGAAGCAATACGGGAATGAGAAGAGGAAACGAGAGCGAGAGAGCAAAGGGAAGAAATTGTGGGTGGTACATTAAGTGGAGGATGGTGCTATGAGTTGAATAGAGGATGAGTTGGTAGGAGTTTGGGTGGATTGCCGGAAGGTGCGAGGGTGGGCATACTGGGGATGGGAGAGAGAAAAAGAAAAAGGGAGGGGGACAGATAAGGGATGCGGTAAGAGAGAGAGAGGGGGGGGGGCGGAAAGAGGAGGCCAAAAAGACGGGGCTGGACGGGCGGACCCTATTGTAGGTTGGTTGGTGGATGGGTTGGTGGGACAGTTCACTTAATACAAAGGAAGCAGGCAGCTTTTCGCTGCATCCTCACAAAGATACAATGTTTAGTTTGTCCCAATATCCCAATAATAGGAGTTTTTAATCGTGAATGGTTCTGTTTCAAAGATTTTATATAATAGTGTTTAAAGAGTTAATTACATAGACCAATCTTCGATACTGTGTGAATCTACTTTTCTTTTTTTTTTAAAGATTTTATTTATACTGGGGGATCGCATGAAAATGTACAAACCTTCCGCTGCATATCTATTGGAGCCGTCCTCTACTAACACATTGTAGAAAGGCTGGTATTGGCTTTTGGGCAAGTTGTGCACTCCCATCTGAAGAATCCATTCCTGTCGGGCCTCACATTCTGGATCCCATCCATAGATCACACAAATATAGTTATACCTGAAGCCATACAAATCCCTGGTTTAATAATGGTTTATGCGTATTGATACATAGATATTGATAATGAAGAGATATATGATTTCCATTGCATAAAAAATATTTTGATGCGTATGGCTGAAGAAAGTGTCTACTACTATATTGTCTAATTAAGTACTTTAAACACATCTTTACACATCTTGTACTGATTTTTACGTGTCTAAGTAACCAAGATTAATAATAATTTAAAATCTGTAGTTAGTATCTATGTAAACATAAACATAACAAATACACATACAATATGCAAATTTTCCAGATATTTTACCTTTTGTGTCTCATAATAAGTCCTACAGAGAATTGAACATCAGTGTTTTCAGACCTCTTCTTTGGGATGATCTAACATGAAAATAATCCAAGTTAAAGGGAAAAATCAATGAAATTAATTTAGATAGTTCTTGTCGTTTCATTTATGTATTGCATAATATTTAGATTTAGATATGATATTTCTTGTTTATGTATGTGTAGTAGCCTAGAGTGTGGAATCTGGTTACAGTGGTGGCCTTTCAGAATCAGCCAACCTCGGTGGTGTAATGGTAGCATGTCCGCGCGCATAGCGGGAACGTGGTTCGATTCCCGGTTGAGGAAGAAGTTTTTCGAGGGTCATTACATTTGGTGCCGTGGCCGGTCACATTCAGTAAAGGTAGTATTAACTGTCTCTGAGCATGAAATCATATGAATTTCGTGCAGAAAGAGTAAGGGATAGTGTAGTAGCCTAGAGTGTGGAATCTGGTTACAGTGGTGGCCTTTCAGAATCAGTCAACCTCGGTGGTGTAATGGTAGCATGTCCGCGCGCATAGCGGGAGATCCGTGGTTCGATTCCCGGTTGAGGAAGACAGTTTTTCGAGGGTCATTACATATGTGATGTTACTGGTTATGTCACAATGAATGTCATGATTATATTAACTCGTTTAGCATTTTAATAAGCTTGCTGTTTAAACGTGGGAACCCATCAACAAGAAAAAAGAACAGCGAACACGCATCCAAACGGCTGGATAAATTTAGTTCTCTTATATCATACCAATTATACTTAAACCTGTATACCCATGCAGATATCCTGTAGATAAGGAGGATAATATTGATTATTTTTCTATAAGTTTCGCTATGAACGCATCCTTTCATGCGAACAAGGCAGACATGTGCCAGAAGCAAAAGATATATCCTAAGTTTTTCGTGTGTATATTATATATATCAACTTTAATAAAACAGGGTAATTGGTTATTAATAGGACATTAAGTATTTCAATACCAGCATTTACCACTTAACCTGATCGCGGCTACAAAAACAAACTTTGGACAAACGACCTCCCGCCTGTGTGTATCTTAGTTTTACACCAATTAAAAAAACAGGTTCATGTTCATAACGAGAATAAGATCATGGTCTACCTCTTGGACTTCAGGTTCTCTATGTTGTTGTGCCAGGTGCTGTCCGGCAGTCATCATGAGATAACCAATCAGTCCCGTCGGCGCATTTCTATCAACGGCCGACAAGCCTTGTAAGATATCCATCACCTATGGTTACAAAACAGGAAATAATATTACATTCTAAATACGCCAGATAAAGATGTATTTCAAAAGTAAAATTGACACCGGTTTATTTGTTTAAAGCTGCTGCTTCTGCAAGAGGAAAGGACGTTCAAAATAGACTCGCCTCTTGTAAATTGATATTCAGATGTAGGTAGAGGCGGGCAAGCAAGATCCGGGCATCCATTTCCTCAGGACATATAGTAAGGAGTAGTTCCACAGCATTGCGCAGACATTGCAGGCCGCTCCCCATCTGTCCCTGCTGTCGGCCAATACCAACAAGATTTCGTGCCATCCTTTCGTACACCTAGTGGATAATCCAGAGAGATATTCTGAACAATAGTCAAATACACGAGTAGGATTGCATATATATATAAGGGCTCGATTCTATGTGTATCCAACACATAAAAAAGAGAAGCTGTACCTTAATAGGCTTCGTGACTTCATAATTCCCTTGAGCAACAGCATCGGGAACGTGTAGATCCAGTAAGTTACAACACTCGTATTCGCTCATGAATCTTCCTTTGTTGAAGACATCAATATAGGTGAATTCTTGGCCATCAGAAAGACTGGAATATAAAGGCACCGTATATAACAGATTTGATAAACGGCCCCTCTTAAATTCATGTTAGATATCCGTTTAGAATATGTAGTTATTTCAATTGTGTGAATCTTTTTTTTAACCATAAAAATGTTGACATGAAATCCAATTTGTACAAGTGACCATGTGGCCTTCTTCATGACCTTCTTCATGAAGATCCAGTCACAGAAACCACAATACCTCAGATTTTAGGGCTAAGAGGAAATAAATATGGTTAACTATAAGCCACATAAACCACGGACTTACTGTGGGTGCTCCAGCCATTTGAGCAAAAAATGTGCAGGAAAATTGACCGGATATAAAAGAACACCAAGTCTTCGGGCAGTACTCATGTAGATAATTGAAAGTGTAATCGGGATGCCTTTCTTTCTCGTCAACACCTGGAGAAAAACGTTACATTCATTTAGTCTGGCCAAGAATAAATAAGTATGGGTACTTTCAACGAATAGAGTCAATGTTATGTATTATAGATCCCTTTAATATCTAAATTGCCATATGGTTATTTTCTATTTGATTGCCATATGTAAGCTCAATATAGGGTAAATATTTTTTTTAAATTTTAAGTTTTACCTCGTTAATGTAGGAGTTCCTTGGGTCATAATAATCATCTTCATTTCCGAGGAAACCTAATTTATTAAAGATGGTGAAGTTCATACACTCTAATATCTCTCTGCACTGCCTTGGAGTCCATAATGGCTCTCTCAATTCTGAAACATTTTTTAAACAAAATGTAAATATTAGATCAAATATACAGGATTCTAACAGGAAAAAATTGTGATAGAATATCTATCTTTCTCGAAATCGAAAAGGATACATCAAAACCAGAGCTGTAATACAATATAGCTCTGATCGAGACCAATTATTATTAACGTTGTTTATTTTTAAATAGAGCCTCATGAATTGTGTCTTTCGTTCGTCAGACAAACAATGATAACAATGACAAATTTCAATGATGAATTATTTCTTACCAGCGACAGTAAATTCTGGGCTTCTTTTTATGGCAGGATGTTCGGGTGACCTTAAAGTAAGCTCGGCAACGACTATTCTAGCAATGTCATCTATCTGTTCTGAAATCACTGTCTCAGTTACATTCAACGTCGGTTGACACCACTGGGCAAGAAGGACTGCCCCTGTTGGAAAGAAACGATTTCGAAATCGATTTTACAAATTGGTCCGCATAACGACTTCTGGGGCGAAAGCATTATTTCAGAACCTACTTCCTTTGGTTAACATATATAGCTAAGATGACGTTCATTCATAAAATGACATCGACACTTTCCCAAAATAGTCCTAGAGAACAGAACGAATGAATGTAGTCAGATATAGATATAGCGCTTATGAAAGAAACCATGCAATAGGAAATGTGGAAACAAACCTCTCTCAAGAACTTGTTTCTCGGATGGTTCCGCAAAGAAATTCTGCCATTGTCCCTGTAGATGCAATTGTTGCACATACCGCAATGCCTTTTCTGCATAATACTTTTCTGTGAGATTTGTGTTGCTAAATATAGATAAACAAAGGTATATTTAACCAAAGACCTCATTCTTTTATCAAGATAATTATGGAGTGGTCCATGCAAGATATTCTTTTTTTAATCGATTTATTTCCAATATAAAAAATATATTAACCCTGCAGCGCTGCCCCCTAAAGCCTATGAAATGTGACTCTTTAGATACCGGAGGGCGCAGCTTAATCTCCATACTACCCACAACACTGGCCTGCCGACGTAGCGGGATGCCTACTCTCTCTAACCACCTTAACTTAACTATCTAGTCTTTTGTGATTTGACCGCCTTTCGCCAGTGCTTGTAACTACCGCCCTTTGTGCTGCTATACGGAATCAAACCCCTACTTCGTAGATCTGCCTTTGCCTTAGCTATTCTATAATTTTCACTTTACTTATCAACCTTTTGTTACATATAGAAATATGACGAAAATGCAGCATCCATAAACTTGTAGTTCTTCCTGTTATTCCTTAACAGTATAACAAATAACAAGACAACATACTACTGCCCAATTGCTATAGTATCTTTCGATACTAGGAGGGTAGCCCAGCTGATTTGCCTAACTGCTATTTTCTTTTGCTTCTAATTTTTAGTATATAGTTCTTTTTTTGTATTTCTTTTTTTCATTTGATTGCATAGGCAACCATCACTCACTTCCAAACCTGGCCTCCTCCACTCTGGGCCACAATCAGCAGGAGGCATTTCACAGTGATGTTACACTTCAGTTACATAACTTATCTGATGATCTCCTCAGATATTTCCTCTCACTGAAATCAGTTTACACAGATGTACAGATGACAGTCTACAGATCCAAAGATAAAGATCTTACAGGATGTAGCCTGTCAGATCACACTTGTAGGCCTGGCCTAGTAGGAATGCCTAGTAGCCAACCCCCTGCCTAGTAACTATTCACAAGCTTTCAGGGTTGTTCACTTATCCTCAAGCACCATCCTAGTAGCCAACCCCCTGCCTAGTACCCAACCCCCTGTCAATCACAGCCAGTCTGTACACCTCCCTCCCTGTCCTCCCTCCTCCCTCCCTGTCACTCACAGCAAACAGACCCATGTGGCCACTGACAGGCCACCCCTCCAATTTAGACTTAGCCAGGGGTGCGACAGAGGCTCCTGTATAAGTATACCTTTCCTATAGTGATACTAAAAGGAGGCTGCGCCCATTCAATCGAAATACAACTTAAAACAGAAAAACACAGAGGCTACCCTCCTAATAATAAAATATGAATTCAAGTCCTTTCACAAAATTGAATTATGTAATATATTTATCAGAATAAACCGTACGGCATTAAACGGAAAGCGTATTTACCTTTCGCCATCGTGAAATATTTCCATAAGAGTGTCAATTATAAAGCGAAGTGTTTGGTGATCGGCAGTGTCACCAAAATCGGAGAATCCATCCTTTGGAACTTCCTCCTTGTGGAAAAATCGGGCGGACATGGACGAAACTCTTTGATGTACACGCTGGCCAATCTCCAATCGATTTCTGAACTCATCCTTCCATATAAATCGCTGATTCCGAGGGTATTTCACCAAGAGGCCAGGCCATCTTTAAAATACACATAATTTGTCTTAAAGACTTTCCTAGGGTTTTGAATGAAATATTTCAGATTAGCCATTATATTATATGTGATGACTAGAAATCTTATCACGCTAGCTTACAGATATGTTAAGTACAAATATCTTCATTTTAACCAGTAAGTTGTGCAGACCTTATTATCTTTCTATCAAACAACATTTTTTTTTTAATTTAACATATTTATACAGCCATTAGTAATAAGGATATACAAGGCCCACGGACACTATTTAGCATTGTCCATGATTTTCCGCCAGGGGCTGTCAGGTGCAGTTTACTTTAATTAAACATAAAAATACAACGAACAAACTCGTTGGTTAGCGTTGCTTAAAATATTATGATAGAAAGAATCAGTACCGTCCCGTCAAGAAGCGCAAAAATACTGCACAAACCTTCTGCTTAGCTTCCGCTTCCAGACTTCATTGCTATTGCAGACGATGCGAAGTTTGATGGAAGATAATTCTAAGTGACAAATATCTAGATGATCCAGCACCTCGCATGACCAGATTTGCTCCAGAATTTCGGCGGGTAGAGCAAGTAGATTAGGTGGCTCCAAACTGACCAAAGTGACGTCAGAATCAGTCATTTTTACTACACAGGAGTCAATCGGCGGTCATGATCTTAAAATTGAAATAATTATTTGTTTAACCAACACACATACAAAAATCCATTTAACCCTATGGGTTATACAGTAACTATATATATGAGCAAGGAGGTACCGTATACAGTAATAGATAGAATATAATTAGAATACAATTTGCAATACAAGACACCATGAAATCGTTTTTTTTACTAACATGCCTGAGAAGGGTCTACCGACCCAATTCGGGTCGACCATATCAGCTGCCGTCATATCATTCTATCACTCTATCAGTTTAGTATATCATCACTCTATCAGTTTAGTAAAAAGAACAAATATCTAGTGCAGTCCTATATGTCCATGGTGCATGATACATGTGTAATCATCCCCAGGAGGATTCAGATACTTTCAGTCTTCAAGACCTTTAAAAATTCCAAATTATTTTCAGTACAAAATATGAGTATTCATGAGAGATGGAGAGATTTTTATTAGTACATGTATAACAAAAGTTTGTCAAAAATCAAGTTTGTCCCCAAAAAAAGTTGGTCGTAAAAATGTTGGTTGAAAAAAATGTTGGTCGGAAAAAAAATGTTATTTGAAAAAAGGTGAGAAGAGGGAAGGGGAGAAGAGGAGTAGGGGGAAGGATGAAGAAGGGGGAGGGTAGTCGTAAAAAAAGTTGAAACTTGGTAAAAAAAAAAGTTGAAAGTTGGTCGTAAAAAAAGTTGAAAGTTGGTCGAAAAAAAAGTTGAAAGTTGGTCGAAAAAAAAGAGTTGAAAGTTGGTCGAAAAAAAAAGTTGGTCGTAAAAGTCAGTCGTTCGTAAAATAGTTTGTAACTTTCTTTTAAAATTTGGAATCTTTTTTTTTTAAAATTTACTTTTATTTAATTAACCTTTTTGAAATAACTTTATTCAATTAGCCTGCCCTCTTGGCACATTTAGTTTGTACTTTTAGTTTACTCTTTCATGGCAGCTGTCATGCATGATAAGTTGTTAAGTCTGCAACCTAATACCTCACACAACAGGGGGCAAATTCTTAGTAACTGATGTAGATGGAAACTTATGAAAGGTTAGTAAAACAATGGCTTGTTGTTTGTCTAACGTTGCTTGTATGGATATGATCTGACCCATCATGGACTAATGCTATAATATCCCACACTTCAGGGACTTCCGTCGATACAAAGGTGGTCCATAGGCAAGAAAATACCTCACAGAAACTGATCAAATCGCGTCTAAAGTGACATATCTAACCTGTCCCGTCCTGGTGTTATCACTTAACCAATTGATAAGAGGCGTCGGGACTTTCCCTGTTGGTTAGAACCGTGAACTGTCTTACATCACACAAGAGGTGCCGACTTCCAGACCACCAGAACAAAGCGTGCCGACTCCCAGACCACCAGAACAAAGCTACCAACCGAGCTGGGTTTGTCAACATTGCCACGTGCAAAGTAATACCGTCCCGTGCCTTTTGTGTGTTCTGTCAGTATTCAGGGTTCCCCATTCTTATCATGTTACCGTAAATGACATATAAACGTGTCTCCCCGAATAATTACACCAGAGGTGGCTTGCAAACATTGAAAGAAGAAGATATGAAATATAAGCCTATACCTCGGTTGCACTATAAGACGCATTTTACACACACCCCGCATTTTACACTGGAAAAGCCGCATTTTACACTTGTGACAGGTAGGTTCCGTTGTTTGTTTTGCTACCGCTAGTGTGTGTGTGTGGGGGGGGGGGGGGGGGGGGGGGGTTGTTTATTCGTGTTTCTAGATGGTGGTGATCTAGAGAAAGGGGTTCCTTCTGTTCCATCTGTTCATAGTGTAGGCCTAAATTATGGAAAAATACTTAAAATGGCCTGTCGCCTAACAGGGACATGATGACACACTCGTCAAATAAATATATTATCTGTAGACTTATTGTATTTGTATTGAAACGAAAAGATAAACGTATAAAACATGCGATAATTCTTTTAAGTTCAACTTATAGAATAAATCCCTGGATAAATACACAAACTGCAGAGGTCGCACTGGGAAGAGGAGCACAGTTTGTAGTCAAATCTCTTATCGCCAGACATACATTTATCAAAGTTCAAGATACTTTAATTTCTGAGTATAAATACCATATGATTATAAATTCTGGCAAGTGATCGTAGGACCAAATGTAGCCTAGGCCAACATATTTCGTGTATTCAATTAATAAGACAGTATTGAGTGTATGCCTATTGAGAAGACAGACTATTAGTAAATAGACAATGTATTGATAGTCTGAATAGAGAGTGTTGTATCAAAACCATGTCTATGGTTTATATGGTATAACTATTATTTCATTGCGTAAGGCATTTAATGAATACATATATTTAATTAAACCGCTACAGTCCCGCACACCCTCACAAGGGTCGCCGCCGCCTCTCCTTGAGGGGAGGTGGCGGCGTATATAAGTGGGAGGAACGGGAGAGGTTGCAGGGGTAGTCTAGGGCTAAAGGGGGAGGGACTCTGTCATCTACTCTTTCTCCTACTAGTCCTAGCCTGTGGTTGAACGTCAACGGCTAGTCAAACTTTAGTTCCATATGATTTAATTGTCATTGCATTACATTGGTAATGTAATGCATATTAGCAAATCAGTGTTCCATTTTTTTACATTGGCAAACTAGCGTAAATGACAATGAAACCCAACGTACATAATAATTAATTTACTGAACATCCTGAAAAGGGTTTCAGAAAATGAAGCGATAGACAACCCATGCCAGGGATATCATTTTCGCCGGAATGAGCCTAATATTCCTTTGAGTAGGGACCTTAGCCTTAGGCCAGTTACTGGGTTAGGGTGGTGTGAGTTAGCCCCCGGTTAGCCACTTAGCTGGCCTGGATTCCCCGATCCCCAATCAATGCTCTGCCTCTGGGGGCAAGGGGACGGATACTTTGTCTAGGTGTGAGTAAGCGACGATTGGGCGATATTAAGGACATAAAATCCAAATGATTTTTCATGGAGTTCAAGCAGGATATATGAACATTTGTCCCCAAAGAATTAATATAACGCTAAGGAACAAATTGCTTTCTCATACATACGAATCTGAAACTCCATCATAAGAATAAAGAGGTATTTACAATGTATTTTGAAGCCAAGATTAATCCTCGACACTCCAAAGCGGATGTTTAGAATCAGAGTTCGCATAAAAGACCAACAGGCGGCGCCACCACGGCGGAGTTGCGAGAGACTTGACTTGTGTAAATAACATTTTGGGACATTACATCTAAAGGTATGCTTTGATCAATACTGTTGTGCTTCGTTGACGTTTAAAATATCACTCTTCAGTAGCGAATGCCCTTTTTTATCACCGGATCGGATAGAATGTGCCGTTTCACTTCAAAATGTATATAGGGCGATAATAGCCTAAATGAGGCGTTGGAACTACCGTGGCCGTGGGCGTGGCGTGGATGTGGCCATTCCAAAGAACTATAACCATAGTTCTTTGGCCATTCTGGTTATAGTTCTTTGGCCATTCTGAGGAAGGTTGGACTCCTGATCCCCGGGACCCGTGATCCCCGGGACCCGTGATCCCCGAGTCGGACGCGTGATCCCGAGCCTCGGACGCCTGAGTCCGAGCATCGGACGCGTGATCCCCGCGGGATCGGACGCGTGAGTCCCGGCATCGGACGCCTGAGTCCCGGGCTTTCTACCTGGGAATAACGTTTGCAAATTAGTCTAGATTAGTCTAGAAATGATGTCCTTATATATCTAATAAAACGATATATTGACAGCTTTAAGGACAGCTTTATAGCATTTCTTCCCACGTCCAACCAGTGATTCGAAAGTTCAAACCACTGGCTTATATATCTGGGTAGGCCTAACATAATCAAAGAACACTGTCATATCTATAATTTCAAACTATTAAATGAAAAACCTCTAAATGAAAATAAAACTGGTTTTAAATAACTTTCCCTATGTAACCAACGGCCGCTGATCACAAATATTGAGATCCCACATCTGGGAAATGACCAGAAATAGTCAAAGATCATGAAAGATGTGATTCGAAATTTTCGAAAATTCCTACAAAAACATCTTGAAATTTGGCAGTTTAGTATATATATGGTTGGACCAAAAGTGCACTATATCCTCCGCACTCCCAATATTCCATTAAAATATTATTCATTTTACTTCAAGAAACGCCCACTTATCTTTTCAACATCATCATGTCCAACACATATTAGTAATCTATAATTATCTTTATTTCCCTTCGACTTGTGACGGTACATATGCAGATCCACACCCCGTCACTGGAGTGACGGGAGCCGCAGCCTTTCATCCCGTCGCGCCTATCGAGCACGCTACACTTATCCACCGCATCCATCCAAGCACAGGCGTCCCCAAATGTAAACACACCTCTATTATCGCTCACGCGACACAGAAACTCTATTAAGTCCACTCCAGACTCACATAGTGAAGGTGCATCCGACACAGAAAGTACTCTAAGTCCACTTGAGACTCACATAATATTCGCAATTTTTTATTATGTGGACGGGGATCACGCGTCCGATGCTTGGACTCAGGAGTCTGGACTCAGGCGTCCGAGGCTTGGACTCAGGCGTCCGAGGCTTGGACTCAGGGGTCTGAGGCCGGGGAGCGCGCGTCGGGGATCACGGGTCCCGGGGATCAGGCGTCTGACCACGCATTCTGAGTCTAAGATTCTTGGTTTCTGGCTTATTCTCCAATTCTATTCAAGGATATAGCGTATTGTTATCAACTTACACAATAATGTAATTATTTAAGCCTCTACAATATATTAATATATATATATAGCCTCGGTAGTGTCATGACGAGGCCGACGCAAAAATCTAGCTTGCCGCCTCCCCTCGACGGGAGGCGGCGGGGATCATGGTTAGGGTCGGTCATCACTGTTGTCAGAAAATTAAATCCAGAAATTTTACCCGCTAGTACTTTTGCTTGCTGTACTTATTTTATTTTCGGTTTTTGTTCTTATAGTTGTCGTTTTTCTCACCTTGAATGACACTCCACCACCCACCCATCCTTCACTCCTCCCGTCACATTAGAAACCATGTGTTAAGGTTTGATACCTGTGTGTAGCCTTGCCTCAAGGCTACACACACACTAGTGGCAGGCAGCGGTAGGGGCAGTGTGTGGTACTGGGGTGTGTAGGGGTCCTGATGCCTAAATTGACAAACTGACATAGCCGTTTCTTATGATCGACAAACGACATAGACCCTTTCTTAGAGCGACAAATCGACATGGAATTCTAGAGACAAGGGACAAATGCTCATCCCCCGGCTCATCCTTAGCGCAACAAATCGTCATTATAAGGTGTCCTGTTGCCTAAAATCGACAAACTGACATATCCATTTCTTATGATCGACAAATCGACATGGGATTCTGGGGACAAGGGACAAATGCCCATCCTTAGCGCGACAAATCGACACAGGACCCCCCCATCAGGAGCCCTGTGTGTGAGTGAAGCTATGTCAGTGATGTGTCGATAGTAATAATGGACTAAACAACTCGAGTGTAAGTTGAAGAGTGACTCTGCGAGTCTCTTTATTGAAGAGTTCCAAATACCAAGTTGGCGCACCTCACACTAGGTGGCGACGAGTCTTGAGTATCCAGACATCATCCCCGTTCAACCTGTAAAGGAGAGAGAAGATGAGTTGACATGTTATTCAGATTCTTCTATTAAACGTCTAGGAGCTGTAGACACCCTTGAGCTCCTCCTGACCTCTGATCGAGGATTACCCTCTACTTGTGGTTTACAATTAACTTGTACATTTGATTCATGAGGAGTTCTTTCTACCTGTGGTTTACAATTATTGTATACAGTTGGTTTACTATGATCTTCTTCCTCTCTGATTCTATTTTCTTCAAATTCATCATTCATCACCTCTACATTTGTTTTACAGGTTTCATTTGTTTTTAGAAGATGTCTTCTGTTCCTTCTTAAGTTAACACCATTCTCCGTAACAACCTCATATGACCTGTCAGCCAACCTGCGAGTAACGTTACCCTTCACCCCCCAATTTTTGTCTCGGATTCTTACTGTGTCCTGTTCCTGTAAAGGAGGCAAGTCCTTCGCAGAGTTATTATACTCATTTGTTTTTACCTTGTCCTGAGCTCCCTCTGGACCAACACTTTCAGTAAATACTTTTACATTCGGAAATACCGATCTAATCCGCCTTCCCATCAGTAGTTCAGCTGGCGATTTGCCACACTCCATTGGCGCAGCCCTTAGAGTTAGTATTGCCCTGTAAGGGTCTTCACCGTCCTCGTTTGCCCTACTCAACAAGTTTTTTACTACCCCCACTGCTCTTTCGGCCTTGCCGTTTGACTGAGGAAATCTGGGTGAGGACGTTTGGTGATTAAACCCATAACTCTTTGCAAAATCTTGGAACACTTTGCCACTAAACTGGCCCGTTGTCGCTCACAAATACCTCTGGCACTCCATGTCTAGCAAAAATGGATTTTAAATGTTCTATAACCTCGTCTGTGCTCATACCCCGCAACCTTGCAATTTCCGGGTAATTGCTGTGATAATCTACTACCAGTAAATAGTTCTGGTTATTCCAGAAAAATAAGTCTGCGGCAACTTTCTGCCATGGTCCCCATTTTGTGTCATCTTTCATGTATGTTTCTTTTTGTTGATTGGCCCTATATTTCAAACAAGTTGGGCAATTTAGTACCTGATTTTCAATGTCATTATTCATACGCGGCCAGTACATGACTTCTCTGGCCAGTCTACGTTGTTTCTCAATACCTAGATGACCAGTGTGTAACCTCTTTAACATTTCTTGACGCATGCTCACTGGCATGACAATGCGGTCACCTTTAAACAAAACTCCGTTAATTACAGCAAGTTCGTCTTTGAAAGTGGCGTAAGCTGGACAGGCTCCAGTTTTCCATCCATCTAGTATACACAATTTGACAGCACATAACATCTCATCGTTATCAGTCTCCCTCGCGATTTTTTCTAGTTGTTCGCGGGAGGCTGGAATGCTTGAATAAACCATGTCTACCTGAGCTTTAATTTCTTCTTCGGTACAATATGAGAGGCTTACCTCAGCAATCTTGGCCCGTGACAGCGTATCTGCCAGATACAAAAATTTACCTGGGGACCATTCTAACGTGACATCATACATTTGCAATTTTAGCATCAATCTTTGCAACCTCGGAGACATATCGTGCATTGGCTTCTCTGAGAGCGGGACTAACGGTTTGTGGTCCGTCTCTAAAATAACATTACGAAGCCCATATATGAAGTTATGAAACTTCTTACAACCGTAAACTAGGCCCAGCGCCTCCTTTTCTATTTGGGCATACCTACATTCGCTCTTATTCAGAGATCTTGCCCCGTACGCTACTGGCTTCCAGTTTTCACCATGTAACTGTAGAAGCACGGCCCCGATCCCATCACGGGAAGCATCCGTGGAGACCTTGGTCTTCTTGTTAACATCAAAATATGCTAGGACAGGTTTTGTTGATAGCACTTGTTTTATACCCTCCCACTCATTTTGATGGGCTTCTGTCCATAACCAATCGACCTTGTTACAAAGTAGTTTTCTAATGTGTGTACAGTTCGCTGCTAGGTATGGTACAAATCTCCCCACAAAATTTACGCAGCCTAATACCCTTTGTACATCTTCCTTGCAGACCGGATCTGCCATTTTAAGAATTGCTGCTATTCTGTCATCCGATGGACGAACACCCTCTCTGTCTAGGGATTCCCCCCAAAAAATTACCTTTGACCTATTTCGCATTTTTCCCAATTCATCATCAAGTTGTGACTTACAATTTTTTCCTTTACCGCGGCGAGCCTAGTATCATGCTCTTCTTTGTTGGAACCCAAAAACCAAGATATCATCAATATAAGTACGTACACCTTGACAACCGTCGAAAATATATGCCATACTCCGGTGAAATATTTCAGGGGCACTACACAACCCATATGGTAAATGTTTATACATGTATCTACCGAAAGGCGTAGAAAAAGTTGTACATTTTTGAGATTCCTCGCTTAGCTTCACCTGCCAAAACGCCTGTGTGGCGTCCAATTTACTAAATACTGTGGCACCTTGCAACTCACCGGATATTTCATCTCTTGTGGGAAGTTGAAAATGCTCTCGTTTAATTGCTTTGTTAAGATCTTTTGGATCCAGACATACACGCAGCGATCCATTAGGTTTTTTAACCACCACCATTGAATTCACCCATTCAGTGGGTTCTGTTACCATTTCAATAACCCCTAGCTTTTCCATGCGTTGTAATTCATTTTGTAATTGACCCTTGATTGCTAATGGAACGCGTCTTGGAGGATTAACTACAGGCCTGGCATTTTCGTTAAGTTTTATGTCGTACACGACTGGTATAGCCGACAATTCAGATTTCCCATGCTCAGGTACAAAACATTGGTCTAACTCGTAAACAGCTTTCTCCTCCTTGATGTTCTGAACACCTACACCTTTACATGTGACCTCATTGACTTCATTCTTTTCGAAAATTCTTTTGATTAACCCAAGTTTCTCACAGGTGTCTCCACCCAACAGGCTTGCGTCGACTTACTGAGACGAATTTCTTTCGGCGGAGTTCCCTTGTTGACCGCTCCGATGTAGAATGAGTTGATGGCGTTGATTTCCACGTCCTCTTCCTCTTCTAGTATATCTGCTCGAACGGCTGCCACTTTGCTATAACACTGCTTCGCAACATGTCCTTTTGACTTGCATTTAGGACAGATCTTGTCCCATGCCGGGCATGCCATTTTGAGATGTCTGGTCCCACACCTCCTGCAGTCTATGGTCTGTTTCCTCCACGCTCCTCCGTGCGATGCTCCTTGACTGCTGACAGCACCTCCACGTGGTCTGTCATATCTGCTGTCACTCCTGCTGACAGCGTTAACGGCCTGCGTTTGTAGCCCAACCGTTTCCATCATTCGTGCTTCCATTTGGCTAACACTTGCTGCTCTACACATTGTCACAGCGTCTGGCAATTTTAGTCCTACCCTTCTCAGTAATCTCTCCCTGAGTGATGAATCTCTTATTCCGCTCACCACTTTCTGATTTACGAGATCATCCTCCAGTGCGCCCCACTTGCACGAGCTAGCCAAGTAGCGGAGATCTGTATAGTAGTTCTCAAAGGTCTCACCTTCCACTTGCTTCCTTTCCAGAAACACATGTCTTTCATAAGTGAGATTCTTTCGAGGAGAACAATAATCCTCTTTTCATTACACTTTTTCATTACATCCTTGTACTTCTTGCAGTCCTGATTTTCTTCATACGTGAACGTCTTGTACACCTTGTGAGCATCTGTGCCCACGCAGTTGAGCAATATTCCAATGCGACGCTTGTCCTTGCCTTCGGCGATGTCGACCGCATCGAAGTAGCTCTCTAATTGTTCTTGAAACAACACCCAGTTGTTCGCCACATTTCCTGTGACCAGATTCAATCCTTGTGGGGGATTCAGGGCTTGCCTAATTGGATTTGAAGGTGGTTGTCCGGTGGGCAACCAAGGTTTGCAACATGGTTGCCCATCAATGACTGGTGGTAGCCCAACACTGTGGAACATTAAATAATCAGGGTCTCCACGGGGCACTGGAAAGGCCTTGGATTTGGAAAAATGAATTCAAAGCCTGGAAAATGGGTATTTTGGTGTAAGGGCCTGGGAAATTATTATAATGGGCCTTGAATCCTGCTGCAATTGTTTAAAATACAGTGTTCTAGACAAGAAATAATTTAACGTGGGGGGATTTGGTGTCTACGCCCATGTGAGTAGGATCCAGGGACAGTCTTTTAAAATATTATCCATCCTCTTTAAATTAAATAGAGCATTTTAGTCAATTATTTTAGTGCCTGTATTTTAAGGATACTATACAATTTCCACTGAAATTGGTCTGGAAACGAATTGCAATTCCTGAAATTTCTTCTAACCAAAAGTGTGGAGACCCTCCTAATAATATTCAACCCCAAGAGTTTGTGTCTGAAACAGCCAAATCTTAAAGGGCCTTTCTGTCTCTTTTCTCTGTCTCTCTCTCACTTCTTCTCTATCTCTATTTCCTGGGTATGATCATAAAACTTGCCTGCCTCTCAGCTCTCCCGCCCTTGATATAACACTTCAAAGTGTTGATAAGGGCGTAAAGCCACCAATCTCATTCACTCCACAGAGCCAAATCTAAGAAAGTGGTCATTGGAATAATTAATAAAGACTGTATTTGGACCTCATACTTAGAAACCATGATATCTAATGAATACATCTATGATGAGAACCAGCCCAACAATGTCATGCCTAATAAAAAAAGATAATCAGCTCCATTTAATTTTGGGCTTAATTTCACACACCAGGAATTGCCACAAATTTGTTGGTTGCCCACTTGGGCTTTTGCTTTGCAAGTTCTGGTTGCCCAGCACTTCAAAGTGGTTGTCCCGGGCGTCCGGGCAGTCGATTAGGCAAGCCCTGGGATTTATACCATTCATGGCTCCGTTTTTGTACTTTTCCGTACTGATTCTTTCGTAATTTCACCCTGGTACCATGTGTCGATAGTAATAATGGACTAGACAACTCAAGTGTAAGTTGAAGAGTGACTCTGCGAGTCTCTTTATTGAAGAGTTCCAAATACCAAGTTGGCGCACCTCACACTAGGTGGCGACGAGTCTTGAGTATCCAGACAAGTGATAGCCCGGGCTCCCAGACCCTAACCTACGGAGGGTCTGGGAGCAGAACCGAACAAACAGTGGAGTTTACTGGGCCACTTCTGGCCGAGTAGTGATGTAATAGAAAAACGTTTTAACCACCGATATCTAATATCCCCATTGGAATTATGTTGACACAAAAAGAAGTAGTCTTTTGGCCTTTTAAATTTAATTCTCACCAAAAATAAGTTAGTGTTGTAGGACCTTACAGGTGGCGCTACAGTGATGCAGAACATTGCCGCCATTTGTCGAGGCCTACCAAGCCTACCGTGCGGTGAACATGAGTGTGGAACTGATAAAATACATCTATTCACTATCTCACAAATCATGTCGCTGCATTATTTATTATAAAAGTAAGTAGAGGCCCAAGTATTTAGTCTGAAAAAGTCACCGTTCTAAAGTTTTCAGTGGGGGCTTCAATTTTACTATAGAAAAACATTACGTTGCTCTCTGACTGTGTAGCGACCAGCAGTAAATTAGAGCGGAGCCAGTCAGAATTTGTGTGTGTGTGTGTGTGTGGTGATTGTTAGATTTATAATTATTGGGGAGGGTGAAAAATGACTCACAGTCTCCCCCCCCCCCCCCCCCCCCCCAAAAAAAAAAAAAAACAAAAAAAAAAACACTTATAACATGATATACCGTACGCTGCCCAAGTATACTTTTTTAAACTCAATATCGTACCCATTATATATTTGAATTTAAGTTAAATAATATAAACCTTCTCTTGAACCAGAGTTAAGTATGAATACATGTATAGTTCTGCCAGAAATCACACATTAATTACAGGCATATATTGATTTAGTCCAAGAAGTTCTTTCTCAGATTTACGAAAATGTAAAAACATAACATCCATGGATGTGGGCAAACCAGTCCTCCCCTTGCTGTTTACACTAGCCACGTACTATAGCACCTGTACTGACCATGTGTGTGCATTTGTTTACCCAAGCTTTTAGAGGACAGGAATTGACTGAGTGGTCACATGCACATATTGAGCAGTCAAATGAATGTTGATTGAATAGGTTATATAAGATAGCAAAATGGACCGATCACCTTCAGTTTCTGGGATTTACTTTCCTATTACCCTTTGCTGATAGGATATTATATGATCCACGGTTTGATACATCCAATGCATATTCTATTTTTTAAAGTCATCAAAATATTATTTTATTATATACGCGTTGCCGTTGAAACAACGTATTGTAGAGTTGTATACGTTGTGTACGTATACAACTCCACACTCTGAGTGGCATCCTGAAGGCGCCTATGACAGCGCGTAGGCCCACCTGAGGGGAATCACGCCATTAGACTGATTAGTTGTCAACGCAGACAGAACGGGAGGGTGAACGGTGAAATTAGATAAAAAAGAAGGAAATAAACTAAAATACTTTCATCTAATTTAAGTTTATCCTTTGTTAAAGCATTGCTGTAGTTTTAAAACTATTTAAACTTCGAAAGTTTTGGAAATTAGTTTTTAAAATGTGAGCGATTTTCCCGCAGTCCCGGCCAGCTGACAACAGCTGTAGGCTAGAGATCGCTGTAACTTTCTACACAGGTAGAGGTGTAATATACCTATCAAACGAATTAATAAACTAAAATCCTTTAATCATTATCGATGCCTACCTTTTTTTAAACCATTACTTTATTTTAAAAAGATTTAAATGGTGAAAGTGTCTAAAATTGATTCGGAACTGTGAGCTATTTTTCTCAACTTGGCTGCCCTTGCAGCGATGGTAGGCTAGAATAGCGCGGTTCATTGTTATAGGCCTAGGTCTATTCACACAAAAAACATGATCAAAGCACCTTATAATGGTAATTTTTCTTCAAAATATACATTGTTCTGCATTATATAGAGCATATATAATAAATCAGATAACTAACTCGTTGGTTGAAGGATTGTGAATATTGCACGAGTTGCGCAGCAACTCGTGCAATATTCACAATCCTTCAACCAACGAGTTAGTTATCCTGTATTTATATCATGGTTACTTTGGTAGTCTCAAACCTTCACAATAAGTTCCCTCCCCTAAATCCTAATGCAATCTCTCTCCTACTGAGGCTATACCTTGAATGCTAACAGAACATCTGGGAAGGGCCTGCCCGCCGCCCCCCCCCCCCCCCCCATACATAGCTTTGAGTCAAGCACTCTCTAACCCTCTCTGACGGCCACTCCTCTGCTGTGTGCAGATTAGTCAATTCCATAGGGCTGCAGCAACCTTCTTTTTCCCCCAGGAAACCTATATAACAACTACATGGCTGAGAGACAATTCCTATTTTAGCCTGAAAGAGTATAGTAAGTAAACTACCGCATATTATATATAAAATCAGAGCCTTATACAAATAGTATGTATGGCTCTGATAAATATATATGCGGAGCGAGCTGCGCTACACCTTCCTTTACCAAACTGCTACCATGTAATGAAGACTGGAATGTCTCCTTAGTGATGGTCTTATCACATCACGATCTGCCTATTACATCATAGGTTGTGCCAGGAAACAATTGTGATGTCCCAATTGGTTTAATTATTTATTTGTATTTTCCATTATGGCTCTGATAAAATGTATCTGGCATTTTAATGTACCGTATGAGTTTTTTTTGTGGAGTACACCTTTGTTTCTTTTTTTGTGGAGTACACCTTTTGTTTCTTTTCGCTAATTGCATTCAGAGCTTACTCAAAGTTTACTTTTTTTCCAGATACAAATATGGGTACTCAAAGTTTACTTTTCTTTTCCAGATGCAAATATGGGTATTCATGTCCGGGCATGAACGCATGCATTTCTCCTCACGAGTATGGATTGATGCTTCGGATGAAGGGAACGGAGAACCATATCACTATATTTGAAACTCAAATAAGATAACATCAATTTTTACAGGAATGCTTACCAAGGAAGTTAGTCAACATGATGGCGCTCTTCAAAATAAGTCGTGAAATACGGAGATCTCTAGCGATATGTTTCCCCAGTCGCAGAACGAATCAGGTAGCATTCATCCTTTTTCTTTTAACGTTCTTCGTCGTCCTCCCAATGTTCTGCAAGGATTTGGTTTACTCGCCTTACAATAAGAAACTGAAAAGTTCCCATGAAGTCTATATAAGCCGAACGGATGTTGTAAATGAGAAGAGATTGTCTGCCGCAAACTACTACCTCTCGCAACTTAGCCCACCAGCTGTCTTGAAACACTTTCGAAAATTGGAGCAAAGAGAGAATATTGATATGGCGATAGGTATCGTCACCGTCAATCGAAAACACAATGGCAAATTACTTGGATACCTTTCACAGGTTGTGACTAGATTTATGCATCTCTTCGAGGGGGAAAAATTATTCAAAAACAAGGCTTTATTTATGTGCAACGCAGATCGCGGTACCCACTTGGAAGCTGAAAAATTAAGTCTTTACGTTCCAACTTATAGGCGATTTGTGACTAAGTCTAACGGGATCAATACCCCAAGATTTGAAAAAGAAAAGCTTGATTACATTTTCTGTATTAGGCAAGCGCTCAAGTACAACCCACAGTACGTTGTCATCATTGAAGATGATGCCATCCCCCACATGGATCTGTTCGAAGTTCTTCACCATGTCCTGAATAACCTTGTTGAAAATAAGCGAATTTGGAACGACCACGTACACGAAACGCACCCCTGGGCCTATCTAAAACTGTACTATCCAGAGAGGTGGGAAGGATTCAGCAACGAACCAAAGCATATCTTGGAACTTATCGGATGTTCAACATTATTAGGGTCATTATTTTTGTACTTACATAAACTTCTTGAGCGAAGGCATTATGAATCACCGATATTTTACTACCTCTTGGGATGTGTCTACTTTGCCCTGTTAGCTTTTCTGATAGGTCGACAGTATTTGATAGAGTTAAGAAGGATTGCTCCGTCCCTGTACACTTTAGTAGATGCCCCTGATTGCTGTTCCCCTGCCATATTATATCCTGCCAAGAAGGCAGACGAGCTCGCGCAGTATCTTGATAACTTGACCTGCAGTTCTGTATTTCCCATTGATTTTGCCATGGATAAATTTGCTAAGATCAATCACTATAAAAGATATCTCATCGAACCCAATCTTGCAAAACATATAGGTTTTTATTCTTCGATAAAAAATGGAGGAAAGAATCCAGCAGAATTCATATTTTGAACAGCATAGTATATTATTGGTCTCAGATTATGTACAATTAATGAACCCATATATTATAATTGTGTATCTTACTTTGACTGTTAGTTTAGATACATATCATTAAATTCCCAGTATTTTTATATCTTTATTACAATGTACTTACACTATAAAGCCAAATTTACAATTCTGTATAATGTAGACATATGCGACATTCCTATACGGATTTCTAATATACGTAAACGATTGCCAATAATCTACGATGATGACAAACCTATTTCCTATACCAAAGATCTCTGTCTGTTATGGTGCTCTGATTGGAGCATGTTTATTCTGGCTTATTGTGATTATGTAATATGTACGTGTATGCATATAGTATAGCTTAGAGACCAGGTAATACGTGTATCACCGTATGTATTCAATCATTACACTTTCTTTAATTCGGCTGGACCTTCCCTATTGGAAAGGAAAATACTTCACCAAAACTATTTGTGTTCTCATAATTTTATTATACTTGAAGCATTCGCATAATTTTTTGTGATGTTCTGTTGTGTTTAATTCAATTATTATAATGGTTTCCTATGGACCTCGTTGTCTATTTTTCATTGATACAATCGATATTATTAAATATCTGTATTTGGATTGATTTCATCGTTCGTCACCACCCAAGTTGAATCATAGACCAGGATTATGCTTAGTCTTCTTAGGTGCTTCTTGACCTCTTGTCAGACCGATTATTCATGCACCAACTGTTCTGTCTTTTTTTGTGAGTAATATTTTGGCAATTAGCCCAGGTAGGGAAGCTAAATGTATCTTAACCGAAGGACTTAATGCATTGTACCCACAGTTAGTGTGAATGATATTCATTCAGCATTGCATCTCTTGTCACATGTATTCTTCTGTGGCGTCTGACTTGTCTCTTCACCCATCACTATAAAGACATACATGTGGTTATACAGGAGTGATTTCTTATTTCTTGTATACCACTAATCTCGTGAGAATATGATAACTGGTATTCATACTGATGATATTACTTAATTAGTGGTCAAATGGCTGTTAGTTATTGAGTTAGCATCGTATGTCGAACAAGTCATCTTATAATTATTTTCTTGTTTATTAAAGGCTCATGTGCACAATAGAAATCAGAGCCCGATAAATTATAATACATTGATTGCTGTACTGTCTTTCTAATTTGAATTCTGCACATTTTGATGTACCTCTTTTCTACAGAGCTATGCCACAGCTCAAATTTACGATTAGGATGTTCTTATTTGGAAAAGATTACCGCGTCATTAAATCATTTGTTGTGTAAAATTGTTTTGAATATGCTGCCTGTGATGATCCTTGTACCAAATGACAATGTACATGTACCAAAATGATCTTTTTGCTTTTAGTACCCAATGCACTTGATGTTCTATTCATCGTGGTATATACACCCTAGTCGCAGGGAACGTGATAATGCTTTAACCAAATTTTTTATTTAGCTTTGTTAAATCATGTAATATACTATCCGTATATAATATGGTATAGCGTATGGCCCAGGACAATTACACGTAAGTCATCCAGACCATTTTATTGATTCTCAACCAGTGTGATTTCAGAATGTATTTGAAAGAAGTACTTAATAGTAAATGCCGTAGCGTTCACCATCACTGAAATATGAATTGTGATGGATCCATTACTATCTCGTAAATAATGTTCTAGATATTGTCAAACGTGATATTGTAGGATTTTTTTCCCGTGATATTGTAGGATGTTTAATATAAACTATTTTATAATGATATTTGATGTGTTTGTTGATTTTGTTCTATATCCTTTGTGCCTCGTTTCAATAAAGCGGCTTATAACTATCAAAATAAATCGATGGTGAATCCGAATTTCTAAATCATGGATCAATAGCGATTAGATATTCTAGTGTGCAATACCACCAATTATGAAATAGGACACTCGAGGTCCTTAGCGTCATCATAGAAAGACAAACTGACTGCCCAGCATTATTTCATGTAGTTTCATATACAATGTATTTCTTGAGTTGGTAGATTGAAGTGTACTGGCCCGGCGCTTCCAAGGGGCCGACTGAGTTGGATCGATTTAAAAAATTAAGATGTTGATTATAATAAGATAATAATCGTAGTTGTTGTAATGATGAATCGGAACTCGATGACAGCTTTAAGGTGATTCTTTGTCATACTGGAACATCTTCTGTTTGGTGAAGTTCATACTACCAGTAGCAACACAACAATTAAAAGTTGTTAGATATCACAATATTCTCCTATCAGTCTTTTTACTGGTTTGGACACTCGATTACGATTTCTTAGACTTGTTATATTGGGAGATACATTTTTAATTTTTACACTACTTTTGGTTTCTGAACCTATACACGTTCTATATCATTGTTAAATCCTCTTAAGGTAGGGTTCCACTGGGCGACTCATTATGTCAACTGCAATTTCGTATCAGCGATATCCACTTTACGTGAAATGGTCCCTCCAAGTGCCTCCCGTTAACGGACCCTTTTAAGGGAGGCACTTTACGGATAGTGGATATCGGCCTTTATATAGGCTTACGAAGTGAAACACCGTACTTCCAACAGATCTCAAATTGTGAGTTGCACATGAGGTCTAAGACGGTATGTTAGGAATATGACACTGATATGGAAGATATTCCTAAAATTATGCACAAACTTACAAATAAAATATTATAATTATCTCGATAAATATCAGGTATAGAGGAATAAAAGTATACCTCCCCTGAGAGTTTATGAAGAGTCTATTTGTTAATTAAGTATGTCCTTTTAAATCTCCATGTATGTATACGGTAAATGTCCTAGGCGGGTGAATATCCTAGAGGGTAGATTATTACTGGAGTAATGTACCGGATGGTAAATGTCCAGCGGGTAGCTGGCATAGAACCAAGAACCACCTTACCAAGTGGTGGTCTTAAGGCAACGCTCAGGTTTGGGAGTAGGTTGAATCAGTAGGGTAGCTGGCCATAGTAACAGCTAGGCGGAGAGTCTACATGCAGCACTCACCACGGCAGCCATCATACTTTTGCCGGTTGGGAAGAATGATAGTTCCAACCAGTAGAAATGAGAAGGCATTAGAAGATATAGGTTGTTCCAGGGTATCAGTAAACGTTATTGAACATCATTGCATGTATGTATTAAAGAGATAGACCACTGTTCAACTGTTGAACTGGGAAAACAACGGAAAATAACATTTTGTTTAAACTTTGCCTCGTGAAAGAACATGCTTAAATGAATCAAAAAAGCCAATAAAAACAATGTCAATTTCAATTTCAAACATTCTTTATTGTCTTTTTTTGGTACAAAACAATATTGGTTATCCAAGTCTGGCATGCCAGATCTTCCTATGGGTGCCATTACATTATTTCGTTTCAGGGACAATGATTAAGAAAACAGTTGAGTAAGGTAAAGTGAAGTAACACGAGTAGTAACAAAAATGAACTCATCTTATGATGAGGAACGATACTTAGCTTCGTGAGCTAGTTAACATGTAATATGTATATAAAGTAAAGTTACCGGATGAAGTCGCGGTAATGTTGATTTATGACGAGATTCGAGATTACACATATGTACAAGTGTTTACAAGTTGATAGAATCACAGACGACAGTATACTCAGATTAAAAATTAAAGATGATAATAAAGTATATTAATACTATTACGGATATGTGTATACAGTAGTAGTAGCCGTGATAGAGCGAGAGACATACATTTCAAGTACCTAGAATTTTTGCAAGATTTCATAGGTTTACTAGCATATTAGCTAGTTGATTCATATGTTTGGCATCTATAAATATATATATTTGTATATATAAATATAGCTGCGCAACAAGCTCCGGCATGACACAGGGAGACTAGAAATACAGTAGAGTATCAGTTAAGCAACAGGTACAAATATAACCAGTACACAATTTTGTGAAAATCAGAGATAAGTGTACGAGCAGCTGACTGACCAGGGAGGATTATTCAAGTTGTAGCTTGGTACATTGATGAGAGAAGAATATAGTAGTACTTGGTACATGTAAGAGAGCAATAGACTGATAGTATTGAGGGTGCTCACCTAGGGGCTAGAAGGCACTCAGTGTATTTTCTAAAAGTTACTTTATTATCTATTTTATGGGCAACTGGCTTTAGGTCGTTCCATCTCTTATGAATGTCACCGGATTAGTTTTCATCTCAGGGAGCCCTGAAATTTATGCCTGTTCACTATAGAAGTCTATGGGAAAAGGATAATATTTTCCGCTTCTACAGTATAAGAAAAAAATGGAAACTTTTCCCTAAAAATCTCACTGTCAGAGAGGCCAAGTGTAGCATTGCGCCCATTTTCGCTCGCTATGTACAGATGGCAGCACTCGCGGCTGGCTGCCGAGGCCAAGGTTCCAACCATTGTGTTCATCTCCGCTCGCTATGTTATGGAAAGCCATTTATGTACCGTACATATCCCCATAATTCTAAGACGGGAAGGTTAGGATGCTGATCAGGAATATAGAAGTAAGAATAGCCATAGAAAAAGCATGCGGACTGGGAATTTTATTTCCTGTTCAGCTGCGGGATAGCCTCCAACCCGCACTCTTCCTATTCTTCCAAAAAGTTACATTTTAGGATTTGCCTGGTCTTCCACTTTCATAGTTCCTGCTCAGCGATTACCAATTCCTGAACAGCATCATGCTTTTCCTATTCTTCCCCGGCTTGGGTGCCATTCCGCAGAACGTTTTGCTGTTCAGCAATGTTGTAAATTTATAAGGTGCCACCCCGCACCTGTTCAGCCTTCACATGTCCTGTCACAGATCACGCTTATCAAGCCATTTATGTACATATCCCCATAACTTAAAATGGGAAGACTAGCATGCTGATCAGGAATACAGAGGGAAGAATAGCCATTGAAAAAGCGTGCGGACCGGGAATTTTATTTCCTGTTCAGCTTAGGCCCCAACGTTACCTGCATTTATAATAGGGCGTAGAGCAATGCACTTTTGAGATTCAAAACAATCTAGCTGTAAATACGCTTCATACCTAATTTGATCAGAGTTATCATTAACTAAGTAAATCAATTTAATAAAGCTTATTGATTATAGACATATAACATTATATTTCTAGACCTATTTCCTAAAGTAAGAGATCCCAGAGGTGTACAGCCTCTGATCCTGTTGCTTCCTGAGTTGCAGGTTGGAGGCTATCCCTCAGCTGAACAGGAAATAAAATTCCTAGTCCGCATGCTTTTTCTATGGCTATTCTTCCTTCTGTATTCCTGATCAGCATGCTAATCTTCCCGTTTTAGAGTTATGTGGACATGTACATAAATATTGATAACAGGATAACTTGGATAACAGGCCTGGTATTACTAATTATTTTTAATTTAAAAAAAAAGTCTATTCAGGAATGAATATTGCAGACCAGTTCCTATCCCGAATCTGAGACCAGTGAGTAGCGGCTGCGAGTTGCGTCTTGGGGTGACGATTATGATTGCTGTTCAACATTATTATGGATATTTTGTTTTTCAAATGACCAGTATTCCCTGATCTGACCCATTGCAAAAGCCACCCATCGTCCCGTCCCCCCACCCGTCCCGTCCCGGCCGTGTAGGCTGACTGTACAGCTCTACACGGCACAACAAGTAGAGGATGAAAAAATAAAAATTAGGGCACACTACAAGCCTTGAACTCCCAACCCTTAGGTCTGGAGGCGAGTCCTCTGCCACTGAGCTAGCTGCCTTAGTTAGGAGTGTAGGGCTTGATTGTAGGAGTCATACGCCTAGGGTGACTCATGCTGAGTGAGTCTTAAATAGAAAATTCACTACAGCTAATAGAATTTGTAAGTTAGCTAAGATTTTTCTTCATAATCGTGTCTAGGGGATCCATATCTATGAGAATCAGTCACTGGTTTGGGGCCTGCAACTTGTTTTCTATGCAAACAGGTCGATATTGCCTGACTCCCATACATGGTCCTTGCTGAACCTGACGGGCCTGATGTCACTCCTGAAAGGTTAAAAAGTAGGCCACGGCCTCGGCCGCGGGATTGTGACGCTTCGTCTAGAGACCTGTTGCTGATCAGCAGGGCAGAAGCCTAACCCGGCCGCCATGGGCTCCTACCCCGGCGCTGTGTACTGCTGAACAGGAACTGCATAATGCTGAACAGGAATTCTGCTAGTCCATTATTACGGATTGGCGATATGTACATAAATGGCTTTCCATACTATGTACAGATGGCAGCACTCGCGGCTCGCCCGATTGTGGTGTTACAGCCATTCTTAAATCATGTGATAACACGGCGTATGCAGCCTATTGAACTCCGACTCCCGTGTTCAATATGCAGGGTCTTACTGTTACGTAATCCTCCTCATGCTGGAACCTTAACACATTCCAACGTGACACCTTAACCACAGTCGCACCGACAAAATGGGGCCCCATGTGTAGTATTGAGTACCAGTATTACCATTACACTTACAGACTGTTGTTGCGGAGGAGGTATTCCTCTCCCTGGATAGGCCTAGTGACACAGCTTATGTTATATTCATCCCCGCAATGAATGGGTTGTTTTAAAATTTATGTATGTAGCTGAAAGGAGCCGTCAGTACCTTAGCTAGCAGTGACGGGCGGTCAGTAGACATGATTAGACAGAACTTTCAACTTGGAGTTGAGTATTTTATAAGCTTCGTGCTCCGGGGTCAGCTGATGTCACAGTCAACACTCGAGGCTAAGTAAACATTTTCTTGTTTACCGGTACGGTAGGGCCTACCTCAACAGACAACACCTCCACATTGTGGTCGTAACGAGTGTAACCAGAGCACCATAATGAGTGGGCGAGTCGGCGATTTGAGTGACAGTCAGGCTGAGTTCCTGAGAAAGGTTGAGTATAGAAAAAAAGTTTTTTTGTAAAATTTTTGCTTCTGAAATTTAAGTCAACTAATTGTATCAAAGACTCAATGATTTATAAAAAATACCAGATAGGGATATCATGACATTTGTCATATTTTTTTTTACCTTTTTATCTATAGGCTACCTACTTTTTTCTATAACATTTTTTTTATTGACAAAATTTCGCAGTTGCAATACATTTCATTTGTCATTGGAAAATTTGTAGAAAAATATTTACACCTACCGGTAAATAATCAATTTAACACTAGGTCTAAATGAGATACTGTAGGCCTAGTTAGTATCTTTGGGATAGGTGTATAAAAATGTCGTAAGAGTTACGATAATGTCGTAACCCTTACGACAATGTCAGAAGTCAAATCAGTGTGAATAAAAATCCGATCATGTCATAACTTCATGTTGTTATTTTTTTTCCAGTCGTACGGTAAGTGGCACAAAAGTTATGATGCCCTGGGTGGGCATCATAATGACTTATGACATGATCATAAGTCTTAAAATTGTTGTAAGTGGCGTTATTGTAATTGTAATTGATGTAATTCTCCCCTATTTATTGGAATTTCGTTAGGACGATCTGCATGGCCACTGTCGAAATGAGAAATAATTTTTTTTTTTAAAAATTGGATTTTGCCTGGTAATTGTATAAGTTAGTATAACCCTGTGTAAACGTAAGTGGGTTTTGGAGTGCATCGATCATATAGGAGAGGTTTTATTCGTGGGAAGAGAAATTCAGAAAAAGGTCTAGTGATATAATTTAATTAATTAATATATAGGCCTATAGCTAATTAAATATATTAGTTGAATTAAATTATATATAATGTATGATCAGGGTTCTAACCAGGACTCTCAGAGTGGTGCAAGTCGACGATCCCAGCCCTTATGCCCTGGGGGGTTCTCCCCTCCCCCCCCCCCCCCCCCCCCCCAGAAAATTTTGGACTCATACCCTTTAAATGGTGCATTCTGGTGCATTTCCTACAAACTATTAATCATCATGATTAATAGTTTGATGTTCTAACCAGAAATATTTCTCAGTAGGGGAAACTGGCATGTAACCGTGCAAAGCCCTGTATCTGGGTGGAGTCAGGGGAGTTTGGAAAATTTTGAAAACATAATTGATCATGGTGCATGCTGGTGCATTTGAGACAAGAACCTACTGGAGTTTTCAATATATATAGTTTTCATAATGTTTATCCATTGGAACTTTTCATATTATTGCAACTATTCAATTATTAATTGCAAAATAAATAGCTTCATCAAAACAGGATTTAATGCAATGAATTTAGAGACAAGTGTATAGGATAGCATGAATTATATTCAGAATATCAATCTCAGGCTCCTTATAGTTATACAACGCCTTGAATTAATGCAGGAATGATATTTTTAATTTTCTGTCATGTTGGAACTGAGAAAAGATTTCCTTTACTTATCAAACATTAATGCTTCAGCTGTTTTTGTAAAAGAAAAAAAATCAACCCTAAAATATAATAATAATCAACCCCTAAAGATAAACACTGGAATTCAAATGGGGGTGGGGGGGGGGGGGCATTTACGAATCCTATGACCAAGTCTCTGACATTTGTAAAGACTTTTAAAACGTTACGATGCCTACGACCATATCATAATTTTGCGTGCAGCATCAGTGGTCGCAGTGCTCCCTTGGTCGTAGGATTTGTAACTTTTTGTCGGAAATAAAGTTACGACATCGGAACTTATGACTTTTTTATGCACCACGGTATTTCCAGGTGGTGACAGTGACAGACAGGTGCTACAATCAGCGGCACAGCCGCCTCAGCTGTGTTGGTGAATATAACAGCTGAGGCTCATTGAACCCTATGTTAAAATACCTGTTTTCAACCCCTGGGTCATCAAACTTCATGAAATAAATAAGCGCTGGCCCCAAATGACTGCCAGGTCCCGCTTATTCGTAGACTACAACGCCGTCCACCCTGTGCGCTACGCTGCCAGATTCATGTATGTCAGAACTATTGCTACCATACCCAAAAACCATGCAAGCGCAGTGCCCCGGTACCCCTGTCAATGCCCCGGGCACCCATCAAACTCCCAGGTATCTGAGGGCATAAGGGTATGGTATGGTACCTAGTAATTTTTATTTTTATAATCCACTACTCCCTTCACTGACTTAGGACCACCAATTTAGGGTCAGGGTTGCTTTTAGTATGGATTTCCAATTAGTACCGTAATCTGTTTTTTTTAATTACTATTTAGAGTTAAATTAGTACATTGAGTTGAGACCCTCTGTTACATTTACCATCCACTACTCCCTTCACTGACTTAGGACCACCAATTTAGGGTTAGAGTTATATTCAAAGATTAAAGTTATAGTTATATATTGTGTATGATGTATAGATGCCTGGGAGAAACACCGGGGGTCGGGGCCGGGGGTTTGCATCAGAAGCATAGCGCTTTAGTGTTTTCAGGCCATGCGGGTGGACTCCGTGCCTACAGTGCCCAGGTCAGTAACCAGGGTACCATTAGAGGATTTCAGATTTTACCGCGCATCACAAGTCTTTCCACTCCCCCTCCCCTCACTTCTGACACATATCAAAAAGCATATGATGCTTTGGATAATTGGTTATATTGCCCCTGTTGTGGAAAGTGGCAACAAGTCCAAAGCAATTCCCAACAATGGTGCCCATGGCAACAAGAAAGCACATTTTTGGCATAAATGAATTCAAACTCGCCCCTTACCTCATATGTTGTGGGTTGACTTCCCTCACTTTGATATTTACAATACCAACCCATAGATCCTATCTGAGATCCAAGGAAGAAGGGCTCCAAGAAAAAATAGAAGATTCATAATTCCCTCACTACTTAAAGTATCAAGTCCAGTTAAATCAAACCTACATATGTCACTATTCGAGATGTTGATTTGATTATTTTTTATTTGTATTCCTACTTTAGTTTCGGCAAAATGTGGCAGATATACTCCAAGAAAATCACGATGATGTATATCTACTTCGTTGGCTCAGAGGTACTATAATTAGACATATACCGTACTTGTACTATATGCAATTGTTTGTCAAAAATGCAGAAAGAAAGTTGAATTTATATAGCCTATTAGGCCAGCTTTATGCCTACCAGTATACATTTATGATAAAAAAAAACCGGCGCATTGAAACAATTGGAATAATAAAATCCATGTTTCAGTTAACTGTATGGGAATACTCAAAATGGAGGCCTATTAAATTGACAAAATGGAGGCCTAGTATCATGAAACTGTTGTTTCTTATTTCTGTACCACATTTTTATATTCCCTCTATAATGATGGATTAATTAACTAGTTTTATTGATTTTTATTATAGACTAACCCGTAATAAACAAAAGAGTAGCCTACTATTTTTCAGTGAATCTAGACTCCAAAGTTCCAATGAAATCCTGCCCTCATAATTCATAATAATATATGCTCATATCCTTGTTTTTTTGTAGCCAGATCCTTTGACTTAGACAAGGCTGAAAACATGCTGAGAGAGGTACACAACTTTACTTAACATTAGTGGTTTGGCTACGTTAGATTTTAGCATAAAATCGATGCTGTTCAATTCATTATAAAGGCCCCCTACTTGTGTTTTAGCCTCATAATGATAATGTCAAGTGTAATTTTTAGTGAAGGCCAAGTATAAATGGCAGTGGTGCATGAATGTACCAAATACTAGGTCTATACTGTTGATTGCCTGGCCCACACCTCTATATATTTTATCATATATATTGAAATGTTTCAGCACATCAGATGGAGGCATCAGATCGGTGCAGATACCATAGAGTCATGGACGCCCCCAGAGGTTTTATCCAGGTACCACCCTGGGGGTCTGTTTGGATTTGATAAAACTGGAAGCCCCATATGGATAGAACCATGTGGTTATGGAGATTTTAAAGGTAATTATAAAAAGTATGAGACCGGATCAAATATGTATGGCTCCCTAATTTGGGACCCAACAAAAAAGCTAGACATTGTTTAATACGGATATCAATTTTAGTTAAATGATTAAAGCTTGTCAAGGAAACCCTAGTTAAAGAAATAGGTTTGTCATTCTGTTCATCCTGACCATCTCCCACAAATTAATTGATTAACTACTATAACATTTTCTCCTGGATTTGAGTTCTTAGAATAACGATTTTGGGACGTTTTTTTAACGATTTTATTTTGAGATCTGAGATCCAAGGAAGAAGGGCTTCAAGAAAAGATAGCAGAGAAAAATGTTTGCAGTGCCCGAAAAAAATAAGTAGTGGAATTTGCGGTACATTAGCCCCCATAAGTGCGAGGTACTAGATGAAAAAAATGATTTAAGATAATTTTAGAAGTGATATTATGGGGAGTGTGCTGTGGCTGTTGAAGTGTTTTAAGGCGAATGGTTTTGAGACATTGGCTTTGATTGCCAAAAATTGTTCCCAGCTGTTAATGTTAGCAGTTACAATAGGGGGCTGGTAACAACAGCAGTTAATGTGAGAAATGGCAAGGGGTAAGGGGGATGTTATACCATCTGTCAGAATTAATTTACAAAAGGGGGTTTATTGTAGAAGCAGTGTATGTCAGAAATTAAAATAGGTAGGGGCATGCATTATTTATATTTAGACTTAAATAATTGAAAGACATGTGCCCTATTTTTCAGGCATTCTACAGTCAGCAAAGAAGAGCGATATCCTGAAACTTAAAGCTTCACATTGTGAAAGTATATGGAGATTATTCGAGGAGCAAGCCAAGAACGTAAGAATTGCAGCTACAATTAATTCATCTCACCCTTTAACCATTTACCTTAGCATATAATTAAAAAGAGCAGCCTCACCAGACACCATAATCATGCTTAATTTTTATATAAGGTGGCAATAAGAGCAGTACTAGAATTTGGCAAAACCTTGTATTCAGTAGCTCCAAAAGCCCTCTTGGAGAAATTACAAACCCTCCAAAACACAACAATCAGAATAGCTTTAGATCTCAATAAAACTCAAAATGTTTCGGACCATCATAAAGACTTTAACATCCCAGAATTGCATAAGAGAAGGGATGGCCACCTTCTAGAACACACATACAAACTAAGTCAAGATGAGGACAACATTGACTCCAGGAAAATTAAATTAAGATGCTTAGCAGGGAGGAGAAAATTAGCCTAAAGTCCCCAAACTATATAATAGGAAGTTCCGAGTCATTTATTTAGGTGGAACGTTTTTCATTTATTGGTTTGCTTTCGCCTATTCTACAGTCGTTAATGTTTGATACTGGCTTAAAGGTGTGAAGCAACATTTACAACCCTCATGACGAGTTTCTTTGACCCCGCTAATCCTACTTTTTTACATGTAGTCATTTTCAAATAGCCAAATCTTTTTTTATTTGCAAAGGCAAACCTGTATGTTAGCTAGAGGTTGAAAAGAATATTGGGACTATTTTAGCAAGGCTCGGCACAGAGCACCACTCGCTCAAATGATTTGGTATGGCTGGGCACAATCCTGAAGACTCACAGTTGTGAGTAGCCATAAGAATTTCCCTCAAGACTGTTGTTTTGTCATCTGCAGCGGACTGTGTCAATGCACTTGCCCAGGTGGGATTTTCATATTTATGCCTCAAACCAACAATTTTGTATGCTACTCACAGATCTCAAGTGGTTCAAATAAATGGTTTGAGGTAGAAGGCTTATAAGGTATTGGTATTGACAAGGTGGATGAGATTGAAGAAGAAAAAGACCAAGACCTGTCAGGAACAACATCAGGGAATCCAATCAGTTCTACCTGATCGCCACCTACAAACCTCGCAACCCAGATTTGGAAGTAATTGTCAATCAAAACTGGCACTACATGGAAAAAAACCCAAACACCAGATTCCTGTCAAATTCCAAAGTCATCCAAGGTTTCTGTAGGGGACAAAACCTGAGAGATATCCTAGTGAGAGCCTCAACAGCTCCACCACACACAGGGCCTCCCAATAGCATTGCTAGACCCTGCAACAGAACCAATACATGCAGGTACTACCCAAGCCTCAACATCACAGGAAAAATCTGGTGCAACAACCTTAACAAGCACATCCGTTGCCACAAAAACATCAACTGCCAAAGCAACAACCTGATATACCTTATCACATATCAGAAGTGCTGGACTCAATATGTGGGACAAACAAAAATCACCTTGGGCATCACCACTAAACAATCAACAAAAACCAAGAAACCACTGTGTTTAGGCACCTCAACCGTGCTCAGTTCTAAGCTTCATCGCCTACACGGCAGAGAGCCACCAGGCAAAAGAAGCCAGAGGCAGGGAGGAGAGATGGATCACCAGACTTAACACTTCAGTCCCTAACAGTTCAAATATTTTGGATTGAATTCCGAGGGAGCCCAGAGAATCACACATATTCATCACCAAAACATTATTCCAGATCTTCTATGACTCCCTCAGGCTACGAGTACCACTTCAGGTGTCTCCAGGCTACGGTCAAACCACAGACTCCAACTTACCCACAAACTAAACCTCTCAATCTCAGTAGAGGAAGTAGTAGGGCCCACTCAGAGGCCAATGGGGTGCCCTATCTTAAAAATAGGACAAGCTGTACCACGTCTACATTAAAAGTGTATTAGACACAGAACTATACAAAGACGTTAGGACAGAAATGAATATCTAACTCATTTTCTCCTTTTGGAAACTTAAATAATTTAAATACTAGTCCTAGTATAATCTATAAACATTTGGGTCCAGTGTTGTACATCAGGTATAACCTACGCGGCCACACTTTCGGTCAAAACCACACACCCCTATCAAGGTTTTATACAATAAGTGATATCAGTTCATTGTTTATTTAAAATATTTCTCCCAGTTTTATTCACAAAATTCTGGGAGCAAATACCAAACTAAATGGGTACAAAGCCTCCTAACTCTACCTAAGGAGCACCTCATAGCAACCAGCCATGAGGTCACAATCAGAAGACAAAGACTCCAGGGTTACGCACCCTGTTACCTGGCAGCTCAGGTGGATCGTTCCAGAGAGATTGTGCATCTCTCATTAGTGGTAGCGCATCGGGCACAGCAACACATATCCCACTGCTTATAAGGTATTGGTATAAGGCTATAGGTATTGCTGCTGAATCTTGCTGCTTATTGCTGCACTGCTCCTCCTTCACTTTCTCCTGCATCTCGCTCTTTCATCTCCTCTTTTTCCTCCTCCTCTTCTCAGAATCCCAGGCGAACTTAGCAACAGCTCTCAAAATCCCTAATATTGTTCATGTGTAAGGTATGATTTATTAAGGTGAAATAATGATTCAAATACACAATGCCATACAAATACATAAGGGTATGTATCCTCAGTGATTAAAATACTTAAATATTATTATTGCGAGAATACTTGGAGACTTTAAATAGGTTTTCAATATTCCTGCATGGGTAATCGAAGCAGTTTTGACTCTAGGAACTTTGATTATTTGAAGGTAATTTTCATTAGTGACAACTTGAACGACTGGTTATCGTTCATTGTTGATGCGTCAGTGGATGATACTTATTAAATTATACTCATTCTTATACTTATACTCATACTTGTATTCAAAAAGATATATTTAGATATCCAAAGCCTTAGCTCAGGTTCTCTTTTTTCATGCATTATTTCCTTGACCTCCTGCCTGCAGTAGTTAGTAGGACTGGTCAATGTTGATTTAACACTTTAAAGGTCTGCTTGAAAGCCAGTTATATTCCCTGACGTCCTTGTGATGCCTTTAGTCTGGATTAAAATTTAATTGAGTTATATGGCGTTATTCTGAAAACTCATACAATATGATACATCAAATAATTACTTGTTGCAGATGTCAATTAGAACAAAGTCCATAAAGATGAGAGGCAAATGTTTAATCAAGTGTTTACCCCTTTACATATACCACCCTGAAAATTGTATTTGAGGGATTGTATGCTTTATGATCCGGTTAAATGTCTTTTCTGCAATTGTTTTCTTTCAGATGGGAAAACAAGTTGATGATATTGGCCTCGTTATTCTCTTCGACCTGGAATACTATGGCTTAAAACATCTAAGAAAACAAGCAGTCAGTTTACAGAGTGATATACTTTCAATGTTTGAAGCCCAATATCCACACACGTTAAAGACGACTTACATTATAAACGGTAAGTCTGGTTGGGACACCTGAAGCTCCCTAAGTAACACTTCAGCTAAATTTGCATACCAGAATGTTTAACCCATTCAAGGTGGGGGCAGTTTACACATATTTTGCCTGGCTCCCTTTTCCCCCTTTTTGGTCTTCAGGACGGGTGTTTAACATGAGGATTAGGGTTTGAAAACACTATAAGAATATTTTCTTCAAATAATATGTCATATGTACATCGTTTAATAGATGTAAACAGTTATTGATCATATTTTTCCATAATTTCTAGAATTTGGTCTTCAATAATTAAAATAATGGGTCGCAATTGGGTGCAACATGGCGGCAACCTTGCTCCAAATTCACTTTCCAGCATTTACGTATGTTTGTTATGACGTCATCATTATTGTCTCCATGACAAGATCATACCTATAAAAATATTTCTAGTGTGTTTGTATACATATATTTTAAATTTCATCAAAATCTGTTCATTTTTTATTAAGGTATATTAATCAATTTATATTTTTAAAAAAAGTGCCTTGAGGCATCACCCCGTCCCCTGCACCAAATTACGCTTGATGCCTTGAGGCATCAGCCCGTCCCCGTCACCATCTTGACGTTGATGACTTGAGGCATCAGCCTGTCCTCAATGGGTTAAGAGTTTGCACAACATTTGTCATATAATATATATAACAATTAGTTATCAACGATATAAAATTACTCATGTGGCCTTATAATCTTCATTCATGATAGTCATCATGTAAATAAAGTTTGGTTGTTTGGCTACACCCCATTGCCATTGCAATTAGAATCATCCTGTGAAAGTACTCTGTGTGATAGTATATTGGACGATGTGATGCCGTCAATCTCTTGCTGCCATGTGGCGAGGATCGAGATCCCGAGGCATCATTGTTCCAGTCAAACTCCTCTAGCGCTTGTTGGGATGCATGGATACAGAGTCGTTGAGATTCTTGTATCCATGTCAAATTCACATCAGTTGTCAAGTGACATGATTCAACTTCTACTGAACATGTCCAGTGTTTGGCACAACATGATTTCGCATATCGCACACTCTTCAGGCAAGATTTAAATAGATTAATATGATGTAGCTATCCCTAATCATGGACAAAATTGGATATTTACCTTGGTGGTAATGTTATCCAATCCAGTATAGTGTTTTCTGTTCTGTGAGTCCCACTTGTGTGTGTTGTGATGTGAGGAGCAGACAGATATAAATACAGCCAACTTTATATGGTTGATAGGTGTATTGTGGTGTGAGATATGTTAAGGAAATATATCCTGAGACTAAGTGGCACTCAATGGTACAGGCGAAAAAGGTGGGAGGTTGTGGGGTTAGACACCAGCGGGGGTAAAAAAAAATACTTCATGTGACAGTGTAGAATTTTCAAGTACTGGACAGAATAACCTGAAGTATACATAAGTATCCTTCACCAGTATTGAAAACTTGCTACAGAATTAAAAAATAATACCAGTACCAATTTGGAGACCCTGCATTCAGTAGGAGATAATACTTTTACTATCCCCAGGAACTCGTTATCATGTGCACTGCTATTGTTTTATAAAGTTGTAAATATATCATTTCAGCTCCTCGTATTTTCCCAGTGGCCTACAACATTTTCAAACAATTTCTTAGTGAGGACACAAGAAAAAAATTAGTCTTTCTAGGGCGTAAGTATTTTGCGGCGAATGTGCAATGCCAATAATTTGTATACTATTGACAAATATGTGAACTTTAAGTATCAGAACTGTCTTGTTCTTTCGTAACAGGTATATTATAATATCCTATTGGAATACCTATCTCTTTTTATTCAGGGAGTTGGAGAACAGATCTACTGGAATATATTGATGCAGACCAACTTCCTAAGCACTGGGGTGGTACAGCAACAGATCCTGATGGGAATGAGTTCTGTCAATCAAAGGTCTGTATTTGCTATCTATATATTTATTTATACAACTTTTATTCCGTAACTTATACATATACATTATATAAATCAAAGAATAGGACCAGTACTCCCTTTCCGATGGAGATCTACCAGGTAGCCCTTAACAAAAGATGTGAATACATAAAATGTGAATATTCTTTAAAAACAAAGTGTGTAGAAGAATTAATTATATTCAATGTCCATGTCCTTTTGATATTAAGTAATAGAATGTCACAGTTCATTTTGCTACTATATATTGTAATTGCAGTTCACTGATGAAAACTTGCTACAGAATTAAAAAATAATTCTGTTTTCCAAGAAAGTATAATTCATGTGGATCTGCGATAAACATTTAAGCCCAATTCTTAGTGAGAGGGGTCACGATCTGACATGAACCAGTAAATGGAACTCTTTTTGTCTTCAGAAAATTAATCTCCCACCCCCATATTTGCCAATAGTTGAAAGATATGTCAACCTTGTCAGGTCTAACATCCACTTTATATACTGCAGGGATACAAAGAAGTCCCCGTCTCTGCTGAAATTAACATTATTTAAAGCTGCATTCTGCAACATCTTTCAAAAACTAACATGCTCTTTTACATGTATTCATTTTTTTTTACAAAATATCATTAACCTGGTATCATATTTTCCATCTCCATTTGCAATGTCGTGACTCAGGTATTATCTTTTACCCCACTTTATATGATGAGATAGTCAAATCAAATACGATGGAGTGTACTATAGATGTTTTACAGAAAGGTGGAAAATCACTGGAAGCAAGGCCTTTGATTTAAAGTTTTCGAAACCCAAATCTATAAGAGCCTGTATAGGTGCCACATGCCTATAATGTGATGCAAGTGGGATAACATCGGCTGAAATGGGGCCAAGTTTTTGGCTTCTGCCATATGCTTTACCACCAGACCTACCAATCAATCATCCACTCCATATATAAGACAATTTGGTTTCAAGTGAAGATAAATATTTGAAATTATCTCCGGTAGGTGAATATGGGAGGAGAGGTGCCAACTGAATACTACTTTAATGAAGAAAGCTCAGTAGATATATCAAACTTCACCAAAATATCAATAGGAAGAGGATCATCTACTCAAGCAATGTGTGATGTACACAAATCTGGAAGCATTCTTAGGTAGGTAATATATTGACTGGCCATCGATGACAACCATAAAAGCAGTGTCAAATGACCAGGATCAAACTTCTAGTGTTTGAAGAGAAAAAATATAGAGCTAACTTTCCTTAATCTATGATTTGTCTTGATATTTACTGTAAATTCTTTGAACAAGCAAAAGCGTGCTAGGGTTTGATAACCCTTATATCAGGTTGATTTGTTTAACTATTTGAAGTAAATTTCTCACAGAGACAAGAGCCCACAAGCTTTGAATGTATTTTTTTGTCTAATAATACTATGCAAGACATAAGTTGTGCAGAGCAGCACTATTCAGCACAGCACAGATTAACAAGGAGTAAAGAAAAGTGTTATTATGACAAGAATGTGAAGGAAACAAAACTACCATGAGGGCCAATGGTATGGGTGTTCCAACCTTTGAAGATCGGTAGGTTGCAAAAGCTACAGCACTTCTGGACAGGCCCCTGGGAAGTCTCCAAGGTGCTGAGGGATATGGTCTATAGAGACTAGTTAAGTCAAGAAGGTCATTCATGCAGATATTATGAAGGGCGCCAACATCAGAGAATGGGTGCTTGTGCCACCTCCACCTGGTCATCATTGACAAGCGCCAACAGAAGGGCACTAAAGCAGGTGTCAACTATCCACCACAAAAGAATGCCCCATCCCACTTCAATACCAATGTAACCCAGCTATGGTTCGGCAGCATTCCACCATGACGGGTCATACTTTCTTAACATGTGCCAAATCATCAACCAAGGTCACTAGACTACTGTTTGCTTATGGGGGGATGGCTAAACCTATCCTGGGATATTTCGGCCGAAAGTAGCTTAAGTTCTAATAGTAATCGACAGAGTTTGACAATCTAGGATAGACCTTAACAGTATATTCATGGCAATAGGTAATTTTATAAATTTCTTAAAGTAAAACACTGGGCTGGAACAATTGCTGGTTTATAAGTGGGAACTCACATTATAATTCTAGGCAATGATATTAATTTCTTTCCCACTCCCCCAAAGCCATACCCTGGGCACCTCCATATTGGTAGCTGGATGACACTGAAATGGGCAGGTCCACTACCTGTCAGCTATGTGTGGTCACAGTCTAGTGAATCTGAACTAAACAGTCAAAGTGGCCACTTTACTTCAAGGTCAACTTAGCTATAGTGCTGTACCCCAAGTTAGGGACATTGCTGTATTAACCATTTTTTTCTAAATCCTTGGATACAAACATGTTTTCTTTGTTCACAAGACTGAAGATAGATACTAGAAGCAAGAATTTTGTCTATGTTTCAAGTAATAATGACTTTTTATCATTGAATTCGAATTTTGAACCTTACAATGGAATATTTTCTTCCAAATGGGGATCTCTCAATAAGAATAAAAGACAATCATACCTGCATATAGTTCAAAATTTGAGTAAACGGAGAGAATTAGTTGAAATAGGTTGACGTCACACAATATGAAAAAGAACTTTTGCAATTGTCATGCGACAGTTTCAAATACAGACAGCCCTGAATCTTTGTTTCGTTTGACATATCACAGTACCATTTAACATAAAAACTCTTAAAATTAAAAGGAACCTTATAAAATGAATCAAGGCAATTAAGGTTTTAGTCCCAAACTTAGGACACACCACTATAGAAATACTACTGGTCACGGTCTACTGATCCACTGGAAACTTGACCTCAATTCTCAAAAGTTTACACCTTGATGTTTAGCTATGTTTTTTCTGTTGAAATCGATTAAAAGAGCTCTCTGATGTCTTTCTGCTGCCACTAATTGTTGTTATACATCCATATGCTTCATAGGTTTGCATTTCTAAGGCATATAGAAGTCAGGGACTATAAAGATTTAGCTTAGATTAAAATATATACTGTCTGTGTGCATTCACCTCCATTGAAACGGAAATTTACCTGCCCCAGGTCTTGTCATTTATGCATAGCACTCTGGGAACATGTCAGCTTACACTAACCTAACAACAGACAGAGTCTTCTCTATTAAATGCCGCCTTACGACCACACAAATTATTGGATTATTCATTATATTGTGCATGCAGAACATAATATCTTAGTTTTCCTCAATGTCTGAAAAGAGGATGTACTCAGTTCAGTGTCCCCCTCTAAGGAATTGGTTTATGATTTTTGGAAATAACTGCACAAAAGAGAACAGGTGATGAAGAAAAATAAATTAAAATGAATTAAAAAGAATTGTGAATAGTAGAAGCTGTTTGAATATTTAGCCAAGATCCCTCCCGACTGAGGGATATAATAAATCTGCAAAATAGGAAAGACACCCTGGAGATTTATATATAAAACAAAGAATGTAAGAAAAGAAATGAAAGACTGACTGTTGGCAAAATGAGTATGTGATAGTGGTGAAAGTCATAAAACGCCTATAAAAAACCATCAAAATTCTATTTTTAGGTGGCAATTCTGGACGCGGGATAAAGATCTAGGTTTTGGTCTTTATCTCTATAATGGTAGGGAAACAAAGAAGTCAAGTATAAAAAAGTCTGACATGGAGGAAATTTTGCCTATAGAACGTGTTAACTGCCATTTAGTACCAGAGGATGGCAGTTACTGCTGCGCCAGGCCAGGCAAATGTAAGTGATACTTTTTTAACAAAAAATCAAAGACTATTTTTGTCTGCAAACCTCTTAAACCTAGTTTTCTCTTGGTATGAGAAAATTATCTATACTAGCTTCATCATTCTTTGATTAATATCAATATAACAGGGTTTTTTTTGTTTTAAGACTCTTGAATTTTATTTGGCCCCATCAAGCATCATATAACTTAAATTTGAGAAATTGAGTCACTAAACATCTGGTGTTCTCACATTTCAGATGTTTTCATTTTTGACAATTCCTTCTCCTGGATTGCAAGCAAGAAATTGTCATACCTAGTTGAGATGTTTGAAGAAAATGACTCGGGAGAATTGAAGCTGTCTCCATCATTTTACGACCAATAATACCATTTTCATCAGAGAAACTCAAAAAGAGAAAGACTAATGGCAACATGCATGGTTATTTCCTTTGCACATATCTCCATAGGAAAAAGTAACTGTTGATGATTTGGTACAATATTTAAAAAATATATCAGTTCCGCAGATACATAAGTGAATCAGTCCTAGTCTTTTGTGAAGTTACAGTTTACATTTGTTTACCAAGATGCACCTGACAGCATTATTTTTCATTCAAGGGAACAAGCTTTGCCTGCGATGAATTGTTAACACCTGTTACAGTTGTGGCATAAACCTGCTAGCATTGAACAGATATATTAAATAAATTGTAACAAATATACATAATAGGGTAAATGAAATAATGAGTTTCATGCACATACAACAGGTTAAATACTCTCTAGTGATCATTCACCCATCCATATGCGTTTATCCAAATTTTGTGAGTTAGTGACACTAGCATTGCACCATAGCCTCAATGACCGCATTAACTATATGAGAATATTTGTCTGTACCATAGTCTCCTTTAAAAGTGCACACTGGTCTGTAGCATCCACTACTTCATGGATCATGTGTTATGTAGCAACTGATGAAGAAGAATACCTGGAACATAGGCAACAACGTTGAAGTTTAGTTACCACCAAGGGTTGATACTTTTCACTACACATACTTACCTAACTTATATCAAAGATGTATTACAATGTAAAATTTAAAAATGCACCAAGTATCCTCGGAAATATTTAAACTTTCTTTTTTATATATAATATACTACCAGTGCTGGAAAAGTTGTCCAGTTGGTACTTGCACAGGAAAGCAGAGAATTGTGATAAACATATTAAATCGAAAACATGTACAGCCAAAAAGCTGTATCATCATGTTATATGCATATGTGAGATGTACCTGCTTATATATAAATAAACGTTTGTCAAACTAATAAAACGAATATGAAAATCTAAGGCTTTTTTAATTGCCAGCATTCAATGGCAAGGTATATATAGCATATTACACATACCTGTGGCTGTAGAGACATTCAATGAATCCACTCCAGGTGCCAGGTTCCGGCCAGGAATTATAGCTACATATCTATTACACAAGGAAGAGATATTTGGAGACAGACCTTTCGCTTCATTACCTGTAATTAACAAGAATATTATAACCAACAAAGGTTATTCCATGTGTAACTGTGAGATATAAGTCTCTTCAGTTCAAGTAAGATCGGAAAGGGTATGAAAGCTGGCAAGTGAAAGGACATGTCAGACATAATGAGCAAATGTTATACCTATTATAATCAATGAATTGGCTCTTAGACGAGTTTCATGAAGAGGTTGTATCCCTACATCAGAACTTGGAACCGCAGTTCCTACAACATCCCAACCTTCGTCCTTCTTTCCCTACAAAAACAAAGTTTGTATGTTCAAGATACAAGAGTACTACCGGAAATCACCTTGGATAGAATGATGCCATAAATGCCCGCATAAATGCGTTGATAACTGTATGGTAGCAGTTATAGAATCAAAATACCTGCATCGATTAGACTAATTAATGAGACAGTGAAGACTATTGAGTTATTAATACAATACAGCGGGATTTACCTCTATAAATAAAACGGCATCCTTCACAGCATAGATATCCATAACTTCTAAAGCGCCAGAACTAGCTTTGCTGACTATTGGACTTGGAGAACAGCTAGACGGAGAAACAGATTAACAATGGGTGTTAAGTTTCTTACTCTTCCAAGGACATTCATACATTCATGGTTATAAGCCAGTTCACGGTCTCAGCCGCGCGTTGCACCATGGGATCACCGCGTGATAAACAAGAGCAGGCTGACCCACAGCTACCCTTATTATCGGCCGCGCACCGATCATGTTATATGGCAATCATTAAAGTTCTAAACAGAATAGAATTCTTAAACATGGTCATCACTATTTCTTAGTTGATTTCCTACGAAACATCCAAGAATTAAAAGCTGTCATGCATTCAAACAGCTGTTTTCATGCTCTTTTTTCCGAGCGTGGGTTCGCCCTGGCCTTGCCCAGGCCTATACACACAATCATGTTTTGTAGCGATCATTTATGTAGTCTATTCTGCGAAATGAAATACTATTAATGGTTATAATCACCTCTTAGTTGGTTTCTAAGGCTGACATTTTAGAATTGAGATCTGTCATGCATTCAAAGCACTGTCTTCACGTTTTTTTGTGGGCGTGCAGAGGTTGGCCTTGTCTGACAGACATCGTGGGGACTGACACACAAGTTTAAGACTGTAACTAAGTCGAATCAGTAATAATAAAGAACAAGAGGCACTTGATATCGCATGGAGGTGGAAGCATACATGGGGTCCATAGCAGGATCCATGTAAAACATAAAGATTAGATGGTAAAAGGGGAGAACAAGAGTTGATTCCAGTTTATGGGCTGACTCAGATGCATGTCCCCCTACGCTATGCCTACAGCGACGGCCCTCCCTCATAGCACCATAAGCCTAGTAGGCATGGATGCCACCCGGTCTCCTGCCCGATCATAGATAACCATGAATTACTCGATGGTTTCTTGAAGGAATTACTTCTTACTTGCAATCTGGCTTTCACATGAAGTGTTCTTTGAAATTCGAGGGTTGTTTTGTAATTTTCCGAGAGGATTGGCGAGTTTTTACTATGTGCCATGGACATAGCTTCATGTGGTAAGTCCGCCGAAAGGTAAACAAACTGTGTGGCTACGATAATTCTGTTATTTCTATCAAATTATAGCAGTACAAGTATCACATAGGGTTTGATTCCCGATTCCAATGTTTGATCACTATGGCTATACCCTTCCATCGCACAAATTGTGATTTTAAGTTAGTTTAAACATCGTTTAGATCTGCCTAGTAAGGCCCACGCTATGGTGGGCGGCCGTAGTCAGGCTTTTGTTTATCCCGCGTTGAACAGGCAGAAGTGCTTTTGAGACATGCGCACTCGGAACCGTGAACTGGCTTATTCTATTCATTCTTCATTCATATTTTGATGTTTTAATTATAAGAAATGAAAGTCACTACACAGAAATGGTTTACCTGTCTCGCTTGGGAACAATTATCTTTTCAACTCCTAAGAAATATGAAGACCTTATTATGGCTCCAAAATTCATAGGATCCTGCGGTAGAAAGTTTGAAAAATAGGCCATTAAATTGGATAGGTAAAGTTAATTTTTATATTCAAAGGTTTAAAAAGATGATGGAGTTATTTTTTTTCCAAATTACTGATATCATTTAGATGAATGAAAACAATATGATCTCAGATATCAAGGTCTATGGATAAGTTACAGTACTCACTTGTATACTATCAAGATAGAGCCACACCCTTTTTCTCTTGTCATCTTTCTCAAGGCTCCTGTACATAATAAATGACATGATTATGTGAATTATCATATCGAAGTTGGCCAGGCAGAATCTCTTGAAAATATTTTACAGGAAGTATTATTCGATGGGTTAGGTAAATTGGCCATCTAAAAGCAAATTGTGAGTAAATCATTAATGAAGAAGTGAATAGAATATATAGGCCTACATATGTTCCATATCTTGATACATGTATTTCGTTGCATCAAGACAGACACCTTGGTGTGGTCTTTGATATGAGAGTCTATCTAATAAGCTCTTATTTCCCGGCTGAATTCTAACTTCCTTTAAGCCACATATGTCAATTATCTGCAAGAGATTATAAATGGAGCGTTAGATGGAAACTTAATTTATTAGCACTAAATACCACTATGAAATGTTTTGAAATGAAGTTTGATCTGAGAATGAAAATAATACATTCTTATGAATCCAAGGTTGTGAATTTGTTTTTATTTACAAGAAAATCACACTAGGAATACGTCACTATACTTTTATATATATATTATGCTGTTTGACGACTTCTATATAATTTGATGTCAATAAAGATGTTAATATCTTATATTGATGTATTTTTACTAGTGGAGGGATGACAAAAGTTAATGCAAATATATTAGCATAAGACTGTCACTGAAAAATATCAAAAAAAGACCCAAAATGTGCATTATATTAACTTGAATATTTAGAACCTTAACATTACTAACAACTAAATAGTACCAACATCCTACCTCGCGTATTTCTGGCTTATCAGAATTAAGGAGACTTTTTTTCAGGTACAAATCAAAAGGTGTCCTTTTCAGTTGTTTAAGAGCAAGAAGCACGGGATGGATTCCAAAGAGTATCTCTCCCCTGACGTTTGGGATGAATACATTCGATCTGTAATTGTAATAAAGAAAGGGGAAATATACATGTACTCTATAGTTTATATTACATATATGTTTATTATAGATATGTAAACCTACTGGTACTAACTGGTACACTAAATTTTCTAATGACACAAATTGGCGTGATCTATCTTTATTTAATATGGTCGGCAGTTCTCACCAATGATTAGTCTTTACTATGACTTGTCAGATATACATTTTTATTATACGTGCATCTCTCTTGAGGGGTGCAATAAGTAGGGTGCAATAAAAATATTCATATATATATGCGTACTATAAAAATGTAGTTGTCTAAAAATAGCTCCATCTCCGAGAAGCATGTCAACAGAGTGAAAGCTGCGCAAACCCCCGTGATCGGTAATCCACCTGTGATTCTGGTATTATGATTATAAAAATACATAATAAGAATCACACCATTAAATAGAGAATTAAATTCTCTTTTCAATGATATAAGTTTTATTAATGTAGCTGAGGAAATGGCCGCGATATGAGCGTTTAAATTCAACAATATCAGTAAGTTAAATACTGCATCATCACACAGGCCTGACAGGGCACTGTTGTCATACATGTCAAGGAAAGTAGCCGCGCATTTGGGTCCCGCGGGTCCTGAATCTCGTCCAATTATTTTTTATTATTGCCGGCTTGTTCCATTCTCTCTATTTATTATACGTGCCTGCTATATGAGAGGTGCTATAAGTGGGGTGCTATAAAAATATTCATATAGGACATGTCCTTATAAAAATGTAGTTTTCTAAAAATAGCTCTGATGTTACCTCAGCACATCCGCTGTCTCCGCGGAGATCCCCGCGATCGGTAATCCACCCGTGATTCTGATACTATGATTATAACAATACATAATAAGAATCACAATAAGAACCACATTAAATAGAGAATTAAATTCTCTTTTGAATGATATAAGTTTTATTAATGTAGCTCAAGAAATGGCCGCGATATGAACGTTTTAGTTCAACAATGTCAGTATGTAAATACTGCATCATCTCCATCATCAGGCCTGACAGGGCACTGTTGTACTAACGGGGCTCTCAGCGGAGCTCTCAGCGGAGCTCTCAGCGGGGCTCTCTGAGACTTCTTTAATATTTTTTCAGTGATGTCTAATGATATATGATCAAATTTTATGCACATATAATAAATATAGAATGGAACTCGCCGGCAATAATTGAAAATTTATTGGACTTGATTCGTCCACATAAGCACGATGCCGTAGGCAGAGTGCTTATGTGGACGAATCAAGTCCAATAAATTTTCAATTATTGCTGGCTCGTCCCATTCTCTCTATATGTTTCATTCCCATCATTTAGATCTAACTTTGAGCTTTTGGGCAATATTATGGTTTATAAATCTGGAAATGTGCGTTTTGTACATAAAATGATAAAATAAAGATGAAATTTGACGTTTTTTAAAAACTGAAATAAATGAAATGAGAACGTAGACATTCAAAACGATGAATTAATGTACAAATTTGTACTTCATAAAAGGGAGCCAACCATTTAGGCTACTAACCTTTTTTTGTTCAATTCTGGGGAAAATATAGGAGATGTTTTCGTTGCCACTTTTTGGCTCAAGAAAATGGCTATAACATCGAAGTACTCCTATAGGCCTGTCATGTAATACCAGTAGCGACACGTTTGCCGGCAATTTGGGGATGTGGCGAACTACGGCCGGCACCCGGCGGCAGCCATCGGGGGACAGATTGAGATTATCATCAATGGGCGCCCGTTTTTTACCGTTCAGGTTTTAAATATGTTCATAATCGGTTGTATCAGCACTCCCATACCCATTTCCCAGGTAATCAGAATAAAAGCAAGCACTATCAACCCCCAATAGTTCTTAAAACATCGTTGACACAGCCGAGTTGTGTGCCAAAACACCTATTTTCGCCCAGATCGTGCTATGTATTACCATACGGTACTATGGGCGTTACATATACAGGTAGCTAATTTAAGAACAACACATATGTCCTGAGTTGGCTTTTCTTTACAACATACAAGACATACAAATATTTAGTAGATCGGGCCATAAATGGGACCAAAAATTAAACAGAAACCTTCTACATTTGTGAAATGGACTTTCAAGATTTTTGTAATTATAACCTAGCAAATAAATTTAGCTTGCCTGGGCAAACTCTTAATTTGAACGCTTATAGGCCTAATATAGAAGAGAGAGGGGGAAATCTATATACCAAGGGGCATGGAGGAGAAAGGGATGTGGGGAGAGGGCAGGCAGGGAGAGGAAGAACTATCTTTACTTTGTTTAAAGGCTTTAATTTATCTGGGTACCCAACATCCTATTCCTATTCTTTCATTCTAGGAATACGCACCCAATACGCATGGTTAAAATTAGGGTATATCTGAGTATATTTGGTATCACATTGATTTTAAGTATCATTTCTGTTATGTTAAAGTGTATTTTGAAGCTCATTTTTGTCTTAAGTGTGGGTTATTCGAGAGGTTTGGTGAAGGCGAATTGTACATTTTCTGAAAATCTGACCCACATCTAGTATGTTTATTTTACGGTGACGTTTTACTGTATTCTGTATTTTACTGTATTACGTATTCAAACATACCCAGAGTCAGTAGAGGAATGATGTATTACAGGTGGTGAAGCTACTAAGGTCGAGGGTGTGTGTGTGTGTGTGTGTGGGGGGGGGGGGGGAGAGAGAAAGTGGTGAAAGGCTAAAGGATTATGATAAGTGTCTACAGGAGGAGGGATTAAAGGAGACAGTGATTTATGACAGGGGTGCTGAAAAAATGTTTATCTAAGGAGGACAGGCGCTTAGGTGGTGGGAGGAAAGGATCTAAGGGTTGGTGGTGGGAGGGCGCTGGACCGAGAAGCAGGAAGCTCAGTAAGAGGTGGTGGTGGTGGGAGGGTCAGGGACTCCTTGCTGGACGTGCTGGACACCAGAACCCCAGACGCATACACACAGGACCTATCCAGCACCAAGGCTGTGCAATGGATGATTAGAATAGAAACTTCCCGAAAATGTCTTGCACCAAGGAATGATCGTGTAATGTCGCATATAATAGTGGGTGGATAACGAAGGGATTCTCTCAACGCTTAGAAATAATAGATGGTATAGGCCTACAGCGCCTACCAATGACTGAATTATACAATAAACATTTCATCATGATTTCATTAAACATTTAAGTTTGTTCGATTCACTTTTGTGTATATTTGTATGGCCTCTCTGTAGGTCTCTCGCCTCACACACACCTCTTCCTCTTCCTCCTATGCACCCCACCCCCTCCCTCCATTCACCACCAGTTACCACTCACCCTACCCCTGCCCCCACCCCAACACCTTAGCAGCCTGAGGGAGGGGGGCATGTTAATAGCAGGTGAAGGGGGAGGGGGAGCATGAAGAAGAGGGGGGGGGGGGATCAGACAAAACAAAAACCTGCATTACCTGCATTTCTCTTTGCGTAGATCATAAGTCTGGGAGGAGAGGGGCAGTTGGTGTGGGGGAGACTGGCAGTGAGGGTGGGGTGGGAGGGTGAGAATTATAAAACACTGGCGTTTTGACTGTCCATGCAGTGAGGGTGGGGTGGGAGGGTGAGAGGGTGGGGTTGGGCGGATCAGAAGACTGTATCAACTGTAGAGGGTGGGAGGAGGGAATACCACGCCCCCTTCCGTCCGTGCCTCGTCGGGCATGGAGGGTGGGAGGAGGGAATACAGCCACGCCCCTAGCCTTGCACTGACATGTTGACAGGCCAATCAGGAATCAGAAATTCCGGGACCTCAAGAACATGGACGATTTGCCTGCCTGCCAATCAAATTCCAAGAGCCAATCAAATTCTGTAGCCTATAGAGCACAAACGATTTGAGAGCCAATCACGAGGCCAGGACTGACCAGGAGAGACCAGCATTCCTGGAAAAGGTGCGAAGAATCACACCTCATTAAGCCTCATTTAGTTGGAGGTGAGAAAATGTCCTGTGGAGGCCCTGCACCAGAGTCTTTAAGCTCATGCTGAGACAGTGTACCAGACTCGTCAAAACATGTGGTGATAACGAGAGGCCCCTACAGCTTTCTCTCGATTTCACAGACATTTTCGCCGCAAAACGCAAATCTTTCCTTAGAAAACTGGACCAAAAAGGTATCAAAAATCGAAAATTGAAAAATCCCCCTTGTCAAAACACAGATAAAACATTCCTCCCCCCAGCAGTGAAAAAATCAGGAGCGTAGGCCTAACCAATTCCTTATTTTTTATGTTCGCGGCGACAGGTCTTTGAAGGTAGGAAATTTACTCAAAATAGAAGGTTCGGTCCCTATAATCGTTTAATCCAGTAACTGTCTAACAGATTAAAAACGGACCCAATAATAATTAAGAGCAAGTCGTAACAATTACTTATTAGGCCTACATAGATTGCACCGCCCCTCTGTCTCTGGGTGACAGAGGTGCATATTGAACCTAGGCCTACACAGCATAACTCGTAAGATATGTTCCCCAGTAGCCTAGAATTTTCTCCAGAAATACCTTTTTGAGGATGGTTTGCCCTTTCCATGGAAGATGCTTTGTTGGAAACATGTATCTCGCCCGTAGCTATCTAACTTCTCAGCCCGCTTCTCAGACCTTTCAAATTCATCATAATGATTTGTCATAGATAAGAGGTCAGGTCCTGGTTCACTAATGTCCTCGTTTCGGCGGTTTGAACTCCTTGCATGGAGTCGGTTCTCAGATATCCTGGCCATGTTTTCCCCATCTTTGGGTTTATTGCACAAACAAACAGGGTTTGTTGAATGAATCAATGCAATGCACGTGGTATTCTGTAAAGTTAACCGATTCAGGCGATTGGCATTGATGAAATTGCGACAAAATAATGAACTGGTATCTAAGTTGAGACTGCACGTGTTGGCAAAAACACTGGTGAAGATCCGACGGCTAAAAAAAGTTGCTGCCATGGTGGTTTAATTGAATCAAAATCAAATGGCGTGTAGCCTATCCTTTTGGATAATCATATTCCAAGTCCTGGACACTACATTCGATCCGTCCATGAACTTCATCGATCACTCATTCACTGTCTTTAGGGCTTAGGCGTGCTTTAATGTGTGTCCTGGTTTCATTAATCAGTGTGGATATCCTCTGTTACTGATAGGCTAAGGTACTCTTGATCCTTAACATCTTATTATAACAAAGTCAAAGATTGTAAGTAAACAGAAGCTAACAAATGTATGCTATGCCAAGGAAGCAGTCTTCAGCTCTAGCTAGCTCCGTCTCTAGCGAGTCTTCCATGCGGTGGGCGATAATCGGGTAACAACATAACGAATATAGGTCATCGTGACCTATATAATCACCAGTGGGAGAGGACAGAAGTTCGTTCTGGAACACCAGACCTATAGGCCCCGGGACCTATGGGCCCAGCTCTGGACTTATAGGCCCCAAGGCCTGCTCGCGTTGGACTTATAGGCCCCGGGATTTATAGGCCCAGAAGAATACTAAACCATACCAAAAATAACCCTAAACCTAACCCTAAATTGGTTGTCCTAAGTCAGTAAAGGTAGTAGTGGACTGTCCCTAGTAAAAACTGACTAATAAAATAATTATTTGACTAAAAAAAAATATATCACTAAGTTTTGAAGCGGGGCCTATAAGTCCAAAACCCCTGTCTGGGCCTATAAGTCCCGAGCTGGGCCCATACGTCCAATGCGCGGGGCCCATACGTCCCGGGGCCTATACGTCCGCACCCCGAACGGAACACTGTTTACTTAATAGTTCTCAGGAGAGGGGGTTCCATATTTGGTCTACAGTGATTTAATTACAATAGAATGTAAATGGGGGATCCAGGGAGCTGGTAGGTACCAGAGCCTCTCTGATAAACACGTACAGAAAAGAACCTCACGATGATATTTTTATTTCGTAGATTATGACAATTTCATAAGAAATACCAAAGAACTAACTCTAACCTGGTTAGGGTTCTTTGGAAATACATATATAATGGTGAAAGATGCGATATGATAATCCTTTTCCGTTATATGCAAATGGCAATGGGAATACATTTATGTTCATGTAGCCATCGCCGACGACCTGGGTCGTGTATCATAGCTTGTGTTTATGGAGCTATTTATTTTATATGACATAATATGATACATGATGATGACACAATTGATTGAATGTGCAATACAGAATTGCCTGAATGAGAATCGACTATAATGAACAATTTAACAAAACTATGAAAAATGTGGCCACTACGGGTTGGTCTTGGCATCGTCATTTTCTATCTGATCAAGTTGGAATTCCTTGTCAAACGCAGACTTTGTCATCTGAAAAAGAAAATGATATGACTTTGCACGAACGTAAAAGAATATTTTGACGATAGTGCGCAATAGAAATGGCAAAAAAGCAGTGATAGCTAATGATATAGTTTGACTACAGTAGTCTTTTAATTCACTATGTATATAGCATTTTTGTGTAAACAAATTATGTATATGATAAATCTATCATGTAATCCAGCGCTTATGTGTAATATTATGAGTATCTGACATGCACAGAAACAGAAGACATGGTCAACTTTATATGACTGCAACGTTTTTTTGACCTTGGGATGTATGATTTGTTTTCATTAAATCTGTAGCATATGACCTACAATATATGTGTAGAAAATCTAGGAAAACCTGTAGTGCATTTTTGTTTTAATATTCATTAAAACGTGGACAAAATACAAATTTTTCCGTAGTAAACCAGTTTTTTGTTCAAGCGACCGTAGAAAATAAACTAAGTTACTGACATATATATATTTTTCTATTAATTTGTGTCTCACGTAATAAGGAATAATTCGTGAAAGTTTTATGAAAATCTAAGGGCCCATTTTTCTTTTCATTGAATACCCGTCTTGCCACTATTATCTTAAACACAATTTATTGATAAATAAATGAAAATCAAATCTTTACCTTGCCCTTTTTCAGTTTTTTAACTAATCGGGCATCACTTGCAAGATCATCCAACTCGTCATCATCTAATTCTTCACGACTACGCTTCTTTCCTAACATTTGTCCTTTAGCTTTCTTTTCCTTCCGTTGCAATTTCCGATCTTTTCTATCCTTCTGCTTTGACCACGACACCGTTTCCTGGCTTTTCTGAGGGAAAATAACTAATATAAGTTAACCTAGTTCGAAAGTTTCCTTCTTAGATTAAAATAAGGCTATATCAAGAATTCACATTTTTTCCATATTATGTGCACCAAAAAGATAGGGAAGATGTGAAACCACATTAGAATGTCTAGACAATGCATAGAAATAAGACTTAAAATGTACCTTCACAAATTTTTTCTTTCCCGGCATTTCTCCTTTTTCTTTCATGATTTTCAGCTTTTCTTTCCTTTGTTTTTCTCTACTTTTTTCCCTGAAATTAGAAAAAAAATGTAGGTGTGTTAGGTACGTTTTCAATAACAGACTTAGGGAAATTTGTATGTTTTTTTCTATGAGAAAATCGCACATACTTGTATCTAATAGTGGAAAAATCCAAAGCCACTGGCTCAAAATTGGGGAAGGTTTTTCCCTTTAGTTCTGGCATACGCGGTAGATGTAACAGTGCAAATCCGTTCGCCAATTGACCAATATCAAGATCTGAAAAGTAAAATTCAAGTATAACTAACATAATATGAATCTTATTTATACGAGGTGACGTAATAAAGACTACGGTAGAAGTTCCTAATAGTGATAGTACCCACAGGCAATATCTCCATAGACGAATATTAAACTTTGATTTTAAAAAATGCCACAGGCGTTCTTTATTAAGAAGAAATAAACTCTTATATACAGCCACAGAGAGTAGAGATCAATTCCATTTTTAAAATTAAAGTGGAAAGAACGAAACTCAAACTACAATTTCCAAATCGATAACTATTGTTAAACAATGTAAGATACAAAGATATGATGATTTGTAATTTTTTTCCCTTGACATGAAACGTATCACGAATGTGAAATTGTCAATAAAATTTGTTAAAAAAAAATGTAAGAAAGCAAAATATCCCGAATCATTCACCTTTAAATCTGAATATCAATCGACATGCGTGCTTCTCATAAGACTGGATAAAAGAAACCATTCCACGTAATCCTTTCTCATATATGGCGCGATCGTTCTTTGCCAGATTCCGGACCTTTGGTAAAGAATCTGCCACATCATCCTTTGTCTCATACGGTTTCATAGTAACCTGCGAATACAAAGAACATTTAATCAAATACTGAGTTTCCGACCGTTATGCCTAATACGTCATACACTAAACTATTTCCTATGGCAACCTAGCCATTTCAGGAATGTATACACAATGTTTTTCGTTGGTCAGCAACTAAGTTTGTATTTTAGAATAAACGTGGTAATGAGCTGTGGTATAAATCCCATAGCTGGGAATCTAAGAGATTACATACCTTCTAACACTCTATAAAAAATAGAAAACACAAATTGGGATTTTGATTGAACCTACCTTTTGATTTATTTCAATAAATTTTATATAGGGATCTTCGGTTGGCAGAAGAAACAGTAAAGCATTGCCGATGTTCCCTGACCGTGCCGTTCGGCCACACCGATGAATGAATGAACTGCAAGTATAAACATGACCACGAGCATCAATATCAAAATCGCACTATAATTTTCACATTGTACACCATAACCATATAATATGTATTACGCTTGCTATTTGAACCCACTAACGGATTCCCACCGATGATGTGTGACAGGTAAGCAACTGAACACAATTAATGCTTCAATTTGACATAGTATAACTATAAGGACAATTCAAAATGGTTGACATACTTGGCAGAAGATGGGGGATCATATTGAATGACCCAACTAACATCGGGTATATCCACTCCTCTACCCATGACGTCCGTGCTCATAAGAATACCGCTGCAATGAGTTACATGGTGTATGTATGTATGTATGTACTATTTTTATTTCCGTAAACAGGTACAATCATCGGAAAAAGGAATAAAGTTATACAGTATTAGAGTATAACAAAACTTTCAGGAGATCCAGGTCTTCCAAGTCTTCCTATTCTTTGGAAGCTATATTGAAATCTCAGTTCTTATAAACTTTTTCGATAGTAAGATTTTGTTTTTACATTACTAGAATATTTGATATGGGCACATGACATATACTATATGGGAACTGGTTATAAAGCAGTTCAAGATAAAACAATTAGCTGTATAAGCTACAGAAACACTTATATACAATCATTCATGTTCATAATTTTCATTGAATTATTCCATGTCAATTACTAATTATGTTTGAGAGAAAAATTACAATCTCTCTATCCATATTAACTAAGAGTTAAACTAATCTTACCTATTACTACATGTAACCCTTATACACATTTCATATTACATATTACATATAAATTTGCGTAGGTATTTTTATACACATAGGGTAATAAAGCAGGAAGTATTAGTACGATATAGTGAAATCACATATCACTTTTGAAAGATTACATTTCCTCCACAACATAAGTGAGGGGTTTTACGCCTCTGTGTCTGTATCACATTGATTAAACTTTATACAATCTATATTGACTTCTGTTTCTAACAAATTCATCATGATATGTTGTTGAAAATATAAGTTTTAAATTCTTTTATATCTTGAATTGATTTTCCTTTTAAAGATAACTCATTCCATAACATTGGAATTTGGTAAATCAGCGATTTTTTCACCCTTTCACTATGTGGTTGAGGTACTTTTAATAATTTCCCATTCTTATGGGACCTCAGGTTTAAATTATTTATATCAACAAAAACATCCTGATTACTTAACTCAAAGGCCATATGTAGAGCATGATGCTTCCTTCTTATAGCCAGATATTCTAAGTTAAGTTCGTCATGTTTATTATCAACATTCTCTCTTTTATCCAGGCAAAAAGCTACTCTAATAAAAGAGTTTTGTATTGTTTGAAGCTTATTGAGTATTGCAATAGGAGCCACATTATATATGCAGTCTACAAAGTCCATTAAAGGTCTTACAGCTACCTTATAAAGTGTCATAATATTATTCGGGGAGAGAGCCTTTTGTATTTTCTTTATAGCTTTCAGTCTGTTGGAGGCTTGACAGATTTTTTGATTTAAATGATCTTTAAAAGTTAGGCTATTATCAATAACCAAACCAAGATATGTGTAAGATCCTGTATAATTCATGACTTCAGTTCCAAGTTTAAATGTATGCTTATTGGAAGTATCTTCTTTCTTAGGAGGAAGTATTTCTAGGATATTACTTTTCTCTATATTTATAGAGATTTTATTTTTCCTACACCATAGGCTTACTTTCTTTAAATCATTTTGTAAATCTTCATTTACCTTTTGCCTGGAGGAGTGAGATGTATAAAGCAGTGTCATCAGCAAAATGCTGGATGCTAACATTAGAAACAACTGTCGACAAATCATTAATATACAGAAGGAACATTAAAGGTCCTAGACCTGTTCCTTGAGGAACACCTCGAGTCACTTTTCTCAAACCAGAAGTAACATTATTTATATTTACTGCTTGATATCTATTTCTAAGATAATCTTCAAACCATAAAATGGTATCCTTGCTTAAGTTAAAAGACGTTAGTTTATGTAAAAGAATCTCATGGTCAACAGTGTCAAATGCTTTCCTGAAATCCAGGAAAGCCAGTACTGTCTTTTCTTTTTTGTTAATGCTATTATATATTTGATGAAAAAGTCTATGGTGGGCTTGATTTATCGAGTGCTCAGATCTAAACCCAAATTGATATTCATATAATAAGTTCTTAGATTCAATAAAGTTACATAGTTGGTTGTGAATTGCTTTTTCAAGAATTTTTGCTGGAAGTTTTATTAAGCTTATTGGTCGATAATTTGATGGGTTATTCTTTGATCCTTTCTTATAAAGAGGAATTATAGTAGCAGTTTTAAAATCATTAGGTATTTCCTTCTGGTTTAAGGTGAGATTACATAAGTATGTGAATTGATCCGCCAGCTCAAATAAACAGGGTTTGAGGATTCTGGTCGGAAGAAAACGTATTCCTGATGCTTTGCTGATTTTTGATTTTCTTATATAGTCAGATATTTCCTGAGTACTAAATTCATCGAAGGAGAAAAGCTCATCATTATTATTTATCCCATTAGATTTTGGGAGAGATTCCATTTCATTGATATCCAATTGTAAAATATTTCTAGCTAACTTATCACCTATTTCAGAGAAAAATTTATTTTGCATTTCGGCTGCGTCCAGACCAGTTTTTAAAACATTGTTCTCATCTATGAGACTGATAACCTGTTTGGATTTTACTTTGTCTGGCGCCAAGAAAGGCTTTATAGTGTCCCAGAAATGTTTACTATCCCCTGGGTTCTTTGTTAACTCCTCTCTAAGGTGGTTCGATTTTAGCATTTGAATTTTGGAATTCATCTGGTTTCTTATCTTTTTGGCTAGATTCCAGTCATCTATTTTGTTTGTTTTTCTAGCAAGTTTAAATGCTTCATCTCTCTCCTTCGATAAATTATTAGGTAACATAAAACAAAAATACACGTAACTTGAAGTCTATCAAAAATTGCAAATAACTCAACAGACTGTCTATCAAGGTGACTTTGGGATAGATAACCTCGATGAAAACTTGGAATAACTATATAAAGAAAGTACACTTCTAAATAATTGAAATGATATTATTGGAAAATAGAAGCGCTGATATTTTTTACTCACCGACTAAGTTGCCTGAATTTGCTAAAGATCTGATTACGTTTGTCCTTTTTTCTGTGGATGCTAAGAATTTCTGTTTTCTGTAGGATTCTGTCCAAAAGAAACAGAACTGTATTTATTATGTAATCAAAAATCGATTAATATCATAGTGATACATTTGAGTGTGTCAGAGCTAGGTCGACATCATCCTCCCTAGGCAGGCCCTCTATTCCGCAATGAGTTACTCCATACTAGAACGTAGGCACTGGTTGCCTTGGGGAGGATGGGTCGACATGTACTGACGGGTACAAGTTAGTTAATATGAGAACATATACATATGCAATGATTTTAAAGCTGCACTCTCTATTTGTGTCGTAATATCTGAGAATGCAGCTTTAATGGAGTTATACTGACACATGAACCCAGAAATACGTCATGTTCGTGCCACTCCAACCAGCTCTATTATTATCAAGAGTTAACAAGTTTAATTTCCTGGTGGGTCTCATAATAATCTAAAGGGGTATGTCAGTCTGAGCAACAGCCTTACTGTTTTAGAGCAGAGGAGAAGTAATCCACACAGGCACCGGTACTAAAAAAGACCATGATCTTGTCATCTTTGTGCTTCTTCAACATGTGTACAAGGTAGTTAAACTTTTGATCACTCTCCAGAATCTATAAGACAACAAAAGAGCAAGATTGTTAAGACAGAGTTTGCCAAATAATGCAGCTTAAGGGTATCATGTAAATATCCGGACAACTAAAACATGTCACCCTAAAAACAATAGTGTGGTCGGAACCGACAATGCCTATTTTTAAGTAATAGTCACTTGCCAGGTAATAGTTTTTCAGTGTACTAGGAGTTCGTTGTGTGTCACCTCCAACGATCATTCCCTTTTCTTTGACGGTAATTCGAACTGGATTCCGAAGTCCCGCCCGGATAATTTCTTCCATTTCATCTGTCTGGGTTGCTGAGAATAATCCCGTTCGGCGTTGTTTCGGCAAATAACTCAAGATAGTGTTGAGGCTAAATTGGAATAAAACATGGGTACAGAAATTGTTAAAAGTTAAAACCTAGATATTCAACATAATTACAAGACAACACACTACTGCCCAATTGCTATAGTATCTTTCGATACTAGGAGGGTAGCCCAGCTGATTTGCCTAACTGCTATTTTCTTTTGCTTCTAATTTTTAGTATATAGTTCTTTTTTTGTATTTCTATTTTTCATTTGAGTGCATAGGCAACCATCACTCACTTCCAAACCTGGCCTCCTCCACTCTGGGCCACAATCAGCAGGAGGCATTTCACAGTGATGTTACACTTCAGTTACATAACTTATCTGATGATCTCCTCAGATATTTCCTCTCACTGAAATCAGAACACAGATGTACAGATGACAGTCTACAGATCCAAAGATAAAGATCTTACAGGATGTAGCTTGTCAGATCACACTTGTAGGCCTGGCCTAGTAGGAATGCCTAGTAACTATTCACAAGCTTTCAGGGTTGTTCACTTATCCTCAAGCACCATCCTAGTAGCCAACCACCTGCCTAGTACCCAACCCCCTGTCAATCACAGCCAGTCTGTACACCTCCCTCCCTGTCCTCCCTCCTCCCTCCCTGTCACTCACAGCAAACAGGCCAAGCCAATACACTCCTCCACTTAACAACACCAGCCAACACAGTCAAAACAGACCCATGTGGCCACTGACAGGCCACCCCTCCAATTTAGACTTAGCCAGGGGTGCGACACACAGGCTCCTGTATAAGTATACCTTTCCTAGAGTGATACTAAAAGGAGGCTGCGCCCATTCAATCGAAATACAACTTAAAACAGAAAAACACAGAGGCTACCCTCCTAATAATAAGTACATTAGAATACACATAATAGGAGGCCAAAATGCCTAAAACGATTGGGCAAACGGTTTAGTACCTTGCTTTGAACCCCATTTCTAGAAGTCTATCGGCTTCGTCCAAGATCAATATATCTAGGGATTTTACACAGGCTCCCAAGTTAAATCCATCAGATCGGCGGTTAAACATGTCTTCCAGCCGTCCGGGCGTTGCAACCAATATATGTGCACCATGATCTGAATCAGAATAAATCACCAATAACAGCATAGATACGTAGTTAAAATGCAAATTATCACCTTTTTATAGTTGTTAATGCGACGGGCCTTTAAATAAACACATGCGGGTTATATAACTCTCAAGTGGATAACCATATCACAGTGCAATATAGGAAAGTAATTCTTGTAGAAAAATAAAGTAATTAAACCAATGAAAACTAGTGGAAAGAATAGAAAATATACAAAGTGTATAAATAAAATATCTGGTAATAAGAAAAAAGATCACAAGCCCGAATCTGTTCTGTGACATAATGTGCCCGAAAAACAACCCAACCATTGACTATGAATAAATAAAACTGTAATACACACCTTGAAACTTTGATATATCTTCCGAAGGATTATTTCCACCGATGAACAAGGCATGGGTGAACTGGGGTACATTATTAATGAACTGTGAAAGGACCTCATCTATCTGTACTGCCAACTCCCTCGTAGGTGTAATAATAATAGCCCCAACCTACAGAAAGATATCGAGTACAAATTAATGAAAAATCTATTATCCTACTTATATCATAATTAGGGAAGTTAAAGGTATTTATAAAGCCTAAAGTTATTCAACCTTTGAGCATTCTAACTATTCTACACGGAGATCTACATTTCAATGTTTACCTTTAAAATTCACCAAATGGATAAACATATAATTGTATGCCTAAATGAGATATATATAATAACCTCTTTTTTCCGCAGTTTCTCCTCCCGTCGCAATAAGATTTCAAGTAATGGAATCAGAAAAGCTAGTGTTTTCCCACTGCCAGTAACAGCTTCAGCAGCTACATCCTTGTTGGACATGAAGAGTGGGATGACAGCAGCCTGAAAAGCGGGAAGGAAGACATGTTCATGCTAGTATGTAGTAGTTTTTCCTTCAGCAAATTCAATGAATTAAAAGAAAAATAATTAGAGTATGTAAATACATGTAATGTTTTGCAGGGTGATATGGATGGTTTTTGGTGTGTGTGTGTGTGTGTGGGGGGGGGGGGGGGGGGGCTGGCTACTATTTCTTGGAATCTATATCAATGTCATGTTTTCATTGGATGTCCATGACCACACAGACCATAACGAACCACCAAACCTCGGGGCAATAATGTTATAATAGCCTAAATTATAGGCTACAACCTTAGTCCTTAGACTAGTTAACTTACTAACTTAGAGCCTACAACGTCCATGCCTGCCAAGTTGAGCGATAATAAAGCAGGGCTGCCAACCTTTGGAAGGCCCAAAAGCCTGAGGTTTTTTGTGTCCAAGTAAATTTGCTCACCTGAACGGGCGTCATATGATCAAAATGAAGATCATTTAGAGTTTGAGTAATTTTCTCCGATAGTGGAGCTTTCAAGCTGGACCATTTTTGATCCATGGTGTCTCTCTCACGCACGTGCATACACAGAACACGATCTAAAGTTGTGTTATTACCAAAGGGCGCGGTCTGGTGATGTGTGGTGACGCGAACTACCAGTGGCGCCGTCTGCGAGATTAACTCAGATGCCCAGTGACAGGAAAGGGTTGGTGAAACTGAAAGTGCCCCGCCCATCATCATTCTCATGTGCATAATCTATTATTTACGCGTCTCTATGTGGCGAATCGGGGGTGTGTGTGTGTGTGGGGGGGGGGGGGGGGGGGTGCAGGGACCGGCGCGGGAAACTTGTCCCTTATGGTTAGGCATAGATGTTATAACGTTATTATATATAACGTATATACCGGTAGGCCTATTTTATAACGTCTATGCCTTAAATTTTAACCCCTCGTGGCTACAGAACAAACATCTAGACGTTTTATCTAATTATAACGTCTCTGAGAAAAATACTTCACTAACATCATTAATCGTTCCGGTTTTGAGTTGCAAGCCCAAGCGTTGATTGAGTCGTAGGTAGGCATTATCATAATATTTAATAATATTTCATTTAACCTTTAGCTACCTTTGCTTTCAGCCATGGAAACTCTTGAGCTTATTAGCCGCTAATTATATATAGGCCTAGGCCTAGACCCATGCAGCAAGAATTTAATCATTTTATCACTGACACTGCATGGGGCAAATTTGCAAACAAAAGGTGTCAAAGTAACAACTAAAATGATGAGATATTGGGGGGGGGGGGGGGCAAGGGTCAACCAACGGCAACGCCATTTCGACTGTGCTCCCGCCGCCTCCCGTAGAGGGAAGGCGGCGGGCAAAGGTGCAACCCTAAACCATACCCGTAAACCAGGTGGAAGTGGTGCGTCATTTTCACTTTGTAACAAGTAGCAACATACTTGCACATTTTGTCATATTTTGACATTTTTGTACCATAAGAAAATTATTCTATCCTATATCATGAAATTTGGTAACCAATTGAGAAGGTTCCAAATTAGTAGGCCTAATTACCATGGGGGATGACAAGACAAAGGACTAGGCCCTTTAATATGTTTACCTTTCGGTTGTATTAGCCTATGAACTGCTCGGTATGATTTATTTCATTTAAAACGGGTATTTTACCATATTTTTACCTTTGTATAATCCCATAAATATTGTGTCCGTTTCCCATTGTTGTTTCTTTTGGGTCACTTTGACCAGCGTACCCCCTTAGAGTTATCTAACCTTTCTCATGGTCTATTGTGTATTTTTGTATTTTAACGTTTTTTGTATTTTAATGTTTAAAATTGTATTCAGATCGCTCTCCGAGCTTTTTCTGACATCTTTTCTTTATTATTTTAAAAATAGGTTTCAGGGTTCCAAACCAGGTCGGTGGAACCATGTTTTCTCCGCCTAATGTGATAGATATACTTCTATCAGTAGCCTATCTGTAGTGTTCATGTTCATTACGTAGGCCTAATATTACATAATTTTCGACCATTTTAATTAGGCCTTTTTCCATAACCCCTAAATTCAAAAACCTATTTCCAACACTGCATGTATTTTATTCCTCTACTTTAACATAGCAGAAGGCTTCGCGCGGTGTTTATCTCTAAACAGTAGCTCCGAGGTTTCAGAGGCTCCGACTGCACTCACCTCGGCAGCCATCATACTTTCTCACTGCGCGAATCTAGGTCATCTGTTTTTATCACCTCGCGCGCGCTAGATATGAGCTTTGCGGCGACGGATGACCAGAGCCTTACATTTTTTAACATAATTCATTAATCTTTTAAAACGCCTCTTGGGCCTGATACATGATAGCCGCTGGTGCATTTAATTTTTCATAATTTTTAATTACGTAACCGTACGTAACTTTGCACGGCGCTGTTTCTATGCATTGTCTATGTTTCTATGCATTTTTCATAATTTTAAATATAGTTTCTAGTTCGCCACGTCACTGAGGGTTTCGTGACCGACAACACATGACAGCCCAAAGGGAGGCCTCCCGGGAGGCCTCTGAGTAGTAATAGTCACCACCGGCAACCCGGGATTTTGTGAGTAATGGTAGGAAATGGTAGAGATTTTGAATGATTTGATTGACAGGTTGCTCATTTTCACGCAGCGCGCAGTAGACGCGGTAGACGCGGTGAGACTATCTATATAGGCGCTTGGTAGACGCAGTAGAGGCGCGCGCGCACGTAGCGCGTTGGTAGGGGGATATGGGTGGGAGAGAGAGAGAGAGGGGGTGGTGGGGGGGTAGTGGGGGTGTGGAGAGGAGAGGGGTGGAGATGGGTGTCTTTGGGGTGGAGATGGTTGTCTTACTTCATTGTCCTGAAGTTATATAAAAGTTCTCGAAACGGCCCCAAATTTGGTATGTGGGGGGTCGACAGGAATGCCTATGAAGACCCACTTTCAATTTTCTAATGTTGTAGAGGAAAATGGGATTTTTTTTGTATTTCTGGTTTTTTATCAAGGTACTCAAAAGTCATTATTTTTTGCTGAAATGTCTTGTTGGGACTATTTGTCACTCCAAGCAATGAACAAAAAATGAAAACAATTGTCCTGACCCCCCATCACAGTGCAATAAAGTATCAATCAATACCTTAGCCAGGGCTACAACTATGATTCAGTATACTACTACCCTTGGTGCTGCCATCTGTACTATAGGATTGAGGCTTCCTCAATCTGTACCCTTGTCAATACCTTTTTGTGCATGCTGGAAAATGAACTCTTTTTAGGTACAAACCGTTTATTGCAGTGCCTACAGTTACATCAGAATAACAATGTCAATTAAAATCATATAATAAATATCCCTGCAACAGAGATAAGTACATGTATGCCACCTCTTTGTTTGGGAGAACTGCATGGTGTTCTGAAAAAAAAACAAGAGTTCCTGCTGGGAATCGAACCCTGGCCCCTGGCTTGTGAAGCAGAGGCTCTGTACACTGACCCACCAAGCCACAGCTATAACTACCCAGTCTTGTAGGGCTTATAAGCCAGTGAACATAATGTTGCCTCCCAAAACATATGCTGATCCACATGGACAATATTAGATCCAGCTTCTTCTTCCAACACTTTGGTTCTTCTATTATATTCAAGAAGTTTTTGCACTATGTATTACACTTTAATGGAGTCAACTACCTTTAATAAGATGGGTGTTCTAGCTGTTAACAGGGGGATTGGAAATTACTGATTTTGAGGCCATAAAAAGGCACTGTGTTGTAGTTGTCTTCAGTGAGCCTAGATGGAAGCACAGCTGTTTTTTACTTGCACCGTCTAGCTTCTATTACAGACACTACATATTAGAGATTCATATAGGCCTACAAAATTCACTTCTCCTGGGTGTTTTCTAATATATTCAACATTTGATTTACTTGTAATATATGTTGCTATTAAATGCCTAACCTGTGCCCAAATAATGGGTTGGCTATGACTCCTTACATAGTAATTACATGACTTTGAATGTTTTAACCCCCCTAAAATTGAAGTGAAAAATGTAAAGTTGCCAATTTCTGTCTGCCAATGTAATGGCATAAATGTAAAGAACACCTGAACAACTTTTCATGAGAATTTGAGGACATTTTTTTTCAAGACCATAATCACAGTCTTTACCTTAGTCTTACTTCATTGTCCTGAAGTTATATAAAGGTTCTCGAAACGGCCCCAAATTTGGTATGTGGGGGGTCGACAGGAATGCCTATGAAGACCCACTTTCAATTTTCTAATGTTGTAGAGGAAAATGGGATTTTTTTTGTATTTCTGGTTTTTTATCAAGGTACTCAAAAGTCATTATTTTTTGCTGAAATGTCTTGTTGGGACTATTTGTCACTCCAAGCAATGAACAAAAAATGAAAACAATTGTCCTGACCCCCCATCACAGTGCAATAAAGTATCAATCAATACCTTAGCCAGGGCTACAACTATGATTCAGTATACTACTACCCTTGGTGCTGCCATCTGTACTATAGGATTGAGGCTTCCTCAATCTGTACCCTTGTCAATACCTTTTTGTGCATGCTGGAAAATGAACTCTTTTTAGGTACAAACCGTTTATTGCAGTGCCTACAGTTACATCAGAATAACAATGTCAATTAAAATCATATAATAAATATCCCTGCAACAGAGATAAGTACATGTATGTCACCTCTTTGATTGGGAGAACTGCATGGTGTTCTGAAAAAAAAACAAGAGTTCCTGCTGGGAATCGAACCCTGGCCTCTGGCTTGTGAAGCAGAGGCTCTGTACACTGACCCACCAAGCCACAGCTATAACTACCCAGTCTTGTAGGGCTTATAAGCCAGTGAACATAATGTTGCCTCCCAAAACATATGCTGATCCACATGGACAATATTAGATCCAGCTTCTTCTTCCAACACTTTGGTTCTTCTATTATAGTCAAGAAGTTTTTGCACTATGTATTACACTTTAATGGAGTCAACTACCTTTAATAAGATGGGTGTTCTAGCTGTTAACAGGGGGATTGGAAATTACTGATTTTGAGGCCATAAAAAGGCACTGTGTTGTAGTTGTCTTCAGTGAGCCTAGATGGCAGCACAGCTGTTTTTTACTTGCACCGTCTAGCTTCTATTACAGACACTACATATTAGAGATTCATATAGGCCTACAAAATTCACTTCTCCTGGGTGTTTTCTAATATATTCAACATTTGATTTACTTGTAATATATGTTGCTATTAAATGCCTAACCTGTGCCCAAATAATGGGTTGGCTATGACTCCTTACATAGTAATTACATGACTTTGAATGTTTTAACCCCCCTAAAATTGAAGTGAAAAATGTAAAGTTGCCAATTTCTGTCTGCCAATGTAATGGCATAAATGTAAAGAACACCTGAACAACTTTTCATGAGAATTTGAGGACATTTTTTTTCAAGACCATAATCACAGTCTTTACCTTAGTCTTACTTCATTGTCCTGAAGTTATATAAAGGTTCTCGAAACGGCCCCAAATTTGGTATGTGGGGGGTCGACAGGAATGCCTATGAAGACCCACTTTCAATTTTCTAATGTTGTAGAGGAAAATGGGATTTTTTTTGTATTTCTGGTTTTTTATCAAGGTACTCAAAAGTCATTATTTTTTGCTGAAATGTCTTGTTGGGACTATTTGTCACTCCAAGCAATGAACAAAAAATGAAAACAATTGTCCTGACCCCCCATCACAGTGCAATAAAGTATCAATCAATACCTTAGCCAGGGCTACAACCATGATTCAGTATACTACTACCCTTGGTGCTGCCATCTGTACTATAGGATTGAGGCTTCCTCAATCTGTACCCTTGTCAATACCTTTTTGTGCATGCTGGAAAATGAACTCTTTTTAGGTACAAACCGTTTATTGCAGTGCCTACAGTTACATCAGAATAACAATGTCAATTAAAATCATATAATAAATATCCCTGCAACAGAGATAAGTACATGTATGTCACCTCTTTGATTGGGAGAACTGCATGGTGTTCTGAAAAAAAAACAAGAGTTCCTGCTGGGAATCGAACCCTGGCCTCTGGCTTGTGAAGCAGAGGCTCTGTACACTGACCCACCAAGCCACAGCTATAACTACCCAGTCTTGTAGGGCTTATAAGCCAGTGAACATAATGTTGCCTCCCAAAACATATGCTGATCCACATGGACAATATTAGATCCAGCTTCTTCTTCCAACACTTTGGTTCTTCTATTATATTCAAGAAGTTTTTGCACTATGTATTACACTTTAATGGAGTCAACTACCTTTAATAAGATGGGTGTTCTAGCTGTTAACAGGGGGATTGGAAATTACTGATTTTGAGGCCATAAAAAGGCACTGTGTTGTAGTTGTCTTCAGTGAGCCTAGATGGAAGCACAGCTGTTTTTTACTTGCACCGTCTAGCTTCTATTACAGACACTACATATTAGAGATTCATATAGGCCTACAAAATTCACTTCTCCTGGGTGTTTTCTAATATATTCAACATTTGATTTACTTGTAATATATGTTGCTATTAAATGCCTAACCTGTGCCCAAATAATGGGTTGGCTATGACTCCTTACATAGTAATTACATGACTTTGAATGTTTTAACCCCCCTAAAATTGAAGTGAAAAATGTAAAGTTGCCAATTTCTGTCTGCCAATGTAATGGCATAAATGTAAAGAACACCTGAACAACTTTTCATGAGAATTTGAGGACATTTTTTTTCAAGACCATAATCACAGTCTTTACCTTAGTCTTACTTCATTGTCCTGAAGTTATATAAAGGTTCTCGAAACGGCCCCAAATTTGGTATGTGGGGGGTCGACAGGAATGCCTATGAAGACCCACTTTCAATTTTCTAATGTTGTAGAGGAAAATGGGATTTTTTTTGTATTTCTGGTTTTTTATCAAGGTACTCAAAAGTCATTATTTTTTGCTGAAATGTCTTGTTGGGACTATTTGTCACTCCAAGCAATGAACAAAAAATGAAAACAATTGTCCTGACCCCCCATCACAGTGCAATAAAGTATCAATCAATACCTTAGCCAGGGCTACAACTATGATTCAGTATACTACTACCCTTGGTGCTGCCATCTGTACTATAGGATTGAGGCTTCCTCAATCTGTACCCTTGTCAATACCTTTTTGTGCATGCTGGAAAATGAACTCTTTTTAGGTACAAACCGTTTATTGCAGTGCCTACAGTTACATCAGAATAACAATGTCAATTAAAATCATATAATAAATATCCCTGCAACAGAGATAAGTACATGTATGTCACCTCTTTGATTGGGAGAACTGCATGGTGTTCTGAAAAAAAAACAAGAGTTCCTGCTGGGAATCGAACCCTGGCCTCTGGCTTGTGAAGCAGAGGCTCTGTACACTGACCCACCAAGCCACAGCTATAACTACCCAGTCTTGTAGGGCTTATAAGCCAGTGAACATAATGTTGCCTCCCAAAACATATGCTGATCCACATGGACAATATTAGATCCAGCTTCTTCTTCCAACACTTTGGTTCTTCTATTATAGTCAAGAAGTTTTTGCACTATGTATTACACTTTAATGGAGTCAACTACCTTTAATAAGATGGGTGTTCTAGCTGTTAACAGGGGGATTGGAAATTACTGATTTTGAGGCCATAAAAAGGCACTGTGTTGTAGTTGTCTTCAGTGAGCCTAGATGGCAGCACAGCTGTTTTTTACTTGCACCGTCTAGCTTCTATTACAGACACTACATATTAGAGATTCATATAGGCCTACAAAATTCACTTCTCCTGGGTGTTTTCTAATATATTCAACATTTGATTTACTTGTAATATATGTTGCTATTAAATGCCTAACCTGTGCCCAAATAATGGGTTGGCTATGACTCCTTACATAGTAATTACATGACTTTGAATGTTTTAACCCCCCTAAAATTGAAGTGAAAAATGTAAAGTTGCCAATTTCTGTCTGCCAATGTAATGGCATAAATGTAAAGAACACCTGAACAACTTTTCATGAGAATTTGAGGACATTTTTTTTCAAGACCATAATCACAGTCTTACCTTAGTCTTACTTCATTGTCCTGAAGTTATATAAAGGTTCTCGAAACGGCCCCACATTTGGTATGTGGGGGGTCGACAGGAATGCCTATGAAGACCCACTTTCAATTTTCTAATGTTGTAGAGGAAAATGGGATTTTTTTTGTATTTCTGGTTTTTTATCAAGGTACTCAAAAGTCATTATTTTTTGCTGAAATGTCTTGTTGGGACTATTTGTCACTCCAAGCAATGAACAAAAAATGAAAACAATTGTCCTGACCCCCCATCACAGTGCAATAAAGTATCAATCAATACCTTAGCCAGGGCTACAACTATGATTCAGTATACTACTACCCTTGGTGCTGCCATCTGTACTATAGGATTGAGGCTTCCTCAATCTGTACCCTTGTCAATACCTTTTTGTGCATGCTGGAAAATGAACTCTTTTTAGGTACAAACCGTTTATTGCAGTGCCTACAGTTACATCAGAATAACAATGTCAATTAAAATCATATAATAAATATCCCTGCAACAGAGATAAGTACATGTATGCCACCTCTTTGTTTGGGAGAACTGCATGGTGTTCTGAAAAAAAAACAAGAGTTCCTGCTGGGAATCGAACCCTGGCCCCTGGCTTGTGAAGCAGAGGCTCTGTACACTGACCCACCAAGCCACAGCTATAACTACCCAGTCTTGTAGGGCTTATAAGCCAGTGAACATAATGTTGCCTCCCAAAACATATGCTGATCCACATGGACAATATTAGATCCAGCTTCTTCTTCCAACACTTTGGTTCTTCTATTATATTCAAGAAGTTTTTGCACTATGTATTACACTTTAATGGAGTCAACTACCTTTAATAAGATGGGTGTTCTAGCTGTTAACAGGGGGATTGGAAATTACTGATTTTGAGGCCATAAAAAGGCACTGTGTTGTAGTTGTCTTCAGTGAGCCTAGATGGAAGCACAGCTGTTTTTTACTTGCACCGTCTAGCTTCTATTACAGACACTACATATTAGAGATTCATATAGGCCTACAAAATTCACTTCTCCTGGGTGTTTTCTAATATATTCAACATTTGATTTACTTGTAATATATGTTGCTATTAAATGCCTAACCTGTGCCCAAATAATGGGTTGGCTATGACTCCTTACATAGTAATTACATGACTTTGAATGTTTTAACCCCCCTAAAATTGAAGTGAAAAATGTAAAGTTGCCAATTTCTGTCTGCCAATGTAATGGCATAAATGTAAAGAACACCTGAACAACTTTTCATGAGAATTTGAGGACATTTTTTTTCAAGACCATAATCACAGTCTTTACCTTAGTCTTACTTCATTGTCCTGAAGTTATATAAAGGTTCTCGAAACGGCCCCAAATTTGGTATGTGGGGGGTCGACAGGAATGCCTATGAAGACCCACTTTCAATTTTCTAATGTTGTAGAGGAAAATGGGATTTTTTTTGTATTTCTGGTTTTTTATCAAGGTACTCAAAAGTCATTATGTTTTGCTGAAATGTCTTGTTGGGACTATTTGTCACTCCAAGCAATGAACAAAAAATGAAAACAATTGTCCTGACCCCCCATCACAGTGCAATAAAGTATCAATCAATACCTTAGCCAGGGCTACAACTATGATTCAGTATACTACTACCCTTGGTGCTGCCATCTGTACTATAGGATTGAGGCTTCCTCAATCTGTACCCTTGTCAATACCTTTTTGTGCATGCTGGAAAATGAACTCTTTTTAGGTACAAACCGTTTATTGCAGTGCCTACAGTTACATCAGAATAACAATGTCAATTAAAATCATATAATAAATATCCCTGCAACAGAGATAAGTACATGTATGCCACCTCTTTGTTTGGGAGAACTGCATGGTGTTCTGAAAAAAAAACAAGAGTTCCTGCTGGGAATCGAACCCTGGCCCCTGGCTTGTGAAGCAGAGGCTCTGTACACTGACCCACCAAGCCACAGCTATAACTACCCAGTCTTGTAGGGCTTATAAGCCAGTGAACATAATGTTGCCTCCCAAAACATATGCTGATCCACATGGACAATATTAGATCCAGCTTCTTCTTCCAACACTTTGGTTCTTCTATTATAGTCAAGAAGTTTTTGCACTATGTATTACACTTTAATGGAGTCAACTACCTTTAATAAGATGGGTGTTCTAGCTGTTAACAGGGGGATTGAAAATTACTGATTTTGAGGCCATAAAAAGGCACTGTGTTGTAGTCGTCTTCAGTGAGCCTAGATGGAAGCACAGCTGTTTTTTACTTGCACCGTCTAGCTTCTATTACAGACACTACATATTAGAGATTCATATAGGCCTACAAAATTCACTTCTCCTGGGTGTTTTCTAATATATTCAACATTTGATTTACTTGTAATATATGTTGCTATTAAATGCCTAACCTGTGCCCAAATAATGGGTTGGCTATGACTCCTTACATAGTAATTACAGGACTTTGAATGTTTTAACCCCCCTAAAATTGAAGTGAAAAATGTAAAGTTGCCAATTTCTGTCTGCCAATGTAATGGCATAAATGTAAAGAACACCTGAACAACTTTTCATGAGAATTTGAGGACATTTTTTTTCAAGACCATAATCACAGTGTAAAATTGACAAGCCTAAATTGTCTAATTTTGAGTTAAAGTTGTCTCATTCAGCCAGACCTGATAAAGTTAAAAAACATTTGAAAATTCAAACTAAGTTAGAAGATGGGAAACTGGCTAAGGATGAAGAAGTCCCTGATATCTTCAATAACTTCTTTTCTGCGATTGGCAAAAATCTTGCAGAAAAGATAGTACCTCCAAATGAGGAAGATGAAGATGAGAATGGAGAGATTAAGGAGTTGTTAGATATAAGTAAGAATGGTTATGTTAAACAAATTGTTGATATTCCAGAATTTGAACTGGAACCTGTTACAGAAAAGGACATTGTTGAGTTGATTTGGAAAATGAGTCCGCATAAAGCCTCAGGGATACCACATATACCACAAAAATCCTGAAGCCACTCTTGTTCTCCCTTATAAGACAAATAACATATGTTTATAATTTGTCTATAGAAACAGGGAAAATACCTAAATTTTTTAAGAAGGCCATCATCACTCCGATACACAAGGAGGGGTCCAAGTTGGATCCTAGTAATTACAGGCCAATATCGGTAATAACCCTCCCTGGGAAAATACTCGAAAAATGTATTCATAAACAGTTATACAATTATCTCGAGACCAACAATCTACTGTATCAATACCAATTTGGATTTAGGAAGGGACTTTCGATAAATGATGCCCTTTTTGAACTTTTTTCAGACATTTATTCCAATCTAAATGAAAATAGAGGAACAACACTAACCTATATAGATCTGAAAAAAGCATTTGATACGGTAGATCACGATAGAATCATTACTAAGCTAGAATACATGGGAATTGGAAGGAAGTCATTAAACTGGTTCCAGGATTATTTAAGAGACAGAGAACAGACAGTGTGTGTAAATAACACATGTTCTGATATCCAAAAGGTAATATGTGGTGTCCCTCAGGGGACAGCCCTGGGTCCGCTCTTGTTCCAGGTTTACATGAATGACCTCCATAAATGGGTGAAGAACTCTAAAATAATTCTCTTCGCTGATGATACGGTAATATATAATTCAGACAAGAACCAAATAACTGCAAATAAGAACTTGCAAGAAGACCTAAATAGAATGGATGTCTGGTGTAGGGAAAACAAAATCTCCTTAAACACCAAAAAGACGAAAGCAATGATTATAGATAGAAAAAGAGAGAAGACTGACTCTAACTCCCATAAATTGTACATAGGAGAAAAGGAAATCAGCTTCACAGATACATATAAATATTTAGGTTTAACCATTGATAGGAAACTGAGTTTCCGACAACACATAAATATAAGAATTAGATCAGCCAGAGATAAAATATACAAATTAGCACAACTTAGACAATCTACCAATGATTCGACTTTATTAAATATTTATAAAGTAGCCATTAGGCCACTACTAGAATTTGGGGACATGATTTACAATGGAGGGAACAAATCAGACCTGAAGAAAATCCAGACAGTGCAAAATATGGCTGTCAGAGTAATAAAAAGAAGGGGAAAAATGGAAAACACTGATCAAGCGCACATAGACTTAAATCTGCAAAAGCTAGAAGTAAGAAGGAAGTCCCACCTGCTAGAGTGGGGGTTTAACATGGCGCAAAACAACAGTAACATAGATAAAAGGAAAATTAACCTAAGATTTTTAGCACAGGGCAAAAAACTAAAAACAGTTACCCCCAAAACTGACTTAATTGGAAGGTCATTCATGGCAACTGTACCATGTTTATGGAACGAGTTGGACCCAGGGCCCCAAAACATGGAAACAATTAAAGAATTTAAGAGATTCTTGAAATATCATTATGCTCCACACGAGCAAGAAGAAGTGTGAAAACAGTACTTAACCTCCCTACAGAATTTATATAAGAGATTACAGAGGGACATAAAACCCTATAAAAAAGAGTATATAATAAAGATATGTATAGACTATGAATATAGATGACCTCACAAAGTATCAGGAGGTAAATTGTAAATACAGAATGCCATCTGCAGGGATAAGTTAATGCTGAGATAGAGAAACTGTTGAGTTATATTAAACAAAAATCTATTGATCATGAGAATCAATATCAAGTGATAGGAGTGTATTATCACTCATTGCATACCTATATAAATAATAATTTAATACCATTTGAAATAATGGAAAGAAATGTAACAAAATAAGGAACATTAAGTAACGTTAAGTAAGTAACGTTTATGATTGTTGATACCAATTCACATGTAATAATACGTAAAATATTATATAACTATGAGTCTACTAGTACAAGGTGGAAGAACCTCATCTTAATGTGAAGAAACAAATGTATTTATATCAATTAAAGTACAAAAGTACAAATCTCAATTGTATGTTAAGCCTATAACGTGCTTATTGTAATACTAAGCGATAGTATAATCTCTTAGAAATAAATCTTGACGGGCCAACCAGCCTACTACTGTATATTGTTAAAAATAAATCTTTTAATGGGCCAACCAGCCTATTACTGTATATTGTTAAAAATGTATATCTTGAACACAAAATGTAAATGTTATTCTAGTGCAAATTTTACAAACTAAAATATTATTATGTTGAAATATGCCATGGCCTCATGGGAAGAACAAGATTGCTTGACTTGAGGACCTTTTTCTCTACAACTCATGATGTAACTGTATAAAGAGAAATAAAAATACTTATATATATATATACATTCGTCGCGCCCCTACCGGCCAGAAGGCTACCCACACTTTCTTACCGCCACAACGCTCGCGGATTTCTTATCATCCCAAAGTCCAAAGGTACAGGTGAGGTCCAGGTCTGACCTTTATCTCAAAGTCGATCACATGGGAAAGGAGGGGAGGGGCTGACCGCCAGGTCAGGGGAGGGGGGGGATACTGATTAAAGAGTGGGAGGGAGAGGGGAGGGGAGATAACCCCGTGACCTAGTCACCACCCAAAGAGATTGGTCAGAGTGGCAGTGGTCACTCTGAGCCTCGTTTTAATATTTGTCTGTCATTGTTATCCTGTGGCTGATTGGATCTCTAATCTAACCTGTCAATTAATTGGACCAACGGGACCAAAGCCAATCAGCGCAGGACCAGTGTATTCGTTCTAATCTGTCTAGTATAAGAATAAACAGGAAGATTGGAATCGGCCTCTTGTAAGGCTGGTACTGATTCGAAGCATACATCTCTGTGTGTTGCATTTGATTAATTTCTCGCCCAACTACTGACCCTGAATTATTACGAAGAATGGCCCGCATTTCTTCATTGGCGACCATGATTAGGGACTAGTTAGTTGGTCAGATCAGTATCCGACCTTGGAAGCAAGCAAAAGGAGTCAGGTGAGTGTGCCTTTTTCAAAACTGCCATTGTATTTATGGGTGTTGTATGTTTGGGACTCTGAGCTGGGCTTTTATTGGAAGGTGCATTAGCTGATCACACAAATATTATCTTACTTTATCCTGTAGAGCATTTTAGACATGCCACTGGCGGAAAGAATTGAGTATGTGGAAGAGTTCCCACAATACCTCGAAGCTGAGGATATTTTCCTAGAGGAGATATTCAATGATGGTTATCCACCGATCGCAGAACCTGAGGATTGGAACGACTGCGTAGGCACCTCTGAAAGTGTGATTCAGTTCAGCAGTGAACAGCTAGACACTATGTCTTACCATTGGGATAAAATGTAATGGGTAAGAATAGGGACTAAAGAGATCAAAATTTTTGTTTTTGGAAATACCTGCACAAAAATTGTTACGTTGGATCTAGGAAAAAAATTAATATTCCAAATTCTCTATATAAAAATAGAATATTCCAAATCAAGCAGGTAATAGTAATTCATCTTTACACATAATCAGCTAATTCAATTACCTCCGAAATGGCGTTGACAACCCCCATTAACTGGGAAATCACCGCCAAAGAGGTAAATGCACTCAATGATGCTGATCGTAAAGCGCACTATGCGTCAATAGAAGTAGTTAGAAGGCGTATGGAGAGACATGCAACCTTACTGGGTCCTAACGATGGGACCAACAAAGAATCACTCAGAGAGTGGTTAGAGGGGTTGGACAGAGTTAGAATCACAGTAGGGGCGCATGATAACATAGCCATAGAAGCAGTTATATTGTTAGCGCAGGGATCATTAGCACGTTCCATCGAATCTCATGTAGAAGCACAGGGAGCGGAACGCACATGGGAGGGTGTAAAACAGGAAATAATTCGCTTGTTTATGGGAGAAGAGGAGACCACTCAACTTAGAGAGAAGTTGAAGGGGATCCATCAACTCCCATACGAAGACATACAAATTTATGGCCATAAATACCAGGAAACAGCTCTAAGGGCTTATGAACCAGGCATTTTGGCCTTGCCTGTAATTCAGTCACAATTAGCTCGAGATTTTATACGTGGGCTCACCGATAGACAGGTACGGTGCGAGGTATTCTCAACCAGACCAGAGACCTTGGGGTAAGCAATTGACCTGGCGACAACGGCAGCGTATACCCATACGTTAGCCGATGCTCCAGCTAGAGGTGAAAGGAGAGAGGAACCTATGGAAATAGGCGCCTTACTCCCAAAACTTCGGACGCCAACCCAAACTCTGACTCCACCGACCTCTACTGGGGAGACCAATGTTGGAACAAAAGCTATGATGGACGAATTAAAAGCATTAAGAAATATGGTAGAACTCTTGGGGAGGGAAAGATCTCAACCTTCATCGGTAACAGTTCATGCACCACCAGTTCAGAACCAGACTCAGTTTCCCTTTGTGCAACCATCCTATTTGCCTACATTTCCGCCTTATAGCGCTCCAAACCCTGCCCCGGTTGCCAATTCTAATCAGGTAGAGTCACAACAGGGTCAGAAAAGGAAGGGAGGGGCACAGAAGGGGGGAAAAAGGTTTAGAGGTAAGAATACTTGCTATGAATGTGGATTGGAGGGACATTTTGCTAGAGAATGCCCTACTCGATTCGCACAAATGAGAGCGGCTGTACGGCCAGACATGGAAGAAGTAATGGATACCAAAAATGCAACCTGTTATAGCGGCTATACAAGCCCTAACTCCCAGAGTTCCCACAAACCCCTTTGTTTTCCCTTCGGGGGAATAAATTCGCCGGATAAGCGGTGTGGCCCTTCCTGTGGCGGGAAGGAAAGCACAAGCACTTATCGACACCGGCGCCACTAGAAGTTTAGTTAAGTATGATTTGTGGAAACATTTCAATAAGGTAAACCACCGACTGTTAATTTTGGAACAAGGTGAACAATTACGGTCACTGAGTGGTCACGCTTTGCAGTCAGAAGGCAGGGCAATAATTAAGGCTGGGGGTAGTCATCTTCCTGTATACGTTGTTAAAAACCTCCAACACGATCTCCTACTAGGGGACGATGCTCTGGACATTTTGGATTCAGTAATCTGGCACAGAAAAAGAATCATACGTCTAGGAGGTAGAGAATATAAAAGTCAAGCGGTAGAAGAAGAAATAGATTCTGAATTTGCTTCCCTCAAAACAGAGGAAGAAATCTGGGAGGAAAGATACCCAGAAGTTTTTGGCAAAAATGGTAAATTAGGCATAGTAAAAGATGTATACATGGAGATTGACATGGGGAATGCCCGCCCTATTAATCAGAGACCTTATCGCCTTCCCTTAAACAAAAAGCTGATAGTAGATAAGGAGATTGACGAAATGCTTAGTTAGGTGTGATTGAACCAAGCTCGTCACCATGGGCTAGTCCCATAACTTTAGTACCTAAGAAAGATGGGGAAACCAGGTTCTGTTCAGATTTTAGAAAATTAAATTCTGTGACCAAGAAAGATGCCCACCCCCTACCAAATATACAAGATATCTTTGATAGTCTAACAGGAGCAGCGATCTTTTCCACTCTAGATCTCAAATCTGGGTATTGGCAAGTCCAAATGCACCCTGAAAGCATAGAGAAAACGGCCTTTGTCTGCCATTGGTCTGTCATTGCCAGAGGTTTATTTCAATGGCGTAGAATGCCTTTCGGATTAACTAATACCCCGGCTGTGTTTCAAAGGGCAATGAACCGGATATTCGCCGAATATATTGGGAAATTTCTTGGTATATTCATCGATGACCTGGTGATTTACTCTAAAACACGGGAGGAGCACGAAAAACATCTCAAAATCATTTTTGACACTTTGTCCGAACATGGTATTACCATCAAAAAGAGTAAATGTAAATTTTTTCAAGACAAGGTTGATCTTCTGGGCTTTCAGGTGTCTAAACAAGGGATAAATTCACATCCGGACAAAGTCAAAGCCATTCGAGAAATGCTCCCGCCTGACAGTGTGTCCGCCATTAGATCTTTTCTAGGCTGTTGTGGATATTATCGTCAGGGTATTCCTGACTATGCAAGAATTGTAACACCTTTGGTGGCGTTAACAAAGAAACATGCTAGATTTAAATGGGGTCCTGAACAACAAGAAGCGTTCGAAACATTAAAAGACGTTCTTACTTCAGACCAAATCATGGCTCATCCACAACCTGGAAAAGCTTATAAGCTCTATACAGATGCCTGTCAATACGCAGTGGGATCCATACTCGTCCAGTCTGATGAGAATGGAGTGGAAAGACCAGTTCAGTATATTTCAAAACAACTCCAACTCAAATGGGCGACTATAGAAAAGGAGGCTTTTGCCATTATTTATGATCTAACTAAACTTAGACCATATCTATATGGCAGTGATTTTACCATCTATACTGACCATAAACCCCTCAAATCGCTCTTTCTTGGTGAGGTTAAAAATACAAAAATTCAGCGTTGGGCTGTTTTAATAGCAGAATATGGTGCCCCTATCGAATATAGACAAGGTAAGAACAATGTACGGGTTGATATGTTATCTCGCATAAAGACTCATGAAACTTATGACCAGGGGGAGGGGAACGCTCTCAGTAATTTTGAAGTAGGTGCCCTCGAGGAAACAGAGGAAATCCCCTGGGAGTTTGATCAGCTTGAGCGAGAACAAGTCAGAACAGAGCAGCAACAGATGGCTGAGTATCAGTTGGGCCTGGAGGAGGTGGATGATTACACACTAATCAACGGATTATTGTTTACAATCATGTCCCCACCCAATAAACCAGCTTATCCTAGATTGGTGTTGCTGCAATCAGCTCGTTACAGAGTGATAAGAAGAGCACACACTGAAGTGGGCCATCAGGGAATGAGAAAAACCCTTGATAGGATATTAGAGGCCTACAAGTGGCCTACTATGAGGAAAGATACCCTCCGTGTGTTGAGTAATTGTGATAAGTGTGCAGTAAATTGTGCAGGTCAAGATAAGGTTGCTCCCACAGCTATGCCTATAGCAAAGTACCCAGGTCAAATAGTTGGAATGGATTTATGTGGTCCTTTTCCTGTTTCGGACAATGGGAATTGCTATATTATAGTTGTAATTGACCACAGTAGTGGATGGGCGGAAGTAAAACCCATTGATAGAAAAACTGGGAAAAATATAGCTGACTATCTGGCAAATGAATATGTACCCCGGTACGGGCCCCCAGAGGTAATCATTACTGACAGAGGTCTAGAATTCATGAACCAACAAGTCGAATGTTATTTAAGATCCATTGGGACGCAAGTCAGACACACTTCTGGCTGGCACCCCCAAACTAATGGTAAGACGGAAAGGTTTAACAAAAGCTTTAAGAATATCCTAAAAAAATTCATCAATGCGCGACCAGCAGAGTGGGAGAATCAACTCGGACCCACACTTTGGGCCCATAGAGTCTCCACCTCTTCAGCCCTGTAAATCAAGTCTATCTCCAGGCGGAAGATCCAGCTGTAGGTGGCGCTGCGGACGTGGAAATGGTACCGGAAGTCGAGGAAGAATTCTATTCAGCCGACGAAGATATGGGTAGTGACGTGGACCAACCAGAGGTTCCGGATCCGCCCCGTCGTCCTCCTTATAATGCTGACAAGCATCAGGCCTTGGTCATTCCACCACCAGCTCCAGCACCGTTCACACCACCTCAGATGAGGTACAGGACTCCTGCAAACATAGAAGAGACTCCAGTTAACCCAACTGGAAGGGCAACAACTAGGACTCCACATACTCCTCTACCACCTCCTCATATACGCACCAGGTCTCAGTCAAGGCTCCTCAGCTCCTAGCAGCTCCTCAGATTGTGCTCCCACCAGACAATCCTCAACATCACCTACATAGGCGTTCCCATGCCAAGAGGACAGTGCCTGCTAGCCCTAGAGAACCTAGTCCACTGAAGGAGAGCGAGCCTAAACCTGAAAAGAGAGCAAAAAGAACATCAGCATCTACCGACCAAGCACCTGACACACAGGTGACCTCCGCACAAGCACCAGATGCACAAGATGGCGGTGGGGACAGTGACTAAGGGGTTACTGTTGCTCACCTGTTACCTCATTCACAGCCAAGCAGACATCTTTGAGGAAGAAGGTGTGCTGGTATACTCGGCTGGGGAGGTAAGGGCCCTCACAGCAACATGGACAGCATTAATGTTCCTCCAGCCCCCTGCTCCTCCACCTATGGAGTCGTGGCTCCACATCCTTGAAGCTAAGATGGAAGGACTACACGAGCAGCAAGTGGTAGGAATCACCGACCTCAGAACATGGCGGCTTCATGTTCAATTCATCAAAGATCATCTACCCACTCCGCCAGTTCGCACGAAGCGAGCTTTGCTGGGGGTGGTAGGTATGATCAGCCGATCTCTCTTCGGTACCGCAACCACAGACCAGATCGACGAGCTCCGAGCGGCAGTGGAGGCATCGCAGGCAGGCCTCAGTGTGATGTCTCACTTCCAGTCAGAGATGGTTTCTGTGGTAAACCAGACCCGTCTGTTCCTACGAGAGAATCGAGTCGACATCCAAAACCTGCAAGAGATAAGCCAAAATCTGACTGACCAGGTATCTGAAATTGTTCATCATTTAAATGTTTTTTCTAGAGATATACATCATATGCATATGAGAAGAAAGGTTGATCAGGCCCTAAGCCAAGTTGACCGCATTATGCTGTTATATTATAGGCAAATTGATTTATTCCATCGCCAGAGAACACACCTAGAGCACGGGTACTTGACTGATGAAATATTACCTGAAGTACATTTAAATGAAATTCTTCACCAATTGAGTGAGAGGGGACACCAACCTATAGACGATGTTCGTTGGTACTACAGAAGCGTACAAGTTCAAATCATATCTGAGTCAGATGAGCAATTAGTTTATCAGGTGGTCATCCCTGCAGTTTCGGCTACTAAGTATTTACACTATAAACTAAGGTATTTTCCTACCCCTTATGGGCCATCCTACCTCAAAATCATCAAGGGCATCGCTGAATTAGCGATGGACAGTGTCTCTAGTGGTGCCTCTTTTGTTCCTAACCACTGCATGGGATACAGCCCGGCTGTATGTTCCTCTGCGTTGGAGAACCTAAAACCAACATGTGAAACAGAAATAATTTTAGGCAAAGGTCCAGTAAAGTGTCAGATAGAGATTAAGAAGCGTGGCAATGTCAGTAACGAAATATTCAGAGATTTTGGACAACTGTCATCGGTTGTCCTTGCAGTATACTTTCCAGTCGAGACTGTATTAAGGTGTATCAGTAAGAAACCTATAAGAAATGTTTTTACCAAACACACACGGGTCACAGTAAACAGTGGCTGTGTCTTATATAGTGAAGATTGGAGGGTGCGCAGCGTCGAGCAACATAATTCCACGATCAGAATTCCACCCCCCAAAGCCCTGTCCCTACCCTCTCTCAACTTAACCTATAGAAAGTTCGAAGACTATCCTGAGCTGAAGCAACAACTCCAGTTCAACAGCAGGATCGACGTCCCCCTAATTTCCCTGACCGATATTACCCTTCCTCCAACGGTACAGCCTTTTTCCTTCTGCGCATCTACCACATGGGGATTCGCGACCCTCATGCTCACCCTAGCAATGGTGATTGGATTGATGGGAGTGGTGGTGTATGTGAAGAGGAAGAGAGACGGCTCTTGCCTCCCTCTCTTAGGTAAACGTCCTACCCATAGTCTAGACAGACTACCCAGTAAACCTTCTGCCCCTCTTCCCTCCTTCCCCAATGTCTTTTCTAATCTATACCCGTCCCAACAGCAACCCGCTGAAGAGATTCCACTGCCAGATGCTGGACCCCAGTCCACTAACGGTACTGAAGATCTCGAAACCCCGGAGACCCAACCCCTCCAAACTGACCCCCTATCCTCCTTTAGACAGAACACACCCCCAAAACCTCTTAGATCGATGGATATGAAACAAAGATCTGCAGCATAATGTTAGTCTTAAGTTGCAAATGTGAGCAGATTCTGATTTTAAAATGTTTTGTAGTGCTAATTTAATTGGAATCTTATGGTAATAATTACAAAGGAGATGTTGTCACGAAAGCTGTTTAGTTTACTCTAAAGCAGGCCTTGTGCTGGACTGTGGACAAGGTCCTCACCCCTTTCGTAGAATTTAATTGATTGGTCTAGTCACCAATCCCTACCTAGTAAGTATGCCCGGTTTTAGCTTGCAGTGGGACGCACTCTTCTGCTCAAGCTAGGGTGAGAAAGCTAGCTGTTATGTAAAGGAATAAGCCACCACTTAAGAGAGGACGATGAAGGACCCGTTCTCTGAAGTAGGGTGAAGCAAAGATGGGAGGTTGTCATACTGTTGATGGAGTAGTGATACCAAGAAGACCAGCCTAGGAACGGTTGTTAGTCACTAGACCGGTGTGTACACCTCAGAGGGCCATCTTTGGGTCAAAAGAAGAGCTGAAAATATAAGGGAATCTTGTCAGTCTTCTAGACCAGAGGAGCCAGGCTCCCAAATTAAATGTATAAGTATGTACCAGTGTCGCCACCTTGAGGATGTTCACGGCGACGGGTACATAGAAAGTGTATAAGATACATGCTGCCACCTTACGGACGTTAAGTAGTGATAGGCAGCCCCAAAAACGAGTAAAATAATAAGGCAATATTCAAAGACTGCGTGAAAATGCCTGAGACGTTTCTACGGGGAGAACCCATAGACAAGAAAAGAGGAGATATTAATGAACAATACATTAAACTCAAAAGACAGTGCGGTAATACGCCACCTAGTGAAAACTCTGAAGAGACTGTGTTTACAAATTATCCGAGACGGGCTTCGCCGTGCTCCAGTAATATTTTACGCTAAGGCATTGTGAAATCTTTAGCTATTATTTTTGATTTAGGGGAGTTCATTTTTCCTCTGTACTTCTCTAGACCAATCGGGCCACAACCGCCTTTTGCCTGCAAATGCGCAGCTTCTTCTCAAAAACCACACCAGGCCCTCCATACCCCCAAAAGAACGGAACTAGGATAAGGGGCGCACAGAAAACACTTTAGTTCGGAATTTGTCCCGGGTTCGTCCAAAACCGCTCACACATTCTTTCTAGTTAGCTCCTCCTATACCGAACAAGCCAGTCAGAATGTCTATACGATGCCGTACAAAAAACCAAAAAATTTACGACGAACGACACGTCCCAAGCTTGTCAACTCGCCACCATTGCCTGGCCCAGTAAACCTACGCCAGTATTCCCATACGCACAGCGGTCATCTGCGCCTGCGCGAACTCACCCTCTCGGGATCACTTCCGCCCAGCCGCACATGAGAACAACAACACGTTACGAAAAAAGACACGGCCAAGACACCGCACATTCAAATTACGGAAACAAGGTTGGTTCAATAGTATAGCTACTCGCGTAGACATAGACCCTCTCCTCTGTAATAATTGTACCTTCCGCATCACATGAAACAAACCACGCTTCCTAGTTTACACGAAACTTGCCCTCAGTCGGGTCCATTCAACTGGTCACACACCATCGTCACTCGTGGTCAGTCCTGACCTACTTTGACGCACGTGTTCAAACCATGTTATGTACCTGTCTTCGAAAGAAACATTAAAACTTACCGAACAACCACAAGGTCACACATTAAGAATACAGTGACACACTGGGCAATGAATTAATTTATATCACGTACTTAATATGACTGATGTCACAACATTTTTGAATAGTGTAACTGTAAGGTGTCACCGAACACAGGCTAAGTCGTCACAACCACCACGTTATCACAGTACAATAACTACACTCAATTGCCACGAACAAAACCTAGTCGACATTGACATAAACTATTATATTATTATTTGTCCCGTTACAGACAGTACACCGGTCACAACAACAGGACGAGGACAAACGAGGACACATGTTACGCCCATAGAACCAGTCGCGAGTCGCCAACACAAACCTCTCTGACAGAGGAACAGAGCAACAATCGACCGAAAACACTACAATAACAACAATGAGGCCGCATTGGACCGCAACACTAGACTGATTACAACAATGGGGAACCAGAACGTAAGTTATTGAAACATTTACCAAAGAACATTGAATTATAACCATCCCAAACGACACTGGTCATACACTATTTAGGGAAAAAAAAACATAATTGCACACTATTACACGTCCTTGGACATAAAAGGCCAAACTACGTTTGTAAAGGCCAATATTAATAACCTTTTACAATCGGCACATACATTAAGCAGCAATATCACAATTACCAATTACCGATATGTTATCAGGTAATGGCCAATCATACCAGACCTAGTTACACTAGGACTGAGGCAATTTACTCTTGCATACAGGTGATAGCTTATGTATAGTGACTTTGTTATATTTACTTATACATGTACTTGTTCAGGTAACGATTGACAAATACTCTTAATCAAAAAACCAAAATTTTTTTTAACAAATTACTATGTAAATACATACTGATACTACAATTTTTTTATAACAAATTACTATTCAAATACATACTGATATTAATAGGTAGCACTTTTTTACAGGCACAACAACCACTTTCAAAAAGCCAAAACTCCAATGCCAACGTCCGGCACAATCACGAGTCTCACCTAAATGACCGCACAGACTTCGACACAACAGGCAACGATAGAATGGCTAAGGCGTTAAGACTCAGGCGGACAAACGAAATTGATTCTTCCACCACACAGTCGCACGCACCACCAGAAGGAGCAAACTAGAAAGACTGACAAAAGGGAAAGACACCGACAACAATTCATCACGGGACACTACGGTGGGTACAATTTTACTTTGAGGAAAATAACTAAGCAACACCACACAAACAAGAACAACACACTTATGTACTCAATGAACAAATACAAAAGCAGAGAACACATTGAAACAATTCACACAAGAACAACACGACTTCAGCAAGTTACAAATACCATAGGTACATGCAAGCAATTAACCACAACAAACACCAATGGCACAACAATAAAGACCATTTTCAATATTATAAATACCATAGGTACAGCCAACTACTTTTACCCATCACACACGTTGGTAACAAACAGAAAACCAAGAAACAGAAAGGTCATTTCTATTAGTAGAACCTAGCAATGCCCGCAACAGACACACAGCGTGACCCAAACGTGAAATAAAGTATAACTGCTACACCACAAGCAACTCGCAATGAATAAGGCTATTTCTATCTTTAGGCGTGTGGCATGTCTATTTAATATACAATAGGACTGAGGCTATTTACTACCTCTTGCAGACGGATACTACACTATTTAGAGGCCTCCTGTGTAAACCAATATTTGCAAATGTGGAATTAGGTCACTGTTCCTTTTTACTCCTCACTCACTGTACCAATACTGACATTGATTCGATACGTCACATGAACAGAGTCAAAAAACTAATTTATAGGGCTCCTGTGTCAACCAATATTTGACAAGGTTGATTTATGTCATTTGACAAGGTTGAATTATGTCACTGATCCTTTTCAAACAATATTTGACAAGGTTGAATTATGTCACTGATCCTTTTCCCTCAACACCTACTGTACCACTACCCACATTTATTGGTTACGTCACATGAACTGAGTAAAAAACAAATTGAGTACAACAATAGCAGTCGGAAACAGAACTAACAATCACACACGCCCATTTGTCACATAAATTTAGGTAGATTGGTCATATTTATATTACGCCCCCTCAAAATGTAGCCAAAAAAATTACAAACTTATGCAATACCACCATTCTCCTATGTCTCGGTAACATGCAACAACAACTTTTTCCTATGTATCGCCAACATCACGTCGGTTGGCACTCATACAGTTGCACACAGAGCCACCGTCTCTGGTCGACCAGATACAAATGAAATTTCTTACACACTGCATTACAAATTGCAAAGCAAAATTACACCTAGTAAAGCCAATTAAAACGTTCACATACATTAAAACACGTTAGCATTACCGTACAACACAAATATAAAAATTACATTTAGATCATTACATGCACACACAATTTCAGATTCTGTCATATCAGATGTCGCAGGCAAAACAAATTATAAAATATTTATGTTACTAGGTAGAGGTACATGCTTGGTATTAAATGGTTCATTCAGAACTTGTTTTTAATGTTTTATTTTACAGTTATTTAACATTTCCTGCAGTACAATGTACGACTTGATATATACTGTCAGTGTCTGTGTATGTACTGGTAAGTTCCTTTGATTTTGGTGTGTCAGCTGTTTGTTTTGGTCATTATTTCCTTTGCTATAACTTTCTGAAGGCCTGTATGTCATTTGGTCATAGTTGATTAAATACCCCCGTTTGTAATTTGTGTAGGGACGATATGTTATCAATTGCGAATCATTCCTGTTATAAATTTACTATATTGTTTTTTTTTCCGTTGGTAATTGGAACAAATCAGTTGTTGAGTACGTGGTAGCAATTGCATTCGACCAGGTGTTTGATAGTTATTGTCCTTAATGGGTGGCACCGTTAAGTCTATACGAGTATCAGTCCATAACGGGGCGATATAGCTATTTACCTGCTTTCGGTGAATAATCAAAGTGGTTTCACGTAGACAAACACGTTCACTGATTGTAGTAACGGGCAAATTAGCCTTGTACATTGACAATCTTCTGATTGCAATATCATTTTACGTTACTTTTTGAATGTGCATATGTGGCTAGTGTACAGTGCCAAAGTTGTAATGTTATTAATGTTCGTGACAATATAAGTACATTCAACATCGACACAAAACTTAACTTTCAGTTCGGTTTCACCAACAACATTCTCATTGTTTCAGGGCAAGGCATCAAAAAGGATCCACCATTCTTTCAGGCAAAGGCATCAAAAAGGATCACCTCAACTACCACCTCAACCAGACAACCACTTGGTCCGAATGGCCGCAAACCATAGCAAGAAAATGATTCGGCAGGACACCCACAGCATCCACCCACACAAAGAACCATTGATTAACAACGATAAAGGTAAGAAACAATCCACAATCATACACAGCGCGTTATACACCAATTCAGGAGCAGATACAATTACTAAGCTAATTAATAAGTCATACCGAAGGAACTATCACTTTGAACGAACTTAATTCAGAGACACTCACTTAATCTCGCGCTCACAAGTGATCCGAAGGGCGTACTAAAATTTATCATAATAAGTAAATCAATCGTTTCATTCAAGTACAGACTAATTTACATCCAAATTATAAACGCCACGCAAAAGTACATTAGTGGCCCACAGACACCTTCAATAAACACACGGTCACATAGGGTTCCGTGCGTCGATGTGACAAAATACCTACAACTTATAATTACAATATCGTACCAAAAAATTACGGAGCAATAGTAAGCCACATGGCAAGAATCAATACGACTACAATCATACCTTACTGTGCCATACCATTTCAAAAGACCGGATAAATAATCAACATCTTTTTACCTCACAGGTACACACAGCGCAGCCACAGGCAGATGAACGCTATGGACACGGACAGCGACGACGCATATGACATCTTGGTGTGTTCCGCCTGTCATCGAAATGGAACAGTTCAACACCCCTTAGACCTTAGACGTCCACCACAGGCCCCTGTCAGAAGACACTTTGGAGACCAAACTTACCGCAACAATAGAGATGCTTTACTGTGACAACTATGCAGACTATATGTAGACCGCCAAACAGATGTCCAAAAAAGAGACACTTGGGGTTGTGCCTGGCCATGCGTTTTTTGGTCATTTCTTTCAGGCGTTTTGCAGTGTAATGTAATTGTTTTCATGCATATTCTCACTGATACATTGCGATCTATGTGGGTTGAAGCAGAAGACGATATTGCTCTTGTTTTCAGACTTCAGTGGCAGTCGATACCAGCATTTTCAGATGCCACCCACATTATTAACAGTTTCACAAATGTTAGGTCTCGCGGCCGTATTGGTCCTATTATGTCACATGTTGCCGATCACTGTTTTCCCCAGGTAAGGTGCCCATTAGGTTGTTCAATATATGTGGATGATGTCATTTGGGAACGAGCAGAATATATACAACTGCATCATTACATTTCACAGCAAATTCCTTCTTTTACGGCATTCACGGCCGATAAACGCAATTTCAACGGGGCACGGACAGACTGGTTAACAAGACACAAATCGCTTAACTGGGAGATTTCACCAACGTTGTCAATACACCCACAACTTGGAATATGTGCATTAATGTGTCACTCTTCCAAGCATGCGTCCGCAAATATGCAATACCTACATGTACCTCAACATCCGGTACTGAAGAATGAGCCAGCACAACATCAAGAGCAGCAGGCACCAGTGGCCATAAGTCCTAATTACATACGATCGGGCAAAACCACCTTCTACAATTCCTCATCAATGGTAGTAAAACAGGTGGGTTCAGCTGCAGGCCTCTCTACCTTCAGACTATCTCAGCGGATGTCAACTAAAGTTCTCACCGACAGAGATGTGGGTGCAGCGGGAATGGTGTTGGAAGAGCGCACAGACATCAGGCATCATGTCATAAGTGCACCCTTCCTAGGGCCGGAATATGCTGCAAACAGCATGAAATTCTGGACAGAAGCAAAAACTATCTACCCCCAAGACTCGATCGTTTTAGCAGGCAGACACAGCACTTGTATCCTGATGGAAGACTCGGCACAACTCAGAGATATCTACAACAGCAGGAATGCTGTGAGGCAGGATAATCAGCAAGCAGACAATAGGCCAAGTCGAAATACTGTAGCAGACTTTATTACAATTATTCATCCCTCAGATGCTAAAGGACATGAACCGTATGAGGTAACTGTCATTCGAGAACCACCACCAGTGAACGACCATGCCGCAGGTGCACTACTACACTCCATTGGCGCAATACTTATGCATTCGCGAACACTTCACCGACAATTCCTAGAGGCACTGTGGCGACCGAACAGTCAGAAATACCTGCACGATTTGCAAACTTGGTGCATCAATATGTCTGCTGGATATCGAAATCATCTTGGCAAGTTGATAGCATTGGAGAATACACTAACGAATGCAACACAACCCAGGAATCAACCAAGACGCACCAAGATCGAAACTAAAATAGCCTGTTTCTTCCGATCGTTGCACGTAGAAGTAGACGTATGGGAAGTGAACGCCGAGCAGGTCGATATATCGCTACAACAAAGTGAAGCCGACGTAGTCATCCTTTCCTTAACAGACCGCAGACTACCACAATTTGACTCATTCAACGACAGGCTCCAACACCAATGGCATGCGATGATGGGCTTGTCAGTACGGGCTCCAATAGCAGCGCCATATTCAGTTAAGACCAGTTTTCGGTGGCAACATGAATGGCAGTGGCAACATACAAATACACATCCCGACCACGTGCATGACAACAGCCATCGACTCATTGTTATGCGTTGCAACAAAGACCTTGTACCCCATCACAGAGAACAAGCGATTTCATGGTGCGGTGGACAGACAAAAATTCGCTGCAACGAACATCAGAATGCATTCTTGATACGAGAGGGCCTCAACTCACCGCATTTATGCTGCTACAACAACTGTAATACCCGCATACGTTGGCGCTGTCCAAACGGCTTTCCGCTCACCCAATGCACAGTAGGACTCTGCATGCGACATGAAAAGGTACACCAGGCACAGGGAAACATCAGTTACATCACAGAAAGGCCATACGAACTACCGCAACGCAACCCCATACGACTGCCTCAGGAAGAAGAGCCAGAACAGGAAGCAGACATCATTCCACCCCTGGACATGCCACACCTGGACATCATACCGTTGCAAGAGCCAGACCAAGACGAAATGGACGATATGCCTGATATACCCATAGGACCGCTGATTACCGGCAACGACGAACATAATGCACCGCTCCCCAATCAGACAAATAGTGACTTGATGCCCATGTTTTTACAGGAGGAGGGTCACTCGTTACCTGGCCATTTTCTGCTGAACGACCACTTGCGCACTATGGTCCGAAGTTCATATGTGCAAAAACCAACTGTACAATGCCAAAGAATATTGCAACATTTGTGCTCTGTCAGTCCTGAAACCTCGATCCCGCTATTATACCCCGAGGCCACGATCTTTCCAACCATCTTCTGGAGTTCGGATGAGAACACAATGCGCGGTGCACTACCAATAACGGCATACAGCAACATGACATCGAGACAAAGGAATGGTTCCCTTGCATCCCTAAAGGATCATTTAATGGTCAGACTGTATGATGATACACTATTGACTTCACACAGCGACCAATATTTATACTGGGTCTTCGATTTGGTGGTTAACATTCATCTAAATCACCATTCCGCAGCCGTTGTAGTCCGAAAGGGACTCGAGCACCTGAGACAATCCCACGATGGTTCGACATTTGGTGGTCGAGAAAGCTTAATGCAGTTCGATGAGGTCGACTCACGCAGACAAGTACTGAGACTGGCTGCATTAATGCGTGACCTAAATGGCTTCGACTATTTCTTTACAACGACATGTAATGAAAGACGAACATTCGGAGTACGCGAAATTCAAATGGCCATTGAGTTGAACTATGGAGCCGAAGGACCACAACTACAAACGGCAATGACTTCCTACTGTGCCATCATGTTGCGAACTTGGGAAAGGACAATGCGCTATTTTCTACATTGGATTCAATTCAGCCAACAACAGCCCTGCGGCGAAGTTGTGGCGCTCTGGGCCCGCTATGAGTTCCAGTCGGCCGGATCCTTGGGAAACAAACCACACATGCATGGGTTTCTCAAGGTGAAGGATGCAAATGACCAGGAAAAATTGCAGAGGATTCGTTGCACATTAGAGGGAATGTTTGATGCACAACTGAACTCGGACTATGATTCACTTCTTGAATTAGGAATAGTATCTGACCGTGTGGACTTTCAGGAGCTCAAAAATCTGTGTTCCAATATACATGTGCACGATTGCATGCGCGCCAACGAACGTTGCCACAAAAAAAAGCCAACGGAGAGACATCCTGCAGAGTTCAACGACATTCCCCTTCCTTTGAATACGCATTTGATGGGTGCAACACCATGTACAAAGAAGAAACGATGGAACTATTCACCAGTATGGGACTTCCCAGCTAAGAATGTGTGATCACAGTGAGCTCACTGAGAGCTCACAATATTTATCACAGTGAGCTCATACTATGACCTCACGGGTGAGGTCAAAGTGTAACTTCACAGTGGCATCAAAATGATCTCTCAATGTGACCTCACAGTATACTCATAGTATGATCTCACTGTGAGGTAATAAGTATGAGATCACTGTGAGGTCATAGTATGACCCCACGGGTGAGGTCAAAGTGTAACTTCACAGTGGCATCAATATGGTCTCTTAATGTGACCTCACAATATACTCTTATACAATCAATCTCACTCTTATTAATCAATAAGATGACAAGACTAGACTTGTTTTTAGCACTACTGATCAGCTTCTAAACAGCAGATTTGTGCTCAGTGCTAAGGTAGAAAGTTTCTCCACAGAAGCATTTCACCCAAGAGCATTCAAGGAGAGACTGCATGGTCCCTTTGCTTGAATTTTTCGAAGTTCCTCATCCCTTTCCATCACTTAAACTTACCCTTAATACAATCCTCTCCTGTAGCTGCCATAGGTATCCATTTCAAGTTGGTGTTAGACAATCTTGGTCACTCAGTATACTTATAGTAATAATATTAGAATTATAAGGGTGCTTTCTTCCCAACATTTTTTAACATCAAGCAGGTAAGTTATCCAAATAAACTATCAAGTTCATTGCTTTCAATATTCCCAAGTTAATGATGTGTAATATCTATGAAGTACAAATGCTTCATACAAGTATTACTAGTGAGACTTTTGTTCTAATAGAAAGTGTAAATGTAATGCAGTAACCTTTGGTGCCACCTAGTGAAAACCAAGTTCTATGGTACTGCCACCTGGTGAGAACAGTCGGATTGCCGATAACGCCACCAATAATGCCAATAGAAGAAATTGGAGGCCAGATTTGAAAAGAGGAGAAAAAACAAGACTAGGTCAACATCTCACAAAATTTCTAGGGGCTGCCAGAAAAAAGTCAACATTTTCAGTATTTTTGCCATAGAGATGTGCCTAAAAAGTGTAATTCTTGCAACCCACTTTGCAATGTCAAACGAATCCTTTGATTGGAAAATGAAGGAATGCGTGGAATGGAATTTCCTTTAGCACCCGGGTATAACAGGGCCCCCTGCATCTCATACTCCAACAGCTAAGCCCTAGCTGCTCTAAAAGTTGGTCAAATCGACCATTCCATTTTTTGGAAATGTCCAAAAATCTGACAAATCATTCATGTGAGATCACATATGCAAGATCACAAACATATCACCCAGACCTCACCGTTCTGATCTCACATCTATGAGAAGTTTCTGAGCTCACAGAGATATCACAGTTTTTAGCTAAATGTGAGCTAGAACTTGTGACCTCACACTGAGATCACACTGAAACCATTCATGTGAGATCACATATGCAAGATCACAAAAATCTCACCCAGACCTCACCGCTCTGATCTCACATCTATGAGAAGTTTCTGAGCTCACTGAGATATCACAGCTGTTAGCTAAATGTGAGCTAGAACTTCTGAACTCACACTGAGATCACACTGAAACCATTCATGTGAGATCACATATGCAAGATCACAAAAACCTCACCCAGACCTCACCGTTCTGATATCACATGTGTGAGAAGTTTTTGAGCTCATAGTGAGATCTACATGAGCTCACTTCCTAGCTGGGTTGCTCACGAAGGCCAGGATGGAACAACAGTCTTAGATCAACGTTTCGTTGGTGGCAGGTGGACATATCCAGCGGAACCAGGTCCAACTTTTATTCCAACCATACCTTCGCTTCTCACCACCCTACGCGCGTGCACAAACGTACAATATGTCGACACCCGTTTCCAGGTATCGTATGTTTGTAAATATGCAGCAGGACTGGAAGAACATAGGGATGCGCATTTCGAAAAAACAAGGGATCAAGATTGTGTCAACGTGACTTATGATGATCTACAGAACATAAAAATCACAAGTCAAGCGAAAATACACAACGAGAAAAAGAAAAAACCACTGGCAAGAGGGATAGGTTTGTCCGAGATGACCTGGTTTGCCCTGGGACTTCCATTTGTCATCAGCGATACAGAATACACCCATGTATCTTCCTTTGCCCCTGAGTACAGAGCGGCCATAACCAAGTACAAGCAACAAGATCGGCTACAACCAGGAGGTGGGAATGACCCAATGACGATCACAGTCAGAGCTGACTTACCACCATCAAGACAGTTCTCGGCAACACAACAGATTGTGATTCGTCAATATTACGACAGTACCTACTATCTCGATACCACCTGGACATTCTCAATCCGACCGCCAGAACTTGTGCCATTTGACCAGGTCGAACCCTATGTGAAATGGTTCATCAGAAAGAAACAAAACGCACAAATACAGATACAAGCCGACATCCTACAGTGTCCATGGATCGACGGCACGGGTAAACGGGTATATTTACGCCAAAGGTATGTCCGTGAAGCCGTCCAGTATCTGCGCCAACGACCGCATCTACAAGTGCAGGAAAACGCCCAAAACCTTCTGACTCATGTTCTCGAACCAATACTAGCCTTACATGACGAGGGCGAAATAACACCAACGTACCTGCGATTTGTCAATGTCAATGCCACAAAACAGAATGTGGTTGTGTTTCCTTCGGTTACCCCTTTCCAATTTCCTCGATTCATCATCCACCTACTCATCTCAAAGGGATGCTTTGTAACTGAAGTCGACCTCTACAGTGGACCTACTTTACAACAAGCAATGGTAAATGCTCAGCTCATTGACAATATCCATCCAAACCAAGAAGACATCATCCAGTTGGTCAAGAATTACCTCCTTGATCAACTAATGTGGCTACCGATGGGCAATAGACAATTTCAACAGATACTTAACTTCTTACCACATGCCATGAACTCATTTTTCAACGACGACAACATATTATACGAAGCTATGCCACTCGCTACAGACATTGCCATCTCTACCCGGGCTTCGGAAAGACTGCAGGTCATAGAACAACTCCAACGCAACACCGCCATAAACGTCCTAAGCATGCAGGGCTTTGCAAATTTTCCATCCATAGAACAACTCAGGAGGAACCCACATCCACCAACTGTTTGCAATCCCAGTGACCGACCATGGGTTGCACACAATTAACAACATCACTGAAATGAGTTTGGGAAGATTAGCAAGGGATCCACTGAAAACGGAACTACTGAGGCGTGTTCAAGTTCTAATCGTTGAGGAGATAGGTCTCATCTCAGCAGAGACTTTTGCCGTAATGGACCACATATTAAGACGCTTACGCAACTCAACTGTTCCGTTTGGGGGCCTTCTACTAATGGCGCCCGGCGACCCGCTACAACTACCACCCGTATCAGGCATGACCATGTGGAGTAGCTCACACTTACTCACTACATTCCGAGTGTTGTTGTGCAACCACTATGTGCGGTGTGCCCAAGACCCAGAACTCAGACGGATCATTCAAATAATCCGCATAAACCAAGTTACGGAGCAAGAAATTGCAGAATTCATCACGATCTTCCGACGACGATGTGCCAACCAATTCGTAACAACATGGGACAGGGTCCCCATACAGGCACTTCGAGTGTTATCAACTAGACAGGCGGTGGAGGCAGCAGTCTAACTTCACATCCGAAACAAGTCGGCAGACCCCACAGTCTTGTCAACAACGGTGCATGCTGTCGACGAAGTTGAAACAGTGGCTGGAAACTGGACAAATGCCAACCAGAATGCAGTCAAATCAATTTCTCACAGTTGCACTGAACCGAAGGACTTGTTTCTACACGTCGGTGCCATCATGCGACTGACCTTCAACAACCCGGGCAACAACAACACTCCCCGTTTCTCGCAAGGTCAGTTGTGTGTTGTGAGGGCATTACCGAAGATTCAAGGCCGCAACCCGGTATTAGGAGTCAATCATCGACTGCGTGTGACACTCATACCACCAGGAGAACGTCTACGCCAAATTGAAGACATTGGACCCAACTGGCAGTCCTTCAACCTGCAACCCCGTCAAACACCACCAGTTGTTGTAGGACACGGTTCAACGAAAGGACGGCGATTGCAATTTCCCTTACAATACTATGTGGCCTCCACCATCCACAAAATTATCGGTGAAACCTGTCCCACTATCGCCACTCAAATAGGAAACGACCAATCGATGTATAAAGTCTGGGACCGGAGCATGTTACTCGTGCTAATCAGTCGAGTCCGTAATCTGAACGACATAACATTTGTTGGTGACATCGACGACAGTATTCGCGCAATCACCACCCTTCTCCGAAGAGACTCGCAGTACATTGCTAATGTGGAACGAACCTTAACACAGATCAATGCCCTGCAGATTAATGACCGAATCGTAGATACCGCTTTCGTGCAACTGAGACATGAATTGCCCGACCAGGACATCGGTTATGTTTATATGTTGGCATCAACTAAAGAGTGTCGAACTGCCTACGTTGGAGAAACAGTGGATATCCGACGACGTCTGGCAGAACACAACAGTGGCCACGGAGCCAACTTCACGAGAGACATTCAACTGAGACCTTGGTGCCTATATGCCATTGTGATTGGCTTTCCCGGTGAAGCGTGTAGTGACGCCAATCAGGACTCACGCAGACTCTTTGAACACCTGTGGCATGTGGCCATGGCTCAAATACCACTTCCGGAGAAGTCTACTCACTCCATCAATCAAGCTGGACTTCGAGTATATAACGATTTCAAAGAGACACATAATTTGCCCGACCTTACATGGCTCCAGTGTGGCCGATTAGTACATAACCCGCGATAGGATTTGCTATCACCGACAGATATGCAATTGAAGCTGACAAAGAGATGTAAACATTCAACATGAACCCACATATATTGAACAACCAATGAACCTAGGGAATATTTATATTGTCTTTTTTAATATTACTCGCATTATTGACTGATTATGTATGTCCGTGGTCAAGTGTGGATAAAATATACTGTACATTTTATTCCAAGCAATAACATGGTGCAATGAAGACATGTTCCAGGAAGTGATTGATAAACGAGGTTATCTGAATTGATTGACAATTAGTCAGAATTACAATGTGACTGCGTACAAATGAATATTTGGTTTAATGGGCGAATGAGGTATACGCACTCAATGCAGATGTTCAGCATTGTTGTGCAATATTGTTATTTTTGCCAAATACATGACAAAGGATGATATTTGAATGTGGTATTAATTAACAATTAATGTGCTCACTTAGGCACTCAGTACTGCTGTTATGCTTGTTTAATATGTAATAGTGCAATACAATGTACTACTAACATTTCTACAGTGGACGTATCACTTAGTAAAACTTTGAGTGCATGGTGCAAAAAGGTTTAATGATTTACACCCGGTGAATTCATATCATGCCGACATCGGAACTAATTATATACAAACGTATTAATCGACTCTGTCCAGCTACTTTATTGAAATATAATTGTGCCAAAACAAGAGGGAAGACGAAGTATCAGACTATGCGGCACTATGGGCCCTATTATTGTATTGTTGATTAGATTACAATTTGTTGAAAATAAGCAATGTCAAGGAAATTGTACACAGTTGCATACTTTGACAGGAAAATGATTTAAGGCCAAAACTACCGAATCACATGGTTGATATTTTTGTAGCAGTATCCAGACTACATAAAACTGAACAGAGTATCATACTATGCGGCACTATGGGCCTTATTATTGTATTGTTGATTAGATTACAATTTGTTGAAAATAAGCAATGTCACGGAAATTGTACACAGTTGCATACTTTGACAGGCAAATGATTTATTAAGGCCAAAACTACCGAATCACACGGTTGATATTTTTGTAGCAGTATCCAGACTACATAAAACTGAACAGATAAAGTAGGAAGAAATGATGAAGTTCACACTTTTTATTCAAACAATGTACACAGCAGTGAATGGCTGTATAAATGATTTCATAACGTATGTATCTTGTTGTTGCTGATACAAGCAAGTTCTTGTTTATAAATGAAGAATTGTCAAAAAATCGCTGATAATGATATATGATAATTGACATACTACATTGGGTACTTAACACGTGAAGTATCACAAATAAATTAATTTGCTAAACTTTACTTTCTTGAATTGACTTGATGCATACTACGATTAATAATATCTGACTTCAATGTCCGCCTGAATAATATAAACGACTATTCCAAAAAGAATATCATAGTCCGACTCACAAATAGTGTAAAGAAATCGTTTATTTTGTAGGGTTTTTTAATCAATTCCAAGCCAATACGATATTGAATTTTATATAGAAAGTAATTGCCTACTTAACTCGCCAAGTATCAATAATAATTTATTTGCTAAACTTGAAATTGTTCCATTGACTTAATGCATTCTTCGATAAATCACCTACTTCAATGGCCGCCTGAAGAATAGAAATAAAGCGTCCCGAAAGAATATCACGGTTCAATGTCAGAATCCCCACTAGTCCGTGTGCACCACACGGCACTAGTGGGGGCACCCAAAAAAGGAACACATACTTACCGCGTGGAGCAGTCGCCGAAGGCCTGAGACTGGCCAAAGGCATGGTTAATAACGTAATTCAATGTCAGTCAATAACATTATGTAAGCGTTGCACGATTTAATGAGATTACAATGCAAAAATTAGCAACAAGAAAGTTCTTTAATTGGGAAAGATACTCAAATCTAATTTACTTGATTTCGTAGAATTAACTGGCGTAAATGATCAATGGTGATAACGTAGTAACCCATACAATTTATTAGAATTTTTTCTAAATAAACAACTAAATCAGCTTACATACGGCTCATTCGGTGATTACCTAATGAAATGTACGCAAGTGACATGTATAAACCGAATAGTGCGCTTAAAAGTTTAATATCATCTCAAGACATTCAGACATTGAAACGTCTGTTTCAGTATTGAGATATTTCAATTACTTTCATATCAGCATTAATAAAATTGAAGGAAATGGACTCGACACTTAAGTGAACAAACTCAATTATTTATTAAACTAAAGACAATGAGTGAGGAACAACTCCTACCATCAGTGAGGGCAAATAACTCATGACGGCCACATTGCGTAGAAAGAAACAGTCATCACTATCTTCACTAATGCACGCTCCCAATAATCACAGGTTCCATAATAGGTGACAAGGCTGACCCGTCACACTTCTGGTAGCAATTATTCAAACTTCGCAAGGACTAGGAATTATGTGCACAATTAAAAAAAGGACTATCTACCGTAACAATAGACTAAGGGCAATACCATTATGGATGGTATAACTTGTACTTAAACTATAAGTAATATGACTAAATCTATCACAAACCCTACAAGGCACCGAGGTGACTGTGGCAAGAAGTACACGTAACTGCGATAAAAATGGATGGTATAAATTGTACTTAAACTTTAAGTAATATGACTAAATCTATTAACAGCCCTATAAGGCACCGAGGTGACTGTGGCAAAAACTACACGTAACTGCGCTAACAAAAAAACAAAAATAATACATCAGATATCAATGGGAAAGTTCCAACATCATATGTAATATAGTTCGAACATCACAACTGAATTGGCAATTGTCCAATCGACTATGAATAGACTTAGTTAAAAAGACAATAATGTCATTCAACCAGTCTGTTACAACGTACCAACTTACATTCTTTAACCAGAACCATTTAATTTACCAAAATAACACTTTCCTACATGTCACACCTAACATGGACGTAATACACGAATAAAACTAAATAGTTAGTAATGCTCGATCAAATAATACATCGTCACAACATTGTACATAACAGCAATGTCATTCATCAAGAATACATGTTTGAAGGCAAGTTCTATCAAGGACATTAATATCAAAAGATAAATGCGTCAAACAGCCCACAACACCAATAAAAGTCATAGTCATAACCAATACGAATAATCAATATACTCTCAGTCAGTACAGCTAAACTCGGCGACCAAAGATTTGTCCGAATTTACCTTACTACTCTGCAAATATTACCTAAAGTGGCCTGAACCGACATCAGACGAACAAATTAATGACCTGACATTGACAAACAAATCAGTCAACCATACCCGTAAAACATTCACAATGGGGAAAACACAAATGAACAAAAACACTATGCACGATTCCAAGATCCATTAAGTGTGCCAGCACCAAAAAAATAGCACCCGTACACAGTTATTTGTCGACAAATAGCACCCCTTGTAGCGAGATTTCAACTATCAATCCATAATAGTTACATCCAGTACAAACTGTTTCTCATTTATTTTATCGAAATATAGCACCCCTTGTAGCGAGATTCATCCGAAATATAGCACCCCTTGTAGCGAGATTCATCCAGAATAGTTCCAGCAAGTACAAAATTGTTGTCTTAAACACAATGCTTTAACTTATACAGCAGCCGGAGGATTTCCTCCTCGGCCATCTTCGACCGGAACACGGTTCTCCTGATTAACAACACCATCAACTACCTGATTTACATTTCCTCCATCACCACCAACAGGATTGTTAATTTGCTGCTGCTGCTGCTGTTGCTGTTGCTGCTGTTGCTGTTGCTGCTGTTGCTGTTGCTGTTGCTGCTGTTGTTGTTGCTGCTGCTGTTGTTGTTGCTGCCGTTGTCCGTCATTGAGTACCTGTCCACCGGCAGGAGCACCTCGGTTGATAAGATCCGCCAGGGGAGTCGGTGGCAAACGTGCCTGAGGAGGAGCAAGCTTTGGTACTTGCTGCAAAATTTCGGTGGGCTGTAACGAAGTCACGTGAAATTTGTTGGCCTTTGCCACCTCACTGCCGCCAGACACTGCCGTCTTGTACCACCCCGAGACTATCCACGACACCCCGTGCTGGCGGTAGTCCTCCAACGTGGCTCTAATTGTGCGTCTCATAGCCGGCACATCCACTTCCGGAGCTGTCAAACGAGCCTGAGGAATAATAGAACATTTTGTTAGAAATGAGGTCGTCAAGTAAACATTAGTAACAAATGTATAATTTGTCAATCAATAGGCTTCAATAAGGCCCCCACTAAATATTAGACAACCACAAACAACTAGACATTAAACTAAGAGAAATTATTTCCAGTACTCAATAATTGATTACTAATATCTTGTCATTTAATTCCAAAATAAAAAGCAAGGCTTCATCTTCGTAAATCAATATACAACTTAATATATCAAAAGCAGGCATTGCAATATCGCATATCACTTAAACTTCTAACTAAGTATATGAGAAAATCGGTTCAGTGAAATAAAATATCAATACTTACACCAAAATATATGTTGTCTAGGAAGAATTTGGCCAAAGACCGAGACTGCATAGGACATTTGTGGATGTTGAGAGTAACTGACGACACATACATGGTCAACACAAGGGCTGCTGCCCCACTCCCCTCCAAACCAAAACAATTAATGAGTTTGTCATGGTTGCCATCACACGCGATAGCACAGCAGCCGTAGTCCAGGTCAGCGTGCGTAATCTGCAGGTCACCAACCACTCCATAGATGGGGAAGAAACGTCCTTCGGACGGCGCCTCAGGTCGATATGCCATCAAGGGAGATCTGACATTCGTAGTCACTGGGAGCAGCGGAGCTTTGGTGGTGACAACTGGAAGCTCATACAAGTAGTCTTGCTTTGAATGGCAGGGCTCACAAATCAAGACCATGGCCCCAATCCACGGAATACCTTTTGCCAGCAGAAGATGGCTCGTCTCTTTGTTGTTCACTGTTTTCAGATAGAACAGCGACCCCTTGTGCAGCTCCCTGTTCAAAATATATGAGTACGTCTTAATTGATGATTTAATCAAATACAAGGGACATTAGTCAAAAGTACACGTTCATGAAAATGATAATGTCTGCATTGACTATGTAATAACCACAAATGACTTTAATTCAAGCCTAGTACATACCTAACAATTAGTATGCGATCATACGCCACTTCCACTTTTGCTACCTTCCGCCCATCCTGTGACTTAGCCACCCGCCGCCAACCACCTTTCTTGGCTTTCACCACTTGTCCCACCATATACATGTCCTCATCGCCACCTATGTTCTGGAAGTCACCAAGCGATACCATAGTCGTTCCCTCCCGACGAACATACAGGCGAGCTTCAGTAAAACTGCCCTTCAGCACTAATTTACCTACGTGACTAGCCATTTCCTACAAATAGATGAAATGACATAAGGATTAAAACACAAGAAAGAAATATGGATTGGGTTCAATACCGAAATATTAATTTTGTTACGAATGGACATCAATGTACATATCACGTATAGATCAGACTGTGTCATCGCCTTTCATCAGACAAATATCCATACCTGTGTCCACCCAAATGACTAGTGAAAGTTCCCTTCCACTTAGAAGTATATTTTGAAGGAAAGAACTAATGTAGATAGCGAGATAATTGCAAAAGTGACAATGTTACACGTGAAAGTAATTTGTTATCCGATAGTCGATAACGTGCACACTCGTAACACTACACCCTCGCCACCGAACATCGCCACTATTCTAAATATTTTATGTCAAGCGATTACAAAACTCTTGTTGATAAGGGAAAGAACAAAGGTGAACCTAACCAATTAAATTTGTTTCCAGAATCAAATAATTATAGTAGTATTGAGTGTCTATTAATATCATTGGCCCATATGGTCGGTACGCCTAGTAAAATGTTCCTTGCTGAGACTTTACGCACGGACTAGCGATCGTTTAAAATTACATTTGGCATTGCCACCCTTACCCGTAAACCGAAATGACATTATTACTTTCACATTTCATTATGCACTACATGAACTAGTTTTTGCAATCGAAGAAATGTAAACTTACCACTGATTAGACTTAGTCTCTTCCAACATAGATGTTCTAATGAATGAAGCGAGGCGATCTGAACTCACACAGTTGTTGCACCCCTACCGTAAGTCCGAGTATCTAGAATTTAGGTGTCACACACAAACAAACACGCACCCTTCCAAATTGCAATAAATACAAAGATGAAACACACATAAACTAACAAACCATTTAGCATAACACAACATAAAAAATAACATTTCCAATGTAATAGGCAAATTATTTGTCTGACATTAAGTTTGAAATAGGAACGCCATTAAATGCGGGAGTCATAACGTGTACAACACCTGAAAGATAGTCACCAAAGTCCCTGCCGAAAAAACAATGCGCCACTGTGCACCTTCCCTTCTTCCCGCCCATCGTGTAGCGCAGTTGCCGCCGTGTCAGAACAGCCTCAGATAGTCCTTCTACATTTGCTAAAGGGTGGGTTGGACAGATAGAGGACTTGCAATGTGATACGAATGAGAAAGAAAGGCAAGGAAAGAAACAAAACTGAACATGCACTAAAAATCAGACAGACAACAACATCGGAAAAAACAGCATTAACGAGAAAAGTTGGGAAAAAACAAAGAAACAATCTGGCGGCTATACTTCTGGATTGTCTTATTTTTGCATTTTTCAACTGTATAAACATGTATGTACTTACGAGAGAAAGGGAGCCTCGATCCAAATAGGAATGGCCGCCGTGAATTCGTCCGGCGGGTCAAAGGTTAAAATCCAGTGGTTAAAATGCCTGATCGAGGTACCTAACGTAAATAAAGGTTTCTCATGTGGAATTAGATATCGAGCATCAAAACCTCCGATTCTAATGAAGCATGAGTGTAGAATTTGACTGAGGATGGATGGCAGTGGATTCGTGAGTGGAAGAAAGTGAAGCCCACTTATGGTTCTAGGTCGGGGGTTCCGGTTCGGCAGAACTCGGTCAGCCAAGGGGGTCGCCGCTCGGTGATACTCGGGGTTGCTCGGGGATTGTCGGCCAGAAACTAAAATGAGGGTTGCGTCGATGTGTTGTCTGCTCCTTAGAGTGGTTCGGAGAACTATGTTGTACACAGTTCTCCGAACCAAATGAGATTGGGATGTATGTAAAATTCACAAGCATAAATTGTCTAATTTGTGAGTTAAAGTAGTCTCATTCAGCCACACATTCGTCACGCCCCTACCGGCCAGAAGGCTACCTACACTTTCTTACCGCCACAACGCTCATGGATTTCTTATCATTCTAAAGTCCAAAGGTACAGGTGAGGTCCAGGTCTGACCGTTATCTCAAAGTCAATCACATGGGAAGGGAGGGAAGGGACTGACCGCCAGGTCAGGGGAGGGGGGGATACTGATTAAAGAGTGAGAGGGGAGGGGAGATAACCCCGTGACCTGGTCACCACCCAAAGAGATTGGTCAGAGTGGCAGTGGTCACTCTGAACCTCGTTTTAATATTTTTTCTGTCATTGTTATCCTGTGGCTGATTGGATCTCTAATCTAACCTGTCGATTAATTGGTCCAACGAGACCTAAGCCAATCAGCGCAGGCCCAGTGTATTCGTTCTAATCTGTCTAGTATAAGAATAAAGATCAGAGTTAGTTCGACCCTACTGATTTGAAGCATACATCTCTGTGTGTTGCGTTGATTAATTTCTCGCCCAACTACTGACCCTGAATTATTACGAAGAATGGCCCACATTTCTTCAATAATATTCATCTTTTTTCATTATCATATGGGCGAATACATTGAAACCTCTCTAAAACATCTCTACTTTACCCATCTTTAAGTTTTGCAGTGAAGGGCATTTGTACATATATTCTGAATTTCTTATGACCTGACCCTTAATTCTTTATGGGTTCTCATCTAATATTTGTGTGACGTCACATAGCTTTGTGTGGAAGTGGCTATCTTTTTCTAATCGAGGAAAAGATTATGATAAAATTAATATGTGATGTGTTTCAGGAAAATGAGTCATAAGTCGCAAAATTGATATTTTTCAAAGTGTTTTTTCACAAGATCACATAATTGGAATGTTCTAATTTTTGGGGAGTTTTTCACTTATAGCTATATCAATAGATGTATCAAGTTTCAGCACAATCTATGTAATATATCCCTTCTTATTAAAGGTCCTCATATGGACTATATTTAGTTACATTACTGTTTATTGACCCCCAGAAATATTGGAAACTTTTTTTTTCAAAAACGAAAATATCAAACTTAAAATCTAGAAATACTTATTAGATTATTAGAGTGTTTACTATCATTAGAATCGGCTTGATCTCATCTTTTCAAATATAATGGTATTTCAAAATCTATTTTTTGCGACTTATGACTCATTTTCCTGAAACACATCACATATGAAACACCTTAAAAAAGATTGTAATCTCCCTTTACTTACTTAGTCTCTAAGAAATCATTAAAAAAGTCATTAAAACCATGTAAATAAGTCATTAAAAGTCATTAAATTCGACATGCTCTATATTGTCCTTATTTGCGGTAGTTTTCTGGCAGTTGGCGGTAGTTTTTCACGGGGTTTACTTTTAGAGCAAACTTTTTACTTCCTCTCTTGTTGCGCACGCTTTCCATTTTGTTTATATGGCATTTCCGCTACGTCACATTGGTGACATCTGCTTATAGCTAAAGTTTATATCCGCATTTCGGAATTCGGAATTGCAATCACAAGCGGGAATTTCCATTATTCTTAGTTTCAGTGGAGTTCCACTGAATATTTACATTGTGATATGACATTTAAGTGAATTATGAAGTACAGCTTGTTCAACATTTTCTTTATCCTAAGAACCAGAACAATGGTCAATAACAAAATTCCTTTAGTTTCCCCAAAGCTCTTCGAATCTACTCAAACATAACATGATCTTTCTTTAGGTGTACATTTTTATCAACATCACCTAAATCAGCAGACGCGCACATAAAGGAGAGACAATTAAAACTAGATAATTTCAAGCAAATCTAGACAATATCACGCTCATAAAAAAATTGTCCTTATAGCTGTCCTTAGGCAGTTTTGTCTCGAAATGTTGAAGTTTTGTCTCTAAACTTGGAGAGCGAGCAATAGTGAGGAGAAAGACAGGAGAGAAAGATCGGAGAGAGATCGGGAACCCAACTTGCAAAGTACATGATGCCTTTGAGACAAAAGACAAAGTGAAACACAATGTAAAACAACCAAAATTGTCTCCAAATTGTGAATTTAGTGACAAAACTCCAACATTTCGTGACAAAACCACCTAAGGACAGCTATTGGAGCTGTCCTTAGTTTTTGGTCTTAATGCCTCCTAATTGTCACAGAGACAATAGACAAACTGCATTATGAACACGATAGACAATATGTCTAGAACTACTTAAAATTGTCTTGTTTTGATTGTCTCTCCATTATCTGCGCGCCTGCTGCAAATCGTACAAAATAGCTTGTATCTCAATGAAAAAAACTACCGCCAGCCACCAGAAAACTACCGCAAATAAGGACAAACATCGAAGAGACAGTTAGATTGTCTAATTTTCAAAGACTGAAGACAAACACAAAATCAGACTTCAAGATTGTCCTTGAAGCCGGGGATTTTATTGAAGATTTTCGCCTAGACATTGTCTAAAGTCGAGTTTTTTATGTGCGCGGACCCAGGTCCATTCAAGTCATTGCGACCTTCCAATGATACCTGAAAACAATCCTGCATAATAATGTTACTTCCGCAGATTCATGTAAACTCAGTAAAATAGTGTAATTACCACAAATTAATGTTTTGACATGTCATTATGATAAGTAGTGGGGGTTAGGTGTGCACCACAGACGGTGCATGCAGGCTGCGGATAAACCTCAGTCCTGTGTGACTACTCAAAGCGTGAGGATCTCTTGGATCGTTCTTCTTTCTATAGTAGATAGTCTAAGCTAGTAGTTACAAGGTACAATAGCAATATCATAACCGAACAAGCGGATTTATAAGTTTCTACAGTACAGTGAGATAAAGCAATTTCATATAGCAGTCAAATCTGAGACTTGAAAATGAAAGTTATTATATTATAATTATAACTATCTAGCCCATAATGCTAAAGTTCCATTGAATTGATATCCCCATGCTCTGACTGAAGCAAACCCATTTTACTTTATTTCTATGTACCCATTGTAACTTTCGGATCCCTGATTACATGTTGCTAGCTATCCTTATATTGACTGGCGCGATTCAGGAAGAATTGATATATAAAAGTTATTCGAATAAAATAAGTCAACTAGCGTCTGTCAGTCCAACATGAAGAAGCCAAGATTTTATTAAATTCATCATGGCATTCACATACACGATATCACGTAGTATGGTTGATTATATATAAGGGAAGCAAACAAAAATACTAATTCATTTTTAAAGTCTTCTACATTAGGAAATCCTAAGTGTAGCCTCTAAAGGACAACTCGATTTAGCATCAAATTCTTAATACAATGTGTTTCCAACCAGCAATTTAAATATAAAGAGAATAATATATTGATTGGTTAAATAGAAGTTAACATGTTCCCTTAGTTTTATTCTACTTTTGAATTAACTCAGGAGCAAACAAACAAAAGACATCACATTATTTATGACCATTTCTTACTTTAGAAGAAATAAACACTATTGAAACATCACTTCATTTATTACTGTTGGGAATATATCATGCTCACTAATGAAATGATAAACCGAATTAATACTACGAATCTACAGTATAATATGCCATTTCCTAAAATGGCAACGCCCTGGGTTCTATATTTCATTAATAACTTCTTCTTGAGTAGGAAGTAGTTCATCAAAATTGGTGTTGAAGCAGGACCTCAGATTCTGGCCATTCTACTCATAGACCCTGTAGGGTATGAAAAGTGACCACAACGTCTGGTCCGCACTTTGTATTATATTGGTTACCTAAATGGATTCTTCAAATGTTATTTGATGGCTTATCTTATGTTAGCTGATTTAGTTATAAAAGTAAAATGATCAAGTAATATAACTACGAATTTCGTAAATTTGTTTCTGGCAAGAACTTGGTAGATATCTTATATTTTATTGTAATCGCAGGATTACTTAGTAATGCCTGGTGCATGGCTGGGTCTGACTCTCTGCTAAGTTCCGTCTGTACAAGTTTCTGCTGGAGTTTCTCTCCAGTTTCCTCTCCTCCGTCTGCCACCGGGTCCATGTGCCTTGGAGCCTCTTTTGGACATCCTGCCTCCTTCTCTGTTCTTCCTCCTGTGCTCTGATCTCATCCTGCACCATGTCTTGGTCGTTCCCCGGGTTCTGCACCTCCCCATCTCGGGCTTTTAATTGTTCCTAAGCTTTGCCTACCCTGGCACACTTTATATATATTTGTACAATATCTATTAATCATATCTCCTGTCCAGCAATGCTGATTTAAATCGAAATATAACAGGCAGGAACTTTTTGACCACGTTGTTGATAAGATTAAAGAATGATATGTTTTTTGTCTTTTTATTTTGTTCAAATGACTCATTGGTTTGTGGTGTTGGCTTTTAAGAAAGGAATAATAGTTTAGATGATTTAGTGCATAATTTACTTATAAAAACTTTAAATTATATCAGGTTGAATTAAGAAAAGCAATGATTCTATTATAATATCATTTCTGAACAAATGTTTTAAGACAAATACCAAAATACATTATAATAAACAAAGGATTCTAATAATAAAGTTGGATTAATTGAAGTAGGATTCCAAGACTCCTCTCCGGCGAATATCGGTTGTCCAGCAATGGAATCCACCACCAAATGAAAAAGGATATCTCAAAGCAACTGGAATACATTCAATGCCCAGTTTTTCAAACATCTTTTGTATACCTATCTCTTCCTTCTCCACCAGCACACGCTTTGGATCCAACATCAAAGTGTTCATGGCAAGCCACTTGGAGCCCAACCAAATAGGAAAGCCTATAAATAGATATTGAGCTAATGTGTATGGAATACCCCCATTATTTGCAAAGAGAATTTGTATTGTATTGTCTTGCTGATCAATTATAAAAGAATTCATGTCAATTCTACTACAATAGTTATAAAATAGGACACCTTACTACTCTAAGAGTACTTCTAAGAGATTCTTGTTAATTCATGGAGGGAATACATTCAATAATAAATCTACCATGAAAAGGCAGATCTCCAAATGACCCCAATTAATTAAACATCATGAAAAGTATAATATATGCATATTTACTTGAGGGAAGGCATGGCTGTGGGCAAGTCACCATTTTCCATCCTGCTTTCTCAAACATTTCCACATTCAGACAGGGCCTCTCTGGATTGGTGATGACAAGGCCTGGGCCTATGATATTGAATGTTCCGTCAATATGCATAGGGGACTTATCCCGAAATGAGATTTTGTGCACGCGAATTCCACTCAAAGCTAGGTGGCGTTGCATCCATTCAATGCCAAAATCATTGGTTACCTAAATGGATTGTTCAAACTGTATTTGATGGCTCATCTTTTGTTAGATGATTTAGTTACAAAAGTAAAATAATCTTTTTTTCATAGAAAACTGATCAGTACCTGACTTCGCTGTGCAAATACATCTCGTCCAGCCCTCATGAAATCGGCGGCATCAAAGCAAGGCTCAAATTCCGTTGTTGCAAATGTCATTACCATTTCTTGTTGTTTTACATCGGAATGAGAACGTTTAAGGCAATTCTGCAGAGATTAAAATAATGCTTTGGAAGAATTTAATTTATGTGAATTGGTGACAATCACCAATATTTATGATCATATTTATGACCTTTTCTAAAAATAATAATAACATTTATGATCAGGAAGTTCATGACATTCTCTCATATATATATCTTATTACTAAATAGGATGCTACCATATATTATAGGAATGATATATTAAATGAAATGACGATATAATCAATGAATATCCCAACCAACCTGAAATTGATGAGATAAACAAAACTAGGAAAACTAGGAAATTGGGATCTGGGAAAATACTTGCTAGGAAAACGAGCGCCTGGAAAATGACCATTCATCTAGTATTTATGTTTTCTCATGAAACTTATTGTAAAGGAAAAACAGTGTCGCATAATGTATTTTCAAAAGTTGTTTTTAAAGTTGGTTTTTTTAAAAGAGAATTACTCATTTAACTCACTTTCCTGGAATCAATTCTCATAAATTGAGAACAGTGTATATAATGTGCAGATTGGATTGTATTTTTTGTGTGAATTGTTAGGAGTATGGTTAAATTTCCCATAGGGTGTTTCCTACTGTCATTTTGATATTGGAACACCTAAATAGCATTTTCCAGGTGGTAATTTTTCAAAAATAAATCTAACCTCATTATAAAGTGCATCTTGCATTGATGGTTTAGGTGCCGTTGTCCATTTCGCCCCTTGATGAAAATATTCTTTAATAAGTTTCCTGTAAGCTCTGTACTCAAAGAATCGTGATCGCCATGCCATGGGAGCCTCAATTATTTCATCACCAACAACAAGGAGAATGTCTCTTGGCATAGCTGCATACATTCCTATGTAAATATATTAGGGAAAAACAAGGTGAAAGTGACAATTTTGTACACCAGAGACAAAACAAAATCACCTCAGTATGCCAGGTGTGATGATATACAAGGAAAACAAATGCTAAATCTAATTGGTGAGTTGCTATACCTGTTATTCAAATTTCTATCAAAGAGTACTATCATGTTCTTCGTTTCTAGACAGAATTCTAGCAGGCTAAATCCTGTCATCTACAGAAATATCACATATTTATACTAATTGCCTTTGCAAGAAGTGTTAGATCATCGATAAAACAAAATGTAGGTAAGTAAGATCCTGTGCATAGCCAATAATAAATAGTTACACAATAAAGCTGTTATGTATATTATCCCTTGTAGGTGCTGCCATCACTTGTATTACCGTATGTTGAATCAGGTCCAGGAAGTGCGCAGAACTAGAAGTCCTGCATTTGCATTAAAATGTCCACCGATTTTGAACAACTTCGGTTCAATTTCGACTAAGATATGTGCCCACAAAGACAAATGGAAGGCTAACAATCTTGTTAGTTCCGAACACCTCCAAAGCAGGATCACCTATATTCCATTTTAACAGTCATTTTATAGGAATTTAATAATTCCGAGGCATTGGTGCCGCCACCTCCCGTCGTTGCCAGGTAGCTCAGCTACCCACAAACCCACACTCGCCCTTCTTCTCCTACCAACCATACATGCAACCCATAATATAATTCGGGAAACATTTTTTGGTGTCAAGGCATGAAAACTGCCCTACAAACGACAAAGAATTCTAACAAAGAAGATTCGCACACAGTGCACACTACACCAAAGAAAAAGAAGAAATACAAGCGAAAGAAGTACACCACTCCATAGGCAAAATCGAACCAGTGCAGGCAACGCCAAACACCGGCTCAGGGAGCCATGTTGAATGCCAAACGCCCAACAAAATGACAGAGGCTCTCGATGTAATGTCTACGTCTATAGCGCACACACTGGGCGCCGCCATCTTGGATCTCGTCACTAACGTGAAGACCAACGTGATTATGAATAAAGCATTCTGGGTACTGTAATGGCCGTCTCGTGTTGTTTACTTCTATAAGCGGAGATATATTCAGGGAATATCACACTGGCGACGAGTATAAATACATATTACTGCTAGGAACAGTAAGCTGACATAATAGAGGTTCAAACAGCAGTAGATCGAGCTCTGGAAAACGCAGAAAAACGGACTTTGGGGGACTTAAAAGTTGGTGAGTGGAGAAGATACATCCAGCATCTGTTTACATAAGCCCAAGCTACCCAGCATCTGGAGAGTAGCGTCTGTTTGCACGTGCGAGATTCGGCGGCCAGAGAATCAGAAGACATTGTTATAAGACTGTTATATTTATATATCAATTGTAAACAAGTGATACACAATGACAGAAAAGGGCCCTAAACTCAAGATCCAACCTTTTGACATAAGTGGAGATAGGCTAACCCTAGGCCTGAAATGGCAGAGGTGGATTGAACGATTTGAGAGAGACTTGCTCTACAATGGAGTGGATTCTAAAAAGAAGGAAAACAGTGATGTGTGTCAAATGGCACTATTGATCTATGCTGGGACAGCAGTGGAAGATCTACACGATTCACTAGCAGAAACACCAAGACCAGATACTGTTACAGTAGCAAATTGGACCAACTATCTCAAATCAAAAGCTAAGTTGAATGCTAGGTTTTTACCCAAGAAATCAAACGATTTTGCTCTCTGTGAATTGGTATCACAGAAGCCCAAATCTGATGAGAGTATGGTTGACTTTGCTGGTAGATTAAGACGCTGTGCTGAAAAATGTGACTTTACTGAATGGTCAGCAGACAAGATGATTAAATGTCTAGTCATCTCAAACATGAAGGATGATGAATTGCGCCTGAAATGCCTGGAGGAAGAGTTCAGACTTGATCAAGTACTGGACAAAATCCAATTGAAGGAGGACACAACAGCCATGAGTAAGATTATGGGTGCTTCAAGTTCAAGCCAGACAAGCAGTGCCAGTTCCGAAAGCGTTCAGCAAATTCGAAACAAACATCAGAAGAACCAGACTCAATGGAAGAAAAACAAAGACAGTCGTGGCAGCAAAGTTACTCAAGACAAGTGTCCTTGTTGTGGTGGGAGAAATCACAGTTCAGAGGAGGTGTGTCTCGCCAAAACAAGGAGGTGCAACAGGTGCCAACAGATTGGACACTACGGAAGAGTCTGTCAGTCAAAAGACATCAGGTTGGTGGATGAAGAACATGACAATCCAGAGGACAGTGACAATGATGAAAGTGTCTTTTGACAATTCATCAAGCATGAGTATGTAAATATGGTAAAAGGTTCTGGTCCACAAGGTAAAACCGTGGTAGAAATCAATGGTAAGAAAGTCAATGCAGTAATTGACACTGGTTCAAGTGTAAATGTTATTGACAAAACAACATACCAGAAAATTGGTAGTCCATCACTTTCAACTTCTCAGAGTGTGTTATACCCATTCGGGGTAAATGAAAGGTTAAAGATTGATGGGAGATTCGAAACTACTGTAAGTGCCAAAGGTAAAAGTATAAGATGCAGTATACTTGTTATGGGCGGACCGAGAGTGTGTAATGTCTTATCAGAAAAGTTGTCACTTGAATTAGGGTTGGTAAAATACATCAAGAAAATAGATGGTAAGGTGGAAGACTCATTTCCAGACTTATTTGATGGATTCGGTAAGTTAACTGGTTACCAAGTGAAAATTCATGTAGATAATGGGGTTCAACCTGTTGTTCAAACATCCAGGAAAGTACCATTTGCTCTAAGAGACAGGGTCAACAGCAAACTAGAGGAACTGGTAAAACTGGACATCATTGAGGCTGTATCCGAAACACCAACATCATGGGTTTCCTCAATGGTTGTCATACCAAAAAAGGGTGATGATGTGAGAATATGTATCGATATGCGCAGGGTAAATCAAGCAGTAATTCGAGAAAGGTTCCCAATTCCAACTATTGACGAAGTTATGCTTGACATGAATGGCAGCTCGGTGTTCAGCAAGCTTGATCTAAAAATGGGCTATCATCAGATCGAGCTTGATGAAGCTTCGAGAAAATTAACCACATTTAGTACGCACAAAGGGTTGTATCGCTATAAAAGATTGATGTTTGGTATTTCAGCTGCACCAGAAATCTATCAAAATGTTATCCAACAAATACTAAGTGGTTGTGAAGGTACAGTTAATGTATCAGATGATATACTAGTGCATGGTAGAGACATTCGTGAGCATGATGCGAGGTTGGAGCAAGTTTTGACAGTTCTTAAAGATCGAAATTTAACTCTTAACAAAGATAAATGCCAATTTCGTATGAATCGTTTAGTCTTTACAGGACATGTGCTAAGCAAACATGGAATCGAAGCAGAAGAGAGCAAAGTCAGCGCCATCAATAATGCAACACAACCAAAGGACGCAACTGAGGTGAGGAGTTTTCTTGGTCTGGCAACATACTGTTCGAGATATATCCCAGATTTTGAAACAATTGCAGAACCAATGAGGAGGCTCACAAGGAACAGAATACCATTCAAGTGGGGTAGCGAGCAGGAACAGGCATTCATAACCCTCAAGAAGCGACTCAGTTCATCACAAGTGCTGGCATACTTCAACAAAGATGCTCACACCCAGGTCATTGCAGATGCATCACCAGTAGGTCTCGGGGCAGTGCTGGTCCAGAGACAGTTTGATGGCAATTACAGACCAGTCTACTATGCAGCTCGTTCATTAAGTGATGTAGAGCGAAGATACTCACAGACTGAGAAGGAGGCGCTGAGCTTAGTATGGCCGTGTGAGAGGTTCAAACTGTTCCTCATAGGCGTACAGTTTGACTTACTGACAGATCACCGACCGCTTGAAGTGATATATGGGCCAAAATCCAAACCGTCAGCCAGAATTGAGAGATGGGTTCTCAGATTACAGCCGTACGCATTTAAGGTGAAGTACATTCCAGGAAAGTTGAACATTGCTGATGTACTATCCAGACTAGCAGAGTTTCAAGGCCCAGGGAAGAACATCACAGAAGACTATGTTCGACTCATGACAGTCGAGAGCGTGCCAAGAACAATGTCAGCACGAGAAATAGAGGCAGCCTCCAAGATCGATGTAGAGCTAGAACAAGTCAGAGAGTGCATTCAGACTGGTGACTTCTCCAAAGCGGAAATCGGGTACAAGGCATGCAAAGACGAACTTGCTGTTGTCGGGTATATCATATTGCGCCAAACACGAATAGTCATACCAATAAACCTACGAAAGGAAGTCATGGAACTTGCTCATCAAGGGCATCAAGGGATTGTCAAAACCAAAGCCAGACTGAGAGAAAAAGTATGGTGGCCAGGGATGGATAGAGACTGCGAAAACTACTGCAAGAAGTGTCACGGGTGCCAGACAGTATCACAACCAAATGGTCCTGAACCAGTTATTCCCACCGACCTTCCCGAAGGACCATGGCAAGATTTGGCTCTAGATTTCCTTGGACCATTTCCAACAGGAGAACAGTTGTTAGTCATAGTAGACTACTATTCCAGGTACTCTTTGGTTAAAATCATGAAATCAACCACTGCCGAAAAAGTGATTCAGGCCCTGGAGGAGACTATAGATACATTTGGAATACCGTTCTCAATAACAACAGACAATGGTCCTCAGTTTGTGTCTCAAGAGTTTGAAGAATACCTTGCAAGACTAGATGTCAAACATCGCCGGACAACCCCGAGGTGGGCACAAGCAAACGGAGAGGTGGAACGCCAGAACAGGACACTCCTGAAAGCTATGCGGATAGCACATACTGAGAAGAAAAATTGGAAAACAGAGCTTCGTCAGTTCTTGAGAGCTTACCGCACCACTCCACACTGTAGCACTGGTAAGAGTCCAGCCGAAATGCTGTTCAAGAGAAAACTCAGAACGAACTTACCATCTCTTAGATTCTCAGAAAATGATGAAGAACTGAGAGAATTCGAAAGGCAAAAGAAGCAACAGAGCACCGATGCAGCAAACAGGAACAGAACAGCATCGGATCTGAAAGTAGGCGATCAGGTATTAATGAGACAAGAGAGAGAAAACAAGCTGACCTCTAACTTCAGTCATAAGCCACTGACAGTGACTGATAAGCTCGGGACACAGGTGACTATCACAGCAGATGATGGAGCGTCATACAAGCGCAATACCAGTCACGTGAGAAAATACCATACACCCGATCAACCGAGACAAACACCAGAATATCAACAGCGGTCAGAAAACTCAAATGGAAATTCTGAGGAAGGATGGAGGGAAATCCTTAGAGAAGCAAGTGAGAACACTGAAACCAGGAATGAGAAAATGGGAGCAAGCCAAGAGATCTCAAAGTCTCCAGAGACATCGCCAAATACTAGCCAGGCACAGCCAATGGCACAAACCCCATTTAGCAGACCAAAACGAGAAGTTAGGCAACCCACCTATCTTAAAGATTTTATAACTGGTAAATAAATAAAATACAGTTGAAGCTTGCTCAATCACCGACCATCATGCACAAGTCAAATACTCAGGTCATGTTAACATTGTCATTGGTGCTATTTAATAGTTAACTTGAAGGTGCTAATTGGGTAAATCTCCTTTGGAGTTTCAATACTAACTAATATCGTTATCTATGGTGCTGATTGTTACATGTTTATAAATACTTGTGAGGTCATCATGTATTAAGTCATTGTGGCGTGTGTTAAAAATGAATATTAATTTTTGATCTGAGACAAGGAGGAATGTAATGTCTACGTCTATAGCGCACACACTGGGCGCCGCCATCTTGGATCTCGTCACTAACGTGAAGACCAACGTGATTATGAATAAAGCATTCTGGGTACTGTAATGGCCGTCTCGTGTTGTTTACTTCTATAAGCGGAGATATATTCAGGGAATATCACAAGTGAATGGAGAAGTTAGAGGAGACCATGGGAGGTCTGTCCGATACGATTACGGACACAATTGCAACAGCAGTTGCAAAAGCTATGGCGAGCTTGAAGGTGACAGAGGAAAAATCGGAAATAAAGCATGATGATGCAAAAGACCACCCAACGCCGACAAACAACCCCCTACCGGCTTACCCCTCATCGCAGCCCGGCCAACAAGGCTCATCGTTCACGTACCCGCACCCGTCACAAATAATGAAAGACAAGATGGCGAAGGCATACTACGAACAACAACTGGAGCTTACCAACCCAATGTTCATGCAGCATGATAATAAAGGTAATGAGACTTACGATCCAAGAATAAGAAAGCGCATAGCAAAGCCATTCATGTACTTAGAAAGAGATGGGATAATTACGGTCAAGGACAAAATGGAGGCAAGGGAGACAATGTCATATCACGAGTTCGTACAAGCCTATACGACCATGATATTGGACGAGCATATGGTAGAAATTGACGACAGGCACTCGCTCCTTGTCCATTTACGACAAATAGCACAAGATTCAAAGGACAGACCATGGAAAAATGTTCTGAGATGGTCTAACCTTATGTTCGACAAGATAGAGAGAGGAGAAATCAATGGACTGGACGCAGATTCCATCCAATACAAGAGAATGAGGATATCCCTCGCATCTACCTCCATAACAGCAACCGAATCGAACAACATACCATGTCCGATCTACACCTCGAAAGGGGCCTGTAAAGAGAAAGAAGGACATAAACTGGAGACTGTCACATGCCAACATATATGCGCTTTTTGTAACGCCACCAATCCAGCGACAAGACACAGTCATACAGCACTGGAATGTATCAAAAGACAGCGGGCATGACAGCCACAGAGTAGAGAACTTTGCGGGAACAGAATACGCCGACACAAGAAGTGAGTACTAAGCCGTATGCCCAAAGCAACACACATAGAAACAGAGATGACATGTATATATATTGTGATCAAGTCCACGGACATGACACCACGTTATGGTTGTTGTTATGGTGAAGGGATCGGAAGCGGAAGTCAGTTTACACATCCGCCAACCGATAAGCCAATGAAAGATGACTTTACATGTAAGAACCAACATCAGCCAATCACAGCGGATGTGGGAGAAAACAAAATGGCTGCGCCCATCGGGCAAGGCGATAGTTGTGAAAACATTATGAACGACATGCTTAGTGAGACCTTTTATGACCAATCTGAAGTGATATTCAATCAGGAACAAAAACCATTGGACTGTAGTAGCATGGGAGAGAGTGAATTTCAAAATATCCTGGCTATTTGTGCGTCAAAACTAGGGAAAGTACCAGATGTATGCATACCGACTCCACAAGACTTAGCCCAATACCGAAGACGCCATTGGCCCTGTGCCAACACACAGGTCTTCGACCCGGACTTAATCAAAGCATACAACCACACACGTGAATCTGGACTACCAAATATGATCAGTAGTAGATGCCAAATACCATCTAACCTCAACATTTCAGCATGGGAGTATCACCTGACCACGACGATACAGGAAGACGAGCTACTACAAGCGATCAAGTACGGTTTTCCCCTAGGCTACATGGGACCAGTGACAGATACAACAGAATTCGAGAACCATAGCTCGGCGGTACAATACCCAGAACAGGTAAAGAAATATATTGACATCGAGATAAATAGAGAGGCAGTGTACGGCCCCTACTCGGACGTTCCTTTCCGAGAGTGGGCCCATGTCAATCCAATAATGACTACACCAAAAAAGCAACACCAGAAAAGCGTAGAATAATATTGGATCTGTCATTTCCACTCCATCTATCCATCAATGCTTATATTAAACAAAACTTTGTCCTGGGAAAAACCAGGGTGCACAAATTGCCGACAGTGGACATGTTAGTTGATCATTTGACCGCACAGACAACCACCCAATTCTTATACACATTGGACATTGAACGGGCATATCGAAATTTCAGGGCCTGCCCGGGAGACTGGCCCCTCCTCATGTTCAGATGGAATACAGAATACTATATGGACATAAGTCTTCCATTCGGTGCGAAACATAGCAGCCTTCACATGCAAAACATAGCAAAAGCAATCATGGCCATCATGCATACCAAAGGCCACGCTGGTCTAATGTATTTAGACGACATGATAGGCTGGGGAGACACAAAGGAGCAAGCAGAGAAAAGCTATGTCGACGCACTGAAACTGTTGAGAATATTAGGACTACCAACAGTAGAAGAGAAAACACAACCACCATGCACCGAGGTGAAGTGGCTAGGAATTGTTATAAATACGAATGAAATGACCCTTAAAATACCCAGCGAAAAGCTCAAGGATGTCAGGAAGGAGGCGAAACAATTCAGAAAAAGAACCACGACCTCCAGAAAACAATTACAGTCCATAATAGGAAAAATCCTACATCTATCGAAGAGCATCGGACCGGCAAAAATATTTGTCAGACGCCTCTTGGAAGCACTGAGGGGAAATAAGAATCAACATATGCCAGTGACGCAAGCAATGCAGAAAGACTTGACGTGGGTGGTGATATGTACCCAGGGTTGGAATGGGATAAGCATGATACCATCATGCACAATCTCACGAACGATCTACATCACCATCGACCAAAGCAGTCCTACTGCAAAGGATGGTGAGAAGAAAACAAGGGTTAAAACGAGCCCCACAGATGAAGGAGTCACACAACCCCTCATGATAGCAGCACCTGACTTAGTTAATACACTCTTACGACCCACAGACAGTGCAAAGACAATAAGAATTGCTGTGAGCGACAGTGAAACAGCTACAATACTCGCTCAAGGCTCCACAAAAGAAAAGTACATGAATGGCGCAAGAACGCTATGGCTGATACAAGCTTGGAATCATCTAAGATTTGTGTTTACTATAGAAGAAGAACAAGTCATAAAATCTATGATAGACAAAGCAATGTCATCTATTCCGATAGATAAAGCTGCTATGTGTGATATATAATATTTCTCTAATTGAATTCCAGACCCTGAATTACAGCAGCTACTAGAGGCAGCAGAGAAAGCACAACAAAACGCCAGGGCGCCAGGGACAAATGCCAACCACAGGACGGGCATAAAATCATATCTTGCCTTCCTACACCGATACAAGCTGGACTTAGGGAGCGTTCATTATTTATGCCAGGGGGGGGGCTGCCAATTTCCAAGCGGCGCTTTGTACCAAAATCCCGGCCCCCCCTTCTGCTGGTGCACCAGAATTTTGGCCCCCCCCCCCTTCAGCTGGTGTACCAGAATTGTGGCCCCCCCCCTATGCCCCCACAACCTTCATAATGTTAACTTCTTTGCCACAGAGCTCAAATGGACTGTATACTTCTTGATTTATACAAAGCATTTGAAGTGCCTCACCAAAGCCTTTTTAACAAATATCACAACTACCATATCCATGGGAATGTAATAGCCTACTTTGGATTGCCAGCTTCCTAGAAGCCAAAGTTCCACTGCACAGGAAGACATTAGAGACACAAGATGTAATATCTGTATTGAGTTCCCCCAAGGAAGTGTGATGAGCCCCCTTCAATTTCTCATTTTCATTAATGATCTACCAGAACTAGGAACATCAAAGGCTCAACTATTTGGAAGTTCACTCATTCAAGATTAGCAACTTTCTGTTCACTCTATAGAAGGATGGCAAAACCCTAGCTACAGTAAAAACAGCAAAATATGTGGCCTTGACATCACAAACCCCCTATCATGGAACAAACATACTCATATAGGGACACCAAGAAGGAAAATAATTCAGTGCATTTCTTAAAAGGATGATCTGCTCTGGCCAAGTAAAATCAATGCACAGTGCTACATAGCACTTTCTTCACCAATCATGGAGTATGCTTCAATATTCACCCATTTTTCTATATTCACCAAGTGACACAGAAAACATAAAAAAGCTAGAAATGGTCCTGAGAAAAACTGCTTGGCTAGTTGCTGGGAACTACAAAACTACCAGCAGGGTGATCAGAATTCTGGAGGAATGGGAACAGACAACACTTCGATAGCGTGGGAGAATAGCAAAGGCCACCATGCTATTATATCAAATAGGGCAACTTCTGGCAATACTAAGAACACCAACCTCAGACCTAGAGGATTGGAAATTTCAAATTCCTCCTCCCTTATTCTAGGCTGCAGAGTCACACAGTCTTTCTTCCAATCTATAATACAGCTGCACAAAGATTTATTGGCGTTGCAAAAAACTCCAACATTGGAGAGGTTCAAGGCCAACCTCCAGGCAGTTACTCTAACCATATTAATCACCTCAGTTTTTAACTACATTGGCTTTTACTGATAAAAGCTTGCAAAGAATTTGCTTGGCACCAGCTTTTTAATGAAATACATTCTGTTTAATACACCTGAAAACTGTGTGTTTTGTTGCTGGCAAAACCTCTCAATTGTAAGTAAAATAGTGTAAAATGCACTATATTAATAATCCTAACTAATACAAACAGGAGGAGAGGAAATGATCAACATCCTGATTATCATCTGCAACAATATCTGACAGAAACATGACCCACCCCCTTGACCAGATACCTCATCATCACTATCCCAAAGAAAGACAACGTACATCTGTGCCGATTGCACAGTCTCATCAGCCACAAGCAAGGTGAAGCTTAAGGCCATTCAAAAGGTCACAAGCAGAAAGCATAGTAGATGAAAAACAAGCAGGATTTGGAGGCCACACCACAACAGAACAGAATATTGGAATTGGGATACTATGTGAGATATAACAACATCAACAAGATCTATACAATGTCTTATTAATTTTAAGAAAACCTTTGATAGACTGTGGTACTAAGCCTTCTAGGTTACAATGAGGAAATACAACATCCATCAGAATATATGGTGAATGACCAACAAAGAAGGCTGCATCAATAAAGCTGTACATGCAAATGGACAAGCCCTTGACACCATGAAATATTAAATACAAGTACCTGAGCACAACTGTCTCAGATGAAGGATGAAAGATGTTCTGGCCAAAATAGCCCAAGCATAAACAACACTGGTACAGATCAAGCCAATTTTGAAAGGCAATGCAAAATCTGGTGTCTATTCTTGTACAGTGGAACCTCACATAAAGACCACCTCATAATAGAGACAACCCCTCTATTAATACCAGTTTTCCCAGTCCCAAATTATTCCCTCTTATTGGATTTATAGAGCCCTCTAAAGAGACCACCACGCTACGAGACCAAAAATCACTTGGTCCCAAGGGTGGTCTTAATAGAGAAGTTTCACTGTCAATATGCTTCTCAATAACTCTTAACTCATCATGCAACAATATCAAATGATGAATTACAAAAATATATCTACCGACCAAATCCAGAAAGTCTGCAATTTTGTATATTTGCAGTTTTATTTATGTTTGATGGTGTTTTGTGAGTGTGGTTTGGACATTTTTTATCTATTAATCAATCCTTCATTAGGGAATGGTTACATTTTAAGTGTTTCTTGGAGGGTATACAAACAAATGTGCATGTGTGGTAACCATGAAAACAAAATACTTTCGCAAAGTTGAAAGATTGTTTCAAATTTCTTTTTACCCCTCCTGGGCCCTAGCATCCAAAATGGTGGGTGGGGGCAGGAGGGCCCTAGCATCTGGACAAGGGGGTCAAATCTGTAGGTTTCTTGACTAGTCTCTGGGCCCTAGTATCTGTACCCCAACTTTCTAATAACTAGTCAGAAGAAAACTCAAATGGTATAGACATCTATCATATTCCCATGGACTTGCAAACACCATCCTCCAAGGCACAGTAATTAGTGGTCAAAGGAAGAGGGGAAGACAGAAGAAAAGATGGGAAGAGAACATCAAAGAATGGACTGGTCTAGACGAAGCAACCCTAATGCGGCCCCTAGGGCCGGAGGACCAAACCACAACAAAAACAAACAGGTCCCCACACTTACACTTTGTGCTGTTGTTAAGGTATGATGGAAGAATACAAACGAACGTGTGGTCTTCGTGAGAAAAGCGAAGCAACTGATTTAATGAACTAGAATCTGTACACATGTTCCTACAGGATGTGGGTAAAGAGTAGGGGGCGGAGCCCTTACGTAATACCTATGGCTTAGCATGAATAAGTAGACTTGCACAGTACTGGGTAGCTAAGTATAATTAGCGATTTTAATAATGAGATAATATAATTAATAGGTGATAATTAGATAGATAATGAGGTTACACAATGTTACGTAATGTTACATAACACTGCCCCCCCCTGCCCTCAATCAGATACGAAGTATCAAATGAAAAACGCTAAAAAAAAAATTCCTATTGAAAGAATAAAAATAATAATTTTTGAATAGCTGTGCTGTTACCTAGTTATATAAGCCAAGTCATATGCGCGGTTACAATGTGCACATATAGGTATTCTTAAAAAGAAAAAATACAAAAAAAAGAATACTCAAATTAATATTTTGAAAACATGTTCAACAATTCCTTAAAATCAACGTCGTTATGAACATGTAACATACATCAACGAAGGTACAAATATTCTTCTAGCAAAGAATTATCCTGTCTGTACCGACATTTTTAAATGATTATATAAACACAAGTGTTTCTTACTTCTGTTGGGTAATATTATGTAGAATACAATACTCAAGCAGAAGTCCAATTCACAAAAACATAAATGATTAACATATATATATTATGCTAAAAATCAATGGTAAATGCCATTAGTTCAGGTTAAACGAGGAGGCATAATGCTTAATACTACAATAATCCCGTCATGACAAACTGAATGTATATAAACGCTAGGTAAAAATCTCAAGGTTAAAACGCCAGTGGTACGGTGCAAACAAAAGACGTTTTCCATTCGAAAAATATTTCTATGTTAAATTCCCAATAGGGCAGTCCAAACAGTAAATGCAGATGGCGCCACCGTCAAGTCAGTTTTGGACCGTACACATTGCCAAGTATAAGTAGCGGATAAATTGCGCATTAGGATCGTCGCCGGGCAGCTGGACACATCGTGCACAGCGGCTATCTACGACTTTGAGAAGAGCCTTGTTATATTCCTTACCATTCTTCTCTAAACAGGCAATGTCCCATCGCTTTGAGCAAGAGTATCCGTATATTCAATACCCTTACCCTAAGAAAAATTTTTTCCAAAGCTTAACACTCCTTACTGTTGTTTTCACAAACATAATAAAAATACATCTCCTAAAGAGTAATTGCGATATAAAATCAACAGTAATCAGTTGATAATCCCTCACCGTCTATACTACATGAGTAAGGTCCCTAGTAGGCTACTAGCCAGATTAGATTATCAACGTCAGCTGAGCTATACCCTGTACTGGGTTACATAATAATAGCTAGGGATAGGATATAGGTCCACTATACTTCTAGACCACTGAGGTTACATGCCTCCTACGTAAACAAATACATGCGTCCACATGATGATCCCGAGGATCTGGTGAATAAAACAGTTCAAGTATCGCTAGATTTTTAACATATCATAGCCTCTTTTTTTTCTAAAAAACTTATAGAAAAAAATTGTTCAAATACATTTGTTTTCTTAGATCAACAATAATCGTTTCTTAAAGGAAACCTACGTCCAACTAACACGAGTAAATATAGCCTAGGGCAGCAACTGACACATGTGTCTGGGATGCCTCGTTATAGGCGTATAGAATTACAAAATACCTCTGTTGGTACAGTCATTACATGTGTATAATCGTTAGTAATCATCCGTAGACAAAACATCAGTCGTCTGGCGACAATTCTTGTCACAACACCCACAGCTTGTGGTCTCGGTGTCTATGTTTACATCCGATGAAGTAATAAACCAACTAATCGTAATTTGTATCAACACAGAGAAGTGTCTACTATAGTATATGGTTCTAAATATAGGCTACACATTCCAAAATAACTAACCAGAGCGAGAAAGGTATATTTCAGACAATGACGCTTGTCTGCTGCTTAAAAGTGTAATGAATTCTCCTCAACTGGGATAAAAATTCAAGGACATAACAATACAAATACATTCGCAAGAACAAACAATATAAAAATACCAGACAATGATGCTTGCCTGCAGCGTGAAATTGATACGTATTATCAACTGAGTCCAACTCAGGAAAAGTTCATATGAAAAAGATATCAGAGGAAAGGTATAATACTCAAACCTCAGGCAATGGGGGCGAGCCAAGTGCCTATTAAAATGATCAAATTTAATAAAATGTTCATTTTCATCTTAGATCCGTTCCACGTTTGATCTATAGGGCACCACCAATAGTTCTTCTTCAGTACCATTTTCTCTTGCTGACAAATAGGCAGCCGTTCTCCTGTAAGAACGCATCAATTACGGTCCAATGACAGGTTGCATAGAATACTGGGTATCATAAATACATTTTATATATCAATATCAATGCCAGGGTGCCAAAGTCAATTGAAAAAGCGCTTAAAAAAATACTTTCGAACGAGTAAAACCAGATATTTATTCTTGAGAAAAAGGAAATATCAAGGTGAGAAATTCTTTTCAAGCCGATTTTAGCAAGAAAAACAACAAAATGGTATAATACAAGCATGAAAAATCTTTTAGACAAACAAAAACAAATGGGAACAGCAATGGATTCCAAAATAAAGTGATTATACAAACTCACATAGTAATACTAGACCCATTTGGATCATCTATCCATGGTATCTGGTAGGAGCCAGTGCTGGAGGATATCAACAGAACATACATCGCATCTGACGCTGGGTCCATAATCTCTGCCAGGTCGTGATGGTATCGTCGATCGACTTTGACCTTGCTTGGGAGCAAGATCTGCTTTGTTGTTCTGTGTACTTTTAACGATAGAGCTGCTCTCCATTGCAGATCAATATCAAGTGAGCAACAACAACACCATCCAACATGTAGTTTGCCTAATCTTAGAGGCGGGGCAGGTGAAGATCCAACAATTGCACTTATTTCAAAGGGAATTTGCATTAATTTGATCGTGACCAAATGATCATCAGAGTGTAATCTGCCAAGAGGCAGATTCGTCTTTCTGGTTTCTAGTGCAACGCCTACAGACTAGGCATCGAGGGAAGTAATTACACATGCATCCACGATGCCTCCAGAGGAATAATACAATTTTGAAGGCAATGATTATTGCACAAATTTTCAATATAGCATGGATAGGGTTTGGTGGAAATTATGGTTTCAAATCTTCTGTGATTGGCTGTGGGGTGGGTATGTCGAAGCCCAGATTTATATCTTCAAAAACTGGTGCTGAGAGATTCAGTTTAAACGCCTGAATGGGCCTCACAAATGTGCATATGATAGCCAATTTGTGGATCCTATAGAACAAATAAACAGAGAAAATTGTCACCAATATGCTAATGATCAGAGCCACGTTTATGGAGGCTGGATGGGTAGACATTGTATTCATAGATTTCTTCAAAGTCTCCCATCTGTTATTAGCAATCTTGTCCGCCACCAGTAACTCATTCGCTAGCCTCTCTACTTTAATTCCTGATGTTATCAAGGAAGCTGGTAAATGTGACAAGGCTGCATGCATGTCTTGAGGAGAGGGAAGGTTAATGTGTATTCTGGAGCCATGTTTCTTTTCACCAGTTAAATTCTTGAATGGAATTTTAAATATTACAGCAATAGCCAAGTTAAACCCTGATTCTACAAAAATGTTTGTGTCGTTCCAAGGAATACACCCATCTCTAGGAGCAGATATTACCACCGATTCAGAGATTAAGGAACAATCACAAGGAATTTTGACAATAGCCAATAAACTCATCGCAACTTTCATTCTGGGTCGCTGAAGGCAAGAGAGAGTTGATCTTGTTTCTCTGCCTACTACCAAATGTTGGATTTTATTAATCGCCAGGTGAAAAAATGATGTTTTGTGGGTTAACAAGGTATTGAAAGTACATAATCTTCCTATTTCTGAGGCCACATCTCTGAAAATTGCCGAATAACAGGTGTTGCGATTTGCTAATTCTCGCTGGGGGAGTAAAACACACCACCGAGCGACTCAGCTGAGTACATTGCTCATAAGCATGCGATTTTAACTCAAAATATATCCCTAGTCGTGAGCATTTACCCAATAGATAAGGTATCTCATTGTCCAGTAAGGTATACCCCTTGAGTCATTAGAACTAGTGTGGATCGGAACACCGAATCGCACAGGTCTGTAAGCCATACACAAGTTGTCGTTATATTTAAGAATAATAGGCACGGTTATCAAGAGAGAATTGTTCCAGAAATGATATTCCACCATCTTAGTGTAGGAGGGGTCCAACGAATCATCCAAAATCGTGGCAGAAGGAAATTTTGATGCAATTTCTTTAGACAATGGTTTCAACAAAGCTCTCAGACCACCCATAGGCAAGAAAATATCGGGTAAATCACCCTGATTTAATCTGTCTAATCCTCTGATCAGCGATCTAGCTGTATCGATATACTCTATTAACACCAATAGATTCAGAGTGGTTTCATGTAACATGGCATGTAATGCCATGGTGTTAGTTAACTCTGCAGTCAAATTTTGCACAAAGTTATCTATCTGCTCTGTCAGATTGGTTATTTCTTTTGACGAATTTATAAACAAAACTCCCACTTCTCTGTTGTGTTTAGTGGCGTGCCTAAATAATAATTTTAACTGCTTAGTCAGACTCAAAATTATTCTATCCCTGTTAACATCTGATATGTCGCCAAATGACAACCCTTTAATCATAGCATCCAATTTATTTTCCACTTTTGACAAGTGTGGATCAGTAGCCAGACCCAGGCCAACAGAAACCAAATCGCCTACTGGTTGCAATAATGCCTTTCATCTAGACCTACCACCATGTGAACCAGCCATGCTTTCTATCTTGTTAAATAATGTTAGGGCCGTGTCAAAGACACGAGTTAGCAAAACTTCAATTTTGGTCCGAATTGTTCTCATTTCTGAGGTTAAATTGTACTGATTTTCCAGTGTCAAAATCGTATTGTTAGGGGGCAAAATTACTGTCGGCACCGATACATGTACAAATATTTCCTCCACATCGATCAGAACTGGCTTGTGCATTTTTCCAAATGCCACACCATAATTCTGTTTGATCAGATATTCTGCATTCGTCCAAGAGAGTAGACAGGCTACCCTGAATAATACGAGAAAAAGAGAAAACAGAAGTCGTTGTAGACTTTCTCAAATAATAAAAAAAAATATACGACTAACATAAGTGAAGTAATCAGATAACCCATATCCTATACGTGGATAGGGTTATCTTCTAAAATAATATTCTAGTGGGTGACGTTAGTATTTACGTTAAGTACCACCACCAAATATCGAAGTCATGCATAATATAAACGTTTCAACATATAAAGAAATAATCCGTGAAATCCATGTGTAAATTCCAGACGTTCAGGGCAGTTCGTATAAACAGTGAAATAACAAGTGAAATAAATCAAGATACGAATGACACCTACCAGATTATTGAAAGAAACATGATGAACTATCGTTGAGATTGTAATAAAGGCAGCTCACGAAACGTGAAAAATAAAACAATCGGTCTGGGTGTCCCCAATGGTACACAGCCACTGGATGGAAGGGCCTGAATTAGTTGGACATATCAAAGATGACCAACTCAGGCACTGAATAATCTTGACCAATCGCAGCTTGAGGCTGAGGGCTGACTTCATAGAAGAATATCAATCCTAGCCATATATAGAAAAAGGGCCGTCTACCAGGAACCATTGCACCACCTATATCCCTTCTCTTCTTGCATAATACAATAGATCGTTTCATCCTACTGGACTTACATAATAGTACCATCTATCTTACTTGAAGCAAACCCTGCTAATTCCGCTTATAGAATTTCACAAGGCATCTAAATTACATGCGGATGTATCACTTAATCTGGAATCCTTTTATGTCTGAATATTACGTTTCAACAGATCAACTAACTTGTTATCTGCAGCACTTGACTTCTTTATGAATTGAACATGAACAGGCCTTTTTACCTCTGCTCCTGTTTCAAGATTTCTTATTTTTACTGTATAAGGAGAGGGAAATCCGCACACGATAAATGGGCCAACGTATCGATTTTGCAGTTTCATTGCTGTATTTGGAACCAACAATCTGTGGACCCTAGCATAAACAATTGAACCGATATCCAACGTATGGGGCCTACTCTTTTCATCGTGTTGGTCTTTCATCTTTTTCTCCCTGTCGTTTCTGGTTTTTTCTGCAATAGCAGCAGCTTCAGCTTTTGTTTTCATTATTTGTAACATTTGGTCGATGATCGGTTGGGTATGAGAGATATCATTTTGCAGTGGGGCTTCTGCAGGAATTATTGGATTTTTCCCGAAGGCCAGGAGATATGGAGATATGCCAGTTGTGTAATGATCTGAAGCGTTTAATGCAAATTGGATATTGGGTAAAAATAAATCCCAATCTTTCTGACTTCTAGAGACCATTGTCCTTAGACAACCAATAATCGACTGATTTTGGCGTTCTACCTCTCCCTGTGATCGGCTTAAATACGGCGAACCGTGTGCCTGCTTAATTCCCCAAGCCTTGCATTGGTCTCTGAATGTTTCTCCTATGTAACATGCACCATTATCGCTTCTAAGAATCTTAGGAACACCCACATAAGCGATTACATACTTGTGGAATTCTGCAGCGACTCTTTCTGCCGTAATCGCAGGAGTCGGTCAGATAAAACAAAACTTCGAGTATTGGTCCGTCACCACCTGTATATAGCAATTGTTCCTTTGCGTTCTAGGCAAAGGACCCATCGCATCTATCATTAGCGTGCTAAAGGGTGCGGGCGCCATTTCTCTGATCTTCAAGGGCAATCTGGTTGGATGTTTAACACTTTTAGACATCAAACATTCGTGACAAGAGGTTACGTGCATTTTAGTATCCTTAGCCATCGATGTCCAATAAAACCTAGCTTGAAGTAGAGAAAGGGTCTTTGCATATCCTACATGTGCAGCTAATGATTTAGCATGCACGAATCGAATCAAAGGCTTCTGTAATACCTCAGGAATTACTATTTGGAAACAATTAGCCAATTGTGTGATCTTGGTCCTTTTAGGAAGCCTACATAAAATCTCATCTTGAATGAAAAACATATCATGAGTTGTTAGGATTAATCGAGTCAACTCGTGATTCTTTGGCAATTGTTTACCCTCGAGGTAATCAGTCACCAGAGTGCAAAACAAATCGTTTTCCTGGTCATGTTTCAACTTAGCTTTATCGAATGGAACTCTAAGCTGATTATCAATGTTTTCTTTACATACAGGACCCTCTTCCCCTATCCTGGTTTTCGTGTTATTTTTCCCTGGCCGAATTACAGGCCTTGCCTTAGTCTTTCTAGCTTTAGGGATATTATCACATCTGCTCTTCCTAGGGGGCTTAACAGCTTGATTACCATTATCTGGGGGAGGGACTCCATCCTGTTTATCTTTGTCATCACTTACAGTTATTATGTTCAATTTTCCTTTGATATATTTCACTGAAAAATCAAACTGGCCAAGAAAATCGAGCCATCTGAACATTCTACCTGTTGAATCCTTTTTTGTATTAATGGCAGTAAGAGCTGCGTGGTCAGTTAAAATGGTAAAATGTTTAGACATGACATAGTGTCTGAACTTGCTCAGAGCAAAACGTAATCCAGCTAATTCTTTTTCAGTAGCACTGTACTTTTGCTCAGCAGGGGTTAACCCTCTTCCTGCAAAGGCTATGGGACGTAAATTACCATTAATATCAGCTTGGCTAATGCAGGCCCCTAAACTTTAGTTACTGGCATCTGAGGCCAAGATGAATTCTTTTGAATAGTCTGGATATACCAAGACAGCATCTTCTAGAATTGCATTTCTGATTTTATTAAATGCATTTTCAGCTTCTGTTGACCATACAAACTTCACTTTTGCCTTTGTAAGAACATATAAAGGTTTCATAATCTGACTGAAATTTGGTATAAACACCCTGTAGTAATTAGCAAGCCCAGCAAAAGACCGTACCTGCTTCACCGATTTTGGTCGGGGAAAGGATCGTAAAGCGTCTAGTTTAGCTGGATCTGGGTGAATTCCATCCTTGTCTACTATAAAGCCTAAAAATGGGACCCTTGTCAAACCAAATGAGCATTTCTCCTTCTTGAATTTAATATTTCCCTTGGTAAAGGCAGCAAATACATTCTTAATGTCCCTTACATGCATATCCCAAGTTGGAGATGCTATTACCACATCGTCGACGTAATAAAAAGCATTAGGAACTGCCTGTAAAACATGTTCAATTAAAGAGTGAAACGCTTTGGGAGAAGTCTTTAATCCCATAGGCATAACCTTATACCTGTAGACACCTAGGGGAGAGTTAAAAGCTGTGATATATCTATTTTCATCCCTTAAACCGACCTGATGGAAACCAGCGAAGGCATCTAAGCGAGAAAAATATCTTCCTTGGATCTGTCCAACTGCTTCTATAGTGTCGTCAGCACGTGGGAAAGCCCTAATTTCGTCTTTTATAGATCGATTAATTTGACGATAATCAATAACAAGACGCCAAGCCCTTTTTCCATCAGCTGTAGTAGGTTTTTGAACAAGAAAACATGGGGAACTAAATTCAACTGGGTGGACACATTTCTCTATTAAATTTTGCTTGACCTGTTCCTTTAAAATACCCTCCATGACCTTGGACATTACAGGATTCATGCGATATGGTTGTCTCATGACAGGCTTAAAATCAGGCTTCAATTCGATTTTATGTCCATATTCTGTTGTCAAACCAAGCTTTTTATCTTTGCCAACAAAAGCACTCTCATTTTCCTGCAACAAATCTAACAATTGAGACTTCTGGTCAGCAGTTAACTCCTCACCGATCTGGAAATCAACAATTTTATCGCTTGTTTCAGCTGTACCAGCTTTTAAATTATTCACTTGTTCAATTTCTTTAGGAGAAAGAAAATCTTCTTCAGAAGCCAGAGTGTACATACCTAATACCGTGCCTCTCTCGATAGTAGAGGAGGCTTTTGAAGCATTAAAAATCGTAATTGGTACCTTATTTTCACTGAAAGGTTTTACCAAAGCATGCTTGACTAAAAACGATACAGGTCTCTGCCTTTGCAGATTCTCAGTGACACCGATAGATTTTAACATATCCGTATGTGAAGTAATTTCAGCCACAGTTGTGTATTCTGTTCCAGGGGCTATCATGAACGTGCGTGTTGCTCTGATAGGGAACATCTGCTGTTTTTCACCTGAATTAAACTTAATCTTTGCTCGGAATTTTCTCAAGAAATCAACACCTAAGATCATACTTCTATGCAAAGCTGGCAATACGATAAACCTGTGTCTGAATTGTTGGTCGCCTATTCTAAACTCGATTTCAATTTTCTTATAACAGTGATGTGCACCTCCATCGGCTACAAATATTTTGATATTGCAATGCAAAATCTTATCGTTTGGAACCTTGCTTCTCATTTTCCTAAAGAAGGCAGAGCTTATACAAGAAACAGTGGCACCTGTATCGACGAGAACTGGCATATTTAAATCTTTTACCTCGACCTTTCAATTGGAGCAGTAACCAAAACTTTCTTACCTTTGTCCTTTGGTTTCCTCCGCTTTAGAGTTGCTTGACAATCGGCTTTTCTCTCAGAATCGGTAGAAGATATAATGTTCTTTTTGCTTCCCGCCCATCTGCCTATTCTGAATCCAGATACACTGTTCATTTTAGGAATTGAAGCTTCAATGTCAGGTATATCACACACTTGTTCACTAGAATTGTCCATGGTCGTTCCTATTTCGTTAACTATATCGTCGTAGCTGTGTCGGTCGCCCACCAAGACACAGCCTATTCGTTTTTTCCACCCTCTCTCTCACAAGAAGATGACTTGTGCCTATAAGGCGTCAGATTTCTCTGACTGGAACTCGGCGATTTCGATTTTTCTCTGTACTTTTCTTTCTTCTCGAAGCCAACAGATTTATCCTTGCTATTAGAGCGTTGATATTTGCTGTTATCACCTTTTTCCTTCCTATGCGAATAATCTGGAGATTCGTGATATTTATCAGACCTCGATTTACGATAACTATCGCTCTTATGCTTGTCATCCTTGTGTTTGGAATAATGCTTATCTTTCTTAGAATACATCATGTTGATAGCCTCTTCCATTGGGAAGATGGGTATTCTGCTGCAACCCTTCCAGCCAATTCTGAACGCAAATTGGTCACATAGAATCTTATCTGAACATGTGTAGGCAAATTTGCCTTTGATAACAGCAGCAACATGTCATTGTCGTAGTCTTCTACTGACTCATGTCGCCCTTGCTTTCTATGCGAATAATCTTTTAACACCTCAGAAAGTGATAATTCGCTGAATTTCGTGATGAAATCTGATTTGATTCTATTATAAGATATGGTATCGCCATATAGACCCACAATTTGGCTGTAAAAAGTTTTCGCCCTACCCGATAAATATTGAACCAACGTGGTCACCATCAGCTGGTTATCTTCTTTAATCGGGTAGTGAAATTTTCGAATTCCTCAAAAAATTCTTGAACAGGCCTTTTTGCTGTTGGTTTCTCAAAAATCACAGGGGCCCTGCGATATTGCTTAGCTAAGGCAGCAGAAGTGGTGGATCCTGTCGCTTCTGCTTTTCGTTGTAGGGACACATCCAAAAAGGCTGTTTGATCAAGCCTCATCTGCTTGATTTCACCTACCAAATCATACAAGGGTTGGTTATAGGCAGGGGGTGGGGGTCTATACATCCCTTGTTGCACATTTGGCAGTTGTACAAACCCTTGCTGTTGCTGTTGTTGTTGCACATTAGGTCTGTACTGTTGCCTCTGTTGTTGCGGCCTAGGTTGGTAATTTTGTTGCTGTTGCTGACGAGGAGGGGTCTGTCTGCCTCTCCCCTGATTCTGATATCCACGAGGACTTTGCTGGTTAACATTTGGTTGCTGGGGATCTTGGTAACCAACTTGTTGCTGAACAGGAACATTATTCTGTCGAGGCTGTTGCTGAATAATGTTCTGTGGCTGTTGCTGAACATCATTTTGCTGCTGGTGATTAACGATATTCTGCCTTGGCTGTTGCTGAACATTGTTCTGTGGCTGGTGATAAACAATATTCTGGGCCTGTTGCTGTGGAATAGCATTTTGCAAAGGAACAAAATACTGATTATTTCCTCCAACATTTTCACCATTTTGAGGAAAATATTGGTGGTTCTGGGGAGGCAAACCGTACTGATTTGCCTGCATTTCTCCTATCTGTCCCTGTTGATTATTCATATCCCACTGGTGTTGATAGGGGTCTCGTCTAGGCGACTGAGGCGGTTGCCTAAGCAACTGAGGCGGCTGTTGATGTACATGCTGAGGGGTGGTATTAGTAAACACAGGAGGTCTGGGTCCATTCACATTAAACACTGGAGCCTGGGGAAAGTTCTTGAGAATAGGCCTTTGTGTTTGTGGTGGAATGAACTGATTAACCACTGGTTTTGCTGGAGTCTGTAGAGGTGTCACAAACTTATCATTTAATCCTGGGGTTTCAAATGGAAAATAAGGTCCCTGATTAACTATAGGAGGTTGTGCTGCGACAGCTTGAGGTGTTAACACTCTCTCCTGTTGTTTCTGTACGTTTTCCTCCAGAATTTCACCTTCATTTACCACATTTTCAATGACATTGTTCTCAACATTTAAACCAACCTGTGACTGCTGCCCATCTTCGACAGCTTGACCTTGGTGATTTATCGCTGGATCATTCACCGCGTCGTTGGGGTTGGGCGCTAAATGTTCCTCTAGCGCTTGGTCGCCGACTCTTTCCTCGTTGACTGGATTGTCTTCAACCAGCTGTTCCTGACCAATATTATTCCCAGCTAGTTGCTGCACATTTCTGTTCATAATATCGTCAATCCATTGATTATTCACTACCCTTTCCTGTTGAACTTGTTCTGGAACCTCTATCTGCTCACGTGCTGGAGGAGGGGGTAGCGGAATTGCTTGTGGTCCTGCTTTAAATTGTATTTCCTGCTCATCTTCCATATCCTGGGGCAATTCATATGGGAGTTCTTCGAATACTAGTTGTTTAGGCTGTTGATTCAGGATTTTACCACGATTTTCTCTCAATTGTCTTCTCGTCACAATCGCTTGAGGAATGGCTGCTAAACGTTCTACTGATTTCTTTAGTCTGTCGAACAATGCCAACTCAGGCGAATTCAGAGCATCTTCCATTGCTTATATTCTGATGAAATGTTCAAATAATCTCTCCATATTCAGGAAAGAACTCGCTTGTTCATGTGAGATTTTATAAGTCCAAGATCGAGCGGGTTGTCCGCCAGTGTTAAGGTATGATGGAAGAATACAAACAAACGTGTGGTCTTCGTGAGAAGAGCGAAGCAACTGATTTAATGAACTAGAATCTGTACACATGTTCCTACAGGATGTGGGTAAAGAGTAGGGGGCGGAGCCCTTACGTAATACCTATGGCTTAGCATGAATAAGTAGACTTGCACAGTACTGGGTAGCTAAGTATAATTAGCGATTTTAATAATGAGATAATATAATTAATAGGTGATAATTAGATAGATAATGAGGTTACACAATGTTACGTAATGTTACATAACACTGTTTATCCAGTATACAGACTGGAAGGAATAGGCAATAACTTGAAAACTCCTCCTGTGCACCTCTCTTTCCACCACAGAAATCCAATGCCAAAAACCTCAGGCTACTAAAAGTTTAGAAGCATTTTCATTTGGCTTTTCGACAGTTTTTGCTTTATGCACAGACATGGAGAGATTGACTCAATACTAGATGCACATATACAAACCATGCATTATCCATGTGATGACCCAGTAGTCCTACCACCAACCCACTTTCAAATGAAACAAGCACTGCAGAGCCTTAATCATGGCTATGCATGAGAGGGCCAGGCCAGGTGGGATGGTTAATTATAAATGTATAGCAATATAAACAATGACACGATATTTAGTTCTACCTAGGAAAAGCATAGAACTCACACATCTCACTGGTGCCCACACGCTATTCTAGACGTAGAGCGACAAAATCGCCTTCTTAGAAGAAGGTGCAGCCAGCATATTGGACCCCGATCCTTCACCCCAGGGCTTCACGGTTGTGACCCAGACTTAAACAGATCCTGTACAGATCAACCTGTTTTCATATAAATTTATACAAACCGATATTCTACTTTCTTACCCTAATGTGGCAACTATATTAAGTATCCTCAATGTTTTGTCTGAAGAAATAATACATCTATTGTTTACAAAGGATTATCGGTATATTCCTATAGGCCCCTACTATTCCTATGGCTTGTTTGTGGCACTGCCATTTGTAGCCCTGGGCTACGCATATGAGCACGGCCAAGCGCGCACACAACCTCTCAGCCAATGATGATGCTTGAAGCTGTCATGTGATCAAGAAACTGGAATTAGGTCATAGGACGATTCCTACAATGGCTTCCAAAACAAACGTAGAGAATCGAGGATTATCACATTAAAAAAGGTAACACAGTGTAGAATCTAATTGTCTGTGGGCATCTAATGGCTATGCCATCAGATCGCCGGCAGACCTGGCCAGGCAAAACCCTTGACAACCCTTCTTTCTGAACAGCAACACAACGTCTAGTGGCTGGGTCTCCCGGCTAGTAAAGGGTGTGGGACGGCGGGCACATATCGATGCTGTCGTTCAACAATTTATAAGGTTAACTTACTAAAACTAACCATGCAAAATTGTTACTGTAGGCTACACCTAAACTATCTGGTGCGGATACTTCTGGACAATGAGGCCCAGCACATTTTTTTGGAAAAAAGGTATAGCATTCTGTGAAAAATCAAAACCATTGCCAAAGTTCTATGTGTACATGGCCAAGTTTGCATCAACTCGCCCCATTTACATGTTAAATCTTTATAATTCTTCCAAGGTCACACAATTTTGTAAAACTTATGAAGAATAAGTTGTTGCTTTACGTTCTACATCAGATATATCTGTGTTTAAAGAAATGCTGCATTTTAAATGGCTCTCTCTTTAATCACTGGTTAACACACACTGGAAAAAATAATGCGTTTACACAGTGAGTATCTGCACTAGTGAGTATCCCTGTGTATCTGCAGTTGTGAGTATCCCTGTGTATCTGCAGTGGGAGTATACCCGTGTATCTGCAATGGGAGTATACCCGTGTATCTGCAGTGGTGTATGCTCAATGCAATGATGTATGTGTGTATCCTTAGTGGTACTCTGTTCTTAAAATTATTTTCAATTATGAATCTTAAAGAATACTACATACATGAATCTTACAGAATACTAGATTTCCTCATTCAGAGGAACTAATGCATTTTTGCGACTTCAAGAATCGTTTTTCTGTAACACATCACACATATTACATGCCTTGCCCTCTGTGCTCAGCCAGCCGTGACTAAAGCCAAAAGTTTAGGTACAGAGGCTGGTGGTGTAAGTCAGTGAACCACCCATGAAGTAATTGGGTCACACTGAATAAACACTAACTGCATGTTGTGTTTGGATGTATGAAGTTGGTTTGTCTTTCTAGAGAAATTGTTTCCCCTCTTTCTATACCCATGTGTGTCCAGTAGTACTAGTAGATACTCCTTCCCATGCGTTCCCAGGATAACGCTCCTTCTACACAAAATTCATAATCCAACTGTGTTCACTCATAACAATTAAATGAAAAAGAAATTTGTTCTCATTTCCTTATTATTCCACACCAGAATACATACAGATTTATATCACTATTCATTTTAAGACATTCTATACACCACTTTTCTCAGCTGGTACCGGGAATAAAACGCCCAGCAGGTAGGGGTGTAATTAAGATAGAAAATGTGATTATTTGAGGTACTGTATGAAAGTATACTTTCTTTGAAAAAGGAGCGAATTTACCATGTTTATTGCCCATAAAATATTTACTATTTATGCTAGATACCCCAAACTATACTTCCCCTGAAAGCCCTATCTGTACTCTATCAATACCGCTCTTTATATCACCCATGGACGGATGGCAGAGCCTGTGGGCCCTTTTCTTGAGAATTGACCTATACATGTATTTCTTTGCTCATCCGGACCTATAGGGTTTATTTAGCTACTTTACTAGTAATTGTCTGCACCAAAGCTATTGGACACGTTTTTTAAAGATAAAAATTATTTTTTTTATTTCATTTTGGGCCAATAGACATACTTAAATACAATTATAAAGAAAAACGGGGTATCCCTCAGGAATGTTTTAATTCAGTGCCCTACTACAAAACGAGTATAAGTTCATCTATAATCCATCACAATGCACCTCTACCCTAGTTTGCCTTCACTCTCAACAACCCTCTCAGAAAGATGCACATAGTCATTCAGAGCCTAGTTTGCATAGTTTGCCTAGTTTGGTAGCCTCCATGCACCCCTTATGTAACCTAAGCCGACCTTTAGTAACTGGATGTTTGTGTAATGATTAATTGGTGGATACACCACTGCACTGTGGATAAATGCAGATACACATACCTCTCCTTTGAGGATACATGAGGATACTCACAAGTGCAGATACACACAGTTTCACCACTATGCTATGGATACACACAGATACACAAACCCAGTTGGAGATACACGAAGATACTCACACAGTGCAGAGTGGGGATACACCAGATTTCCAGCGCAGATACTCATAGTGTATACGCGTTTTTTTTCCAGTGACATCAAACAAGCAACCAAAAGCTCCTCGACCTCAGAAAGTAAATCAGAAAAAATAGACTCGGTGTTAGACCTTGCCACACTCACAAAGACTCGGTTATTGACCCTGCTAAACAAAAATGGACTCAGTTATTGACCCTGCCTTTCCTTTACAAATGGGCCCCGGCCAAATCATCATTTATCTATTACTATAATTTCTCAAACTCATAAACAAGGGTCTCACCCTTCAATCAATTATTACCTAAGGGCATCGCCCTAACACAATTTTTAACTACCTACTTTTACGTTGCAGCTAATGCATGGGGCTTGGCGACATTTATTAATAATTCAAACCAAATTCTTACAAAATTAAATCAAATATTTGATCACTCATTTATTCAACAATTCTTTATACAAAAATTTTATCAACAAATAAAATGTTGTCGCCCAAATGTCTGCCTCTGTTTAATCATTAATCTTTTATTCATAATATTATCCAACTTCATTATATTTAATTGGGGGAAAGCACGAATGTTATAGGAATTTAATAATTCCGAGGCATTGGTGCCGCCACCTCCCGTCGTTGCCAGGTAGCTCAGGTACCCACAAACCCACACTCGCCCTTCTTCTCCTACCAACCATACATGCAACCCATAATATAATTTGGGAAACATTTTTCCCACCCACCCCTCCCAATCTAACATCAATCATACTACCTAGGCAACGTCAAAAATCTTTAATTTTCAAACATTCAATACAATTCATGTATAAATTTAAATATAAATTCCCATATCATTGTATAACAACCCTTGGCTTGGCCACATTTATTAATAATTCAAATCAAAATTCTTACAAAATTAAATATTTTATCACTCATTTATTCAACAATTCTTTATACAAAAATTTTATCAACAAATAAAATGTTGTCGCCCAAATGTCTGCCTCTGTTTAATCATTAATCTTTTATTCATATTATTATCCAACTTCATTACATTTAATCGGGGGAAAGCACGAATGCGGTGCTCAGGAAACACACCAGACTCTAACTCTACTATTGAACCTATTCACCGGACCTGATGGAAAAGATTGGTAGGTCTTATTTCTCTAATTACTGTGCATATCTGGTGGATGATATTTATCGACAAAGTGTGTCTGATTGTTTGACTCCCAAATAAAGTATTGTCACATTCAAACTTAGCTTGAAATATCTCATTGTCCATCATTATAACCATGACGGAGAGGATTATGGATTGATTGGTTGCATTCAGCAATCATGCTTATTTATAATATTGGCTTAAAGTGTGGCGTTTGGAACCTAACAAGCGTTCGGAATTAACTTTTGGAATAAATATTAGTGTTTGAAACTAAATATTAGTTCCAAATACATGCGAATAATTAAAGATAGATGCATAGAAATGGGTGTACGGACAAAATCCCGCCAGTGAAACCCCCCCTAGCCCAAACCCCGCCGTCAGAACCCCCCCCCCCCCCCTAACTAATATCCCCCCATGCCAATACCCCGCCTGCCAGAACCCCGCCAATCAGAACCCCGCCCATTAATGTATAGAGATTTATTTCCGACCGAAAAAGTTAACATACGGTATGTGGATTGATCAGAGTTGTTATAATATGTCATGTTTGTGGCAGGCAGATACAATTGTAACGATCATGTGAAGTATTTGTGATGACTCTATGAAGCTCCAGGAAACCTCCAGGAATCTCCGGAATTGTCTCCAGGATTCTCCGGCATTCTCCGGCATTCTCCGGCATTCTCCGGCATTCTCCGGCATTCTCCGAGGTATCCATGCAGTTCTCCTGGTGGCCACTTGGTGTCTTCATGTGCAGAGCAGCTGATGTTCCAGAATTATTATAGTGATCTAATTATTCCTTAATATTGAGTAAATATTCATGCATATTACTTCTATCATACATCATGTTAAACATTACTCTAATTAATGATGGAGTTTGTATTTGTTATTTCATATCATTAATTTTATGTATATATTCCTCATTTATGTACAAATACCTTGATGTATATGTTCATGATTTAATAAGGTTCCAACAGAGCTTTTGTATGGTCAGGTTGGAGACAAACCTCTCTGCCTCAGCAAGGATAGCAGGAATAAAACTGGAATTGCAGATGTACTTTCTTGATGTTCTTCTTTAACTCGGAGCGATGTTAAAACATATATTTTCCTCCCTTTGCCTTTAACTCCGGAGATTAGTTCTTTCCCCCACTATCCTTATTATATTCATAATATATTGATAATATAATCTCGCAGAAGTAACCTATACGATCACTTTATATGAATATCGGTAGTGTTTAAGCCCGGAAGAGATCCGGAGGCGATTCTACAGAGAACTCTACGACTCATTAGAAAGAACATAGGCTATAATCACAACACTGGTGCCGTGAGAGTGAAGGAATATTACTTAGGTATGTATTTCTATAACTCTGGAGTTGTCTTTTCTGGACATCAGATGGCATTGTTCCTGGAATAATTTTCTGAGATAGCCAGATTTGGAGCACATGGATCCGGAGCACATGGAGCACAAGGAACCAGAGCTCCTGGATCTGCTGGAGTACATTTTATATGGTAGCCAGCGGGATTTTCTCACTGTTATTTTGGGGGCATTGACATTGTCCCAGCCTATATTGAGGAGACATAGGCAATTTTTCATTTTACCACGGAGATAGCAGGAGAACATTGGAACTCACACCGGAGCGCCTTGGATCTGGAATACCCCGGAATTGTTCGGATATGTGTTTTCTATGTAATCTCTTGGATTCTTCGTGAATAATTGCTCACTTTTGAACTTGATATTATTTTAATATTACAAATTTAAAGCCTTAAGGATATACCGACGGGTTATCCTATTAATAAGACTGTACATCAGTGACTTTGGTTATCTTTCAAACCCTTGTGTAGGATAGCATATCTGCCCTTGCATGGGAGATATTTATCGCTTTTTCTTCCCTGAATTTTTTTTTTTTTTGTTCAAGATATTTTTTTGGGGGTTTCTGACTTTCTCTTGTTCAACATAGGATAACATAATGGATTCATATGTCTGTGGAATCATAGGATTATTCCTCTGCAACTATGGCTACAGATCTTGAGGAAGGACTAGTTGTTGGTGGCTAAATGGATACATTGGCTCAACCTATTCGAGACTACATCAATGATTGTGCAATATTGCATGATGAGCTGGAAATAAATTTGGAAACCTTCAAATGAAATTAGATGCGACAGTTCAAGTAAGGGATCAACATCTGACAGATTCAGACATACTACAGGTTGATATTCGTAGAAGAGACAATGAAATTAAATGACTCCGGCTGGAATAAAGGAGTCTAACCACAATTATGTGGAGGCTTATAGCGATGCTGTTCACTACAAGCAGAAAGCAGATGATTACCAGAAGGAATTGGGATTGCTTCAGGATCAATTTATCATGCCGGATGGCAAGGATGTTAGAGATTCTGATCTGTGGAAACAATTGAACACTGCATCACTATTTGGTACCCTGGTGGTCATGGTAATGTGAAGAAAAATGTCTCTTTTGCATGAAAAAGAGCTTCTCTGCCTTTGTGTAGATCTGGAGGAGGAGGAAGAAGATCAGGATATATGTCCGATTAAAATCAGGGGATCTGTTCCTTCTTCAGCTCCTGCAGCCTAAATGCTCCATGCCACCTGCTTTTGATGGGAAGGTATGATACCAATATTTAGTTCAGTTCTAAAACAGAAGTTCTGCTAATAATTGGTCAATGGAACCAAGGAAACATGTCCTTTTCTCAAAATGCATGGGTGAAGCAGCCAGTGTAGTAATGATTTTGATATAGTCAATGGAGGCTATGAAGATCTTGTGACAGTTCTTTATCGTATTTATGGTGGTGGAACCCCGGAAGATAGGGAAAATACCTTTTACATCAGGAAACCATTACCAGGAGAGGATATGAATGCTTTTGCTGTACAAATCATATCTTTAATGATTTGGGCTTTTCCTGGAGAACGGTATAGATTCCACACTCGCATGTTGGTCCAGAAATTCATCAAGGGATTACTTGATGAGAAAATTGCCCTTGATGTGCATGCACAGCAGTCAAAATCTCTTTTTGAGGCTTTGGATATTGCTAATAGGTACAAGAGTGGACTTTGTTTGGTGTCAATGCTAGCTCTAATATCCTCAGTGCTGTTTCTAGTGTTGTGGATACGATTGAAATGGAACATGATTGCTCAGATGAAGATGAAATAAGTCTATGCCATAGGAGGAAGGAAGAGATATTTAGGTGGTAGATCAGGGACATTCCGGAAGGATAAGGGATCTCAAACTCCATACAAGTGGTGTGATGTACTGGACACTCATTTCTTGTCGGAGATTTCTGCTCGCCAAACCCAGGTATGTGGAGTCCGGTCTACCTGGACAAGGCAAGCAAGCGGCCGATGGAAAAAAGAGGGAAACGAATAGTGGTTGAATTGCATAAGGCTGACGATTCAACCACCGAAGCTCAAAATGGCTTCTCCAGCGGACAATTGTGGACAAGTATATATGATTCATCTGATTCCCCTTTATTAGGGGAAGGTACAACCCCTGAAGCATCGCGTGAGTTATCATTGATGAAAGAATCAGATTTGAGGGATAACATTTATTATTTGCCAATTATGAAGGGAGCTAGGTGGTATACCCCGGTTTCCTTCGGAGGAGATTCTCATCGCCTTTTGGTGGATACTGGAGCCTCCATAAGCATATTGAGGGGGGAGTTTATTCTTCCCTTCATATGTCTCCGCAGTTGTATCCAACCAATGATGGAGTAGCTGCTGCAAATGGAAGCAACATAAATCTCTCAGGAGCTGTGAATTTCCATTTTGAGCTTGGAGAAATATCGCACATCTGCGGATTGTACATAGGAAACATTCATGGAGAATCAGTGAATCCTAGGTTTGGATTTACAGATGGCAATGGACATGGCATTAGGAGCATAATATTAAGGTTATGTGAATTCATGTCAAGCAATGGGATATAGGGAGTTTAAAGTATTACATTCATGGATACCTATGATATTCCTATGCCATGGGGTTCTCTTTACTCCGTTTTGGTGCAATTACGGAAATACAGATGTGTAAAATCTGCCTTCAACAGATAGGTTATCAAAATTCCACATAATAGTCTTGTCAAGGTGGGCATTCCAGGACCAAGAGAGTTCATGGCAGTTGGACTGGAAAACCACTGAGTGGTCGAGGGGAAGGTCCAATGTATTGTTGTCGGTGAGAAACTCATCAATTGGACTCTGATCCGATCAGATATGAAAGAAAATGGTCAATGTGGATTACCTGAAGCCCTACCCGAACCCTGGTATATTGAAACTGGACGATGAAACACCCAGAAATATAGACAAAATGCGCGGTACAGGTATAGATTTGCCAGGAAATATCACGAGATCTAGTAACTGGGTGATTAGGGCTCCCTCAAGATTGGGATTCGAAGGAAAAATGAATAACTAATATTTATATTTGATTATTTACATTGCCGCCTTTGGGTCTAGCGATACACGTAAAGAAGCTCTTGGTGAAACACATGGGGGGAGGAGATACGATTACATGGTGGATCTACGGCCATTTTGAAACCATGAAAGGATATTATTTTTCGAGGAAATCATTAACTGTTCTTCGATTTGAATTTTTTTTTTTTTGTCTCTAACATAATATGTTAGTATTCCTCATAAGAGGACTGTAACAAAACATGACAGGACAGAAGGAAGGAAGGATAGCGTTGAGGATGTTGGACTGAGGAAACAACAGGAGAGTCTGTGTTTGCCTGGCAAGGAACCTCATCATGGATGAAGGATTGTTCTCCTGGAAAGTACTAAATATTATGTGCAATGGAATTGTTTCTCAAGTAGAAGAAACAACAGATGATGGAACACCAGGACATTGCACTGAGGCGACTATCAAATTAATCTCCACCTATTCCACCAATTAGGAGTCTGCAATCAGGATTTTCCTGAATGCTTGAAAGAGGGATAACCCAAGATAGTGATTTGCAGCAGGTGCAGAATCATATGCAAATCGGTCCTGATGGTATATCTTGATGTGAATGTAAAGGACGGATTTTGTGACACATCACATCAATACTTGGCCCCCATAGTCTATGTGGCAGAGCAATTGCCACTTATCTCTGAACAGGGGGACGATGTGGAAGAAAGATCTAAGAAAAACAAGAAGAGCAATGGGAATCACTCTGCTTTGATGATCAACATTGATGGACACAAACCTTGAAATAGTAGGAAGGGATATGTTCTTCTACTCGGACATGGAATCAAGATGATAGGAAACATGTATGTTCCTAGAGTGGGACTGGAATCAATGTGTGGTTTTCCAGATGGGATAATCACGTATTTATGGTCAAGGAAAGAGACTAGGAACGGCGACAGCAACCAAAATTAGGAAAGGATTCAGATCTTGGTTTGATGTTAGACTGGAAATATGTATACTTTTCAGAAAATCAGGGAGTGCCTATGAAGTGTAGTCATTACGGGAAGGTATATATACCAGGCCCAGGCCTAACAGTGATATTAACATTGGAGATTCCAGGATTCTATATGTACCGGGATTTTATTCCAATTGTTGCATAGGATACTAAATGGAAGATCAGGACTTTTTCTGCCTTGGGAAAAGCTTGGATATTGGGACCTGTGAAATGATACCACCCTGAGAGTTGGTTTGTTTTTGTTTACGATACTGATGGTGTTGATTTTGTTTGTGACTCAGGCAGTTATAGAATTGTTGACTGCACTGAGGAAAATCACTGTGAACGATGCCCTTCTCTCCAGTAGGGAACAAACTATCAAGAAATTTAAGACCAATTCTTCTTTCGCATGCATGAGGAAGCCAGATACTAAGACCTTGCAGGACAATACTTGGGTCCCTACCACACAAAATATGAACATATTGAGATACCAGTGAAAGAGGAGCAAGAACATAAATATGGAGTCCGAAATTTGGTTTGAATGGAGGCCAATTAACGGACTACTGTTCAGGAAAATCATAAGTTCCTAGGAAAAATGTTTAATGTATGAGGATACATTGACTGTAGCCAGAGAATATCATATCTCATATGGATAGGATATTTTAGGACTTTTGTTCTGGCCTATGTAGAAGGAACTTGGATTTGCTTGGATAGATGATCAGGGTCCTTTTCCGTCTTTGAAGAACCTTGGATTTCGGGAAATATATTGAGATATCTCACATCTACTCTGGATATCAGAACATGGACAAATTTGTACCGGATATATAGAGACATGATAATAATGGACTGAGGTGTGATGACAGGTACCAATAGACCAGTCTGGAATTCCGGAGCATGATTCCTTCGTTCCAGGACGTAAGATGTTTGTTTTCGAACAAAATAAAATTATCCCTGGATGAATTCTAGATGAAATCATGGGAAGCAGAGTCCCATTGCTGCTATACACCTGGCCTCTGGATCTGTCAGGCAATGTCTCCATGTGCTAAGAACTAGAGGGTATAATGGAAGAAGGAAGAAAAATAGACGTGGAGGAAGTTTGTGATAGGAGAACCAAGCCGTTTATGAAGGGACAGGATTAATGGAGAATTATAAGAATCAGGATTAATTGGAACAAGGAGCATATCGAAAATCTAATGCTTCAACTGACGAAGAATCAGGAGATAGACGGCTGCCTATGCAGCATATTTCTGAGATTTTTACAACTCTCACTCCAAGGAGACATCCTTAACACAGCTTCATTTAGGAGCTATTACTGTTATTGTTGGATCGTTATTGGATGAATATGTTATTTATATGAATAAAATTTTGCAACTCATGGAATATGTTCTGCCTCCTTGCAAAATTTTATTTCCCTTGGTTGGGGGGAGTGTAACGATCATGTGAAGTATTTGTGATGACTCTATGAAGCTCCAGGAAACCTCCAGGAATCTCCGGAATTGTCTCCAGGATTCTCCGGCATTCTCCGGCATTCTCCGGCATTCTCCGGCATTCTCCAAGGTATCCATGCAGTTCTCCTGGTGGCCACTTGGTGTCTTCATGTGCAGAGCAGCTGATGTTCCAGAATTATTATAGTGATCTAATTATTCCTTAATATTGAGTAAATATTCATGCATATTACTTCTATCATACATCATGTTAAACATTACTCTAATTAATGATGGAGTTTGTATTTGTTATTTCATATCATTTATGTATATATTCCTCATTTATGTACAAATACCTTGATGTATATGTTCATGATTTAATAAGGTTCCAACAGAGCTTTTGTATGGTCAGATTGGAGACAAACCTCTCTGCCTCAGCAAGGATAGCAGGAATAAAACTGGAATTGCAGATGTACTTTCTTGATGTTCTTCTTTAACTCGGAGCGATGTTAAAACATAGAATATTTTCCTCCCTTTGCCTTTAACTCCGGAGATTAGTTCTTTCCCCCACTATCCTTATTATATTCATAATATATTGATAATATAATCTCGCAGAAGTAACCTATACGATCACTTTATATGAATATCGGTAGTGTTTAAGCCCGGAAGAGATCCGGAGGCGATTCTACAGAGAACTCTACGACTCATTGGAAAGAACATAGGCTATAATCACAACACAATCACCAACCCCACAACCATCCCCTACCTCCACGATCATCCCCCACCCCTACCCACGCAACCACGACCACCCCCATCCCATAAGACCACTAAAATATTTAACCAAAAGAATATGAGTGGCAGCATAGTAATTAAGTTATTTTACACAAATAAATTATTGCGAGATTGCTCTACTACCGAAATCAGAATAGGGGAAATTATAACTTATTGAAAGAGATTTAATCTCTTTTCGATTTGGGTATTTGGGTATGTGTATTTTGGCACAAATACTTTGACACAAATATATCGTCTGATATTTTATAAACAAGCAAGGTTCTTGTACTCAATCTCCTTGCTCTAAAGTTAGAGAAACCGTCAGATAAATGTATTTAATATGTGGTTAAATGGAAATGATTCTCATTTCTGTGGTTAAATGGAAATGATTCTCATTTCCAGACCTCTTTCCATTCTCATTATATATATCGTGGTCAAGATATGGGGCTGTAAATGTGGTGGTTGATGTGCCTGTGGTCATTGTAGCCAATCTAGGGCGAGGGGTAGGGTGGGTATTGGGGGTGGTGTATAATATTACGATCTAGACTAGTTGTAAGCTTGCAAGTTGTAACTACATGTACCTTAGAATAAGAGAAAAATATTACTCTAAGGATGTACTGTATGTAGATTTTGATTAACTTGTAATTGCAAAGAATAGGAGGGTCATTATTTGGTTTAAATACCATTGAAAGGGTGTAGGATACCCTGATGATGACCCCCTATTGATTAATTTCTCATATTATTAAACACCGCCCCTAAATGGGGGAGGGGCATAATAATCTTGTCACATTCTGAAATTGTTACAAAGGGGCCATCCACAAATGACGTCATGCCCTAGGGGGGGAGGGGGGGTTGAGTTTTTATGACAAGGTATGACAATGGGGGGAGGGGGGGTCACCTCATGTATGACATCATGTTTTTATATTTTTGATAAAAAGACTACCATAACGGGGAAACTTGTGCTCTAAGTAAAATTCATTTGAAATACACCTTAGAATAACAGGCTACTGGACATGCTTCTCTGGCCTCTATATCTAGATATATCCAGATTATTCTAGTTTTCTTGCAAATCAAACTTCAACAATGGCACTGTGTGAAAACATCCCTGAGGAATATTGCGTTTTTTCTATAATAATTTAAAAAATGTATTGGCATTAAACTGAATTAAAAAAAAAATCAATAGGAACTGGTGTCATGTAACTTGAGTGGCAGCCTTACACTGCCTTTATTAAATAAATAATATATAACAAAATCTCTATAGCAGCATGTCTGTTAGTAGTAGTTAAAGAATAGCACAGGCGACCTTTTTGGAGTAATTCAAGATGGCTGCCAAGCCCCTAGCCCCTTGCTCGCTCTGTGGTCGAAGTGGTCGAAGTCCAAGATGGCTGCCAAGCCCCTATCCCCTGCTTATCAGTGTTTTGACCTACTTGCTCCTTTTCTGTGTCCTGTGTTCGAAGTGTGTGTCCTGTTATGTCGAAGTGGTGATAAGGGTGGGGGCCCCTTGGTTATTATGTGTCCCTGGTTATGATTATTATTATTATTATTATGATTATGGGGGGCGCCTGGTTGTTGGTTATGATTATTATGGGGGGCGCCTGGTTGTTGGTTATGATTATTATGATTATGGGGGGCACCTGGTTGTTGGAAGGAGGAGGAACAGGTGTGCAGGAGAGAGAGAGAGAGAGATAATGTTATTTATTAAAGTGGTACAATGACAACTTGGTGAGGTATAAGTAGCGTTGTGAGTTTTATTAGTTCATTGTTTGATTGAAATTTGACAGGACAATACGAAGTGTAAGTATTTCGGTATCTTGTATAAACCATTGAGTGTCTATGGGATGAACAGGTGAAGTTGGCCCGCGAGCGCAAAGTCCGCCATAGATAGGCACGTGAGCTCAGCTATAGATGGAGATATCATGTCAGTTCAGCCAGCGTTTCCTTAGGCCTTAGGCCTTAGGCCTCCTTTCGCCATTGAGCTGTATAGCGTTGTAAGGTCTATAGTTTTGGTGATAGTCTCTCTTATGGGAGGGGGACATAAAGATTTAGCTTTGACTTTGTCTATGTCACAGCAGTGGCATCTTATGCAGATGGCGTATTCGTTGAGGTAGGTATCTTCGAGACCTATGAATATATGGTTTAAATCCTGGTCCCCACAGCATTTTGGCCCACCGCTACGCGGTGTTCCATTCCAAAACTCGGTTTGGTTTATGGGTATTTGTTTCCCGCAGTAGCATGAGATAAAGTCGTTGCGTATTTCGTTTCTCCAGTGTATGTGCGTTGGTTGATATGTGATGTAGTTGTCCGGGTACAATTTGTAGTTTTGGTTGTACATAATCATAAATCTGCTGTGAGAGCATGTATTGGACTCTGTGAGAACGGGTAGAACAGAGACGGCGTTGAAAGTAATGGTTTTGGTGCTTACTTTTTTGCTTTTTGTGGTGAATATAATGGCTGAAGAGAATGGGCACTCTGAAGTGAAGGCGGTATATTCCAAATAGGTGTTGGCTGGGATGAGCACATTAGCCGTTTGCCTGTAGAGTTTTTCGGTGAGAAGACGTTTGTAGTGCCTGGCGAAGTCTGTGTATGCTTTTTCCTTGATGAAGGAGACTTGTTTTCTAATGAATAGAAATTGTAGATGAGCGCGTTGTCCCATGGTATGCCAGTTTTGATCAGAAGCATAGCGCTGAGTTTCTCGGTGAGTTTCTGTGCAAATTTTGAATTGTGCATTATTTTGCTGTAGGAATAGTTGAAGTATGTCGAGCGTTTGAACTGGGTTGTTTTCTGCTGATTTTTTCCTTTCGACCCTGTTGCGTTGTCTATAGCGCCGGCTGTAACTGGATCTAGACATACTTGAGATGATAGCGATGATGGTTAGGTATGATTAGATCGGGGGGTTTATCTTATATATATATATACATGATGCTGCGTTGGTCCGAGGGAGGGCGCTGGTAGCAGATTGGTAGCAGTACCTCTTATCAGCGTATAAATTAAAAAATCGCGCCCTTTTTTGGATCATTATTACAAATTTTGACAATGGAGGAGGTGTTGGAGTTTACAAACGCCTTAGGGCTTTATTTCTGGGCATTGGAACGAGGCCTGACTGATAGCCCCTATGTTAGGGGTCAGATGGAGTATTTGCAAACCGTAAGTGTTATGTAACATTACGTAACATTGTGTAACCTCATTATCTATCTAATTATCACCCATTAATTATAATATCTCATTATTAAATTCGCTAATTATACTTAGCTATCCAGTACTGTGCAAGTCTACTTATTCATGCTAAGCCATAGGTATTACGTAAGGGCTCCGCCCCCTACTCTTTCCCACATCCTGTAGGAACATGTGTACAGATTCTAGTTCATTAAATCAGTTGCTTAGTTCTTCTCACGAAGACCACACGTTCGTTTGCTATTCTTCCATTCATACTTTAACATAAGTGCAGGATTGTGACCTATGGATTTTTGGAAATTTTTGGAAATTTACACACACACAGGTGGACTATTGTGATATTTAGGAGGTTTTGTTTTTCAGTTAGAGAACGCTGCGGCGACACGTTCAGCCCGGTTTTCCGGGGTAGAAACAGAGAGCGAGGCAGCAGGCGCTGCATTAGCCGAGTTGGGGCGAGAGCTAGAAGAGCTTTTAGCGGGCCCTGTGACAGCTGAGGAGGAGGAGGAGGAGGTGGTGGAGGAGGTGGTGGTGGAGGAGAAGAAGACGACGACCCTGTCGCCTGTGCGGTGTGATTCACCACATCAACAACAACCTCAGGAGGAGGTGGAGGTGGAGGAGGAGGAGGAGGTAGGACTTGTCAAATTTTATAAGTAGGTGGATGAATTGAGCGAAGATGTATGTATATGAGTATTTTTTATTTTTTAATTATAGAGCTGAACAGTTGACAGAAAGTAATTTTTTTTTTCCTTCTAGATCGTTTGCTTTTTGGAACAGGTCATGGACGGTGGATATAGTCCGATCTCCTCATGTGACGGAGAGCCGATGCAATCCGATCCTGAAGCAGCTGCGCCTGTGGTGCCTGTGGAAACTGTGGAACTAGTAGGTATTCTGAAAATATAAAATTTAATAATATTTTATAAAAAAATAACATGAGCTCAGCTTTTGCGTGAAATTCACATGTTTTTTCACAATTTTAGGAGTTGTGTCCTAGTTGTGGAGCCGTTGTGGAACGAGGGACGAAATTAGGGGCAATGCACCGATTGGCATTGTGTCGCCCGTTAGAGGAGGAGGAGGAGGAGGAGGAGGAGGAGACCTGTGTGTCGGAGGAGACCTGTGTGTCGGAGGTCTTGTCACCACACCAATTTGCAAAAGACTGCTGTTTGCAGGAGGAGGAAGAGATGATGGATACAGAAGTAATTATAAGCTATTTGTAAAAGTGTGTAAATTAGTGTATATTCAGTATATAAAGTATGGTGCTAAATTCTTTCTTGTTGTTAGGAAAAACCGAAACAAGTTCTGTCCTGTCGCCATTGTGAGAAGGTGTTTACGCGCAAGTTCAATCGCGCTCGTCACAAAGCCATCTGCAAACACCGACTGAAGCCCTGTGGCATGTGCCAACGCGTGCCTGTATCGAAAGTGGACGCGCTTCGCCACGAGGTTTCTCACAACAAAAGGAGTTACAAGTGCCGCTCGTGTGAGGAGAGATTCGATTCGAGGCGTGCTCTTTATTTACATCGAGGTCAGCTTCACGGACGAGGAGACAGCCTTCAGGCAGAGCCTTGGGACACCCGCCCGTTTGACGACGAGGCTATGGAAGAAGTATTCAATGCGAATAGAGGTCATGTTTTGCGAAATCACACCAGAGGGGATCTGTCTGTCGTGTTTCACTTTCCTGTGAACGATTTAACACCTGACGTGTTTGAAGAACAGGTGGAAAGAATGGCTAGCGAGCTGGACCAGAAAATTGACCTGTCTTGGGGAATCCTGTTGAGACACAGCGAAACGGGGGAATACCGGTATTTCGTTCCCTATTCGAACGCCTCGTTGTTTGACGAGCCCATGTACATTTCCAAGCGAAATGACTTGGCCAAGTTGAAGCAGGGTCTAAGGGATTTGGACGTGGACGAGGCCGTTAGGCAGACGAGACCCAATTCCAAATGGAGACCTGTCATGGTCTGGAACGTCAACTACTTTGTGACGTTGACCAATTGGCCGTTGGGAAGCGGGCTTTGTTCGGATTACCTTAAGAATAGAAAGAGCGTTATCGCTTTGGATACGAAAGCCCGCTCCAGACATCCGATCAGAGACAGACTGTGTTCCTTCAGAGCTTTGGCTTTGCACATGGGTGCCGACCTGGAAAGTATGGATCCGTACGCCGAAAGGTTGTATCGCGACTGGCGTCAGTACAATGAAATCGTGTTGAACGTGGCACTGCCGCTAGAGCCTGGGGAGTACATGGGCTTGCTGTCGGAGGAGTTTCCCGATTTTGAGCAGTGTTTCAAGGTGTCTTTACAAGTTTATGATTTACAGCCCAACGGAGCTGTGGTCGTGAGGTATCTGTCGCACGAACTCTGTGCTGTATTTAAACCTTCACGAGGATCACCTCAGCTACATTTCGGATTTCAAAAGCTTTGCCAGAAAGTTTGAGTGCGAAACATGTGCGCGTATATTTACTTTGAAAAGCAACTTGACACGGCATCGCTTGTGTTGCTTGGCCCAAACCAAATTGCAGCTTTGCGGCGATGTGTACTCTCCGGCCAAGACCATTTTCGAAGAGCTGGAAGATGTTGGCATTAGCACGGAGAAGATTACGTATGGGTGGTTTGCCGCATTCGATTTCGAATCGATATTGGTGCCAATGCATGAACAGAATTCCGAGAAGCTGGTTTGGGAGCAAAACCACCAGGCTATTTCTGTGAGCGTGTGCTCGAACATCGAGGGCTACACAGAGCCGGAGTGTTTTGTCGACGAGGACATGGACAAGCTCCTGCAAGCTATGTTTACCCGTTTGCACGAAATGCAAGACAAATCGTATGCTCACAGTTTCTGAAAGCCTACGGTGTCGACGGGGACCTTTCGAACAAATACTTTCCCTACAAGTACCTGACGAGCGCCGACAAATTGAACGAGACCGAGCTGCCTCCTCACGAGGCTTTCTATTCGAGCCTGAAAAAGTCGAACATCAGCGAGGAGGAATACGCGGAAATGCAGCAGGTGTGGAAAGAGAAGGGCATGAAGACGCTGCGCGACTATCTGGTGTCTACAACACCAGAAGCTGCAGCAATTCTACCACGCCAAAGGAATCAATGTTTTTAAAACGTCGATCAGTTGCCCAGGAAGCGCGCAAAGGATGCTGCACGACGCAGGCACCAAGCACGGTAGTTTCTTTTGCAAGATTCCGCCGGAGCACAGAGACCTGTACGCGGTGATCGAGAAAAATATCATTGGAGGCCCCTCGATAATTTTCAACCGAAGGCAGATTGCCGGCGAGAGCGCATTGAGACCGGGATCCAAGGTTGAAACCAAGGTTGAAACCAAGGTTGAAACCAAGGTTGAAACCAAGGTTGAAACCAAGGTTGAAACCAAGGTTGAAACCAAGGTTGTCAAGAAAATCATCGGACTGGATTGCAACGCTTTGTATTTGTCGGCGATCGGTCAAGCCATGCCTACCGGGTTTTACATTCGCCGAGAGAGGGAGTACGGTTTCAAACCCGAGAAGATCCAGAGGCACTTGCTGATGTATGCCTGGATGGATTGGCTAAATTTCCAAGATCATTCTCTGGGAATTAAGCACATGTGCAATTACGGCAAGGAAGTTCGCATTGGTTCCTTTTCGGTGGACGGGATTTCGCGGAGGGCGAACGGCAAGAAGACGTTGGTCGTCGAGGTGGCGGGTTGCTACTTTCACGGGCATACTTGCATAAAGGGGAAAATGGACGAGAAAGAAAGACTGAAAAGGTTGAAGCGCACGGAGGATCGCGAGGCTCTGTTGCAAGAGTGGGGCTACGAGGTGCGCAACTACTGGGAGTGTGCGATTCGACGGGAAATGCGATGCAACGAGACCTTCAAGGCCTTTACGAAAAGCTACCTTCCTTCCTTTTACTGGAAGCACTGCAGGAAAGTGAGCGAGGAGGAGATTCTAGAGGCTGTGCGCGTCGAGGAGCTCTTCGGCCTGGTCGAAGTAGACATCGAAATAGAAGAGGAGGCCGAGCGGTACTTTGAAGAGATGTGTCCCTTGTTCTGTACGACGGAGGTGCCGTTCGAGGCGATCGGAAAACACATGCAGGAACACTGCGAGCGGTTCAACATTTCGAAGAAACCGCGGAGGCTGTTGGTTTCGGGCACGCGGGCCGAGCGCCTATTGCTCGCCACTCCCTTGCTCAAGTGGTACTTGGACACGGGCTTGAAAGTGACGCATATCTACCAAGTGGTGGAATTCTGCAAAGAGGCGTGCTGCAAGGAATTCGTCGACGACGTGACCGAGGCTTGCTTGAGGGGTGACAGTGACCCTTCCCAGGCCATCGTGGCCGATACTATGAAATTGCTCGGGAATTCCGCGTATGGCGGGCTCATCCAGAACAAAAAGAAGCACAAGTCGGTTATCTATTCCAACGACAAGAACAAGGTCATGATGAAAGTGAACAGTCCTTTGTACCGGAAAATGACTGAGCTGAGCCAGAAGTACTACGAGGTGGAACTGGCAAAGCGCAAGATCGTATTGGACCTGCCCATATACTTGGGTTTCTTCATCTTGCAGTACGCCAAGAAAAGAATGTTGGAATTCTACTACGAGTGCATCGATCACTACTTGGGGAGAGAGGCGTTTGCCATGACCGAGATGGATACAGACGCGCTGTACTTTTCGATAGGCATGGACACGCTGAAGGAATCGGTCCGACCCCACCTGAAGGAGCGGTTCCTCAGCGAAATTTACAATCGCTGTTCGGAGGATTTGGACCCTGTTTGGTTTCCCCGAGAGTGCTGCGAGCGTCACGCGAAAAGAGACAAGAGAAAACCCGGAGCCTTCAAACTGGAGGCCGAGGGGGAGGAAATGATTTGTCTGGAGAGTAAAACGTACATTTTGAAGAGCGGCGATAAATTCAAGTTCAGCTCGAAAGGCATTAGCAAAAGGGCATTAGAGAACGTGTTCGACCTTTACGCCTCTGTGCTGAGAACTGAGGAATCTCGCTCTGCGACGAATCGCAGATTCAGAGCCTGAAACAACACAATCAACACGTACACGCAGGCCTGAGCTGGATTCGCCTACGCGTACTGGAAGCGCGAAGTGCTGTCCGACGGAGTGACAACGAGGCATTTGCAGGACCTGGTATTGAGTCCTTGGAGTCTGACGGAGGACGTTTGCTGGTTCGACAAAGGGGATCCCCTCTCGTTGGAGTACCCGTGTACTTTACACTGGAAGGACAACGTGTTTTCGAATGCGGAGCATCTGTATTCCTATGCGCTTAGCGCGTTTCACAAGGACTCGGAAAGATGCGAAAAGATCCTGTATTACTGCGAGGAGGCGGAGGACTGCCGAAGGGCGTTGCTCGGTCTGAAGGTGAAAAGCAACTGGTACGAGGAAATGAGCAAAGTAATGCGTGACATTTGCCTACTGAAAGCGAAGACGAACAAAGAAGTGAGAGCATTTCTTCTTCAGACGAGCGGGCCGTTGGTGTACTGTCAGTCGAACGAGCGCACCTGGTCTTGCGGGTTCAATAAAAAGATTGCTCGCTTCGTCGACTCGAAACACCACGTGGGCAACAACCTTTTGGGTTCGCTGTGGGAGACAAGAGACCTCTGTCTGTGTGAGTGCGTCGACGGGCTCTGGAAAGTCCTTTTTCGTGAAAAGGCTTCTGAAAAACAGAGCGACCATGTTTAGCGACCCTCCAGAGAGAGTGCTTTACTTTTACGGCATTTGGCAAGCGACGCATATCTACCAAGTGGTGGAATTCTGCAAAGAGGCGTGCTGCAAGGAATTCGTCGACGACGTGACCGAGGCTTGCTTGAGGGGTGACAGTGACCCTTCCCAGGCCATCGTGGCCGATACTATGAAATTGCTCGGGAATTCCGCGTATGGCGGGCTCATCCAGAACAAAAAGAAGCACAAGTCGGTTATCTATTCCAACGACAAGAACAAGGTCATGATGAAAGTGAACAGTCCTTTGTACCGGAAAATGACTGAGCTGAGCCAGAAGTACTACGAGGTGGAACTGGCAAAGCGCAAGATCGTATTGGACCTGCCCATATACTTGGGTTTCTTCATCTTGCAGTACGCCAAGAAAAGAATGTTGGAATTCTACTACGAGTGCATCGATCACTACTTGGGGAGAGAGGCGTTTGCCATGACCGAGATGGATACAGACGCGCTGTACTTTTCGATAGGCATGGACACGCTGAAGGAATCGGTCCGACCCCACCTGAAGGAGCGGTTCCTCAGCGAAATTTACAATCGCTGTTCGGAGGATTTGGACCCTGTTTGGTTTCCCCGAGAGTGCTGCGAGCGTCACGCGAAAAGAGACAAGAGAAAACCCGGAGCCTTCAAACTGGAGGCCGAGGGGGAGGAAATGATTTGTCTGGAGAGTAAAACGTACATTTTGAAGAGCGGCGATAAATTCAAGTTCAGCTCGAAAGGCATTAGCAAAAGGGCATTAGAGAACGTGTTCGACCTTTACGCCTCTGTGCTGAGAACTGAGGAATCTCGCTCTGCGACGAATCGCAGATTCAGAGCCTGAAACAACACAATCAACACGTACACGCAGGCCTGAGCTGGATTCGCCTACGCGTACTGGAAGCGCGAAGTGCTGTCCGACGGAGTGACAACGAGGCATTTGCAGGACCTGGTATTGAGTCCTTGGAGTCTGACGGAGGACGTTTGCTGGTTCGACAAAGGGGATCCCCTCTCGTTGGAGTACCCGTGTACTTTACACTGGAAGGACAACGTGTTTTCGAATGCGGAGCATCTGTATTCCTATGCGCTTAGCGCGTTTCACAAGGACTCGGAAAGATGCGAAAAGATCCTGTATTACTGCGAGGAGGCGGAGGACTGCCGAAGGGCGTTGCTCGGTCTGAAGGTGAAAAGCAACTGGTACGAGGAAATGAGTAAAGTAATGCGTGACATTTGCCTACTGAAAGCGAAGACGAACAAAGAAGTGAGAGCATTTCTTCTTCAGACGAGCGGGCCGTTGGTGTACTGTCAGTCGAACGAGCGCACCTGGTCTTGCGGGTTCAATAAAAAGATTGCTCGCTTCGTCGACTCGAAACACCACGTGGGCAACAACCTTTTGGGTTCGCTGTGGGAGACAAGAGACCTCTGTCTGTGTGAGTGCGTCGACGGGCTCTGGAAAGTCCTTTTTCGTGAAAAGGCTTCTGAAAAACAGAGCGACCATGTTTAGCGACCCTCCAGAGAGAGTGCTTTACTTTTACGGCATTTGGCAAGCGGGATTTAACGACATGCCGAATTTGTGCAGGGTCTGCCTAATGAACTGATGAGCTATGCTGATGGAAACCCTGCTGTTTGGGTGATAGATGATTTGATGCACGACGTTGTGAACAACAAGGAAGCGGAGCGATTGTTTACTCAAGGGAGCCACCACAAAAACATTACTGTGATTTACTTGAGTCAAAATATATTCTGTCAAGGAAAATCGACTAGGACCATCAATTTGAACACGCATTACAACGTACTGTTCAAAAACGCAAGGGACGTATTACAGATATCTCGCCTGGATTCCCAAACAGGCATGAATGGTTTGTTACGGGCTGCTTATAAAGACGCCACGAGCCGTCCTTGGGGGTATATAATCGTGGACCTGTCTCCCCGAAATCATTCCGAGTTGAAACTTTGGACGGACGTGTTTCCCGAGGAAAAGCCTGTGGTTTACATTGCCTGAAGAGGAGCAGCAGACATGTCACGCCGTTCTTACCGCTTTCCTTCATTCGCCGACTACGAAAATCGCCTGGTTACGTATAGTCGGAATTGGACTAATTCGTACCCGAGCAAGTATACATTGTGCAGTAACGGGTTCTTCTATTTGGGAGCTGGAGATTGTGTGCAGTGCTTTGACTGCGGCATGCAACTTCAGTCCTGGACAAAGGACGACATTCCCGCCATAGAACACGCCATACAGTTGCCTAAATGCGAGTCTGCTAAAAGAAAGCTTTAGGACGCGAGTTACTCAGTCGATGCCATAGTGAAGCTAGCCACCGAGGTTCGAGAGCAGAAAAAAGAGATATCGCATCTAATGTCGAGAATCGAGGGCTTGCATAGACATGTAATGTACAGCAGTGCCCGGGTTGGCAGACAGAGCGCAGCCACCGTTAGCACCTACTGTTGCTCCCGGTGTAGCATTTTCGTTTGATGTGTGTGACGGCCCTGATGGCGACGACGAGGACGACGAGGACGACGAGGACGAGGAGGAGGACAAGAGCCTGCTGATGCAATGACCGGTCTTAGAGAAGGAGCCTATTTGACTTTGTTTTTGTCGACTCCGAGCAAACGTCAAGCCGAGGCGTTACTTTCCACAGCTACTAAGGAGCAAGTGCAAACCTTGAGTGAAATTGCATGGAACTTGTTGCATTTGCCTTTGGATCCTAAGGCTGCAAAGGCGGTGGAAACGAACAAGAGTTTACTTGGAAAGCTGAGCGATAAAAATCGAAGTATAAAGCTAAGAGCTCGATTGATCGGGAAAAATAAGAATCGGATTATCGACACATTACATCCTGTAAAAGAGCAGCTTCTAACCCTCACAGGATGAGGAAAATGGTTCTCATCCCATACGAACTTTACGAAGCCAATCAAAAGGGTACGGGGGCACCAGTACTGGCAGTACCGCAGCCACCCCAGCCACCGACATCTCCTCCTTCTCCTTTTCCTCATCCAGCTGCTGAACCCGGTGCTGCTGCTGCTGCTGAACCTGCTGCTGAACCCGATCCGCTCGTAGTGCAAAAACCCGCTGCTGAACCTTTTTCCGTCAAAAGCCGAAAGCCTAACGCTTTCGCACACGGAACAGGCAGTAGTAGTAGTAGCAGGCGTACAAAAAGCAAGCTGAAAAGCAAGCTGAAAAGCAAGCTGAAAAGCAAGCTGAAAAGCAAGCTGAAAAGCGACGACCCCACCACTGGCGTTCTTCTTCCTCCTCCTCCTGGAATTTCTATACAGAAAAAGAAGAGAAAAATTGAACCGAATTGGAAAGCGTTATGGCAACACCGCGAAGTACTTCACGCTATCTAAAGAAAATATACTATGATCCGTCTGACCCTGCCGGGTATGGAACGGCGAAAGAACTATTCTATGCAGCCAAATACAGAGGAAGTGTCGACTCCCAAGCACAAATTGAAGATTATAGCCCCGTTTAAACTGTACCAGTATGATTCCGATATCGCTCACATGAAGAACTATGACGCCGATAGCAACGATTCCTATTGGTATTTTCTCGTCGCCGTGGACATTTTCAGTTGCTATGGCTATACGCACGCGTTAAAAACGCTGAAAGGAGTGGAAATGGTTTCAGCACTGAAAACAGTATTCAAAGACGCGAAACCTAAAGTGTTTTGATCCGACGGGGGCACAGAATTCAACAACAAGTGGGTGCATGAGTATCTGAGCGACGAAGGCGTGAAACAGGTGACCACACAGAACAAGAGCCAGGCGGCCGTAGCCGAAAGATTCATGGCCACGATCAAGTTCAAACTGAAAAAATATATGCAAAAAAAGCAAACCGACTGTTGGATCGATGTGCTGCCTGAATTTACCCAAGCTTACAATCGGTCCATGCACCGTAGCATCAGGCGCACTCCTCAAGAAGCGGTGGAAAGGTCGAGCAACGTGGATTTGTGGGACACGCAGTACGCCCCTAAAAAGAAGAGGCGAAAAACGAGCAAATACGCACCTCCCTTTAAATCCATATTCAAATTCGAGGTGGGCGACACTGTGAGAATTTCCAAGTGGAGGCACGCCTTTACTCGTAAATACGACGAGAAATTCACTCACGAGCTGTTTAACGTAACGGGCAGACAGGCGAAGGAAGGCATTCCACAGTACACACTGAAAGACTGGCACAGCCAGGAGATTGACGGGTGATTTTTCGAGCACGAGTTGCAGAAAGTGCGAGTCGAGGAAAACACACTCTACAACGTGGAGAAAGTCATTAAAAAGCAAAAGCGCCAAGGCAAAGCTGGATTCATTGTGAAGGATTCATTGTGAAGGGTGGAATTCCACGCACAACAGTTGGGTCTCCGCAAAGGACCTGAAAGACATTAAAAAACTCTCGTGAAAGATGTATTTGTTTCTGTCCTCGAACGACTCGAAAAACGAAGTGCCCGGCAACTTGGTGTGGGACTTTACGCTCGAGCTGAGGAGCCCGACCAATTTCGAGGAAAAGAGCTGGGAGTGTGCTCTGATGGAACTGTACATTTAAAGGGAGTAGACAATCTAAAAGAAGATCTGTTTGTTTACTGCAGCCTTTTGGAGTACAGCTCGTTGTCGCAGGATCGCTTTAGGAACTTGCTCAAAATCATCAGGTCACCGGGGGAAATAGCACTGCCTTATTACATGCCTGTAAAGCCGGAAAGTACTTGCGATAAGATTCGGATATATATAAAAACAGCAAGCGGAGCACCTCCGTCCTCAGTCACAACGGAGGAAGTACGGTGCACACTGGAATTAAAAGTGCGAGAATGAGCTTTGTGCCGTACGTTCACGACAAAGGAAAGTGGGAGAACATTGGCAAAACGAAAAAAACATTCGGAAAAGGAGCAGGTTCTATTGTAGAGGGCCCGGAGCAGGAAGTTTTGGAGCGAGCCAAGGCTGCTTTATTAGAGGAAAAGAAAAAAATGAAGCCTCATTCTTCCAGGGGAAAAAGACGCGTTAACAAGTTAAAGAAAAAAAGGCAGCCGAGGCGAGGTGTGCAGAAAAGAAGAAAAAAAAGAGCAAGAAAACGACGTCGGGCAAAAGAAAGTTTAGGCGATAAATATGTCTACGGCGACGTTTGTGTTGAACAACGCCGACGAGGGCATGACCAAGCGCTTGGACATTTTCAATTTACCTCCGGTAGACACGTCGGTCAGAGAAGTGGACATTGTGGAATTCAAGCCTATGAGCGCACTAACTGACGAGGCACCCATCACCTTTACCATCCCCAACAACTCAGGGGACTCGATAGATTTGCAGAAAATCAGAATATGCACGACTCGGAGGGAAAAACCGTAAAGCTCGCTGACGACGTCAGCCTGGTGAATAACATTTCGGTGTCGATGTTTTCTAGACTGGCCGTCTGTGTGCAGCAAACTCAGGTCAACTCGGCCGTATCGACTAACTGGGCCTATAAATCCTACATTGACAGGCTCTTGAGCTACGGTATCTCGGACACTTTGAACTGGTTCTCTGCCACCGGCTTTACAAAGGATTTGGCCTAGACGATCACAAAGCAAAGGCGGCGTTCAATTCAGGCTTGACCGAGCGCTACAAGTGGACTAAGAATGGTCAATCTGTTCAATTCATGACGTCCCTGTGCTGCGACGTCAGTCATCAGAACCGCCTGCTAGTAAACGGAGTTCCCATCAATATTACCTTGTACCAGTCGACCGATGCCTTTAGGCTGCTCTACTCCCCTACTCAACCCGCCCCTTCGCCCGCTCCTCCTTCTCCTCCTCCTACTCGGCCCGCCCCTTCGCCCTTGGTGAAGAAAAAAAAGACAAAGAAGCGTAAAATCAGCGAGGAGGAAGAGGAGGAGGAGGAGGCTGCTGCTGCTGCTGATGCTGATGCTGAAACGGTCCCACCAGCTACAACAGTCACCAAAAGCTATTCGCTTCACATCAAGGACATTACACTGCTCGTGCCTTATGTGAAAGTGAACGAGGGACTGGTCCAAGTGCAAAGCGAGCGAATCGCGAAATCGCCAGCTCTCTACCCGATAGAGCGCTCTGAGATCCGCACATTCAACATTCCGGCGGGAAACCTGTCCTTTTCAGAAGGCCAGCTGTTTGGCGATTTAATACCTTCGGGGTTGATTGTAGGCTTTGTGAGTGGAAAGGCGTACTACGGCGACACGACCAAAAATCCTTTCAACTTTCAGGGATTTGACTTGAGTCGAATCAGCCTGGAAGTCAATGGAAAGTCAGTGCCTGGCCAGCCGTTGGACCTGGACTTTGCAAACAAGCACGTGACGAGAGCCTACGCCCAAATATTCGAGAGCCGCGATCCCACTCAGCACGAAAGGCCTAATTTGTCGATGACAGATTTCTTAGGAGGTTTCGCTCTGTATGTGTTTAATATTAAACACTTTAGAGGAGAAGCGCTTCTGTCAGCCATCAAGAGGGGTAACACACGCTTGGTTGTGACGTTCGCCAAGAAGTCCAGAGAGTCCATCTCGTGCATTGTTTATGGAAAGTCTCCTGCCCTGATCAAAATCGACGCCACCCGACAGGTCTATTACGAAAGCTAAGAAGGATAAAAGAAAAAATGGATCGCAGCAAGGGAATGAGCTCTGTGGATATAGACCAATGTCTACGATTTGTACCAGGCTACCAAGGCGCAATGTCTTTCGAAGAGCTGCCCAGGAAAAGATTAATTAACAGTGCAGGTCTTTATGTCGTGAACACAGCTAGGATGTCGGAAAGGAACGGACACTGGATCGCTATATACACGCCCCCGCTCTACTCTGCCAATTCCACAGAGTTTTTCGATTCTCTGGGTTAAGACCCGGGGTATTACAGCGCCGAAATGTTACAATTTTGCATGCTGCATGCTAAAAAATACAAGTACAGCTCTAAACAGATTCAATGTAGTGATTCTGCGCTGTGCGGACAGTTTTCAACGGTCTACTGCTTTTTAAGAGGCGAAAAAAACATGTCAATAGACAGTTTCATTACATTGTTTACCGATGACTGTCAAGAGAATAAAAAAAGAATTGAATTTTAGAATAAGTGTGGCTAATAAAGACTCAGAAAAAATACCTTTCTTCTCGTTGTACTTACACTGTTATATGCTAGACTCCCTCTCATAGAGCACAATCTCGTCCATCTGCGGGAAATAGCGTACTGACGACTGCAAGGCGGTGGAGGAGGTGGAGGGGGAAGTGGAGGAGGATTTCTTTTTTTTCTTTACAATTAGAATTACTATTAGTACAATAAATAATACTAGCAGTACGCTAGAGCTTACAATTCCGACTATAGCGCCAGTGGCTAGTACAGCTGGCTGCGGTGGTGGGGCTAGAGACGTTATGCTGGTGGGAAGGACAGAGGAGGAGGAGGAGGTAGTGGCTGTAGTAGCGGCCAAGGACAGGCTGCTTTCTGCTGCAGATCTGGTAGAGGCACTGGTAGAGGCACTGGTAGAGGCACTGGTAAAGGCACTTGTGGTAGCTCTTGCGGCGGTAGTCCTGGAGGCGGTGCTGCTGCTGCTGCTGCTGCTGGTCTCAGTGGTGGTGGTGGTCTCGGTGGTGGTAGTAGAAAATAAGAAAGGGCAGTCACTCATTAATATGTAATTTGGAGACTCTGCTGGTAATGTAGTGCAATCAAATTTTAATATCGATTGGCTTATGTCCAATGTTTCTATATTTTCATGGTGGTCTACAAAGTCCTGGTTAAATGTTTGAATATTACAGTGCCTAAATATGAAATCTTTGATTGTTGAAGGAAATGTACATTCCTTCATCGGATCGATCCGGCCAGTACAGGACACACGTTTCTCCTGCTGCAAACACCAGCACCTCTCCAAGCATTTAAAAGCCTTTCCACATTTCACATTCCCTTCAGCCAGAATGACAGAAGCAAATAAAAGAATGACAATTGACGTTCTCATGTTGTTGGTTTTTCTGAAAATCTTGTCTCAATCCCCCCCCAAAAAATAGTCAGTCGATGAGCTATAATACGCAGCTACTTTATACTAGACCGGTTGCCGGAATGCATAATACAATGCATAATACAATCAATACAATAGTACAACTGTATTGTAATGACAACAAAGCATCGAGTACAATGCATTACTCTGTTCATAACGATCATTTGATAATTAATCAATTGGTAGCAACACGGTAACACAGGGCGAGAAAACATTGGATACTTGACCCTCGCTTCTATGCCGCCTCCGAAGAAGGACTTGTCACCTCGCTACTTTCACAGACTTGTCGTAGCAGACTTGTCGCAGCAGACTTGTCACAGACATTCACTTCATTTAGCAACTGCCTTAGGGTGTAACACGCTCCATGTCCATGTCTCCATGTCCATGTCCGCCTGCCTTGAGGCTGTAAACACGCTCCAACTGTCAGGACCCATTTCAATTCGAGTAAACATTCCGCCAATGCACATGGGTGGACAAAATGGCGACGGGGGCGGAAGTAGATACGGAGCAAATGAATTTACGCTATAAATATGAACTACGAACTATGAACTATGAACAGCAACCACAGCAACAGTACACAACAGTAGAATTGAGATGGGAAATTGGTACATTTTTTAAATAAAACTAGGTGGTCGAAAGAAAAATCGAGCTGCGGCAGCAGCAGCAGCAGGCGAGGCAGCAGCGTGCTCCTCCCTCTGGTGTCGCCAGATGTAAACTGGTTCCTCAAGACGGGTTCCCGCGCTAGCAGGTTACACGATACCCATGCTATTTTCCCCTCTGAACTAGACCGAAAGGGCAACATATGACATCTAGTTTGCAGTGCATTCCATTTGCATTGCATTTGGATTCCATTTGCATTGCATTTGCATTGCATTCACTCCAAAATAACCTTTTTTTTAAAAAAAATCTATTGACCCTAGGGTTATCCGTCGGCCTTGGTGACTGGAAAACACATTAAAGTGGCACAACACTCGATCTGCCAGTCAGTCATCGCCTCTGTTCTTTTTACATCGCTGCAAATCTAAACGGCTTGAGATAAAATTACAATAGCACCGTGAAAAATCAATAATGTTAACAAGCAGTCAGATCCAGGTCAAAGAAGTTTGTGATTTGTTAATATCGCGAATAATATTAACACGAAAAGTACCGCACTCGTCAACCCGCCAAGATCCAAGCGTCTCTCTCTCTTTCCACCTCCAGCATGGGAAGCAGTGGCACCCTTGCCTTGGTTCTCGTGTTCGCGGCCACAGTTTTTTTTGCTGAGGGAAATATCTGCACCTATTGCTCCTGCAACCTCAGCAGAAAAACTGTGGCCTGCACAAAACTGATTTTTTCCTTGATTTGGATCAGATACTGGATTGGACTGTCAATTTGAGGATTGGACGGGTGGTTGGAAGGGCCTTAGACAGGGAAACATTCGACGCCATTGAAAAAACCTTTCCTAACCTGTCTAAGGTCACTTTCACCAACCGCCCTTCAATCCTCTGCCAGGACCTAAAGCACTTAAACACAACAACAGTGATTTCAAAATGCCCTAAGGTAATTGTGTTTAATTATTTGACTTTTTTTGTTATTTCTTGTTCCGTGTGCTCTCCTTATTGCCCTCCTTATTGCTCTTTTATGTTTTATTGCTCACTCTAACTGTCCTTACCAAACCACAGGCACTAACTAATTGATAATTATGAAAAAAAAACCCAAAAGCGGGATCTCAATGCTTCATATCGTGTAATTAATGCAGCTGTTTAGGCAGTATGTCCCGTAGGACGAAGGGCCTCTATCAGAGAGTGTCACCTCCTCATGTAAGTTTGTATCGTATGACATGGTGCTGTGGAGCATACCCATAGGTTTGTGATTTGTGACCTGAACTATCCATTTGAGGATTGGACGGGTGGTGTAAGGTGTAAGGTTGTACACAGACACACACATGAATGATAGCTTGTCACAGAACACAGTGCTACTGAGGTAGAACAGAGGAAGAAATGCATGCTACTTCGAGCACCGTGGGGTTGCTATGGCATGATAGGAGTGAGTGTATGTGTAAGGGAAGGGCTCTTGACGAGGCAATCACGAGTTATCACATGTTATCAGTGTAAGACTACCCCAAATTTGCGGGTGCCGTTTGAGGTGATAGGCGAACATATAGAGCACGTAGAGCGCCGTGCTAGGTAAGAAGGCTTATATGCCTGTGTTATATATATATGAATCAACCGAAGCCAGTAGGCTGAGATGTCCTATCATCGTGACATCACAACTCAAGGGAGAAGGAGAAGATCATCCTATTTATCTCACTGAGTTGTGAGTTGTGTAAGACAGGTCGGAAGTCTGCGACGCTTTGTATTTGCATGCGATCGCTGTAAGCGTGCTGTAAGCGTGCTGTAAGCGTGCTGTAAGCGTGCTGTAAGCGTGCTGTAAGCGTGCAGTCCCTCTGTCCTATAGCATTGTTGAATGCATTGTAATCAGGCTGCTGATTACAACGTGTAAGATATGTACAGATATACAGCTAGGAGCTGTGAGCTGAGGGAGAGGAAATTCTCTGCCCACTGTGGGTTTCGAACCGTGTACTCAGGCATGTGAAAGAACTTTCCACGATAACTGCCCTGCACGCTAAGATTTGTAGCATTGAGATCCCACAATGACCCATGTAAAAATAAGGCTCTATATGTCTAACTATCTATTTTAACTATGTCAACCCATTCATGAGAGCGTCTGTTATCAGTTACAAGTATACCATAGCGTCCCTTCACAGGCCAACTACCTCGCACTGCAGGCTGCCCTACATATTGTCATTGCAGGCCTGATTTATTTTTATAATTCATAATTTATAATTTATAATTCATAATTTATAATTTATAATTTATTTCACAGATCCAAGTTCCTGAGAAAGAAGAAGAAGAAGAAGAAGAAGAAGAGACCGCCACCACCGCTGAAAGCACTACCGACACTGAAACACTCATTGATCCCACCACCACTGAACCGACCACCACCACCACCACCAGCACCACCCCCGATCCTGTCACCACCGCTGACACCCCCGTTGAAATCAACACAGCCCTTGGAAACGATGGAGAACGAAAGCCTAAGAGTCGGGGTGAAAATAGACGAGGACTACTCCGTCACCCCGACTCGCTACACGATACGTATGAAGGTGAGGAGAAGGTCGATCCTCCCCGATGGGACAACACTAACCAGTCACTGGTTCATACAGTTGATGACAACCTTCGAGGAGGACGTGGAAATGGAAAAGGTATACCAACCAGACCCGACAGGCTACCAAACCGTGCATCTACACATCAGACAGACGCACAACCATCTTCAGGTCAAGGTGGGACATCCCCAGAATCATCAACTTCAATTCTCGTGGTCCTTAAAAATCTGGTAAGCTGCAGCTTATTTTATATTTATTTATTTTATTTCCTGGGCTAATCTGTTTTTTCAGGCAAACACACAGAAAAAAATAAAATATCCACTACATGATACCTTCTTCTTTCAGACCGACAAACTGTCCTCGTGGGGAGAAAAGGGGAGCCGCATTTTCTACAAGGCCAAAGACAAACTGATGAAGGTAATTTCTTCTTATTCTTGTTTATCAAATGCATTGTCATAAGTTATCTTTGAATTCTCCTTCTGCTAATATACATATTATTATTATTATAATTGCTTATGAATACTTTCTGTACTCTCTGCTCTTTTATGGTATTTTTCCTTTTCTTCTAGTCCAACCTTTTATCTCTTGCAGAAAGACGGACCCACCGGCGGTCTTATAGGTGTACAGATAAATAAGTCAAACAGATTGGAAGGATTCGCCCCAATTCAAGATATGCTATCAAATGCAATATTAACTATAAACCAAGATATTCGTATGCTGAACACGAACAGGAATCTATCTCATCCCCACTTGATTACCAAAGTCCACTCATACCATAGGCACAAACCTAAACATACATACGGCAGACTACTCGATGGGATACATTTTGATGAAATAACAAGAACAAACTGGGCCAAGCAAATTAATAATTTCCACAATAATCCTACTCTTCAGTATTAAAAATGGTTTGATATAATATCTGATCAATAAGTAAATGTATATAATTACCAAGATACCAGCCAACGATAATCGTTGCGGTTAAAATATATTCACATGTTTCGGTAGACTACTGTGCCTAGGAAAATGCTTTAATTACTATGATATTTCAGTTGAACTTGTCTTATATTAATTGCCTATACATTTATTATTTAAAGACTGTGAAACAGAAAGCCAGGAATGAGTGATAACCATCTCCCTTACCATACATCTGTCGAGAGCCTTGCTGAGGGAAAGTAAACAATCCTATATCTTGAACTCCTGCTTTGTTTTCGTACTGCATCGGTTTCGTGAGTCACACATATCTTATCCTTTTACTAATTATGTTGTTGTTATGTTGAACAGAGTTCATTTACCCAATGATAATAGGGAAAGCTAACGAGAATCGTTACAACCTACACTCTAATGAAACCAATGGTAAATCATTTGATTGTTTATATGTCTTATAATTGGGATTTTCTGAGGTAACTTATATCTATGACTCTAAAATTGAAACAACACGGTTGTACCAATGTTATTTGGATGACTTGACCTTCTACCTACTCACAATTATGAGCTCATCGAATCAAAACAGTCAACGAGAATCGTTGCATTTGAGGACGGTGTCTGGGTATATCTCAGTAATGTTGTAGGTCTATATGTCGATTGTTCGATTGGTAATATATAAATGAATTTCTAGATAGCCAAACTCTGGCTTACTTTACTCATGATTCTGGGTGATAACTGTAGTTGTAAGTATCCTATAAATGTTAAATTATTTGATTAAGATAAAAAAAATACTGAATCAAGATAGCCAACGAGAATCGTTGCAATTGAGGAAAGTGTCTATGTATTGACTACAAATCATATTATAAAATGCCTCTACAAACGGTCCATCTCAAACTACCTGACTGGGATCACCTAGCTAATCTCAAAGGTTTAAAGATTGTGCATCTTAATGTTAGATCACTTTTATCCAAAATAGATCAAATTAAAATGGATATCCTAAGTCATAACTTTGACATCATAGGTCTCTCGGAAACTTGGATTAAAGATAATGTTGATCCCTCCTCACTTGAATTTGATAATTATAATTTAATACTTAAGAATAGACAAACAAATAAGCATGGAGGAGGACTTGGTTTATACATAAAAGAATCGTATCTATCTGAAGTTAACGAGAACCTTTGTTATAGTGATGCTGATCTAGAACTTCTATCGGTCACAATCAAGAAAGATTACATGAAACCAATGTGTATTAATCTCGTATATAGGCCCCCTCAGGGTGATTTGAACTTGTGTCTAGAAAAGTTTAATAATATCATGACCATCATAGAAGAAAACAAAAAAATAGGATCTGTGGTCTTTATGGGTGACTTTAATATAGATGCTTCGGTACCACACAGCCAGGCCTTCAATAAGATAAAAGATTTTACCACTGATTATAACTTAGAATATGAAATGAAATTTACTACTCGATTTGGGCTAACAAAAGATAGTATATTAGATTACTTTCTATTTAAAAGTAATAAGTCGGCAACAGTCGGTACTATTGAGTATAATATCTCTGATCATCAGGGAATATATTTGAAGCTGAAGCACAAGATCATTAAAGTTCCTAACTCAACTAAGTTTACCAGATCTTTCAAAAACTTTAATCTAGAATCATTCAATGCCCTCTTGGAAGAAGAAAATTGGGAGGAGTTATACAAAAAGGAAACGGTAGACTCAGCCTGGAACTTTTTTTACGATATCATACACAAAATTAGTAATAAAGTTGCTCCCTGGAAAATATTAAACTCACCCACAAAAAGACCCCAATGGTATTCCAAGGATATATTAAATGCCTGTATTAATAGGAAAAAAATGTATAAAAAAGCCAATATTACCAAAGATGACACGGATATACGTGCAGCCAGAAACCAGAGAAATTTTGTAAATACAATGATAAGACGAGCCAAATCTAGGTACTATATAACACTACTTGAAACCCACAAAAATGATGGAAAGAAATTCTGGAGAGTTATTGATGAACTCCTATCGAAAAAAGAAAAGGAGATAGTGAATATATGTGATCAAGACGGTAAAATACTTTCAACAAAGGATTCTGCTAATTATATCAATGAATATTTTTTTTCTATCGGACGTAAGATACAAAATGAAATGCAAGATTTACAAAATGATATTAAAGTGGAAGAGATCCATCATACTATGAGCCTTCAAGAAATAAATATTGGAGATCTGCTAAATTTAATAAAAGAAATAAATACTTCCAAATCATCTGGTTGCACCAATATCAATATCAGACTATACAAGCAATTTTTTATGGCCTTACCTGAACAATTACTGTATATTATCAATTTATCGTTGAAGCAAGGAATCTTCCCCTTATCTTGGAAGAAGGCAATTGTTAAGCCAATTCCGAAAAAAACAAGAGTGATATATCCAGGTGATTCAAGACCTATAGCTCTAACACATATAGCTGGAAAATTAACAGAAAAAATTGTTGCTAAGCGAATTTGGGAACATTTGAATGAAAATTATATATTAACTGAAAACCAATATGGCTTTCGAAAAGAGAGAAGTACGCATGAAGCGCTGTATGAATTTATAAATGATATTGATATTAATAATAATAATAATAATTATACCATTGCGACCTACATAGATTTTTCCAAAGCTTTCGATAGTGTAAATCATCAAATATTACTAGAAAAACTTAAAGCTATAGGTCTGGATAAATTATCTCTAAAATGGTGTGAGTCATATCTTTCTGATAGAACCCAAGTGGTGAAAATTAAGAACAATTATTCTAACAGTCATGTAGTTGAATGTGGTGTGCCCCAAGGGTCAATCTTGGGGCCAATAATGTACCTTATTTTCTCTAACGACATCAAAAATCTAGAACTTGAGTCCAAGTATATTCTCTATGTGGACGACACGGTGTTATACTACTCAGGCAGTTGTTTAAAAGATCTAGAGAAAAAAATGAATCAGGACCTAGACACATTTTTTAAATGGTCAAGGAGAAATAAGATTTTAATCAACTTATCAAAAACCAAACTGATGTTATTCGGGGAGAAGAAAAGATATAACAGCCTAGTAAATATAAAAATTAATGATGTCAAAATTGATCAAGTTGATAACTATGTTTATCTTGGGATCAGTATTGATCGCCACCTAGATTTTAGAAACCAAAATGATATCATGATAAAATCACTTCAATACAGGATTTATCAGCTGTCATTAATTAGGAAAAATATGACACAAAAAAGTGCAATACAATTAGTTAAGGCAAATATACTGTCGATCATTGATTATTCTCTTCCCTATCTGAGTGGTTCACCAATGAAAGTCCTAGATAAAATTCAAAAAATACAGAATAAAGCCCTAAGAATAGCCCTTAACTGCCCACCATTAACATCAACGAATCTTATTCACCAACAAACCAATACTATGAGAATTGCTGAGCGAATATCTTTTCTTCTGTCCAAGATGGGATATATTAAAAAAACAAAACTCCAGAATAATGGTACTATACCGGTCGTTGTAAGAGCAACCAGATTATACGATGCCCCAATCCTCCCTATTTTTAGACCCATAAAAGAAAAAAATAGATCATCCCTCCATTACCAAGTAGCAAATACCTGGAACAATTTACCAATTAATATTAGAAACATACAAGATAAAGAGCACTTTAAAAATGAAATCAAAAGATACCACCTACAAAAAATCCAGTAAAATCTGATTGCTCGGTCTCTCACATGTGTCCGTTTAGCCTCAGAAATATAATGTAACAAGAGTAAGGAAACAATTCTTTTTCATTTTTCTTTTTTTCATTTATCATTATTTCTAAAATTCATTTTCTTCTTACTGTTTAATATGCGAAATACTGCTAATAATTGTTATAATGTTTGATTAGAAGCTCTGAGACCTTCTTTTGGTCTATATCGGTTCTATAATCTTCAATCCCTGTCACCAGAATCTGTTCTTTTTCTTAAAATTTTCTAATCATCACTAATTATATGTTATACTGCCATAGTACAATGCAGATTGCTTTGAAAAACGCCTAAATTAATTTTTAGGCGATAAGTACATCTGCAAATTTTTCTGTTAACGTGAAAATAAAATTCTTTAAAAAAAAAAAAAAAGACTTCCCACTCTGTTTAGCGATAAGTACATCTGCAAATTTTTCTGTTAACGTGAAAATAAAATTCTTTAAAAAAAAAAAAAAAGACTTCCCACTCTGTTTAGCGATACTGACTTTGTCGCTAAGCACAAGCGGTAAGGCGGAGCTGGTAAAGGTATCCATGTTGTCTCTTCAAAGTCTGTCGACCGAGTGACCGACCAAGGAGGCACACGTACTTATAGCTCGGCCAGGAGATCAGTTCGCCTTATCATGATTAATCCTGCCTTCAGTATTTACAACATGTAGTATTTACAACACGTAGTATTTACAAAAAACCACACAGGACACACAGCTTTACAAGTTACACACAGCACACACACACACACACACACAGCACACAGCACACAGCACACAGCACACAGCACACACATTATATACATTATTATATACAGTCCTTAAATAATAACTTATATCTAAGCGGTAAGCAGAGCAGGGGCGAAGGAAAGAAAAGAGCAAAGAAAGAAAAAAGAATAGAAAATCAGAAAAAAGATAAAGAGGATTCAAGAGGCGAAGCTTAAGCATTGCGTTGCAAGCAGCAAAAAGTCCGCCAAAAGTCACATATGTACAGCAGCAGGTCCAAAGTAAAGTCTATGTACAGCAAGCGGTAATGTACAGCGCGTCACCAGGCTGTGGTGGTAGAGGCCGAGGCGGTGGTGGTGGTGGTGGCTGTGGACCTGGTGGTGGTGGTGGCCCTCACACCGCTGGTGGTGGTGGTGGAGGCGGTGGTCTGCCTGGATCACTGGAGACCCTGGAGGGCTCCTGGAGGCTCCTGGCTGGGGGGCTTTCCCTAGGGCTCCTGGCAGGGGGCTTTCCCTGGAGGATCACGACACACTATAGCTATACTGAAAGTAAAAAAACATTTTTCAAAGTCTACCCTCGCAAAATATTTTCAAATATTAGTCAAATATTAGTCATAATCATAATTCAGCTACACCACATTCATAAATTCATAAATTCATAATGATATTCAAACACACAGGCTTCCATATTCATAATAATAATAATATTCATAATATTCACATATTCCATAATATTCACATATTCATAATAATAATTAATAATTTAACTTACACTCAGGAAGAACGGATAGCGTTGCTAAGTCCGGAACACCTTCCAATACTCTGGTTGTCTCCAGTCGGGCTCCAACAAACCAAAAAGAAAACGCAGTCTCTCCCGTTTCAGGGGAGAGAACTGCCATAGACCACCCTGGAATGGGAGGCATGGTCATACACATAATTCTGACTTCCTGCCAGAAAACTTCCAACTTAACGGTCAGCGGGTTAACGGACGTGTAGACCACCTTCACCCTCCACCCTGACAGCGTTTCCATATCCATTCTCTAAAATATAAAATCAAAAACTTAACATCAAGCCATTCATACATACACACAACCACTGGCCCTACCCACGGAGGGCACCACCCTCCTTGTTCGGTGGTGGTGTGCTTACGTGCAGAATCAAATTCACTCGATTTCAACATTTCACATCGATTCTACAACCATACACACCCGTTTCAATATAAATATAAATGAAAAACTTAACATCAAGCCCTATTGATACATACACACAACCACCAGCCCGACCCACGGAGGGCACCGCCCTCCTTGCTCGATTCAAATGGCGGTGTGCTTACGTGCAGAATCAAATTCACTTGATTTCAACATTTCACATCGATTCTACAACCCTACACACCAGTAAAACAGTTATTACAGGTTTCTTTACATGCTATACAACACATACTAACGTAATAACCATAAATCAAGCAATATAAACCAATACTTACTCTGTAATTCAAGGTATTCAACGTAAAATTATCCTGTCTGGAAAGCTAGCTTTCCAAATGACTCCAAAATGGCGGCTTCGTAAAAATTCGTAGAAATCTCAGCACAGATCGGAAGAAAACATAACCCTCTTTCATTCCAGTTCATTCCAGTCATTCAATCAATCTAAGCGACCCGGGCGCCTCTTCTAACGTCTGACCCCACGCTCGACGCTCGATCCCACACCGATCCTCGGCGCCGGGGCGACGCTCTGACAACTGATAAGCGACCGACACATGCAAAACTCGTATATGAATAAAGTTAAATGAAACACCTGGACCTGGACCTCCAGCAATGTCTCCATATTTCAAGAAGGAAAAAAACAACTATATTAGTAACATGTAAAACATGTAGATCCCTCAAGATTCAAGATTCCTACATGATTCCCCATGTGATCCCTACACAGTTCCACCGCTCAGCTAGTAGCAGCAGTACTAGTAGCTAGTAGTATATCAAAATTGGGGCACACGCACAATTGCGCTCTTTTACGCACGCCTAGCGCTCCTCCAACCAAACTCTCCTCCAACTCTCCTCCAACTCTCCACCATCCTCCCATTCCTCCCATTCCTCCCATTCCACCATTCCACCATCTCTCTCCCCATTCCACCCAAACAATGAACTAATAAAACTCACAACGCTACTTATACCTCACCAAGTTGTCATTGTGTTGTGAATCTTGCCTATGTTCTTTCCAGTGAGATTATCTGCCAGTGTTGCACTTTCTGTGTATCGACTCTGGATCTCTTCCAGGCTTAAATACTATCGATATTTAATAATAATATATTCGTGATCGTATAGGTTACTTCTCCGCATAAATATTAATCATATCTCTAGCAAGGGTAGTGGAGGAAAGAACTATGTCCATGTCAAAGGCCTAGGGTGAATAATATTCTATGTTTTAAATCCCTCCGGATAGAATAAAGTAAAGAGAGAATACTTTGCAAGTCCAGTTTTATTCCTGATCAATCCTTGAGGTGAGGTTGGGTCCTTGTTCCCAACCTGACAATACATGAAGCTCAATGTAAAGGTCATGAATATCATAGCAAGTAACATAAGGTATGTACAATATGAATGAGGAATATATAAATAAATACAATGAGCAAATAAGTACAACCTTCATCATAAATTAGAGTAATATATAACATAAGAGGTGGTCGAAGTCTGGAAGCTCTATCATTAACCAATAATTAGTTATAACATAATGAACTAATATAAGCAGAGAATAGCAGCAGTCCTGAACATGTAGCCCCTAGTGGCATCCGGAGGTACCACAGGGGGTCCCGGAGCTTTCCCGGAGGTTGCCCGGAGCTTTCCCGGAGGTTGCCTGGAGCTTTCCCGGAGGTTGCCCGGAGCTTCATAGAGTCGTCATATATACTTCACAGGATCGTTACACTCCCCCCCAACCAAGGGAAATAAAATTTTGCAAGGAGGCAGAACATATTCCACGAGTTGTGAAATTTTATTGCATTAATTAATAACTTGTCCATGTAATAACGATCCAACAATAACAGTCATAGCTTAATTGAAGCTCTGTTAAAGGATGTATGGAGGTACCATTGATGGAATCAGCTCCTCCTTCTTAGAGTTGTTGAATCCCAGAAATTTGCTGCTCACAAAGTCCACATTATGATATAGGCAATTGTCCATCTCCCGATTGGTCATCAGTTGAAGCATCAGATCTCTGACAGAGTCCTGAGATGTGCTCTTCTTTTCATCTTAATCTTGTCCTTTCCGATTAATCTTGATGTTCCTTCTTTTTTTTTCTTTTATCAATTCCTTCCTATTATACCGACACACATGCTTCTCCCATTATACTTTATTGTCCTTAATGCATGAAAGCATTGCCTAATAGATCCAGATCTGAAGGCCAGGTGTAGAGAAGATTCCAAGTGATTTCCTAAGTCCTGAATGCCGGTAAATGACCTGTCTCATTTATGCATGGAAACACACATATATCATTCCATCATTCCTTCTCTTGTTAGTTGGTCCATATTCCATATGATAGGATTCCAAGCATCCTCCTCCAAGGGCCTGCAAGTGATACAAGGATTGTTCCTAGCTTTCTTGATGATTTGTTCCCCTCTATCATTTCCAGCGAACTATCCACTGTGCAGTTGACAATTCTACAATTATCCGAATCATTGACAAAATCCACACATTTGGTATCCAGAATAGATGTGAGATATCTCAATATATTTCCTGAAATCCAAGGTTCTTCAAAGACAGAAAAGGATCCTGATCGTCTCTCCAAGCAAACTCAAGTCTCTTCTGCAATGGCCAGAATAAAAGTTCTGAAATATCCTATCCATATGAGATATGAAAAATCCTAGGAACTTCTGGTTTTCCTGAATAGTATTCTTCTAATTGGCCTCAATTTCAAACCAAATTTTGGATCCTGTCCAGATTTTTGTTGTTGCTCCTGATTTCTGTCATTGACAACATATAACTATCTCATCCAGGAGACCATGAATTGATTCCAGCAGAATTCTAGGAACATGTTTCCTACCATCTCGATTCCAAACCCGAAGTAGAACAGTACATATTTTCCCCTAATGTTCAAAGGCTTGTGTCTATCAATATCAATCATCCATGTAGACTAATTTTGTTCTTTTTATATTCCTCCTGAAGCATTGTCTTCCTGTCCAGCAATTGCTGAGGGTCCAGCATTGATGTGATGTGTCATGAAATTCTATCATTTCCAGATTATATCCGGGCCCTCTGAACCACATGAAGATGTTCCATTAGATTGAGACCAATGTAAACATTGTCATATTTATGCACTATTTAGGATAAATATCAAGGAATATTCGATTTGCTGAGTGTATTCCAGAGATCCAATTGATGGTAGCTCTTCAATGTAATGAAGCAAACCCATCCACAATTGTCCATCCTTGTCATCTCTTAGAGGGAATTTACTCTCTATCCTGAGGTTCCTCACAGGGTGTACAGAGTTCCTCTGGTTGTTGTTTCTTTTTATTATCATATTCCCCTCCTCCTGCTCTTCATTGTTTTTTTCTTTTCTCCGGACATCTATGTGTTTCTTGATACCAGAATTCTATGAATTCTCTAACATACTTCGCACAGGAGAGAGGATCCATGAATATCCCTAAGCAGAAAACTTGTTATGTAATCCTCCTGATGGGTCTCCAACTGATCCATTTGATGGAAATTCCACCTGTAAATACCATGTCCTTGCAATAGGATTTTAAATACATTTACAGTCCTCTTCTGAGGAAGTCTAACATATTGTTAGAGAAAATAACAATAGAAGAATAGTTAATATTCTCATCTGAAAGAGATGAAAAATTAAAAAAAATATCTCATGGTTTCAAAATTGGCCGTTAATCCACCATTTACAAGCATTCCTCTATGTGTCTCACCAAGAGCTTCTTTACGTGTATATAACTTCTACTGGCAACAATGAATATATCAAATGTCATCTCCAGCCTTCCTATGGATTAATGTATTGGAGAATTATCCAAACCAGAGAAGCCATATCTTGAGGGAGCCCTAATCACCCTAATTTTTAGTTCTCCTGGCATTTTCTGGCGATTCAATATCCACTCCCTTGGTTTCTCTTTTTGCAGAACAAGAATTTAATACCTCTTGCTGCCCAGGACAAGGTGAGGCTTTTTAGATAATCCACATGCACTTTCGCCATTTATTTCATGCCTATCCAGATGAGATATGTCCATTCCTTTAGTTTTTCAACCATCGGAAACAGACCTTCCCTCCATCCACAAAGTAGTTTTCCAGTTTACACCAAAAAGACCACTTTGAAGAGAACTATGAAGCATGCAGAATGGTTATGACCTGACCCAGTTAGGTGCCAAAATCATGTCTATATTATGAAGATCCTTCCTCAACCCCACACAGAGAATCCCATGTTGTAGGTACATCCGAGGCATCAAAGCATATAATTTCTTAAAATCCCTAGATTCCATCTGCAACTTCACCAAGTTTCATTGCTAGACATGAATTCGTAAAAAGTTCTCCTTCCCTCTCTATTGACTCCTCCTGATCCTATACACCATGTCCATTGTCATTTGGAAATCCAAGCCCAGGATTCCTGATCCCCTGTGTATGTTTCCAACGTAGAATCTCCAGACATGCGAATTTTCTCCGAAGCCCAGAATGGGAATTTGCCACACCTGAGAGCTTCATGTTGCTTCCATTTGCAGCAACTACTCTATCATTGGTAGGATACAACTGTGGGCGCATTTTACATGAAGAACAACTTTCCTCACTAATAATGCGTATGGATGCTCCTGTATCTACCAAAAGATGGTGCAAATCTCCTCCGAAAGAAGCAAAAGAAGCTCCTTTCAAATTAGGCAGATAATAAATATTTCCCTCCTCATTTCCTTTCACCAGTAATAAATCAAGTGCTTCAGGGGGTGTACCTTCCCCTAATAAAGGGGGTCCTGAGGAATCATTTACATCTACCACTGTATGTTGGGGGGAGCCATTTTGGGCCTAGGTGGCTAGACTGCTGGCCCTATCCAGTCCAACCACTATTCGTTTCCCCCACTTTTCCCCAGTTCCGAGCAACCATTCACTGCATGGTCTGATGCATAACTAGCTTTGGCCGCAAGGAAGCGATGGCGTAAAAAAGTAGTGTCCGGTGGTATCACACCATTTGCAAAAGGGAGTTTGCAAACCCACATTCTTCCAATTCCCTCCTTTTCTATTATTGAAAAATCTCCTTTTATCTCCAATAGCATCAATTCTCAATTCCTCCTCATCTGATCCTTCATTTTTGTATTCTGATCCAGCAGAAACAATAGACAATGTGGTTGAGATGTCCGGACTGGTATCCACTTCGAATAGGCTCTTAATACCACTTCTGCATTTGTTATATAGATCCAATGCATTAACAATGATATTGATTGCCTGACAATTGTTTTGTGATGTAGAAGGTATTCCTCTATCATCAGGAGTGCCTCCTCCACAGATCCAGTACAAGATGGTAATGAGATCTGGATATATGTGTTCCCTCCACAGAGTGAAAACCATTGGCAACACTAGATGCTTTTCCCTTATATCCTGAGAATATGACTCCTTTCCTTGTGTCCATAATCCAATTATTAGCTATGCTAAAATTCTCAAATTGTACCATATATTGGTACCATTCCTTGCCTTCAAAAGCCAGAAGCATTGAGCATTTGGGTATTATTTAAGTCACTGAAGAGGACTTGAGGAATTCAAAGGAATCCCTCATGTATAGCGGGTATATTTCCTCCTTTCCCCTCCGATGAAAGGAATAGATCCAATTCCTGGACATTAGTATTTAATTTATCCTGAAGGGCAGTGAATTTTCCATCCAATATATTTTTTTTTTTTTTTTTTTTAATTTCCAACGCAAAATGATATCTTTTAATGCAGCATCCATGTCATTCCAATTGATCCCAGTCATAACACCATCGTCCAAGTCTGTCATCATGTTTCATTCGGTCCATGAAACAAAATACACATAGACAAAAAAGAGATTTCCATCTGAAAGTGCATATCAGGAGATATCCAGGGGGAAAAAAACAAGTCCCAATATATATAATGCAAGAAAAGGGCTATCTGCTCCCATTTGAAAGTGGGTATTCCACCATCCAAAGGATATGCATAATACTGAAGTCACTTGGTACTATCCTCTTAGGAAGGACACAGCTAGCTCGTGTCCGATTGAATTAAATAGTATTATAAAATATTGTGAAAACAATAGTCAATTCTATGAAATGTCCGATGAGATCCTCAGTATCCTTGTATATTGAAACCAATGTCCCGGAGCTCCGGGCAGAAATGATCCGGAGGTCCGGGTCTCCTATGGTTCGGATATTCCTAAGTCCTCCCGGTAAAATAAGAAAATGTTAAAAATATGGCCTATGATATTTCCAATCCAGTAAAGACAATGTCAATGCCCCTTGAACACATCTGAGAAAATCCAGTTGGATATCATGTATCATATATACATGTACTCCAGCAGATCTAGGAGCTCCAGATCCATGTGCTCCGGATCCAGGTGCTCCACGTCCATGTGCTCCGGATCCAGGTGCTCCAGATCCAGGCTATCTCAGAATTATTCCAAGAACAATGTCATTCCAAATCCAGCATAGACAACCTCAGAATTCTAGGAATTCATACCTAAGTACCATTCCTTCACTCTCACGGCACCAGTGTTGTGAATCTTGCCTATGTTCTTTCCAGTGAGATGATCTGCCAGTGTTGCACTTTCTGTGTATCGACTCTGGATCTCTTCCAGGCTTAAATACTATCGATATTTAATAATAATATATTCGTGATCGTATAGGTTACTTCTCCGCATAAATATTAATCATATCTCTAGCAAGGGTAGTGGAGGAAAGAACTATGTCCATGTCAAAGGCCTAGGGTGAATAATATTCTATGTTTTAAATCCCTCCGGATAGAATAAAGTAAAGAGAGAATACTTTGCAAGTCCAGTTTTATTCCTGATCAATCCTTGAGGTGAGGTTGGGTCCTTGTTCCCAACCTGACAATACATGAAGCTCAATGTAAAGGTCATGAATATCATAGCAAGTAACATAAGGTATGTACAATATGAATGAGGAATATATAAATAAATACAATGAGCAAATAAGTACAACCTTCATCATAAATTAGAGTAATATATAACATAAGAGGTGGTCGAAGTCTGGAAGCTCTATCATTAACCAATAATTAGTTATAACATAATGAACTAATATAAGCAGAGAATAGCAGCAGTCCTGAACATGTAGCCCCTAGTGGCATCCGGAGGTACCACAGGGGGTCCCGGAGCTTTCCCGGAGGTTGCCCGGAGCTTTCCCGGAGGTTGCCTGGAGCTTTCCCGGAGGTTGCCCGGAGCTTCATAGAGTCGTCATATATACTTCACAGGATCGTTACACTCCCCCCCAACCAAGGGAAATAAAATTTTGCAAGGAGGCAGAACATATTCCACGAGTTGTGAAATTTTATTGCATTAATTAATAACTTGTCCATGTAATAACGATCCAACAATAACAGTCATAGCTTAATTGAAGCTCTGTTAAAGGATGTATGGAGGTACCATTGATGGAATCAGCTCCTCCTTCTTAGAGTTGTTGAATCCCAGAAATTTGCTGCTCACAAAGTCCACATTATGATATAGGCAATTGTCCATCTCCCGATTGGTCATCAGTTGAAGCATCAGATCTCTGACAGAGTCCTGAGATGTGCTCTTCTTTTCATCTTAATCTTGTCCTTTCCGATTAATCTTGATGTTCCTTCTTTTTTTTTCTTTTATCAATTCCTTCCTATTATACCGACACACATGCTTCTCCCATTATACTTTATTGTCCTTAATGCATGAAAGCATTGCCTAATAGATCCAGATCTGAAGGCCAGGTGTAGAGAAGATTCCAAGTGATTTCCTAAGTCCTGAATGCCGGTAAATGACCTGTCTCATTTATGCATGGAAACACACATATATCATTCCATCATTCCTTCTCTTGTTAGTTGGTCCATATTCCATATGATAGGATTCCAAGCATCCTCCTCCAAGGGCCTGCAAGTGATACAAGGATTGTTCCTAGCTTTCTTGATGATTTGTTCCCCTCTATCATTTCCAGCGAACTATCCACTGTGCAGTTGACAATTCTACAATTATCCGAATCATTGACAAAATCCACACATTTGGTATCCAGAATAGATGTGAGATATCTCAATATATTTCCTGAAATCCAAGGTTCTTCAAAGACAGAAAAGGATCCTGATCGTCTCTCCAAGCAAACTCAAGTCTCTTCTGCAATGGCCAGAATAAAAGTTCTGAAATATCCTATCCATATGAGATATGAAAAATCCTAGGAACTTCTGGTTTTCCTGAATAGTATTCTTCTAATTGGCCTCAATTTCAAACCAAATTTTGGATCCTGTCCAGATTTTTGTTGTTGCTCCTGATTTCTGTCATTGACAACATATAACTATCTCATCCAGGAGACCATGAATTGATTCCAGCAGAATTCTAGGAACATGTTTCCTACCATCTCGATTCCAAACCCGAAGTAGAACAGTACATATTTTCCCCTAATGTTCAAAGGCTTGTGTCTATCAATATCAATCATCCATGTAGACTAATTTTGTTCTTTTTATATTCCTCCTGAAGCATTGTCTTCCTGTCCAGCAATTGCTGAGGGTCCAGCATTGATGTGATGTGTCATGAAATTCTATCATTTCCAGATTATATCCGGGCCCTCTGAACCACATGAAGATGTTCCATTAGATTGAGACCAATGTAAACATTGTCATATTTATGCACTATTTAGGATAAATATCAAGGAATATTCGATTTGCTGAGTGTATTCCAGAGATCCAATTGATGGTAGCTCTTCAATGTAATGAAGCAAACCCATCCACAATTGTCCATCCTTGTCATCTCTTAGAGGGAATTTACTCTCTATCCTGAGGTTCCTCACAGGGTGTACAGAGTTCCTCTGGTTGTTGTTTCTTTTTATTATCATATTCCCCTCCTCCTGCTCTTCATTGTTTTTTTCTTTTCTCCGGACATCTATGTGTTTCTTGATACCAGAATTCTATGAATTCTCTAACATACTTCGCACAGGAGAGAGGATCCATGAATATCCCTAAGCAGAAAACTTGTTATGTAATCCTCCTGATGGGTCTCCAACTGATCCATTTGATGGAAATTCCACCTGTAAATACCATGTCCTTGCAATAGGATTTTAAATACATTTACAGTCCTCTTCTGAGGAAGTCTAACATATTGTTAGAGAAAATAACAATAGAAGAATAGTTAATATTCTCATCTGAAAGAGATGAAAAATTAAAAAAAATATCTCATGGTTTCAAAATTGGCCGTTAATCCACCATTTACAAGCATTCCTCTATGTGTCTCACCAAGAGCTTCTTTACGTGTATATAACTTCTACTGGCAACAATGAATATATCAAATGTCATCTCCAGCCTTCCTATGGATTAATGTATTGGAGAATTATCCAAACCAGAGAAGCCATATCTTGAGGGAGCCCTAATCACCCTAATTTTTAGTTCTCCTGGCATTTTCTGGCGATTCAATATCCACTCCCTTGGTTTCTCTTTTTGCAGAACAAGAATTTAATACCTCTTGCTGCCCAGGACAAGGTGAGGCTTTTTAGATAATCCACATGCACTTTCGCCATTTATTTCATGCCTATCCAGATGAGATATGTCCATTCCTTTAGTTTTTCAACCATCGGAAACAGACCTTCCCTCCATCCACAAAGTAGTTTTCCAGTTTACACCAAAAAGACCACTTTGAAGAGAACTATGAAGCATGCAGAATGGTTATGACCTGACCCAGTTAGGTGCCAAAATCATGTCTATATTATGAAGATCCTTCCTCAACCCCACACAGAGAATCCCATGTTGTAGGTACATCCGAGGCATCAAAGCATATAATTTCTTAAAATCCCTAGATTCCATCTGCAACTTCACCAAGTTTCATTGCTAGACATGAATTCGTAAAAAGTTCTCCTTCCCTCTCTATTGACTCCTCCTGATCCTATACACCATGTCCATTGTCATTTGGAAATCCAAGCCCAGGATTCCTGATCCCCTGTGTATGTTTCCAACGTAGAATCTCCAGACATGCGAATTTTCTCCGAAGCCCAGAATGGGAATTTGCCACACCTGAGAGCTTCATGTTGCTTCCATTTGCAGCAACTACTCTATCATTGGTAGGATACAACTGTGGGCGCATTTTACATGAAGAACAACTTTCCTCACTAATAATGCGTATGGATGCTCCTGTATCTACCAAAAGATGGTGCAAATCTCCTCCGAAAGAAGCAAAAGAAGCTCCTTTCAAATTAGGCAGATAATAAATATTTCCCTCCTCATTTCCTTTCACCAGTAATAAATCAAGTGCTTCAGGGGGTGTACCTTCCCCTAATAAAGGGGGTCCTGAGGAATCATTTACATCTACCACTGTATGTTGGGGGGAGCCATTTTGGGCCTAGGTGGCTAGACTGCTGGCCCTATCCAGTCCAACCACTATTCGTTTCCCCCACTTTTCCCCAGTTCCGAGCAACCATTCACTGCATGGTCTGATGCATAACTAGCTTTGGCCGCAAGGAAGCGATGGCGTAAAAAAGTAGTGTCCGGTGGTATCACACCATTTGCAAAAGGGAGTTTGCAAACCCACATTCTTCCAATTCCCTCCTTTTCTATTATTGAAAAATCTCCTTTTATCTCCAATAGCATCAATTCTCAATTCCTCCTCATCTGATCCTTCATTTTTGTATTCTGATCCAGCAGAAACAAGTGGTCGAAGTCTGGAAGCTCTATCATTAACCAATAATTAGTTATAACATAATGAACTAATATAAGCAGAGAATAGCAGCAGTCCTGAACATGTAGCCCCTAGTGGCATCCGGAGGTACCACGGGGGGTCCCGGAGCTTTCCCGGAGGTTGCCCGGAGCTTTCCCGGAGGTTGCCCGGAGCTTTCCCGGAGGTTGCCCGGAGCTTCATAGAGTCGTCATATATACTTCACAGGATCGTTACAATTGTACCACTTTAATAAATAACATTATCTCTCTCTCTCTCCTGCACACCTGTTCCTCCTCCTTCCAACAACCAGGCGCCCCCCCATCATCATCATAATAATCATAACCAACAACCAGGCGCCCCCCATAATAATCATAACCAACAACCAGGCGCCCCCCATAATCATAATAATCATAACCAGGGACACATAATAACCAAGGGGCCCCCACCCTTATCACCACTTCGACATAACAGGACACACTTCGAACACAGGACACAGAAAAGGAGCAAGTAGGTCAAAACACTTATAAGCAGGGGATAGGGGCTTGGCAGCCATCTTGGACTTCGACCACAGAGCGAGCAAGGGGCTAGGGGCTTGGCAGCCATCTTGAATTACTCCAAAAAGGTCGCCTGTGCTATTCTTTAACTACTACTTCTGTTGGTATAGCTAATATGGATTCCAGCCATTCATCTTTACGCACCATTGGTGTTGGAGGTCATGCAATTTTTTCCTGATATAGACCCATGCATTTTACACAGAGGTAGCAATACAATGACTGGTACCACACCCATTGCCCAACCAGTCCCAATGCCAAGGACGGTATTTCCATGTCCTCAAGATCGTTCTTGAGGCAGTTGACATGTCCTGCTACAACCAAGTCCAGTAGCGTGTACACGTCACCTCTTAATCTTTTAAAGTGAAGGGTAGGCAAGTCAAGTTCCTTATACATATCTAAGGACTTTGTCACTCACCTTTGAAGGTTCTTCAGAGTATTGATATTAACCATGTACTCAGGGTTCTGAACCCCTCATGGAAACCAGTTTATTATATATGGATACATTTTAAACTAATCGATGCAGCTTAGATAGACCTTTCATGGGACATATCCATATAATATACGGCTAGAGCGATTTCTAGGAAAGGAGGTAGAAAAGAAATGGTAGAAAGAAGGTTTTCTTTGTCCGGAATGTTCTCGGAATTTGTTGAATTACAAACTACTTTACTCATCTGTAGATGTCAATCCCCCTCTCTGGATGTCGTCGTATGTGGTTTGTGAGGGTATTTGGGGTGAAAATGTGATTTTGAAGCCTTTTATAAATTGCGATCTCTACACTCTATTTATAGCCTGGGAAAGCCCCTGTGAGATACTACGTCATTTCCCACAACCTACGTCCAGGGGGACCTAACTGGCCAATTCCACCAATTTGACAACATTTGGCCCCAAACCGTGGAAAGTGATTAAATTGGCTTAATGCAAATAAATTACTATCAGTTAGATGATTACATGAATATTACAGGAAAATGGGTTTTGTAGACAGGGTCAATAAACTGTCCCCCCTGCCGCTGCCATTATCATTACCATTACTGGAATGGTTATTTGGCTATAACTTTCCTTCTAATGCGGATATTTTCACAAACTAAAAAGTGCTGTCACCCTTATGTAGAGGCCTCTCAAGTACAATATAGTTTACAACATTATTTGCATATTTGTTTTATTCATTTTTAATTTAAATCCTCATTTATGTACAAATATGTACCATTATTCGACATGCTATTTTTGGAATTTTTTTCATATTCGGTATCTATTTTTCGACCCGCTGGAAAAGATTTACTAATAATCAGAATGGTTCCAAACTTGGCAGTTTAATGCACATATATAAGGTTGATAGATACTAACAAATCAACTGATTAATGTAACATCGGAGATAGGGTTCCCTGGAAAAGATTTACTAATAATCAGAATGGTTCCAAACTTGGCAGTTTAATGCACATATATATAAGGTTGATAGATACTAACAAATCAACTGATTAATGTAACATCGGAGATAGGGTTGGGAGAGAAAAAGAGGTATGAAAGACAGAGAAGAGGGGGAGGGAAAAGAGGGAGAGGGGGAAGTGTGGGGAGAGAGGGTGACTGTCCGGAGGACGGGTACTTTGCTAGTACTTTTATATAGCTAAAACACAAAATGGCCACCCTATGGGCAGAAATCCACCCACATAACCCACTTTTATGCAGAGGAAAAAATAATTTTGTCAAATAGAGTTTACTCAGCATTGTACAAAACATCAAATTATTATAACATGTGTCTGAAATAATGCTCCTATCTATTGGCTATAAATACATAAAAAATATAGTGTTTGGAAATATTGCTAATTTCTTTTAATTCATTTTTTCTTATGGGAAATTTTAACATTGCCATCCCGATGCACTTTTAAAGGGTTCAGCTAGGGATCAAAAATAATTATCTAGTGAGATTTTATTTCTGATATGTAATCTCAAACAACTTTATTCTGAATACAAACATTGAATAATTGCATATCAGAAAAACTGTTTCAATGAGATATGAATCATTAAAAAAAGGTCATGTTGGGGAAGTTTAAACATTGCCAACCTAACGACATTCATTATAAAAATGTGTCTACACAATTATTGATTATCAAATGAAACTTTGTCAATTTAAAGCATCTAATATGATGTTCATGTCATAGAATTTTTAATTTCAACCTAACATTTTTTCTGTTATTTTTGGACTGATTTAAGCTGGGGTTGGCCCGGATGCATTAATGGGCTGGCAACATAAAACATTGGAAGAGAACAATTTCAGTTGAGATAATGAAATTGGATATAATGAGAATAATGTATTTTTGCTACAAGAATACCAAAATATTGGTTTTGAGAAATCAAGAATATTTGACAAGGATTAGAACAAGGCCATGCCCTTAAACTTTGGGTGTCAAAGAGTTAAGATGATTTTCAAATAAAGTGCCTTGAAATAGAAAAATTCAAAATAAAATCAATTTTGATCTTATTATATAGCTTGAAACGTTAGCTTAATGATACGATAATAAACAAAAATATTGAAATTTAAAAAATAACCCTCATTACCTCTACAATATTTCTATCCAAAGGCATTGGGGTGGCAACATTAGAAAATGCAGTTTTTAAAATTAGTGTGCCCAATTTTTGTTATGAACCCTTCATTATATGTACAATGATATCTGTAAATGGCAAATAGTTTCAATGCATTTAAAATTTTAGCAAAAAATACCCTCTGTGTACCCGATTTGTGAGAACTGACCATATATATTATGAAGAGAAGTGGTCATGGAACTGACCCCTGTGGGACTACACAGACTTGATCTTGTGTAAAAGCCTTTTATGTGATATGTTCCATTACTACATCCTAAACTATAGCCTCCATAACTGTGCACAATATGCAAATCAGGCTTAATGCGTTTGGGTATTATACCACTGCCAAACCTCTCTGCACATGTGCAATTCATTAGACCCACGTCCATTGGCAGGCAGAAAACTAACCTTAACATAGTGGTTGATAATCTTGCCTTATTTGTTGGACACAAAGCAAAATTTATTGCTGGTATATGTTGGCAAAATTTGACACCTATAGTGAAAGTATCAGGGCCCTGGAAAAGTGCCTGCCTTGACTCTGAGCTAGGATGAGCTAAATGAATTTGTAGAGTAGCCTATTGACATTCTGGGACTTCAGGGGTTTTTTAATACAGAGATTTCAATGTTGTGGATCATAGTTCTAATAATGGGGTCTGGATATTTAATTATGATGTTATACCTAATTAATGATAACCTTTTTTAAAAGGGGGAGTTGGGCTGGGGGGGGTGCTGCAAACATGACGTCATTTTTTATCAGTTTTAAGGGGGGGTCTGGCACAGTGTGACGAAACATGACATGGGGGGGAGGGGGGGTCAAGAATGGCCAAAAAAAGCATGACGTCATTTGTGGATGGCCCCAAAGTTGTTACAACGTGATTGTTGTAGTTAAAACTGCCCTGAGAAATGGAGGAAAGGAGAGGGTGGGAGGGAAAGATAGAGGGCGTGAGGTTATTTGGTTTGTCTGGCAGTGGTACTTGTATCATATTCACATATGAAGGTGGAGAGAAGGAGGACGGGGGTAGGAGAGAGGTGGAGAGGAGGAAGGGGGGCGGGTAGGCGGTAGGAGAAGGGTAGGCTGGCATAGAAGTAGGGAGCGAAGCGGCAGGAGGAAGAGAGAGAATGGCGGCCATATTGGAATTTATCAAAACCAAAGTATTGTTTGTGGTATTTGTTTTTAAAAAAATATCATTTGCCTCTATGAGTGTAAAAATAGGCCTCTTACTAAGCACAGTTTCAACCCTCAAAATCAGGTTACTTTTACAATCTGGTTCTGGGGAAAACTTTAAATTTTTTATAAATCATAGAAAATAACAATATTAACCTATCTCTTCATACTATACATCATTTGAAAGGCCTATTTATGAACTTTACTTTGTTTAATATACACTAAGCTGTATAATGGGTATTTAGGATGTTAGGTTAAAAAAATATACTGTTCATATACTGGTCATCTTGAAAATTGTAAAAAATACAGAGAAATATTGCTTAAATATTGATATCAGCATATCAAATGGAAGCTTATTTTATGTGCTACATAGGTTGTAATGATCACTTTGATGTCTGGGTTATAATTTCTGAGTTACAGAAGTTGTTTGTCAGGTTATTTGAGGAAAACAGGATTTGGTCAAAAGTTTCTAATTTTTGAAAAATCATAAAAAATTATCATACCCATGTATATATATCAATGATACATCATTGGAAAGGTCTTTTTATTACCTTTAATCGATTTAATATAGACTAAGCTGTATTATGAATATATTAGACGCCAGCATCAGAAACACAAAAAATGGTGGATAAAAGCGCCCCCTGGCAGCAGCCATTTTGCAAATTTGAGTGGCTAACGGGCTTTTTTTAATCAGACCCCCCATAGGTACATTTGTGCAAAGTTTGTTGCTTTTATCACAAAATGAACAATTCAACCCTATATTGGACTTAGTATCTCCTTGGAGTAAAATACTGTATTTTACTCCAAGGTATCTCCCACTAGAGAGAGAGAGACTGCGGAGGAGAAAAGTTCTCATCTCCACCCATTAGTGCATTATCTGTACCTATTGTCACGCAGAGATGCCAAGTGTCCCGATTTGTCCGGGACAGTCCCGGAAATCAGCCCTGTGTCCCGCGTCCCGCCCGCAGGCAACTTTGTCCCGGAAAAATGTAATTTTGACCAGATAATATTTAACCCCTAAAAGTACTTAAAATGCACCAAAGAGCAAGTAAAATCTCATAGCTTCTGGGGCCCTAGGCGGGCCCCAGACCCCATGCCTCATGGGTTGAGATAGGCCTACAGTACAATTAAGTTGTCCTCAAAGCTATGTTCACAAATTGAAAGGGAAGTAACGAAATTCCAAACACAATTACCTACATAAAGGTATTCAAAATATAATTAATCCATGTATATCATTGGAAGTGTGTGGGGGTTGGGAGTGGATATATAATAAATATTTAGGCTAGGTCACAAAAATAAATCCTCAATCCATTACCAGGTTGCATTTACCTGGAATAATCTACCTGTCAAAATTCGAAATATTCAAGATCATGACCAAATTAAAAATGAAATTATAAAAACATTACTTAGGAAAAAATCAGTAATCTGCTTGCTCGGTCGACATCTCTCTCTAATGTCCGTCTGTCCTCAAGAACTGTGTGATAATATAGTAAGGAAACATGTTTTCTCATCTACCATTATTTCTCCTTTTCATTCCTTCATACTAATATGCGAATAATTTAATTCAGTTCTAGACAAAAACATGTAAAATTTAATTTGAGATCTTGGCACTCAGTCGCCTGAATTTGTTTTTGAATATGCATATCTTTTTCGTACTATATATAGTATATTATGTCAATATAGATATGGGCCGATTGCCTTGAAAATCGCCTGAAATTACTTTTAGGCGAAGTGTTTGTCTGCAAATTTTCTGTTAAATGTGAAAATATAATTCTTTAAAAAAATAAAAAAAATAAATAGGCCTACTCCAAAGCCACCGTTCTTCATGTAAAACTAAAAGTAAAAATCTGTAAAATTACAAGTCTATATTTTTAGTTTTTTTATGTGAATCAGAGTAAGAAGTTTATATTATCATTTGGACAATATTTAACCCCCAAAAATGCTTAAAATGCACCAGAGAGCAAAGAACATCCTCTGGCTTCTGGGGCCCTAGGCGGGCCAAGATATGAGGTTATAAAGGTGGTCCACATATGGTTGGTCATTGTGGTTTTGCTGCATGTTTGGTGTTGGTGTGTTTATGAGATGACAGGGTGACAAGAAGGTGTTAAAATAATACATTTAAAGTTCTAATTCTGTACCGATCCTCACAGCTTTTCTACTGCCGACAGATATATGTATATATGTGTACTTTCAAACGATTTCTCGGTATTATTCTAAACATTCTCTCTTGTTCTGATTGCAACGGCGGAGAAGGTTGTCTAAGGTAATACATAATAAATGAGTCTATAAGAACAAACAAAGCTGGATTTAATACATGTGTCTAATTTAATAATTAATGCAGCAGTGGTATATATACCCCAGTAAGAAGGGAAAGTTAGTTAGAGGACAGGATCAGAAGTCAGTTAGTCTGTCTGTAACAAAGGAGTTCTACTGAATACACCTGCCACGCTCACCAGTACATCTACAGTCCTTGCATTGGTTTTAAAATAGTGAACATATTGTTGTGTGAGTTTTATTTCATTCTGCTGTTTGCTGAGCGTTTCTCCTGACCATTTGGAATCGTGGACATTATTAATATGTCTCGCCGATTATCATTATATATATATAAGAGTATAGATCACAATACTAGTATGGTTTAGCGGGAGCTATCCCCATACTCTCACAATTGGAATATTAGAACATTTTTATTCAGTTTTTTTAATAAGATATGGACTCAGTTATTCCTTAGAACAACGAGAGTGGACCACTCTCATTGCTTAGAAGTAATATAATATTACTCCAAGATCACACCAAAGACGCACCATGTGGTGCACAATTAAAGATAAACTCCAGTCACCACAAGAGGACATAAATGAATGAATAAAGACGGATCCCTATCTCAACAACCCCTCCCCCTCCCCAATTAATAAACCGAGGTTGTAACGGTGGTGGTTGGGGTTGGGAGGCCTCTGTTCATTGTGGTTTGGTTGCATGCTTAGAGTACATCTATGGATATAAAACATGTGTTTTACTATAAGCTGTATGCTACAACTCATTTATTTGGTGATCACTTTCTGAGGTTGTCATTAGGCCATTATCAAATTTTCATCATGTTATCCAATAGTTATCATTTTTCTGTCATTGAATGAAGATGGTTGAAGGATGAAAAGCCCAAAATATTAGCTCTTAAATCTTAAAATTCTGGGAACTAGAGGTGATACAAGTTTTTCCATTGAAATATAGAGATAGATTACGAATGACACCCCCTGAAGATTAAATATAGGATATTTCAATATATTAAATTGAAAATGTCCGATTTTTAATTATTCAAAACCATTTAGAAGCGCTTAATTGTGTTCATAATGTTGAAAAAAAGTTTTTGTTATTTTTATTTTTTATCCTGTGTGAGTATTTAAAGATCGTTGCAACCTACTATTCCTTGAGTTTACCTTGGTAACCTTCTTCTCATTTTTTCACTATACCCCACATGTCATGAAGAGTAAATGTCTAAATCTATCATAAAAGTTTATGATTGGGTCTACAAATAGGTGAAAACGATTTGTACCTAGTACAAATTATCGCGATAGATTACATATACAATTTAATCACATGTATAAGAGAAATAACAATATATCTGAGTATTTTGGTCGATGTTACCTATCAAGACATAGACAATGATCAATTATGCCAAAGATGGTAGCTTATACTTTATTATTTATTCATCAAACGTGGCTATTTGTCATGCCTCATTGGAATTCAATACAAATACAATTTATGGATCTGTAATTGCTCTAGGAGCGTTAGAAATTGTTGTAGAATCAAGAAAATTGGGGATAATTTATGAAACACATTTTGTCACATATTGCCGAAATATCTTTTATTAATCTTTAACACAAAAAAAGATATGTAGGAAAAACGTGTCATTCGTAATCTATCGCTTAGAGTAAAATTGGGGGGATTTTGTCATGAACAATTGAGCCTGGTGACTTCTTATCTGATGATGATAAAATGATATTTGTTGCTATGCATTAACAAGCCCTTCCAGTATATTTTGAGCATATTTCATTGTTTTAAAATGTTCTCAGATGATAAATATCTTTGCAATAATGAAATATTTAGGGTCTGCATTCGTAATCTATCGCTGGTAAATTCTGGCTACTGCAGAGATATCCCACATGCAAAAAATAAGAAATTATAGTAGAGGTAGAGGGGTCTATAGCATGTTTATCTCAAGAAAATATGAAGGCCGTACCATCTATATATTTCCATTTACAGCCAAAAATGCAAAAAAGTAGGTTTTGGCCCCGATTTCACTGGAATCGACCATATGCATAATGATTAATGTATATACATTAAATAAGAGTTGTTATTGCGTCGGGGTGGGTGCAGGTCCACCTAAGCATGCTGTGGCAGGCAAATAAAACTCTGCACCGACATCCCATCCCCGCCACAACCCTCCGCCCCCCCCCCCCACCCCCACCCCGCCCCCCGCCCGACTACCCAAGCACACAACATTTGTTGGGTTTTGGCGGGGTTTTGGCTGACGGGGTTTTGGCATGGATGGGTTATGACTGGCGGGATTGTTACTGGCGGGATTATGGCATGGCGGGGTTATGGCAAGGGGGGTTCTGACAGCGGGGTTTTGGCTAGGGGGGTTATGGCTAGGGGGTTCTGCCTGGCGGGGTTCTGCCCTAGAACCATAGAAATGATGTTAAGTGTTAGGTGTTAGTTCCGAACGCTATGTCTTAGTTCAGAACGCAAAAGGTGTTAGTTCCGAACGCCTTTGCATGAAGCCTATCATAAGGCTAAAAAGAAATGTTTGCCCCTCCAAATAGCCTGAAACTGTGGCTTAATTCCCATACATATTTTTCATATATTTTATTATATATATAAATCAAAGTACCAGTCCTCCGGACGGTCATCCTCTCTCCCCACACTTCCCTCTCTCCCTCATTTCCCTCCCCCACTTCTCTGTCGCTCATCCCTGTTTTTTTCTCCCAACCCCTTCTCCGATTCCCGCCCTCTCCCTCCCCTCTTCCTCATGCTCCCCCTCCTCGCTTTCTCTCCTTCCCCTCTCTCCCTTCCCCTACATCCTCTCCCTCCCCTCTTTTCCCGCCCCCTCTTCTTTCCCTGCCCTCTCCTATTCCCCCACCCTCTCCCTTTTATTCACTCTTCCCCTCCTACACCCGCAATATAGGCTAAAAGATAGGCCTACCCCCAAAAAATTGCAACAAAACGTCTTATGGTCGTTTCTGGTACTTTGAGATGTGCTGAACAACATATCCAAAGTTCGACAAAATCCGACCATGGGAAAGTACAAAAAAACGCGAAAACAAAATGGCCGCCACTTACAATTTTAGATCCCATGAATCAGGGTATAATCAACAAAAAATGTCATATCTCAGCTGCAAATGGTACTATACACATGTATGATACCATTTTTTCTATGTTTTAAGGTGTGCAGAATCTGTTTCTGCAATACCTTTTCTGTTTTAAGGTCATTATCAAGCTCGAAATCCAAAATGGCAGCAACTCGGAATTAAAAATGTTTTCTCAGCTGCTTTTAGCCCGTATATCACTGAAGTTATAGTACCATATATAATACCACCCCTTTTCTAGTTCTTAGTGTGAGACCACCATTTCTGAATAATTGTTCTATTTCAAGGTCATTTCCAAGGTCATTTCTAAGGTCAATAATGCTGCTGGACAAGGAAAGTGCCATATCTCAAAACACACAATATCACACAATAAACTTTGTGTTTCTTTTTTTCACTTACTTTTATCTCAGAGGCAATATAATGACAAACTTACAAATATATGACCAGAAATTGTTAAGGGACATGTTGCACAATGAATTTTTGTTAAAAAAACTGGCTCTCTCCAGGAAATTACCTCCGAAATTAACATAAATCATGCAAAAAACCCTAAAACTTAGCTGAAATAATGGATTTTTGGTGTCTGGTCTGTGCATCGTATATAATCCTATCAATCAGTGAATGGTACCATCTGAAAGAGCATATCCTGGGCTCCAAGCACATACCAGATTTGTAGATAGATTCGTAGAACAACAAATTCCTATCATGGAGCCCATGGCTTTGTTCAGTAGACTACATACCAGAGAGGAATCAAAGACTATTTGCAAGTTTCTTCCCTTAAGAATGATTGTTCCCTCTCCTCACACCTGTACATTGCCTGCTAATCCCGAGATAAAAAGATATAAAGATCAGGCTTGGGCAGTAAATACGAAGAAAGCATACGCCACCCACAGGAGGACCTTTAAAAAGTTCTGTGAACTGATTGATATACAGCCAATCCCAGCATTCTCCGCAACAATATGTCAATTCATTGCCTGGCTAGCATGCAGGCTAACTCACTCATCAGTTTTATATGAAAATAATTAGGGTTATGCATAAGGAAGCAGGGATGCCAAATCCACTGTTGGATGATTATAATGTGTGGCAGACCTTTTGGGCTGTCCATAGAATCAAGGGCAACGCTAATCTATGCAAGGAGGCGATCACCCCCGATGTCTTAAGAGCTATCAACAAAAAATTGGACTTAGGTGTCCAAAAGGACAGGGCTATATGGGCAGTAGCACTTTCTTTGGTGTACTCAGGAGATCCAATGTAATGCCCCCTTCATGGGGTAGATACGAGTACACCAAACACCTCTCCAGGGAGGATGTAGAGGTATCGCCTATGGGTGTCCCAATAAGGATAGGCTGGTCAAAAACCAACCAGTATGGCAGAAAAGGCCAAATAGCAGTGTTGCTTAGCAGTGTTGCCCCACTACGGCAGTGTACAATGCTTTGAGAAAAAGCAAAGGCTCTGATAAGGACCCAGCCTTTATGTATTGCGAGGGAGGCAGGTGGGTGGCTGTTACACCAGAGGCATTCCTCAAGTCCATCAGGAGCTGTCTAGTTGGATCTGAGGTGGATCCGAGGTCCATCGGCACCCATTCTTTCAGAAGAGGGGGCTGCACATGGTTGCACTCTTCTGGGGCTTTGGCAGACATGTGTAAGATAGTGGGTTCAAGGAAATCGAGTTGTTATCAACGTTACATAACTCCAGGGTTGGAACAAGGGCAGAAAGTGGCAGACTCCATATATCTCCCCCAATCTTATGTTGTGTTTAATGATTGGTTAACAGCTGTGGCCCGAGAGTGCAGAGGGAGAACTCAGTGCTATACTCTTCTGCATAGAAACTGTGACAGTTGACTGACTATCGTCATCAGAATTGCAGACAGTGATTATCAATAATGACATCTCTTTGAATTACCCCTTTTCTGTATTGTTGATTTGTTATGTACTATTGTTCATGGATTGTTTACTCTAGGAGATAAATAAATATCTCACAACCCAAAGCTTGTGTTGTGTTTAACTGGCTGTGATACAGTATTGTTCTTCAGCACAAGGGGAAAAAAGACAGGATGGGAGACATGGAAGGCATATGATGAGGTGACCTCAACATTTCTTGCTTTGTCAACTGGACCATCTCATATATCGGATGCTCAAGTGTCTGTGCTGGAGCAGTTCATAATCTCTAATCACGCTCTATGACCATACAAGTTGCAAGAAGGACATCAGTGAAGCTAGGCAAGAGTTGTTTGCCAAGAAAGGCTGTTCTATGGAAGCCATCCCTCCAACTCAGGCAGCATTGTAGCAGCATATCAAGAGGGCTGTGTACCAAGGAGGACACTGCTGGGGCAAAGCTCTTGACATTTTCTGATTTACCATCTCCAGGAGACTGGGGATGGAAAGACCCTAGTGACTGGAAGCCATTTTGGACAACTTTGCCTGAGGCTACCACTTCATCAAGGGAGCTTGTACCCTGTGGATGCAAAAAGGGATGTCAGGGCTTGAAAAAAATGTTTAGTTGCCCGGGGCAACTAAAAAATGTCTCTGGGCAAGTAAAGTTTAATGTTAGTTGCCCGATTGGGCAAGTGAAAATCTCTACGGTGCCGATTTCAAACCCATGTTGTGATGTATACTTTCAATAAAACAAGATACATGCATATCAGTGTGATTTCATTTATAATTCTGCAAATAAATTTGGGCAAGTGACAAATGATGTTGGGCAAGTAAATCTTGGCTGCCACTTGTCCAATGAGCAAGTAAGTTGGTAGGTTTTTTTAAAACCCTGGATGTAGAGGACATTGTAAATGCAAGAAGAGTGGACTGAAATGCATTGCATTATGTGAAGGCAGTGATAGCGACTGTGATGTAGATAACCAGAAAGAGAAATGGTAAAAAGTAAACTGATACAAATGATATATCATTTGACATCAGGAGACTAATTCTCTGGGAAATGTCAGTCCAATGACTTATCTAATAGCTCCGTCTAATTTCTAGGCGTCAGAAACATATATAAGTAGACATCTGGAATGTATTTCTAGCTCTGTTAGGCACTGAGATATGCTGGTATAAAGATTTGCAGGGCTCAGTGGTGCGGCCATCTTGAATTATTTCATAACAAAATGGAATTTTTAGTAGAAATTATTGAATGTCTTCATCGAATTCCTAGACTAAATAAACATATATTTAGACATGTAGGACATGATTCTAGTCCCATTAGAAGCAGAGATATGTCTATTTGTAGATTTACAGGGTTCAGCAGTGGCCATTTTGAATATCTCGTGTTGTTCAATGCCAGGAACTTCAGGCTGCACAGTAATGTTATTTAGGGACCCAATAGATAATAAATCAAGAGAGAGAAAGACTTTTCTGGATTTTTTAGTTAGGTTTCCCCATTGCCAGACTATTGCCCCTTATTTGGTGGTGGCCATTTTAAAAAATAGCTGCCACGGCTGTAATAATATTAATTCAATATGGCGTCATATCTAAAATTAATCCTGGGACCCTAATCTACAACTCTACCAAGTTTCATGCTTTTATGACAAAATGCACAATTGTTCTACATGTCTGCCTCACTATTGTAGTGTATATGGATCTAGTGCTAATCAGAGCTGAGATATGATATTTTTGTATCCGTGTTGTATTGTCGCCATATTGAATTTTGAACTTGAAAATGACTTTGAAACAGAAAAATACCTTCAGAAATGGAATCCTGGCAGATTAAAACCTAGAAAAATTGGTATCATACATAGTTCTTGTGCTAATAGGAGCTGCGATATGGGCTTCTTGTCTCCCCGCAGCAGCCATATTGGATTTTGACCTTGAAAATGACCTTGAAATACAAAAATTATTTCAAAAATGGATTCCTTGTGCCTCAAAACCTAGAAAAACTGACATCATACATGGATATAGCCCTAATAGGAGCTGAGATATGACATTCTAAGTAGATTTAAGGATGATCGCGGGTATTTCTCAGTTACCAAAAACGGCGGAGATTTTACGACATTGACCATGTTCATATTTATTTATTTTTTTATCATTTCTTAGGTTAGTGATGTTCAGTTATTAAAAAGAAACACTTCTGAAGATTGAACAGATTAGTATATGGTTTTTTTCTTGTTTGTTATTCTTTTACGACACCGTAAGCCACCTTGTTTACATTGAGATTCTAAGCTATTCTACTGATATGTCAAGTTCGGGGGCCTGCAGCTCCTAAAGTAATCTGGGAACCACCAATTTTCTTGTTATTTTCAGAAAATATATTCCTTAAACTATAATATACTAAAGAATCAGCCAACTGTATTTACAATGTATGGTTTAAAATGGATGAAACATTTCAAAAACACTCTTTTCTCCATAGAGGGCCATGTTAAATTAATTGAATAACTTTTTATTTTCAAACGGAAATAGCAAAAAATCTAATTTGGGAACCCCCCTTAAAAAAATTATATTTGAAATCAGCATGATTTGGAGTACAAACTGTGAAAAAATCAGGCTGATCTATTTACTTTGGGAAATACCCGCGATCATCCTTAACCCTCAATTATGGTATCTAAAATTGATTGCAGTCACCATTTTTGTTTTTGCATTTTATGTACTTTCCCGCGGTCGAATTTTGTCGAACTTTGGATATGTTGTTCAGCAGACCTTGATGTACTAGAAACAACCATAAAACCTTTTGTTGCAATTTTTTGGGGGTTAAACCGTATATTGACTCTACTACCACGCCTCTGCATGCAGTTAGGTCCCCCTGGAAATGACGTAGTAGGTTGTGGGAGCTTTCCCAGGCTATAAATAAAGTGTGGTGATCCCAATTTAAAAAAGGCTTCATAATTACATTTTCACCCCAGATACCTTCACAAACCACATATGACGTCCTCCAGAGAGGGTGGACATAACTCTACAGATGAACAAAACGGTTTGTAAAAGAACAAATACCGAGAACATGTTCACGAGACAAAGAAACCCCTCTTTTCAGTTACTCTTTTCTACCTCTTTTCATAGAAATCGCTCTACCCGTATATTATATGGATGTGAACACACAAAATATCCAAATTTACCTGACTTTCATTACCATAAAATATTCATAAAATAAGGTCCATTGACAGCTGTACAACTGCTTTCTGGAATGTGGGCATGGAATATAGCCTAACATAACATTCATAGTGGGTTCATCCATCTAGATGTGTACTTGGTAACATCACAATTATGGTAATCGTTAGCAGCAGTTGAAAGAAGATTTAGTAAAAGAACTGTTAAAATTTTGATGATATACAAGTATACGTATGAATCCAGATAATTAACAAACACTATTTAAGCTAAAACCTGTATAACTATTTAATATTCCAGTACCCGTAGTAATCCATTTGATGACTCACAGTAGTAAAACAAATGTTTCTGCTATCTAAAACCTATAGCCGATATAACCACAACCTATCTAAGAAAACAAATAAACTTCAGAATAATAACGATTTGGGGTGATTTGGTGGGATTCAACCAGCCTGCTATATATATATTTTTGTCCCTTTACATCTTTTGGTAGTTTCTTACCTGTTGACTCCCAATCGGGTGTTTTATAGGGAACAGAATGATCAACGATCTCTGGCCTTCTAACAACAACTCCTTCATGGCAGAGTATATTGCATAATTCTTCTATTTGATCATGTGCTTTCTGGATGTTATCTCCAGGAAAAGACTGCCCGGCACGGTCTTTGCTTAGTTGTTGCTGGTCAGGGCTGAGGCATCCCTATAAGAAATATTATTAATTACACTGTCCATTCTTCCCTTTCCTTACTTCCAAAGCATTCCATGCACATAGTATATTGACATTCAATGCAGCATATTGAAGCAATTAACTAGTTTGAGCAAATGGAGAAATGCTGTAATTCTATCATTCACACAAAATGGTTCATACCAACACTTTATTTGTATTCAGCTTACCTTTACAACGATGTCAAGAGGAGGTACAGTGGCATTTTCTATTCTTCCAACTATAACCTCTTCCAGTGGGTCCCACTCATTCCAGGAACAGACAGGTGAATTGGGATTAACTTTGTCAGTATGTGAAGCAGAAAAAAGTCTAGTGGATGACACCCTGCCTTTAATACCATCTTTCAATTGCTAAAACAGAAGAGTTGAACATTAGAAATCTGATATCTTTCCCAAGAAATATAAGTTAAAATCAGTTCTATGAATGTTGTAATGCAAAGTTTTTGGCTAATTACATGCATCTGTGAAAGAAGTATGTTACCTTGAAAGATATTCTTGCAGCAGGCCGAAACTGTGAAATTGCATCCCTCAGTCCAATTCTTGAATAAAGTATACTCAACATGTTGCAGATCACCAATACTAGTGTATGCACAATTTTAGATGATCCACTGATCCATCGATGAGCTATCCACTTCTTATAAACCACACCGTTTGAATACAAGACTCGTACACATTGCCATGCTCCAGTTACCTTTTTATCTACTCTGGCAAGGGCGGATCCAGGGCGGGGGGGGGGCCTAGGGGGCACGTGCCCCCCACCCCACCCGAGACCCCACCCCGAAAACAAATGTGAGGCAAATCTTTGATAGTCCAAATGCAAAAAGTCAAAAGACCCCTCATATATACAAAGACCCAATACTTTGGACCAGCATCCCCATAAATTCAAATTATAATTTAAAGGGATTTCCGATTGTGTTCCTGGCAGAATTTATGTTATGGTAGCTGAATAGCTTTACAGCCAGAGTCACCTCACCAAATTATGTTGTCCAAATACATTTCGAACAGGAAGCCGTGTGTCGAGTAGGCCTACTCTAATATTAAATAAGTATTGTATTGCTCATATCACTGGATATATCAGCGCAAGGTAAAAAGGCTGCAATAGACTACCAATGATTATTTTTTTAATTTCACAAGTCTTTCTGAAATTCTGTCCTAGTCTGATTAAACATATTGCGCTGTTGACATGTCAATAAACTATGCTTTTTATTCCAATGGTCTCTCCTAATCTTGAATCCATCCATGCATTTGAGAAATTACTCCTACACGGAAAATATCTTCTGCGTTTAAATGGCATGCCAAATAAGGGAACCAATATTTAGAACACATTTTATTTGCAAATTCTCAGAATATGGTGTTGAAGTGAATTGCATGTGATATCCTTTTGGGTGGACATTTAAGATTAGAGCAAAAGATTATAATTCTCCTAACTGCAGTATGAACTTATGATTTATTACTATATCAATTTATTTTCTCCTCAACTGATTTAGTACACAATGGTTCACCTGATGTACATTATACTATTACGTCTTTTTATTTTTTTCATCCAGGGATATCCCCTTCTTTTTATTCTTTAGGAGACCCTCTAATAATCATTGAACACTGGTAATATGTTTAACCTAAGGTAACTGTGAAATTATTTGATATCATGTAACTTTTGAAGCTTTAAAGACTGTCCTGATGGGTATAAAAACCAGTAAAATGCATCAAAACAGCACTCAATATACTAATCAATTTCCGGGGAGTCTTGTCCCCACAGGCCCCTGGATGGTAGCTTGGACTCACTACACTCTCTTATAGTTCTGAGGAGAACCCTGAATGTAGATCCTTTTTTATCCTTCTATCCTAAGGGCAGTTCAAAGTGCATAAGTCAACAAATTTCGATCTGAGTAGAATGCGCTGAAATGACGCTCATTGTCTAAACATTTTCCCGGTGGAACATGCCGCCGGACCCGTATATGTTGGCTGTGACACAGGTTGGTCATTATTCAAAACCCTTTTTTCTTAATTTTGTTTTATAACCAGCAACATACATCACATTCAGTTAACTAAAATCATTAATTTTAACAGACAACATTTTGCCAGAACTATCCTTTAAAATGAAGAGCTCTTGGGTAGTTTATAGAAATTTGTTGGCATTCTAACGACTTTATTTATTATATATTGAACTAGTTAACCCCGTCCGCCCACAAACCAATAAACGGAAATGACCTGAATGAGGACTGCCTGTGCCAGACCTGTCTGGTATGGGATCCCCATCGAATCAATTCAAACCAACAATACTGATTTATCTTGACCATTGAAGCGCAGCTAAGTGCATATAAATCTATATAACGCAGTGATATACTGACTCCTCAGTACCATTATATATCGTGTAACAATTCACTAACTAGTCGTTTGTTAGTTATATTTGAATGGTTATAGCCAATAAAAATTGAACTCTAAATGTTATAGTATGGGAATTCTTAGTCAGCCTTTCTCAGAGGTTTAAGGCGAATACGGCATGCAATACACTTTATAGCCAGCATAACTGGCCCAGGACCTGGGACAGTCAAGATGGATATTCTGTCTAGCAATACGCAGATATGATTAATACCTGTCGCATCCGTATCGCTTCGCATATGACTTATCTTTTGGATGTGATGAAGTTAACGCAGTTTAATATCATCGCATCAATATTGTGTCGCACCCCATGTTGAAGAATATTGCATCTAAATGTCTTTGTAACGTTAGTCTTTGAAGTGGTTACACACTCTTCTATCAATCATCTGTATTGGTTTTTTTAAATTAGTGGAATAATTTACAAACTGACGCACACCAACTACACTTGGAGGGACCAGATTCTCACCCACCTCCCGGCCAAGCTGCTACGTCCGCCCTTTTTTTTGCGACGTGGTTTTATTCCTTTCACCTCTGCAATTTCGCAGTGTTGCGTTTAAGATGCTCACATACTTGTCCCTAATTTCCGTGTGAAATGCCCATGATCACTTGACATTTATGTCTACTATAGCAGATAGTTTCAGGCCTATCATCAGAACTACAGGTGTGATTAATTAACTTAAAGTTTGCGTTCATGAGGGTGGAGGCATATAGGTTGATAAGGATTTTTAACAATATTTCTCAGGTGATATATGTGGTGATATATTCCATGCATGCAGATTGTGATAATAGACATCATGCTACCCACCTCCCGGCCAAGCTGCTACGTCCGCCCTTTTTTTGCGACGTCGTTTTATTCCTTTCACATGTAGACAGTTTTCAATGTTTTTCATCTAGGATAATTTATGGACTTGCAGGCGCGCACACTCAGTTCAGAGGCAATTATCGCGGTAGTGGACAAGGCTCCTGCGGGAAATTCTGCAGCGGGTTTTCCCGCGGTGGGTCAAGCCAGGCGGCACAAACCCGCGGCGGGAAAAACGCTGGTGGATTAGGCCCTTAAGTTATTAATTAATGTTGCCTTATCTTTTGGCTGTCTAGCCCCACATGCAGGAAGTCTGATGTAAGCATGCATATATTAGCTAGAAAGGCAAAATTAATTCAGGTCGACTAAATAAATGAGATGTTCTTGAAATGTTCTTTGTTCAACATCTAGTGCCTGAACAACATGACTGTTTGAAGTCTGTTCATTTTAATAAGCCATAGACCATTTCTAAAGTACATGTGTGCCTGTGAGCATTTTGGATTTTGGATCGAGCAGTCCATGTGGGCCAGTGGCCGGTATAGACTTGCACAGGATATCAAATATGGAATAGTACATGTGCTAATCTCTTTTGTGATATTTGTCTCCCATGAATGAAAACCTTAATAATCAAAATAGTGAATAAGACCAATTAAGATATACTAATTGAGGATGGCAAAGCCAGCCAAAAGCTTGTGAAAATAAATGAGTAATCAAACACAGAAATACAGAATTTATTTATATTTAAATAAATCATCTTAAAGATTCTCCTGCCCCATCGATAGCGACTACCACCCAATTAGATAATAAGTCCAAAAGAAATACCTACAAATTGATCCATAAGTCTTGCTTAGAACAGGACCTGGGGCATGTTTTATATACATGTGCAGTCTCCATGATCAAAGCATTAATTGGACACAAACCCATCACATTTAAATTTTGTACTTTTCTTACACACAATAAAACACCAACTATTCTTTTCTGACACAATTGATGTTTTTATTGAAAATATATTCATTGCATGTATATGATTCAGTGTGATTCTTGTGTCTCATCATAATTATGATTTGGCCCAACCTCGAGATTTTACATGGATAAATCCTGATATATTGCCCCAAAATGGAATTTTTCAAGTGGCTCCCTCTCATGTAAAGTTAGTGTACCATGGTGTATGTATGATGCGCAAAAGTTGCGCAAAGATGACATTTTAAATAAACATCACATCAGCTATCTGGATGTTTAATTCGATCAGTTCTAACTTGCAAAGTTTTATATTAGCCATTTTCACCAAACCAAACTAATCTGCAATAACAACACGCAAAACATGTGCTGACAACAACTATGAATATTTCTTATTTCATCTTATTATTTACTGCAATAATTCTGCAATAATAAGTGAAATATTGCACACAAGGAAATGCTTATTGTTTGCTGCCTTCATATTATCATGTGGTGCGATGGATTTGCAATATCAAAACGCAAAACAAGCGCTGACAACAATATATATTGCTTATTTCAACTCATTATTCCTGCAATAATTCTGCATTAATAAAGTGCAAATAACATGCACAAGGAAATGCTGATGGTTTGCTGCTTCCATATTATTATGTGGTGCGATGAATTCGCAATACTAGAATGCAAACCAAGCGCTGATAACAGCAATATATATTGCTTATTTCTTATCTAATTATTCCCACAATAATTCTGCAATAATATAGTGCAAATAATGCGCGCAAGGAAATGCAGATGTTTTGCTGCCTCCATATAATTATGTAGTGCAATGAATTTCACAATATTAAAACACAAAACAAGCACTGGCGACAGCAAAAGATATTGCTGTATTCATAAGTAGTATGTGGTAAGATAAATCCGCAATAACAACACGCAAAACAAGTGCTAACAACAGCAAAATATGTGACCCGCCGAGGGGAAAGGAGGCTCCGCGCGGGAGTTATAGTTCCTGGTATTCCCGCTAGGAGTCACATCATATTCATGACATCACTGTCAGAAATGTTTATATTAGTAATTCTGAGAGGGAGGTAATTTTGAAAGTCTGTAACTTCACTAATTTTTGGAGTATCAACAAAATTCTTTCATTTTTATGATGCTCATTTCGCCTTCTGTACATCCCTGTCATTTAAAAAAAATATTTTTAATATTTATTTTTTGTACATGTTCACAGGGAACTGAGTCACTCCCCAACCTATTTGAGGTCATCGACTGAAAACTGACATAACTTTACAAAAAAACCCATATCTTGGCAAATTCTGGGAATTTTCAACTATTTTTTTCGGTTATTGACTCAGGAGGACATGCAGATTCAGAATCTATAATAAACCCAAATTCGAAAATTTTGCCCTGGAGTCCCCTTTCTGCTTGGCTGGTCACATATATTGCTGTAGTATGTAGTGCGATGAAACAGCAATAATAACTCGCAAATCATGTGCTAAGATCCACAAAATATTTTGCTGTATTCAATACTGCCTTAAATCTGCAATGTTTATATGCAAAACTTCTGCGATAAAACACCTGCTAAAAATTTTGCTGGCTCCTGCATTTGCATTGCGGTCTTCCCTGTTTCTTTGCGGTTATATTGCAGCGCTCATAGCAGTCCATTGTGGTCCTTGCCCATCGGGTATGGGATAAGTTGCTAGGAAATGTATGATTCTCTGTGATTCTCTGGGCCTAGACTGGGGTCAAGCAACACAAGGTCCAGTCAACGAGTACTGAAGATCCATCACATATTAAACAGCTATAAACGCAAATATATTTTGAATGACACTGTTCAGGAATATTAATGCAGGGAGCCAGTTTTATATGACGAAGACCATCCTGCACAGTCGAAACGTGTAGGGACTGCCCTACCTTGTTGCAAATAAAACTGCAATCCTACTGAAAAATACAGGAGTTTTCTATTTAATCGGAGCTTCAACTATTTAAATATGTCTATATGAGTATTTATATTTTGGTGGCAGATATCCTTTGCGGCTGCGGTTTTACTTAAATTTTTGTTCACTGGAGCTCCTTTTTTTCCGATTCGACTTGAATACATATATAACAGCAATATATTATATAGGTCAACCAATGAATTAATTTGGTAAGATTAGTTTTAGGGCAATATGAGAAAGCAGCTTCGATATAGGGTTGCCTATAGGAGTCAATTAACAGAAACCTCATTTAATCCTATTAGAAAAACATGATAGTAAAGTAATTTGTGATTTACGGTGGAAATTCTTTATTTTTGCACAAAAAGTGTGGAGACTGTAAACATGTTTGATCTGTCATTATCTTGTCTTCATAATTAATGCTCATTGGTTGATTGATATTCCGCCTATCAGCAGGCGCGCACATAAAGAAGAGACAATTAAAAAGAGACAATTTCTAGCAAATCTAGACAATACCGCACTCATAAAAAAATTGTCCTTATAGCTATTCTTAGGCACTTTTGTCTCGAAATGTTTAAGTTTTGTCTCGAAATTTATAATTTGGAGACAATTTTGCCATAGATTTGAATTTAACCTGGGCAAACAAGTAAGTAATCAGGGATGAATAAAGGTTTTTTGAAACTTTCAAGACTTTAGACAATGTCTTGGCAAAAATCTTCAATAAAATCCCTGGCTTCAAGGACAATCTCGAAAGGTGTCCACATAAAGTCAGGGCCCGCGCACATAAAAAACTAGACTTTAGACAATGTCTAGGCGAAAATCTTCAATAAAATCCCTGGCTTCAAGGACAATCTTGAAGTCTGATTTTGTTTTTGTCTCCAGTCTCTGAAAATTAGACAATGAAATTGTCTCTTCAATTATTTTCCTTATTTGCGGTAGTTTTCTGGTGGCTGGCGGTAGTTTTTCACATAGAGATACAAGCTATTTTGTAAGATTTGCAGCAGGTGCACAGATAATGGAGAGACAATCAAAACGAGACAATTTTAAGTAGTTCTAGACAATATATATCTTGTTCATAAAGCAGTTTGTCTATTGTCTCTGGGACAATCTTGCAGTCTCTGTGACAATTAGGAGGCTGAAAGACCAAAAAATAAGGACAGCTCCAATAGCTGTCCTTAGGTGGTTTTGTCTCAAAATGTTGGAGTTTTGTCACTAAATTCACAATTTAGAGACAATTTGGAGACAATTTTGGTTGTTTTACATTGAATGCAGTCCATCTATTGTCTCTGGGACAATGTTTCTGGGACAATGTTTCTGGGACAATGTCTCTGGGACAATTTTGAGGCTGAAAGAAAAAAGAAATAATGACAACACAGATAGCTGTCCTTAGGTGGTTTTGTCTCGAAATATTGAATTTGTCACTAAAGTCACAATTTGGAAACAATTTTGGTTGTTTTACATTTTGGGCTGACTCGGCCGCATGCATGGTGGCGGTTTCCACCAGCAAACAGGATGTATAATATGAACTGGGGGGTAGTTAAATTGGCGCGCAATTCAACTGACGGATGTAAATTCGAATTGCGGAAGGATATCAAGGAGATCCATGCGTTTAACATTTCCAAGCATCTTACAGCTTAGGCCTGAAATGCCTGCACGCTCTTCTGAATTAAAACTTTGACGTGGACGGAACACGCTGCATTGCTTTCTAGTTTACCACCATAGACCATGTTAGAAACGTGCATTTAAAAAAGTGCTTTTTTAAAATTTCAATGGCAAAACCCGCGGCAATGTGCAGCCTTAGGCTACTCCCACTGCCATTCTGCCTTCATGGTCGCGCGTTCACACCTAACATAGCAAAGCTAAACATGGCTTGCATCAGCGACATGCGACTCGGCTTCGGGAATGTTTTGATGCCAAATATCATTTTCGCACACTGAGTTAAATTGTTAAAGTTGATGAAGTAATAAATACACATGTATGATACAGAAATAGCTAGAAATCCGCCGACGTTTCCCCTAATCTGTCCATGTTTCCCCATGGTTTGACACATCAATGTACACAGTTTGGCTGGGCGGGAAGGCATGCACTAATGTTAACGTTAGCGTCAATGGAAAGGCAGCCTTAGGGTGCACGTGGCCCAAACATCGTATTTCTAGTTGTTGGACCTTTCACTATGATATTAACTATTAATTGATAAGAGAAATGTAACCATGTGGTGTGACCATTATTCCCCAAGCCCCATTGTATTTAGGCCTATATTCGGGTTATTACAGTGTTTACATGTAACTCAACTGTTAATGTGTGGAAACATTTCTTGAATAGTCTGTCGTAATCCGTTATACAATTCGAACGAGAATTAGATAGGCTGTGGAGCAACCATCCACTCAAACGCGATTATCGAGCCTCCCCGCGACCCGCGCGAATAGCGTATAACCAATGCCCCAACGACGAGCTGGCACCAGAGGTCATATAAGACCTATTAGCCAGAGAGGGACCTGTAAGTAAGTAATGAAACGTCATGGAAATAGGTTGAAGTGACGTTCCAAAATATCCAACAGGGGTCATTGCATTCACAAGAAAAAAAATCCACGCAATGCAAGTAGGACTTAAGTGTTTGATCTAAAAATAAACCTCCTTAAAAACTACTGCCAGCCGCAAGCCGCCAAAAAAGTACTGCCAATAAGGACAGAAATTGATAAGACAATTATATTGTCTAATTTTCAGCGACTGGAGACAAAAAGACAAAATCAGGCTTCAAGGACAAGGACAATCTAACTTTATGTGCACACCTTTCGAGATTGTCCTTGAAGCCAGGGATTTTATTGAAGATTTTTGCCTAGACATTGTCTAATTTCTTGAAAGTTTCAAAAAACCTTTGTTCATCACTGATTATTTACTTGATTTCCCAGGTTAAATTCAAATCTATGTCAAAATTGTCTCCAAATTATAAATTTAGAGACAAAACTTCAACATTTTGAGACAAAACTGCCTGAGAATGGCTATAAGGACAAATTTTTTATGAGCGCGGTTTTGTCTAGATTTGCTAAAAATTGTCTCGTTTTAATTGTCTCTTTTTTATGTGCGCGCCTGCAGATCGTCCTTGTCCTTGAAGCCTGATTTTGTCTTTGTCTCCAGTCTCTGAAAATTAGACAATATATATTGCCTCTTCAGTTTTTGTCCTAATTTGTGGTAGTTTTCTGGTGGCTGGCGGTAGTTTTTGGCAGGTTTGGCGGTCAAGTCAGCCTAAACAACCACAATTGTAAAGCAACCAAAGTTGTTTTTCAAATTGTGACTTTAGTGACAAATTCAATATTTCGAGACAAAATAGATGTCATCATAACGTGACGCAACACGTTATGGTGACATCAATTATGTGACATAAAAGTTACCGATATGCAGGAGTCCACTACTGTAGTCCACTACTGCAACTTTTCCCGCGGCGGCAGAAAACCGCTGCATGTCCTCCTGCGGCTCAAAATCGCATAAGAACCACCTTGGTGGACCAGGCACTTTAAGGTGTAAGAAGCACTGACCTTAATGCCTATATATGTAGTAGAGAAAATAAAGACAACTTTCCACAAGAATTCTGTTTGGTCGCAAAGCTATGACAGCACACAGTTCGTAAAAACTTAATTCCTTTCGGTGGATATGTATGCACCGCCGTGTGTCCACTTGAAAGCCTTCCCTCTCAAATGCAGTTTAGGGCTGATGCACAAGCGCAGATGCTGTTTCATCATGATTTCATCATGATCATTTTTCATCATGATTTCAAAATCAGGTAACCCTGCAATTTGCATATTGCCTAATTTATGTCACCTTCTGCCAACACATATTCGGGTCAAATTAGCTAATTTCAAAACCCTTTGTCGTCCACCTGTCCGGCAACAGAAAAGAGCTGATAAAGGAAACTGTTGTCGACAAAACAACAGATTAGAGATTCTAGCAAGATGAAGAGTCCTACAAAGTTTGGGGTGTGGGGGGGGGGGGGGGGGCTATTGGGTTCAACATTTCAGGCTCACAAGCCCCTTTTCAAAGAGGTTTATGATTTTTCTTTTAGAGGATGTTATCATACATTATTATGAAACACCATGCAAAATATACATGTACCAACATTCGTATGAGATTAACAGCCTTTTGCATGCAAAGTCATTATATGTAAATTGTGTTTATTGAGGACCGGACCAGTGCCAAGTGGTATGGACCAGTACCTCCCAAGTCCGGTAAAGGAGTTTGATAGAATTTAGGAAATATCAGTAAAGGCACAGTCCCTTCAAACTAAGGGAAGTCCTCTTGCTCATTTTATGTGAATTTCATTGCATCAGCTGAAATAGGTTTATCATTAGGTATTTCAAGGAGAAAAGCAATCAAAAGTAGCTATCCAGACCAATATATTTCTCTCATGGCTAAAGGGGAAAACATGAGGGACATTTGTGCATCATCACATAAATGTCATATGCTTTTTGTATACTTCTATCTTGTTATATATGTCATATGCTTCTTTGTGTGCTTCTATCCACAAGAATTAGAAGGTTACTATATAGATCTTAAATTAGTAATTTAATTGTTGCTGGACTATACATGAAAGTCCTGTAAAGTTTGGGCGTGGGCTGTTGGGGGGGGGGGGGGATGCTATAGGTGTCTGTTCCTAGCACCCCGCTTTCCTCCACACTTGACCTTTTTATTTTATTTTTTTTATTCAATTCAAGGCCAATACAATATTTAATTTTATATAGAAAAGAAAAGATGCGAAATCCACCATGGATGTTTACACATGTTGCCTAGTAAAATTACTCGTTACACCATAAGAACACTCTCATTACTACGTTCGAAAATACTAATATGAACATTACTATTACAAAGCACGTTATCATTCAGGGTATATCAACTTAGAAGAACAATATTACATTGAATACATCGATACGAACAAAAGCAAGGCGCGTGGAATCCCTTGGGATACTAGTACAAAATCATATCATAGACACTAGTATTCAAACTAAACTAACTCGTATCTTAGTAGTTATCCCTTCGCAATCATGCCGACTGTTGTCACAGTATCATGTTAAACTACATTACATGGCTCACAAAACATCACATTGGTATAGGTCATAGTATAGAAGCAGGTAATTACCTACATTATTTACAATCCTTCGTTATACTTTCTCCACATATCAATTTTCAACTCTCTGACAAAGGTGGTCTTGTCCCTTTGCAGTCTTAAAGGCATTGGTAGTTTGTTCCATAGTATCTTGCTCTTATATAAAACACCGGGATAAAACACTACCTCTCATGCAGTTTTTCTTAGCTCGTGTAATTTTAATCATGCCTGGTTCTCTATTTCTCAGAGGGAACAAGTCGTTTTCCAGAATTTCATATCTGTCTATTCTGTCGAAAAGGAGTTTTAACGCGGCAATTTCCGATCTCTTTTCGAGGGCCAGAATTTTTGATAACTCTATAACATATAAAGAAAATAATATTCATGAAAGAAAAAAAGGAAACTTGTGGGGTTCCCCAATTAATCTTTCACAGTAGACAGATTCTCTTGAAAAGAAATAAACGTTCCTAAAATCCTATATGCCTATATGTCGGGGTGCCTATGTCGGGGTGCCTATGTGGCCGAGTGGCCGAGTGGCAACTGAATCGAAATAGTTCCCTTCCCCATCTCCCCCATTCTCTCCCCCCCTTCCACTTCCTCCTTCCTCCTCCCCTCCCTCCCCCCCCCCCACCCCCACCCATGTGCACATACACACACAACAAAAATGAAAACCCCAATGATGAACAATGTTTAAGAATCAAAATAACTCTCATCATAGTGACAGAAAGCATGCATGTATCCCAACACCCTAGCTGTGTGTATATAGGTCAGTGCACCCAAGACAAAAAGGCATCCCATGTTGGCTGAAAGCTGCTAGGCAAAACTAAAGCTCACTGCCACACCCCTTTTCCATAGAAATGGCCTACATATTTTTTTTTATTTTTGCAAAACGATTTTATTACCAAACCAGGACATAATTCGAACCAGGTTACATCGAGCTGAATACAACAGTAATTGAATGATATGACAAACATTAGTAATATCTCCTTTTCTTCTTTTTCCTCGTTAGCCATGGTCTTAACCAGACTTTTGAGATCAACAAAAAATTCATCTTCCATTGCTAACACAAGAGGATTGTAAGCCTGGAATCTGCTTATATAGCAACAATATATAGCTTAAGCCACTAGGTGGCCATGTAAATGCCCTGAGGGAAAAATACTAGTTATAAACCATAAACCATAGGTGGTATAATTATACCACTGGAGTATCAGTAGGCCTATAGTAAAGGCCTAGAACGTAGAGGCTTGTCAACACCCAAATTGATAATCAAAAGCTCCTTATCATAAAGCACATTAATTCAACAATGTCTTCAAAATAATAAGTCTATCTAGTCCAGTCCAGGTGTAGTCGTCAAGAGAGTTCTCCACTGCTTTACTCACTACCAATGCCTAGTATGGCTGCATAGCATTGTGAGCGATAATATCAGTCTATCAGCGTAAGTCCCGCGAATATTCGAACTACCAATAATCCTAGATCTGTAAACACAGGTGTCCTTCACTGATACAACCCTGAAAACATATTCCAGTCTTGCATAGGTTAAGTTCACTTCTGACCTTGTATTAGATGGATTATAATCCCTTAATAATTTCAATCTCAGTCCTTAATCTGCACCCTGGAGCAAAGAATCATGCCCAAGATGGCAAACACACAGCTATGGCTGCTGCTTCCTTGCAAGTAAACGTCCTGTAACTGTGTCGTTTTTATATTAAAGTCCTAACTTTGGTGGTATACTACTGCTCTATAACTTCTTTCAAGTCATTGGCAATGAAGATTTGACTCCTCAACCTGTATCCCTGGATTGCTGAAAAGAAAAACGTCTAAGTGGCGGAGCACACATCTAGCTTCTTTGTCTGGCAAACCCGGAACCTCTCAATGGCATACATATTACCCGATTTTGCTCAGGGCTCTCAAGTTGTGAGATCAGAAATGCGTGAGATCCCTGGTGAGCGTAGCGAGCCAGTGACCCAGCTGACAAAAAAATGGATTTTAATCAATGAAAGGACCATTCTAGGGCCAACATTTTACCATGCAATTCCACATTATGATGTGTATATTTATGATGGTGCAGTGTTCTCGCCAGCAAAAATTGACAGCATATATATATATATATAGGTGGTTCAAACCTCCATCAAGCAAGTGTTTAGGGGGTATGCTCCCCAGGGAATATTTTGGCAAAAATGAGTGCTGATTTTCAGAGATGTCAACTTTTTCACTAAAGGTTGCGGGACACTATCCCAGGCCATGGGGTCTGGGGCCCGCCTAGGGCCCTAGAAGCCAGAGCGTTTTCCTTGCTCTGTGGTACATTTTAAGCAGTTTCAGGGGGTAAATATTGTCTAATATACATAATTATTTTTTTCATCCAGACTTAATTTTATGCGTGAGATTTTAAAGCTTTAGCGTGAGAGCGTGAGATATTGGCTAAATGCGTGTGTCACACGCAAAATGCGTGAGACTTGAGAGCCCTGTTTGCTATTGAAGCCCTACAGCCTAAAAACATCACACAGCTATAGGAAATGTGCATCAGAACAATATAAAGCATAGACCTCTCTCTGGTACCACACAATATTCTGGACTCTTTGTGACAACTGCTTCTGAAAGAAGCTGCCATCGGCAGGATCACTACCCACAACAACGTCACACCCGGCATTACGGGTCCTCATGCATATATATAGGCTATAGATGTGATACTTATCCCCCTCTTTGCCCACACGATCGTGCTCCCCCGCATATTTTACCTGCAATGATGACAATCTAAAGACGTTTTCCTCGCAATTTTGGCCGGAATCGATACATCACTAGTGTATATAAACGACGGTAGGGTCAGGTATAGCTCAAAATATCACCTTGGGAAGATTCGAATCGACAGCCATTGCCGCGAAATATATCAACACGCGTTAGCCTACTCCTGCTGCACCACAAGTGTAGATCGAGCGTCCCGTACACACCACCGCACTGGCGTGGTGTGTACGGGACACTAGGTACGACAGGGGGGGAGGCGTTCAGATCTGGTGAAATATAACCAATTTCCTTCCTCCAAAATAAATATAGCCTAGGCCTGTATTCAACGGTTAACTTTCTGGACAAACAGCCACTCCCTGCTTTTCCTTGGAAAGCATACCATGGTTCTCATAACAACAGAAACTGTCGCACAACCAATCAGTGTCCTACACAATGTCATGTAGGTATGACCTACACTCATCTGATTTCGCAGTATTCTCAACATTTTCTCCTATGCAAAAACTTTCTGAGTATGGGAAATGTTCAAGTACCCACATATGAATAGTATTTTGGCTTCCTGAACACTGCCAACTCACTCCCACACAGTCTCACCTAGCGTTCTCCCACTACCACTGCTAGCACCACTGCATAGGCCTCTCCAAGGGTGGACACAGGGACAGGGGCAAGGGCAGGCGAGTGGACGTACAGCAGTGACTACTGCACAGCCTGGGAAAGTAGATTAACTTAGATTGCCGCAAATTGGTTTCTTGCAGCAGACGAAATACACTAAATTAAAAAATATTTAGGAAAAGCCAATACCCAGGTAACCTCACTGGAGACAAAATTAAGACATCTTGAAAGTTAGAGCCCTGTACATGAAGTCAGTGAATAGCCTTTTATAACTGTATTTGTTAGATACCTGTTACAACTATGTTTTACCAGCTGTTCGCGCTTGAATCGAATAGGGTGCCAGAGCATTGCTCCAGGGTTTAACCTCTTTTTTTTTCAGGAAAAAAGCAAGATCGGTATACAAATAACAGGAGACCTGTTAGGTAAACCATAGAGAACATCCAGAAAAGCTTGAAAAAGGACTAAACATCAAAACAAATAGACAGTAGAAAGAAGTTTGAATAGCGTGGTGCGGAGTGTAAGATTACCGCCATCTTGACCACGGTCAAGCCGGATTACAGGGATTATCGCCCATCGGAGTGACCACTCGACCTAGGACAATTTGATAAACACAAGGGAAAAACAATAAGGAATAACTTGTGGTAAAAATGACCTGCAAGTGACGTGAGATGGACCAAAGCCAACCATAATTAATTGTTGGCGTCATCTTATGAAATAAGGATTATCATAAATACGGAGACCACGCGCCAAAGATAAAGGGTCAACAAACAATTTCTTGCTGTTCACCCATACTATATCTACTACAATATAACATATAAATGTCGGATTTTACTCTACAAAAGTTCAGATAGTGGATGTGAGTTCACAGGACAAAATATATCAAAAAGAAGTGTTGTAGGCTGACCGGGTGGATTAACGGACACCCCTCGGCCATTTTGAATCTGACCCTCGGAGAAGTGCGGTATAGTCTAGACGCCACGCTAGACTCCCGCGCCGGAGAGGATTAGCACGCGCAACTGCATACATGAACAACAAGGTAGGAGTGTGAGAGTTACAAAGGGTGTCATAGGCTAAAAATTAAGGACAACGAAGAAAATAAGCATATAAACAGTAATCACTCGAAAGAAACAGTGTGACCCAAAATATATTAACGAGAGAAACAAAATAATTCTGTCGAAGCTCGAAAACTGAGCGGACGGAAGTGAGTAGTCGCCATCTTGGTTTCAAGTCAAAAAAGGTAAACATTCAGTTGAGCGCATACCAAAAGGGCGCGCAGACCCGGGTACAATGCCTAGCTTCCCGCGTAGGCATGAAGAAGGCCGAAGACCCTAAGGAAAAGCCCGTAGCCGATAAGGAAAGAGGACAAAAGAGAGGACTATCATCTCCAGAGATGTCAAGGGATAATATACCTAAGAAACCACATAAAGCTGTCCCGTTACCTAAGTTATTAGCAAAAGAAGACGATAATAGCTTGGAACAAATGGAGGTCCAAACCAACCAGAACGAAATGACGAGAGAGCCCCCAGCTAAACCGCTATCTGAAGAGCTGAAACTTGATGAAGCGGCTGGGGGAGAGCTGAAAGAAATGATGGCAAAGATGGCAGCTGCATACGATAAAAACAGAGAGGAGAACCAGAAAAATCATGATGAAACTGCTGGTTACTTTAGACAGCTGATGGGAGGGATTGAGAAAGTCGATAAGGTACAAGATGAGGTTAAAGAAATAAAAAATGAACTGGAGGAAAAAAGCTACGCCATGAATGAGTTCGATCAAAGATTAGAAGCTCAAGAAGATGACATGAAGGTGGTAAAAGAAATACTGAACATTAACAAAGACACTGATTACCTCCAACGTCAAAGAGAAGCTGAGAAAATGAGAACAAAATAAATCTGGCAGAAAAAGTTCAATGCTTTATAGCGGAGTGCCTCCTTATACCAGACCTGATTCCTAGAAGCTCCTTCAGAGTCGGATGGAACAAAAATGGACCAGTGAAAGTGGTATTTGAATCAGCCCAGCACGCACAAGTGATATGGGGTGCCAGGTCTCGCCTTAAACAATTTAATGAAGGAGTAGTTAAGCCTGAAGATAAACTGGGTATCAAAAAGGATGTCCCCCTGATCTTAAGACAAAGAACGGCCAAAGTAAACCTCATCGCTGAGGTAGCAGATAAAAGGGGGTATGAAGTCGAGAAACAAGGCACAGGAATATACATCAACAATATATTCTACAAACATAATAGGCTGGACGCAGTCCCAACAGAGCTAATGCTCTCCCAAATCAGCAAAAGGCAGAATGAATCTGCCATGGTGTTCTTCTCGTCCAACAATCCACTCTCAAATCATTATAGGGCACCCATATTTCTTGACGGCCATTTGTTCGAGAATATGGAGCAATTTCTGTGTTACCATCGTGCAAAAATAGGGGAAGACCCTAACAAACCAGCCCTGGCCCTGGATACCCCCGACCCCATAGCCTGTAAAAGGATGATGAAACAGATCACAAACCACAAAGACAGATGGATACAGCACAGAGAAGAGATCGTCCGGAGAGCACTCAGAGCCAAGACAAGGGCACACGAGGTCGTAAGAGACTACCTACTACTTACTGGAGAGAGAAAGTTGGGGGAGGCCTCTCCCACAAACAAGGAATGGGGTATTGGTATGGAACTTGATGACCCAAACGTCTTGAACACCCAGTGGTGGCCCCCACATGGAAACATCATGGGCAACCAGTGGATGAGAGTCCGCCAAGAACTGAAAGACCACATCGCAAGAAATGCTGAGAAAGAAGAGGAAGCCTAAGAAAAGGAATTTAAGGATTATGACAATGTAACGGTTTCCTTACAATCTGACAATGGAGCAAACCAGTACGAATAGTACCAAAAGTTCCACACAATTCATATCACTAAACGTCAATGGTTTGAATAACGGTATTAAGAGAAAAGCTCTGTTTGAATATTTTGCGGAGAAGAATACAGGTATAATAGCAATGCAAGAAACCCATTCGGTACAAACTAAGGAAAAAATCTGGGCCTCTCAATGGAGAGGCAAAATCCTATGTTCTCATGGTACATCTGCTAGCAAAGGGGTCCTACTCCTAATTCATAAAAATCAAGCAGGAAAAATTGTAGAATCTGGAAAAGATGAGATAGGCAGATGGCAATATGTTATTCTTAGAGAAAAAACAACCACTACTTGTATATTCAATGTGTACGCACCTAATGCGGATTCGTATAAAGAGCAAGAATCGGTGTTAGAACAAATTGTTAAAAAGAGTGAAGACCTAGTGTTTGATCAACTAATTATCATGGGTGACCTCAACGCTGACTTATATTATAGACCAAATGAGCCGTCAAGCAAAATATTAAATGACTTTGTGAATAAGCTAGACCTTTGTGATATAGTACAAACAAAATGTATGGGACCTCCACTGTACACATGGCAAAGAAACGAGCAAAATTCTAGGCTTGACTATATATTGGTATCAGAGAACATAGCAAATACGGTAAGCAAAGTCTCAGTGACTTCAAGTCCACATACTGATCACAAAGAGGTTTCAATTTCGATGTTGAATAATGCAAATAAAAGAGGGGCTGGTTTTTGGAAGTTAAATGTAAACCTATTGAACGACCAAGCCTTTATTCAAGGAGTAGAGGAATTATGCTCACAAGATAGCGAACAAAACACCTGTCATAAGCAGGCATGGGAGTTCTTAAAACTAAGAATTAGAGAGCTAGCTATCAAGATAAGTGGCCTAAAGGCTAAGAAAAGGAGAGAAATAGAAAGAAATCTAAGGGAAAAACTACAAAAGATAGACTCAAAAAAGCGATTGTCCTTAGAAGAGAGAAATCAGAAGACCCAAATATTGGAAGAAATTAAATGCTTAGAAATCAAGAAAGCGGAAGGCTCATTAATAAGATCTAGAGCAAAATGGGTGAAAGACGGGGAAAAACCCACTAAATATTTCTGTGGGCTTGAGAAGTATAGAGCAGAGAAAAAATCAATTAACCTGCTGAATATTGGAGGAAATCTCTCCACCGACCCTAAAGAAATTCTCAGAGAAGGTAGCAATTTTTATTCTAATCTTTATGCCGAGAGTAAGGTAGAAAGTGAAGCTGCAGAAGAATTCTTAAGGAAATCTCAAACTCCGCAACTCGACGAAGCAGATAACAATTTCTTAAGTGAAGAAATATCGAGTCATGAAATAGAAAAAAACTTAAAAAGCATGAAGAGAAATAAAGCCCCCGGGTGTGATGGATTTACGGTAGAATTCTACCAACATTTCTGGTACGCTATACAGAAAAAATTTATGGCTATGGTGTATGAATGTTTAGAGTCAGGCCATATGACAAAAAATCAAAAAAGGGGTATTATCAGCGTGATCCCTAAAAAGGGAGCTGATCCGGTATATATTAAGAACTACAGACCGATAACACTCTTGAACGTAGATTATAAAATAATATCGAAAACCCTGGCAAATAGATTAAATGTTATTTTACCCAACTTGATACACGATGATCAATTCGGTTTCTTAAAAGGAAGGTTTATAGGCACCGCCATAAGGAAGATAGATGATATCATAGCCCTATTAGAGGATAGAAATGAAAATGGCATTATCACTTCTTTAGATTTTGTAAAGGCGTACGATTCTGTGAATTGGACGTTCTTGAAAAAAGCCCTATTATCGCATGGAATGAGTAATACATTTGTTGAATGGGTGATGACACTATTTGTTGATTCTAAGGCCACATTTTGTAATAATGGGTACACAGCTGGTTGGTTTCAAGTCAAAAACGTGGTAAAACAAGGAGATCCTATCTCATCCTCGTTGTTCCTAATCGTTGTTGAAAAACTGGCAGAGCAGATTAGATCTGACTCAAAGATTAGAGGTGTTAACTTAGAAAAGAGCGAAGCAAAGCTTGTGCAATTCGCAGACGATGTCACTGTTTTTTGTGCAGATGAGCTGTCCTTACTAAATACGATTGAAACAATTGATAATTTTTCAACAGCCTCTGGCTTAAAGCTTAACCCTTCTAAATCAAATGGTTTCATTATAGGTGATATTCGCATTACCAACGCCAGGCTAATGGAAATTAACTGGAGAAATGAAATGAAAGTGCTAGGAATCACATTACTGTATCCAAGGGATGAAAACAAACTTCTTAAAATTAATATCGATGGATTAATAGAAAAGGTGAAAAAAACCCTAAACCAATGGAACAATCGATTCCTCACCTTGAAAGGCAGAATTCTTGTCTGCAACACTTTTCTACTACCAGTGTTCCAACATGTATTGTCTTGTGTGTTTTTAGATCAAGCTGCAGTTAAAAGGGTTAACGATATAATATTAAAATTCGTATGGAAAAACGGTTCGAACAGAATTAGTGCGGATTTCTTAACCCAGTGTATTGAAAAAGGTGGCATGGGCCTAAGGCTCCTAGGCGAAATATGTGATACTAACAGAATCAAGTGGGTTGAAAGAATCTTATTGTGTGGAAACAAAAATTGGTTTGATGTCTTAGAAAATTTCCATAAAAGGCCGAAGGAAGATATTCTACTTGCCAGATTTAAACCTAGTTACCACTTGAATACATTCTATAAGAATCTCTTTAAAACATGGAATGAATGTTATTATAAGCTATCACCTGAAACGATCGAACAAATCCTTAAAGAGAGAATATGGACTAATAAAAATATTAAATACAAGGGAGTAATGCTAAGGTGGCAACCTTGGATAGACAAAGGTATACGTGTAATGGGAGATATATTCGACGAAAATGGTTCACTTTTACCAAACGAGATATTCTTGGAGACCTTTAATTTTGTACCATCCTTCTATGAAATTAGAGCGCTGGAAAAAGCAATCCCTGCACAATGGTTGGCTAAAATAGCAAATGAGAATCCTCAGAGGTGTAATAATGATATAGAATTTAATGTTGGAGGAAAAATGTTAAACCTTATAAGGTGCCCAGCAAAAATGATATATTTGAGTCTAATACAAAAGAGAAAACCAAAATGGGAGAAGTTCTTAAAGTGGAAACAAATCCTAAGGTTATCCGATGAACAGTATGAAGGTATAGCATGGAAGAAAATATTTACATTACCGTATAAATGCTCTTCGGAGACTAGATTGCAAGTGATGCAATATAAAATCCTACACGGTGCTCTGACCACGAATAAATTGTTAAGTGAAATTGGTATTAAAAACAAACCAAAATGTGACTTCTGCGAAAAAGAAGATTCCCTAAATCACTTTCTAGTAGAATGTAAAGGAACCAGAAAGATCTGGTCAACGGTAATAGAATGGTTGTACGAACTGGAATACATTAACATAAAACCAAATGGTGAAAGATTCTTCCACAAGGAAAGAAATAGGGTCGTGTACAAAGTACAAGATATTCTATTTGGTATTGAAGTAAATAATGTGCAGTCAAAAATCATCAATTGGTTTATACTTCAAGTCAAAGCTGTCATACATAGACAAAAGCTTTTCCATGATGGCGAACTCAATATCTTCCCAATACTGTACGACTTAAGATCAAGAATTACCTTAGAAATCATTAATACGAGCAAAGGAGAAAATAGAAAAGAACAAAACAGAATATGGTCTAACCTAAAGGTGGACATAGATGAGTTTATTGATAGATTAAAACGATGAGAAAAAAAACAACAAAGGTAGAACATTTTTTTTTTTTTTTTTTTTTCATATAAAGAGTGACAAGATACCATCAAAGGAAACTTAACAGAGGCGAAACAAAGGGTTTATCCTAGATGTAACTTCCATCGATTCTCTGTCTAACATGTGAAAGAAATAAAGGTTGTTGCAAAAATAAAAAAAAAAAGTAAATTTCCGTAAATCATCACCGAGTTTTGTGTTGATCACAAGTGCCTTCAGCACTTGGATTGTAGAGGCAGTTTTATCTACTTCTTATAGGAATCTGACCATTTACTAAACGTTTTTTGGGGGAAAATATAGGAGATATTATTGTTATTGCCACTTTTTGGCAAAAGGAAATGTTAATAGCTAACTATGATAGGGGTAACTATGATATGATATGCCAATTTGTTGTTGTTGTAACCTTCTTTTTTATTAATCCTGTTTTTCGTTTATATCCTAATGACATCTTAACAAATATTAGCCTACATTTAAAATAATATTCATGAAAGAACAAAATGGAACTTGTGTAGTTTTTAAGAAAAGAAATAATTCTTGCCAAAACCTGCAGGTGCCTAGGTCAGGGGACAATTGATCTGTTATTATTCATCTTTCAAACTCTTGAAAGAGAGAGAGGGAGAGAGAGAGTGCGGAAAGACCACCTAAATCCCGTGGGTCCCCTAAATGGTGTGATGCCATTGTCGCAATGTAGCGCATATGTCGTAATTGGCGGCCCGCTACCGCTTTGCGGTAGATGCCAGTCAGTGGTCACTGGTTCCCACTAGCCCGTTTTGTATATGTGGGTAATAAACTAATATAAACTAAATGTCTAGAACATAACAATATCTCACATTAGTTTTTCTCGTGATAAGCCTTCTACCATAAGTAATTTTTTCTGAGATTGATTATATTAAGCTCCTATGATAATTAACATGTTATATGGTAAGTGGACAGCAGGTCTTTCGCCCAGTGTTCTTATGCAACACATCACATAATAATTAAAGTGTGTTGAATAAAATTTACTTTTAAAGAGTAACACTAATACGATAAAGATTTCATATATAAAAAAAGGAAAATGACAGACTTGCGCAAGTCTTGTGCCTTTAAAAACGCATTAATTATGGTTGGCGGATTCAATTTTTGCTGACTGCATGTCAGAGGGCATGATACAGAATATCCTCTTTCAGGAGATACTGCTATAAATACCAGAGGCATGCATTTATCACTGTCTCCACCATACCACAATATAGTGTTAATGGTCGCTGGGCAAAGTCCACTGCACACTCCACCGCAGGGGGGTGGGGGTGTCATTGAACTAAAAAAGAAAAGTTATTGGACTTGGAAGATGACAAATATACCAGTTTTTTCGCCACTCATTACTTATCTCAATTGACCTATTTCTGCAGTGTAAACACCATTATGTAGATAATGTTTACACAGACGAATGTTAAGGCTGTTTTCCTACAAATTCCTGTTTCTTCCATTGTTAAGAAGGGAAATAATTAAAAGTTTATTCAGCTGAACTTGTATCACATGTTGAGTACGGGTACACATGTCATGTTCGAAGCTGAATAATGTCTTTTCAAGTATGTGTACACCCTGTTTTCTGATTTGTGAGGACAAAACAGTATGTCAGCTATGTTTGGAGAAATTTACAAGAAACAAATCGCATTCTTTTGTCTAAAATCTTGTAACAACTGGGAAGTTATGCTTTTCCCCCATTGACCACCATTGTGAATTGCAGTACACTTCAGTCGTCCCTAAATGTAAAATAATAATTATGATAACATCCTTTTTATTTGCTTTTTCAAACATGTTCTTTCTGAAGAAGGAGCTTGAAAAAAATATTGTTACGCCCATTTTTTAATGCATTAGTTCCTTGAAATCCCGACAACGCTGGTGTTTACATTTACTAATGTTACATCCGCTTTTCTGTGAATTCTTGACTAAAAAATTATTAAATATGTGAATAACTTCGGCCATACAGACCCACACATGGCTTGCTAAGCACCTTTATTTGGCAAGGCCCTTCCTCAAATTAAAGGTTTTTTGAGCCGTGTGCAATTATGTGTGACAGTTCTCTGGATCGATGTTGTATATATAATGCCCCCCCCCCCCCCGCCCACCACACACACACACACACACTCTCAGCGGTAGTTATGGGGTATAACTATATTGATACATAAATAAATGACAGAAAGGAGGCAGCTACACATGTATAGTTATCAATTTCGTTTTTGCTGATCCCTCCTTCCCCCCCCCCCCCCCCACCACACACACCCCACACTCTGTCTCTCTCGGTCCTGGTAGACCAGATATGGGTCCTCTCTTCAGAATCGGCCTTCAAATGCATGTCTCAAACTTTAGAGTCATCTTAACATAGTGTTATATATCTCACATTGCATTATGTGGTAACTACCCCCATTTTTTTAATGTGACATAATCATATCGATATCATTATCAATGATAATAACAATAATTTCACACTATTTGATCCTATGAACAGATAAGATTAATATAACCATAAGGAGCCATACAGATCTAGCTATAAGGACGTATGGATCCACACCACCTTTAGTCGCCCCCCCCCCCCCCCCCACACACACACACACACCTACCCACCCACACCGAAACTCCGCCTGGGAATTCCCTATAGTTCCGCAGATTAGACCATGGCCCCTTTTGATTGGCGGAGAGTGCGCGTTCCCTGGTCAATGCATGGCTCTAACTGGGAACTGCTCTGTCTGCCTCCTCCTCCTCCTGAGGGAATATTTGCTCTGCTCACACACCCTCCATCATCACCAGCATCATAACTGGGTGAATCATTGGAATAACTCAGATATTAGTCAGGAAAGGAAAGGCATTGCAACAAGGCACTTAATACACTGCATCGTCTATACTTAAATATCAGGAATTATATAGGTATTCGCTGGAAGAACTTCGCGCGGTTCTGTCGCCTGGTCTTTTTTAAAATAGGTTGGGGTGAGCATATATATTTTTAATCTTTCTTGGATTTGTTTATATTACAGGGTTGATCATTTTGCTTGTCATGTATTTGCTGGCTGGGCGGTAGGAGAGGGCCTTTTCAATTTCATGCATTTATCAGGGATATTCTATAAGTGGGACAATCATTTGAGTTAATGCATTGCATTGAGTTAATGTATACATAAGATCCAATCGTTATCCGCACTTTAATCATTCATTTATTCACCCATAGATGTATCAATCGTTAGGAATCTTTCAATCAATCTATATTTCACACTTGTCTATTCATCTTATCCTCATGTATTATTTAACCTATATATATATATATCTCCTTATATCTATTTATTTAACCATTTGTTATTCATTCATAAAGTTTGACTCGATATAATTTATAAATGTGTTATGTGTACCCGCATGCTATACGTTAGTTATACGCTAGTTATCATATCGTTTTAAACGTTACATTATAATAGGATTCGTATACTGTAACGTGTCGTGGCTGCACTCTAATTATCTCATAAGTGTTGGATTAGAGTTGAGCGAGTCCCTCTAAACTGAGGGCAATTTAAATGTCTCGCTCGAAAACGCAAAATACCATTATATATAAAAAATCCCATTAGGACGCCTACTCCGGGGCCAGGAATGCCATTAGGGCAGTATATGCGTCTAATCAGTGACATACCAGTCTTATCTGATCTGAAAGGATATGAGCCTAGACTGAGCTCTTGTTAATCACGTTTCAATAGTTATAATGGAATTCGTAAAAGTAACTTGTTATGACCGAACTCTAATTATCTCATAATCCAATATGTGTATCTAATTTATCTATCTAGTTTCCCTGTATGGTACTATGTCAAATCCCTCCCCAGTCAATGGTATATGAAGCACTGGACCATATGAAATATATGTTTATGTGTGGCATGTTAATTCCACAAATAAACGTTGTCAATATTACATTGGCGGAAGAAAAGGCAGGATATTAAGAGAAAAAAGTCCCATTGTAATATTGCTCTGGGGCTATTAAGAATGGCATCTTCGTGTTAATAATTGCTAATAATACTAGACTGTTTTTCCTGGATAATTAATATCATTTTATTATTTTCTAACACTGGAACTTATTTTATGATAAAAACAATTCGTTTACATCTAGATCAATGTAATAACGATAGCGACAGACATATTGTCAGTATTTTATTTCATCATTGTTCACATGTAATAATTATTCTACGTAATAATGAGCAGTAATATCTATGAAATGAACAAGCAAAACAATAATTCATATGAAACGAAATTATCATAAATTACCTTCCAAAATCCATGATTCAATATGGTTTTATATGTGTAATGCAGAAATGACATGTTTCAAAAAGCAAACAGTTGGCTCTGTGTTGGAGCTATGTATATGCTTTAGAAGTCATAACAAATCAGTGCATATCTATAATATGGGTCCGATCAACTAGAAATGTACAATTGGCAACTCAACAAATTTAGGACATTCCGCTAAATTAGAGTTGAAGATTATAAATACCAGATTTATCTGAGTATATTTGGTATTGCATAGATTCCGAAAGTATGTTCGGTTTCGTTGGACTGCATTTTAAACCTAATTTCTCTCTTAAACTAGGTTTATTTGAGAGCAATGATTAAGGCGAATTGTGTATTTTCAGGCGACCTGACCCATATGTAGGGCAGTAGTGTTTTACTGAGGGTGAGACCTACTAACACACAGGAGCTAAGGGTAGAAAATAGAGGGTAAAACTGGTGAGCTACATGATATGTAACACAGGGATAAATGCCATTGTCTGGCCAAGGGGAAGTAGGAGAGTGGTCTGGCGGCAAGAGTTAATGTTTTAGCATGAGGATCCGTTTTTATTATCCACACTTTTTTTACTTAAAGTAATTAAACTGGTACTCTCAGCTAACGCGGTCAAAAACTAAAGATTGTAGAGATCTACTTTTTGTTCCATTCTTTTCCAACCCATCTAACATTCATTTGACCAAAATTTTGGAGGATTTTGTCAAGTTGTTTTTGCTACAGGGCCGCCACAGGGCTTCTAAAACGTCCATAATGACTTTTAAACCACCATTTTCATACCGATTTTAATCAAATTATTTTGAAATATCAAAGTTGTTATCACATTTTTATCATCGTGATGAAATCATGTGGATATTAGTGAATTGCAACAAAAAAAACAGAAAAAGAACAAATTATGCTCAATACCAAATTATGCCCACAATGCATTTTGGAGCAGATTCAAATGCAACTCCCCTATTGCAAACACCACTATCTATGGCTTGACCTTTGAGACTTTTACCAGAGCCGACCTGTGAGTGTTTTACTAGGGTGTGGGATGGGCAAGCTTCTGTTTCCTGCAGCCAATAACAGATCCAGAATTTACCCAGACATAAACTGGGGAAGATCGAGGGGGGGGGGGGATATATTGGAGAAATTTTCAATCGAACGATAGAATAATTTGTTTTTATTTGTTATCCTCACTTTTATATTTTGATATATTTTGATTTGGGTTTAATTTGGGTTTAAGAATGGGCTTAAGAATGTAATATGCTTAAGTGAGTATAAAAGTTAATTATTTCTTTGTGACCTTACCTAGATTGTTCTATATTGTAGTTTAATAGTTGAAATGGCAACGAATGAAAACAACCGGATATATAGGGTTATGCGTCTTTTGTAAGAAATTTGGTTAAAATTGAGGCCAATAAAACTGTATAAAAACTAGAAACTAAGGGTACTTGCATGTGCGCCCTATCTTGAATCTAGATTCGCATATTTACATTATTCGTATATTTTTGGTCAAATCAGGGCGAGACAAAAACGTGCTGATGGGATGCGATACCCTACTCTTTTCATACACACATGAACCGTGGAAAAACGTGGGCCTAGGCATAGAGGGTATAGATTCTGTTTGAATCTGTTATATAACCTTGAAATTCTCGTTTCTTATACTGTACACTAAAGTTACCCAGTCTAGGCTCAGAACTGAAAGAGTCCTTCCAAACTGAGGGAAAGCCTCTCGCTCAAATCCTTTATAATCCCATTAGGACGCCTACTCCAGGGCCAGAAAAGTCATAAGTACAGTAGGCGTCAAATCACTGACATACCACTCTTTTCTGATCTGAGAGGCTCTGAGCCTGTACCCCTCTCCCATACCCTGAGTGACTCAGGGTTTTTTTTTATAAGAAAAACCGCTGATTGATATAGAATCTAGGACTGGAGAAGCACTTTGAATTCCTTGTGACAAAAAGTGCGGAGACCCACTGCTAGCTACTGCTATATGATATATCCAACATAAAGTGTGAAGTGTCACGGGAGAATGAGTCACAAAATTTTATCATCTCTGAGTGGCTACATGTATCAAATTTCACGACCGTGTATCGAATAAATATATGCCAATATGAATATGGGGTTATATTTAGCTACTTTACCAGGGATTGTCCATCCAGAAAGACTTTATTTTTCATTATGTAACAAATAGAACTCCTTATTAAGTAGGATAACTAATGGTTAACATTGATGGGATCTGCTTGATCTTATCTTTTTAAATATGGTATCTCAAAAACCATTGTTTTTGCGACTCAAGACTAATTTCCTGTCACACATCATATTTAAATTAGCTATACTATTGATGAGAAAAGTCTGTGGGTCCCGTTGTGCCCCCCTCTCCAGTATCTGCATCTATATATAATATATAGGGATGCCTCTCATGGCATTCCTGACCCCCACGATACAGAGGTGAACAGATATACATAGAGTATAGAGAACCATTCCGCACCCATGTTTTGTTTTAGCTCTATTTTTGTCAGACCTTCCTCATTTGTGGAGGAGAAGCTTGTACACGTTCCCTCAGAATGCCTTGCGTGCCCACATCTGTGTAACATCTTCAAGCATAGCATAGGCAGGTCTTTGGATTATGTCGGGGGGGTGGGGGTGTCGGGTGAGGTATGAGCGTGGGGGCATGGTGATTTGGCCCTCTCGGGGCTGGGCTTCACAAACTACTGTAAGTTATGCCGTCTGTGTATGAATTAGCGCTGCACGTGTGGCACTATAAATGATCTATGGATTCAAATGAATGATGGGAAAGATAACAATCGACTAGTGTGCTCATATCATATTCTTACCAAATGGCAATATATATATATAATATTAATGTACTTTAATCGGTATAATAATTATTATAGTTTAAGTATATGTGTGTGTATGTATGTATGTATGTATGTATGGATACATACATGTGTATATATATATATATTTTTATGTAGACTATGTATAAGTATTATGTACATGTATGTATGTATGTGTAATAATAATGTCTTTAGATTGTCTATATTTAAGATCTGTTCATCGTGTGAGAGTACGGGGATAGCTCTAGCACAATCAGACTATTATGTGATCTGTTCAGGCTCGGTATATTAAATATTAATGTTCAACGAAGAGATATGGTTATATGGCGGTGAAATGAAACACAAATGTTAATAAGGAAGAAAAGTCTCACAAAGCGAATTCCTGTTGATGACTGCAGTACGATAGCCTATATGTCCCATATGCTACTAAGCTGTACGGGGTCCCAAAATGGCTTTAAGAGGTCAATCGAGAAGAAGAGAGTCTATAGCAGAGCGTGGTGTAGTGTCGTCGTGGTTCCTTTGCTCATAGCCTCGGTAGTACTAATTGCATGACCTGCTGTCGATTGCCTTTTTGTACCTGCTCTGGTCCTTTGTTCTTCAGCCAAGAGCAAGCGTGGGGGACCCCTTTTGCACACGGTTATAGGTTTCTCGTCTCAGATTTTATTCATTAAATACACATCGAACAAAGGTAAATGGCAATATATGTTATGGGTCGTGTGCATAGACAAGCTTATTAAATATTTAAAACAATAGAAAATAGCCACGTCTGTCCAAACGAATAAATCTTTAGCCTAGCAAAATCTTGCTGGCGAAATGTATTTAACATGTAGAAATGAAAGATTAAATGTTTAAACCTTGATGGTTGTATCTGATAAATATACCCGAGCTAAAATGATTCACTTGCTGGTGAGAAGCCTGAAGAAGTATTCTAAGAGTAAAGTATTTTATTACTTTAACATGCTTCCACGCATACGGGTTTATGTCTCCACTCACAAATATTTAAGACAATACCATAAAAAGATGGCATAAACCTACAGGACAAGACGTAGAAAGTAATCCAATATACCTTGTCTTCTTAGTCGCAAATCACGGATACTAAAATTACGTATCCTGGAACTTATGTACAATTATTCTCTAACTATTGGCCTCATCCTATCGCTTTGGTTACTACTAATTGGTACCTTCCAAGCTACCTAAAGCTTCACATTATCTCGGCAATAGATCCACAAGGTTCGGTGGTTGTTGAGGACAGCGCTTAACCAAAACATACATCATTATATTGGAACATATCTTAATTCCTATAATAGATCAAAATTCGTTCATAATCCTTAACTAACGCGATATACCTATTACCCAACGCACACAAAACATAAAATCGTAATTCAAACAATCCTGTTCAAAAGATAAAAATTGTGATCTCGTACTACTGCATACTTTACTTGGTAGGATGATTATCCTGATCAATTCATACCACAAAATCAATACATTCGTTATGCTGTCAATGTCCTTAATACTAATCACACACATATGTCCTTCTAGTGTAGGTATGACACACCAGAGTTTCACCATCCGAATTATAAAGGTAAGAAAAGAAACACTCATGACTGAATAAATGTGCAGAAATCTAATCACAGTACAACCCCGGGGCAGGTGTCTTGATCAAAAATAAATGCTACACGTCAAGATCAATGATTTCTTAACAAACGAATATATCTAAACTCTTAAAGATAAAAAATGGCATGTTGGAGTGCACCAATTGGTGACCTTACCAAATATCCTTGAACAAAAGTATCCACTGATCCTATTCACCCAAAATTCAACATAAAAGAAACGCACTAATCTAATCCCATGTCTCGTATTCTCTGATCTCTAGAAAAGGGGGTTTTTCTATTTTATCCATTCCGATCCTACCTTAGACATTCTCCTCCCTAGTGCTTTTCTTTTTGCTAGAATTGAACCCATATATGTCCCATGCTAGTCCCTTTCTACCCAAACCCTGATTACTTAGGTCCAATATTTTCTTTGGGGCGATAATTCTGTCACTCGCTCTCCTCGGAGTAGAACCTAAACTAAACATGTCCTGTTTTGATGCTTTTCGTGTTGTTTCTTTGGTGGAGATGGGTGTCTCCTGTCCTGAGGTCTGGAATACATTTTTCAATTCGTAATCTTCGTTAACTGATAACTCTCGCTTCAACATACTCTTAGGGAAACTGGGCAATTTGATAGGGCATTTTGCAGGTTCTGGTTGTAAATTGACGATCATTGATGTCGTTTCTTCTTGACTGGTCATTGATGTTATAGGTGAGGGTATCTCTAGAGGAATCCTTATTAATTCCTCTAACTCTTCCTCTCCTCCAGCTAAGAATACACCCTCCATCGCTTCCTCCCCGGCCAAGCCCAATATGTTATCCACCTTTTTGGCCGTCCAGGGATCGGTCAAGATTATAGATCTCATAGGGATTTCGTATACCATTGGTCCCACCTTAAATCCAAAGTCTCCTTCTTTCCTAAATATGATTTGTGAATTATGGCAACTTCTCTCCACTTGTATATTCTTGATGATTGGTACTGATAGGAACTGTATTACTCCGAGCGAATGTCGAGTATGTCCCACCGGTATGCAGAGACTGTCAGCTGGTCCTCCCAGTTTGAAATAGTTCTTTGTACCCTTATGCTTGATCAAGTTTGAAGGCACTGTTAAACAGTCACAGCATCCTCTAAAATCAATCTTTCTGAGTGCCCACCTAGCTGCGTCCAGGAGTGGTTCTCTGAATTTATAAACCACCATTGCCGCGAAGAAAGATGTAAGGAGTATCTCCTGATATGTTAGAGCGGACAATACGCCTGCTGCAGCTTGGCTCTGACGCACTTGTTCCCGCTTAAGGTTTAAAAGATTCACATATACCTTCTGTAAATCTTGGGGTAATTGTTTAGCCATGCTCGTTCGCAATCTGGCCAACATAAGAAGGGGAACTGCTTGGCGCCACTTGAAGAATGCTATGAGGCCGGGTACGATCATTAATGCCAAACCCAGTAGAATAATTACATCTAAAACATTCATGTCTCTCCAGTCGTGAAAATATGAGGTGGTACGTGTAGTATGAGATATATTGCCAAAATCTAATTTAGTATGGGACTTGATTCCATGTATCAACACATCTAGATCTTGTTCCATCCCTGCTGTTTTGTTAGTTAAAGAAGTGAAATTTGAAATTGGGAAATCAAAGATATTCAAAGATATATTGCGGGAAGTAAACTGACTGTCCCACGCGATGATACTGATGTTGAATGCTTTTAGCAATGGCATATTAATAGCATGAACATAAGCGAAGTCAGAGATATTTTCGCACTCCATACCTGCTGTGGCAGTCAACCCATCCATTACCACCTTGCTCCCACATGTCAGATTAAAATAACATGAGAAACAAGACACCGTGGTTGTAGTAGAATTGGGAAAAACGACCTTGAACGATCCTTTCCTTGATTGTAGGAAGTACTGTGATCACTCAATATGTAGGATGTTACTGTCCAATCGTTGGTGGGTTGATGCCACGTAATTGCAATTTCCTTCTCCGTACTTCCCTTGATATAAAGACCACAAACATGCTTCAAAAGATCGTGGTTTTTGTGGTATAAGAGAGGGACATTCCCAAAATGACCCTTTGTGACAGGAGTCTCTCTGCCTAGAAGATAATTCCACAAAGCTCTGGCCCGATTTACTTATGGCGATTAGATTAAAATCCGATTTCAACTTCGTGAAACCCATGGACGAGTTGAAAGTCAAAGGCACAGGTAAGATTACGACATTGTATATAACAAAAGTACACTCCGAAGTAGAAATGGGCACTTGTAAATAAACGTACAGGTGAGTATCGTCAAACTGGAAGGTCTTTAGATGATCACTCAAATAAAAACTAATATGCTTAGTACAACGACTGTAGCCCATGGAATGTAATCTCCTATCATACTTATGTAAAACTTCAAGCAGCTGCGTAGGGCTGAGTAGATCTGCAGACAATTTGCCTTGGTATAACTCTTCTACTCCTCTTATCCAACCTGCCATCAACCTTTCCTGAGAGGCCAACAATTCCACCTGATAGCTGATGTATGCCATAGACAAAGTAAACAGACCCATTCTGATGTTAGAGGCACCTATCTCGGTGGTTACTGCCTCCACACGTCCCATCAGCTGGCGCATGGCACGTTTGGTCTTGGCCATTTCTGCCTCAGCGGAGTCCACTCTCCTCCCTATATTCTTGAGTGAAGAGGACACCAGTTCCAAGGCGTGAGCGCCGTCTTCAGTAATCTCTTCTTGTTTGACGTACAGACTGCTCACCACCTGACTCAAAGTTATTACATTATTGGCTAGTCTGTCCACATCCCTGGTAGTAGCGGTGCCAAACAATGCGTTTGAGATATCGCCTACGAAATCTAAAGGAGAAGCCCTCTTTCGCTGGTCTGTGGGCGAGCGATGACCCCGCATTAGAGTAGTTAGATCTTCATTAAAGCTGGCAACTTTTTCCTTAGAGCGCTGCCACAAAGCCTCCTGTATTCCTAGAAACTGAGACATCTTCTGGCACAGTTGATGTTCTTCCAAAAACCTGAATTCCCTTGTACCTGGCGTCGTACAGGGATTTGTAATATTACCAATCTCCTCTGTCTGTGTATTTGGTATTTGTATGGCTAAAGTTAACGAACCCATCTCCTCCGGTAAGATCATGAAGGTAGGGTCACGTTGAAATATGACACCTACATCTGGTCTGGCTATGTTATCCGGCCAGTATGCCTGAACGCCCACGAATAAAACTATTGTCAAGAATAGTCCAGTCATCTCCTCTGTTTCGTTCCAATGTCAGGAATGACTTTCCTCTGATTCTACCTTGCTTATATATCTGTATCCCTGGTGTGCACGCTCACACCCTAAGCTTGTACTCTAGCTTCCTCCCAGTCCTCACAAAGACCGTCTCCTACGTGTACACCTGTAACAAGCTTCTAGTACCCTTTTCATCTCATATCCATCAATTATCGCGCGACATATGTTAGCATTCGTCTGACGCCTCGGCATTCGTGTAATCTATTGTGTTTCGCTGGACGCTTGGCAAGAAAAGCGTCCGGGCGTCGTATACAAAGGGTATTTAGCGCCTAGCGGCTTGCCAACCCTCTTTTCCAAAAGACTGTGTCTCTGAATGCTGTTCAATTACCATCCTCAGAGACTTGTGAGTCAGCTTTTAAACAAAAGGTTAGCATTAAGCCAAGAGGCGAGTCGGTGTTCAATGTGTCAATGCGTCGGTAATTATGTGTCTAGGCTTAATAACTCCGCCGTTCCCAATCCAGTATAATTGGATTAGGTCAGCAAGCTAGTTCAAAAGGACAATCAACCATGACACGTCTGTTGGTTATTGTCTCTTCATTACAAAAAGCTTTTAATCGGTGTTGAAGGTCTAGTGAAACTGGATTTGTAAATCAACAGCTGTTCACTGACTTGGTCTACAAACTTTCAAGAACAATGATCTTTGTCGACTTCGACCTAAGCTGGTTATTGTCCGTCTTCTGGGCCCTGGACTGGACATAGCCATATGGTCGGATACATGTGTTAATTAGTCCTAAGAAATGTACTATTGTAATCTGCTTAAGATGGCGAGGATAAATTGTAATAATGGAGTGTCGTAGCTTTTATCTGCTCTGTTCCAGCACCCCCGAACCGGTCATGTTTTGAGAACGATTTAGTGGGAAAAATAGGCTTATGGCGTACAAAAGTACACACGAAAAATAAAAACAAACATCCAAATTGTGTGCGCTCACAAATGATGGAACATTAAGCACAAGATTTTGCCTCTATCCCCAGATCTTTTGTATAGAAAGATCGCTATAATATAGACCAAGCGTGGTTAGTTCTCTTTTTGTGCCCCCTCTATAGTTAAACTAAATATTAATAGGCGGGTACATATGATCGACATAAAAAGAGATAATGGGACCATTGAACAGAGTCAAGACTGAACTACTAGCATTACCATCCTTGTAACTCAGAAAACGATAGATCCTAGAGAAATTGTACCTCATTGACCCTAGACCTGGTTCTTGGTACTTCTCTCACCTCTTCTTCCGACGTTACAAACTTCCTTTTGGCTACCTCGTTGAAATATTTAAGAGGCACCCACCTACGGTCTCCATCCTTGAATTGTACATAATATTTGATATCCTCGCCCCTAGGCCTACATACGTCTATAATTTTACTGATTGGATGGTATACCATGCTGCCAGTATCGGGACATGATTTAGAGACGGCTGGAATTTCAGCTTCTGTTCCCAATACTAGATCAGCCTCGTCTTCAGTGTCGAGAAAGCCCTCCTCCTCTCCTTTATCAGTGGGAGTAGGTATCTCTTCTTCCTCTGACACTGGAGGAAAATCCCCTGGAGCAACTGGTTGCTCCTCGAAGCTGTCCAACGGTAGATCACCAGCATCCAGTGGTACTGGATCTTCCGGTTGGTCGGTATACCCTTTCCAATCTGATTCCACCTCTTCTCTATTGAGCCCCCTTTTTAGACGCATTACAGTCACCGGTTTATCTAGGAATTTGCCTGACCTTGCGTTCTTAAGGAATACGGTGCTATCAGTATGATAGCGTACCAAGTAAAAGGGGCCATGGAATTGGCGGGCTAGTTTTAGTTTTCCCGTTGGCTCCTCTAAACGAGGCCAATGTAACCACACCAAATCGCCTTCCTTGAGTATGGGATCATATACTCTTTTGTCATATCTGGCCTTCATATGTTGTTGTACTTTCTTTTGATGTTCTAAAGCATATTTGGCAGCCACTTCTTGGTGTTTTAAGATTGATGCAAAACGTTCTTGTACAGAATCACCCTCTTCCATATCTAACTTGATGTTAGTCTCAAAAGGACAAATGGGTTCACATCCATGTACTAACGCATAAGGCGATTGGCCGGTACCATAGGCCACCGTGGTATTAAGGGCAAAAGATACCGCATCAAGGTAATCATCCCAGTCGCTCTGGTGACTATTAATATAGTTCCTGAGGACTCCTAGTACCGATCGGTTATTTCTTTCGACTAAACCGCTGGCCATTGGGTGAGCCACGCTGGTGAAGGCTTGGGAAATCTTGTATTCAGCGCATACTTTGGCAAAATGTTTGCTACTAAAAGCCTTGCCGTTGTCAGAAACAATTTTTCTCACCCCTCCGACGCGACATAACACCTTAGAAAAGAATAGTTTCCCAAATGTCTCTGCGGTCAAGTCCGGGGCAGCGAAACAGATCAAATATTTAGAATAAAAGTCCACCACGACATATATATGTTTCTGACCAGAGGCCGTTGTAGGAAGTCTTTCTAGGGCATCCAAGTTGACTGTATCAAAGGGTCTTGGAGCTGGATCTCTGATAGTTAAAGGCGGTCTAATGGGATGGGTCATTCGTTTGTTTGCTGCACAGGTCTCACAAGACAAACAGTAATTATACACATCGCGAGATATCGATGTCCAATAATACCTTGGTCTCATTGCTGACAACATTTTCACTGGACCAAAATGACCCCCAGTTACCGCATCGTGGTGAAATTGCATAACTACTTCTCTCAGCTCCCCTGGCATGCATACTTGGGCTTTAATGCCGCCTTTAGGCCCTACGGTTGTCTCTAGGTGGTACAGAATATCCGATTTGATTACAAAATTCGACTCCCTGAGTACAACTAGCCGCGCCCTTTGTTCGTTCTCTGGTAGCGTACTATTCCTCAAATAGTCCAGGATTTCCCGGCACATTGGATCTTTTAGTTGTGCCGCTACCAGAGTTTCTCTAGAGATTCCCATTCCCTCCATAGTGATAGGTGTTTTATCCCCTACCTGCCTATACCTATCCCGCTTGGTGTTGTTAGGTCGTGTTTTAGGTTCTATTACCAATATTTCATCTTCCAGAGGCGGTGCATAGTACCATATTTGGGGAACTGGGTCAAAACGAACATTTTTGGACACATGAGAATTTAGGATTGTCTTACTTTTGGGTGTTCTGACTGTTGCTGCGGGTAAAACAGTTATTAGATCTTCTGACAGGTTAGCACAGAGATCTGAAAACATATAATGGATGTCTGTGGTTGAGGTTTTGGGAAATACCTCTTCCTCGCCCAATCGCGACAAAGAATCTGGGGCCCAATTATCCTTTCCCTGCACGTGTTCCACCACAAAATCAAAGCCCCTTAGATCAGCCGCCCATCTCACCTGCCTGGAGGTGAGAGAACCCCTTGGGTTAAGAATAAATTTCAAAGGAGCGTGATCTGTGCGAATGGTAAACCTCCTGCCTTCTAAATATACCTTCCATTCATTACATACATAGATAATAGCGGCCAATTCCCGGTCCAATGTGGAGTAATTTCTTTGGGCGGAATTAAAGAGTTTTGCGGCATATGCCACTGGTTTCAATTCTCCCTTATCATTTGGCTGTTCAAGAATTCCGCCCATACCACAGGCAGAAGCATCCGTTGTTACAGTGAAAGGTTTTGAAAAATCGGGATATAATAAGAAAGTTTCATCTGTTAGAGCTCCCTTCAAATCCTGGAAAGCTTCCTCTTCCTTTTGACCCCATGACCACCCTATGTCTTTCTTCGTGAGGGCATACAAGGCCCTGGCTCTAAGAGCATAATCTGGGATGAATTTCCTATAGAACCCAGTTATCCCTAAAAACCGTCTGACTTGTTTTGGTGTCTGAGGGGATGTTATCTCAGTAATAGCTCTTATCTTCTCCTGGTTGGGTTTTATTCCATTTTCGTCTAATATATGTCCCAAAAAAGGAACATCTTGGGCGGCTATGATACATTTAGGTCCTTTCATTTTCAACCCTGATGCTATTATATTTTTGAACAACTCCTCCATGTGTACTAGGTGGTCTTCAAATGTTCTAGAAAAGGTTATTATGTCATCGACATAGGCAAGGGACGACTGAAAACGCAACCCCCTAAGTACCATGTCCACAATCATCTGACAAGAGCGCGCGGCGTTTTTAAGTCCCATGCTCATGCGGGTATAACGATATTTTCCAAAAGGAGTTAGGAATGCTGTTTTGTCTCGGTCTGAATGCTTGATTGGTATTTGATGGAACGCCATCATCAAATCGCAAGCGGATACGAACTTTGGTTTAATTTGTCCTACCGCATCAATTGTGTCATCGATCCTAGGGCAGGAGATACTGGGCCTCGGTTAATTCGTTGAGGGAACGATAATCGCAAATGAGCCTCTGGGAGCCATTGCTCTTTGGTACCAGGAAGGCTGGTGATCCCCAGGATCCACTAAATGCAGGTTCTACTATACCCATATCCACCTGCTTGTCTACGGCGGCTTTCAATTCGGAACGCATAGCGGGTGACATCCTAAATGGCATTTGTTGTCGAGGTTGCACCCCCGGTAATAGGTCAATACTATGTTCTATCCAGGTAGTACAACCCAAATCCCCCGAAGGGCCCACGAAAGCATCACTATATTTAAATAAAATATTGTTCATCTTCTCTTTCTGTTCTTCAGTAATATTGGACCTGCTATAGTCTACCGTGGGAAGAAACTTTTCCGATTTAGTCCCACTACTCCCGTTCTTTCCCCCTTGCTCATCGCCTACCTGTACCTGTTGTATACCCACACAAGTTAAATTCACACAATTGTTCCCCGTTGTGCCAGCAATCTTACCTACACAAGTACCAGCTTTTAAAGTTACCGCGTCAACACCTGTATTCACTAGTCTTACTGGGACAGTACCTCGATTTACTTTCACACAAGTTCTAGCGAACAAAATCCTTGGACAGTCTACAATATCATTACCATGGAAATACACAATCGTGCCCTCGGCTACCTGTTCTGTATCTACATTCCCTGAAAACAAAACCTCTGTTTCAGCCGGCACCTCCAAGTCTTTTGCTATCTTGATATTAACATTGTTTACTCGTACTTCGTCCGCTTGATACTGTAGTTTGACTCCATACATTTTAAGAAAATCTCTACCTAAAATACAGGGCAACTTCAATCCTGGCACAACGTGGAAACGACATTCGTATTTAAAATCATCAATATTCACGAGGGTTTTGATATCATATACTGCATCGATTTCTTTCCCACCCCCAAATGTTACAAAAATATCAGACGAACGGATCTCCAAAACTCTACTACTCTCAATATTCTTTTAAAAATCATAACTCATTACACACTTGTCGGCCCCGGTGTCGACAAGTGTTTGAGTACAAACGGAACCTATACACATTTTCACAAAATTCTTTTCGGACAATTGGTGAAACCCTTCAGTGGTGGTCATACCTACCTTTGATTCGCTCTGGTCCGAGCATATCTCATAGAGCAACATGTAGAGCTTGTTTTTCGCCGTCTCATCGTTACCTTTCCTCCAACACCCCCGTCGTTGAAGGAAAGCCTCAGTTTTCCTGTTGTTGAGCTTGAACAGGAGCTTGATGAGGTGTCTGGTGCCATTCCAGGGTCTGACTCTCTCCTGAGGGTCTGCCTTGATGATAATTATTGTTGCCCCTGGGTTGGTAGCTGCGTTGCCTGTTGTTTCCACAGTTGCGGGCGATATGGCCCCGGCCGCCGCAGGCATAGCACACCTTGCCGGCGATTGATGCGCCCGACCTCCGGCCGTCATTTTGGTGCCCTTGGGCGAATACCTGCTGTGGGGGAGCGAACTGTTGTTGCTGCTGGGGATACGCTTGCTGATACACTTGGGGTGGTTGATTGTAGGCATATTGTGAGTAATGAGGCACTGGGACTGGAGTTGGATATTGATTAGGATTTGGGGTATGGCTAGGTAAATTAGCTGACTTACTATCCCCATTTGCAAAATTAGTTTTCACCGCGTGAATAGCTGTGCCTAACTGTTCCATCATGGCATTCATCTGCGTATGCATGGGATTCGGTACTGATTGTACGGCTTTCATGTGTTCTATTTCCCTCCTTAATGCTGCTACCTCGCCCGTTTCCACGGCGTTCACTGCTAGAGTTTTGGCCGGGCCAATACTCTTGGATACCAGTCCTTTCATACATTCAGTTAATGTCGCCATTTTTGCTTCCAAATCTGACACTTTGTTCTCGGTCTGCATATTACCGGTCTGACCTGCCAACTTTGCTGCCATTACCACGTCGGTGAAAGTTTCGTGTTCACCCTGCAGCACAATTTCCTGAATACTAGGCAGCAAACCGTATTTGAAATTTCTAATCTTCAAGTCTTCCGTGTACCCCAAGATCCTATATGCGCGCGAGGCGCGTCTAATATAGCTATCAATGGTCTCCCCTTCGTTCATCCTGGTATAGATCAATTTGGTCTTTTCCCTAGGATCTAAAGCTGTAAAGTACCTGAGGAACGTATTCTTAATGTCCTCCCAGTGTAAAAAGTCTCTGATATGATGGTCATAATACCAATGCAAAGCATCCCCCCTCAAATACATTGCTAGCGCCTCTTTTGGTGCATTCCTTCGTGCGGGTTCAGTGTAAGCCATATACGTTTCGTAGGCCTCCATCCAAATTGAAGGATCTTGGTCCTTTCGCCCCTCGAAGGGAGGAGGCGTTGTTTTATGCACTGTTCTATTGTGATTAATATGTATTTCGCCATCATTGCCGAAATAGTCATGTACCCCTTGTACGGCCTCTTGTGTGTCCCTAATTACTTGCTCAATATTGGTGAACCTCTCAGTGTTCCCTTCGAGTACCGTCATTAAGTCTTCGTGGTACCTTTGCAGATCTTGTCCGGCCATAATGTTAAATTGATTTTGCTTGTTTTGCCTAAAATTAGTCTTGAACTATTCGCATAAAACTTCTGAACGGGTTCCAGTCCACCAGTGTAATAATAATGTCTTTAGATTGTCTATATTTAAGATCTGTTCATCGTGTGAGAGTACGGGGATAGCTCTAGCACAATCAGACTATTATGCGATCTGTTCAGGCTCGGTATATTAAATATTAATGTTCAACAAAGAGATATGGTTATATGGCGGTGTAAATGAAACACAAATGTTAATAAGGAAGAAAAGTCTCACAAAGCGAATTCCTGTTGATGACTGCAGTACGATAGCCTATATGTCCCATATGCTACTAAGCTGTACGGGGTCCCAAAATGGCTTTAAGAGGTCAATCGAGAAGAAGAGAGTCTATAGCAGAGCGTGGTGTAGTGTCGTCGTGGTTCCTTTGCTCATAGCCTCGGTAGTACTAATTGCATGACCTGCTGTCGATTGCCTTTTTGTACCTGCTCTGGTCCTTTGTTCTTCAGCCAAGAGCAAGCGTGGGGGACCCCTTTTGCACACGGTTATAGGTTTCTCGTCTCAGATTTTATTCATTAAATACACATCGAACAAAGGTAAATGGCAACATATGTTATGGGTCGTGTGCATAGACAAGCTTATTAAATATTTAAAACAATAGAAAATAGCCACGTCTGTCCAAACGAATAAATCTTTAGCCTAGCAAAATCTTGCTGGCGAAATGTATTTAACATGTAGAAATGAAAGATTAAATGTTTAAACCTTGATGGTTGTATCTGATAAATATACCCGAGCTAAAATAATTCACTTGCTGGTGAGAAGCCTGAAGAAGTATTCTAAGAGTAAAGTATTTTATTACTTTAACATATGTATGTGTTTATGTATACATACTAATTATGTCCCCATGCAAATGCCCAAATGCCTAGATACAGAAATAAGAATTATGTCGACAGTCAAAGCTTGTACGGATATTACTTACAATAGAAATTGTCTTATTGTTGACTCCATGTACGCTTAAATATCCCAATATATATCACTGTATACCGCCCCCCCCCCCCCCCCCCCCCCACACACACACCCAAAGCGGGCGCCTCTCGATCATTCAACTTAACTCTGACTTGTCTGGCAAATTCCCCACTTTCTCACCCTCCTGACAGTGGAACAGAAACTTCTGGAAAACCTTCTACTGTATATTTCTTTCAACTTGTGATTAATCTGAGTTGATTAGATTGAATGCGTCAGCATTTGAGTACATCGGCATTCAAGCAGAGTTTATTAATTAGTATTAGTGTGTATGATTATGTGAAATATAGTATGACAAAATTAATGTTGAATGTATTAAATAAAATACAGTTCCTGTATTAGATAGTAGAAGATTGATACTTAGGCAACGTATGAAAACAACTTGCGCTTGTTGTTATTAGCGAATCGGATGTTTACAAATAGATGAATAATTTAAAAAAAGCAACTTTCCAATCTACTGACCACTAACCAATGTGGATACAATTACAGGCGTGGTTCTTTTATAAAAAAAAGATAAAGGAAAAGGAAGGGGATGGTTTTTGAGGATGACAGAGAGGGAGAGGGGGAGACTCAGAGGGGGGAGGGAGAAAATATAAAGGAAAATATTAGTAAGAGTTGAAATAAAAGCCTCGCTCAAAATTCATTCATCCAAAAAGAAAACTTCATGCAACTCTTTCGAGTTACATGCTTTCGTGTGGCGCGTTCCACCTCCTTTCGGATCCCAAAAGCATGCCAACTGTTTCAACTTTTGGAAAGCTTTTCCCCAAACCTGACAAAATGAAATGTGATGTGTTGCAGACAAATGAGTCACAAGTCGCAAAATTGATTTCAATGTGTTTAACTCACAAGATCTCGTTGTAGGAATCTTCCGCTAGATCTGATCTGTATGGCTCATATGGTTATATTAATCTTTCAGATCAGAATAAATGAATGCTATGAATCCTACAAAATCCTGTATTTGGGGTATATTGGCATGACCGGGATGAAAGGGTTAATATCTAAAGTTGCTCAATAGGTGGGAACGGTCACCCCCCTGATTTGTGATTACCTACCCCTAGGCTACATGAAACAGTGAAAAAAAAAACTTTATCCGACAATGCGAGGTTCAGCCCAAAAATGGCCTTTGGCTCCCGGACTATTTAGGATATATACCGTTTAAAGTCGTATGAATGCATTTACCAAATATCAAGACTGTGTATCAAATATATCCTTGCATTTCTAAGATCATCCTACTTATTTAGCTACTTTACTATAATAAATATCCACACAGAAATTACTTCTCTTTTTTTAAATTAAAAAAATTAATATCAAACTTAAAATCTAGAAATACTTGTTAGCTGTCCTAATGTTTACTATCATTAGAATCACCTTGATCTCATCTTTCAAATAACAATATGATAGTATCTCAAAATCCATTTTTTCGCGACTAATCAGATCAAATAAGAATGGTATGTCAGTGATTGGACGCCTACTGCGCTAATGGCTTTCCCAGCTCTGGAGTAGGCGTCCTAAGGGGATTATAATGAAAGTGTGCGGTTTAGAGCGAGATGATTTCCCTCAGTTTGGAGGGACTCTCTCTCAACTCGAAACTTCTGTATAGCACCTTAATATTGTTATATAATATAGATCCCCTGTTTTCCCCATACTCTAACTCATGCCTCTACACATGTACATGCTTAATCTCCTCTATGATGAAGACTCATGTTATACGTAGTGTAACACAAAGGAAAAAGGAGCTGTAGCGTAGAGTATAGTAGCGTAGCTTTATTGTCGATCTTAAGTAACTGGAAGGGGGTCACAACCCTTCCTTATATGTGGGTTATGCACGGTTACATGGTACAGGTGCATTGTGATTGGACGGTGGCCCCGTCCAATCAATATATGATAATCGTCACTTGGCCTAGGGCCCTCATACAGGTAACAAGTAGTATAGGAATAAAATTTTAGGGTATGTTACCACGAGGTATAACATATTATCCCCCAATTACTATGAATCGCTCCGCCGATCAATATTAATTAATTACCGTTATATAATGTTATGTAATAGGCGGAAGTTATATAAGATTATGCAAGGTTATGCAATAAAGTTATACAATATTATGTAACAGGTGGAAGTTACGTAACGTTATTCAATACAAACATGTTTTAATTGAGGTGACATAATAAATTTTAACCTGCATGCGACATGACGTAATCAAAAACATACAATGTAAGGACCGTGTAATATTACGTAATCAGATGTAATAGATTACATAATTAAAAGTATGGAAAATATGAGATTAGTGATTTGGTAATGCAGTCACCAAACTGCGTGACCTTGCGTAATAGTTACGCAACCTAAAAATTATGAATAATTAGGAATTATGAAAATACATAGGCTACAGTGCTATGTACTCTTATGCAATAAAATTATGAGAAGTTATGAAAACTTGCATAACCGGGACAGTTATGCGGCGTTACATAAGGTTACATAATCGCAGATGAAAAGATAAGAGAAATTGATTTTAGATCAAAAATCAATAAACTACAAATTTTAATAAAATTGACCTTGGTCAATAAATTTTGACCTTGGTCAATAAAATTGACCTGGTCAATAAGATTGACTTGGTAATGCAGTCACCAAATTGATATACAAATTTAATTTTCATAACAAATTAAATTGAAATTAAAATTGAAATTACATTAAATTGACCACAAATTAAATTGAAATAATTAATCTCAGTCATTGAGCAAGATTACGTGATGTTACGTAATAAGAGATAAAGAGATAAATTTTAATCACTTTTGGAATTAATCCCAAAATATAATTAAAGTTATATAAAATAATTGTTATTGTTACGTAATTGTTACATAATAAAATTAATGTTAATTTATAGTTAAAAGTTAAAAGTGCTCAGATTGACTTGAAATTAATAATTTGACTAGTCAATAAACTTGTCAAAGGACGCCGGTTTTGGTGCAAAGGGTGACACTCAGGGTGCAGATGACGTCAAAGGATGTGCGCTCATACATCCCTTTGCGTCAGGCCTGCGGGCGTGCTAAAGTAATTGATCAGAACATCGTTATCTTCAAGCGCGATAGAAGCCAGATAAAAGTATGATGGCTGCCGAGGTTGGTGAAACGTTCCAAGCGCTCGGAGCCTCTGTTCACTTTATATCTGGCTGCTGTGCTATTGGAATAGGGTATATCTAGCGATTTTGGAGGAATTTAAAGCTAGTAAGCTTGGAAAAGGCCTTATTATGGAGGGAATTAAACGCATTTTTAAGCGGTAAAAAGGTGGAGGATGATCACTAGATATTTCCGGAGATAACCATGTTCTTTAGATATAAAAATAATATTTTTCCATTATGGAAATCACGGGTAGAAGAACCCTGGAACTTATATACAGGTGAAAAATAAGGTGTTGAGATACAAATCGACCAGAGGTGTTTGTCAGCTAGCTCCAACTTAGTACGCCATTGAAGGTGACCAAGGAGGAGATAACTGCACAGAGATAGGGAAGATTTGAAATGTTTAAAGTTGATAAAAATAAGAAAATAAGGAAATATCCTTTTTAAAGAAGTTAAAATGCTACCGAGCAGTGCTTAGCCTGGCTGAAGACCGAAAGGTAGACATTTACAAAATAAAAGAGAAGTCACAGAAAGTTGGTCGATTGGCAGCAGCAGTTGTAGTTGGATGATCCGTCCCTCCAGACGTGTAGACATGAAGTATAGCTTTGAATGGGTTAGGCCCTTAATAAGAAATGTTCGTTGGTGATTTAGCAGATGTAAAAGTCTCTGTTTATATTAAATATTGAAGTCAAACTATTGCGGCGGTATCCTCCCCGGTGGAAAGAGGACGACACTCCGATGTCGAGGCTATGAAGAGCAGGAAAACAAAAACAGAGAAAAGCTATAAGTGTCTAGTATATGGATATGTATCAACAGACAACAGGAAACACTGGGAAAAAAATCCTGGTTTTACTTTCTAAATCCTAGTCCAATCTTCGCTAAATCCACATACTTAGGAAATATGTGTGCATCCACATACTTGCACCGCATCCCCATAAATCCTTAAACCTGTAAATCCAGCGTAAATCTGAATAGGGTGGGAAGTGTTTACTCAGCAATCGGTATCACACATCACTCACTAATTGGGTTACTGTGGTCTGCCTGCTCCCCTTGTTCTTGCAGTTACACTGCAATACACTACCAGTATAGAAAACTGGTATATGGGACTATTGAGTAAATATAAAGAAAGAGTAAACATTACTGGGCAGCTAATTCCTAGTGCGGGGATCGACTCAAGATAAAAGATATGTCTGCGCAGGTTGAAGTGATGGTGAGGTCAGGTCGCATAGAAATGTAGAATTACTCCTGATTTCCATAAAACCCGAATTTGAGGTTATAATACAGAAACAATACTGAACTCTGAGTAATTGTTTTCTTTCAGTTATGCTATAGAGGTATGGAAGTACCAATAGCGACATTTCCATGCATGGGGGACTCCTAGTAGGGCATTACTATACATATTATCTTCTGCATTTCAAAAAGACATATTCTTAAAGTTTTCTGTCAGAAATAATGTTCTTAGAATCAAGTTGAAATAAAATAACAAACGCTTAGTTTCATATAACCAAGCAGTGTTATATCCATGTGAAATGAGAAGCAATACAGCACTTGTTTTATTGGCATGAGTGTTTAGCGAAGCAGAACTAAGGTTGCAAGGTACAGAGCCTGCTACAGTAGTAGCTTAGTCAATTACTCCATAAACACAGAGTGGCCAAGGTGGGCTTTTGTGGTGGTTTGAATTGCTAGAGAAACGGTTTCCCTTTCTTTTGCCTGCCAGTTTCCCTCGTCCCATACTCAGGGGCTAGTGGATGAATTATATATATAATGTTGTCTAACCTTTCTTCTAATGAATAGTAAGATTCAACCCATTCAATAAAAGTAAATGCAACACACAATATTCACTCACAATTTAAATTAACAGACTTACGAATATGTGACAGAAAAATGAGTCACAAGTCGCAAGAAAATGAATTTCGAGATATCATCATATTGGAATAGATGAGATCGAGGGGATTCCAATAGGCTAATGGTAAACACTAGGATATCTAATAAGTACTTATTATATTTGTGTATGCATGAACAAAAAATCGGATTGGAATTGGAATTAGGTATGTGGATTCATGCTCCGAGTAGTGCTAAACAATCGTAAAATCAGAACATTCTAACAAAGAAATCTTGTGAATAAATCAGTTATAAAAATATCAATTTTGTGACATGTGACTCATTTTTCTTTAACACATCACATATGCCGGGAATTGTGAAAATATTATCAACTAAGCAAACAAAACGCCTTCTCTTAGTATCTGTAAAGGTCAAGTGTACTGAAAAGATTTCATGAGAATAAAGCGCACAAATATCCAGAATTATTCCTAATCGAAACAAGCAGAGAAAAAGGTGACTGTATGGTGGGATATAGCGAGCCCTTATTATATTATGATTGTACCAGTTGTCTTTGTCTTCACATCATGAATGCAACAATTGATTTTCTTGATCATTTGAATCAATTAAGTACTGTTGGCCAAAGTTGTAGTAATACGATTGGGATTTGATGATAATGTAGATGCAGTTATTATACTCCCTGCAAGCATAAAGCTGTAGTCTGGGGTCTTACATAAGGGTATTGTTTGTTCTACATCTACCATGCATCAATATACATTAGATACATATACCTCTTTCTCTTAATTTGATTTTATTACTTTGTTACAAACCTATTGGTCTCTGTATTTGGATCCGCTTGACCCCGTACAAACGTATGTTTACTCACTATGAATGCAATGTTAAGGTATGCAAGTACTACACTAACTTTGGCATACAAGGAATTGGGATTGGAAATATCTTATTTCGAGCCGACCTCCCCGCAACAAACCTTTTTGTGACCTACATGCCCGTCCCTCCTAGCTTCCTCTGTCCCCTCTCTTTCTCCTCTCACACTCCCATCTCTCTTTCTCCTCTCTTTGCACTGTCTCCTCTCTGTTCCCTCTCAGTCTCTCTCTCCCTCCGTTTCTCTTTCTCCCTCTATATTTCTTTCTCCCTCTCTCAATCTGTCTTGAACAGCTTGAAAACAGAAAATATGATATTTTCCCTCAATCGTATCATTTATTTCTGCCCAAAAGAAGTTGTCTTTTAGTGTCCAAAGGATTTGCCTATACTTGATCGGTATCTGCACACATGTTCATAATATTTCATGTATACACATATTGATTAGATGAAATAATAATTAATTACTGGCAAAAATATTGTTTCAATTATTATTCCATCATGCCGTGATATACAGATTAAAACATTATTCAAACACATTACTGGGGCCCGTTGCTCCCTCCCTAATTATTTTTCCATGTATACACTTCCAATGAAGAAATAGTTAGTGCGAATGAGGAGCAATGGGCCCCAGAGCGACCATGGGTTGGAAAGAGAAGAAACACTCTAGAAAGACAAACCAGCTTCATATACCTAAGCCCATCATGGGCAGTTTGTGTTTGGTTAGTAATTGACTTAGATATTGTATCCGGTAGGGCTTGAAACCCTCCCTATGAGGGAGTTTAGACCCACCGACAGTATCCTTTTGTAAATAGATAAATAAAAGTTTCAACAACAACAACAACAACTTCGCACATGTGTCTTACTCCACTGTACCCAATCTTCGAGCCTTTTATAGTCATAACTTAGTGAACACTGATGGCAATACATGTAACATATACCACAATAACACTCGGTGCTCTGTGATGAATATCAAATGCGGGACAAATAATTCTATTTATTAACATCATTGTCCATCATTACTGTGTCTAGTCATCTAATTAGTACTTTTATATCTTTCCATGTTTGAAAAAAGGTTACTTATAATTTTGGATGGAAGGTTATGAACTTTATTACATGAATTGATATGAGTAAGAGCGCTCAACACTCCAAACATCAGAATATTACAACAATGAGTTCTAGTCGTAAAAAACATTTGAAAAATATAAACTTTTTGATTCATGACAATTTTTCTGTGACACGTCATATCATATGTTCTCAGTTAATATTGTTGGGGGTTTTCTGTGTTACCTAATGTGTACGAATTAGATTGTAAATAAATACAGTGAATGTCGAATGGGTTGAATCTACAACTGGAAGCTAAACAGATCGGGACTAAAACTGGGTAGATGCAAGGGGAACCATGTCTTAACAATACAAACCACCATGTAAGCCGTCTTATGTTTATGCAGTAATTAGCTATATACTAGTGCATGTCTTCGGTCTCATTCCAGTCTCTGTACCCAGGCTTTGTATACTGTACGTAACTTTCCAGCCTTGTAATGGTTCACTCAACACCTATGGCAATAGAATAGGTTTAACTGTGATAGAATCTCTTTATGTATTGAAGATTGTCGAAGTGTGTGTATCTTATGCATATATTATGATATATGAATGGTGTATGTAAAACAAATAATATCCTTGTTTCTGACCCCAAACTACGGTTTGTGCTTGCAGGGGGAGTATAATTACTACAGGTTTATATAGGTTTACAAAATCAGTAGACGACTGGTACCAACTTACTACTGTGCTATACCCCCACCAGTGGATAGCCTTTACTACTTTTATTGAATGGGTTGAATCTACTACTGATTTGAAGAAAGGGTTGATTAAATATTGGTCCCCTAGCATATTGGACAAGGGCAGGAAAGCAGGCGAAAGAAAGGGAACAGTTTCTCTAGTGTAATAAATATAGCCTTGCGTTTTTGAGGTCATCCTCTGGAGCATACTATTGATATTAATGTATATGGAGAGCGGGAGAGAGTATAGGTAGTGCATTGTTTGTAATGTACATTGCCTAGGCCGTGAGGTCAATGCTAGGTGTTATGTAAGAGTCAACCACCCGTGAAACATAGTCAAACCTCATACTCATCCATAATCTTTACTGTCAGGGACTTAGGGTGGGAGCTGGGTAAAAGCATTTTAAACATGAAAATTTTGTTTCTTGATATTTAAATTCTGACTGGCATATCAAGTAACAGGTATTCCTAGACAAAGAAATGCAGAAAATGACCTTTTCTCACGTTTTGGGCTCTAGATTCCTTAATATTTTAGCCCGAGTGCCCGAGTTTTTGTAGGATTGTATAGAGGAGAATATGTTTTCAAGAAATATAACCATTGGTCAAAACCTTTCATCTCAATTCCATTTTTTTCGATTTCCATGCAAGATTTTTCTGAGAATGGCCCTACTAATGGCAACATTACTTTTAGCAGAAATATATAGAATATCCCACGTATATAAGTAATTGTATTTCCATGCTGGTGAATAGCAGCTCCTTCCCTAATTGTTATAAAAATAATTACTCCTAGCTCTATCACAATCCCGGGACACCAATTGTGCTTACCCTGAATGTTATGTAAACAATGTTAAAGCTTATCATCTTATTGTTCTTGAATTGTGAATGTTCTGCGTCCTATAACTGTTATGTATCTAAATGTCATCATTCGTCAGCACTATTGGAATCAAAGTGGCAGTATGCAGTTTGGCAGTATAGCTGGCAGTACAGATATACATGTAAAGATACTCACTGTGGAAACCCTGCATGGGCTGCTAATGCAGGGTGCAAAATATGAAAATAACAAAAATTATAAAGCAATATAAAGCTATAATTCTGTGATGTGTTACAGGAGAATGAGTCACAAGTCGCAAAAAAATATACTTCTTAATATTCTTGGGGATAAAAACTGTACCAGTACCAGTATTCTAGAGGTAGTGCATTACATTGTAACGCTAAGTAAACGGACGGGAAGCTGGACCACAGTAGTCCAATAAGTGGATAAAGGATGATAACAATTGTTGAGAAAACAATGACTGCCCTGTTCAGATTTACACTGGATTTATGGATGATTTAAGGATTTATCAGGATAAACTGCCAGTGTGTGGATGCACACATATTTCCTAAGTATGTGGATTTAGTGAGGATCGGACTAGGATTTAAAAAGTAAAATCAGGTTTTTTTTTCCAGTGAAAGGTGTAGAATACAAATGCAACTGATCAAATTGAGTCAAGATGTTATATTATTAAATAAGGCGAACAAATTCTACTAAGAGTCAACACTTGGTGCTTTGGGAAAGGTTGGGACACAAAATATTGAATTAAAAAAAAATCCTGTGAATTATACTATCAGATATTTCAAGATCAAGTATTTTGCTGCGCTTCTCCTGTGCGGAAACTGGAATTTTTCCACTTGCGGTCCCATATGTACCTTCACTCAGGAGAACAAATGTGTTTAAACAGTGGGAGATATATAAAAAAAATATTGAGGAAATGTTATCTCGTATCAGTAGGACTGATAAAAGTAATTGTTGGCGTCAGCCAACTGATATCGGGTGAAAAGTTTACAAAAACAATTGATAAGAAAATTGCTGCTGGTATAACCTAAGTATAGAGAAGTCAGATAGAAATATTTTGAGTCATTGAAGCAACTCACTGAAGGAGTTATCACATGTCAAAGGCAGGTGGAGGGACAGATAGATACTGCGTTAGGCCCTTGAGCGAGGCGGCCGGCTTGACTCTTGGTGCCGGGGAGATGGAGAGGTCGGCCGGCTGCTTGGTGTGGCTGCCGGCGGTCATCATGCTCGCCCAAGGGATTTGATGGAAGCTGCCGTTCGTCTTGAGGATGGAGAATGAAAAAGTAGTAGTGGCCGACCGCAGTGCTTTATAGAGTCGATACCTGTGCGTCAGAGGGATGGAGAGGGCGTCAGGCATCGGTAGAGGGACGACAGCTGTGCCCACCTTCACTACAAAAGGTCCTTCCCACGACAGCTCGATCTCCTTGGCCATACAGTGGAGCATGGTAGGAGGTTTCAGGTCTGGAGCTGTGTGGGTCTGTATGATGTTCCTGTCATAGTGAAGGGGACACAATGGTAATACAGTTGTCTTCCATTTGTTATGGACTTTGAGCACCACGGCCGGGTTAATTGATGATTTGTTGGACAGAGAAGTAGGCAGTCTGTTCCTTCTGTACCAACGTATGAGCTTGATGACGATGTAAAGGGCGATGAGGCAGCCGAGGGAGACCATGGCATGGTCGGAGGTCTGCCAGGGGCGTGGATTGGCTGCCTTGGAGGTGGGTGCAGCTACAGGAGAGGCTCCCCACCACACAGGTGCCGCATGATGAGTGGCATTCACCTGGATGACGGGTGAGGCCCTTGCGACAGCAGTAATGGTGGCTGCTGCCAGCAATCTGTTAATCCTGTAGCATGCACCAAGGGATATTATTATTGCTATTGTTGAAATTATAGTGCTCACTGTTATCACTGAAGGATGCGAGGTTATTGCTTGATAGGATAGGGAGGAATCTAAAGGTTTATATATAGGTGAGTTAGCTGCCATCTGCTTGGCAACTACCTCTAACTTTAAGCCTTTAGCTAAAATCTCTGCATTAACGTCAGAGAAATGAGCAGCTTTTTGAGATATGTTTGGTAAAATAAGATTAATGGGGGCAGGTGAGAGAGATTTACCAGAAAAATCATTCCTAGGTGGGAGAAACTTATGAACTATTGGAAGATTTACAGTAGAGAGTGAGATTATATGAGGATTAGTATTAACAGAACAAGCTGTAGAAGGGTTGACCAATGTGTGATTATTATTGGTCATCACACAACCACAAGGGACGTGAATAACAGAGAAAATCAGTGTTTGTATAATAGCTGGAGGAGAGGATTTACATGACAGAGTAGAGGTGGTAACAGAGGTTGTGAAAAGGTATTTGGCCGGCTCGAGTGAGATAGCTCTTGTCGGCGCAAAGAGGTAAATTCGCACAATGTGTCTATATCTTTAACGTGGTCTCTCAGCAAGGCTATGGCGCACGTTGGGTGCTGGCCATGGCGGCGAGCGAGAGTGTTGTCGCAAGACAGAACAACATTGTTTGAACAGGAGGAGAGGTTGGTTTCATCTAGCTGTATGAAAATATTGCTATGAAGGGCGACAGCCACATAGCGGGGCAAGGAGGAGATTAGAGTATAGCCTGGTTGAATTATATTGGATGTATGTATAGGGACCGGTATGGGCGTTATCTGGAAGAGTTTAAATGTGGCCAGGCCCGCTGACAGATGGATAAACAAATTGTCCTTGCTGTAGGCATATTGTGAAATTTTAGAGTTATAAAAGTATTTGGGGTCTTTCACCAGGATATTTAGATTCTTATCCCCCATTTTAATGTTTCTTTCCAACTCAGCTAGAGCAAATGCTAGCTTTGTTGGCGTCACTAAAGCATAAGGAAGGCGACCCATAGTGAGTTCCTTAATGCTGTCTAGAAAGGCGTTCAATTTTGACAAATAAAGGTTTCTGATGGTTATTTGATATTGGGCCGCTTGCATGATAAAACCGTTGTATAGAGAAGCCTCTATACCTCTAGAAATAGTAGAGAATCTGTCGTTTACAGAGCTAGTAAGAGAAGAGATTGAGTCAGTAAGGTTTTCAGTTGTAGAAAAGACAGTCCTTGCCTGAAGGTTGTAGGCGCGGATGTGGGTATTATAGGAAGAAACAATTTTAGAAAGTAGTTTGTCACGTCTTTGGCCGGCCCAGGCGTCCTGGCGCAAATAGGCGTCAAGATGATGGAAATTCGCCTCGACGGCGCTTACTCTTGGGTCGGTCGCTGTGCCTATTACTGGCTCCAGAATATCTCCAATAAATTGCAGCACAGCTTCCCTTGCTTGTCTACGAGCTTGGTGAGGGTTTAGTGGGGCGTTCATTAGAGTATTAATGTCAGTCGAAGACAAGAGTTCAGAAAGTAAGTTGGAATGGTCAGTGGTAAATTTCTTGAAAGAAGAGTCCGACATAAGGTCATTTAGATTGGATAGTCTAGGGTCCTGTGGAGGGGAAGTCAAATTAAATCTGATGGCCAATATGAAATCGACATTGTCGTGGCCATTGAGAAGAACTTGTTCCTTCTCAGAGAAGATAACGCCATAATTTTGGCGAAGCAACAACCCTGCATCAGTAATACTAACACAGCTAATCAAGATCAAGCATATGCTGAAACCCAAAAATGTAAAATATAACTTTTGAACAAGGCTCGAGAAAGAAGAACAACAATCAATATCGCACCAATTTGAATACAAAAGTAAATTTGCAGCAAAAGATCAGCTTTAAACACATCCAAGATTCTGCTGATGCTTACCGTATACAATCCATGGCACACGTTGCACTGTTTTGGCAGCAGAGCAACCTTCCACTAAAAATCCGACAAATTACCAATGTCTGAGTGTGGTAGAATAGGTGTGGTCACTCCAGAGTCCGAGAAGGAAGTGACCATATGAGAATTTGGCTTGTGTTAAGTAATGTGGAGGCCAGGGGGTGTGAGATGCAGGTGGGGCGGTAAGTAGAATGGTTAGCTACCCGGAAAGGCGCTGCTTACTACGACGAATAGCTGCAGCCCTCCCATGCCTGACAAGCTTTCGCTTCCTCACACCTTGGCTTAGTAGAGGCATCACAAAAACAGGCGTGTATAGAGAGACGTCTGGGGTCTGGAGACTGGGCTCCTCTCTCTTGCCTTGCCTTTGTTTCGCTGTACAAGCTGCGGATTAAAGCTTGTGTTAAGACAAAAGATTATTGGAGGTGTATTCAGACATTGTGTATTCAGCTGCGCTGCGCTGGCTAACATGACCCGGCCAGGTAGCTGGGCATGAACAAGGATGGAATAAAGCTGCAAAAGTGCGACAAAAGATTGGCTTCCCTAAAGCATTTACAGTCACAAAAGCCCAGCCTGGGCCCCAAGCTGGTAAATTACTAGGAATTATAAACAGACATATGTGATAATGAAAAAATGGTGTAAAGTGCCTCTGTAATTGCAATTAGAGGTCTTGATAATTTAGGGATAAGGGAAAAAGCTGGCAGGCTTTATCCCCCTGTGCGTCAGAAAGACGCTGATTACACAAAGGCAATCTAAAGTGGCATATAAAGCCAAAATGAGATAAAACAAAAGCGTTAAGCCTGTGTTTGGCAGTTTTTGAGGGGCATGCGGGCCAGATAAATACGTTGCGCCCTAGCTTAGTTGGGTCGCAAAGAGAATGTAATAATAATTGGCGTCAATTGAGCCTAGTTGATGTATATATCAACAAATAAAAGCTTAGCGTAATCTGACACTAGAAACAAAAGGCCAGCCGGCCACGATAAGACCGGAGACGGGCGGCGCTAGGCCTTCACCCATAGCCTGCCGGCTGTTATACCGAGGCGCGACCGGTTGTATTGTTCTAGCGGTTATTAGATAATCAAAGCTGTGAAATACAAAGGCTGTTGGTTAACAGAATAAATAGCAGGGTTTATACAGCTTATAGAAAAACATGAAACCTGTCTAAACAGAGCTGCGCCTTGTGTATTCAGAATAATAAGATTTTGATTTCAAAGCTTGGCGTCAACTAGCATTAATTAAAACAGAAGGGAAATCTAGGGATATAAAATGCCAAGCTTTTGTTTAAAGTAATATAACCGTCTGGCGAATGTTAGGCCTGAGATTTAAATGATGACGGTTTGCTAGACAATAATATAAATATATAAAGGGAGGGAAATTAAATGGGGAAATGCTTAGGGCTTAGAGTAAAAGGTAATTAGAAATAAAGGGAAGCTTTGAAGCGTCGATCTTGGTTGTTTCTGGAAGAATTGTAGTCTAGAAGCAATCCTGACGCAGAAACTTGGCGCTGAAAACAAAGCTTTTGGTTAGTGATATAAAGCTTTTGGTACATCAACCGCTAGCAATATATGTGAAAAAAAAAATAAAAAGATGAGGAGATGGGGAAAAATTATTTTCAACTTGTGTGAAAAATAATTTTAAGACGTTTACCGATCAGTGCTCAGCGGCTAAGCTGGGACCAAAAGGGCGTCAGATGATGGGAAATGGGGAGAGGTTTTATAGGAATTCAAGGGCGTGCAGTTGCTGTGACTTTTGTGATATACTGCGTAGCCTATGGCGTCCCTTGGTTGATTTCTTGCTAATTTTTTAATGTGGCTGCTTTCTGATTAATGGTGGGGGCTTAATCAGAAGCTTGTCTGCGTTTGTGAGAGGGGCTTTTATTATTCTCTCTGGGTCGCAAAATTCACCTGGATTGTTAATTAGATGCCTGAAGAAAGAAGGATTTGTAGATCTGACTTTTTTTAGTCTTTCTACGTGCACAGAAGTATGGCAATCCTTGCTATCTGATAGACGCCTCAATTTAACAGAAACAGGGGAGATTTGATCTGTTATAACGAATGGACCTGTATAGCATTTCTGCAATTTCTTTGATGTTTGTTTCGTCAGAAGTGTGGGGACATACAGATATACATACCAAATCTCCTGGCTCATAGTCGTGTAATTTAGCCTTTGTATCATGCCTCTTTCTCATTTTTTCTTGGCAAGTTTTGAGCCTCGCCTGGGCTTTTTCAAATGCCTTTCTTTGTGTCTTTAAAATATCACCCAAATGTTGTTTGAGTGGTGCAGTCTCTGTATGGTCCATTAAGGCTGCCATGGTAGGCGTTTTTGCCTGACGACCAAACACGAGAAGATGAGCACTGACACCTAGAGAAAATGAGTCAGAACTATTTAAAGCACAAGTGATATATGGTAAATAAATGTCCCAATAATTTTGGGCTTTATCAGCATATGCTCTAAGTCCCTGGAGGAGGCTAGAATTACAACGTTCCGTTATACCTTGCGTGGATGCCCTGTAGGCGCTGCCATGGATCTGTGTGATTCCATATTGTTGGCAGGCCGCTCTAAAGACGCCTGAGGTAAATGTCGGACCGTTATCTGTATAGAGATGGGATGGAGGGCCATATATACAGATAAAATGAGCCATGAAGCCTTTTGCGACTTCAGCACTGGTATTTGTATGGGTGGTAAAAGTTGTAACATACCTAGTACTGAAACAGACAGCCACATGTATATAACGCATATTATTTGCAGTTTTATGTATGGGTCCTATGGTATCCATATGACTGAATGGTACGGGGGCATGGTCCCTTAGAGTCATGGGCGTTACCAGTGGTCGTCGTACCTTCTTAGCTTGGAGACAGTTATGGTATGTTGCTATGTAGTTGGTAGTGTCTCTTACCATGGAAGGCCAGAAAAATCTCAGTCTAAGGACGCTGAGGGTGCGATTTGTACCCAAATGTCCAGCTAGTGGCTGGTCATGATGAGCACTGATCACTGCCTCTGTCCAGACCTGAGGAATGACGATCTGCAAACTAGATTTCTCAATATTATTGAAAATATCCTGATTAACTCTAAATAGAAGCCCATCGATAATTATAAAATTATCTTGCTGCAATAAGATTACTCGAGCTTGTGCGTTATCTGTTGGTAAAGTTGATTTCTCGAGGTAATCTAACATAGAAGAGCAATAGAAATCATGCCTTTGCTCCTTCTTTAGTTGTTCTCTGGTGGGTGTGAGATTGGGTGTTTGGGAAAGGAAAAGCATGGCAGATTCAGCGTGATGAGCGAGAGATTTCTTGATTTTCTGCCTTCTTTCATCAGATCTAGTTTTATTTATGCGAGGGCGGGCGACTGATTTCCGCTTAGGCTTGCCTTTTACCTTCTTGCCGGCGTCAGCTGATTGGGGCGGCTGGCGGTCGTTCAAAGGTGCTTGGGCGCCTACCTGACGCTTGGCCTGGGCTCGTGTCAGCGCATTTAGGGTCTCAATGGGCGTATTGTCAAAGTTGGGAGGTCTATCTGGGTTGGGTGAAATAAATATAGAGCGTGGCTTATACGCTAATATAGAGTTATTTTCACATGGGTCATCGTCATGATATGTCTTAGTTGTGGTGATATCCGAGAATTTCACTTGCTTTAAAGGTAGATACACTGTTCCTCCAGGCGTGAGTGCAGTGTTTTCTTCTTCAGGAGTGGGAGGGTAGGGTCTACGGCTCAAACTGTCAGCTACCACGTTCAATTTACCTTTCAAAAATTTCACCTCAAAGTTATGGCATTGAAAAGTGTCAAGCCATCTTGCTAGGCGTCCATTTGAGTTATGTTCCTTCTTATTAAATAAGGAGACAAGGGCGGCGTGGTCAGTAAGCAATGTAAAATGCCTGTCCTCGATATAATGCCTGAATTTCTTTATAGCGAAAATCAAACCAAGGAGTTCTTTGTCGGTGGTATGATAGTTCAATTCGGCGGGCGTCAGGCCTCTGCCGGCGAACTCTAGAGGTCTTAATTGGTTATGCTGATCAGGCTGACTAATTACGGCCCCAATCGCCATAATACTTGCATCAGAACTGATAGTATAATGCTTGTCATAATCTGGGAAAGCTAAAGTTGCATCTTCACAAATTGATTTTTTAATGGTAATAAATGCTCGCTCACATTCATCAGACCATATGAATTTGCTTCCTTGCTTGGTCAAATGATACAGGGGTCTCATTAAAGATGCAAAATTTGGGACGAATCTCTTGTAAAATTGAGCTAATCCATTGAAGGATCTCAACTGGGATAGACAGGCAGGTCTAGGAAATGAGTGAACAGCCTCCACTTTATCAGGGGAGGGTTTCAGCCCTTCACCAGTCAGGCGATATCCCAGGAAATCGATGGATTTCGAGCCAAATAAGCATTTTTCTGGTTTTAATTTTAAATTTGCTGACAATAATAAATTGAACACATCTGCTAGATCTTTCAAATGTTGTTCAAATGTTGAGCCATAGATGCAAATATCATCGACATAGGCGATGGCACAGCGATATTTGCACCTTTTAAGTAACATATCCATGACGTTCTGATATGCTTTTGCTGAAGTCTTGAGCCCCATGGGAAGGACAGTATACCTATAGCGCTTATCATGTGTTGCAAAAGTGGTGAGATTTTTATGCTCTTCTTTGATGGGAATTTGGTAGAAGGCAGAGTAAATATCACACTTGCTATAATATACTGGGTTTGATTGTCCAATTAAGCTAATTGTGTCGTCGGCCCTTGGAAAGTTGTAAGCCATATCTTGGATTTCTTTATTTAACAGCCTGTAGTCGACCACAACCCTAAATCTGGCCAACCCTTGTGCGGTAGAATGCGGTTTCTGCACCAGAAAAGCTGGTGAGCTCCATTCCGAAGGTTCGGTACATTCTTCCAACACGCCCTGTTTAACTTGTTCCTCCAACAATTCCTCCATGAACTTCCTTTTTTCAGGGGTCATTCTATAAGGGAGCTTGTTGCAAGGAACATAACCTTCCTTTAAGTCAATGGGCACGACACAATCTGCCTTTTTACCAATCATTTGTCCTTTCCCACGAAGACATTGGTGTAAGAAGATAGGAGATCCTGCATTTGTAAGGTTTGATCAGCAGATAAATCCTTTGAGATTACATATGGAGGGGTCGCACCTGAGACAGGGGACGGGGCTATTCGGTTAGATAGCTCTCCCTCCAATGAATTAATGGTATTACAAGATGTAGAAGGTCTTGTAGGTGTAGAAGATGAAGATGAGGATGAAATGGAACAATTGTTAATCACCTTGTCAAATATGCAAGTGTTTCCTTTGGGACGGGAAGAAAATCTTCTTCCCTAGCAATGGAATATAGACCTAATAGTTCAACTTGGTGAATTTTGACGGGCGAACTTGAAGTATTAATGAGCGTCATAGGGATGCTATTTTTCTTGGTAAAAGGCTTGACAAGGGCGTGCTTTACCAAGAACCTACAGTCCTTGTCTGTATTCAAATTCTCCGTCGTACCAATTGTTTTTGAGAGGTTTACATGTGACAAAACATAAGCACGTACATGATACTCAGACTCTTTTGGAATGATAAATGATTTTCTAGCACGGATGGTACGTTGATGTTTAACAGCACCATGATATTTTATATTTGCTTTAGTGGCGTCTAGAAAATCATCTCCAAGTATCAATGGACGATTTAAAGAAGGAAGCACCAGAAAAGAGTGAGAAAAAGTTCTACCAGCAACTTTAAATGCAGCAAATACCCTTTTGCGCAAATTATGCGCTTCGTTACAAGCTAAAAAAACTCTAGAATGTGTGTTAACGAAACGTATAGGGTAACCTCTTTTATCCAAACTTTTTGCAAAACGTGGGGAAATAAATGAGGATGAAGCACCAGTATCGATCAGAGCAGGTATTGTTCTGTCGCCAAATTCAACTTTTAAACAACCTTTCTCAATATTAGCAGAAACAAGTGTATTCTTACCAGATCCATCGTTGTCTGCTGTAGTAAGCCTGATTGTCTTTGAAGGAGGTTTGGGGTGATCAGATTGTCCATTTTCCTCCAGATTTGGCGCCTCTGCGCCAAGCACATAAAGTGCCTGACGGTCAGACCCTCATTCTGACGGATTTGATGACTTGGAGGAGGAACGCTGCTTGTCTTCCTGTGACCTGAACCTGGTGTTCTTCACGTGAGGGGTAGGTGCACGATCCTCTGTCTTCTTAAAATCCGACCTTCCTTGGCTGCTTGACCGGTGGTGATTGCTGCTACTTCTCGGGTGGCTTGAAGAGCGAGGGGGGCCGGCAGAGTTATGGCGGCTTCTGCTGCGGCTCTGATTTCCTGACGCGAAACGTGGATGGGTTTCAGATGAATCCTTCTTGGCTTCATATTTGTCCTTTCTCGACCTGTTGTCGCCGTCAGTTTTCTTCTTATCAGAGCCAGAGGAGGAGGAATGTGAAGAAGAGTTATGTTTCCCACTGTATTTCTTGAAAGAAACGTTGGAAAGCTTTTCTGTCTTCGGCTGAGGTGGGTTATAGCTTTCCCTCCTCCTTGCAGATTGTTCTGCCTGCTCCAGGGTAGTTGGACGGTCATGTCTGACGGCCCTAGCGATGTCAGATTTGAGGCCATCGATGTAATAGTGAATTGCCGTCTGCTCAGTGATACTTGCGTTGGCGAGAAGTTTCTCCATGTCCATAGAATAATGTTTCACTGATTCGTTTCTACCCTGGAATCTCTTCCTGTAGCTCTTCTCGTCCAGGTCTGGATCCTCTTGATCGAATTTCTCTAGGAATTTGACGGCGAAGACCTCAAAATCCACAGGTTGTCCGCGTACAAAGATGTGTTTTTTGTACCACACTCTGGCTCTTCCACCAAGGAAACCAAAAATAGCTCTAGATAGGGCTGTGGGATCATTTGGGCAGCAGTTGGCAATGTAAATGCGGAATTCGTCCAAGAAATCTCCAGCAGATTGATATACAGTTGCCTGCTCAAATTTGGGTGGGGGTTGTACGATGGTACTATTGAATCTGAAATAATTACCACCGTTGCTGTTAGGCAGCATAGACTGGTCGAAAGAAGCATAACTAGGGGTATCAGGGATGCTTTGGTCGGACTGAGAGTGGGTCTTTGGCTGGTTAGGGTTGGTAGGATCTGGGATAAAATGGTGGGCAGGAATATTTGGCGTTGGTGTAGAAATAGATGGGTTGGGCGTGTGAACTTGAGGAAAATTAAATATACTCTGGCGTGTGGAGGAAATTGGTTTGTTCGAGCTAGAGGTGGTGGTGGTATTAGAGCCTACCTGTGAACCTGCGGCTGTCTGGCGTTGGTAAATCCCATTTGAAGGAAAATTGAAGCCTTGCAGCGGCTGGACGGGGGTAGCGGTCGTGGGGTTGACGGTGGTTGGAGGAGAGACCGGCGGCGGCCAGGCTTCGGTGGCGGGAGGCACTGGTTGCTTCTTGGTAACCTTGGTCGGCTCGTCGGGCTTCTCCTGCTGGACTCCCTTGCCGAGGATAGCGCTGGTCAGGGCGGTTAAACAATCCATTTGACGCCTGTTTTGCTCGTGCGCCTCCTGTCTGAAGCGGTCTTCAGGCCTTTCGGCCTCTTCACGAGCTAATTTTGCATCTTCTCTGGCCTGCTGGGCGTCATACCTTTGCTGGTTGAAAATGCCGGAGAACATATCAGTGTTGTTCTTATTTAGATTCTCCAGAATGGCGGCCAGGCCCGTCAGCAAATCTGTCTGAGGTTGCTGTTGTTGGTGCTGTTGCTGTTGTCCAATACCTGTCCATAATGTATTTGGAGCTCCGGGCGTCACAGTTGCAGAAGTGGTAGTTGTAACGCCCGTGATAATTGCAGTGGTATTGACTGCCGCAGTCTCATGTGTAGAGGTCTGAGGTGCGGTGGTGGACATCGTGATTTCGTCCTTCTTGCTACTCTTGTGGCGTTTTCTCTCTTCCACTATTCTCCTTTGTTCTAGGCGGCGTTGCTCAGCTTTAAGGCGCTCCTGTTTAGATTGCCTCAAATTGTGCATTCATAGGCACCAGAATCGATGGTTCTCTACCAATATGTTATACGTAGTGTAACACAAAGGAAAAAGGAGCTGTAGCGTAGAGTATAGTAGCGTAGCTTTATTGTCGTTAAGTAACTGGAAGGGGGTCACAACCCTTCCTTATATGTGGGTTATGCACGGTTACATGGTACAGGTGCATTGTGATTGGACGGTGGTCCCGTCCAATCAATATATGATAATTGTCACTTGGCCTAGGGCCCTCATACAGGTAACAAGTAGTATAGGAATAAAATTTTAGGGTATGTTACCACGAGGTATAACACTCATATGAATTTGCAGCTTAATGGGATTCTGATATTGGATTATGTTGATAGTGTTTTAGCGCCAACTGTTAAGTCAACAACCCTTCAACCAGGACAAAGGATATATATAAGCAGTCTAGGCTCAGAGCCTCTCAGATCAGATAAGAATGGTATGCATTCTAGGCTCAGAGCCTCTCAGGTCTGATAAGATAGGGTACGTCAGTGATTGAACACCTGAAAAGATCAGGCCAAGCGGATTTCAATGATGGTAAACATTAGGACATGGATAATAAGTTCTTCTATAATTTCTATGCGTGAAAAAAATATTAGAAATAGTTCATGAGGGTCAATCACTAGTAGTATAGGAAATTAGCTAAATATAGGCTACTAGATAAATTTAGCACTCGGTCTTAGAATTTCATCCATGTACCACTAAGAACACGGGGGGGGGGGGAACATTCCTAAAAAGAGTTTTTGAGAATGACTTTTTTTGTGACACATCACACATTGTCAATGGAAACAGCAAATTGAAAAGATAAAATTTTCTTTTGCAGATTCTTGCCTTAAGGTCTCGCGATGGGGAATATACTTTGCTCCAAACCCAAGCCAGTGACCACCAAACCTGGACAGCCAGCCTTACTGACCAGAACCATAAATAGCAGCAACAAGTTGGCCTTCCAGATTTACCATGAGCTCCGTAAGGGATCGGAAGGCAACATCCTCCTCTCCCCTTCTGGCATCACCATGTCAATATCCATGCTGCACTCTTGTGCCAAAGACACTACAGCAACTGAAATATATGAATCTTGCCTGTTTACTGACATGGAAGAAAGTGAAATCAGCGGGGGTGCAAAACAACTGGATATCTTCCTATCAACTGAGAAAAATGGATCTATTTTCGACACATCGAATCGCATCTTTGTGAAGAAGGGTAAAAAGCCGACCAAGAAATTTATCAAAGATACAACCCATCATTACAATTGTACGCCAAAGATTTTAGATTTCGCTTCCAGTATCGAGTCTTGCAGAAAAGAGGTAAACAAAACCGTAGGATCGGACGCAAATGGTTCTTTTACAAATTTCCTTAGAGAAGAATCAAATCCACTGAGCCAAGAAACATCAGTCTTTGCGACCAATGCATTGTACTTCAAAGGAAAATGGAACAAGGAATTTGACAAGGAACAAACAGAAATGTCCAAGTTCAAAACCAATAAAGGACTTGAGGTCGATGTTGAGATGATGTATGGGCTCCTGGAAACTGGGCATGCCACAAACAATGAACTGGATTGCAGAATAATCGCTGTGCCTTATGTCAAAGAAGAAATGAGCATGTATGTCATTTTACCCAATCAAGAGAATGGACTTCCAAAGCTTGAATCCCGCCTGGATTCGGAAAGGCTCGGTGCTCTTATAATGGAAACCACAGCTAACAAGCAACACATTCTTTTCAAACTACCCAAGTTCAAGCTTGGCGGAGAACTTGGAATGAAGAAGATGCTCCAGAGTTTTGGAATGAGGAAGGCATTTTCTGAGGAAGAGGCAGACCTGAGTAAGATAACAGGGAAGAAGCTGCACTTAACAGAGGTTCAGCATAAGGTTCTGGTGGAGGTTTGTGAGGAGGGGAAGCCCTATGTTGCTCCAGGGGACGGGCAGATGGGGGAGTGCTCCCCTACTGAGTTTCTCAGTGTGCTACAGATTACTGTTGATCATCCCTTCTTGTTCTGTATAAGAGATAATCGCACACATGCCATTTATGCCATGGGTAGGGTAGTTGATCCCAAGGCTGGTGAATGAAAGGACTCCCGTGTATATTCTTTTTTTTCTTTTCTTTTTTTAAAACATTTTATTTTTACCTCTATTTTATCAAATTTCTTACAAAAAAATGTATAACCATCTGGTTGTTTTCATGCTTTGCCATGCATAATAATCACTATTACATTATTCATTAATGATCAGGGTAGGGAGAAATGGTTTAAAGGCATGGCTTGAAATCCATATTCTGATCCAAAGATAGGCTACTGGGTTCGAATGCCATGAGCGATTTTGTCCAAACTTTTTTTGTGTTTTTTTTTACCACGGGCGCGGGGAGGGGGGGGGGGGAGTATACATTAAATTATCAACAATTCTGCGGTTTTGAGGTTTTCTCGTCACGCTGGCAAAACATAGAGTTCATCGTTGACAGGAAGAAACTTTACACAATACAATCTCTAGGATTTTAGGATGTCGATGAACTTGATAATGTCGTGTTTCATTCTTCTCCAAACTTTATTCTCCTCCTTGTCTACCTTACTAACTCTGTGCGTATTTTGTCCAAACTTGCTTCACTCTGACAGGGAAAACATTTAAAACTCAAAAGTTTCATCAACTCTGCTCAAGCTAGATTTCCGTTGCATGGTAGATTCAATAAGGAGAGAAAAGTGAGCTAGAATTTACTACAATAATTTCAGCCATTGTATGAATCTAATGTAAGTGGGGACTAAAGAAATCTCAAAAGAATGGTGCTTGGAAACCTTAGGGGGAGGGGGGAATAAATCTGGCTGAAAAATCGGTTAGATATTAGGTTTTGTCAATAAATGAATAAATGCATTGAATATGATACATTTCCCTCGATTAAGTTGCTAACATAGCCTTATGTTGTTTATATAAGTATAGTTAGACCATCAAAAGCGCATCACAGTTTATCATCGGTATAGCTTGAGATATTCAACTTTTGATATTCAACTCATTGTGGCGTCCCTGTGGTGTATATTGTGATTTGTCCACTACATATTGCTTGATATGATCATACCAAGGCCACATATGATTTTTAAAACAATTCACCGACTAGTTTTTAACATATGAGGTGGCAAATATGTTGAGCCTTTTACTATTGATTCCTGTGGAAAATGATGATTTTTGAAAACATATTCCTATTTCTCACCAAGAACCCATCATCAGACTTTTTTCCAGCTGTAATATATATACTGCCTGGGAGTGTCTTCTTTGTTATAAAAGAGAAAAATATAGTTTTCACCGTCTAGTTTTTTTTGTGAGGGCGTCGTGAATTATATGAAATAGCAAAAATACCGATTTATTTCAGTTGAATTTAGTCAAAATTGTAATTAAATCGCAAAATTGGTTCCAAATTCAATGTGTGTTTGTACAATGCATGTGGAACTCAGTGATTTAAAAAGTGAAATCAATGCTGATTCATATTGATAGGGTGGGGGTAAAGTTATGGTACATAAATTGACCCTAAACTTTGATTTTTAATGATGATCACGTCCAGAACCTCACCAGATATTGTTAAATTGATATTATCACTTTCATATACTTCAAATATGCATATCTAATGATATCAGTGAACGGGAAAGACAAAACCTGTATAGTTATATTCATATTCAGGTAATAGCTCCAGAACTCTCCACCACTGAACAGCGCTCAAATAGGCTCGAGAACCCTTAATTGATTCATTCTGTTCTTGTTATATTACTGATAAATTGGTTATAGTGTTTAATATGAATATTCTGGATATCAGAGGAATTGAAAATAAACAATATCAACATTGTTTAGGGTTTGTCAAGGAATTTTGTTGTATTTGTTCATGTAAGTTGAATACATTGCGATGAGGACTGATAAATATCCCCAACATTTGCTATCAGTATGTCTATAAGATTTAAGATTTGTTTTTTATTTCAGGAAAGGCATTACATATATGATGCTGTTCTGAGTAAATCATGTCATACCATTATTGAGGTAGCTCAATTGGCGAAATTCATATTGTTATGTCGATATATCTCTGTATGATTGAAAAATACGAATAATAATACGGAAAGACATAATACTCAAATTATTACCCATTCAAACCATACTCTTATGTCATAAATAATCTTCACATAAGGAAATTTCCATTAAAAAGCAAACCCACCACCATAGCGCACGTGCACGTTCATCATTTTAGATTGTACATTCATTTAATCTGATATCGTCATATTCGATGCTTTAGATACCATCTTATATAATTTAGATAATAGATCATCGAAGCTGTAATTGAGCCGTGCTTGAATGAATTATAATCTTGTGTAAATAGGTTTATGAATAAACGAAATACATTATGGCGCTTATAAGTTGTTGGTAATTAGGCAAACTCAATTAAAATTGCATTACCGGTTAAGACCGAAAAATCTTACTAAATTTACCCTAAATTTCTTTGACTTATAGGACTAAAGTTATCAATATTTTGCTGCTCTTGTCTGTTTATGAACTTATGTGGAATTTTGATCAACAATGACAACAGGCTAGGCCTAAATTAACTGAGAATGCAACTTTAAATTAGAGAATTATCATCCATGAAATGGAAATTTCAATTATTTAGAACTTCGTCTTTTCCATTGGAAAATGGCTTCTACTGTTACAGTGCTGCCACCTTAGGCCTGTCAACAGGTTAAGGAAACTGCCACCAGGTGGCATAGATGTAAGTCGTTTTGAATACCGTAACTAACTTTAATATTCATTTTTCATGTATGCTTCACCTACATACTAAAACTCATATGTAATTAGGTATATTATTTGGTATCGAGTGACCATCTGATTTATTGGAAGATTACATGACATGACATTTACCTCTCAACCTCTCATTAGGGCCCAATATGGATGCTTTTACTTTTAGCATGATTCTTAATTAATAGATAGGCTAGTTCTAAACTCCAACTCTTGGTTATGTTTGTACTAGTAAAACTGTACTAATAATCTAAAAGACAAGAAAGAAAGCTGGGGATTCCAATAGTTTTATTTTCAACCACTACAATCGCAGCAGAGCACTCTATAGGGAAACCACCGCCCTTCCATATAGTGGTCTTTTTCCCATGCACTTCTCTCATTCTTTCCTTCCCTTGGAAGCTGGAGACGCTGTTACTTCTCTTCCTGCTCCTTCCGATCTTATCCAGATTTGTCTTTTTCTTCTCCTTGAAGTTGTAGTGGTGGTGGACAAGTTGGATTTTAACACACTGGACACACACACAGATAGCGACATGGTGCCATTTAAGTTATCTATTAAGCATTAATTGGATTTTTTTTAAAAGATTTGGTTCTTCCCGTGTTAAATTGTGGCTACTGTAATGTGGTCGTGGCATGAGTTGGCTTGTTTCCTCAACCTTTTATCGCCATTCAATGTTAGAATGAGTCTTTTTTTCTAATCATAAAAATGCATTTCCTTGAAGGTACACATCTTCCTTGTGGTATGGTCAATGTAGGAAGATTTGCCATTTGTCATAAAGAAATCTGATGAGGATCTCTCTTCAATTAAGATATATTTTTTTTATCACTAAAGCTTTGCAAAATAGGTTTGCAATTTTGACAAATGGTCGCCAATATGTGCACAATCAGTCAGACATTTTAGTATATATTCTAAATGTCACACATATTTCCAAAACAAAACAAAAAACTGATTTTCAAGAATATTTTTTCCAACTGTGCATGTTTTTGCGATCCAACCCATATGTCAATTTCACACGTTAACCAAATAATGCTAATTACAGAAAATGCACTTTATTCTAATATGAGTACTCGGCCTAATTTAAACATATTTTGGAAATAAACAATTTAAATATTTGAACAGGATCTCCGCAAGTTTGGCCACAACATATCTAAGGTCATTTTCAAGGCAGCTATATAGCGACAAATTGTAGCTAATTTTAGATTGACTCTAATCCATAACGAAGCCCCGACGGAGACTATGCAAATCTGAATCCCATTTCAAAATTTTGGTACTAAGAGATGGTTGTGTACACCAATCATACATATTTTGATGGCATCACCAATAGGATAAAACAAATAAAGTCCACTGCATCATATACGACTGAGATTGTATTATTACATTCCAGTAAAAGGTAAACAAAACCTGCACTTCATAGAAGAAACACTCATCATTTAAACTTAAATCTTTTTGCTATCATAACATCACTATTTCTCAATACAAAATAATCGATTTTAGAAATGTATAATGCTATGTACAGAGTAAGAACCAACCTACGTATATATTATATACCCAGTTGTAATGCGAATTCCTATTGGCTTAAAGTCATGGCTGTTGCTACGGACAACTTGTCAAGAACCAGTCGTCTTGGAAATCTCTCAATTTGGGAGAACAAACTCCTCGAGGTTCAGTTGATGTCTCTATCCTTTTTTCTTCAGGCAAAAAGTCCCCTCCACATCGATAAATATGAAGAATATATCGGACTATGATATCCAGTTCTCCCTTAATTTATGACTAAATTTAAAGATAAATCTATCTTTATTTTCGATGATTGCACAAACCAGATAGCATCTCACCCAGTTACACAGTTTACCCAGTTGTCACATATTATTAGATATGCCCCAATTAAAGGAAATTTTAGAGAAAGATTTTGACAAATTGGCCACAGCTCCAGCCCATGATATGCTAATCAACATTTATATGTATAGCACTTTCCGCCGCAATAATTATCATCTTTATAAATGTATATCTCTTGAGATAGTACTGACAGCGATTCACAATACGAATGGTGGAAGGCTTGCCAAGCTATACATAAATATACAGTAAAGATTTCCTAATAAAGTGTAGTAGTCGAGAAGTTTCAAATGCATACCATCTCATCACGCACATCAGCCAAGTTAAAAAAGAATCCCAAATATTTCCCAAAGCCTTCCTCAAGTCTCAAATTACAAGAAATGAGATCAATTACTTTGTAATTGTTTTATATTTTTTTATATTTTTTTGAGTCCAATAACGCCATTTGCAATATTCTTATGAGCCGTTGGATTATTAAGGCAACATAAAAGAGTTTGACTTATGAAGCCAAAAATGTCATGGGACTACGCGCATGGGCAAATTACCAGTGAAAACTGGTAGAGGGTTGAGGGGTACATGAATATCACTCAGTAACACATAAAATTCATCACCAATGAATCAATTAAATAATTAATCAAAAAGCCAACAATTCTTTTGAAAGCTGCAGCATTAATTTAATAGAAATTCAAGCCCAATTTGACTTAAGTTGTAGTTACAATTTTTCTTCTCCTTTAAAAAAAATATTCTTCCGCATTTTTTTTCTCCGCCGTATTTCACATCTTTCGAGAGAAAAACACAACCGATATGAACATTGGTTTGCATTAACATAAGCATAAATTATCACATAATTTCTACATCAACCCTCAGGTCTGTACAAGATGTGGGAGTCTAGTTCTGTTCATCCCACCATCATGAGATCTACCCAAAAAAGTCTCAATTATAGGAAGTATACTATCAATAATAAGAAGGACAGATCAATCAATCAATCAATCATATTCACCCAAGCCCACGAGATGACGAGAAAAAGAGAGATATACAGAGGACAAGATACCACACCGAAAAAAGTTTTGTTTATCAATACCTGAATTGTGAAGATAGAATTCTGTCCATTATATAGATACGTGACAATCAATGCAGTTCATAAGACAAGGTTTCCTCGTGTTTCTGGCATCCAGATTTTAAAGTATAGTTCCCCAGGTTGAATTAAGGATGATTTATTTTCAAAATGTTTTGCAATATCTCGTAGGGAGTTTTTAAAAGTTTCAGATCGTTTCCCTGTCCTTGCTGGATGTCAATGGTTTCAAATCAGTTTTGTCAAATGTTTGTTCTAATTTTGAAAAGTTAAGGAAGGATTTTTAAGAAGATTGGAAACCAGTTGAATTAACAATATTGTTGTCACAACTATATAAACGAGGATATCAATTGGCAGAGCCAGTGGTCGTACAAAAGTCACTCACAAGATCTAATAATTATTATAAGGATAATTATGTTTACAATAGATCCATTTTTATATATTTAACGTCTGAAACATTTTACCATAAGAAAAAAAGAGCTGTTAATTCTAATCTAGCTGAGGCACATTTTTTTTCCAAGACAACAAAAGAAAATATTTAAAAAATGATATCCAAAAATCAAAGAACAATCTTTATTATTAAAACTTCATACAAAAAACTGAATAATCTGACCAAGATTGTGTTACACAGTTGTATGATTGATGATCCACGCTGGCGTGAGACTCGTGGAACGGTTACAACCTCTGTTGGTCATTAGATTAATCAATATTTCCACCTTTTCTTGGTAATTACAAGACAGAGGCCAACTCGATAACTTGCTACCAATAATCATATATATGTACATCTTAGTGGTACTAAGTGGCTACCAACAATCAACATTTAGCTTAACAAACATGCACACAGTGTTACAGCTACGATTCACCAACCAGATTCTCCCAACTCTTCTCCGCGATATTTCAATATTATTTATTTCTCCGTTGTACGATTACAATTTTTTTCTATGCAGAAATACACTTTAATATGTATACATTTTATCATTTTCATGTTAGCAATGGCAAGGCAAGAGACTGCCAAGGTGAATGTTGGTAGTTCATTGTAATTCGTTTGTATTTGATATAATACAATTAAGCATACGGACGACACCAAAAAAGCGGTGCGAAAGTTCTTCTACATTACACAAAAAGAGTGCATTACGCAAGGTGGTAAATATAATGCCGCTGTTGCACACACACATACAGATACAAATGGTTGCTTGACTAGGCTGTAGCATACATGGTTTTAACCCACCACCTCTTTCCTTTCACTTCTCCTCCTCCTCTGCTATTAAAACCATTATATCTAGTAGGCCAGTCCTCCATATATATATGATTATCCTACATTTGGACATTTACATTGCATTGATATTTACTTTACTTTACAATCCACAATCATCATGATAATAAGGTAGAGTTTTCATTTTGTCTTTGTACTCACTTCTTTCCAAATTCACTCCAATTCTCACAAGAAAGCTCTCATTTGTCGCATCAATATTTTAAGATTTAACAATTTCATATAGTAATAAATAATTTTCTCCCCATAGGTTTTTTTTATCATCATCAATTTGATACCTGTCATTCAGACCGAAAAATCTGATATTAAATATTTTTCGATAATTTTCACTCTTTTGAAATGCTTTCTTCTTTAGTGAAGGGCACATAGAAACTGTATACAACAATACGACTATCCACTTGGTGAAGTTACGCCACATACTTACAGACGACTGAGCTTCATTGAAAAAGAAACAAAAAAAATGGTCTCTCACATTTTGCATAAACAATACCCTAGGGCAACACTTATAAAACCTCTCTCAAGGTCGAACTGTTTGTTTTCTTGTGATTTCTTCCTCCGCGAACTGTCTTTACATTTCCCTGAAAAAGGACAACAATAGTAACCTGGACGCCAGGCTGCTTATATATAAGTATAAATATTGTGTTCTTTTCCATCCGAATCAAGCGCAGTCTGACAATGAAAACCGGCTTGCAATTTATTACCTTCAGCGTGAAACTCTCAACCAATCAGTCCTTTTCCATAAAGATATCACCAAGACGACAATAACAAAAAGAGACTGTTATTATTATCATTACCTCAGAAAGGGGAGGCTGGCTAACCTTTCAACAAACACATTAACCTGAGAGAAGCAAAAGAAAGATGAGCCAAAAGAATATTTTTTGACTCCAAAGAAAGAAAAAATGTTGCCCCTGAAAAAGATTGCACCCAAGTGGTTGCATGTAGCGATGACAAAACATGCGCATGTATTCCATGCGGTGTGACACGGTGCAAAGGCTCCAGTGTCTCGGGTCATCCCGAAGGATCCCGGCGAGCAAGAGTATAGATTTGAGTCCTTCAGTATGTAAGATTTTATACAGCTTCTGGTTCTGGATCAGGATATTAAAGCTTGTTTGTCTCCACTGTCCTCTTTCTTGTCCTTATTATTCTTACACATACAGGATTCCTAGCATGGAAATTATCCATTTTACTCAGAGAATGTCTGCTTAGAACATACACAAGTGTCTTTACATATGTACCTATATAGGAGCAACATTCACCCAAGGTGTTATCATATTAGTTTGAGTGGATGGCTAGATAGTGTTCCTATATCATCATAGAAAGGTCCTTTGACATCCTTTCTGCTTTCTTTTCTCTATGAAATATCTCTATCTATCAATCAGATCTTTGGTAGTTGGCAGAAATATACATCCTGGACTAAAGTACACCATTGTGGATACATATCATATTCCAGTGAGTAGTAATAGAGATAGATGGTAGTAATAGTAGTAGTAGGTATAGTAGTAGAAGTAGAATTAATGCCATACAGAGAACCCTATACACCCAAGATAATCCAGATGTCGTTCCTTATTAATCTTTGATGAATGGAAGCTTGTTAATCCTGTCCTATGTGATGCTAATATCCTTAATTCTTCATCATTGTTCCATAGCTTTGTAATGCCAGTGAAAAGTTTGTTTGGTTTTCTTGCAGAAAGCTTTCGTTTATGCAAAAGCAAAGGAAATGCTGATGTTATATTCCTCTCTATATTATGCACAGTAACATATCCTGCCAATTCCAGTTTTGAATGCTTTTTTTTTCTCGATTTTAATCCTATTTTCCTTCACCAGCCCCTAAGGTTACATGGGTGGGATACACATATATATTCATCATATATATAAATGTGCGTGGTTATACATATCTCTTTTCTAGCTGGATATTTTTTCATTGTAGATGAGATGGAATATTTTATACAAACTGTATAGGCTCAATTTATAGTTGCGATGGAAATTTGTACACACTGTGGTAACATTTTATACACATAGATTGTAATCGGTATTACTCTTCCGAAGACTCCGCGCCTTGCTTGTATCTATTGTTGATGCAATGTTCTTGCTTCTTTGCTGTTGTACTGATGTTGCCGGTACTGTTTGTAAGGTCTAGTTATGTGCTATCTTCAATAAAAGCTTTTGTGTTTTGTTTTCTTTGCCTAAGCTGTCGCCTGGGATCGCTTACTGCTGCTTCTTCTTGCCCGGTAGGGGGATTTTCTCCTGAATCCTGAAAAAAATGGAAAAAGTGATATTTGTCAATTTAATGGAGATGAAGAGCAAAGGATGGGGGGAAATTTGGAATGTGCAAGATAAAAGAGTTATTAATAGAGCCGAGGTGAATAACAATATTCATTATTGATTGACAAGTGTTACTTGTATATAATATATACATTATGTACAGAAAAATTAGACTGATTTTTCGATGATAACCAATTCAAATCACTTAAACAAATTATCATTGTGATTCTAAAGGTTAATTTTATGTAATAAATTGGCTGATTCAGATTGAAATATGAAGGACAGTTCAGCAATGCTTAAACATGCTCTGACATTGATAAAAGCTGGAATTTGTAACATATTATTTTGAAAATGATTTAATAAAAATCTTTACTTACTGTTTGAGAACACCCTTCACTTGGGTGCGGGCAAGATCCAGATATTGATCAATCTGTGTCTGAAAACAAAATATTCAGTAAAATGTATTCATCGGTTTATAGGAGAAAAAAATAGGAGAAAAGATTTTTAAGCTGAGCCTGGGTACTTTAGAATTCTTTCACACCTAAAGATAAGTGATGAATATACTTGAAAGGATTTGTAGATAGTGTGTTGAAATGATATGCTAATTTAATTTGTCAAATTAAGATATGAATTTGACCGAATGAAAACCCACTCAGTTAAATATATATATGATTCCCTGGGGAGGCCCCCAGAGAAATTAATACATTACTTGATCGCTATGTACATTAAGGTATTACCAAGTCAATAGGGATAAAGATACACAAGTGAGAGTTAACTTACCTTGTAGGTTTCATAGAACTTGGGTAACGTGAAGATAGCAACAACCGCTGTAAGATAGAAAAATACATGTAGAAATTAGGAATACAACATATACCTTGGGTTTGTTGCTAAGGGGGGCATTATTCATTTTGAAGAGCTGAGTAGTTGCACGTTCTTATAAAAGTAGACAATGGGTTATGAGTTCTTGATAGCATAATGCTCAGAAAACGGTACCCCACAGCATTAATTAGTCATGGCGATTAAGAAATTACAAAGAAAATGTGCAGCAATTGAGCAAAACACAGTTCTATTCAGGCTATCTAAATTTAGTGTTTTTTCCCTCAAAAAGTAACCTAATAAAATGGGTCGATATATTTTCACAGTAATCAAGAGTGTCATTCCAGTATGGAAATATTTCTGATACAAATTCAAAACGCATACTATCTATCATATAACATTAAAGGATCAACAGTTGAGCTAGAAAGGTGAACTTACCAAGGATGATAAGGGTCATTCCATTGAACCAAGAGCCAATGTATGTGAGTACCCAGAGAAGCAGACCGAACTAGAGATAACAACAAACCAAGGAACATTAGAATTATTGACAATACAAATAAAATGCAATTAAATTCAAGGATCTTTGCAATCGAATTAATTTTCTTATCTGGTAGATTAAGAAACTAAATCTAGACTACCTCGAGTGATTCTAGTACCTACTCATCTCTTTTTATATTTAGATGTATGAATCTATTTTGTATGATATCAGTGCATTTTAAGAGCCTAGGTTGCTATTACGAAGAATCAGCACTGTTTTCCATTGATGAATATTATCATTTCTTGATACATATATATGTTTAATTATGCTTTCAGCTCACTTGGAGAATTTAGAGGTGAATTACTGCTAAGTAACACTACTTTCTTGTGTCAATGTTTCATTTACTTTTGTTATTTATCAACAATATTCACCTTGAGAGAGTCTACGAGGTCCTCGACAAGGAAGAGCCTGCGAAGTTCACGGAGGTTGGCTGAGAGGTGCTTGACGACGTGATCAGCGAGCTGGTTTACCTTCTCCTCGGGTACGCTTATGTCCATGTCCAGGTACTGCTTGAAGGGGTGGCCCTCTCCTGTCTTCTGTACTGCTCCAAGCACCTGAATGGGAAAAATACAAAGTTTTTGTTGATTTTTGCACCTTCAAGACACATACATATTGTGTGATATTTTACTAGGCTGCTTAGTTCAGCTCCATCTGCAAGGATACTAACTTGATTTGATTTGAAAATACTTTATTTGCCAAATTATTACATTATTGCTAAGGAATGTACGAGAAAATGTTTCATACAGGTCTGAAAGTAGTATCGGAGATCTTCCTTTTATAGTCACCAATGAGTACTCCACTGAGCTACCTGGCTTTGTCTAAATTCTTGGATAAATAACAATCTTATGTTTTGTGCATTCTACCATCTATTACTGAGAGGAAACATGGTAACGGGTGTAATACTCAACTCTTTTTTTATTATTAGCAATGGTTCTTTAACATACATTAGTTTTTTTTAATAGAACGAGTACACCTATTTCCACCTGGTGCAAAGGTTTTACTTATTTCACTTTAACGTTTACTTCCTTAATTTTTCTTTAGAACTTACCTTCTTGTAGACACAGAAGGAGATGGTGACAGTGAGACCGGCCAGTGAGAGGTAGGCCACAACGGAGAGAACGGAGAAGAGTGCGAGCGAGAGCAGCAGCACCAGCATGCTGCCGAACACGATGCCGGTCTTCTTGACATCGCGCCAGTAGATCAGGTCAATAACTGTAGGAAGAAAATAAAGTAAATTAATATCTTATGTATCTTTAGGTTTGAAGTGTATCCAGCATGTAAAGAGGAAGGTTTTGTGTTGATGGGTGCTTCTCCAGATCACTCCACTTCAAGTCAAGCTGTTACTTGAGGAAAAGAATCAATTTTGACATTTTTTTTATAGAAAAAAAAATTGTGTCTGTGAGTGTGGCATGAGTATGATTGCAAGAACACAACACTCAAAGGATAGTTAGGAGTTGTAGGGTTGTAAACGATGAATAGAAATGAATATATATCCCAAGTATGATATGATCTAGATTTATATATACAAAACACAAGACAGTCAAGGTTTGTGACAGTATCAGAACCATTCTTTCATTTTCCTCTCAAAACAATAGACACAGAAACCGATCTTATGAAATAAACATACATTAGTAAAATAGGACATCAGGATAGATTTAATATCTCAGATATATGCACAGATAAAACACATTACATAAGGAATTACTTTCATTCTTGCATCTTTCATATATATCCACATTCATTTTAGTTAAAGGAACTATACAAAATGCATACTTTTTCTTATGTCAAAATTCAGATCGATTACAATGTATGCATTATTGAAGTGTACAAACTATTCTCTATCTATGAACTACAGTGTTCAGGCCAAGACCTCTATTGTGAACAAAATGAAACATACTCATAAACGACTATAGAATGAACAGGTAGTAACATACGTAATTGCAACAAAAATGCTACTATATAAGATAGAAACATGCATAACAGAATAGTAAACCTAAATGTTAACATAACTGTTATCACAAAAGTATTGCGTCATGCTATTGCTTTTTGGCTCTCGTGCAATATTATTTTGTTTCCCTTATGTTGTCTTGAAGCTATTTGTTTCTAGAAAAGTTAACACCCCATTATTTATTGTTTATACATTTTAGTGTTTCTGATTTTATAAATCTTATTGTTCAATGTTAATTGTGGGGCATGGATAATTCATCAGTGCTTTTAATGTGATACTGAATGCCCTAAATAGCACTTGCTCAACAATCATTTAAAATATTTATGGTATAGAACATAGCATTAGAGCTTAAGAAATCATTAACTCAATATAAATTAATTACTTTATTTTGCACTCTATTATAAGAATATTATATAGTATGAATGCTAATATATTACAGTAGGCAGACATAAAGAAGGTGGATGTACCTAAGGCTAGATGCCAGTTGCAGAGGGATTTGTATTGTAACAGATGAGATGGGAGGGGAGGAGAGACTCATGGTTTATTTACTGTGAGAGGAGCAATGAGACGCCAGAGATGTGATGTTGAAGATAGGAAGATGGTCCTTCTGATAGGATTTGGGAGGGGATGAGTCAGAAGAGAAGATGGTGAGTGGGAGTGGTGCATACATGTGTATGGGGGAAAGAAAAAGAGAGAGAGAGAGAGAGAGAGAGAGAGAGAGAGAGAGAGAGAGAGAGAGAGAGAGAGGGAGACTTAGACAGAGAGGGAGTGTGTGTGTGGGGGGGGGGGGGGAGGGGAGGAGCCTGGGGAAAGATGTGTAGAAGAGAATGGAAAAGGTGAGAGAAAAAGAAAAGGAAGAAAGACAGCCAAGAAGGAAACGGCGAGTGTATATTACAGATGGAAAAAGGAGGGTAGAGAAATAGGACAATTGAAAATGGATTGGTGTAGAACCAGACAGAGGGAGTCAATTGCCGAGTCACTCTATCTCAGACTGAGGAACTGCTGCGGCTTGAATGGCTCAGAGCAGTTCACTCATATCTGAGGTCATCAGACTGGATGTGCCCGATAGAGATGGCAATGGAAGGGAGTAAATCTAATTTCTCCCCGAAGGCTGATGACAAGTTTTCTGAGTGATTTGGTTATGTTGGCCCTCCTACGGAGCTCTCAGCATGGGCTTTTGTTACAAAGATAAATTGCTCCTAAGTCTGCGATATCTAGTGATGAATCTATGGGTCATAACCCAAGTTAATGTTTACAGAAGAGAAGGGAATATGGTATTCTCAATATCCTTTAACCAGGAGTTATTGAACTATTGTTGTATTATTACTTTCGCTATTCATTATGTTTTTTTAAAACAAATTATCATTCATACATACATTATTAACATGCTTATAAATCATAAATTTTCTACCAAAACTTTACAATATGCTCTTTTATTCTTAAAGATTTGTAATCCTTGCAAAATTGGACGTACTTGCATTTCAAGAAAAAATGTTTTTGTGTGCGTTACTGTTAACATGAAGCAATATTTCAACGAGTAAAGCTTGCTCATTTATAGTTCAAAGCACAAATATTCATACTAAAAGAACTTGCGAACAGAAAAGCGAGCAAGGAAAGCATATTCACTGCAAGCAGGGTCGAGCTGAATACGGCCTGTAATATTTTACACACACAAATCACACTTCCTTTCCTCTAACTTCAACTTCCATCTTTTCTTCCATTACATTTATACAGTGGCGATTCACTATGGAGAATGTAGCAGTTGCAGCCCCACCCCTTTTTTTTAAAACCCACAAAAATATTTATTTAAATAATGGGTCGAGGTGGCTCAGATGGAAAGATATCTGACCATTTGAGCTAACGGGTCCCACGGAGATTAACCGATTTTAAAGTATTTACAATTACTATTTGTGGGCCCATTGGACCACAAGAGACTAATATTTGATAAAAGTATATAGTTTAACGCCCACCCTCAAACAGTAATGTCAGAAATCGCCACTGGTTTAATACATATATATCTTAACCACAAAGACCACAGCAGAAACAGTTATTTACACATATGATGGACAATAATGAGTCATGTTGATGTCAACAACATTTATAATGTGGTCAAAACGGTCTGGAAACATTACTTTTGGGTCGATGATCAGATGTTTATAAATTGTCCAATAGAATTAATTTAGATTCTGCATTGGGAATGCCAACGGAATAGGATAGAAAATGATTCTAATGTTAATAAAGACATTCAAATTAATATTAGTTTGAGTTTGATTTTTCCCAGGTCAAGTATATTTAGAACATTGTTAAGAAATGTTAAAATGTATGAATGTCAACAATGTTAGGGGTCTTCAATCGAAGAAACAAGTCATTTTCTCAGCCTTAGGTAAGGCTTTGTTAATTCTAGGTTTCACAAATAGTTGTTAGATGAAGCAACACTAGGAATTCACAACAGAACCAGAGGAGATGGTGTATTGATTGGGAAAATCTCTGTATTTTCTCACCATAGTAATTCTAACCCCATGTCTTCAGAACAAAAATATCACTATATTACACTTAATACACCGATCATCTAATAGAATTTAGACATTTCCCGCCATGGATGCCAAAATTAAAGGTGTGAGTTGAAAGGATTAAATCAGAAGGAGATCTGAGACCTTCGTCCTAACACTAGTAGACAATCACTCCTCAACATACACCACATCTCCTCTGTTTGAAGCAGGTCAGTGCTGACACCTAGAGCCAGCTTCGAAAAGCCACTTTGTATCTCACTTTTCCTCTACTGCAAAAGTCACCAAGGAAAACTTTCCAGAATATAATTAATTTTAATTTTTGGTAGGAGGTATTAAAAAATAGAAGTGCGCACAAAAATGTTTAAATTTACTAGGTATGTAACTTTGGGAAATAGAGAGATACTTTTGATTACTGATAAAACCAGGTGAGTTCTTAAGTTTTGTATTATAGGCTGACTACTAAATATTTGCAGTTTCTGTAAAGGAGTGAGACACAAAAGGCAAGTAGATATACATGGGGCAGGACACCAACATATGTACAATAATACATTTTACACAATATTTCTAAATTTTCACACATTTTCAGGAAAACTCAAATATTGAACATTGTTTAAAGAATTCTTCTGATACCACATGTTAAAAAAGAAAAAACTTCACTATGAAGTTATGAATTTTGATACTTATAAATTTTGAAATATTTGCAAATATTTTAGGCTTTGTTAGCTCCAATGGTATTAATCTATGTGCCTGCCCCATACATATGCAGTACATAGCATGTAGATACAGATATATGGCCATGTATTGGTTAATAAACAGGTGTAATCTATGGAGGGTAGTAATTACCGCAGGGGGGCACCACCGACTCCACCGAGTCTGAAACGTAACAACAACCAACGCGTACGGTTAACGTAAGGGTCACACATCCTAACGTTACGTGTATTACTTGTATACCACGTGATCACAACAGCTTTTCAGTTTCTATTTTAATTTGTTTTTCTCTCAAGGTATTGGACCAGGTTTTAAAAAAGATTCAATTTTGAAGAGCTGTTGTGATTGCATGAGTGAGGTAGTGGGTAGCAGTGAATACACATACAAAGTTATTAATTATACACGACACAGAACCAGGGTTATATTATTTTTGAAGTTGCGTCTCTCGCTCTTGTATCTGGTTTTAGAAGGTTTGTACTATTTGTAGCTGCCTGAAAACAACCTGACCTCTTAACTGAATGGATGGAAATAAGACAAAAAGAAAAACAGACAATAGCATACGTAATGAAATTAAAACATTCAGTCATCTTTACATATACTTTCTTTCTCTCTTTTTTTCATTCATTCATTCATTCATTCATTCTGGATCAAACAGTATGACACCATACAATAAAAGAATCTTTCTATCTTTCATTCATTTTGGATCAAACAGTATGACACCATACAGTAAAAGAATCTTTCTATCTTTCTTTCCTTTATTCATTTATTTCAGATCACCAGTATGACAACATACATTAAGAAAATCTCTCTAAGAGTGAAATAATTCCAAGACTAATTGCTCAAGAATTAATTCTTTCCTTCATTCACTGTCAGTCCTGCACTTTTAGTCCTCCATCCCAATTTCACAGTACATGTACATACGTATTCTACCAACAACTACCCAAAGGTGTTAGTATAGACCAAGGCTGGTAATAACTACAGAACATGTATGGATTATCATATGACACATATTCTTATTACTAACACTACATGCCCTGTCTAATACTTATTTCCTGCTCACGATTATCCATGTATAATTATACAGTATGTAAATGAGCCAATAAGGACTGTTAATGGAGCGCCAGAAACGACCATTCAGTCCCAGAGTCTAGTAAATAGGGATAATCGATGATTTGTCTCTTGGTATAGGCCAAGAGACTTGGTTGCATAATTCCTACGTAAATCTACCCCAGCTCGGGTCTGGCTCAATTACTTGTAGTACATTGCTATACAATGAGGCTTGTTATTGGTACCTTAGAAGTACAATCTATCTTGGATGAAGTGAGGTGTGTGTAAGATCTCCTTTATGACTCCCATGCCCGGGTCGATATGGCAGGGTGTATAGTATTGAATGTATATATGTAAGCCTCGAAGGCTAGATATTAGAGGAGATATAGCTAGATATCGATTCTGTTATAGCTTCATTAAAGCTGGTATAGGAGATGGGCAATTTAATAAAGTCTGGTATACAATTCATCAATTGCGTAAATAACGCGGTAACTGCTGGTATTAAAGGGTCAATGACAGACATAGAGGGGCTAGTGGTGCAGCTTGGTGAATAATCCCGAGGCAAAGCATGGGGATTATGCATCAGTATGCATGGGGATAATTGCACCAGCAGGCCTAAAATAGAGATTATTAGTCTTTCTAGCCTGGGGTGGCCATAGCTCCAAGGCAGTGATTAAAAAGCTAAAAAAAAAAAAGGTTGTCACAGTTGTAACTGATAATTGGGCAATAAAATTCAGCACAAAATTGAAATTCATTTAGGATTTTCTTCCCCATAGGATACAAGTAGCATCTACGACCTGTTTTAAAAACCAACCAATATAGTTCTTACACAACATAAGCCTGTAAAATATAGCTGGTACCAGCTAGAGGAGCTGCACTAAAACTGCCTGGTAAAACATCAGTATGACTGAAATATATAACCGTGTAACATACAACTACTAAGTCAGTATTCACATGATAGAGTGATGTATGATTATCATTCTGGTTAATGTTCTGTGCTGGGGTTGTGGCGTGGGAGGTGGATGTCCTGGGGGAATGTACAGTACCACCGGTCTGCCTACCAATGGCTGCTCATCTGGCTTCCCTACAGATGTGGCTTCAATTGTGGCTTACCCATTGGGACTGATACTAAACACAAAATACATTGTTTCTTGATAGTCCAAAAATAAGCTTTGGTATTGAACCGATAAAAAGTAAGTTATATTTGGTTTATTTATCTTAGCCCATAAAAGCCAAGGCTATTCAATTTAAAATAAAGGGATTCTGGAGCTCAATGATATTCTTGCTATTATTTTATGGTTGACAGCATAGCTATGACTACACATGTGATTAAAATCAGGGCTTCCAGAATGTGCCAAATTGTACAGGTCAATACATTACACAGCCTCTATAATAAGGAGGAGCCAGACCAGACATCCTCCTCCTTCTCCTCCTCCACAGCTCAAGTATAAAAATACAACTGAGTGAGGAGAGCAGCTCGTGGTAGAGGGATGGTTAATATCCAATAAGCTCAGAGAGAGTGAGCTACTCTTACATTTACTAGCTTTAGTAGTAGTACAGGCATTGTGCCTTTTTTATCAGGGCCAGATCTATAGAGAGCAACTCGAGTATATTTTAATAAGTTTGTGTACTACTATACAGTCAAGGCCCAAACCCTCAGATCAGATAAGAAAGGTATGTCAGTGACTGGACGCCTACTTCGCTAATCGGTTTCCTGGCCTAGGATTAGGCGTTCTAATGGGATTATAATGACATTTTGTGGTCTTAATGCGATTATAATGGCACTTTGCGGTTTGAAGCGAGAGGCCTTCCCTCCGTTTGAAGGGACTGTCATCTTTGGGCCTAGACTGTAAAGCTATTATATATTGTGCCATTCATTGGATTTCATGTCCAGCACAGCAGGGAATTTCTTCAGCAGCAGACCATTCTCCTAGCATTTAGTATAGGGTATCGATTAATTGCTAAGAATATATTCTAATATGTCCCTGAGGAACATCAGACTCAAACTGTTTGAATGACAATTACAATTTTCCAAGTTTCTTTTTTTAGCGTCATCAGTTCAGTATTTGAGAATGCTTCTACAGGATTCTTATACATGAGTGGTACAATTAATTCAATATTTCAATTTTATTCACACTAAGAACAATTCCCCTTATATATTCCTTTTACTACACACAGTCGCTCTATCCATTTCTTATGTACTATCTTTATTGTTATTAATTTTTTACTTTATCACCCACATTGAGCATAGCTCCGATACCAAACCCTGCCTGTGTATGTAGTATGAGCTTGGGTAGAGGGGGAGACATTCCCCTATAGTATAGCAGTCAACAAGAGCTTATCTGCAGTGGGCACTGCATTGCACTAGTATTGCGGGCAGGCTGGCTGCCCTAGCCCCCTCCCCTCCCCAGCCCCCTCTTCAGTGAGCCGATCAGAGAGTAAGAGGGTTAAGACTGCAGACACTTAAAAGTACACACATTGAGATCTTGTAAGGACATTGGCCAAGTGACAAGACATTTTAAAGTTTTTGCCTATTTTAAAGGTCTTTTAAGGCCCGGTTCTCAAGTTTCCAATGAGTTTTGCTTATTATTATGGTTTTAAGGTCTCTTATGGAGAGGTGGCAGTTTGTCACATCTTTTGAGATTTTATATCCCCCTCCCAACACACCGTTTGATTCCCAGGATATTCACAGTTCAGTCAATAATCTTGAGCTCGCTTTGTCAAATAATATCATAAGAAATAACTTGCTTTGTCGAAATTCCCAGGACTGTGAGTGCCTATTTGACAACGACCATCCTATTTACATATTATAGTCCAAATTCCAAGATGTATTCGAAATAAACTAATATCCCTAATAGGGACAAGCATGCATTTTAATTAAATATGACACCCTCTAATGATTTTGACAACTAGAGCAAAGCATCGCACCCAGATACACGAGAATGTAAGACTAGCGAACCGACGCAGTAATTTATTAACATCTCAATAATGATCATCAAATGGTGAAGCTGGAATGGACTAGGTTCTGCTTTATATCTTAAATCAGAAGCTTATAGTGCAGCTAACTAAAAAAATACTTATTAAAAATCCGTCACCATAGTGTAATCAATCAAATTGTTTATATAGGTTTGTTTTGCTAAACACCTTGGGCATAGCTTATCAGAACAGATTGCCCAAAATTCATGTACATAGGATCAGCATGTTTTAATACTTTAACAAGAGGGGTTTAATCGCTAATGTACCTTCCCTCCTGGCGGAGAGACAGGCGAAATTGGGTCGGTTTTTAATCGTGTTTAATCGTTTGGATTAATTAATTATTTCAGGAAGGAAAATGCTCAATTCAGAAAGTCCTTTTCAGGAGGGAAAATGCTCAATTCAGAAAGTCCTTTAAGAAGGGTCAAACGGTCAACTTATACCTCGGATAAAAGGGTCACCGCCAGGGCCATAAACCCTTTGATCTTGCCCCATCAGCAGGAGGAGAGAGATATATATCAGAGGCCGCTACAACAGAGCACAGATGGGGAGGGGGAGGGGGAGGTAATAGTAATAGAAGTTTCGTTTGTACCTTCAAGGCATACAGAAGTGCGTCATCACACCACCAGCTCTATTACTAAGGACCTTGATCCTGTTTGGGTTGGAAAAGGCTAATCCGCTCCAGAACTCAGTTGTAGGGCGGCTGGGCCAGGGTTATTGTACATGCCCCTGTTTGCACAAAAGCCCCATCAATTATCACGAAAGTTAAGAGTGCTAGGAAAGGTAGTGCACGGCGTGGGGGCATGTGGTCTCATACAAATCAGTGCTAGATCAATCCACAGAGGCCCAATACCCAACAATCACTTGCCATGTCATAATAATTGATCTCCGCAAAAGGTACGAAAGTTTCGGAGTGATATGACAAATGGATTCCAAGCATTAGATATTGAATCACGAATACAATATATTATTATGAGTGAAAGAACGTGGGAGGTTTACATGGTGTTGAATGTATGGTCAATGTTCTACACCAGATGGGCATTATTAATGTGGACTTGAGAGACTTGGTCAACGGTATAGAGGACCCGGCCCGCCGTTCCGTGATCGTCGTGATGATGGATTATTACTCCTCTGAACAATTGTACGTGGCAACGTTGAACGTGGAACGTTTAAGGATGAGAACGGCTGATGATTAATGCTCAAGATAAACCTTAAAAGGTCCTTTTCAGGGCCGCCCAATCTTCTAAGAGAGTGTCATATTTTCCCAATAATCCTATACCCACTTCCCTCAAAGTTTCTCAAAAGCTCCAAGTACCATATGAACCGGCTTCACCAAGCTATCTTATAACTGTTTCCATGTGATACCATAATTGTTTAAAACTGTAATGTTAAACCTGCTGCGGGGTATATTGTATGATTGTTGCAGTTACCGCCATGTTGGCTCCCAGCCTGTAGTACATTATTGGGGCAGTGACATGTTTATAATAACACAAACCACATTGCCTCCTCCTCCTCCTCCCATGGTATATCTCCAGTACATTGGTCTTTGTCACCGCGCTTCCTTTTCGTGGCACCTTAGTGGGGTGGGGGCAGGGGTGGGAACCACAACTTAGCCGTGCACTGACGAGGGGCAGTGAGGGTGTGAGAAGCCAATTTGTTAGCCAATCAAGAATCAGGAATTCCGGGACCACTAACCAGAGATGCCATTCACAATTAAAAAAAAAATCGGCAATGCAGATGACTGTCAATGTGGCAGTGGCAGAGCCACTGATGCAAGCGCCAAAGGCGCGCTGCCCCCTAGGGGGGTCTGGGGGCATGCCCCCCCCCAGGAAATTTGTGAAAATTAGAGTAAAATGGTGCATTCTGAGGGCATTTTTCTGTCATACTTCACAACATTTACAGAGGTATAACATACTAAGAACCTGGTTAAAATGTATATGAACCTTATGTTCCATCCCCAATGAAGGCAAGATGGGAAACATAGAAGATTGAGATTGAGAAAAAAGTTGGCAATTGTTAAGATAAAGTTTGCATTTATAAGGTAATTTCTGACCGCTTCCTATATATTATAATTAAGTGATAATCTAGTGATCATAAAAGTACAAAGAGCTGGGTCTGTGGCTCAGTTGGTAGAGCGTCGGCTCTGTGGTTACTATTCTACCAACTGAGTCATAGGCACAGCTTCCAAGGAACTCATGGGTTTGACTCCAGGGTCCATCACCGCCGTTGGGGGACCAGGGGAACATGTCAAGAGGCATTCCCGGAGTAAGGGCCAAGGGTGCCAGTAGACATGTGGCCTGAGCCTGTCTCCCTATAAGTTTCCGTGGGGAAGGTGCCTAGCCTCCCTAGTGTTACACTATATCTGTGGCACTGGAGTAGCAAAGCACATTCCCCACGGCAGTGGGACAGTGGCAGGACAGAGGGTGCAGCTAACCGCTCACTCCAGTGCGGTCAAAGGCGGTCAAAGGTCCATGATTTTGGTTGCCTAGCAACCTTATAGCGGGTACGTGTACAACCGCATGCATACAAGGCAAGGGAATTACTGACACTGGGGCTATTTAAAGGCAGTTTTAAATGAAATATAGCTTATACACGGAAATATCTTCTACAAAACATTAATTCGGATTTCCGTTGAAAAGAGGAAAAGTGGCATCTCTGACTAACGTTTTGACAAGCCAATGGTCACAGTCCTAGCCAACCAGTCAATCAGGGGCTTGATTGACAGGAGGGGGAAGGGGAGGGGGAAGGCTGACGTTGCCCGGGAAGGTGCGAACATACTTAACGAGGTGCGAGAAAATATGAAAGGAGGGCCTTTACTACCTGCTGGGAGGGTGCTGAGAACCTGCACCAGAGTCTTTAATACCATGCTGAGACAGTGTACCAGACTCGTCAAAACATGTGGTGATAACGAGAGGCCCCTACAGTTTTCTCTCGATTTCACAGACATTTTCGCCGCAAATCGCAAATCTTTCCTAAAAAAACTGGACCAAAATGGTATGAAAAATCAGAAATTCAAAAATCCCCCTCGTCAAAACACAGATAAAACATTCCTCCCCCCAGCAGTGAAAAAATCAGGAGCGTAGGCCTAACCAATTCCTTATTTTTTATGTTCGTGGCGACAGGTCTTTGAAGGTAGGAAAATTAGTCAAAATCAGAGATGCCATTCACAATTAAAAAAAAAAACGGCAATGCAGATGACTGTCAATGTGGCAGTGGCAGAGCCACTGATGCAAGCGCCAAAGGCGCGCTGCCCCCTAGGGGGGTCTGGGGGCATGCCCCCCCCCCAGGAAATTTGTGAAAATTAGAGTAAAATGGTGCATTCTGAGGGCATTTTTCTGTCATACTTCACAACATTTACAGAGGTATAACATACTAAGAACCTGGTTAAAATGTATATGAACCTTATGTTCCATCCCCAATGAAGGCAAGATGGGAAACATAGAAGATTGAGATTGAGAAAAAAGTTGGCAATTGTTAAGATAAAGTTTGCATTTATAAGGTAATTTCTGACCGCTTCCTATATATTATAATTAAGTGATAATCTAGTGATCATAAAAGTACAAAGAGCTGGGTCTGTGGCTCAGTTGGTAGAGCGTCGGCTCTGTGGTTACTATTCTACCAACTGAGTCATAGGCACAGCTTCCAAGGAACTCATGGGTTTGACTCCAGGGTCCATCACCGCCGTTGGGGGACCAGGGGAACATGTCAAGAGGCATTCCCGGAGTAAGGGCCAAGGGTGCCAGTAGACATGTGGCCTGAGCCTGTCTCCCTATAAGTTTCCGTGGGGAAGGTGCCTAGCCTCCCTAGTGTTACACTATATCTGTGGCACTGGAGTAGCAAAGCACATTCCCCACGGCAGTGGGACAGTGGCAGGACAGAGGGTGCAGCTAACCGCTCACTCCAGTGCGGTCAAAGGTCCATGATTTTGGTTGCCTAGCAACCTTATAGCGGTACGTGTACAACCGCATGCATACAAGGCAAGGGAATTACTGACACTGGGGCTATTTAAAGGCAGTTTTAAATGAAATATAGCTTATACACGGAAATATCTTCTACAAAACATTAATTCGGATTTCCGTTGAAAAGAGGAAAAGTGGCATCTCTGCAAAATAGAAGGTTCGGTCCCTATAATCGGTTAATCCAGTAACTGTCTAACAGATTAAAAACCGACCCAATAATGTACTTAAACTAAAACATTAGCATTCTGTCAAGAAAGGTGCAAAGACATTTCTCAGTAAGGACAGAAAAGCTTGCACGAGGGAAGGCACGTTGCGCCACATGGTGCTATCTGTGTCCACCTGGCTCTTTCCCAGATACCATTGTACGAGTAGATGCTGGGTATTGTCCAACCTCCTACACATAACTACTACAGCATAAGTTAGACAATCTTATCTACGCCAACGTAAGGTAATCTTATACGGTTACGTCACCAAATATGCACCAAAGTTGAGTTTAAAAGCATCTAATATCCCATATAGGAAATGCAGTGTAAACGGTTTAAAAATGAGTTCCAATTTTTTAAAGTGACTTTTAATTGACATAAGCTGACTTTGAATTGTTAAAAGTAAATTTCCATTTAGAAAAAGAAAGACGTGAGGGTACACACCAAGGTGACCGGCCACTTATCTTTAAAACTAATGTACCAACTCACTTAATTTCGCAAGATTGCTTCAAAATCTAGCTCCCTTGACTTACAATCTATGAATGAATTTAGACCTGCATTATATACGAATAATTGAAAAGATTAAAGGCACAAGGGACCAAGGTTATGGATTTATCCTTAAACGGTACCCATTGGTATTCCCCGATTGGGAAAATGTAAATCGTGATCATGTTCAACTCACATGTAGCGAATATCTCTGTAAAGGTTCATCAAAGATATTGGCGATTTCAGTTGGTGTAATTCAATGAATGCAATGTAATCGTGTGAAAGGTATAATATACTGATTAAGAGGTTAATTATTGCTGTCCTATATAGGATTCCCTGAACAGAGAGCTCGTATGATATAAATCAGCATGAATAGGCCACGTTCAGGTTTTTATAGTTTTATTTAGTGATCAATGTATGAAAATGAGTCTGGGCAAAATTTACGAATAATTTCTTTAACTATTTTCAAGGTTTATTTGATGATTATGAATATAGTTGACCTATGAATTAACATCAGTGCCCTCCAATAACTAATAGATCTCTAGTAGATGACCTAACTCACCTCCAAGGTTAACCTCATTCACCTCCTCCAGCCCCTGAGCCTGACTGGTAGAAGTGGTAGTATCCACTGTTTTACCATTCTCCCCTCCTCCTGCTGTGGATGTGACTACTTCATTGTCTGATTTCTCCTTACGTGACCCTCCACGTGCCATTGTTAACTCTAGTGAAACTGGTTAAGTATTTCTCTCTCACAGTTTAGATGTATTAACTCCTGGTTAAGTTTGATCTAGTAGTAATGGTGGATTACATTATTACCCATTACAGACTGATATAAAAGTATGTAGATGCAAAGATACTATAGGAGTCGTATCTTTGGTAGATTGGTGAGGTCGTTAGAAAATGTTTAATCAGCAGTTCGATATATTATAAGTTAATTAGGCTGAAAAATGATGAATACTAGTTATATCTGAGTATATTCGGTATTGGGTTGATATAAAATGTATGTAAATGGTGGACTGTATTTTGAGAATGGCGTTTGTCTTAAATTTGGGCTATTTGAGAGGATTAGTGAAGGCGAATTGTACATTTTCTAACGACCAGATCCAGATGTTTATGGGGACATATGTAGTTGTTCTGTCAATTGCAATATTTAAAAAAAACAACCCCAAAACCGATCTGTTAATAGCAACTTTAGAATTTTGATATGAGGAAAATCCCATTAATTCATATCATGTACAGATATTTTACTGAGTACAATATTATCTAGTTTAAATATATGTAAAACAGTATCATGCAATGACATATTTTTAATCAGCTCACTGAAGATAGCCTTAATAATTTACGTTAGCGCATGGTTAAAGTTGAGCTAAGTTTACATATCAACCATATTTGCCACTAAATTATAACTAACAAATTTGATTTTGATAGGCAAAAGCGAGGGAAACATGTACTTGATAACGAACCTAAACCCCAAAACACTTGTTGCATGGATCGATATGTGACTCAATCTCCTCAAGATCACCACAAATAGTTGCAAGTGTAACGATAAACATATTAGATCCACGTGTGGTAAAATATTAACATTGATTTTAGCCCATAAGTTACACAACATTAACTTAACAGCACCCAGTCTCCCACCGCCAACTGTAACCATATGTTTCACTCGGTCACAACCAGCCAAGACAATAGATATGCCCACACCACATCCCACCTCTAAACAATAGATCCTAAGATACACAAAAAAATGAAACTATTTCAGCAGCCCATACATGATTTGTTGCCTATGGCAACAAATAGAGCCTATATATAGTGTATATTTCCATTAAAGGATATGGTTAATGTTCCTTTAGCGTATATTCCAGGGCTAAGTGTGGAGTGGGTACAGTGAGGTATTGAGTCCAGATGGTAGAGGATCACCTGTGTAACGGGGACAACGTGGCTGGCGGTTTAGTGTTAGTACAGGTATGTAGATGTAGAGACAGGCAGGTAGATGGGGAGGCAACAGGAGTAGGCCTAGACAATTGTACATGGCGGGGGGGGGGGGGGGGGGGGGGGGGGGGAGAGAGAGGTCGGGTTACCACTGGCATTGCCAGACATTGGATGTCGACGAGAGTGATGAACTCTAAATATTTTTATATCTGGATTCCAGGTATGGAATTAATTATTTTAGTGTTTAAACTGCATTCTCAATTAACATGGTCAAAACTAAGGATTTTACTATTTTTTGCCCCAATCTTTTCCTATTAAACCATCTATCTGGATGTTATTAGACTCGAACCGTGGAGGATTCTAAAGAGGTAGTTTGGTGCAGGGCTTCATAAAAGTCCACATTATAGCAACGATCATGTGAAGCATAGAATCGTTGATTATAGTTCGAATTTCGGTGGCCCGCCGAAAAAAATGCAGCTTTAATTTAATGGGGAGCTGAACACCCCTTAGTCCGCCCCCTAGTGTGGATGAAGCACACTATGGGACGGCGGTAGGCGTGTCTGGATATAGGGTCGTTAAATGGGTGAGGTTGCCTTAAAATGTACACTTGGTCTTTAGTAATCATCTCAAATAACCCAAGTTTATAGCAAAAATGAGGTTCATATTTCACATCAACATAAGTGAACAGATCTTTTAAATAATCGTGATACCAAATACACTCAGATATACGAGGTAGGTATCATTGTTAAGCTTAATTTAACAGAAGTGACTACATGTGTAGAGCTGCCTTATTGTACATTATCAGTGGGGTTGACTCATGTACATACACACATGCAGAGGTGTCTAAGTGCATGTAAGTGGGACGGGCAAATAAAATGTGTACTTTCAGGTGTCCCACAAAATTGATTAAATTTCCCGAAATTCTGGTTGCAAATTTCGCAAATACGTTTGTGTATAATTGGCATTGGATGAAATTTGAGAACATATTCCATTGTGTTCCGAACAACACTAACCTATTCTTTATATTGTAATCAATATGTGTTTTAAGGAGTAATTACGTCTTTATATTAAATTCAATTGTACATGTGCATTTAACACAACCGCTTGGTGAATACATAACAAGCACAAAAAGAAGAAAAAAGAAGTTCAACCACACCCGCAACGTACTAATTGAACATACATTATAACATCCATCCATCCATAAATCCAACTAAAACAAAATGGAAGCTTAGGTATTTAATCTTAATAGCAACTCTCAAATAAAACTGTTTCATATTTAATCAAAATTATTCTGGTAGTTTACACGAGAGAACAATATTTAAATCCGTTTGTTCAAGTCTTGACTGTCAGACATCATAGATTATACCATTACTCTCACTGGGTCATTCATATACAGGTACAATTGTCACAGTGACATTAATGATATATAGGTGAATATAAGTATAGCCTCAGGCCCCATTCAATGTCATCAAGCAGGTGGTTAACAAAGGTACAATCGGATCCTAAACAGATTCTAAAAACTAAATTTCAATTTAAAATTGGATTATATCCATGAGAAAAGGGAATATTCTCAAATATTCATAATATTTCAGCGTATGTGAAAACTTCAGTGAAAAGTACATAAATGTGTAACGGGTTTGATCGTACACCTGCAAGAGGTTAGCTCTACACACCAGGTGGCCTATATAGACTAGGGTTTCGCTGAAATCTGAGCCATTAATTTTCCACTAATTAACTATCCTCCACTAATTAATAAACTATACATTAACGGTCAGATTTGGAGACTACATACAGAGTTACGGTAAAACTTCATATTAGGCAATTATTTCCCATCATTATACTAGTTGCTAAACAGTTTTATTAAAGTATCTATCATACAAATATTATATTACAGAATATGGATGTATGCTACAACCAGGTATAAGAACATAAGGATCTCAACATTGATATACCTTGATATAATAACCTCACTAATTGGCATGCCCTTGTTCCTCTAACATATACTATTCATTAGACCATATAATCATAAGGTATTTGGCTAAAGGGGGTTGATAGACAATGATTCCAGGTATAATATTAAACTAAGGTATTTCTGAGCTGTCGGGTCTTTGAATATCATACAAACAGAATCATCCCATCCGAAGAATACACAATAAACATGACTCTTTAAGCTCCAAAACAAATATATCTAACATGAAATATAAACTCACTTTCTGATATGTTTATACTATAGACGGTATAACCTATTCCTAAACAATAATGGTGAAAGTGGAAAGCAGTTGATGAAATTCAATTTAACTCCAATTGAACGAACTATATTAAGTCGGCCGAGAAACAAACATACTCAATATTGATATTTTAGTTATATAGGAGGCAGACATGATAGTTTGTAGCCTAGGGCTTATGGACATACATCATTATACTGTCCACTTTCCCCCTCAGGACAAATGTAGCATGGTTATTACAGAAACATTCGCGTCTAAATTAAATTAACTAATTAATAATACATTGATAATAAGCCCTATCACCCTGTTTATATGTAACTAATGAGAAAATGCATTCCCGTCCGTGTATAATGTCAGTTTTTATAGATGTCCTGTTTTGCTCACCTTACACATGAAATAGGTAATGATGAATGGTTTTCAGGGTCGAGGCAATGTTTTAGGGCAAGTCATTATTAACCAACAACTCTAGCAATATATTCTGGATATGAAATCCTTTCTCTAGGAAGACATGCAAGGCTAAGTATAAGGTGGTGGGAAGTATATCAGTCTAAAACCCCTATCCACGACCACAACAGACTTCACGACAAACTTTCCAAGGGGAAAAAAGTGGTTTTTGCATTCGTACTTTAGCTTATCATGGTCTATTCTTTATCTAGATATCAAATATTCGTTAATGAAAATGAGCTTTAGTTCAAAGACAAATGCTACTTCTTGAACTTGGAAGTTTTGGCATGCGGCTTGACGTGGCAGTGGATATGAGCCTTAATATTGGGTCATGATAACACTAGAATATAGGAGGTGTGTTGGTAGGGCGAGTAGAGCCCTATTCATAGGCACAGCTTATCATTCTCCGAGCCCTAGACATCACAAGTCTACAGTCCACCCTACCTCCTGTGATCCCTTCCCATTTACATATTCATTGAATGTAAACCCAGGTAGTTACTTGTTAAAAACAAATACAAGAAAGCAACATTGCTGAGCGAGTAGTAACAAAGTTTACGAGTTTTAGGGAAGATCTGCATACAAATTTAACTATTTAAACAGTTCAATACATAGAGGCACTGTTAAATAATTAAACAGTGGATTTCCATAGGAAATTTCTTGGGCCTTGAATCCCAATTATGCAGAAAATACTTATATATAGGAATAGGGAACATTTAAAAATGGACCCACAGCAATAGGATGATTATTTTGATATACAAAATTTCTTTATTCAGAATACGAAATACAGAATTAGCACTCTAGCTTATATTAAGCGGCTTTCATTGTGATATATAATCAATAATCAATGATATATCACTTATCTATGTCATATTCATATCAATGTATTATTAAATCGCAACAATTCCAAAAAATGGTCATGAGAGAATGCCTCCACCTATAGGCTAAGAAGTAATAGGCAGTATTAGCAGGAGGGCTGTCTTAAAAACAAAAGCAATCAGTCTAGCTCTCTAATAGCTTGTGCCCACCAGCTCGCTAGAGGGCTCTGCCAGCAAGTCTCTTCTTATTTATCATAGGCAAGGAAAAACAGACATGTTCCCAGAGTAAAAGCTAGAGCTATTCTCACATAACATTTTTGTTCTGCAGTGAAAGAACAACAGAATAACAAAAAGGTGGTGGTAGTTTTGGAAGTAGATATTAAAAGTGATTAATATTGCCCAGGGGAAGAAGGGAATTCGAACTGCTATGATGCGAATATGTCAGGCAAGAGATTGAGATATCAATAGAAGCTCATTTTGTATTATATGAGACATGGCAGATGTATTGTTGGAATCATATTCATCATTCTATATTGTCCTGCTCCCTGACTTCTTTCTCCTTTTATTGCTACTTTACAAATAAAACTTATATTTTCATAATTTTCACCATACTTTTAACTGTGATAGTCCCATAATCATCCATTTAAAATTAAGTTCGTGAGGGTTTATTTGGCTGTAGTACTCCTATAGCAACTGTCAGTTATATCAAGGGCGAGGAAGTGAGGTGACAATTTTGGAAGTCTAGGCTCTGAGTTGAGAGAGTCCCTTCAAACTGAGGGAAAGTATCTGGCTCCAAACCGCAAAATGTCAGTATAATCCTATCAGGACGCCTACTCCAGAGCCAAGATAGCCATTATTAGCGCAGTAGGCGTCCAATCACTGGCATACCATTGTTATATCTCAACTTGAAGGCTGTGAGCATGGACTGGGAAGACTGAACCCTTTCAAGCTCATGATGATTTTCAAATTAAACGAGACTTACCTTGGGAAGGTGAAGTTTAATTTTAATTTAGTCGAGGACACCACGAGGGGTGTGGAGAATAAACTATTTACAATGGAAAGTCACCAAACTGACACTGGAACAGCATCGCTCATCTAAGACACCATCATGACATTATATTTACACAACTCAACTCTCATCCTCCATCTCATCTTAGAAGTACAAAAATAACCTTGTTTAAAACCGCTTATATATCAACATTTCCCGGGAACGTGGAAAGATGTATTAGCCAACAAGTGTTGGCCAGACATGAAATAAAAGACAAGTTTAAAAAACATTGTCTCAAATCGATATTAAATGCAATTAAATTAGAAATTAATCGCATTGGTTTGATATAATTCACTGAACATCATCACTCTCCTCATAATGCAATAAAAATATCATATCTACACGAAGTTATATCTCTCAACCTTTAACTTAACTTATGATAGAAGCTTTGCTTTACAAAGTTGCTTAATATAGATTAAGTGAACAGTACAGTCTGGGAACCTGATAAGCTGGTCTACAGTTGTTTTCTAGACATAAAATAGAATAAAAGTTATCTTAGTAAAGATGCGAAATCTTCTATAAGATGCTTTTATTGCCATCCCCCAGCTACAGATGTGCATTTAGATGTTGAAGTATCTAGATACGAGCAAGAACTAGTTTAGCCAAGGAGAAGAAATGCTGACAATGCAAACTTACTTACAATGTCTCAAAAGTAGAATGGCAGTTACCATTCCTGGAGCGTAACCGCAATGCCTTGAAGTCATATACACTCTGAGAAATAGAGGCAGCAGTGGGAGAGGGAGTGAGCATTTGAAGGGGGAGAGGGAGAGGGAGAGGGAGAGGGAGAGGAAGAGCTGACCATTGCCCTAGTGTTATATATCTTAAATTTCAGGGATGCAAGCCGGGTTATACCAAAAATACTGAAAATTTTCGAGAAAAGCGTGAATCATTATGAAAATTTGGGGAATTATAACTTTTTGATAAGTTGACGAGATTTGGTTATTCAGATAATTTTTTAAAAAAATTTAAATAGTGGACTCTTTAATATACTTGACGATTTTTGAAAATGTTTAAAGTCCTGATTTCAGTACCGAAGACTCACTGTTCATACAGTTATTAAGTAAGTTCAATTGTGAACCAACCATCTGCTCTTGGCGTGTAAGCGAAAATACTGTTAGCTCAGCCTGATTCTCAACGCAATGCTGCTTCCAGCAGAGCCTTTGCAATAATTCACACTGCCACAATGCGCCTAGCTGCCATTCAACCAATTCCCATTGGAGGGGATGGGAAATCCTTCACATTGTTGGCACTTGTATACAAAATGAAATGCCTGACAGGGGATCTCAGTCCATTACATTTGGGAGAAGTCATTGCTGTCATGGATAAACTAGCGCTGTAATATACAGCTACCTAAAAACAGTGTAATCCCCGATTTTGTCAACCGGTTAAGTGTCATTTAATACGTTTATTCAATTTATTTAGATAGTGGCACACGCACGGATTTGTTTTATCAGGGACATTGATATCCACGGCCGTCCTGGAGGATCTGTTGTGTATCAGAAAGAATCAGACTGGCAAATGTATTTAACAAGTCTCTTTATTCTGCGGTTTAAAGGTAACGCAAGACATCAAAATTGATTTTATATATTAAGGTAAACCAGAAAAAAAAACAATTAAAAAAATATAATCATAACTAACCATACATCTCTTCTGAATCCTAAGAGAAAAGTTGAGACCGCCTTAGTAAATTGCAATTATTACACACAGTATTTCTGGAAATGACACCCTAGGATCTAGATCCCGTCCCTGGCAAGCCAGACATCCGTGTATGTATGCTACACATACTTGATTAAATCATTGCAAAGGTCAGTAGTTTAAATGAATGAAACCACCCTAATCATTACAACACACCCGGATAACCTAGATGTATATATCAAGGTAAGGGAACACATCACAGGAATAGAATTTCTGACGGAATTCCTGCCTTAATATACCACTATATCGGAGAAGTAATGAAATATTCAGATATGTTGAGTCACACAATGCATAATGATCGACCAGGGTTAACCAACGTTCAACGAAATCTCACATTTCTAAATATTCGTTAATATTTTAGACTAACCTTTTACACAAGATTCAGCATATGACTTTAGAACTGCTAAAATAAATCCAACTAATGGTAGTATTTGAGTACACTTATTTAGTTCCCCACCCCCTTAAATGAATCTTAATGAATGTCGAAATACTTCAGCCCAGGCTGGCTTTCACAAAAAAGCCTTTGGCTTCTTTCTCATTTCCAAAATCAAACCGTTTGACAATATGGCACAGTAATAGGCGCCTATATCCTACAAACACCATCCACAATTTAAACATAATTACCAACGTTTAGCCTATGTAAACAGAGGACATGGAATTGTCATATGCTCGGAGGAAAGTTAACACGCTTACTCAGCATTTCACTAGTTGTTGTAAACCAGGCACATTCTAAACACAGTGAAGTGTTCATGAAACTTAAAACTAATTCTGACAGAACTAGAGAATTTCTTGCCCCGGCGAGGTATATAAACCTTACCACATTGATTGATGCGAAGATCAATATTTCATTTATACATGTTGTTTGGTATGTGTGTGTGTGTGTGTGGGGGGGGGGGGGGGGATACATGTGCGTGAGTTAGTAATAGGGACAAAATGGGAGATTAATGTATACTCCTGATAAATCAATTAAAACGTGCAAAGTCAATTCAAACTTCAAGATCATTTCATAGCACTGTACATAGCAATCCGAAGCAAATCCCACCCGACTCATTAACAGCTTATAATAAAAAAGGGGCCATTACAATGCCGCTATTGAAGTACAGATAGCAGAAAAAGGAGAGTGATGGAGATATTTTGGAAGGCCATCAGTGGGAGGTGATACAAGGGGGAGAGCATTTCATCCAAGGCTATTTCTGGCGACTAGCCATTCACCAGCCCACTAGCATTTAGTGTCCTGGTAATGCTAGACTTGCTCCCAATCTAATTTTTTTTATAAAAGTTTTTATTGCACACAATTGCAGGTAAACCTGGTATTTTCATGTGGTACAAGGAAAATATTATCAAAGTATCATACAGTATATTCGCCCTCCAGAGGTTTCCCATAATGCCTTGCGCGCGTGCAGGCAGACGCACATTCTCGCAAGCCTAAGCCATTGGGGGCCAATTTATTTGGAGGCTCAACCCTTAATTAAAGCTTGATAAACATAAATAAAAGGATTTAATCTAAACAATACCTTTATATCTTTCTCTGGACACTTGTTATATACTATATGACTTGTTAAACTTACAGTTTTATCATGATAGTTGACTGAACTGGAGAGCCGACCTCAAAACTTTGTTTTTGTCAACAACCAATCTGGATTTTACGTCATAGGCCATATTCATAATCTTAACATATTTTCACACTTATTAGGATATTAATGTTAAGTAGTTATAAAAAAACATTTCTAAGGTTGAATGGATTAGAATTTCTTTTTTTTCCCTGTTGCCGAGTGTTGGTAATTCTTTTACGTTACTCGTAAGCCACCCAAAACTTGCAAGTGAAGAGAGTAGGCCTCTGAAATCCTCCCCTTGGTTTGACAAGTGATGTTTTTGGATGGATATATATGAAAACCAGCAATTTTCTTATTATTTCTCGAAAATATATCCCTTAAACTATAATAATTATACTAAAGTAAGTATCAACAATTAATAAAACATAGCTCTTAAAAAGAAGGATTTGTAGCGTTTTCAGTACAAGTCAATGGCGATTCAATGACCGGAACCTGCACGGGATTTTGCGAGATTGTGCGGGATTTGTAACCTCTGGAGGGCGAATATTAGCTGATGCAGCTTTGTCTTCTTTAACACATTTAAACTTTAACATTTCCAACCTGCCCTTAATTTAATAGGGCTTAAAGAGAGAGACATCATCGTACAATTTTATATACAAGTAACATATTTTTTTGGTATATTTTGCATGTCTTTGCGACCGAAGTAGCAATAGTATAAAATACATCACTCACAACAATAAAAACGACTATTTGTATGTGTAATCCAAGTTTGGCCTAAGGATAAGCATATATATACTCTTATACATACTTATATAAGGTATGCAAGGCAGCACCTCGTTTACTGCCGGTAGTGGTGACTGACGGGGGTCTCAACTGCAGACCAACACATGAACGATTTCTGTTCACAGATGAACTGTTAATTACACCGATTATTTTTTTTAATAATATCCATTATTACCATTTATAACACAGCATCCGCTGTAAATATCATTTGTGAAGAGCTATGGGACTATGAGAATGAGTGCAGTTAATATTGACAATGTCTGGCTGATTTCCCCACTAAAACTTAGAATAGGCTCTATAAATAAATTCTTATGTATATTTAAACTTGGACTCAGATTGGATTTTAGACTCCTAATAAAGAACTGCTAGTTAAGATTTATTGGTAATGAACAATTATTTACTAATATTTATTGTCATTATAATAGAAAATTGCTAATTGATGTTTCTCACTAATATAGGTAGTGCTATGAAGTGACAACATAAATTATATAAAATTAGATCATTATAGGGGTGATATAGGGTATAATATAGACTGGTAATTACTCCAGTCTACCAGTACCAGCCTGTCTTAGCTTGATGGGGTGGCATTGATTTTAGATTCAATATTTAATCGCCTGCTGTCTGGCTGAATTTATAACAGGAGGAACATCCAGTGGTGGTAGAGGTAGTGGTGACTGACGAGGGTCTCAACTGCAGACCAACACATGAACGATTTCTGTTCACAGATGAACTGTTAATTGAACGAAAAATGTTTCCCAGCCAAAATTCGATCAGAATATAAGATGTTCTACCTTTTGTTACAAAGGAACAGTTTTTTATTGCTCAATTTAAAAGATTAGTTCCAAAAGACGCATAACCTTAGAACTACCTGTACGGAATATGATTTAAAGACAAACATTTTGATGACTCAAAACAATCAGATTTTTCAGAATTAATTTTGGAAGATTTGGACGATATTTGTTGGAATTTTAGAAGTTTTTAAATATACTGATTAGTTCAAATACTGAAGACGTTTATCCTGGAGTTGAAAGTATGGTGTACAACTGCAAAGCTATTACTCCCCCTTTTCTAAAAACCCTTAATTCCCCCTCTAACAAACTGCCTGATACCAACACACGGATATTCTGGAAGACATTAAAGAGGCGAGCATTGAAGACAGACACAGAGATGAGGTCATCAATAAGGAATGAGGAGGGAAAGACAAGCCGGACCTATTCATCAATCAAGGAGAAACTTCGCCTTGTAATATGAAGAATTTAAATCAATCCTCGCCAGAATAAGATAAAGGGATATCAAATCTCTCTTTTCAATTCTAATGCCAATATTATTGATACATGTGATACCAGGACGACTTACCCAATATGCAAATATACTTAAATTTGTACAATTATTCTTTAAATCTTCGAATAAAAATCGCCCGAAGTTTCAGAGTAAACCTACGTGGGTCAGAGCAATAGAAAATGTACAGTCGGCAGATCTACACACGTAGTTCATTCTGTTAAATGAGACAGACAAATGATAGATTCCTGTGCTATTTAAGTATATGTAGTTTGATTTTAGTTTAAATTCGTTTCATTTCGCTAGTGTCGAACCGTATTTTGAACCCTAATTCTGGTCTTAAATTTGGGATATTTGGGAGGATTGATGAAGGCCAATTGTACATTCCCAGGCAGGCCTGAGAATGTAAGGTAAAATTCTATAGTAAGGTATGCTTTCAACCCTTTATTACTGGTTTACCGGAGGGACCAGATGGTGAGGGGTACACAGCTGGGGTTATATAGATGGGGGTAAAGCTTGAAAGGAGGGCAACCCAGGTCTTGTCAGCTACTCGTGGCTGAGTGAGGGGTAAGGGAAACACAATCTATAGGTTGTAACATTCCTTCTAGCACCCCAACCCAGCAGGGCCCATTAGCAAAGGTAGCAAGATCCAACTCCTGGTCTTGTGTTTCAGTGATCAGCGGTCCCGTCCTATTAGCAATGTACTTAAGGAAAAAAAACTACCTAAAATACTCTCATGTAATTGCACTCTGAAATCCAGCTTCGGGAATGGATTGCTTTTGAAATTGGCGATTGGCAATCCAATCCAAACTTATCCTCCACTCGCTGTTGTGCCCCTATTCCCCAGCATTGGCTTGAACTGAATCTGTGAGTTCAATTCCTGAAGAATACAATCCTCAATTCCTACAAATAACCACAGCTACAATCCCTTACACCAGTCAATCAGCAATAAGACCTGAGGGTTGTGACGTGTATCCTCAGTTCACTGGGAGTCACAACTTTGCTGTGCACTAAAATTGAATAAGAACAAACTCTTTTGCTAATTCCATGTATTAACTGGCATGACACTGCCTAGAAACTGATGGACATGTGTGGGCATGACATATAGTTGATGTTGGAGCAAAAAGAATCAAGTGTGTTGGATTTGTGCATGCATAGCTGAGAATGCATTTTATTTGTGAAGAGGCTAGTTCAAGCCTTTGGAACTGAGGTGGGGCATAAGCAAGCAGTTAGTTTGGGCTGATATAATTCTTCTGTTTATGTCTATTGGCTAGCCTCCAACCCGGAAATCAGGCAATGCAATGGCAGCGTTTAACAGTCCTATAAACTCCATCCCCTCCCCCAGTCCCCTTATCTCCTATTCGGTATAGGCGTTAGTTTTTTCCACATGAATCGGTGCAGCCAATCTAGTACTACCTTAGAGCTCTAATGTCAAACCTAGGAACTGCAGAATATGGGTCTATCTAAAGATTTTAATTTATACTAAGTTGACAAAATTAGTTATCCATGACACAGCATGTTAGACTAGATTTCTTACATTCCTATTGTATCAAATCTTATCCAATATTTCGGAAAGGTTTTTGAATAAATTCAATGGCCAAGTTTTATTACAACATTCGCTATACTGACACATTGATTCTAATTGTTTTAAATCCAATATATTGTAAAGGTTTTTGAACCATTTAAAATGGATTAGACCACCGACATTGGATACTATTCTAAATCTATAATTGAGACTTCCACTCCTCTACTGGACTTCCCCTTAAGTGCCTGGGAGGGCAGCGTTCTCCAGCAGAGCACTCAGCCAGATTTAAGAGCACTATTTCAAGGTAAGTGGGCCGAGGTTGAGGAAATTACATTTTTATTTCTATTGACCTTTCTTCTTTCTTTTACCCCTGCTTAGCCCAACGCGGGGCAGGTTTTGAAGAAGCCCTGTTAATAATTCACAAGAGCTGAGCTTTCGAATGGAAACTGCTTGATGCTTATAGACTAAGGATGTGGAGTCATGGGTTACAGCACCACTCTAGATTAACAAGTATCAGTTTAACAGCTTCGGATTTTCGCCTCATGGGCGAAAATGAGCTCGAAGATGGGAAATTTGGCCCGCACTGCTTTACAGCCCCCCCCCCCCCCCCTAACGGAATTCACTTAATGTGTACAGCTGCCAATTGTACATTTTCTGAAAGTCTGACCCATATATCAGAAGGGTTAATGTATAAAACATTATCTTGGCTTATAAATATCACACAAAGATCTAACAAAGACCAAATTTCTTCTTGTCACCATTACAATCATTTGCACCACTACTTGATTTAGTATATGATAGATTTTTAAAAGTTTAAACAATCATTAGTAGCTCTGCTGTGACAGGTTTTGATTCCATTAGCCCATCGTTTGATGTGATTCTATTCATTAGAGGAGGCCTTATCTCATCGATGGGCAGTGGAGTAAAGATAGGGTGATTCTTATCATTTGGCGTGACCCCAACCCCACTGTGACCACGTTGAGTAATCCTAGCTGTCTTTCAATTTATTTTGGGAATGCTACTGGGAAAGGCGTTCTTTCATATCAGTTCAAACGCTCAAAATCACACAAAAAATTCACTGAAAAACACTTGCAATTGTCATAAAAATAGTCTGAAAGTCATCAAGGAACAGAAACACTCATCTTCCTACAATATCTCCCCCATATGACACCTCAGGCAGGCCAGAATATCACAACAGGCAAGTGGGCACGCCCCCTCGCATGTTGCCATTTGAGATTCAGCAACAAAAAATATTTTTTTCCAGTTACCAAATTGCCAAGGGTTGGCAGAAGTTTGCAGCAAGTTAGGAGCAAACAATGCCAAGTGACCAAGCTGCAAAAGGTTTGCAGTGTTTGGCAACTAAAAGATTTCCAGAAAATAAATAAATAAAAAAAATAATGTCCCAAATCGCTCAGAAACAGAGCGTTTTCTTCTGAACTGGGAATAAAAAATAAAAAATAAAAAGATTTGAGTTGCACCTTATCTCATCGATGGGCAGTGGAGGAAAGATAGGGTGACAACAGATGGTGTCAACTGTCTGGCTGTTATCACTTAATTAGGTGAGGGCGGTCAAGCGGCGAGGGCAAGGGTGGGCATTATCAACATTCCATCTTAGATTGAGATATATAATACATCAAAGAAAGTGCCCTTTTGGAGGAACAACACTTTTAATTTTGAAAAGGAAAAAATTAATTTAAATTTTCGAAAATTAGACCAAAAGGTGGCGCTTTGGCTATATTTACTGCATGGAAATTTATAGGATTATAGGACAATTTATGCCCCTATAAATAGGGGGGTCTCTTATCTACAGGAATGTCAATTAGCAACCCGATCTGCCGAAGAATTGACTTGACTTCCCTATTTTAGAGTGCCTATAAGAAGCTCTCATATCTTCGAGCTAATAAGATACAAGTGTACTAAATACGTGTTAAACATAGTAAATATGAGGCTTAAAAGTACATAAAATGAAGATATTTGTACTAACCATGCATAAGATGCGCTATAACAGTTACACATATCACATATATGATATGGAGCTGAATATCATATGCGTACATAATGATGGCGTTAAAAACACCAAGCGAATGAATTAGAACATACTGAGACACATTCAATGTGTAAGCATCCCTGAATGAGAAATTGCAGCTCAGACATGTATATAGAATGTCCATACTTATGAATTCGATTGAATATAATAGCCTTATTTATTATTAATTGGATGAATCAATTTAGGGTATAAATGGACAACAACTGCACTTGATGGGGGTCATGTGAGGATATAGATGTGTGTAGTAACTTAACTGTGCATTGTCATTGTACTACATCACTATATGATTGAATAATGATACAAACTCCCATATTCCAGACAACCAGAAATCAATACATCACAATAAGCACTCAGGCCTACTGTCCATAAAGAAAATACATGCTTCATCAAAATAAGACGATCTAATGATGAAAAGACGAATTTGATAAGACTTGAAATATTTAAGTTGTAAAAATTAATGGTGCCTTATAAATTTTCTCTATAATGCAATACAGTTTGGACATTTATAACTAAAAAAAATTGACATAGAAAAATCCAATGCCGAATGGGCTATTTTACGACTTGCTGTAATTTGTCATGCACTTTGTTCTCTAACATTATTACAAATGTGAGAGAATCTGCCAGAATTTAAGAGTGTAGTGTTCATTGAATTAGACAGCGCTGTATCTAAGCTTGAGGCGTTTACCTACATTATAGATGGGTAATGCAGTGCAATACTTGTGTAAGTACCGGTGCCATGGCAACATGATTATTGCCCAATAACTGGCAGCAGAGGGAGTCCTGCCACCAGAGAGGAATTTGAGGGAGAGAGTAAGTCTCTTGTCTTTCTATCTCTGTATTGTATTGGTGTCTCCCTCTGTTGGCTGTCAACCTCTGTCCAATTGTTCTGCCTGTCTCTGTCTATCTCCTATATTTTTCTACAGCTCCTGTCTGCCCCCGTCCCTTCCCTCATATCTCTTTCTGTCTCTTTAATGCATGTGTTTTTCTCTGTCTATCCCTCTGTCTAATGTATGTCTCTATCCCCCTCTCTTTATCTCTCTCTCTCCACCCCACTCCTCCAACAACTATAGCTTTCTTCCTCTACGAGTTGCTGCCATGGCCAACCTGTTGCATGACAGCCGAGCATAACTCAGCCATTCTCAAAATGACTCAGCATTTTTACGGGTCACGTGAGTAGCTCACAAAGGCGCCATCTGCAGCAGGGACATGAATAGAGGAGGAGGGGGGAGGGCTCATGACAGAATGGCCAGAATAAAGAAGCCCAATATAGAGGGCACTGACAGGATCTGGTCCGTTATGTGACTGGCAAAGCTGTGGTTCTAAAGAACAATAATACCTGTTAATCATAAGCCTTGTTAAAATGACCCATGTTGATAGTGCTCAATAAAGGGAGTTGCCAGTACTCCACTGAAATGAATGAGTTGGGTAGTGAAGGGAGGGCGACTTCTGACGATAAGTTAATGTAATTTTAAACATTAAGTAAAATTCATGCAAATATCAACATGCTATTTTTCAGTCATGGTTATCGTCTCAAACTCTCACAGAAAACTGGAACGCACAATTTTCTTTGAGGTATTTACGATTAAAGTTCAGACTTGGCCTCAGTAAAGGAACTATTAGAGCAATATTACGAAAATTGCTCAGCCATCATTGTCTTCTCATACATTCGGATCCAGTCCAATATCATCATAGCTATTTCATGCAAGTTAATGTAAGATGCAATATATATTCAGTTTGCAATGACATTTCACGGGTCAATTAAGGCATCAGAAAATGTACAATTCGCCTTCAGCAATCCTTCCAAAGATCCCAGATTTTGTACAAAAATGAGGCTCAAAATACCGTTCAACATAAACGAACAGACATTTTTTCCACAAGTCTAGTAATCGTGGTGGATCGATTTATTTAAATTCAACGGGAGGGGAAGGTGGTATGGTTTATAAATAGACTGTTATCAAGGCCTTCCAGTCATGACAGGGCAATTATTTCACCCTCAGGGGACGGGTGGGGGCTCATCCTTTTGAGTGTTTGTTATTTTTGGCGAGAGGACTTATGGGCAAATATGACACTTATCCTTTGCACTGCACTTGGTGAAAAAACAAAAGCTACGGCATGTGATAACCAAATCACAACTAAAATAAATATATTTTTTGTCTAGTTTCCTATTCTTTCTTATTTGGGATTCCCTATTTTTGTGATTTTTTTTATCTACTAACTAGCATGTCTGTAGCAGTAACAGTGACCTAACCTGGCTTCCAGCAGGCCCTGAACCCCTAAACACCTACGGGGCTTCTACCCCATTATTTCTAATGAAATAAACTGTTTTAGGTTTAATTTCCAGCTGGTAAGTACTTGTAGAATAATCCATTCCCATAAGACTTGTTACCAAGTGTTTGTGCATGCCATATAACTGATGCAATTATGGAGAAATGGGATAGAGCGTTGATGAGCATTACCACTACAGCGACCAGACTGCAAGAGACATTCTCCTCTCACCTTGACAGGCCATACCAAAAATACTGAAAAATTTTCGATAGAAAAAAAGATTGTTATTTAGGGTTTGTATGTAGTACAGACCAATTTGAACTGATTCAAATCATTTTGATGATTATTTTGAAAATTGTAAAAATGTGGCCAAACAGATTTGAGATTTTATATTAGACAAGGCGAGAGACCCTCCTCCTAGCTTCATTGCTACCATGTGAGGGAAAACAAGATTTTGAGATTTGGCAATTTGGTGCAATCTTCGGGGATGTGTATTGGACATTTTTTGACAACCCTGTATGCAAGCATTAGAAGCGGACCTGAGGGAGAGCAGATCCCAATCAAGTTCATTTAGAGCTAGGCAGTGGTAGCCAACGACAGCTCAGACAGTGGCGCCCCCTTTATTAAGGCCTAACTAAAGCTGTCACCATTGTTACCATGGCAACGGGATGAGTCACTCTTTCCTCATCATATCATGATGGTGAAGGGTGGTGGTAGTGGTAGGTGGTAGTAGTCAACTATTGGAGAGAGAGAGAGAGAGAGAGAGAGAGAGAGAGAGAGAGAGAGAGAGGGGGGGGGGGGGAGGAAGAGAGAGAAAGGAAGGGCAAGGGAGAGATGAGAGTTTTAAATCTTATCTATAGCACCCATATAGATATTTAAACAGGCATACAATACCAAGCGCTTAGCTTTAGACTTAAATGTATAAGAAGGATCAGCAATCAATTTCTTTAACCAAGGGGCGAAAGATTGCGAGAGTAGCTGCGTTTGATGAACGACATTTGCTAAGATAAAACCTATGAGGCTGTCTAGGATCAATTGGTGTGGAAAAGGCTTATCGGCCAGGGCATAGGCTTAAAATCCATCATTATTTCCAGGCGATCCAATATATCGCCTCAATAGGTTTCCTAGCAGGAAGCTAATACTTCTGATACCAGCTATTGGCAAACAACAACCCCAATCAACTTGCTTAGCATGACGTTTTGAATATAATCGCTAACTGGTTTTGGCCTCGCAAATACTTTCCAGGTATGCAAGTAGGAGCATGCAACACATACTGAATATTTCTCTACCTGTACACAATATCTTAAACATATTTTAAAGATTTTGCATTTTTTTAGAAAAAATAGTCGGATTTTTTTTTTCAAAAATACTGATTTCTGCACAAATACTGAAGACTAGCATCCCCGCCCCATCGCATGGACAATTTTTAATCATATCTACACAAAATGATGTAACAAATGAAGCGAAGGCATATCCTATCCCAAGATAAGAGATAAGACCTTATACCCCTATATATATTCGATATAGGGTCTTGGATAAGGGGCAGCTTAAAGACAGCTGAGAGATAGGTAATGTGGAATATTAATAAAGGTCTGCATACAAGAAGCAATGTCAGGATGGTGTATGCATTATGCATGAACTTTACATTAGCAGTAAGAGGGATGTACATTTCGCACCGCTCCCATTCATCGCTCTCGAGGGGCTCTCCATTGGCCCTATATTTATGAGGTTAGCCCTTTTAGGCCTCTCATGTCCAGGGTGGAGGTGGAGGGGCATTAAACGCTTTACCATATAGGCAGGGTAGTAGTAGATACACTGGAGGGGGTAGGGAGTGGGGGTTTAGCAGGCTTTAACTTCACCCCTTACCCCCACCCCAAACCGTGCATAGTATCCTTATGGGTGTGCACTAAATATAAACATTAAATTCATAGTTATTGATCAATAATTGATGTAATAGCTCTACTTCGTTCGGAAATCTTAGGAGAAATTATTGTAAGTCTCATACCTCTTCTTCACATATGAACTCTGAGCTATAGTACTTTCTAGTACATAGGACCCTCGTTTGTCCGAATACCCAATCATTCTGGACAACTGAACCCAGTCCAACAAGTAATAGGTGTACTTGGAACAAAAGATGAGAGAAAACATTAACAAGTTGAGAGAGAAAGGGAATAGGGATTATACTAGAGTTTAGTCCCAATCCTGAAGCAATGGTAAGCACGCGACCATTTCCAACACATTAAAAACTGCCGTGAATAAGGCTCTAACGTTGATAGGAAATGCAAAGCTATGGGAGGTGGAGCAGATAGCTCTACACGTGTCAGAGCCAATACACAGAGCTGAGCAGCTGTAATCCGGCCGAAGTCCAGTCTGTACTCCTCTGAGCATCTCCTTCTATGGTCAGGAGGCAATGGTGATTATTGTTTCCCTCATGAATTTAGCAAAAGTGGATTCAATGAGTACAATGTATCATAACGATCCATTTAACACTCCCAGCAGATACAACATTTTTTCATAACTTATTTGAAATTATTGTATTTTAAAAAATGTGTAGCACCTATTCCAATATGCACAACACATTTCATGTGAAAGGCTATGCTGTCCACGCTATACAGAAAATTAATGGTATTCAAGATCAATAGAGGACATATTACTGGAGGCGATATGTATGTGTATGTATTATTTACATCATAAACAGATGGTAGAAGAGACAATGAATAAATCAAGCACTGCCAGATAGAGGGAGCCAGGAGCAAAACCACAACAATGATGCATGGCTATTACTGTATCAGTATTATTGGCACATCCCAATGTGCTGTGGTTTGTACTGAGATGGATCAAGAAGGCTCAAGGGGGTAAGGGAAGCTTCCCCTTATTTCCCTATTCTAAAAACAACACCTCTCCCTCGTATGTAATACATATTGAAAATATCTGCTACGATTCATGCCCCCGCCCCTCCCCCCCAAAAAAAATCAATAAAAAAATCATATGAATTAAGGAATATGTTATACTGGTACATTTTTTAATAAATTACTGATGCACAAGAAATATTTCAATACTCTCCTCAGCCTATTTATTATTGATTATATAGCAGTAACTATGTTGTAATTAAATGCATAATATACGGTTTAACATTTCATCCTTTCTTTTGTGCCCCCCCCACTCCCCCTATGAAATAAAGCTGCCCAGATGTGCTCATGGCTCAAGGGTCAATTCAGAGCATGTGATACATTATGTTTTACTCATCCTCAATCAACCACTACATTATATATTACCTATCGCAGCTTCACAAGCTATAGGACCATTGCTTATGTGGGCCAAGTCGTCAGAAAATGTACATACAATTCGCCTTCACCATTCCTCTCACATACCCCAAATTTCACACAAAGAAGAGGCTCAAAATATAGCTCTGCTTTACCGACCAGACTTTTAAAATCAACCCAATGCCAATTATACTCAGCTATTTCTAATATTTCCCATTATTCAACCGAAATTAGCAGAATTGAGTCAATGTGTAGAGCTACCGATTGTACATTTCCAGGCGACCTCACCCTGATATAGATGTCTATATTGGAAACACAATACCCTATAGTATGTATGTGTGAGCTCATACCATCTATCACACCAGGAGCCACTATAGGACTGGATGAACCTCTATAACCCTGCCCTATATCACCCCAGCCTCCCATTATGGATAAACCCGGGCAGCCGTGTGTGTTTAGACATATCGCCTTCATCCTAATCCCATCCCAGGTTAGACTTGCATTGCACTGGTCATTATTTACCCTCTTCTTTTTTAATTAGAAACAAATGCAATTTAGTAGGATATGTAGACCATATCTCCATTACATCCACGTTGCAGAAATTAGACTTACACTGCACTTGACGATTATTTATATTATTATTGGAAATGTGTTAATAGTTATGGTAATTTTATGCTACGATTGTTCACGCAGCAATACAGGCGATATATATATTTGTTATTCTATGAAGTTTTTAAGTGGCTGCGTCAAAAACATTGAGGTAAGTGAGAAGGCCTAAGTACAACTAGTATGAAAATAGGCTGACAGACTAATGGGTTGTGGGTTGGGAGTAATGACAGTGGAACAAATCTCAAATGTGATGATCATTGGCTATTAGGGTTCACACGCACGGCACAATGACTCCCAAACACTCCATACAGTGTATATAGCATTGCTTGATACTCCTCTACAACTGATTCAAGGGAAATCTACTTCATATGGCAAAAAGGTGGCTAACAAATAAAGCATCACCATACCCAAAAGTTGTCATTCTTTTAGCAGAAAAAGGCAATGTTTTACATATATATAAAGTCGCATTTAATACATGATTGCTGAGGCCCAGTACCAACTTCTGGGAAGACGAGAAGATCTGAACACACACATATATATAATATAGGATATCTCATGACATGTATATATGCGTCCATACACTGTATATATTACATGTAATGGGCCCACTGAGGTCCTGGGGAGAGAGGGCTAGTAAGGCAATCCATGCAGCATATATAGACCATTATCCATACAGGCACATATATATATCCTACAATATATAGCATAGAGAGGCAATGATAACGCCACAGGCTCAAGTCGCCAGCAGGGCGGCTTTCTGCAGGCAGGACACCCTATGCTATACCCATCCACACCAAATAGATCTAATAAATTTAATTTCATAATTTATTTTCCAGTTTATTGCATTAATACAAAGCATTGGGCATCAGCGCAGATCTTCTTGATTACCGTTACTAACCACTTTAATTTGACATCCTGGAAATCTCAACCGGTTTGGGTCAATTTTCACCCCACAAAAAAAATGGTCTGCCCCAAAGGAAGGTAGCGAGGTAGCGACCTATACAGGCAAATGTCCAGCCCTTTGACCAGGGCAGACAGACAGGGCGTTGGGGGAGACCCAGGAGGGGGATATACTGGAGGATATATATATAGGGACTGGAGAGGGTTTAATATGGGCGGATAATGTGAGACTGATCCCTCGTATATCCTCCCCCACTTCCCAGCCCCAGTCCCAAGCCTGACAGTACAAGCAATAGGGGGGTTCACATTGCACCACCTTCACATCTACATTCACATCGAATTAATATTGAAGGAAAATACTGATTAAACTGGGAGAGAAATATGCAATACATCATAGTGATATCACCCATAGCTTATAGCATAAACTCGTGTTGGTCTAAATTAATGAAAAATGGGAGGATATTATATACAAGATTTCTTCCAAAGTATTTATAGGGAAGGAACTCAAATATCTTAAATCTTTGACATCTGGTATTGCACGAGAACTGAAAAATGTTCTAAAACACGCAAATGATTTTCCCCACATACTAGTGTGCACAGACATTAGTGGAAGAGTAGTACACAAAGATAGAGAATAGATATTCAGTGAAGGGTGAGTCACTGGAATACATGATGACAGACTCACTCCCACTCCTGTAGAACTCCTGCCAACATTACCTGCAACACCATTAATGCTATAAATAGTACACTGACCTCCAACCTAAATATAACTTACCAGGTCATGATCCCTAAGGTATATAGGTCGGTCTTTGGAATACATTTTTGCATGAAACAAGTCTTAGATGGTAATAAAAAAGAGCTTGAAAACCCCAAAAAGCAGCATATCATGTACATTTTCGGAGAGGAAGATGCAACGAAAATTGAAAGTAAAAAAATAATATTTAAATTAGAAAATCTTTAATGGTCTCAAGATTAGATAGGTGTTGGCAAATACATGCCTCACTGTACATGTGTTATTGGTCAGTTTCTGATACAGATAGATTAACAGACAGACGGCCGTCCAAGTAGGTACCAAATGGAAACAGGCAGCCCACATGGGTAATTTGTATGTGAAAGCAACAAGAGTTTCTCCTTCATCTGCTCCCAGTCTCCCTCCTCTGTGTATGCCCGCGTTATTCAACACGTTGAATATGCCCCACTCTGTAGATCTAGGCCTTACAGTGTGGATTTATATAGATCCCTGCCGTACAATGCGGGCAGAGATCTTCGATTTATGATTATAGATGAATGCGAGGACATAGCGATCCGAGATTTACAATAGTTAATGAAAAATAGATATATACTTTACAACGTCGGCAGAAATCTCCAATAAAGATCCTGATCTAGACACTATTCAGTGATCGATTCTTTGCCTCCCAATATTTTAGGTCTGAGACAGGTTAATCATTATAGAAAAGTATTTAACAACTTTCTTACATTAATGGGCAGAGCCTATATCCTATAAATATGATCTATAAAGTTTGACTATGTCTCAAGTAGCCTATAAAAGCTCTAATATATATACCAACCAGGGGGAGGGAGCATGCATTGTCAGAGTCAGTAAAATGGGTGAGGGGGGAGCAGTCATTTTATCCAAACTCATCAATGGGCAATACGATTTGCACTCAGATTACAAAAATCTATTCTCCCGTCCCAAGGGAGGCACCGTTGGCGCCAATAGTGAGTTATGGACCGCCTGTCTAGACTAATGGAATATGGAGAAATCAATTTACATCAACTCACAGGGATTTTAATACCTTCATATCGATATCATCATATGAAAATCAATTAATGGTCAACTATTTATAACCCAATATGTATATCAACGTATGTATATCAAAGCCATTGCTAATATTATATACGGTTAAGGGTGGGTGAAGCTGTCATGATGAGCATTCTGAACTTTTATCAGTTTTAATCAATTTTAAAATGTTCCTCGATCTGCAAAGGTAAACTGGATTGGTGTGAATGTGATATTGTATTTTGAATAGTACCCGAAGTACATTTTTAAAAAGAAATGTTATATATCACAATTGTGATATTTCCACCAGGAGTCAATTTAAAATATTATACAAATCTCATTCTCTTATAGATACATCCCAATACAGAAAAAGATGCTTCCATCTATAACTTGTTATTTTATGGAATGAGTGATAGCTATAAAGCTCCAAACCATTCCATTCAAGGTGCCTTTATCTATAACTCATTGACTTTAATAATTAACATCACGCACTTTGCATTTGACATTCCCACGCGCCTGTGATCCTCAGGGTAGGAGAGAAAGTGCATGGGGTTTGGGATCTAGAGGACCAACATGTGGGATGGGGTATTTTATTTACACTGTGTATGAAAACACATGGATAAGGTACTTTGAATGTAAAAACCAATTGATGTACTTGATTGAAAGTTGATGTATTTTCATTCATTTTTTAATGTATTTCTCCCAATTTATTATCGCAACTGGAAGACCTATCAGTAGATTTTTTCAAATTATCATATTTAATCAAAATCCAGTTAGGTACCTGGTGGTCTTAATTATCTCCAAAATGCCAGTATCAGTAAAGACTGGCTTCTCACCTAGACCAAAACCGATAGCATTATATCATACGTTTCTTTACTGACATAGATAATATCAACCAAATAATTATTAATTAAAGCATTTCATGGTCAAGCGAGGACGGGTAGATGAGAGGGATGAGGGGGAGGGTGGACAGAAAACCAAGATGGCGGAGGCTGTCCAGCATATATTGATGAGTCATGCTAACGGCGGTGGTAGTATATAGATGGAACCTAGCAAGGGGGAAGTCTGTACACTTGTTATTGACCGAGGGAGCGCGGGAAGTTAGAGGGCGTTAGCCCGAGATCTTCTGTGCTCCCGAGGTCACTAACAAGTGTAAAGACTTCACCCGAGCTTTGTTCCATATTTATTACACCCCATTAATAAATAAAAAATATAAATAATTAAAAATAAAAGAAGTAATTTATGTTTTGGGCAGACCTACTTGTTGTATGTCCCCAGGGTGACATAACTCACATGTTATGCACCACTTTGACCAAGTGTGACATACAATGCTGAAGGTATAGGAAGCAACAGCACAGGGGTGTAATAAATTGGCCATGATAACTGGTGCAACGCTGGATGAAGTGTGGTAGGTAGGTGGGACCGTGGAGGGGACAGTCTACAGTACTGGTGTTACAGGTGGGTATAAATGACCCATACACGGAGGGATACAAGTTGGGTGATATGGCCAAAATACTAGGTTTTGTTTTGCTTTTAAAAGAAAGCGAATTCTTATCATTTAGGGTCTCTACTACATGTACAGAATATTCTAGCCTACACAAACATTTTGGGATTGGTAATTTTTTTATAGAATTTTGACGAAATTAGGCCAATCAGATTCTAGGCATTAACAAAAATACGAAATGCTATTCTTTCGTACCAAAACGAAAATTCTTGCTTATAAATATCAACCCTGAAATGCGGTCTTCATTCAGTGGTATTGGCAATCTCATCAGTGCTAAATTACACAATGAATTGGCATTAATAACGAATCGCACCATGCAGTGACCCTACAAATTAATGACACAGCATTAATGTGACAGTCAATTTAATGTCACAGACATTGAATGAGGGAGGACGGTGATAACATCATTGAGCCAACAATTCCACCAACCCCTCCGCTCTAAATGCATGTTTTATGACCTGTCTCGCTCCTCCCACTCCTGCCGTTTAACAGGCTGGGCTTTGTAACCTCTCACCCCTTGTAACCTCTTTGTAACCTCTCACCCCTTGAAGCACTCCCACTACTCCCTGAGTCGCTGGCCTTATCCCTTATACTACTACCTCCGCCCGACGACTCAGACAGTACCGTGTTACAGGGCCTTTCAGGCTCTTTCTTTGGGAGAATACTGCTTCAAATTTAGTTTGTATTTATGTCGTTAAATCTAGTTGTCTGCTATTTGATTGAGGATTTATAGTATTTAGGCCTGGCTAACATTGTGAAAACTGAATTCTACGGAGGATAGAAAATAAAGTATTACGATACCTTGTCTTTGACCCTTAATTTACAGATACTACTTATGGTTATATTTTTTTATCAATTAAACCATAGACAGGGATGCAAGGAGTAAGGAAAACTGGAAAAAAGCTAATTTTCATACCTTTTTTGTGGCTAATGCATATGTTATATTTATAAAATTGGTCACCTGACTATTTTTGTCAGTAGGTATTTTTTATGATACAGTCGTCACATACACTCAAATCAATATTGAGGTTAACACATATATACTCATATGATACATACAACGTTGAAGATTTAATTTTTTTTTTACACCAGTTTGTCTCAATGCAAACCAAAATTAGAAATATTCCTGGGATTGTAAAGGACATGAAGTGGTGGTCAGTGCAGGAGCCCTGCTCTATATAAAATTACCGCGGGGACTGTTGGGTCGATGCACTACCGTGAAGTAGGACGGACTGGTGAAGAAAGGGCCTCTAGTTTGTCAATTAATTTCTCCTTTTTCTTCACACTTCTTTAATTTGTTGTTTTGGCCTCCCCACACCTCTGAACTTGCCTCTTCCCGTGGCGCCGCTGCCTAGATAGACCCTTCCAAGGGCTGAAAGGGCACGGAGAGGGGAGAGATGGGGAAGAGGGGGGCGTGGCACCTCTACTATTACTACCACCACAGAGGTAGACCACAACACATGCCGCATCATGGAGACGGTGTCTGGTTACCATGGTAACACCCTGTTGCTGCTCCCATCACCTCCTCTCCCCTCCTCATGACTCGGCCCTCTCCCCTCTCTCTGGCGCTGACGGTCTGGCCCGGGGCGTTCGGAAATGATACCAGACACAGGCACACAACCAGCATGTGGGGTGGTGTTCGGGAAACACTGAACAATGTCAATAAATGTTATTACATTATATGACATGTTCTTCGTTAAAAATAAGATTTGAAGCTCTGAAATGGACACGAAGGTCAAGTTGTCGAGCAATATATCAGGCGATGTGTCACTTTCTCCAAATTAACAGATATCTTGCAAATAAAACAACTACCGTATATCAAGAACTACTGGAAGCCCTTCGACAACATTTGGCTTTGCCGCTTTAGGCTATGCCTATCTATATAGTGGCATCTGCAATGAAGATTTCCGTTTAGTTCTTTTTGATTTTTCTTAACTTATGACCACTCAAAGGTTGCTCTTCTTTCAGGTCAGTCCATCAGAGCAATATCTGGGATAACGTTAATGGTAAAAGCATAATGTTTAACCTCCGGGTCGGTTCAGAAAGGTGTTTCCAATAATAAAAGATGGAAAATAAATACAGACTAAAATTATAGGCACCGCAAGACCAATAATCTAAGGCCCTATATATGAGCAAATGCATGGAGTTCCGCATCATGGCAGAATGGTGACAAGTTCTCACTTACTCAATTTGTCATATATTTGTCCCTGGCTTGGGGAGGCAATTATGGAACAATTGAATCTCACAGTTTGATGAGACTTACCTTTTCCAGTAAGTCGATGTAAAACTGGGATTATGCGATCTTCCTTTGGTCAGGAGCAGAGCACAGACTAATTACTGAATGCGCTCACTGATACCATCCTGTCTGCCAATCTCAATTAAATGGAGCAGACATTCAAGCTCAAAAGAGAAACCACACCCTCAACCAGCCACACAATTTCAGGACTTTAAGGGGAGGGGGGAGAGAGAGAGAGAGAGAGAGAGAGAGAGAGAGAGAGAGAGAGTGAGAGAGAGAGAGAGAGAGAGAGAGAGAGAGAGAGAGACAGAGAGAGGTTCTGAGCAATATTTCCCTGCAGTCCTAATATCCATGCGTAATACATGGCGTCATCAGGCAGTAGGAGCCCGTAGATCATTTACACAATCGTGAAAATATTCTGCTTATTTTTTATGATAATAATAAAAGCGCTTGAGAGTTATGTATGTATGTATGTATGTTTTGATCTGAATCCATCCCAGTATGCACCGTAACAGACATGCGTTCACACGTTTCGTCACTCCTAGCTCGTACATGACGTCAAACATGGAAGGATACTTCAAATATCATCTCCTTGCACCCTAACCCCCTCCAATTCCCCACCCCTTCTTGCCTCCTTCTCCAATCCCAATATAAAAGCCGAGAATCAATCCCTTACAGAGATTGCCAGTGGCCAAACCCCCAGATCCGATCAGAATGGCATGTCAATGATTGGACGCTTACTTCGCTGATCGGTTTCCTGACATAGGACTAGGCATTTTAATGGGATTATAATGATATTTTACGGTCTTAATGGAATTAAAATGGCACTTTGCAGTTGGAGGCGAGAGTTTGAAGGGACTCTCTCATTTTGGGCCTAGACTGAGTAAGGTTTCACAACCAGGCCCTGGTTATTGTCTCTAGTCACGAAGTCTTCATATCGATACGTTAATCACAGCACTAGTAAGAACGCCTGTGTTGAGCGCACTGCCATCAAATCATGCTGCGCTTTTCTTACTATACTAATATTGGTCCACATTAATTTCAATTAAGTTGTTATTTATTTCCTATGTAATATCAAGTCATAAGTGAAGGGATGGTATCTTTTTAAACTAGGAAGTTCCAGTGGAGCTGGTTCTAATCAGAATTTACTGAATTTCGATTCCAAGAATTGTGTATTTTGCACAGTTGCTGAATAAGGCCCTAAAGCAATGGCAGCAAATTTTAAGATTCATGGCCTAAATATCATTAATATTAATTTACATTGGAACATATTGCCAGATGTTATACCAAACACAATAGACCCATGGACCCAATTTAGAAAATAGTCTATATTCTCATGAGATCCAAGAAAACAGTTGGCAAAAATTACAGGTGAATTGGAGAGGTTCTGACCAATATTTCACAAAAATGAAAAAATTGGGTTATTTAAAGACTTTTGTGATATGTCGTATAGTCTCGCACCTGGAAGTATAGGCCTGTCATGTAATACCAGTAGCGACACGCTCGGCGTTGTGGCAAACTACGGGTGGACTACGGGTGGCGGCCATCGGGGGACAGATTGAGTATATCATCGATGGGCGTCCGTTTTTTGCGTTTTTTTACCATTCAGTTTTGACATATGTTCACAATCGGTTGCATCAGTACTCCCATACCCATTTCCCATGTAATCAGAATAAAAACATGTGCGATCAACCCCCAAACGTTTTTAAAACATCGTTGACACAGCCAAGTTTTGCGCTAAAACCCCTATTTTCGCCCAGATCGTGCTGTGTAGTACTATGGGTGAATGAGGTAGCTGAGAACAACACTATGATTTCTTTCCATCCAACAGGTTTGAATGATCGATATAGCATGTTAATAGACAGACAAAGTTTATGCTATGTACAGTGTCACTTCCACTTTTAATTCGCCAGTTTGATTCCCATCGTTTCCAAAATATCATTGATGATATGAGAAACCCTTCAACTTAGCCTGTGGAACTGGCCTCTGTGCGAGTAGTGGACCCAGGACGGATCCTGTGTCTACCTTCAACTATATTACCCACCACCTGGTATCTTTCATTCGTTCCACACATCTTTTTCATAGCAATATCATATTTACTTAAATTAGAATTAATTGTATGCATTTAATTACCTATTTCGACAAAATACATCTCACCAAATTCTCACATACCATAAATTCAATCATCCAAAATTTTGATCTAATGAGTTTTAGACGAGGGGTTTTAGATGGGTTGGGAAAGGATGGAACAAAAAGTAGTGTGTTCTAACTAGGCTTTCACTGCATGGGGTTAAATATTGTCTAGATGACAATATAAACTTCTTACTTTGATTCGCATGAAATATAGGAAAAAATAAAAAAAATGTTTTGTAAAATTCCCTTCAGGGTTTCAGATGAAATGCTTTTACAGCTTTAGCTAGGGAGAAATACGGTACAAAATCTGGTTATCTTCATTTATTTCACATAATAATAAGACTGTACGGTATGTACCACTCAATATTATCCCAATGAATGGGTAGGGCCTATATAATAAATAAGATATAAGAAAATTAATGGGAATAAATGAAAATATTATGAGCATATGACAATTTTTTTATGAACGCAAACAGACTCAGTGCTACCAACTTCTACGATTTCAGTGTCAAAATACGAAAAATAATGCCTCCCCCCCCCCCCCCACACACGCCCCGCTTCAGAGTCAGCACAAAAAAAGTTGCCCCCTGCTGCCGGGCTCAATTGATTAATAATATTATAACTCACACAAACTATCCAGTATTAGCTATAGGCGGGCCCCAGACCCCAGGCTGGATGGGCTGGGATAAGCTGGGTTATAGTATATATACCACATTAAAATTTAACGATTTATCCAGTTTTATGGTAGTATAGGCATATTACGTGTGCCCCATTTCCTGATAAAAGTATTTGGGTTTGTGTGACATATTTGGATTTAGTTTATGTATGCACTAATTTACGTATTCCAAACAAGTTCAAATTGCTATACACTTATACTGCAGAGCTGATCGGGTCGGCGTAACAAATATTTATTGTTCGAAATTGTGCGAGATTGCAATCATTTTTCTGCGGGAGGTTTTGTCTTCCTTGCGGGTGAGCGGGAGGAATTACGCAAATGCGGGAGTCTTGGTAGGTCTGAATATGCTTTTTAGTTCATGTATTTTAAGAATATTTTACCGAATCAATCGCTAAATCTGTAGGAAAACATTAAATTATCTATGTAAAGTGTACTGTCATGATAGCATTCAGAGAATTTCTGGACGTGAGATACAGTTGTTCAAGTTCTTTCCTAAGAATCCCTAAATCGACTCAATTTTCCCCTGGAAAGACTTCTATAAACGGCTATTATTAAGTTTTAAAAAAAATTAAGATATGCCTTCCAAGGCTTCGGAAAATTAAATCAAAATACACAGTGTGCGACACAACCCATACATAGACCGACAACCAGGTCTTGAAAATAATGTCATTTAGGAATAACTTTTTCCATACTTCCCTTGACCGAGTGAGCCCTATCTTCTCTGTCATTTAATAATCGTCATCCATGAAAACTCTCCCCTCACCCCCACTAAATCCCACATATCTACATGAATGTTATGTGACTAAAATTACTAATCGTGTAGACTGTAGACTAATATATTGTACCATTTTCCGGATTGTGACTGTTTAATTGCCTGAGGAAGAACATTACACCCTTGCCGAATCTCTAAGCAGGATGACAACCTTAGGTTCCAGCAGTTTAAACCAATATAAGAGCGATAACATTTAATATCAAACGGCCGCCGCTACCTTTACCTATGCATTGCCATTGTTTATTCGCGTACTCGACCAATCGGGCCACATCCGCCTTTTGCCTGCAAAAGCGCAGCTTCTTCTAAAAAATCTCACCAGGCCCTCCATACCTCCAAAAGAACGGAACTAGGATAAGGGGCGCACAGAAAACAGTTTAGTTCGAAATTTCTCCCGGGTTTGTCCAAACCGCCCACACATTCTTCCTAGTTAGCCCTACCTATACTGAACAAGCCAGTCACAATGTCTATACGATGCCGTACAAAAAACCAAAGAATCTACGACGAACGACCCGTCCTAAGCTTCTCAACTGGCCACCATTGCCTTCGCCCATAAACATACGCCAGGATTTCCATAGGGAGTAGTCTCCTCTGCGCATGCGCGATGCTCTTGTTCTGGGTTTACTTCCGTCCACCACGCTCATCAATGGCGTCAAAACAAACGTAAAGAATCTAGGATTATCACATTAAAAAAGGTAACAAAATATATAATCTAATTGTCTGCGTCGTCGTATGGCTTCTGCCATACATCGGCGGCAGACATAGCCAGGCAAAAGACTTGACCAGCCTTCTTTCTGAGCAGGAACACAACGTGTATAATGGCCGTGGCCACGGCGTGGGTCCCGGGTGGTGCTGGAGGTTGGACGGTGGGATAGAGGCATCAATGGCAGTCAGTCAACAATTTATAAGGTTAACTCTAAGCAACAAATTTATCACAGGAAACAAATGTTCTCAACGATTCTGGCGGCTAAACTTCACTGGACGTCCCCCTGTGGCCTGTGCCCGGGCCTGTGCCTCGTTTTGGTACCCAATATGGTGGCGCCCTACCCGGGACACATTACAAGCGTATACCACCAAAGTGTATACCATATGGATAGTGGATATCTACAGATAGGGAAGCTGAATAGTAATTATAGAAATATATGCCTTTCTCGAGTGTTCACTGTATATATAATGTAGACACACCATAGAATAATACCCATGGTTAATTACTAACAAAGCTTACTTAGACCACCGCCTGTGTCTCATTGGGTGCTGCATGGTTCAGTGGGCCTCTTAATGCTGTAAGCCACTTTCAATATGTACAGTATCGATCCGTTTGTACTTGTGTGATCAGTGCTACTGTATATGTATATATACAGGGGAGATGTATGTAGTCGCTTAGCGAACATTATGCCATAGTTGGTGTTTAACACTCCCTACTGTTAGACATCTTTTATGTTGGCATTATATATACAATATATAAAATTGCCAACATAAAAGATGTCTAACAGTAGATATAACATATCTAAATGCTAGGGTTTTCCATTCCCTCATGTCATAGCATTTATTTACCCTGACCAATCACACATCAACTACTCTCGTTGATGTTATATTTATATTTTACTAACAATATATTGTATAATATATAAAGTTCTGTAAGAAAGAAATTAAGTAGAATGTAAGTTTATATCCTTAAAATTGTAATGATGGCATTGGAACAGACAGTTAGTATTGCTGACAATATTATATTACTACTACTTTATCTGGGACAGGGGGAAGATTAGGGGGAATGGCATGGGTCTAACTCCTTTTATATCACCAGAATAGAAGATAAAGGATTAAAAGAAAATAACAAATATTCTAATGAGGGACTTTTAGGGGTTAGTTCCTGACACTACTCCAAGTGGCTATAAGTTTGGGATGAGTATGGAGCCATAGGCAGAGACTAAAAAGATTAATAACCTCCATTTCAGGCCTGTTAAGTGTATAAGCAAACAGTGCAAAAGGTCTCAGGTCTTCCGCCATGCGTCTGGAATAGTATAAAAGATCTAATTCCCTATGAATAATAAATCATTAGAATCAAAGTAACATTCCATGCATCCTATGCCCCCAACCCCCCGATAAACACACCACGTATTACATTCCGTCTGATGACCGATCTGCCCACTCAGTCCAAACACCAAAGTTCGCTAGGGTACGTCATGCCAATATATAGGCAGGCAAAGCTCGCCTGGGCACGTCATGCTAAGACCTCCTCCACTTTTATAACCGGGACCAAAGTGCACCTTCCCCATTCTCTCACCGTTTCCTTTCCACTCCAGGTACAAGCCGACCTAGCCTTATTTCTAGACGTATGTGGAGGAGGAGTTAGTTATTACAGTGATAAGCCCAGACTGGCAAAGGTCAACAGCATATGACATACCTAAAGCAATGAATGGTATATCGTCAATTTAGATCATCAGTTTTATTATATTGAACAAGAAGATGGTAAAAAATATGTTATTTTGTGTCTGCTTTAGTAACAACGAATTTGCTTATCTTAATTTGCTTAGGATTTAGTTTAAACCAAAAGTTCAGGTTAATCGAGTCCAGGTTAAGCGGAACACCGTGTATAATATATAGGCACTGGTGGCCGATCTACTACCAGGTATTAATTTCCAGTAATAAAAGCTAAAGATAGACCCAGTGGAATTACACCTGGGAAAGGTTGGCAGGAGTTTAAGACATGACCTCCCAGTATATATATCTAGTGGGACTGGCGGGTGGCAATATACTCCAGCATTTAATTATAAGCAATGACTTGGTTTATGGGAAAGTGGACGACCGCTCCCCTTCTAGTCAAGGTCTCGCTTGTTCAACTTATTTTTGTCTTCGTCAATTATTTGAATATGAAATTCAGCTGCAGGATTTTTATAAAGAAAAAAAAAATCAATTCAAGAATTAAACATTCTATTTTCTATTGTGGGTTCTGCAAAGATATTTCTAGATCTTATGAAAAATATGTAGACATTATCCATGTTCATCGAGACCAGAAAGCATACCAGAAAACACAATTCTCGAAATCATTCAATACCTAAAATCGAACGTCACAGACTTTTGTTTGATCATCTTAGCTGAAATTAGACACGATAGCTGATTGTGACATGCATGTCCATTATAAATGCAATACTGATGTAAAAAGTGTATAAGCCGAAATAGTGTAAATGCTCCCCTAATAGCATAGGGTTTAGGCACCGCAGTATATATTTCATCCACTAAATTTATTACTGAACTGCTCTAAGTACTGGGCCCCATATTTCACCTATGGATACAATTCCATGAAGAGCGTAAAATAGAGTGTAAATGGATTAGCAGATATAGAAGAAGCAAGTGCGATTGCAATGAGTGCCACTATCTAAATCTCCTCTGTACTGAAAGTGTTGTGAGTTATCACCATAATCTACCCACACATTACTTCCTCCACTAGTAGAGCAATACGGGGGAAGGGGTCCAAATCCTTCCAAAAATACTATTAAAATCAAATGTTTGGCAAAAACTCTGGTAGACCTACCATTTCTTTCAGTCTATTGACAACCCCCCCGACCTCTCTGGTTTGAATCCTGCCTCTGCCTCTCTGGTTTGAGCGATTCTGGATGTACTGCATTTGTGGTTGCTGGAAACTCTGAAGAGGTGGGCCCCTGTGAAAACCCTGAAGCTGGGTTTGTGGGAAGTATGCGGGTTGTTGAGGTTGGTTCTGGAATTGCTGTTGGGGGAACTGGCCGGTTTGGTTCTGATTCTGTTGTTGGTTCTGGTTGTCTAAACCTCCAATTGTTTGCCACCTATCAAAGGATTGAATCTTCCTTGGCCACGTTGAAATAATAATTATCTCATTCAGATATAGTGGAGACTGTTTTGGCTAGGTCATCCCCTAACAAGTTGGTGCATGTAGTCAGAGTCTTGTCTGAAACTATCTTTTTGAATGAACCTGGCAAGAGGGGCCGAAGTTCCTTCTTTCGATTCCTCACAATCTCGTTATTATTCAAGAATCCTAAGACTTTCATACCATTGCTGATGTAAGTTACTGCCTCTTCCACCCATGGGATCTTTTCCTGACCCTTCAGAGAATTTGAGGCGTTAGCAAAACAAGAGAGGGAAGTCATTATCAACGACTTCATGGCTTGACAACCCACGTCGCGTTCTTTAGCTCTCCTTGGGACCTTACCCCATATGCCTTTGTTAACCATTGGCACCTGAAGATCTGGGCAGTTACCAGCCTGGAGCTTGTAAAGCTCTTTGAATTCAGTCATTCCTCCCGAGAGTTGAATTCCGGGTTGGTAAAACAGCTCATAGTGAAAATAGTGATTTCATGATGGACATCGCAGCCTGAGAGAGGGTCCTGTTGCTTGGCATTATTATTGTTAATGCTCGTGAACAATTGCTGTAAACACAGGTTTTGTTGGGCCATAGCATCAGCCTGTTGCTTCATGGCTTGTGAGATAAGATTGAGGGCTTGATTAGGAGCTTGGGCAGTAGAGGAAAGATCATCGTCTTCTTCTTCATACTTGCTCTTTAGTATTACATTCTCCTTCTTGGCAAGCGCTCTTTTTTCGTAGATCACCACTTGGTCTCCCTTTTTTCTGCCCAACAGTTACCCTTGTGGTTGTGATCTAACCGTTTCTGTTTTCGAACGTTTTTTCAGAACTCGATGCTGGGCAGGCCGACTCGAAACAGCCAGGCTTCTCTCGATTTCCAAGAGGCCCTGTATGCTAAAGTGCTCCCAGAGCGGACCAGAGTACCTAAACTCAAAATCAGTAAGAGAAAAAGCTTTACCTGCATCGACAAGCCAGTCTTGGCTAAGAGCCTATAAGATGAAATGCGATTGGTATGTCAATGACTTTCCGACCACTACCGTCCTAATGTGATTTTGCGGTTATTTTCCCTTAGATTGAAGGGATCTGACATAGGCTCTGAGCCTAGGCTGATGAGAAAGCACCTCTATGGCAGTTGTATTAGTGGCACCGTGATGATAGAGGAAGCATTTCCAGTGCAAAACACTCGAGATAAACGGTTATCTGGTTTATCTCTCTCCTCATGTGTATGGGATTATCCTATGCATAAGCTGGGGATGATCTGTCCTATAATACTCAGCCTACACACTCAGTATGGCAGGAATGAATCCCAGGAGAAAAACAATCAAATAATTCACACTTATGGGGTTTATGTACCAGGTTGAATGCTATTTAGCTAGTTATTTATGGATGCAATATTTCCATATTTTATCATAGGACATGTTTCAGTGGCACACATTATAACTAAGCTCAGAGTTCAGGGGGACCCTCTAAACTGAGGGAAAGCCTCTCACTTCAAACAGCAAAACGCCGTTAGAATCCAGGGCCAGGAAAGCCATCAACGCAGTAGGCATCCAATCACTGACATACAATTCTTATCTGACCTGTGAAGTTCAGAGTCAAATTTTAACAAATATTCTTTAAGAAATAGGAAAATCTAATATACAACACAGGGCTCGAAAAATACCTACCAACTACACTTGCCCATTGGGCAAGTGGCAGCCAAGATTTACTTGCCCAACATCCTTTTTCACTTGCCCAAATTTATTTGCAGAATTATAAACGAAATCACACTGATCTGTATGTATCTTGTTTCATTGTAATTAGACATCACAACAGGGGTTTGAAATTGGGGCCGTAGAGATTTCCACTTGCCCACTCGGGCAAGTAACATTAAATTTTACTTGCCCAGAGCCATTTTTTACTTGCCCCGGGCAAGTAAACATAGATATTTTCGAGCCCTGCAACAAATTCAATTCATTCAAATAAGGTAATTTCGTCTTGTTAGTCAGTTGTGACCTTAGCCGGTGATCAATAATATTGATATGAAGGAAGAAAGGTCTAGCAATTCCACATCTCTTGGGGCTAATATCAAGTCACTCACAGTCAATTTCATATAAGTTGATAAGGGTGAAGAGTAAGGCCCACGATATTGACAAGTGCCTCAAGGGACTGGCCGAGCAGTGAGTGTGATATTGCAAGTAGACAGTAGGCATACTCCAGCTAACTGATTTATTATAGGCTTTCACAAATCTAAATAGAAACCTTTTAAAGGCATTTTCGAGTTTTCTCGAATGTTACAGATGTTTTATTTTATCCCACTAGTGTGATAATCGCATATGCCATATCCTATCAGATCACATAATATTATAGTGAGCTAAGGCAACTTTAGTTAGACCTTTCTTCGCTAAATTCACATGGATCCTGATCTCAGAAAATGTACAATTCATCTTCACCAATCCTCTCAATATAATAAGCTAAATTTAAAAGAAAAATGAGGTCCAATATACAGTTCAACATAAACGAAGAGATTTTCTGAATAACACAATACCAAATACGCTCAGATATACCCAGTATTTATCCTTTTTCAGCCTAATTTAAGGAGAGTTTGCTAAATGCGTAGAGCTGCCCATTGTACATACCAATTCGGACCCATATATATGCAATATGGACAATATATCCTAATACAATTAATGTATCCACCCCTAAAATTACAGCTCTTCAAGCATACACGTATCAAATAATGTGGAAGATACTATTACAGGCCAATACATTACTACAGATGTCCATAGCCCGAGGCCAGACGAGCGACAAATCAATACAGGCTAATTGATTATCACATCTCTATGTAATACCAGGGTAGCACAATCAGTATTCACGCCAGGTAAGGTTACAATAATCCTTCGTCATTACACAAGGTTGTTATCTCGGTATTCAGACACAGAATAAACCCCCAGACCTCGCCTATACCTGCCTGTAACGGTGATAATGTTCAACAAGGCATTAGGGCTTGTGGTACTCAGCCTTCCTCAGTCTACGCTCAGAGTTGAGAAAGTCCCTCCAAATCCCATTAGGACTGACAATTGTTATCTGATCCAAGAGGCTGTGAGCCTATTACAGATATTGTGCAAGCATTATTTTCATTATTTGCATATATAGCTGTCCATGTTAAGGCAATGGAAATGAATGGCATACCTCACTATCAGAAAACTTCCCCAACAACCGCACAACACCAACAGAACAATTTGGTCTATTTTAGTAGTTTTTTTACCTTGCGTGAATTTGAAAATATCTTCCACGGAATTCATGGATACTGAAACCCCATTCACCAAATTATAGTCAACATGTTATCGTTTGTGAAGTATCATTCATTTGATGCTTATTTTCACCGACTATAAATAGCCTTATCTCTAATAACATTTCTATGTATCTACTTCATTAATGGCTTTTTTCCCCTGAATACTAACAGTCCGGGCTTTCCATACTATTAGCATTTCTTCCTAAGAGAAGTTCAACATTGAGGAAGCCGGTAAGCATTGAACTTGCCAAAACCACGAGGAGTTGGTAGTCGGTGAGTGAAAGTGGGAGTGGGAGTGAGAGGGAGAGGGTAAAGAAGGAATTGCATCCCCTTCACAGGATTGCCATGAAGTCAGAATTGGGTCAGATTTATTCTGGGCAGACTGCCGCAGGCCTCTAAAGTAGTGAAAAGAAGTGAAGAGAGGGGGAGAGAGTGACAGAGATTTGGGGGGAGAAAGTTCGTGTGTGAGAGAGAATGATAGAGGGAGAGAGGGAGAGAGGGAGAGAGGAAGAGAGAGAGAGAGGAAGAGAGAGAGAGAGGAAGAGAGAGAGAGAGAGAGAGAGAGAGAGAGAGAGAGAGAGAGAGAGAGAGAGGAGAGGAGAGACAGACAGACAGAGCCAAGAACAGAGGGACAGAGAGGAAAAGATAGAAGCGGGGACAGGTGGAGTATTAAAGAGACAGGGGGATAGTAAAACAAACCGATAACACAGAAACAAGCTAGCAGTTAGATTAGAGGAAGGAGAGTAGAGAGATAAGGAATAGAATCGAAAAGAGACAGGTAAGAATTAATGGACAGGGGACGAAGACAAATAAAAATGGACAGAGGAACGTTAAGAAGAGACACAAGATACCACCCACTAAAATCCCTTCAATTCAAACTCCATCTCCTCTCTCATATAACAATCTCCCATCCAGCCAACAGTAGGTGAGGGGCATGGAGAGGAGTGAGTGAGGGGATGGAGGGACCACTAGATGCTCGCTGGAGAGCTGCTCGTGGGTCAGATATAACAGGCTTCCCCTTGCTACACTTCCCTCTTCCTCACCCTGTGTCATAAGATGATTTGTACTGTGTACTGCTCGTACCACACAACTGGTCTTCCTTATACTTGTACCTATGCTTCCTCTTATCATACTTCAACTTGAGTCGGGCCATCTAAACTGTTACAACTGGCAGCACAGAACGCTTAAATATTGGTAGAAATTTAGATTAAAAGTGAGGTTTGGGGGTCATTTATTGATATATTGTTTCATCCTAGCTAAGATGGAATTCCAAATAATCGGAAATATTCTCAATGTTTGGAGAAGTTTCGAAAGTATTGACACATTTTGAAAATTGAGGAAAAGATTTAACTTTCCATATGTTAATGCTCCAGATCATACGTGAGCCATTTCATCATACTCATGTTGGAAATCAGACAATCAAAATTCTGTCATATCATGCATGTTATAAGAGCAATGAAGGAACAAATGAAACTACAAAAAATAAACCAAAAAGATTAGTAAAGACCGATAAAAATCCAAACAACAAACAGATGGAAACATCGAGTCTCATACAAAGTTTTAAGCTGTATGATATCCATGACCTTTGACTTACATAATTGCAATACAAGAATCAACACACATATATCCATAAAATAAATGGTAGAACAGAATTAGGGGTTAACTTCCAATATGAAGCAATTAAGAAGTTATGGGAGGTAAGATAATGAAGGAGGTTATATACCAAGGCCAACCGGTCAAAAGCAGTACAGAAAGACCACGAGTACTAGGAAGTCACCTGGACTCCAATACCAATACCCTAGTTTAACTTCTGACAGCTGATACCGAGGGGAGTGTGACAGCAGCTGACCCAATGCTAAAGTATAGGCGTCAGTGCTGTCACACATGTCCTAGACGAATTGTCAGTTGATCCTTCAAGGCTATCACATTCAGAAATCAAAGTCTGATCTGACTCAATGAAATCCATTTCAGCAACCAGCTGACGGCAAATTTTAATGTCTAAGATATGACTTTGCTGTTACTTCGCTGGACATTTTTTTATTAGAAAAAAACCACCACACACTCCTAGAAAAGACATATGTAAGACATATACATACAGTTCAGAGTTTCAGGTGAATTTCTGACAAGTTTTGGGTGGATTTTTGAGTATTTTAAAAAGGTATTTTCGAGGACTTACCGTGGGGTGGTATGACGAGCATGATTGCAGCAGATTTCGGTGGTTGGTAACTACACCTCTTCCTCCTCCAGTGAACTACCTCTCTCTAAGTATAGACGAGATGGTATAAGCCTGCACTTCTCCTGAGTCCTCCTCCTCCTGAACCTTCACCTTCTATAACTCCACCTCCAGGAGCTCCCCCCTGAACAACCTCTCCACCTATCTATCCCCCTAGCTTCTCCAGTACCTACTCCTCCAGCTGGTCCGACCGAACCCCTTTCTGTCAGTATGTAAGGTACTAAGGATGAATGTATGTATGTATGTATATACTGGAGTTGATGATGTAATGAAGGGATTCCTCCTGGGTTCTGAGGTAAAGGTAGGAAGAGAACTCCAGCCACACACCTCCTGTGTTTCTTCTACCTCCTCCAGTACCACCTTCTTTCTTCTGTATATCTTCTAAACCCAGTGATCCAGCATGGATACACCAAGGTAAGATCTCGTTATGTTCATACAATATCAATATTGGCAAATCAAACCAATGAGTAAATTCCTATGGGGAATCCTTGGCAGTTTGTGATCACAATTGCCTAGGTTATATCGATACTCAGTCAAAACAAAAAAGGACCAGAGAGAATCTTTTACACCGAGCTATCCTTCCTAATCTTCTTCTCCTTCTACATGTATATGTATTCCAGCACGCTAGAATCCATCAAGTCCCTGTTTTTGTTATTGTTGTGGTGGCACACTCACGGGTAGTAGTAAGGGTAGAGAGGGTGTGCGTGTGTGTGTAGTTGGTAGTCTGTTACACCTCCACAGTGAAGGAAGGGTGTGCAGAACCCTCGCTGTGCTACGCACACATTCTCTGTCTCTCACACACACTCACGCACGCACTCAGCGGTAGACAACCGAGGCAGCAAGCAGCAGTTGCCAGCATCAGCACAGCCAGCGATGGCTTGTAGATAACAGATAGCAGCAGCAGCAGCGGCGGCGGGGAGGAAGGCCTTGGCAGTCCACCAGCCAGCAAGAGTGTTGAGGCTGGTTAGATCAGCCCCACCAGCAGCAGTTACACGTGCAGTGGGTGAAGCCACCAGAAAATATACACTTCGCCTTTACCAATCCTCTCCAATTACCCAAATCTAAGACAGAAATCTGCTTCAAAATTCAGTTCAAGATAATTGAAAATATATTGCAATAGCAAATAAAATCAGATATATCTGGTATTTGGCATTTGTCAGTAGAATTTAGCAGAATTTAGCGAATGTGTAGAGCTGCTGATTGTACATTGCCTGACAATCTGACCCATTGAGGACCTAGCAGATGAGTTTTAAACAGTCACAATGTTCCTCTCCCCGTCTCTTGCCGCTGCTTCTGCTGCTGTTGGAGCACGTCACTTGGCACTGCTGTAACTAGGTACAAGAGAGGGAGACAGGGCAGTTCGTGGAAGCAGAATCACCAGTGACTTGTAGAAACACAAGAAACACCAGCTGTTGTTCTCTTATCTCTCTCTCTCTTCCAGAGATATCTTCTATCTCTGTCTGTCGTCTGTCTCTGTGTGTGTCTCCTTCAGATTTCTCTGTGCCTTCAGCCTGTTCTGGACATGTATGACAATAGGGTAAATGCAGTAGCCACTGAAATTGACTTGGAGGTTTTCAGAGATCTTTTCTGTCTGTCTGTCTCCTTCTCTGTGGTGTATACCTGTTTTGGACATGTATAACAAAAGGGGGAGTGCAGAAGCCAGTGTTATTGACTTGGAGTTTTTTCTTTGCAGATATGTCATTATCATATATGGATTGATTATTCGCATGTTGAATAATCAATGTCTCTATATAATAGCAAATACCAGAAACAAAATAATGGTATCACAGAAAAGCGCCGATCAATGTAATACACATTAACTAGAACAATATGCAATTATTTTAGATAAATATAGAGTTGGGTATGGTTTTGAGGCGGATCTGCTAAGTTTTAAAATTCTGAATGAAAACTGGACTTGCAAATTCCGAGTCAAGATGGCGCCCAATCAACTCCTCTATTGAGTTACGAGTAGCAAAGCATTGAGGCCTCTGTTACAATGCAAGCTAAAAAAGGCGGGAAACGTATGCATATTCTAACCGCCTTTGCTAGAGGCCACAGACGACACATGAGGGAGACAGACCGACACATCCTTCATGTTTTTGCCTAATTAAATGAAAAAGTTCTTTCAAGGACAAGCGGTAAGACCTGGGGGTTGGTCAATATATGAATGAATTGCCTAGAGATGTATAGAATAATAATGCCAAGGGGTACATAGACAGAGAATGTCCTGGGGTATATATAATAGATGGATGTAAGCTAGCCTGGCGGGTAGCCAGGTAGCTAGCTATCATCCAACTGTCTAGAAAGTAAAGTGATCAGGCATCCTCAACGTGCATGACATATACGCCAAGGTCACCAGGTCAGAAATGAGGACACAGTCACAGACCGCCTGACCTGAGCAAGATTTGTTTGAATCTTGAAATTTCTTTTCGAGAAGAATTCATTAAATTAATTCATTTGTTTAAAATCAAATCACGATACATTCATCTCTTATATATTATGTACAACTGAGGCATTCATGTTTTTATAGATCATTAAATCAAACAATCAACCCTAGTGGTGAATGTACTTTTCAACTGAGCTAACCCTAATACAAACCCTTGTACCCTTAGTCTAGATATTGCCCCCACCCCACACACCCTAACTTCACTCACTCATTGTCCCAGCTGGGGTGAGAGCTCTGTCCAGGTGTGCGCGCGCATGTGGGCGCGTCTGTGTACATAGCAATGTCAATGTAATCTTGGTAACCTGTTGCTAGGTTACACTAGTACGCCATGTGGGGGCGAGAAACCCACGTGCACACACATGTTCGACCCAGGTCGCTAGGAAAGGTTCGTGTGGGTTCTAAATTGTAGATTATAAATGGATATATCTGGATCAACATTTAAGCTGAGAATATATGTAAATGGAATTTAATACATCTAATTTCCAAATTATTGGGTACAGTTTAGCATATTTGTAACTAAAAATATACCGAATAATGTGTAATGTGTTTTCTAAGCTGCCATGGAAGTAATGGGTCTATTTGAGAAAGGTTTGAATGGCCTTTTTTTCTATTTATCCTTCTATTTATCCACTTGGAAATATAATTGTAATGTAACTGATGATTTTAATCCTTAATTTGGCTATTTTCTAATGTTTATCAAACACCAATTGTTCTTATTTCTGGCGTGAAGTTCGTAATCACATGTACCTAATGATGCACATTTAATCCAATATTCTCCCCGATGCACAGGAACAAGAAGGTCATTACATGTGGCAATTTATAGCCACATATCGCGAAGCCGGATTGAAAGAAATTGAATTTACATTTACAGCAAATCTTAAGAAATTGAGCAATTCTAAGATCACCTTAAGAGAATCGACCACAATATTAATTATTACAGCTAATATACATCACACAGCAATGATTCAAACACCCATATTTGTCTCTTCTTTAGTAGAATATTTAGGATGGCAAGTTATTTTGGTATATCATAGATTTTTAAAAATTGAAAGAAGTACTGGACAAGCTGTCTGTCATCTCTAATCTTTCTCAATTACTAATGGCCCTAAATATCTGATTGTTCTAATACATGCTGTGCATGCTTCTCGTTGCCTTGTCTGCTTCATCAGCAGTCTTCCTCTTGCCAGGTTTCGGGGCTTAGACTGTACCTGGTGTTCTTCAAGAGGTGCCCCAGCAGAGCTGATCAGGCTCCACTTAGCGACTGCAGGTTTCCAGGGGCCGCGCCGTAAGTGAACCCCTTTCCACCTACAGTCAAGGCCATTCCAGATGTTATCCTCCAAGGCAATGCCGTTCTTTCGAAGTTGTGGTATAGGCTATAAGCGCTATGGTGTGTGTCCAGGCTTGTCTCCTATGCTGTCTCACATCCATTTCTGGACTGCATTCCACAACTTGACCTCCTGTGCAGCCCCATGGGTGTTCCGGACCGTGTTTCATGCCCGCAGAGCCCACCGGCAAAAGCTGCACAATTTGAACCCAGTCTCTCCCGGTGTCACTAGTCTTTCCCAGTTGTCAGCTAGCCTATTCCTAGTCGTCAGTCAGCCTTTCCCAACAGTCAGCCGTAGCAGGTTCGGTTGTTCTAATACATGCTGTGCATGCTTCTCGTTGCCTTGTCTGCTTCATCAGCAGTCTTCCTCTTGCCAGGTTTCGGGGCTTAGACTGTACCTGGTGTTCTTCAAGAGGTGCCCCAGCAGAGCTGATCAGGCTCCACTTAGCGACTGCAGGTTTCCAGGGGCCGCGCCGTAAGTGAACCCCTTTCCACCTACAGTCAAGGCCATTCCAGATGTTATCCTCCAAGGCAATGCCGTTCTTTCGAAGTTGTGGTATAGGCTATAAGCGCTATGGTGTGTGTCCAGGCTTGTCTCCTATGCTGTCTCACATCCATTTCTGGACTGCATTCCACAACTTGACCTCCTGTGCAGCCCCATGGGTGTTCCGGACCGTGTTTCATGCCCGCAGAGCCCACCGGCAAAAGCTGCACAATTTGAACCCAGTCTCTCCCGGTGTCACTAGTCTTTCCTAGATAAGATAATGGTCGGTAATATTATAGCCCCAGATGGTCCATGTTATCAATTACAAGAAGGAGGTGGTTGTTGTGACGGGGGTGGATGAGGAGGGGTATAGTTCTTAACTGGACACGGGTGGAGGTGAGGGGAGGGAGGACCAGCTAGGACCACTCCTTTAGGTAATGAGGCCCGCCATCCTGATACATACTGTTATACATGAACGCCATTACAGCCATTACAGTGTTCTGGATGATCGCCATTAGGCCTGTAATGTCATTCATGATGATAAGACAAGGGGAGCTGTCCCCCAAATCTGAGTTCCTCCATCCTATCCCAGCTGTTGTTTTCATGAGGAGGTGACAGATTTCGAGAGGTTTAATGGAATTCTGTCTTCCACCCTTCCCAATCAAAGAAATGTCCCCGCAACGCGGGTATCATGTTACCAACTATAGGAGGGGATGGCCCAGCATGGTACTGGGGGGGGGGGGGGGGGGGGGGGCTGTTGAAGGGGCTGAGGTGTGGGCAGTGGAGGAAGGGGGGGGGGGGGGGTGACCATTAGAATTTTGTATTAAAGAAAGTGATACTGTCGGGGAGGAGAAGGAGAAGGAGGTTGTTGTTGTAATCAAATGCAATACAGACATCAGTGGTATAGGCCTACGGCGCCTACGGCGCCTACGACGCCTACGACTGTGAATTAAATATCAAACATTTCACAAAATCCAGTAAGTTTCTGGTCTGATTTTTATAATTTCAAGAGTAATAATTTTGTGGGGAGGGAAGAGAGGAGAGGGTAGGAGAGAGGGAGAGGGCGGGGAGGGAGAGAGAGAGAGAGAGGGAGCATTTTTTGCATTAAAATTCATTTAAAAATTGCATGAATCCTCTCTACAAGGATCTTCTCTACAACTATCAAACTTCAACTACCTCTTGTTTTCATTGAAACTTTGTGCAAGAATTTACAATCTTTTAATTTGCTCTTACAAACTTGAAAGCCCATACTACCTTCCCCTCCTACCTCCTCATGAGGAGGAACAGATGTGTAACTGAGAGCATATATGGGGCACCTTAAGAGGAGAAACAGATGTGTAACTGAGAGCATATATGGGGCACCTTACAAGGGAAATGGGTTTGTTTACTCCTAAACTCCTATGCACTGGAAGCTTTCATTCAAGAAAGTGGTACTGTCTGGGTCAGGGAGGAGAGGGAGGGGGTAAGGAGAAGGAGGTGGCAGGGCAGGGGGCAGATAAGAAGGCTCTCATGGGGCGAGGGGGTGGGGGGGGGGGGAGGAGGAGGTGTCCAATTAACCCCATTAGCCCATCCTCACATTCCTTAGCTTTCAGGGGTCAAGCAGTATCAGGTCAGGGGTCAAAGCAGTATCAGGCAGCTAAGTGACAGGCTACAGTACTAGCCAGTGTGAGCCAGCTACTGAGTCAGCCTACTAAGAGAGCCAAGTCAGCCTACTAAGAGAGCCAAGTCAGGGTGAGATAAAGATCTCACTTCAAAGCTACGAAGGTGGTTTACCGCTTTTGGAAATAACTCTTTTCAGAAAAACAATTTAAAAATTTAAATCACCCTATTCAACCACAATCAATTTTCCTGAGCCATTTACCAAACATGAAAGAAATAGCTTGAAAAGAAAGGCATGTACTAGGTCACCAAGGATACGCAATAGGTTATTCTATATTTGTATCTATCTTTCTCAATGTATGTTTCTTTCACAGAAGTGATAGCATAAGAGCTCCGCTCTAATAAAGGACTTGATAACAGAACACCCACGCACGCACGTTTGCTCTAAATAACTTGGGTCTAGCTCCGTAATCAGGGAAACCAATTAGTGCCAACAATAGCTTGTAGTCAATGAACAGGATCAAAGCTAATGATTCATGAAAACAATCAATTGAACATAAACGACATTGGGTATCTCAGCTGAAGACCTCACCTGATGGTTTATGATATAGAACATTTAGTTGGGGTTGGAAACATTTTACTCAAAATCATATAAAGGGTTACACAATCATATTTTTGCCAAAATCCTTTTCTCCACATTGAACAACATTGGTAATGTTTTCGTATGTAGCCCTTACAATTGTATGGCATATGTTCGAATTGGAGGAGATATCTTAGCACAGACAAATTCAAAATTTGTTCTTCATATACACAGGATTTCATGGCATAAACGTAACAAAGTTACTGAATTGAGTCTCCCTCCAAACTGAGGGAAAGTCTCTCGCTCCAAACGAAAAAGAAATGTCATTAGAATCCCATTAGGACACCTACTCCTGGCCAGAAAAGTCATTAGTGCAGTAGGCGTCCAATCACTGACATACCATTCTTATCTGATCTGAGAGGCTATGAGCCAAGACTGCATTGTGGCACATACAAATCTTGTCAGGTCAAGTTTCTGACCACTTCACCAGTGACATATCTATGGGTCAATTCCCAGTCAATGATAGCACTGAGACTGACCAGCCCAGGCTTTGGGGTGGGGGTGGTGTGGGGGGTATCTTTTTCTGTTTCAAATTTCTAGCACTAACGAGACAATATCACTTATATTGAATAAAATGCATCTTTTTGTACCTCCACTTTAGTCTAGCATGATAGAGAAGAGATTAGAAGTACATATATGTTATGATAAGATCTGTCTTTAAAGGGTTTAATCCGATTATTCCATAATCTTATCTTCAATTCTTTATCTGTGTATATAGTTTAGTCTCGTCGGCCGAATTCAGGCAACAATGGTTAACTCGGGTTCTGGATTAAAATCAAAATTATAAAACTGATGTGACTGTTAAACCATGCCTGAATAAAGAAGTATACAGAAATAATTCAAATCTCAAGGTAGCTATATGGTGGACAGGAGTGTACTGAAGGCCCTGCACCCCTCCTCCTCCTCTTAGTGCAGTAGGTGTCCAATCACAAGGAACCAACTGTACCTCCCCACCAGCCTCCAGAGCATGAGGAGGACCTAGAGGAAGAGCACCAGCAGCAGCCTCCTCCAGTACACTGGGTATTGATTAGTACTGAAAGGTGGTGCAGCAGGAGGAGGAGGTGCTGCAGGAGGTGGTGGTGGTGGTGGTATGCAGCAATACAGAGCAACTTGAGAACAAGCTACATTTCTCTCTCTGTTCCATCCCCTCCTGCTGCTTCTGCTGGTTCCCAGAATATAATAGATGGAACCGGTTAAATGTGGCTATAAAGGGACATTTTCCTTTTATAGTAGATTTCTTTTTATTTCGAAAATTTGTCAACAGAATCTATATATAGGTCTTCTGCAGTCTACGGTGTCTTGGAGAATCTATAGATGGAGATCTTCAATAGGAACTAAAAAGGTTTATTTTCTCTAGGAGAATCTATAGATAGAATAGTCAATTTTCTCACTGAGCAAAATTCAGTTGTATAATATTCGTAAGAAAAAACTGGCTAAAAATTTTTAAAATTTCAAAATTGTAATTTCTATGGAAATTATATTACAGAAACCTCACATTGTTTCTGATGTAAGAGATGCAACAAAATACCCATTCACAGTGACATGACACAGTTCAAAAATCAAAACCATACCAATATGCACTTATTTTGGTTTCCTTGCATACTTGCAGAGGCCTGGTTTCTATAACCACAGCCAGGCCCCACATACAGCAGATGGTCAATTCCATCTGCTTCAGCCCCATCTGCTTCTGTTCCCGCCACAGAGGCTGGCCTGGACTTAGTATTGTCTCCCGACTGCTGCATGTATACATTGCAGACAGGGGGGGGGGGGGGGCACTACCCAAAATCATTGGACTACCATTGAGGCAATCACTACAATACTTATATTTCTGTTTGTGTGTCAGTCTGTCTAGTCTGTTTCTGTTACTGTATGCGGGCTAGAATTGCACTCTGCAAAATTCAGGCAGAGGTTATTGATCAGTGCCTTCAAATCTTACTACTACATCAGAAATGAGCAAGACACTGGCAATGTGACACTTTGGACTGCAGTAACATATCGACTGAACTATGCATTGGACCATTTTATATGGGCACTGAAGCAAACTAAGTTTTTTTTTTAAATTTATGAAATATGTAGCTATGAAAGTGAATATGAATTGGTCTCTCATAGTTTAAGTCTCTGAGCATGTTTACTAAAAACAAGCTTCCAAGGGAGCTATACAACCCCTCCCCCCCCCCCCCCCCCACACACACACACCCTTCTCCACTCTGTACTCAGTGAGTCAGTTTTTGTGGAGCCAGTTACCAGTGACTACTGAGCAGGGTTCAGCACACAGATGACAGGGGGACATGTGTAGTGCATGATGCAATACCAAGCACCACTCACCCCCACTTCCACTGCTGCCTTGTCTCACTTTAATATACTACTCAAGGCACTGGAAGGGCTATATAGCCAGATTTTCAGGCAGTGAGTATTTAAGCACCTCCCACTAGCAGCCTGGCATTCAAAATGAGTGCACAACTATTCTGCTTTACATTTTAATGGGAATATATTTTGATCATTCAGATTATATGGAAGAATTTGAAAGAGAGAGAGAGAGAGAGAGAGAGAGAGAGAGAGAGAGAGAGAGAGAGAGAGAGAGAGAGAGACAGACAGACAGACAGACAGACAGACAGAGAGAGACAGAGACAGAGACAGAGAGAGACAGAGAGAGAGAGAGAGAGAGAGAGAGAGAGAGAGAGAGAGAGAGAGAGAGAGAGAGAGAGAGAGAGAGAGAGAGCTCCAGGAGGGAGGAAACACGCCCCCTGCCTTGTAAATCGTCAACAACATTATGCAGGAAGGCACCAGTCAAAAAGAGGCTGAGGCAATAACAGCTGGCCAAGGATCGCGTGGTTTAAAATGGCCGCCATCACTGATGTAAACACAATCATTCTCCCACCATTTCACCCCTAGATAATCCCCAACCCGCAGTACACATACCACAAGCCCTTCACGGTGTATCATTGCAACATATACACCAAATCCGGGATGATCCTGAGCTATTTCTGAGTGATGAAATAGGGGAAGAGTGCCTGGCAATGCTATGTCAATGTATTCAGTCAGATAATGTTATGGGAACGGTTAAGATCGGATGGGTGGGAGGGAGGGAGGGAAGTGGTAGGGGATACTGGAGGAGAGAATGGTGGTGACTAATTGGTGCCTCTAGTATCGGGTATGCTTGGTCTGAGAATGATCCCTCCGCCTTTCTCTCAGGCATTTGCGTTTCAAAATCGCAACAACATTATGCTAAAGGGGTCTTACCGAGCCATGAAAATTATATCAAAAGTTATACTAGTGATAATTATTACCATTGGGTATCATTCATCCATATAGGAGTGCATGATTATAGTATGAGCCTTTGCTTTCCTTCGTGTTTGGAAATCGCAAAACAAAAATGGCTCCTCTGAATATATTTGAGTGAGTGATAGTAATCAGACCTAATAAATACCACATTAAGTCTTGCGTTTAATTTTCATCAAACATGCTATCAATCATTGTAATTTGCCGGTTTCTTTTTAACTTTCCTAACAATATTTGTTCTGTGAAAATACCTAGGGATCTTAATTATTTCTGGTGAAGGAAATCTACACCGTGAACGTTAGCTTTGATTCATTTCATGTATTAGGTAAGCTACCTAAGAAATGAACACTTCACCAGTTTCCTATTACATAGACATACACAAACTATTAATCACATCGAGGAAATTGTTGTAAAATGTCAATACAAATTCATAATTAACACAAGCATAGGTCATGGACCTATGGGTAAATAAACTAAGAAATGGCCACCGCCTTGATCAAATCGGCTCATGCGGGGTATCGGATTTTCTCAATTAGTGAGAGGACAGAAAGCGCAATTATCCCCAAGGACGGATCAGAACCTGAGAATCAGATTTCACGTCTTGAATAGGGATTATTAGACACAGTAATAGAGAGCTTTAGTCTGGAGGTTTAACATCTTGGTTCATTCCAATTCCTCTTTTGTTTTACCTTTTTATTTATCATCATTTATTTTTTGGTCCATGCTAATATCTCTTAGGTGATATTAATGTGTTTTTTTTTTTTCATTTTTGATCTCACTGAGTGCAGTTAATTGAAACAGACATCTCTTAAATCACAATACTACTGCCATAGATCTGCTTTTGTTCTTCTACAATTAATCTTCTTTATTCCATGATTTGGCCGTGAGCGTACAATATAATCGATATACTTGCCGCTCACAAGGTGGACGATATAAACTCCCTGTATTGTACAGTGACGTCACAACCGTTCGAGACTATCGGTGAGCCATGCGGACAGCACAATTTGATGAAATAAATCAAATTAAGTTGTAATAAGTTAAGAACCATGGAATAAAAGCAAGAATAGCACAGTATCGCGTCTTCGGCGGCCTGTATTCTCCTCGTATGGCCGAAAAAACAACTCGGCCTATGGCCTCGTAGTATAGTATCTTGCCCGACCTTTACATACAGAGTATACCTTACTACATGGCATAACAAGTCATTTAGACGTAGCTTAACCTTTACCTCGAGAGCATGCCTTACTACAGCATGACATAACGAGTAATTCAATCTAGCATAATATCTATCTATCTATCTATCTACTTTTGTTCACAATATTCGTAGTTGTTTCTGACAGAACTTCTACTAGAATAAGGAACTATCTTTTAGTTCATAGTATGAATCCCAATTATAATTTTAAAATCTATCAATCATTTTTACATTTACTCTGGTTCCAATTCCTGCATGGGATAGTCTGTTTTACCATTGTATAAATTAAATATATCTTTAACATTCCAATTCAATTATTGATTGAAGCTTTGGTACATCTTTCTTCTTTAGAATAGAATATTGCCCTTTAAACAAATTAAGATATATGGCAGTATTTGAAACGTTGAATTAAAAGACACAAATTGATATTTTGAAGCTTTTCTTAAATGAAATCCATTCAACAAAGTTTCAAAATAAGGCCTAGAAAGAGAGACCATTGAATTTAGATTTTCCAATGTTAACTTAGTACACACAAAGCAGGGACAACTCGGCTCCATCCTATCTCTTGTTATCACTTATTTATCCAGTGAAGTGCAAACAGCCGATCCAACACCAAATAATGTCTTACAACACCAAATAATGTCTTATCACTTCTTAGATAAAGGAATTTTTACTCTCCCTCTTTGTAAACCACAAGAGCTCCCCACGAAGTCTGCAGCTGTTGTGAGAAAACATTTTCACTTTATCTGCTTTCTATAGCTGGGGGACCATGAATAGAGGGAATGAAACGAGGTGCCGCCAGAGACCCTTAATCAATTTAATATAGGGTCTCTGGTGCCGCTCCCATTCACTCTGTATTATATGCCGTTAGCAGAGTGGAGTATTCTATTTTTATGTTTTTTAATATTCGGAATGGTCATGAATTATCTATAACTCAAAAGTCCAAAACAATTCGAGCTCAAACCACAGTTTGTAAGCTTTGTAACCAGGGCTAGAGCTGTAAGACTTGTTCTACTACAGAAGCTCTCGACCCATTTGTCAACTAACACTTGTAGATCTGGCAAATAATCAAAGATAAATTGAAATCAATCAATCATATAGTCCGTGCTAATATGAATGTTTTATCGCACCTCATTCATTGCACCTCTCATACTGCATGGGCGTATGGGCGTATTTATTGAATATTGTTGAAAGCTATTATACTTATATGAATAAATGAATTTTCTCTATATCTTTGGGTTGTTTCGAACTGGTCATATTCTACAGTACCGACTAGTAAAACAACCTTCAAATCAGTCCATTTTAGTTTTAGAAATTCTAACTTCTTCGCGATTTGGAGGAATTGCATTTTAGGACCACTATAAGTAGTATATAAAATGCACATTTTTAACGGGCTTAGAATTACAATGAAATTAAAATCATTAGGCAATGTGATTCATAACTTTTGACCAATAAATACTTTGTTTATACCTTCAAGTTGCCACCAGTGCTTTACCATTGCGGTTATCGGGATAAGTTAACACTGTGAGTAAACAGTATGAGAGCTCATTGGGACTAAAAGGGAATTAGGGAATTAGTAGTTGAAGCATTACTAATACTTATCCTTCCCTCCATGAAATTAGCATGACCAGGAGAAATGAGCATAAGTCCCACGCACGCTCCCTTCCAATGCACGTGAGTGTGTGTGTGGGTGTGGGTGTGTGTGGGGGGGGGGGGCCTCAAGAAGAGCTTTATGAAGTCATTCTGAATCTAAATCCAGAGATGATAGTGACATAACGTTAAACCATATTTATGGGTCAGGTCAGGTCAGAACATGTACAATTCACCTTCACTAATCCTCTCAAAACATAAATAAAGTATTCCAACAATCAATGACCCCCCTATAACTGAAGATGAAGGCACACCACGGGGGACGGCAATACATGGTAATGCAGTAAGGTCAAAGATACTATATATATATCTCTGGTTAGGTAGTGAATACAGAGTATAATCTAGGAGATATACACTGACCTATAAATTACTGCCGCCTAATGTAGTCTTACATACCTTATATATATGTATATGCCTCTCTCTACACCTCTTAGAAGTCACACATTCATCTATGGGTCAGGGCGACAGAAAATGTACAATTGGCAGCTCTACATTTTTGGTACAAATGATTATAATTGGTATTACGTTGATTAAAACATCTGTTTGCTTATGTTGAAGTGAACTGGCATTTTGAACCTTATCTTTGTCCTAAAGTTGTGTTATTTGAGAGGATTGGTGAAGGCGAATGGTACATCTTCAGAAGACACCTACCATATATATCTGTTATTCATATGTGGCCTATATATTATGGTAAATATAGTTGTTATTGTTTGGCAAAGGAGTCAGCGGGCATGTTGCCATATATTAATATTGTGGTTGCTAATATACAGAGACAGATGAAAGGGGTATTCTCTTCTCTAATATACAGGGACACTAAGTCTTTCTTACTTTTCTTGCACTCTGTCAATCTATTTCTCTTTCTACTGTTTCCCATCTTTCTCTATTGTGTACCATTCCATTATTATCTAGTACTCCTGCTATCTCACTTTCTCTTCCGAGTCTTTTTCTCTTCAGTCCCTCACTTTTCTGCGGCTTTCTCTTCTCTGATAAGGAGATCTCTTCTTCTCTGTCTGTATGTCTGTCTCTCGCTTTCTTTCTCTGTCCCTCAAATCTCCCCTTTCCCAACTCTCCCGTCTTCCGCCTTCCCACCATCACCTAGATCCGTGACCCCAACTCTCCCCTCCCAGGGTTACCGAACCGGTGACTATCACTCCAGCTAAACCCCCATTTAAGTAGCTAGCCCAGATCCAGCTACCCCCTCGAGGAGTGCGAGAGATGATAAAAAAAAATCCATGTCCACCATTTTAAACCCTAAAACCTGAGTCACACTATAACAATTTTTACGAGCCAGCTGTCCCCTTTTAAAAAAAACACCCCTTGTTTATAAGAGTACTTTTAGCTGTTATGTAAACCAAGTTTTATAAAGCCCCCCCCCCCCCCGCCCCTCTTATCTCCTTATCAGACCCCCCCCCCCAACAAAGCCCTCCATATTGACAGTCATCCATATTTGACAATCTCGTGATCCCCCTAAAACCCTCTAATAGGCAATTACTCCTTTATTAGCCCTAATAGCTGCAGTGGGTGGGTGTGCCAGTGGGGAGGGGTGGATGAGGTTGATTGACAGCTTATTCTAATAGCTTGTTTAGCTTCCTATTGTCCACTGAATACACCCCACCCCATGGGGCAGTACGCTTGAGTGATCCTGCCAATCAACAAGACTAATACCCGCTGGCAGGCTACCACATGTTAACTTTGGCCAAGGGGTAGGGTTGAGGGGTTAGGGGTTCCAGGCACATCATAACAATTGTATTATTTGCTTGATTTCAGATTGCCTTGAAATTTACAATCGGGAGCTCTACATATTTAGTAAATAAGGCTGAAATGTTTAGATATTAAGTGTATCTGAGTATACAATTATGTGATAATTGCGTTGACTTAAAAAATCTGTTTAATCTGTTAATTCTCAATTTTCTCCCCTTAAATTCGGGCAATTTGTCAAAATTGAGAGGATTGGTGAAGGCGATTTGTACATTTTGGTCACAGGAAATTCAAGGCTTTTCCAGGCCCCCTTCTATGATTTTCCTGGTCCCTATTGAATGGCAGGACCAGGGGTTTGTAGTTATTGTTGTAGTACACAGGCCAATGCTGTATTTAACAAGTTTTATATCCACATTTTCTATCAATCACTCAGTGCAAGGTGTGAGAGGGGTGGAGGTGGGGGGCTACAGAAAACTATTATATGCCTTAGCAAAGATGAATATTGAAATAGACCTTCGTTTTTGGTTCAGAGTTGTCATGAGGTGTCCAAGGAAAAGAATCTCACCTGTACAATACAGATATTTTTATTGCACCCTTTATGAACATATGAGGCATCAAGGCATAAAGGCTTCCATGTATGACATACTAATAAAAAACAACTCCCTCTCTTAACCGCTCTTTCCCTTAAGGATTCAAAATCACTCTTTAATAATTTCAGATTATGAATTTTTGAATAAGCACTCATGTCCCTACCATACAGGGTTCAAGGCACTGGTGCAGTTAAATCAATACACATGCAGATGGTAGGTATGTATGATCCATGCGCCAGTATTTAATATAGGATTAGTCAATGGAATCCACATAATGTCCGAGGTGTCTAATGCTTTTAGTGCACCTTTTTAGCACTAAAATTCCCCTGAATGTGTCCAGGTGACTAGTACTAAATTATACTTGACAATACAAGATTCCTTATCAAGTATTACAACTTCCATGTGACAGTACTTCACAGAAAATAACCAGGAGATGCGATAAGAGGCGATTTCCAAGTCCAGACTCTTCAAAAGAAAAGAAACTATACTCGACATTGCTGCATAGTAAAGTGAATAGCATCCGAGTGAATAGCACGTCTCGTCTATGGGTGGTCCATGATAAAGGTGTGCTGGTGGATAATGTAGTTTTGCATCATATTCACTCAGTAGTAAGAGTTACATCAGGCCCTTTTTGATTGTTCTTCAATACATACCATTAACATGCATGGTTATCGTATTACATACTATTTATGTATATTCCAATGCTTCCTTATGACAATAATTCAGCTGTCTCAGAATATTTGAGCTTGAGAATTCTAAATATTACAGACTGCATCGAGATTTGCATTGGCCTATCCCCGAGGAGAAGGAATAGAGGGGGTAAATGGGGTGGGGGAGGGGAGAGAGACTGGGATTTTATGGCCACTAGTGGTATGTTAAAACGCGAGCAATTGTTAATCAATAAATGAGCTATCATCATCATGCTTAATGTTTAACATACTCACCCATGGCTTTCTTATTTCTTGCATAAAGAGAACCAACCAGGCGATTGCAAATATCCGGACTTTAATTACAGGCATTACACTATGCACAGAGATTGCAGCTGCCCATCCTCGAATCTCGGAGGAGGAGAGGACTTATAGGGGATTTGCATGTCCACCATCTTCAACCTTGATTTGCATGGAATTATGGGGAGTGTTATGTTAGTGTAAAAGCTATAGAAATCATGTTATGTTCAGCATGGAATATTTAACACTTATCTCATGTAAATTGTTTCCATAAAACAAGACTTCATCTGTCCCATCACGCATTTGCATTTTTTTATAGATCATTTTACAGAAGCTATGGCATTGGTGAAAAAATCCTTCAATTTTTCGATAAAAATGTGACTATTTATGTCAGATCTGAACTTGAGCCATCCCAGCATGCACTGTCGACATGCGCAGTGAGACATGCAAATCCCCTATTGCGAGAGGGCGGGGGGGGGGGGGGAGAGGAGCAAGGATTGTGATTTTATGCTGGTGCTAAGGTTGGTGATGAGGGGGCTGGTGGTAGAATGGTAGCATGACGCCGGGTGGTAGGTAGGTAGGAGTAATGACTCACATATCTCAGGTGGAATGGCCTACATCCATCCCCCTAGTGGTCCACTACCTATACTAACGGCGTCTACCCCACCTCCTTTTCCTCTTACTTCTTCCTTCTCATTCTCACATGCATTTTCATCTGGGTTTGATCCACAAGGAGTTGGATCTCGGTGGTGGTGGTGGGAGGGGGAGTTCAAAGGGATTTCCTCCTCTCCCACCCCTTATTTTCTCTCTCATTCTAAACCAGTGTTATAACTCATTGTTTCATCTAAATTTTTTTCAACTTATGACTCATTTTTCTGTGACCCATCACTACATATCTAGAGATATCTTTGCTATTCTGGGGAAAGAGACACTTTCAATTTTCATCTCCTTTTCTTCATCTCCATCATCTTTGCCTTCTCATTCCCCAATTGCTCGTATTTGAGCATCGAAATTCATCCTATGCTCTTATCAGACTCTGACAGGATCTTTAGGGCTAATTAACTATGCATAATAAGCATAATTAATTAGGAATTAGCACTAAATGTTCTCATACAGGGCAAATAATGAGCCACACATTACACCAAAATCACACCTTCTGTCCGTTAATCAATGTATTATTTCATGATAAAAATGGAAAAAGGGTGGGAGGAGGTAATCTAGTATTGGGGGCCGATAGGAATAATAGATGTTTCTCCTGGGATCGGGCCAACAGCCACGTTCACCACGACACTATTTAGCGACCTATTCTAACTGTGTTTTTAATCAAGTTATAACACATATAAAGGTCCTATGTTATGATATGCCGCATGTAGGCCCACCAAGGCAAGGTCACCAAAGTACAGGGGGCATATTGCTGTCTGGTTGTATGTCCGTCTTTCTCCCTGTTCCTTAGAAATATCACAGGTCAGGTAGTTAGAAAATATACAATCGGCAGCTCTAGACATTTAGTGAATTCTGCTAAATGAAAATGATAAATACTAGGTATATCTGAGTATATATAGAATGTCCATTATCAATTTTCCCCAATATTATACGGGTTATATTAGCATCACTTTCCCATCAAGCATTTGGATTTCATGGATCGTTCTTTCTTGCTACAATGCAGGCGTTACGTAACCTTACGTAACAATTTGTATGCCAACTTTGAACCGAATCTAACCTAGTATGCACTATAAGAGCTATGTACAGTGGCGCATGCAATTCACATATTGGGAATGTGGAAAATAAATAGAGAATATTTATGTACCATTGAATAAGTCGGTCACAGTAAAGAAACAAGAGTAGTTTAATTTCTTAACACCTAGTAACAGGTATAAGGTCAAAGAAATTTACCAAGGCCAAGAAATGCATCGCTTTGTTTGAAGCTGGCATACAAATCATGCGATTGAGCAGTTACCACTGTTCTAATGTCCAGAGAAACAATCAGAATTGCACACAGTAGCCTTCTGTGGTCGATCCATGATTAGTTCAGATTCAGGTATGGTAGATAACCATCCATCATTTTAAGATGATCATGTGACAAATCTACAGAAATTTTCCACTGAAAGTAAACATTCTACCAAGTGGGAGTGTTCTGATGTGGAATTCAGAACACTTGCTAGGTCACCCAAGAAGTGGGCGAGGAAAATAAATGCCAATCAAAATATTACACAAAACGAGATCTCATTCCAGTCTTGCGTGCTTGGAAGGCAAGATGACATACATCCCAGCATGGTAAAAGACTGGTAATAACGATGTTTTGTTAAATCTTTTATGGGGTATGTCCTCAAAAGGGGATTTGCATGTGGCACTGGGTATGTCAATGCAACTCAGATCATATCTAAGTTCAGAAGATTTCTAGTGCTTTCTATTTCCAAGCATCGAAAAAACTTTCCTATTTTGTTTGACACTTCACTGCATCGATCCTGGGCCCAACTGATTCCTGAGTGGCATCCATACCGTTCCTCCATAATTGCACTTTTCCTCATATTCTCAAATTCACATTTTTTCAAAATAATGTTTTCCAAATTGATTCTGGATGTTTTTCCAGCTACGAGTGTTTTGCCATGGTTTGGAATGCAACTACTAATTCCAAAACAATGGACGGCAAGTTCATATTTGGCATTGTGAAAATATATCGACATTATAAATGGATATTTACAGATGAAACTATCTATTATCAACACACTTAATTGTTTTTGTCGCTAGATTGTCAACATAGGTGGAAATTGGCAAGTTGCCAAGGTACAGATGTTATGCGGTGCTGAGAGACAATGAAGAACTGAGGACGGGCCAACTACAGTTCGTTACATACAACTTGCTAATGGTCAGGGTTTAGGGCCTAGATATTGAAGAGCAGTGGTGTTGGGTAGACTATTTTGGCTTTCTTTACAATGTTAATCTACGGGTAGTTAGACCATCCTTTCCAACCACTTTCAAGCCTGCCTTTCTGGTCAGAATCTAAATCACAAACAAACGAATATGCCATGGGTACATACAATTTTATTACTGTTATAATCAACATCAAAACAGAATGATTATGTTAAAATTGCTTTGTTTTGCTAAAGGGCTGATCTTATTTGGAGGGTTCGGTAACTGGGGGGGGGGGGGGGGGAACTATACCAATATTAGTAACCACTTCTCTTTCACTTCGCTTCTCTTTCAGTTGATAATACTCAATTGCAGTTATTATTGTGAAAAATGATATTACAAGGAAGGAAATCTATTATTTCCGATCAACAAACACCACTCCACTATAAAACTGGATGGCAGGCCGATAGTTACTGACTGATAAGGTTGCTTTTTGCTTGTTTTGTTGCTTGCTGCTCCAGGAATCGACCTGGCTTGGACTTTGTACGAGAAAAAAAAATCGCACATGACAGGAATCAATGGGATTTTCCCAAACCACAATGAGATTTTCCATTATTAACAATATCAAATCACACTGGAAATGATGCGAAATTGTATCACATGTAAAGCATCCAAGTGCGATATTTATTTATCAAAGTTTCGCGATAATATGGCAATATTGCACCACAAAGTGAAACCTGAATTTGAAAACTTCTTATTTAATACTGGCACTCTTTAGCACTTTTCAGCTAATGGTAGGTTTTCAAGCCCTTTTTCTGTAGCTTACAATATATTAGTGGAGGACCATATCACTATTCCTGCTGCTGTACGACAGCAATGGATAGGGGAAATCAAATCTTCTGGCAGAAATTAATACTTAAAATTAATGTAACTGTTGAAACATTGATATGAAATTGCAGTTTCAAAAGGGGCAAATTATTATTTCAATGGAAAATCATTATTATGGGCATTTCATCCAATCCTCCTGATAAACTATCATATTTACGTATCTAAATATAAATAAAGATACTAAAGTCTTTCGCATATATATAGGAGCACCAGTCGATAAAGGCATCGCCCCAGATGTTTAGAGTCTAATAACAGAAACTAGAAAAGAGCAGCTGCCAGAAAGTAGCCCCAGTTACCACATCTTGCACACAGGTGCAATATGCTTTGAGTACAGCTTAAATATGGCTGAAGGCGTCAGAAAATGTACAATTCCCCTTCACCAATCCTCTCAAATAACTAGAATTTAAAACAAACACGAGGTTCAAAATACAGTGTAACAGATTCTTTTAATCTAAATTATTGATTATTTTTCAGTCAAATTTAGCAGAATTTTATATTTTTTAGAGACTTATCGTGGGAAGTTGATTTAGTTCCGCACCCAAATGGGTTGAGAGTAAAAATTTATTTATTGAATGTGTTGAACTGCCAATTGGCCACTTCTAGGTGATCGGACCCATCCATATACATACACCCCTGGCTTCACTTGTTAAGTTCCTGGTATGTCTATTGTACTCATTGCACCCAGGGTCTGAATGCCACTGTTGTACATCATACAGTAAGACTTCTCTAGTACAGATATTTTCTTTTAGCACAATGCTGTTCCCATGGCGAATACTTTCTTTCCTTTTTTTGAGGTGGAGGAAGTGCTTCAAACTACTAGGAGATATTTAGGAGAAACACGGTTTCCATAGGGTTGAAATAATGCTAATTTAATTACGAAATCTATGATTATTTGGCAATACATAACCAAAGAATGTGTGCAGGATCAGATTAAAGTACAGTGAAACTCAGCTATTAAGTTACATGAAGGACAGTCTTAGGTATGTCCACTATGATGAGGTGGTCGGGTCGAAGAAAGGACTCTGTCTCAGAACGTTTGCTATATTATGTAATGGTCATAATGGCGAGGTGTTCGGATAACAGGAGGGCGGGTGTTATTTCATTAGAGATTATGTCAGTTCAGGGACTGGTCCAATCCAGATTGAAAAATCCAGATTGAAAAAGTTAAGTACTAGCACTGGCACCAACTGTCTATAAAGGTGAAACTTCCAGATAAAAGAGGGGCCACTATAGCTGAAATCATATCATAGCTGAACATTCCGAAGATGACCTCATACACAGGTCCTACTGTAAGGTTGAGGCCTGGCAGGCTTGCTAACCTTTCAACACAACACATACTTACACAAATCAAACCCAAGCGCTTCTTCCAGTCGGTCAATTACCTTAGTTAACCACCTTGTAATATTGCCTTAACTAGGCTGTCAGTTCTTTGTGATTCAATGTTCTTTTTTTTACCTAACGCTGTCCTTTGGTGGAGCATATCGTAGAATCCACATCCAAAAGTTCAAACAGGTAATCCAGGCATGGGACGATTATGGCAAACAAATCACAAAGATTGAGCCAAATATGAGAATTATGCATATTGTTTTATACAAGGCAATACAATGAAATGAAAAGTAAAACTATGGGGTCTCATTCGTATGCATGCTTGTCAAATATTGAACCTATGGCACAATAACAAATGCAGTTATTTAAGCATGGGCAGCCGTGTGTCAACCAACAACGCATTTTGCACAACAAACTTGTAGATGGAACTTTTACCATCACAGAAACTTAAAAAGTGATAATCTTTAAGGGAATTTGGCAATGAATTATTGATATTTGGGAGGGTTTTTTATTTTTAAATACAGAAGCAAATGTCACGTTGTACATTTCACACTAACAGACGTTCATTCGCACTGAAAATTCTCATTCGTACTAAAAAGAAAATTTCCCTTTCATTTATCTTTCGCTCCATCAACACAAACTGATTTCACAGCCACACAGACATCAGTCGACCTTAGCACACCAACATAAAATTCAAAACATCAGAAGAGGTCAGGCTGCTTTGACTACAAAGCTGTTTTTTCTCATTAGAAGGCAAATCGAGGTGCATATACGGCCTGCACTGCCAAAGCAAATGTTTGATTAGATTAATATTGTGAATTTTGGAAAAGAAAATCTTAAATATTATTGCAGATGTAGTAGATTCAAGCTAAAATTGTGATATCTACAAATGACAGATGAGAAAACGAATACAACATATTTGAGATATTTCAAATGGGGAGTCGGCACTGAATAGTGCAAAATGAAAATGGATTCCTTGAAGGAAATGTTAACTATTTGTAGAAAATGGATGCTGTATACAATATAGAATGACATATATGAGAGGAGGGATAAGTAACGACGGATAGAGACTGAGGACAGCGAAAGCCAGATATCCACTGAGCACTGTATTTCCGCAGTTGCAGCTTTCTTGCATCCACCTTGCGACAACCTTGCATATAATAAATTTCCGTGTATGAGTTTTCTCATTAAATACAGAAGTAAACACAGAATAAACCTAAGGCACACAAATAATGGTCAAGATATTTTCTTTCACATACTTTTGAATAATCTTAAACATCATCAATGGGAGATGATTTCAAATGTTGGGAGAATTCACCAGAAGTCTTTCATTGATTTCCAGTGAAGATAATTAGAATAAAGTTATATTTTATCAATTTGAAATCACTAATAAACATAAAATGGAATAATGATTAAAATAAAATTTACCAAAATTACTCAGTCGCAAGGGGAAACCATACACACTACCATACCAGTGGATCTCTACCGTAGGATATATATATATAGAAGAATCCGTCCATCTCTCAGTCTCTATACATGAATGAGGACTCAAAAGAGATATGAGTGAGATGAGAGTTAGAGAGAAAAGGCCCTTGCCCCAGTACTTACCTCGTGGGTCAATATTCTTGAACCAGCTGCAGCCTGGAAGATAGCAAAAAGGGAAAGCGTTAAACACATGCACAAGCACCTCACAATGGTCCACGTTATGGCCGAGCTTTGGCAAGAACACCGGGTATTTCGAAATCAAAAAGAAATCAAATTTCCCCATTTTGAAAGAATAATATGACATACAAGAATTCTTTTTCCCGAAATAGATGAATATAAAAAATAATTTATGAATAGAACAAACCGAAATGGGGCCATGCTAATCAAACAGGCTTGTATAACTAATTTGTTAAAATTTCAAATTTCATGACTTTTAAAAATCTATATTGAGCCAAATTTGTTTTGACCCATATACTATCGATTAATTGAAGTAAAAGAAATGTTCTAAAACATTCCATAAAAGATACTGTGGGTATTCTTTTAAAAAGGAAATCCCACAACTGAGATCTCTTTAATTGATAATATTAAATATCTCTATTGAATAGGTCATAGGCCTCTAATGAAATAAAATTCTAAAAAAGATGTTTTAATAGCATAGCTCGTCATACCGCAGGACATAGTGGCAATCAATTAGCCCCACAACCTCCTTCATCGTCAAAGCTTCTCTTCAGTTGATTTATTTTTACATATTAACCACAGACCAGGTTAAAAACCATAAATCAAGACAAAGAGAAGTTGACATTTAGGACAAACAGAGCATACAAAATGTATCACAGACAGATTACCCATCACCGAGAAACATATTGCCAACGGTTGGTTACGTACAAAAGAATGTTGGTTATCAACAGAAATATATTTATATTTTTGTTTGAAAATTAATCATTTTCATTATAAAATAACAAGATGCTGCTTTCAGTTTTGACTTCCACACCCCATGCAAAAGTACCGTTGCTTTCAAGACATTTTCCTGAAATAGAAATAAATCCCTATAGGTGTATACAGTATAGACCACATGATCTATGATTATAGTAATTATATCAACACTCTGCTATTGAAACCTATAGAAAAGCCAAGCATAGGGTATTGGTCCAGAATTTGCCTCTTGAAGTAGGACAAGAGGTCATGGGCCTGTGACAATCAAAGTAGTCACAGGAGCGGAGCTTATTTTGGGGGGAGAGAGAGGGAGGGAGAGAGGGAGAGATTCACATAAAAACGGGAAAATATATATCCAAAGATCTAGCATATAAACCTGCTTGTTCCATCACTGCCCTCAACTCAACTTCCACTCTGAACTCTTAGATGGAAAAGAATATGACCACCAGAGGGAGCAATACTAATGAGCACTGAATTAATTAATGCATAACACCTGGCCCAGTGCTACATACACTGGCCCTACTACACTGGCATTGCCGCTAGGATTTTATCTGTTATCACCTAATTAGTGTCAAAGGGGTACAAGGGAGAGAGTGTCAGAAGTGGTGGTTAGATAGAGGGAGAGAGAGGGAGAGGAGAGGAGGAGAGAGCGAGAGAGGGAGAAAGGGAGAGAGGGAAGGAGTGGGAGAGAGAGAAAGGGAGAGCGAGGGGGAGAGGAGAGAGACGGAGAGAGAAAGGGAGAGAGGGAGAGAGAGAGAGGGGGGAGAGAGAGAGGGAGAGGGAGGGAGAGAGAGAGCGCGAGAGAGAGGGGGGGAGAGAGAGGGAGAGGAGAGGGAAGGAGTGGGAGAGAGAAAGAGAGAGGAGAGAGAGGAGAGGGAGAGAGAGAGAGCATGAGAGAGAGAAAGGGAGAGGGAAGGAGAGAGAGAGGGTGAGAGAAAGGGAGAGAGAGAGGGAGGGAGAGAGTGCGAGAGAGAGAGAGAGAGAGGGAGAGGAGAGAGAGAGAAAGGGAGAGGGAAGGAGTGGGAGAGGGAAGGAGTGGGAGAGAGAGAAAGGGAGAGCGAGAGGGAGAGAGAGACAGAGAGAGAAAGGGAGAGAGAGGGAAAGGAGAGAGAGAGGAGGGGAGAGAGAGCGAGACAGAGAGGGGGGAGAGAGAGAGGGAGAGGAGAGAGGGAGAGAGAGAGAGAGGGAGAGACTTGTATTAGCTGTAAATGATTTCGAATTATTATTTTATCAAATCATTAATAATAGGTGTAGAACAAACCGTGGAGAGAAATTCATGTAAACCTATAGCCCACTGTTAAAGACAGGGGAAACAAATATAGGCAGAGTACAACACTTTAAGTGCTAAAAATGGATAGAAAATACGAAAAACAAAAAACATATAAAAAAGGGAACAAAAAGTTCCAGTAATCGCAAGCATAGAAGCAAAAACTAATCAGAAGACATGTATTGTAATTTTAAAAAAAACAAGGTGAACTTGGTCTGAACAGACACCCCTTTTTTTCTCATGTTAACAGCTGTTGTCATATACCCATGTTATAAATTGTCTTCTTGAATAAAGATCCGATGTTGGACTAAAAAAAAAAAAAAATAATAGGTGTAGAATTACCATTCAAACTGCAACTTTCTTCTTTTTCTCTCACACATTTAATTCTTATAAAATGTAACCTGTATTTATAGAGGGAATTAGAACAAGATTTCGCTGGCACATTAATGACCACTGAATCAATTAATTCATAACACCTGGCCCAGTCATACCTACTACACTAGGAGGAGAGGGGCAGGTGGTGTGGGGGAGGGGGGGGGGGGGTGTCCCATTAACCCTGTTTGGCTGGGTGTATGCTAGGAGTAAAATACCTATCTGTGTGTGGATTAGTGGAGGAGGGGTGGAGAATTTGCATGTTTAATATACAAAATGTATATATTGCCAATCTTAGAGTTTGGAGGTATCACAGTTGATATAGCTTGTAACAAAGATTCGAGAAGACTACAGCTATTACAGAACAGCTGTCTCCGGATTATTTGTAACATAAGAATAAGGGAAAACCAACGGTTAACAAATATCGATCTTCATGATCGTTGTGGATTAATACCTTTATGTTATAGACGATTGGTTCGGTGTTTATGCTTGTTTTGGGCTGAGAAGGATAGTGAAACCGTCCAGATGCATGAATATAACATGCGGGACCCTAATAGGGTGAGAGTTCGATATTGGAGAAAGGAGAGTATACGGAAAAGTTTAATATGTAGGGTTAGTACAATTTGGAATGTGGTACCAAATGATATCAGAAGGTTGGATGAAAAAATTGTTTTCTCGAACCAGATAAAAAAGATCTGTTCAAAGTCCTTTAAAGACAGTGGTAACATCTGGAATATTCCAGATCCGATGGTATTTTAGGATGGAATAATTAGGAATATTGAATTGTGCTGAACCTAGATAGCCAGATAGCGTGCAAATTTAACACCAGTGGCGCTGTAGGCTGCACTATCTACCAGTAGGCTGAGACGCAAGCTTCCGCCCTAAGGTGTTCACGCTGGCCGCCACCCGCGAAAACGGCAATAACACCAGCAAAAAATGTAAAGATGGTCACAGGATTAAGAAATATGAAAAGAGTATATTCTCAGCTATCCATAGGTATATAATTTTACCTATTTGAACGAGTAGAGGCCGAGTAATGACTGCATGGGTATAACCATGTTTAGGCCTACTCTGTTTTTAGGTTGCGGGTACCATAGCCGGAAGCTCCCGCCTCAGCTTTATCTCTGACTCCAGGTGGCGTGACGGCCGGATAGCTTATTTTCGCGCTATTAAGGATAGGGAGAATTGGATGGTAGTATAATGTTATTATATCTCTGCTCATATGAGTACATGTTCTTGGATTCTTCAATAATGTTTAAAATGAATTTAGAAAACTTTCACTGACTGTCATGATTTGAACAATGCGCAGGTGTTTGTTTTTATATACATCTATTATAGGTGACTATGTTTTAATTATCGATATACCCATATCTTATGTTAATTTTAAAGTATTAGTAAATTTATGTGAACTTATTGCCACTAAAAATCTTTTGATGCTGTAAAATAGATAGAAATTACTAGAAATCAGCGAATTCTGAGAATACTGTACTTGTACATAATGTTTTGTCTGAATAAAAATCTTAAATACAAAATACAATTGGTCACCTCCTTATGTGATGTGTCACATGAAAATGAGTCCCAAGTGAAAATGTACAATTGGCAGCTCTACACATTTACGAAATACTGCTAAATTAGACTGAACAATGACGAAAACAGGGTATATCTGAGTATATTTAGTATCCCATTGTTTTAAAGTATCAGTTCTGTTATATTAAACTGCATTTTGAAGCGTATTTCTGTCTTAAATGTGGGTTATTGGAGAGGATTGGTGAAGACGAATTGTACATTCTCTGAAAATGGGCAGTGGAAGAAAGATAGGGTGATTCTTATCACTTGGCGTGACCCCAACACCACTGTGACCACGTTGAGTAATCCCAGCTGTCTTTCAATTCACATAGGGAATGCTACTGGGAAAGGCATTCTTTCATATCAGTTGGAGGAGTGGGCAAGATTGGGTGTTTAATTACATCTGGATGAGGGGAGAGGAGAATCTAATCGTTTTCCTCTCTCAAGCATCAGTTTATATTTTCATACTCACTAAAGAAAAAAGAAAAAAAAATGGCAGATGATTGGCATTATGTGAAGATGACAGGTGTAAGATAAACTTGTACATTTTCTATTGAATATTGAATAAGTGTCTTCCCTGAAGTCTTGCAAGTCTTATGCAATTTACCGACTTCATAGTTATTGTGATTCATGAAGGGATCCCCCACCAGAGAGGAGAGGAGAGGAGCCTCTAGCCTAGGCACATTATTAACAGATACCTCCACCTTCCTGTTGATATAATTCCTGTTGACACTTCTCTCACCCTCTCTAAGAAAGGGAGAGAGAGGGAGAGGAGGGAGAGAAAGGGAGAGAGAGATCCCGTCCTAATGGGATTTTAGTGACATTTGCTGTTTAGACAGACAGACAGAGATATTACAATTACACAACTTTCCTTGTATTTGATGTACAAATTCCGTTCGAAGGTTGATTTAATTCTCACACTGTAAGCAGTACAGTTCTAGGACTGTAAATATATATCCCATCTAAAAGAAGTTCTGAAAAAGGATATGACCAGTCTGACTCACATCTGGTCGGAATTAAGTTGATTATCTTGGCATGGGGGGGAGAGGGGGGGAAAGCGGGGGTGGCAGACATGAGAGGGGAGGGGTGTGGGACCGCCACCGCAAGGGCATGCCAGGCCAGGGCAGGCACGCCACAACATTGGAAAGGGGCCCCATATGGGTGGACACTGACTGGGCCGCCCTGCCTAGGCCTAGGCATAGGCAGGCGCTTATCAACTGCTAGCCCAAACGCTTATCAGGTTTGGCTCCAAAGCTAGCTCACCACCAATTATACGCCAATTACCCCCTTTGACACTGCCAAACATCAACCCTGCCCGACGACTTTTGCCGACATTAAATAAGGCCTATTTAAATAAATAAATTCAAAAAGATTTTCGCACCATACACTGAAAAACATAATTTGCTAGGTCTAGGCCAAAAAGGAAAATAATTCAGCCTTGTTGAGTGGACTAAAGTGCCGGAAAACACATTTTTGGCCCAAGTTACAGTATATACAAGAGGGGTTTAATCGCTAATGTACCTTCCCTCCTGGCGGAGAGACAGGCGAAATTGGGTCGGTTTTTAATTGTGTTTAACCTTTGATTAAGGAAATATAATACTGACGGCAACCAATGATTCGTCCCCCTGACGCACCAACTGACGGATCACCTGACGCACCAACGGGCAGAATCACCGATGTGAAAACACCAAATCGAGATCAGATCTTTTGGCAAGAGATCGTGGATAAGCTTAATAAAGCTATGAGATCAATGAAACCCGTGAAAAAATGTTCCAGTGTTAAATCTCCATAAAGAAAATTATCGATCGAAATTCAATCTTAAAATCGCCAAAATCTCTTAAAAAACTAAACTAAAATGAAATTTGTGCAATAATCCATTTAATTACAACCTTGGTATAACATCATAAGAAAGCCATTTTGAAAGATATATGACTCCCCCTATGCTTGTACAGACCTAAAAATCTTTCGCCGAAATTCCAGATAAATCCTAAATCTCCGATGTCCGATTCTGATAATAAAATTACATTTCGAACCGATCTTAAAAGTCAAATTCGACGAACATAATGATATTTAACTGCTTGGAATTTAACAGCAGATGGTCAGACATGTTTCATCTCGCACCAACTAGATTTAAAACAATGAAATGAAGTATTTAAGTTGTAATACATGAGAAACCATTGTGTGGCCGTCGTCTACCCTGATAAAAATCGTCATTTTGACAAGCCCTGTTCTCAGCACTGAAGCTTATGGACCGACATTAACCCTATCAGGGCGAGTAGTGCATTTATGCACTATTATTTGGGTCATTTTCCCCATAATATTGCCTATAAGACATGCTATTCATTTAATAAAACCTATTTTACCCTCTTCCTCCTATGTCAATGTGTTCCAAATGTTGTAAGGACCAATAATCAAAAAAATGTTCTTGTGCCTGGTAGATGCAGAAAATTTGGTGTCCATAATAGATTGTGGCTAAATTGGAAGAATTATAACTCTATTTATGCAATATTCATTCTTAAATTGGAAAAAAACTAAATCTAAATTTATTTTTTTGAAAAAATGCCATTCATTCAGTTTTTCATGCTGAATAAAATGAATGGTCGTAAAAGTTGATGGATTTTGAAAATGGTTCCTTTAGAATGGTTTCCATGGCAACCAAACAGCCCGTTTTTTTCAATTGAAAAGGTGTATACCTGGTAAATGGTTGCTATGGTGACATAAAACATGAAATTTCTAAATTACAACTCATAACAAGTAGAGCAGAAAATTTAGGTTCATGTGCAATTTACTCAGTACAAATCGCATTTCTTACAGCAAAATGGTGATAAAAAGACTATGTGGCATTGTCCTGATTAATTTTCACTGTCTGGACATCATTGCCTTTTACATCATCTATCTCCTTTTAAAAAGTCACTTAGGCTAAGTAGTTTAGCTCAAAATTTAACAGGCAGGCAACTTTGAAAGACTATAACTTCACTAATATTTGGCGTATTAAAAAGATTTTTTCGTTTTTATAATGCTTGGTACGGCCACAATAAGGGACAATTTAAAAGACAACCTCCCTTATCAGACCCTCTGCCCTTAAAGGGTTAAGAAATCGAAAATCGTCGAAAATAAACAATGTCATGATCATTCAACACAACTAACATTTAAATCAAGACAAAATACATCATATGTCATACCTTTGGCGATATAATTCCCGATATTTCCACCATTTGGAACCAATAATTATCTGCTCAATGATATCGCCGACTGACATGACTCTATACTAACCCTATGGGCGTAAGCCACGTCATAGTCAGCACAGATATTTTTCTTAATAATGACCAAAATGTTTCCAGAAACATTTAATATGTCAACGTGTGGACAAAATATCCACCGTGAAACAAGCAAGTTCTCTTTTATTTTCGTCATTATTCGATGCGCAAATCGTTGCAATGATTTGCAGAATTTGACAGTGGTCAGCCATCTTGGAATCTCGACGTATTCCTTAATATAGAATAGCGAAATTAGAACCAAAAATATCCGCTAAATTTTCAATTTTAGAATATCTGAATCGACAATAATGTTTATTTTGAAGCAAAGATGGGTCAGACATTTATTTGTTCACAAATTTGTGTAACCATCGAGAAAACGACTGCGTTCAGATGGGTCACTGAATGCTTAAAGAATGCCTCAAAGAATTCCGCATCGCCGATCTACATTTTCGTAGTTTTTTCTTGAAATACACAATATTTTTTGTTCCAAATCATGCTAAATATCTTTATTTAAGAAAAGAGGCCTAACTATGCCTTTAAAAACGATTTTTAAAGCGTTATTAAGCATAGAATTGAAGGAAAATTGAAGGAATCTTAATGAACTATCTTAATCCTTCTTGATTATGTTAATGTATCTTAATGACAGGTCACGTGACCCTACTGCGTATAAAAAGGTAACCGCATCTAACTGGTCAGTCAGTAGACCAGAGGATTTTGTACCGAACAGAACTACAGCTGTTTTTCCATTGATCTGGTGATCATTGGACCTTTTAACCTTTTTCTACCCCTACACCTAGAGATTTGCTGGACGATTTTCAAGACTCTTCTACCATTGGTTTCAACAATTGAAAATATCATAGGAATTGGTCTTCAAAAATGGTTTTCATGGAGCACCTCATCTCACTGGAATTATTCAAGTTGTGCTTTACAGGATCATTCTCAAAAGGAATTTGCTCTGAGAATGGATCCTAATTTTGAGATTTTGAAAAATTCTCAAATTTGTGTGTGTGTGTGTGCCAAATGGATGTACGAAAAAGGGCTTCTAGCACTCAAATGGAATTTTTATGCGTGTGTGCCAAATGGATGTACGAAAAAGGGCTTCTAGCACTCAAATGGATTTTCTTGAGGCATGGAAACCAGTGGAAATGCATCTTCTTACGAAGTGCATTGGACTGTAACTGTAAGTTATCTCTAACCTACACACCTCCACTAGCTTTCACTGCATCCCACCTTATTCCAGAAAATTGTGATTTTCTTCCAAAAATAAACTACAAAGTTAGGATTTCTTTCAGACCTGAAAATATCTGATTTCCGGAAGGAGGAGTAATAGGGAGGAGGAGAACTCGACAAATATCAAACATAATTGTATGCATGTATGTCTTAGGTTCCTTGTCGCCACAGCGACTCACACATATCCATCTGCACCATATCACCATTCTAGTTGTACAGTACAGTGTGCAAAAGTACATTGTGTGTGCACAAAAACAGTGTGCAGAGTGTGCACACACAAGTACAGTGTGCACACACAAGTACAGTAAGTACAGTGTGCACACTATATGCACACACAAGTACAGTGTGCAGAGTGTGCACGCACAAGTACAGTAAGTACAGTGTGCACACTGTATGCACACACAAGTACAGTGTTCAGAGTGTGCACGCACAAGTACAGTGTGCAGAGTGTGCACACACAAGTACAGTACAGTGTGCACACACAATTACAGTGTGCAGACTGTATGCACACACACTGTATGCACACAGCCCTGTGTGCACACTGTATACACACACAAGTACAGTAAATACAGTACAGTGTGCACACACAAGTACAGTGTGCACACTGTATGCACACACAAGTACAGTGTGCACACTGTATGCACACACAAGTAGAGTGCACACTGTATGCACACACAATTACAGTGTGCACACTGTATGCACACACAAGTAGAGCGTGCACACACAAGTACAGTATAGACACAAGTACAGTATAGACAGAGAAGGGGAGAGAGAGGAGAGAGGTGGGGGGGGGGGGGGGGGGGGGGGGGAGAAGGGGAGAGAGAAGGGGCAGGAAGGAAGGAAGGATGAAGTGATGGATTGAAGGATGGATTGAAGGATGGACTGATGGACCGAATTAAATCTTTTTTTTAAATTAATTTTTATTTTTATTTTTGTTTAACGGCGGCCTAGATACAGTTGACATAGATGGCCGAGGCTACGGCAACATTTACCGATCAGATCTATAAACAGATGGGATGTTCATTTGGGATGTTTATCCTATAGCTATAGGATCGTTGCTGACAGTACAATCGCACATAGCCTCCCCTCACGCTATGACGGCTGGGCCTTAGTCTTAGAAAACACCTTCTAAAACTTATCAAATGAATCGTTTAGAGTAAATAAAGAGATAGGAAGCTTAGTATGACTCTTATTTAAGATCCCAAATGAACGATTCTGTTCAGAAATGAACATTTCTATGGATTTGGAGAGGTTTATTTTCATTAGGTTTGATCGGTAAATAATGTGTGCTGAGGCTTGTGCGATTGTACTGTCAGTCAACTGAATTGAACATCGCACACCCAGTGATGACCCAGTTATGCAGTGACAGTACAATCGCACATAGCCTCCCCTCACGCTATGATGGCTGGGCCTTAGTCTTTGAAAACACCTTCTAAAACTTATTTAATGAATCGTTTAAAGTAAATAAAGAGATAGGAAGCTTAATATGACTCTTATTTAAGATCCCAAATGAACGATTCTGTTCAGAAATGAACATTTCTATGGATTTGGAGAGGTTTATTTTCATTAGGTCTGATCGTAAATGTGCTGAGGCTATGTGCGATTGTACTGTCAGTCAACAGAATTGTACGCGCACACTGGGAATACCACGCCCCCTTCCGTCCGTGCCTCATCGGGCAGTCGGGCATGGAGGGTGGGAGGGTGGGAGGAGGGAATACCCCTTCCGTCCGTGCCTCGTCGGGCATGGACAGGCCAGGGCCAATCAGAAGAGGGAAACAACTGTAGAGGGTGGGAGCCACGCCCCAGCCACGCCCCTGTCCGTGCATGTCGGGCATGGACAGGCCGATCAAAATAGAGTGTCAGGAAAACCCAGTCACAGAGTTAACCAATCAGGGCCAAACATTCCCAGAAAAGGTGCGAACATTCACACCTCATTAAAACGGAGTCCTGTGGAGAACCTGTGGAGAACCTGCGCCACAGTCTTTAATACCATGCTGAGACAGTGTACCAGACTCGTTAAAACCTGTGGTGATAACGAGAGGCCCCTACAGCTTTCTCACGATTTCACAGACTTTTTCACTGCAAAACGCAAATCTTTCCTTAGAAAACTGGACAAAAAAGGTATCAAGATTCAAAAATTGACAAATCCCCCTCGTCAAAACACAGATAAAACATTCCTCCCCCCAGCAGTGAAAAAATCAGGAGCCTAGGCCTAACCAATTCCTTATTTTTTATGTTCGCGGCGACATGTCTTTGAAGCTGGAAAATTTACTCAAAATAGAAGGTTCGGTCCCTATAATCGTTTAATCCAGTAACTGTCTAACAGATTAAAAACCGACCCAATAAGACATATAAGAGGTACCTGAAGGGGGTTGTTTCCTTAACACACAAAGTGAGAGTGAGAAAGCTCCACTTAATAAGTATTCATACTGGCAAAATATCCTACTATAAACACTAAGGCCATTCAATTCTTTCTAAAGAAAGAAATCGTTGCCTAAACCAAATGCAGGGTTCCCACAGTCTAGAGAGACTGAAATTTAAGGACTTTTATTTTAAGGACTCTTGATATAGAAGTAAGTAAATACAGCGGCAGGGTCATGATATTTTATTGGTATCAAATATGAATATAGATGTGCAACATGGAAAATGTAAAATAAACACATCATATAACGGATGCAAGCGCTGCTGCACATTGAAATGTTTTGGTGTTTTTAAGTGTTTTTTTTTTTAAAAAATGAATTTCTTCCCAGGAAAATGTTTAACCTATACTCGTTAAATGATGCCATCTGGTGCATTTGAGCTGAATATTTGGAGCAAAAATGTTTATGAAGGCGATGGGGAAATAACATCTCACTGCAATTTTTAATGATTAAAAACCAAATTTAATTACTTCAAAGGGCCTTACAAAATTATTTTCATCTTTAATTACAGAGAAATAGTATTTCTCATTCACAAAGAAATAACTCTTTCACAGACGGGTCACTAGCAAGTCTACCATATCCCCCACTAGGAAAACATCTGGGTCAATATGCTATAAATAGCAACAATATATGATTTGACAAGACCTTAGTCCTGGTTCAATCCTTGTCCCCAAGTCTAGATATATACATGTGTATGTTCCAAATAACATCAAACGCTCAATCTTTATTAGCTTGCTCCTAGGAAAAACATCAATATTTTCATTAAATTTCAGTCCATCTTTGCTCAGACGTCTTATGAAACAACCCAACCATACTGACATTGATTCCTTCAACATGATTTAAACCATGGTTAAAAATGTCAATCGAATTCCAGGACTTGGATTGATTTATATGTTTAGCCTTTGGTTATTTTGTCTTTAATTAGACAAATAAAACAGCTAAAATTAGGATTTAAATACACACAATTATATAGAATCTTTACATGAAGCTCATGAAATTACTATTTAGAGGATTTCGTTCTTGGATTTAATACGAGTGTAGTAATGTATTCCCAATATTCCATTCTGTGCTAAACTATTCTATATCCTATTTTGGTATTATGTTAATATCATTGCACCCTATTCCGTACAATTATCTACGTACCGGTATGCTATTAGTGTGCAACCATATCTTATAATACCTACAAGTTCCACCTCTCATACAATACCCAATGCAATGAATATTACATGTGGTTTCCCATGAAAAATAAAGAATTTCACAACACAGTGTACAATATATTCCACAGAAGTTTATACTGCCATAACTTTACAAATTAAGTTGAAATTATTCCTCATTATTTCATGTGATATGAGAAAAGTTTTATTTCGTAACAATAATGGTTTTAAACAGGTAAATTTTCTGGTTAGGGTGATTCTGCTTCTACTTCAGGAACGTTTTGGTTTTTTTTACTCACTTTGTGGTAGCACGACGCAGCGACAACATCGTATACACTACTTCAGGAACGTCAGAAAGAAAGTCGGAAACCTAACTAAACTACAGTATATTCCACATAACCAGATACCTCGCCCAATCTTATCAAGCTAACTGGAATGGACTGTACTAGAGTCCGATTGGATTTAATCATGGTATAGTGGTCTCACACACATCATAGATTGCACCACGTATTTGAAAAGCTGTTCAATAAGGTTTATGACATCAGCAAACAAGACTTGAACCACCTAGAGTAGATCAAAGTACACACAGACTTGTTTACGGAATCTAGGCGGCTTTGATAGCGAGGGAGGGATCTATTGACTTTTTATCACCTAATCGCAGACGATGACGAAAGCAAGTTTTTTTACTATGAGATATATGGCCCAAACATTTTTTACAATGAGATATATGGCACAGACATAGTTAGGTAGACCACTATCAATTTTGAAGTGCAATTAATAAATTAATCATCCTTGATCTATGAGCGATAATACATCCACAAGTTGCCAATGTTCACATTCATTTTTTTATATAAATTTTTATCTTGTTATTACTTATGCTGTTATATTTAGCATACATGTTTATCGGTCTAGGCTCACAACCTCTCAGATCAGATAAGAATGGTATGTCAGTGATTGGACGCCTACTGCACTAATGGCTTTCCTGGCGGCCCACTTTTTAATGGGGTTATTATGGCATTTTGCTTTTTGAAGCCAGAGGCTTTCCCTCAGTTTGGAGAGACTCTCTCAACTCTGAACCTAGACTCTATGTCAATGATATGAAATAAATGGGATTGACAAGGCGCTGTTCCCAACCACAATGTCAACAACGATGAGCGCTGTCTATTTGAGAATCCATACTTTGATAGCGATGGAATTATTGACTTATTGCCTGATCGGTTGACGATGACGAAAGTATGTATGGCCCCAACATGATATAACTATAAATTATGCAGTGAAATTAATGATCATAGCTACATCAAGATCTTATGATCGATAATATGAAAAATAATAAAGAGTGCATTGCTGTTATGTAGGGCCTCTACTGCCTGTACAGCATAATCTAAACTGATTAAAGACAATTTTGATGGCCAACAGGAATCAAATGAGAATATGTATTGTTGAAAATAATCATATTTGGAGATTTCCGACCAAATTTGGTGATTGTGCTTCCTGACGAAGAGTACTAGGTACTCGAAATGTAAGGACAAATAAAAGAAGTCATAACTTGTAAGTTAAATGCTTATCGATTGAGTTAAAACCGACAAGAATCTAAGTAGTACGATCCGGTTAGCAGTAAAAACACCATCCATTTTTTAAAACAATATATAAGACTTCAGTACAAATACTGAAGGCTTGCATCTACATCTGATAATTATTACATGAAATAAATTATATAATATTGACAATGCGCTCCACCAGCAGTAGGAACAACACCAACAACTATCTCTTGTAAGTATATTATTCTAAAGGCTGGTTATCCGGAGACAAAATGGATGCAGCTGAATAAGGAGCACCTGATCAGGCCACGCCACTTGCCTAAGAGAGGAGGAGCTAAGCGCTAGTGATCAGGCTGTATTGTCAACACACAACCAGCAGCGAGCTGCACTATACACCTTGAGACATTTTACAGCGAAATGGATTTATTGGGTCATCTCTATTCAGTCATCCAATCATATGAATTGATTGATTGATTGATGTTAGGTATATCACAATATATTTGGTATTGCATTGATTAACAATTCGGTTCTATAATGTTGAACCTTATAATTTTGTCTCATTTGTGTTACTTGAGAGGATTGTTGAATGCTAATTGTACATTTTCTGATCCCCTGACCCAAAAGCCCCTATGGCCCATAGGTCAGTGGAGAGAAACACATAATGCCACTGCCAGGGTTGTATAAATCCAATTATAGACAGCCCGTAGCTATCTTAAATCATACTGCCTCTCATAACGACCATTACAGACGATGCCCAGCAGATAATGGCTATCATACATGAGTTGGTTTCATATCAATTTTATTAATCATACGCCATCATTTTTATGCTTCATGAACATTCCTGCGGCAGTAAATGAGCATATGCATGGCAGCAACCATACTTAGATAGGCGTCTGCTGATTGAACAAGAAGTCTTCATGCTATGGCTCAAAAAATAGTACTTTATTGTTGGTATGTTTAAGAATTTGTTCAAGGCGTTCGTCTACTATGAAATATAAGAAAATGCTATCATAAATGGAACTTGTGAGTTTTGGCAGAATCAAGTGAACGTTTGTATTAATTTATTGGCCTCTTATTTTAATTGAAGCTGTGTGTGTGCCTCTCTCATTTTCTGTGCCGCATAGGTTCTGGTCTTATCCTTATTAGTCAGTCAGTCCCTCTCTCGTTCTCCCCCACCCCTTTCTCTCTCCTCCTCTCCCTATCTCAATCTCCCTCGTTCTCTCCCCTTCATTCTTTCTCTTCCTCCCAGTCCCTATACCAATACAAGCAGTCACCATAGCCACCCCCCTCTATTTCTCCCCCTCCCCTCCCTCATACTCCACCTAATACCAACACACCAATCACCTAGACCAGCAGTCAGTCACAATCATAGCCTGCCCCTCTTCTCCCTGACCCACCTCACAGGAGGAAATAACGGTGCCACCACTGTCTACCAACCACCACCTCCAGGTAATACACCTGAGACGACCCTGGAGGAGGAACTGCTCCAGTGTGTGAGTATGAAAAGCACACCTGAGTTGACCCACAAACACCTGACCTTCGACCCCTGCTCTATCTCTCTATAGGGTGTATGTGTGCTCATACAGACAACTGTCATCACCCCAGGAACAAACAAACTACTGAGTGCCTATGTTGTAGACTCGGACAGGAATAGTCTAGACTCACCACTCTAAGGCTAGAGGTCTGAGTGAAATATATAACTTATTGAATAAAGATCAGAATATATACTAAACAAAATATATGGATAAATGAAGGGTGAGATATTGTGTATAATGTAAATAATGTTCTGGACTATTCCCCATTCAGCTAAATGAAAAGATTCCTTTTCTCTATGGGGACTCCAGACCTGGAGTTTGGATTTCAGAAGACAGTGCATTTCTAAAAATTATTATTCTGGCTTGATTGTACTGTCCAACTTTTTTACTCCCTTTGGGTATTCATAGTCAAGTGCAAATATCTCTGTTTAAATGCAAACCACTTATAAATTATCAATGTCACACTCCCTCAGTATAAAGATACTCCTCCTTGCTCCTTCCTTATATCCTCTAAAGGCAATCTTAATGGATTTAAGGGCAGCTGATACAGTGGAACAGCTATCCCACATCTACAGGGGTATACAGACATCATGATTGGCATGGCAGCAACAATGTAGAAAGGGTGTACTATATATTAGTGTATACTCTGCATACATGACTGAGTAACAGTAGTGTTTGAAGCACCGATTTTATGCACAGACTCCCGCTCGTTAGCATGTAAATTAGCACTTGTAGTGTACAACAGGGAAACGCTCGAGTGCAATGGGTATGTGGAACTAAACCTGTGCCACTGCACAGCTATTTATCTATTTAGTATAATTTATTTGCTGTTTTTCATGAGAATTCGTTTTTGGAAGTTGATACCGAGTCCTAAGGATTCTTCCAGAATATAACAAAGAGTTCATGCTTGAAGACAATGAGCCCATACAATAACAAAAGAAAGTTTCATTTTATTCACATGTTATTTTACAAGGGCTATATTTATTGCGCTTGCTTCCGATGTATAGATTCTGTGTTTCCTTTCATTGTTCCATACTGGTAGTGTTATATTTCTTTTTAAAACATGTTTTATTCAGGAGTAGTATGGGGCCTGGATGGGTCCAGTCTACTCTTCCACCCCGTTCTACGGTGTTAAAATACTCATATTAACTGGAGTACACCAGGATGCCCATGTCTTAAACAAAAATGCGCCCTGGAGGAAAGGTACAGTAGGAAGGAATGCAGGACAAAATAAAGGCCTTGATATCACATTAGACGAATGTCAGAACACATTTTGGTAGATTTGAATTACATCGTACCTGCTGTTTTTAATTAGCAGTCTTCGCTAATTGTAGCTAAAGAAAATCTTCAATTTCTTCGTCCATTATTTATATATTATATACGTTGAGAAATCTGCCCACCCAAATACAGATAAACTGCTACATCTCAGATATGAATATTTGGTGTTGCTGTTGAAATATTTTCATTCGAGCTTTTTTTTTTTTTAAAAAAAAACTTTATTTATTTTATTTTTTTTAAAGATTTTATTTATCCAGCATCTCAAGACATGAATCACAATAAAAACAGTCGAGAACAGGTAACACTAGTAAATTGTGGCCTTCTACCTGCTGCTGCAGTCTACATTAACAATTTTTAGAAAAATGAATTAACATAACTATCTAAAACATATAATGGATGGTACGATACATGGTAATACACAATAAAAAATAAGTTGGACACAATAAAAAATAAGTTGATAGTGTGATACAATACAATAATAATAATAATAATAATTATGATTAGAATACTCATGACTAGTCTAGACTAGTATTGTTCGCCCAGCTGTACTTCTGGGTTAATGTTTGAATGATGGTCGTAATCAGTCGGTTGTGTCTTTTTGATTATTTTTGTGCCCTCTGGCATTGTACTATGTCAGTGTAATGGCGGGCAATCACAGGTGTTAAGAAGTGTGCAGAGAGCAAAGGGTAGGAGTAGAAAGGGGTGTAAGTTATCAGGGTGAGGTTATTAGGGGGAGATTGGGAAGGTGGTGGGGATAGTGTATGGTGGGGGTTACGGGTTACGGGGGAGAGGCTTTGAGGTGTGCAAGGGCTTTTATTTTGAATCTGGTAATGTCTGGTTCCTCCTTAATTATTTTTGGTAGGGCATTCCATCTAGCTCCACCTGAGTATGCAGGGGCTTTTTTTGATACCTCAAGCCTTGGCTGGGCGACCGGAAGGTTTAGGGCAGAGGATGAGCGGGTAGAACGTCCCAGTGGTGGGGCGGGGGTAGTCATGGTCATAGAGTGGGCTCTTCTGTGCATGAGTAGCAGGATTTGGATGGTTCGACGCACTTGGAGGGAGAGTAGGTTGTGGGTCTTCATAAGATTGGAGATGCTAACATATCTGTTTGATAGGGTAGCAATACGGAGACTACGTTTCTGGACTCTTTCCAGTTTGTCTTTCGAGGCCACATTGGCCATGTCGAGGAAGCAGGAGTTAAATTCAAGATGGAGTGAGTGAGTGAGTAATGGTTGCTTAATGCCATGACGACATCCATGCGGAGTCATATTCATGGCAATGAAAGTTAGTGAGATGGAATGAGATGAGAAAAGTGATTTAGTTTACAGTCCAGCTGTAAATAATACAAACAAATAAAACAAAGAATAAAATGGATATAGCTATAACGAAAGTTTGGTTTTGTATGAAAGAGACTATAACAAAGAGAACAGACCAGCAGTTCTTAGATAATTGATGACATTGTCACCATTGACCGTTTTAAAAAGCGTTTTGAGATCAGGAGCGTTGAAATATTTTATACGGGCATCATGCAAGTCTGCACATTCCAGTAGGATATGCTTGACAGTGAGTGGGGTTTGACAAGCAATGCATTCAGGCTGTGGTTCTCGCTTCACCAGGTGGACATGGGTCAGTCTGGTGTGTCCGATAAGACAACGAGAGAACACAACTTGTTCTCGCCTGGTGTTAAAAGAAGCCTTAATATGTTCTGCAAGCATTGGTTGTATTTCATGGAGTTTGTTGTCAATACATTCGTCCCATTCACTTTGCCAAATGGACTGGGTATGTGTTTTAATGAGGGGCCTCAAGTCAGATGGAGGGAATGCACATACAGTGATTTCTTGATTGAGGGCTTGTTTAGCAGCTGGGGAGGACCATAGTTTTTAAGATGCGGATGGCGATCTTTTTTGATAAAAATGGCCGGATACGTGCAAAGGAGGTAACGGCAGCATTGGCATTACGTACTGAGAGTTTCACTTGGTGTTGAGCACTCAAGTGGGCATCCAGCATCGAGCCCAGGTATTTGAATTCAGTTACAACTTGTAGTGGGGTGTCGTTAATGGATAGTGATGGGGTGGGCGTAGATTTAGAGGTTGGGGGGAAGAAGACCATTATTTTAGTTTTTTGAGCATTGATGGTTAATTTATTTAACGCACACCAGGCTTCTAAGTGTGGGATGGCAGAGTTGAGGGCAGTGACTGAGTCGCTCATGGATTTGGAGGAAGTGTATATTACAGTGTCATCTGCATAGAGTTGGCATGAGACGGGGAGGGGGAGTACTGAATTTAGATAGGTTGGGAGGGAGTTGACATAGAGATTGAAGAGAAGAGGGCCAAGAATGGATCCCTGAGGTACCCCGGTGCTCAGGAGGGCATTGGGGGACAGGGAGTTAGCAATTCTAGTCTTTTGCGATCGTCCTTGGAGGTAGCTTGAGAACCAGGCAATTGTGTGTGGGTGGAAGTTGATGGCTGTTAGTTTTTTTATGAGGATAGGATGGTCAATGGTGTCGAAGGCTTTTTTCAGGTCTATGAAGAGAGCCAGGGTCTGCAAATCCCAGACTAGGGGTTTTCACATGCCCCAGGTGTACATACAATGTGCAGCTTGATCCTATTTACCTCCTAAATTTCAACTGATTATCTATAATTCTGAGACTAGTTCATTTTCTGTTGTCAGACCATTCATCTCATTGATAGGCAGAGCTACAAGTCACTCGGGTTATCTTGTAATTAGAAGTCGGGAAAGGGGGGTGATTTATGTATTATAAGAATCCTTGTACTATTTAAATTATAGGTAGGGGCGTAATAACAAAATAGGCCACCCCTTTCAACTGCCTTCGGCGAGAGGTTGTTTTTATTAATCTACGGTACATATGCACCGGTGACTTGACATAGAAAGTATATCATCAAAATAGGGTATCCCTACAAGGAGCTCTTCTTGCTGCTATAACACAATACAAGAATGTTACTCGTACAGAAACTTTTAATAATATATTTAAACTATGCTCTTCAGTTAAATACCTTGGGTTCGAGATCGATAACTCTCTAAGCTTTAACAGACATTTTACAAAAATAAAAAATGTAGTGCAACTCAAAACCAACCAACTTATGAGAATCCGGTATTGTATTGTATAGATAAAAATACTACGATAAGGATCTTAAAAGCACATGTACAACCATTGTCAGAGTATGGATTGATCTTCAACATGGCAAATAACAATGTAATTAGAAAATTGCAAAGTGTTATAAATAGAGGTCTGAGAATGATTAGTCCAAATGAGCCTATGCCTATTGTTGATGTTAGGAGTCAGTATAATTTTCAGACTGTAGAAAAAAGAGGTTATATACAACTAGTTGGACTAATGTACAATTTGAAGGATATTAAAGATTATATACAAGAAATGCCAAGGGAAACTAGGCAAGCAGAAGGGATAAACATGATCATTCCGCAACCCAAAACTGCGAAATTAAGAAGTAGCCCAATGTACATGGGTCCGCGATCTTGGAATAATCGAAATGGGATTCAAAATGGTCTGAAATGGTCCTCATTGAAAAATTTCCTCAAACATTCGGAAATACCAATCATTCTGTAAGTACTGAGTGTAAGACAGAGAAGCTGTTACGAACCAAAAAAAAAAGGAAAGTAGCATAACTAGTGTGAGCATGATGCTCTCTTTAGAAGTAAACAAGGTACTCTAAGAAGATACACTTTAGGGAAGTTGAAAGAAATGTACTGTTTGTTCTTTTATCAATGTATGATTAGCGGATTAATTATGTAATTTGTTTTACTGGGCAAAAAAAATGTAGAAAATGTACGATGATGATAATAATTTAATCAAGATTAAAAGCTAAACTGAAGAAAGTAACTCATATTGTGTAGATAATATTGTTTAAATCTGTTTTCATGACGAATGAGACATATCACTGTGTGAGAATTCAGTCAATAAAATTTATTTAAAAAAAAAAAGTGGTCGAAATAAGGAAAAAAATTAGCTTGCCCCTCCGGGCAAGTTCCCTGACAAATCAGCTTGCCCGCCAAAATTTCAGGTTGCCCACCAACATAATGAGTAAAGTATAAAATAGTAAATAATAAGTATATAGTCATTAATACCACAAAATTACTGACTTTTTACTACCAAATTAAAATCGTTAGCAGGCGAAAAAAGGTCTTTAAAATACACAACAGCAAGCCCAAAAGTAGTTATTTTACATGGGTTTGATGATTATAAAGAATACCAAGAAATTAAAATGATAGACCTCTGATCAGGTTTCTAGTGCTGTTTTAGTGCATTCTACTAATTTTAGAGGGATGCACATAGAAAATTTCTGACTTTTTAAGGTCTTTAAAACCCCAAAATCACAAGAAAAAGTGTAACAGATTTGGATACTAACTCTTATTGGAGTTAGTATGAAAGCATATGTGTATTGGGGTTGTGGAGCGTTTCCATGGCTTTTGCAGTTAGGAGCAAGACCCTAGACAAGGCAGATGAAAAAAAAATTAAAAATTAATGACATTTGATGACATTTAATGATTTAATTTGATTTGATGAAATATTAATGACATTTGCGGTTTGGAGCATTTCAATGGCATTTTGCAGTTGGGAGCAAGACCCTAGACAAGATAGATGAAAACAAGAGAAAATTGAGTGCCACGGCACTCGTTATGAATGAGATTTCGATTATATAATTATAACAAGACAACACACTACTGCCCAATTGCTATAGTATCTTTCGATACTAGGAGGGTAGCCCAGCTGATTTGCCTAACTGCTATTTTCTTTTGCTTCTAATTTTTAGTATATAGTTCTTTTTTTGTATTTCTTTTTTTCATATTAATTTGTGGATCATGCGATTGTTGGGTGTTCCATTGGATTGCTCAGTTGAACCTGTGCTCCTACCTCTATCCCATCAATACCCTACAATATGAAAGTATAAGAAGTATGTAACATTTACAGCTAGACTGTAAACTAAATCACAAAACTAAATCACTTTGCTCATCTCATCTCACTAACCCTCATTGCCATGAATATGACTCCACATGGATGTTGTCATGGCAACCATCACTCACTTCCAAACCTGGCCTCCTCCACTCTGGGCCACAATCAGCAGGAGGCATATCACAGTGATGTTACACTTCAGTTACATAACTTATCTGATGATCATCTCAGATATTTCCTCTCACTGAAATCAGTTGACACAGATGTACAGATGACAGTCTACAGATCCAAAGATAAAGATCTTACAGGATGTAGCTTGTAAGATCACACTTGTAGGCCTGGCCTAGTAGGAATGCCTAGTAGCCTAGTACCCAACCCCCTGTCAATCACAGCCAGTCTGTACACCTCCCTCCCTGTCCTCCCTCCTCCCTCCCTGTCACTCACAGCAAACAGGCCAAGCCAATACACTCCTCCACTTAACAACACCAGCCAACACAGTCAAAACAGACCCATGTGGCCACTGACAGGCCACCCCTCCAATTTAGACTTAGCCAGGGGTGCAACACACAGGCTCCTGTATAAGTATACCTTTCCTATAGTGATACTAAAAGGAGGCTGCGCCCATTCAATCGAAATACAACTTAAAACAGAAAAGCACTCAGAGGCTACCCTCCTAATTATAAGTATGAGAATAATTTAATAATAGCATAAGTCTTAGAATAAGTTTATTAATGAGAAACGGAGAGAGAAAGGGGTGGGGGGTGGGGGGGGGGGGGGGGGGGAAGAAGAAAGTACCATATGACAACTCATAAAATATCCTCATTAAAATACTTGCATTCACCTTGAAGGTAAACATATACAACACTTATATACATGTATACATTTCATATATATAATACTTTTTATTCAAATAAGTTATACAGTTACATAAATGCGGAGTCAATAATCGAATAGGTTGAAACCCTCTGCTCATTCGCAGGTTTTCCTGATTGGCCTTAACTATCTTCTCCAGAAACTAATTTGATATTTTTTGATAAGAAACTTAATCTAAAACAATTTAACTAAGTAGATTCTTTCGTATAATACAATCACACGGTAGTTTCAATATTACTCAATGTTAAAAATTTGATTTTCTTAATATCCATTCCGTCAATTACAATGTCACATACAATTTTTGTTAAATTTCCAACTTGCGTTTGCTTCATTACTAGAATTTAGGTAGAAATTTCAGCATTCATTTAGACCATAGATCCAATTCTAAATTGCTTCATCATACTTTACAATTTGTTCAGTCTGTTTAGTTTAATATTACAAGTACCTCTCACTATGTGGAGTATTGCTTCGTCATATTTACAAATTGTTCAGCCTGTTTTGATTAATATTGAAGTATCTCCCGCTCAGTGGAGTTTATAAAATTTTGATTAAGTAACATTATATCCGATAAACAGCTTGTGTGGTTTTACATAATCCCAGGCTATAAACATTCATTGCTTGGATTACCCTTAAGTAATTATACAGTATACAGACCTTAAACAGTTCAAACACTTACACATTACATGTCAATATTGTTTGATGCCAGTACATACAGTGAAGTAGGCTAACATTCTAAATTTCAAGTCAGCATGTGAATATTAAGGAATTCTCCTAATGATGCTAAATAAATCCCACCAGAATACCTTAAAATAGCAAATATTTAGAGGAAAAAAATATTCGGGGGGGCAGCTATTGCCCTCCCCCCCCACTTTACCAGTGGTTTGACTATGGTAACGCAGTAGGCAGCCAATCACGGAAAGAGGAGGTGGAGAGGAGTAGGGGGAGGGACACTTGGCATAGGCGTTTACTTACATATGAAATAGTGTATGTGGTGGGGGGGGGGGGGGGGGGGGCATGCTGCCCCCCTAGCCCCCCCCCCCCCCAAATGCCAGAAACGTTGAGTTTGAGAAAAGGTATTACCTTATTTATTACCTTATTACTCCTGGATTTGGAGGTCGGAGCTCGGCGCGCAAGGAGATAAGGCCCACACTAAGGCCCGATAAGAGGAGATGAAAGGCGTGTGGGAAGTCAAAGTTAAATGTTCATTTATTGCAGTGAAATAAAATCCTGGAAACTCATACTTCTAACAGCATTCCTCGGCACCGTTAAATTAAATCTTAAAAAAAAAATCAGCCCCACAGCATTAATACTTTCTGCAATCTGAACTTTCTTCTCAACCTTGGGAACCCTGGATTTGTAACCTGATATGCCGGCGGACTCTTTCTCAGTAAATATAAAAAAAGCACATATGCTTTAATAATTACTTTTACAGACTTTTTCCTAACCTCAGGAAGCCTGTATATGACCACTTGACTTAAAATATTTATTGGATCGTCCAAGACGAATCCAAGAATTTCGACCAACCCCTCTCTATTTAGAAATGACACAAAATCATAGACTTGCACAAGTCTTAGAATTTTCTTTGTTTAAAAAACGAAAACTATCATGTTATGGTCACTCCCCCCTTGACTGAGGAATTCTAAGACAGTCCATGAATGGGGAGTCCCAGACCTGCAGTATAGGGCCCTACAAACAACACCAGTCTTAGGGACGAGGGCTAGTCTAACAAAATCATTAAAAGTCATTAACAACTGGACAACCCAGCACCTAGCTTGGGGAATCAAGCAGGGATACAAGTTCACAGATTATTGTCTGAATTCAGATACTTTGGAAAAACTGGAATTTGACAAATTTATACCTCAGTAAAGTAAATAGAAAACACATTATAAACGGTTGTACGACCCCTTTACTTTGTCTCAAACAAGTCATGAAAAATCATGAAAATTAGTCATTAAATACACCTGAATCTTGCTGTAATATTAACTTGCCCAGGCGGGCAAGCTGATGGCCAAAGCAACTTGCCCGCTGCGATTATTACTTGCCAAATGGCCCGGGCAAGCTGTTATTTCGAACACTGCTCTTTAAAAGAAAAAAAATGAACATAGGGCCAAAAATGTAACTGTCATTTATCAACATGTTTTTTTTTGTGACATAATAGAACCTTTGGGCTCCATTGAATAATAACTAAAGGGCAAAATCGCATGAGAAACGGCTTAGTGGACTAGGCCCTTAAGTTTGCTGGGAGTGGGAGACAGATTACTGGATTATCCAGCTGTTACATGATCAGCTGGCCTACCAGGCCGACACACCGCTAACTCACGATAATCCCAATCTTTAATAGGTCATAGTACCAAAACACACACAGCCGACTTCCCGAAATTGCAAAAATGAACATCAAAGTTAGTTTCAAAAGCCGTTGAAAATATTCATGAAATGCATTCATAAAGGTTAATTATGAGCTTTGGAAACCAAATACACTGAACTTTTCCAATTTTTAATTTCACCGGCAAAGTTTCTGCAACAGAAACGCATACTTGTCGAGCTTGAGTGTTCATGTGTGTAGGAGTGAATGCAACAATAGATTTGCATTAATTCACTGTCATTTCGTAATAGACAGTCGCTTAGCCTTTTGCCTAAGTCAAAATATAAATTTAAGCATATATTTTCTATAGATCTTACCTTCTTTTTGAGTATGAACATCGCGCCCAATTAAAACAGGATCTCCTGGTTTACTGGTGGTAAATTCCAGGGTACTCGTCATGGTAAGATAGTCAACTCTTAATCTCCACTGATTTTTTGTGTAAAAACTCCTATTCTCCTTTGACGCAGTATATAATATATTGATATATCTCTCAGATGTATATGCCAGGTATGCAATCGATGTCAATACCAGGGTTAATATGAAGTATATTGACTAGAAAAATGCATACACAGGTAGTAAGTAAGGTGTGTGTATGTATGAACACCTCTCTGGCTAGAGCAGACTGAGTCCGTCCTATGCATTAAACACGAGGACTGTGGGTGAAAGAGGTCCCACAGCAGGCAAACAGACACGATTCACTGGTCAAGCGTTACATAATATGATACAGGGTCTTTATTATACATGTACATGTACATTGCTGGGTCGTGGGCACAGGTGGAACGAGCTTGCATCATTGATGATGCTCTTATCTGTCCTTATCAATTATTTAGGGATTTTCTAGTTTGGGGGAGGTTTTTTTTGTTACCAAATTGAAAAAGAAAACTATCATTGCAAATTTAATCATTGAAATACAGGATGTACTTCGAGGATTTATGTTGGCCTGTTAAAATATAAATAAATGTACATCAATTATATATCTTATCACTATTACAATAGATTGATGATGGTATCCTGATCTTTCGTTATCGATATGTAGGTTTTCTGGCCGTGTCGAAACTGTTTGATTTGTGCCAAATTGGAATAAAATCTTTGCAATTTAATAATTGAAATACTGAAAAAAGAATATTAAAATACTGGATTCGCTTAAATGATTTGGGTCATGTTTCAGGAGAAAATAAAATAATTCGATGAATTTCATCCAGGGCATTCTGGAATCAAGTTTTAAAGTCTTTAAGATGACAGATATTCACAAAAGATCTGATCTGGCATTTTTCAAATGAGACTAATTCGTATTGATGTATTTTTATGACTGGCACCAAACATTGGGGAACTCTCTGCCAAAGTCATGAAATGGATAAGCTCCGGACATTGGACATTCAAGTATGGACCGGTGTGTTATACAGGTCCTATCACAAAGTCCATAAATAGAGGTATGCATGTATCTGAACTCAATCTAACCCCTAAGTGACCAGTGGCCGTTTGCTGTTCAGCTCGGCTTATACAATTAATCAGTTGTTTAGTAAATATGGTGGTAATTAATTTATGTTCATTACCATACGAAAGGTAAGAGTATTTATTATCATATTACACATATAATTATTTTCAATATTACATTTGTATATTATTATAATTAATATTGGGCAGAGAAGTACAATGTCTTGATAAGCAGGTGTTGACAAGCTGTCTCCCTTCGCAGGGCTTTCTAGAAATTTTCCCGGAAATATTTCATATTTTTTAAGAGTCATGCCGTAGCAAGTTGAATTAAAATTTAGATGTTTATGGGTTGCGAGTAAAAACCTTTAATTAGTGTTTTATTTTTCGAAGAACTTGCTGTGTTGATATACACAGAAATCTGTATTTTTTTAAATGTAAATGCTAATACTGCATGAAATTCGTACCAAAATTTAAACCTGGCTGATTATCCAGGAAAACTTAAAAAGAGTTATGAATATGATGGATGTTAGCGGAGATGGGAGAAACATTTCTCGGCAGGGAGGAGATATCATTGATCATAGACTACTGTGACAAGGTCAGTAGCTATCGATTGGAACCCTCTTCTTAACCCTTCAATGAACCTTCAGTCTTTCATCAAAATGATCGTCTTCTTCAATGGTTAGCTTCAGAAACTGATAAGACAATGGATGTCTTGTTAGTTGTAGGAGGGTTAAGGGGGGCCCTCGCCATGAATACATGAAGTCCAGCAACGAACAGTTACAGTACATACCTTAGTATATAGTCTATATTTAATATAAATCTTTATATGCTTACCTGATAAGCAGTAAGCCTAAGGTGAATTAAAATTGTATTTTCTTTAAAGGAATCAATTATAAATTATATGATATTTAAATACATTCTTGGAGGTCTAAGAAATCTGGGCAGCGTGTGATTAACATGATGACAGAGTTTGTGTGTCTTTGTAGTATGGTTCCAGCTGAATACTCTTAAATATGTTTCATTAATGCAGCCGAAAGGTATAGATGCCTGGATAATAGAAAATGAAATATGTATTGGCTTGTGGAGAGAACATGAGGGTGGGTTGAAAACCCTTTAACCCCCATCAAAGCGATACAGTTCTTACACAGGACCAATGGATTAACCTTCCTTCCTTCTCATACTTCAAAAACGCCGGAAAAATCAGGGTGGTACGTTATATTGACTGACTAAATGTGCAAGAAACAGACAGATGGTGGGTGGGGTGGCAAAGACTGAAAGAGAGAGAGACAGTCTGACTGACAAGTAGGAAGGTGAAGACCGGTGGGGAAATTATATTTTATGGTAATGAGTCATAGGCCAGTCTACCACGGGCTGGGAGTGACTGGCGGAGCACTGAGGGAACTAGATCTGTTCCAGATTCTACCATCCCGCATATATGTGTATGGTTGAGGTCACCCAAGATTTGCACAATCATTTCAAATTGATAACAGAATTGTGTAATTTATATTACCACAATATTTGAAAATCATCTTAAATTTTGTGGATATTTCGGAATGAACAAGATCTGATCTACATTTTAGTATCCTGCGTATCATAAATATATTTTTGTTTGTATATTATTAAAAATAGCTGTGGTCAGCCAAGATGCGTACGATTACTTAATGACAGCACTTTGTATGTATGTGTCATAACCAGAATAAATAAACGTATCCACTATCCATCCCACGTACCAATTTCATCAGCATCTCTCACCAGAGATAAATAATAAATAAAATAACCAGACAAAACTATGATCACGAATAAAACAATGGCCATCAATTAACAGGGAATGACAAGAGATCCTATACATCACATCTCCCGGTGCATATTAAAATCAGAAATATTATATTCCAATACCAAGCAGAAATATGCAAGACAAAGACTCGGAAAATTGTAGGTTAACTTTTTATGAGTGCGAGACAACACAAAACATAAAGCTGCTTATTTTCTCTGTATGTCTGTATACGTTAGACATACGTTCCATACCTGAGGCTTTTTTCTGCAATAGTACTACTAAATAGCATGGTATACATGGGTCGATTATACTTGAAAACCAAACCTACATTTCTTCCACTTTTCCTATTAGTATAGTTTAGCCCCATGGGAGGTAAATGATGGTTTCGCGTACAATAGAACATAAATGTTTATATTGTACAGGTTCCTCCTAATATTCCACCCACTCAACAAAGCTCTACTCTCAAATGTGCCAGTATAGAAAAAGGTAACCGGAATGTTGCTCATACAGATGGCCAACATGGTGCACAAGTATTCATTCTCTCATCATTTCAAAGGATGGAGACATAAGGGTCAGGCCAATAAAACGGTGCAATAATTATGATATCTACCAAACTCGAATAAAAAAAAAATCGAATAAAAGTGAAGGGTAAAGATAAGGGAGAGGATTGAAAAAAGTGGTTTGATAATATTGTGAGTGGCCTGATGGCATAATGCATCATTAAACCTATATAATTATTGTTATATCCCCTCTCATCTTAATTCATTCCACTTCCTTATAACATAAGCCAATGTTACCTCGCAAATAACTATTGCCAGGAATGCGGTGTGAGCTCTGATCCTCTATACGCACATGCTGGCTATATTGATATGCTTCCTCCAGATTAAATAAAACATTTTGAATTGAATTGAAAAATACTTTATTTGTCCGATGTTTTACAAGTGTGAGGTAGACAAATCGGTAACCAGGCTTCTGAATAAAATCCAGGTCTTCCAGCCTTACCCTAAATACATGAATAAAACATTTAAAAAAAAAAGTAACTTGAAGAATTCTTTTTTTAAGATTGCACTCAAGATACATCTAAGAGTATCCTGTTACTCTAAGGATACATATACAAGCTCGTTTACCACTTTGCGAATTTTAAAGATGAACTTAATGATAGGACTTTATTAGTATTTTCGGTAATGCGTGAACAAGAAATTATAAAATGTCGAAATAAAAACAGTTTTCACTATAACCATTGAAGTTTATTAGCTTACATTTACTGTACAGCATTAGTTGTACCTGAGACTAGTAGTATCCCCATTCATCCACTCTGTCTATATATAGCAACAATCCTAGATTATAACCACCCAAATCTAGCGGCCGAGAGCCAGGGGCTGTGGTTTCTCCCCACCTGACCTCCCTAAAGGAATGCCATCATGGCTAGGTAGATCTGGATCAGGGGGCAGCCGGTATAGGGAAACACCCTTCTATAACCCATACCCTTGATTGTACTCCCCACCTCCTCCCGCAATCCTATACTTCTACAGTGAGAGGGTCCCTCCAAACTAAGGGAAATCCTCTCTCTAAACTGAAAATGCCATTATAATCCCGTTAGGACGCCTACTCCAGGGCCAGAAAAGCCATTAACGCAGTAGGCCTCCAATCACTGACATACCATTCTTATCTGACTTGAGAGGCTAGGATTTATACTTCTACAGTAAAACTTATCTATTATGGATATCATTGAGACTGGGACCAAGTGTCAACAATAATGAGATGTCCGGACTATAAAGGGGCTGGTATAAAAGGAGTGGACTGTATAAGGATTGATACTTAACTGTCCATATTAAATAAAGGTCACTGGTGTGTGCGGATAAGAGAGGGGTCGGCAAATAGACGTCATACTGTACTACTACTTTAGCTAGTATTATCAACATTTCGAAGCAAGAGAAAACATTGCAAAAGATGTTATTCCCAGCATAATACCAAATAATATGAAATAAAGCAGTTTTCTTCTAGATTATACAGTTACCATCCTGAAATAATGTTCTTCGAAATCAATCCCACGTATTCGGACTCATAATTATTTGGATAGGATATAAAGATCAAATGACCTAAAATGCATTTCCATTAGACCAGTTATTTTTGATCTTCTAGATTTTATAGGTGGGTTCTCCATGTGATCTCTCTACCTAGAATAGTAGTCACTGGAGTCTGGAGATGGATCATGCTCTAATATATCAAACAGCCCTATACTATACTACTCGCTCTTCTGAGGCGATCCAGAGAGGGCAACAACCGGGGGCAGTCAGTGGAGGTGTATGTTTGATGGTTTTATCTCGGAGAGGTGCATACGTGTACTATGGAAGGTTGACTGGGAGCCGGCACCCACATGAGCATTAGTCATGGTGGGAGCCGTTGTAGGGACCAGGGCGTAAGACACATCATCTTAGTGGAGGACTGATGATGCAAGGAAATAGGAGATTTACTATGAAACCTACAATGAGATCATGTGCAATAATATAGTGGGCATGGTCTAGTGCTGACGTGTACTTGACGGGGATAAGAGAGATGAATGAATGAATGAATGAATGAATTCTGTTAAAACCATGCCTAATCTTTATACATATGACCCTCGTATTTGTTTATGACTCAAGCAATATCGTGTCTAGGTTGTCTTGTATTTCCTGGTTCTCATAAAAGTAACAATACCACTTCGATGATCTTTAGTAACAAAAAGCTATACTTTCTAAATATCTATACATCATGTGTTGAATTATTAACAACATACTCTCATGTCAAAATCCAAAATGTGGCTGGTTATTCCAGTCAATGACTATATAACATAATTTATGGTTACAGGTGGGGTAGCCTTCACAAATCTTTAAATCATGGGGGGAAAAAAAGTCTGCAGTCCAATTTTATGTTAAACCAAAATAGAATATTGACCTTTTATATTATTAAATCAGCGACCAGTAGCTTGATTTAAATCACGACAGTAACTTGTAAGATTGGCGAATATTTGGTCCAGAAATTTAGCCCGCTAGCTATAGGCCTCAGGATATTATTTTATTGTCTGTTTTTGTTCTTATTCTTTGAGACGGAAAGTCATGTGATTGCAGGTGGCGCTGCAAACCAGGGGTTGACTTTTGAGCGGTATTAGGTGCATGTTCCATAGAGTCCTATAGTAAACTTTTGCGATTTAATCCCCCGAAAAATATAGAAAACATTAATAAAATAAAAATCCCTTTCATTGACACCAAGTTTGATATTGTAAGTATCACATATGTTGAGAGCGAAACAATTTCTCATCGTTTTCATGTAGAAACAGGAGTGTAAACTTGGGGGTTTTAATATGGGACCCTATGGGGGCGGAGGTCTGTATGCAATCCCTGCCAATTTCGCTCACACTTTTACCCTTTCCTACGGACTTCATATCTAGTTGTAAATATCACCTTTCTTGGACAGAATGTGTTGAAATTAAAAGTTCTCTTGAAAGGGATATCGCTATTAAGATATATATAAAAGAAATTTTCTTGATAGGCAGCACAAAGAGTTGTAAAATCAAGAATTGATATTATGAGAACAGTACCCGTTGCAATGCTACCGCTAGCGGAACTCGCTTGCCGTCTTAAAGAATAGTTGTCGTTTTTCTCACTTTTAATGACTGCCCACCACCCTGCCCTGCTTCCCACACTCTCTCTTCCTTGTTAATGTTTGTGTGTAATACCTGCTCCCTACAGTAGTGGCCAACGCCACTACCGTGGGGAAGCAGGGAGGGAAGCATGAGCATGCATGGTAGTGGCCAGTGGTGCCGTGTGCAAAAGTTTGAATGGAATAGCCATAGGACCAAAATAAGTGCTGATCCTGATGTTTGTGTACCATAAACATATGTATTCCTCCAATCGAAAATGTAGCCTACGAATATAGCTTTTGATTAAGACTAAATAGGCTGCTGTACGTAGTGTTTAAGTGTGATAAGTGGACGATCCATATGACCTAGACATTACTGGGAAGGACCGAGATATCCTGCGACAGCTTCAATTTTTTAGTTCCGTGGGAATCCCCCTCTTCTCAGAGGGCGGGTCGGTCGCTGCTGGTCCAGAGTATTACCGCGAGATTAATTTGGGTGTGGTGTCTTAGGTTATGTACTTGTATTATATAAATATGGAATCTTTTTCTCATTTTCAATGCTGCCCACCACCCCACCCCACAGCTCCCGCTTCCCACCTACGCTTTTGTTTTGGTGTCTAATAATACACATGCCTGTGTGAGGCATGTGTACCGCCAGCAATAGTGGTGCCGTAGCGGCTTGTTTAGGAACTCAAATGCGGCAATGGCTGTCGATTCGAATCATAACACACCAATCGAAAGTGGTAAATGGGCTTATATCTTCTTTTCTAGACAATATTGTTCCAGTAATCACTAGCTAATATCGTTGCTTACTAATATACGGTAGTTCTCACACCTGAGAAAAAGCTGAATGAGCATTTATTTCGTGGGCAGAGACAGCAGCAATTCCCTTTTCTTCTACTATGTGCCTAGGACCGTGATAACGGGTACGACTGGTCTAATTTTAGTGAGTGGCCGGTGGCGGCTTTTTTGAAAAAAAAGCGGTGGTCGTGGGAGAGTCTAGGCCATGGTTTGGGGGGAAAAACCTGTTGCAGTTGTACGTTACCACCCCGTGCAACTGTGTCAATGGTACTCTGGGCCAATTGTTGCGTTTGCATTGTGTGACATCTGTGACAGCTATGCAGTCAATACCGACGGACTGTTGTCGGCGATTAACCCTCCCTTTCATTCTCATGCCCCTCCCATAGGCAAAGTGTTATTTCATAATGAATATCGACCAGCCTGTATACGATTGCATAAGAACATGCCCTCTAGAGGAAATCATGGAAATTGCTGAGCAATCGAGTTGATTATTAATGATCAATTGATGACGGAATGTAGTAACTTTTAATTACAAGTTCCTACTGCAAGGTCAATGAAAATGACGATTCATTTTAACGTACTGGATATAGTAAATAACAGCTAAATATCATGTCATTAATTTTGTCCTAACACACACAGACTAATTCATAACTTGTTTTCCAACTGAGTACGTAGTACAACTTGTCGTCTAATCTCATATAACTTTCACCTGTGGATTGGATAACTTGAATGAATGATTTTAGTGCCTAGAGGAGAGAGGAAACTAACACAGAATGTGTGATTTTATTATTAATTTATAGTGGATTTGCATGTTTTCTGTGGTTGTGGACAGCCACAGTGTCTGTGACTAATTCTTATGTTCCTGCCTGTAAGGCATACCGGTGTTTTTACATAGATTCCATCACCTTCTAGGCTTCTGTTCACGGCCAATGCACATGACCCTCGTAACTATTGCAGATTCATAAGCTCCTTATCGTAGCCTTTCAAAGTTTCATTTTTATAGGTATTTGATTATTGTTAAATATATCAATTTTTAAATGGGAAGGCTTAAATTAATTTTGATGTATATTATGGAAATTGTAATCAAGTGCAAAGACATCATGATCAACGTCTTTACATTAGTCTATTCGAAATCCACATTAGTTTTAATTTGGAGGGAATATTTTTCAATACGAATTCATCCAGTTAAACCAACATTTCAGCAATAATGCCAATATAATATTGTTGATGGGGTGTCAAGGCCAAGCTAAACAATGAACGGCCAGAATCTAACCTCTGTGCTTCTGGCCATGCACCTGACTTCTGACACAGAAAGGTGAATTGCAAGTCTATTCCCAGCTCCCGGCCCCAGCTGATTCGCAGCCCAACAATAGCTGTCAAACAAACAAAATACTAAAAACCAACCTGTTGAAGCAGCGGCTTTTTTAGCTGTATCCACGGGCGCTGCTGCAGCTTCGGGCTTAGATTCCTTGGCTGCTGAGGACGACGAAGAATCTGGTTTAGGAGTTGGTTCTGCAACTTTAGCAGGCTCAGGAGGGGAAGGGTCACCAAAATCTAGGAGAGGAGCTGTAGCAGCCTCGGTGGCACCAGTGGAAGCTGGCATGGCAGGTGCTGGGGTGCTGAAGAGGTCCTGTCCTGTTGTGGTGGTACTGCTCACAGAATCTTCCATCGTCCCGTGAGGTGCATCCAATTTTTCGAAGTCGTTGTCGAAGTTACTGCCCTCAGTACTGGTGATTGGTTGGTCCATTAGGTCTGTCATGGTGCTCAAGGTTTAATCCGAATGGTCGGCGCACGGTGTTGCTCTCGTAAGCTCGCGAAAAGGTCTGTGATGTGTTGCTGTTTGAATGAACTGTCAAGTCAGACTCAATATGGCCGGGGCGGTGACGTCATAGGTTCACGTTACGCATGCGTTCACAGATCAGACGAAACCATAATATTTTTAGATTTCTGTATTCCAGTTCAATTAATTTCCAAGATAACATCTACTGATACCTAAATTATGAAATATAACTAACGTTTTCTTCAAAATTTCGATCTGGATCGACAGGTACTCAAAGCAAATCTGATTGGCTAGGAATGAGGTCACTTCAGCGAACCAATCAAATTTCCGCAGGGGTGTATTCACTCGGCAACATGGCGGACAACCAGAAAATGTCAAACGGAGTCGGGGACACAATTACCCGGAAAAACGGATTTAAAAAGATGGAAAACGGACATCTAAAAGCAAACGGAACCGTAAAGGTATATTCTTTTGCTCCAGTTACTTTTTTAGAAATGATCACCGCTTGTATATCGTTTATTCACTTATGATATTCTCTGACTTGATCGATACTGTAAGGCACCATGGCATAGGCACTGAGGTATTTAGCGTGGTGGGGTAGGGCGGGTCACTCCCATCTCTCCGTTGAGGCATTGGCCGGCCAGTGACTGGGGCTTAGATAAGGGGTTGTGAGTAATTTCTCTGAACGTTTCTACTAGCGATAAAAGGCAGTGTCTTACTGTCAAGTTTCTAACATCATTGTTCGAAAATGGGTTGTAATAATCTCTCTGACACTGATGATTCTATTACTTAGCAGTACTTAGCTTAGGCTAGCCTAGCCCTAGGATCAGGTGAAGTGGTACTGGTAGGCCGCATTGTACAAGTCAAAACAAACTTGTTGACTGCGGTTACGAAAGCATGATTCAGACCTAATCCTTAGGTGTTTATGATCATGTTATGGCACAACTGAGTCGGCAACTAGGCCTACGTCTACATTATTTAATGTACTTCGTTAAACTAGAAGCTACTAGAGTTTTGAATACTTATTTAAGTTTATGATATATAATATATTATGATTCCACAATTATTGTCATACTGTACTGTAGTGTTCAATTCAATTCAATTCAAAAATTCTTTATTGCTGCTGTTACTACAAAGGTCGGTCAAATCTGTGATCGTCAGAAACAGGTCTTCCAGTGACTGCCGACTTGGGATTCTTGATTGAGGTTACAGAAAACATACTTAAAGCTAACAACCGTATTTATGATGAGGATAGGCAGAGAGAGCTAAGTCAAAGCCAAGACCCCTCGAGTATTGCTCTGAGCAATGACTGGATAAGCGTATTGATGATAAAGATGGGGTAATTCAAACAGAGAGAAAGACTGACATTTCTGGACGTAGTGACTGATTGACTAGGGTAAACAAATATATATGGTACATATATCATCGGCTAGCATCGTTATAAAACATTTTTGTCTATATACATCATTCGCTAGATATGAATAATGTCCATCTGAAGGACATAACAAGACAAAGTACATGAGATAGCAAAGATGGGGTTGAGCAGTGCATTATGCAGGGCAGCATATGTTGGCACTGATGTTGACATGTTGTGAACTGATGGATCAACATCTTTTCAGGATTTTTACTTGATATTAACAAGTTTTTTTCAAGTTTAGACTCGCGTTACTTGCATGTGGATAATGTTGTCCTAATCTGTAATTAGACACAAACATGTTGATGATAGGTTTGGGATATGCCTTGAAGAATTAGGGGGGGGGGGGGCTGAAATTAACAATGATTGGAACCAAACCGGTCAATATATATTAATTTCCAGTGACATATAATAGAGATATTATATAGCCTCATAATAACCCAAGATATTACCAACTTAATATATCTAGACCTAGAGTATAATTATAGATTGACTTCCTAGTGTAGGAACTGAAACGATCCTATAAAGCTTGCGAATATTTAATTGAAAACGTCAGGTAGGTATAATAGAGACATTTATTCTTCCTGGTGTACAGATTCAATTAATTGCGCGGCCAATAACACGTGAAACGTCTGTATAAATTAAAGCTTAAACATGCATGTGTATTCTAATTAAAAACTATTATTACATGTGTCATGGCAGCAGTTCCTAGAGGAAAGAGAAATCTCCATTCGTATCAATAGTAGTGTATTCTCTAAACGTGCTCATTTCTATTAACTCACGGATTCCCCCGGGATAAATCAAGTTTAACTAACGAGTTGATAGTACGAAAATGAATAATGCACGAATATATTATTCTATGCGACTGAAAACAACTAGTTAGTTAACTGTTTTATTATATATTATTTGTACATAATCTAAAACGGAACATTGTAAAGTCATATATAGGCACAGACATGGTAGTAGAATTTTTGCGGTAAATAAAAAGCATTGGTTGCCATGTCTTGTACACATTAATTATTAATCACTTGTGGTTTAATGTTTACAATTAAAACATAAGCTATTAATCTCACCCTTGGTACCTCCGTGTTGGACGTAGTTCACGAGTATAACTAAGTATCTCGGCTTCACACTTGACGATCTACTTAATTTCAAGTCGCATGTTCATAACACTCTAACATATCTTAGACATAGCTTTTTATTTAGCCCAAAATAAAATAATAGTTCAGGTTGAACGTTCATTCTGAAAGCTTCCAGCATTCCGGCTGTCAACACGTCCAAACAGTATTGAAAGTTTGTTATGACAGGCAATAGCACTATTCTAATCAAGGGCAATGCATATATTCAGATATGAACCGAATTAAGGAAACGTTTGAATGGAAATTCTTCCTGGCAGCCGTATGTTTAACATTATTACAGTTATAATGTGTCATACATGCGGATATGGAAACATAAGTGGGTTCCTTATCTTGGGTCTTATCAGCGTGAGAGCGTTATTCATGATTACAAGTGCTGATAACTTCCATATATAAATCGTTCCCCCCGTCGACTCTCAGCCCCTTGCGCAAAGTTGCAGCAGGATAGACAGGGTCCCCGTAAAAGGCCCGGACCCTGTTTATCTTCTGAGGCTAGAGGAGAGGGTACGGGGAACCGTGCACTGGGGAACCCGTCGAATAAGCAGGACCCATTACGTCACGTCATGCCTCGCTGGTCATGAGTGCTGTCCTCTCACTATCTCCCCCATCGGGCAGTGGCTCCCCTCACCCCTCAGCCATCTCCACCAGAGCTCACACTAATCGCCATAAAAAGGTAACCCTCAGTAGCTTTTACACCTTCCACTCTCCCCTCTCCTTCTGTGAACTTCTCTCTCTCTCTTTGTTCCTCCCTCTCTATCCCTACCTTTTACAAACTGTTACAAACCCCTCCTCCTCTTTCTCCTCCATCTCTCTTCCTTCTCCTGCCCCACCTCAACCTCCTTCTGGGGGAAGGGCGGAGTGAGGGGAGGAGTGAGTGACACCTGACGTCTTTCATTAGGCTTCTCACTGACAGCTACTGACTCTCCCATTGTCTTTTCTATCCACTCCCCTCTTTCGCATTTGGGTTAGATTTTCAGAAAATGTACAATTGGCAGCTCCACACATTTAGGAGATTCTGCTAAGTCTGGCTGAGAAATTATGAGTACCAGGTATATCTGAGTATATTTAGTATCGCATTGTTTTAGAGTATTAGTTCTGTTATATTAAACTGCAATTATGAATACCAGGTATATCTGAGTATATTTAGTATCGCATTGTTTTACAGTATCAGTTCTGTTATATTAAACTGCATTTTGAAGCTTATTTCTTTCTTAAATGTATTGTATTGTATATTGTTTATTTCCGAAAACAGTACATGATAAAAATATAAGATAATTTACCTCGGAAATGGGTCAGTCCTCTTCTATGGCAGCCATGGCTCTTCCAGAGGGTCCCTTATACTAGACTTTAAGTTACAATTTATGGTGAGTTATTGGAGAGGATTGGTGAAGGCGAATTGTACATTTTCTGAAATGCTGACCCATTTATATGATATAGACTTATGTGGGCACAAGTGGCGAAGCCGCTTGTAACCCTGTAACCCGTTGACTCAATATTTTAACCCAATATTTCTGGAGATGCCCTTAATCAAAACAGGTTCATGTTCTATTAAAGTGTGCCTTGATTTGTATGTAGCAAAAGGATATTGTTGTGCTTTCATTATTGTTTAACTGAAACTGTTCAACTCTACCCTGACATAAACAGGGCAAAACTAGCCTGCAAGGCTGACCCCGTCTCTGAAGCTGCGTCTGCCACTGTCTGAAACAGTTTGGTTTGGTAAATATTTATTGAATAATTCAAAGGTATCCGACAGATATCTCTGCATGTTTGCAACAGTTTTCCTGTGCTACAGCTACCCTAAAACAAAAAAGACAGGACATTGCAGGCGCACCTATGGATTGAACGAAATAAACACATTGAAACTAAAGTACATTTCAGACAATTAAATGCTTTATTAATCCTCCCTACATAATTCACAGAATCTTTGCTGTCCAGAATCAAGGCAACTCACTCATGCGTCATGGCTGCTAGTTCTATAGTGGTTCTCTTATGGGATCGTCACTACACGACGGACCTGACCAGTATTTTGTCTAGGCTAAGATTAAATCTTACTTAGGTAAATGATATATAGTACGTTATGACACCGTCTATATCTTGCTACCATGTCACTTAGGTAACTTTGTCTTTACTTTAGGGAGGTTCAGCAAGTAAGTCAAGATTTAGGGCGGGAAAACGTTCCAAACATGGAACACTTACCCGAGAGCTAGAGAGCTCCTTTTTGACCAGAAATGGAGGAATTTTGATCGAACAAGAGAAAATTTTCCATCAGATAGTAAGAATAATCAACAGAGACTATACTGGTACAAATATCTTATTGAAGATGGATAGCTGCTTTGATGAACAGAGAGTTAAAGATTTCAAGATGCAAGATACAAAGATCCAGCAGATCGAAGAGCGTGAGAGTGACGACGAACAATATTTCAACGCTCCCAAATCTCCGATATCAAAAACTGAAGGACTCGTAACAAGCACACAGATATCATCTGAACATAAGAACACTTTGAAACCTCCGCTATATGAGGACTCTTTTGACCAAGTAAGTCAAATTGAAAATAAGGGAATAATCACAACATTAGTTGAGGAATTGATCAGTACGGTTCAAAAGAATTTGATTGACAGCCAGGAGACACGCCCCGAGCCGTGCCCAAATCAGATTCCCCGCCAAACAAGCGCTGAGTCGTTAGCAACAGATCCAGGCACGCAGTGGCCCCTGGATAAGGTCAGTTCACGCAACAGTGATACGGCGGATTTCTGTAATGTTGATCTCCCATCAAGTCAGTTGACGCAGGTTGAAAGTAGCTCAAATAAGGAAGGATCAGATACTGATTTGGACACACAAGATAAACTCTTAGCACATCAAATCGAAATTATTACCAAGAAAGTAACTGAAAATGTCTTGAGAGAATTAGCGAAACATTTTGGGGTAAACAAAAATGCCCTTCCCGTAACTGACTCTATGGTAAGAATAAAAGAACTGGAAGCCGAAGTAAAGAGATTGAGTTTGACCGTAAAGCCAGAGTTGCCAAGAGGGCAAGCCATATTACAGTCACTAGAAAGGCGTATAAACCTATTCAGAGCCGAGATAGGTAGAGAAAGAGAGAGAATCAGCGAAGCAGCTGCAGTCGGGATTGAAGCCTTATCTTTTAGGAAAGATATAAAGGAGGTAGGAGATAGAGTAAAAGCTCTAGAAGACGAAAGAATTGCATTCAGCAATCTGCTCGACAACACCAAGCAAAAGTTAAATAGCCTAGACACGTCAGAGATCTTAAAACCACCAGAGGAAGAAAATTCTTACCTTGTCATTGAAGGTCTCCACGAAGCTTGGGTTAACAATCAAGGTGTAATACGCAGTGATATTAAAAAGAACCAGCAAATATATGAGTACAAAGAAGATTCCGACATAGTGGTTGCGACAATGATAAAATCGATCATACCTTCATTCAGATCAAGCTTGATTATAACAGCCTATAGAATAGGGAAAGCGAGAATCCACGATACGCGAGCCGTATATGTGGAACTAGAAACACCAGAAATGAAGAAGCAAATCGTAGCAAATGCAAAAAAAGTGAGAGCTGATAACTTCTATAAAAATGTGTGGCTAAACAAGATGAATAATTCCAATAATGACGGGAATTATGAGCTGCTGAAAAACTGCTATACTTTGCTCCGACTGGAAAATTTCCCAGCAGACCTAGTCTTAAATCACATCGTACTGGCCGGAAAATCTTTCACCGCTAATGATCTTCACTTGTTGCCTCAAAAGTGCCGACCAAGCGATGCAATGGCAACAAGAGTTGACGAAGACGGCCTAGGATTTAAAGGGGAACATTCTTTATGTTCTAATTTTTATCCCTCCTCATTTGTATTTAAGGGGAAACCATATTCATCAGCCAAACACTGCTATCAATTGCAGAAGGCCCTCTACGCGGGTAACACGAGCCTAGCCGAGCACCTACGGCGCGTAGCAAGTCCGGTGACAGTGAAAAGGCTGGGTGAGAAAATTGAGTGCGGCGAAGAATGGAAGTTACAGGCGGAATTTCTCCTTGAGGAGATTGTGATGGCTAAATTTAGGCAGAATCCAAGAATTAGGAAAGTTCTTTTAGAAGAGCAGACGGCGAGTAAATATTACGAGATTACGACATCAACACAGTGGGGTACTGGTTTCCGGTACCCCACTGTGAAGGTCAAGGACAGGAAACGAGAATCTCTCTGTTCAAAACACTTCAAAGGCCAAAACAAATTTGGGATCATCCTAACGAAAGTCAAAAGCAGGCTATTAGTTGAGTACAAGAAATGAAGGATTTCACACCAGGAGCCAAAGTAATCTCATAAACTATTATTGAACTGTTCTACATTCAATGTCATTTCAGAAAATGGAGAGACTTGACCTATTAGTGATTGCAGATTCACGAGGTAGGGGTGTCGAAACACTACTAAATCAGAAGCTTCCTACAAGTAGGTTGAGATTAATTTCAATTGGGGGACTGAAACTCCAAAATGTTGTTAGAGTTGCGACAAATACCATCAGAATAAAACGGCCAAAATGTGTTATAATCATGGCCGGTATCTGTAATATCACGCAGAGAGATAAAGGACTGTCACACAAACAAATTTCGCTACAACATCCATCTCTAGCTGAATTTGAGGATGAAATGCATCAAATCATTCCACATATAAAAGATGAAATTTATGAATTAGTGCCAATCCAGATGGAAAAACCAAAAGTCCTATTTGCCACTACCATGGGACCAGAGGGTTAGTGGCCCCAGATAACAACAAAGTCAAAGAACTCTTAAATGAACTAGAATATTATAGTGTTTGGCGGATAATGAAACTTTAGGCTATTTTAAAAGGCACCGCCGACCGCCGACCGCCGACCGCCACCCACCGCCACAACACATCACCCATGTTGCCGGCCCCATGGCCGTCTACATGGGACGCCGAGTAACGTTTAGAAGGGGTGATCCCATTGGCTGAGAGCCTAGCTGAAGGTTGATGTAACGCGCCCTGTGATTGGTCGATTTTTTCCCCGGAGCATACCGAAGATGCGATGCCGAGTGTTACCGAAGATGCCATGCGGCCGTACGCAGGGTAAAATATCTGTTCATGCTTTAGCATAGGGGTCGGGGACTCGGTTATTTCTCACGTATTATACCAGAAAGACCTTGTTGTATTGGAGGCATTCTAAGTCTATACATTTTCCCTAGGCCTGGAGACATTGTTTGGGTCGATTGGAAGTCGGGAAGTAGCAGTTTCACACGATCGATGCAGAGTCGAGTATAAAGCTGGCAGTTCTAGATAAAGGGGGCGTGGTTAAAATCTTAAGCGGTATGACCTATATAGGCCATAAATATGGCCACTTTTGACGCCAAGTCGTCTAGACATTGATAAATATAATTCTCATCTATCAATAATTGCCAGATCAAAAGTGCCATTTACACCAGGGCTAGATGTAAGTAGCCAGAAGCAAATCAACCAGTCAGTTACATCATTCAATAGTATAATAAAAGACATTAATTCTGCAAATGATGTCCCAACTCCTTTTGTAGGGGAACTTATTCATAGGAATAAACCCAGAAGAAAAAATCCAGTGACGGGAGAGCCTAAAATCACAAACTTCTACCGACTACTAGGAGACGACGGGTGTCATCTATCTGACTATCTGAGAGGAAGGACTGCAGACCAAATCATCAAAGCATATCAGAAAACTGACTTTTCAACATAAAATCAAGTCGTCAGGCCTCTCACTTCTACTCAATGTCTCCCCAAGGTATAGCGTTTTGATAATGCTCGTCCGAGGGGTTTCATGCGAGTGAGGTAAGAAAATAACAATCGTATAAAGACAAGAACTATTCTATTACCTACCTCTGCAGATAGTCCCATATGAAGAATCACAAAAAACCTCTATAATATTATCATCACTTGAAGACAATGACAATATATAACAATTTATAACGATACCGTTTATGGACTCCTTAGGAGATTTAACCACGATCAATACCAATCTAATCATATCATGCAAGTTATTGAAGAAGAAGAATAATATATTTTTAATAATATATTTTTAAAAATACATATGAGTATGGTAATATCTGAATACTGATTAACTTTGGAGGAGTTCTCAAAATTATTGAATAGAACTTGATGCTACAGGCAATTAAATTAGGCAAAGGCACTCAAAGCAAGATAAAGAAAGGAAATACCTTATCTAAAAGTTAAGTTATAAAATCTGATTGTATAGAATAAGTAGTCAATGACCCATATGAATCTCACTGGTAAATTAAGTAGATTTATTCGCGAAAATATTACTGATTTTGTTCACTGGAGGCACATGAGTTATTGGTTGAAGTGGAGGAAAATGTGTATGTAAGCATAACGTGTTATGTTATATAAAAGTTAAATATGAGATACTTCTCTCCTTATCTCACTTCAAGATACATACGAATCAAATAATCTAATAATGATTGAATTTATAGGAACATTACTTGAAACTGTAAACAGTAAATGAAATATGAGATGAAATTAAATCGGGGAATACCCTTTGAAGGGTTAATCTCCAGGTTCGGAATAGGTCCACAAAACTTGTACATAGTGTATTAACTCACACTAGGATTTAATTCAAATTAAGGCAAAATTGTTCGGCCTTAAGCGTATAGCTAAAAACTATTTAGCCAAGAATTGGTAATCATAGCAAGTGAAAACTGTTCATCAATTTATGCCTTTGTAAATTTGCAAATATGAAAATGCAAATTCAAAAATCTCTGTGATTAAGTTTTTACTTAACCTACTAGTCAACGTACGCCAGATACTCAGAAGATCATGGAAATAGTGTTTTGATAATGCTCAATCCAATCAACCTGGGTGTCTGGAGTACAATGATGGTATATTTTAAGAGAATCATAACCTTCAAGAATATGTCACGAAGGTTCTCTCGCAGGAAATATTCCTCGTATTTCTGGTCGCATTTAACCTATAATACGCAGATAGGTATTTCGAGTACAGGTTTTTAGGAGGAAAGATACAGTAGTTGGAAATCCGCAATTATGTATTATAGTTCAGTTAATGCGAATATTCCTTCCAATGTATTCATTGTTCTCACCGAAAGCATACGATTGATGTTAACTAGGTATGCAAATTTTGTATATACAATCATAACTAGATGTACGAATCACCTCATTCAGAAATCTAAACTCTGGCCACTGAAAAAGAAGTTGAATGTCAGAAAGTAATACTTGTAAAGAAATTTGTGAGTTGGACGTTCAATTTAAGAAAGGTCTAAAATTGGCATCATGGAACTTGAGAAGCCTCCCACCAAAACTGATGCAACTAAAAACGTTTCTAAATAATACTAACATGGACATAATCTCAATACAAGAAACATGGCTACACAAAGAAATCTATGACAGCCAGCTTAGCATTGAGGGTTACCAAATGGTAAGGTTAGATAGATCTGTAAAAAAGAGAGGTGCAGTATTTATTCTCAATACAAATATAAATTGGTGTAGCTGCACCTGTATGTATGGTGGCGGGAATCGCCCTGGTTACGACATAGTTTACCTGCTACATGAGACCCCACGGGACTGGTCACTCTCAACTGACCACTCGGACAGAGCACTTGATATGACTTGATCAAGGCTACAGGTTTCTAAAAAATCTCGTAGGAGATTACTTGGCTACATGCTAAAGAACTGCACCGGGTGCGGACGTAGACACCTTTATCCGTTTGGTGGTTCGTGTAAGGGCAAAATGACTTCTGTTTTGCCGGGAGTGGATAGAGCTGATGAATCTTACCTTCAGAAGCTTGAGGACGCATACACAAATTCGGTGAAAGAGCAGGACGATCTTGAGAGGAAGGTACAGTCTCTCCGTGATTCTGGTGTCAAGAAAGAGCCTGGTTCACATTCCGATGGGGCTACTGGTACTAAAGATCCTGTTTTGTCCATGTTGGATAGTATTTCCAAGCGCCTGGAGAAGTTGGAAACTGGCGGTGGTTCCTCAGGCAGCGGCGGCGGCGGCTCCTCGTCAGGTGCCGGTGGTGGGTCGGCCTCGGATCTTACGAATGTCCAGCTTACTACTGCTTTGTCCAAGCTTGCTGGCACGGACAACATCAAAGGTAACAAATTGCGTCCAGAATTGTATTCTATTGCTGATTTGAAGAAGCCGGACCACTCGAAACTGGATTTTGTTAGCCTTGTTGACGGCATGACGAAGGTCTTGGTACATTTGGGCGACACTAGTGATGACCGTAGAGACTCTTACATTGCTCACCTTTCTTTCACTACTGAGATGCATAATACTCGTAAATTTGCTGAGAAGGGTGCTATTATGTATGATAAATATGTTGTGGACCGGGTGGTTGACGGTAAATGCACTGATTTCGATCCTCTCAGCCACAGCTTGGGTGTATCCATTTGTTTTGCTTCGAATGTGGGCTCGCTTCCGGAAGAAGACAAGGGAGGTCTCAATAAGAAGAATAAGAATAAGGCTCGCAAGGATTCTCAAGTTCCAAATGACTTTCCCGATGAGTTTTGTTACTATTACAATTATCGTTCATGTACCAATGCAAAATGCCCTAAACCTCATGTTTGTAGGAAATGTAACGGTAAACATCGTGCTCAGGGTTGTTCTGAGTCTGTTATTAAAAACAAATGATCCCTTGCGGCTCAGGTCTCGCGTAAGTCCACGTTGTGTGGCGAGAGTTTATGCAAAAATGGCGGACCTGAGCTTCCTGTTTGTAGTTTTGTGCCTAACGATTGTGAGATTTATCCCGATTGTGCCGACCATAATGGTCAAAGTGCTATTTTGGAGGTATGTAATGATTCTAATTGTGATTCTGCTACTTCTGATGTATCGTTTGACTATGTTTTTGTATATACAATCATAACTAGATGTACGAATCACCTCATTCAGAAATCTAAACTCTGGCCACTGAAAAAGAAGTTGAATGTCAGAAAGTAATACTTGTAAAGAAATTTGTGAGTTGGACGTTCAATTTAAGAAAGGTCTAAAATTGGCATCATGGAACTTGAGAAGCCTCCCACCAAAACTGATGCAACTAAAAACGTTTCTAAATAATACTAACATGGACATAATCTCAATACAAGAAACATGGCTACACAAAGAAATCTATGACAGCCAGCTTAGCATTGAGGGTTACCAAATGGTAAGGTTAGATAGATCTGTAAAAAAGAGAGGAGGTGGCCTTATTACATACATTAAGAAAAACTATGTCATAAATGATGCAGCATATAAAGAACTTAGTATTTCGAATAGAAATCTTGAAGCTCAAGTTATTGAGTGCAGAAAAGGGCAAGCAAAGAAAATTGTCATCGTAAATGTCTATAGGCCTCCTCAAGCCGTTTTAGCAGAAACAATCAGTACCTTATCCAATATACTAAATAAACTGCATTTAAATAAGGAAATTTTCCTGGTGGGAGATTTCAACATTAGTCATAATGATAAAAACTTAAGACTTCATAAAACAGCACGGCCTGACTTCAACCATAAAAGTACCGACTAGGGTGAGTCAAAAATCCTCATCAACCATAGATCAAATTTTTACGAACTCAAAGACAATAACTTTAGCTGGAACTATTAACAATAATACCAGTGACCATTTCCCAGTATTTATAATCAAAAAGAAGGACAGGAACAAATATGTAAGAAGTACTTTCACCTCTAGGCAATGGAAAACACTTGACATTAAAATTCTTAGAGAAATTCTAAGAGATAGGGACTGGACAGAGTTTTACGAATCTATAGATGTTAACTATTGCTGGGAATTTATGTTGTCAAAAATTGAGTTCTTCTTAAACAGAATGTGCCCAATGAAAACTTACAAGAATATGAAAGAAAGGCCCTGTTGGTTTACTCCTCTTATAAATGTATTATCGCGGGAAAGAGACAAAGCTTTTAAGAAAGCAAGGGAAACAAGAAGTGTAGAAGATTGGAACAAAGCTAAAATACTGACAAATCAAGTAAATGCTAATATACAGAAGCTTAAGAGCGACCATTTGAGAACTGAGCTGATGAAAAATCCCAAAGATTGTAAACACTTCTGGGACACAATAAGACCATTTTTTACACCTGATAAAGTAAAAGAGAAGCAGAATATAAATTTACTTGATGATGAAAATAATTTGAAGGCAGGTGCTGAAGCGGCGGAACTCCTAAATAAGTTCTTCGCAAATATTAATGATAATTTGGCGAAAGAGATACAACCTCTTTCTGACCAAGAACTCAGTTTACTTCCAATTATTGATGATGTTGATAATGACTCTCTCGAGAGTAGTAATGATCGCACTATTGTTAATATTTTAAGCGGTGATGCAAATACATTGAATCAAGACGTTAGGATTGTCCATAATAACTCTATACCTGTTTCTCCATGTTTCTCTTTTGAGGAGTTCAATGAGGTTGAGATATCTGATTATATTAAGAAATCAAATGTGAATAAGTCCTTGGGAATCCCCCTTGTCCCAACAAAAATATTGAAACCTTGTCTTTTAACACTAGTGTCACAATTCACATACATCTGCAATTTGACTATAACTCAGAAGGAAGTACCGAATGATTTTAAATCAGCCACTATAGTACCTTTATTTAAAAAAGGGTCGAAAAATGACCCCTCAAACTACAGACCTATAAGCTTGATTAAATACCCAGCTAAAATTTTAGAAAAAGCCATTCACAATCAACTCTACTCTTATCTAGAAATCCAAAATTTACTTTTTAAACACCAATACGGGTTTAGAAAAGGGCATTCGGTGAGCCAAGCACACCATAAACTCTTTCACCATATTTACAAAAATAATAATGAAAAAGAGAAAACTGTTTTGGCCTTTTTGGATTTCAAAAAGGCCTTTGATACGGTCGACCATTCCATCTTAATAGAAAAATTAAAAACCTTCAACTTACACGAAAATACTTTGGCTTGGTTCACTGATTACCTCAGTAATAGATTTCAAAGAGTGAGCATAAACAATAAAACCTCTGAACTATTAAGGGTGACAAGAGGGGTTCCCCAGGGTACAGGACTAGGGCCGTTATTATTTCTTTTGTATATTAATGATTTAAGTGAAGTGGTGTCAAAGGTGCAAGTTCAGCATTTTGCTGATGACACTGTGTTGTATACGTCTAGACAAACTAGACAGGAAGCTAACGAGGATTTGCAATCTGACCTGGTTGACTTGTGGTGTAGGAAAAATAAAATCTCCATTAATATCTCGAAAAGCAACATACTTGAAATACTCCCCAAAAAGGCAAATGATACTTATAATGCATTTTCCTTTAAACTAGGAAATCAAATCATGAATTATACTGATACATACACTTACTTAGGATTAACTATTGACAAGGCACTGAATTTTAAGGATCACTTAAGCCAAAAAATTGCTCAGGCATCCAAGAGACTTGGAGCAGTAAAGAGAATCCAAAGATCATTAAAACCACAAGACATCTTAACTCTCTATAAGGTGGCTGTAAGGCCTCTTTTTGACTATGGAGACTTTGTTTATATGGGAGCACCAAAGTATCTTCTTGATAAGCTTCAGGTTTTACAAAATTCCTTTGTTAGAGTTGCATTTGGTTTAAATAGAAGAATAAATGTAATTGAGTTACAACAAACCAATGACATTCAAATCTTAACTGATAGAAGAGAACAACACATTCTTGAAATAGCATACGACTTAGTGCAAAAGCACCTTTTTATTGATGATAGAAACCTAAACCTCAGATCCCACACAAGAGGGACAAAAATGATAGTACCTCTACCACGCACAGAGAAGATTATTACCACTTTCTTGGAATAATTTACCCAAAGAGGGGAAAGATTGTAATTCTAAAGAAGAGTTTAAACTCTTTTTAGAAAGAAAAGATGGCCCTGATAACGGAGATAAAGGAGATACTGGATTGTAAAGGAATTGATGAAGAGTATTGAGTAAAAAGACGAAATATTAAGAAAATCAGTATCTGTTTATTGAACAAATAATAAGCACTGTATAGTGAATATTCATATTTTTAATTCAATTAAATTGAGTGTACATTTTATTATATAACTTCAAGTAGCGAATACATTTCCTATAATACCGTTAGTAAAATCAATGTAAATTTCTGAGGTCTATGAAATAGGAACCTGGTCAAAACCAGCATGTAAATGTAAATATACTGCCACTCTTAAATATAAATATCGATTTTGACATTCTCCTCCCGAAGAATGTTGCTGATGATGTCTAAATAAAATTGTTAATTTTACTGTTACCGCAAACTCCAGATTATGCTCTGGATTGTATTGTATTGATTGAATAATTGTATGTCTTTTAATGTAAGCTTTTGAAGCTCAAATCACCAAATAACCGCAAGCATAACGTATTATTAAATCCACCCTTGCTATGGGATACCTTTAAGAGCTGCGGGACTTTTATGTTTCTCAGAAGGAGCTAAAGAGAAGGCTGTGTATAGCTTCTCCCCTTTTTCCTTGACAATGTAAATGTTTGAATGGAAATAAAAGTAATACATACACATACATACAAGTCTAACATAAACGTACCCGTATCTCTGATATACAAAGATATGCTAAAATGAAGAAAGATGTTCCGCAAAACTTGGCGGGAAAACATAACATAACATATCAAACATAATATTTCATCTCACAATTTAACTTTCATGCATAAAAATTCGATGTAATTCACAAAAACGATACGGATACGGTCACGTAATTGAGATGGGTTTGCTTGCGGAACCCCCCTTGTGTCAGTGGTGTTTTCATTAGTATAATATATTGTCTGTATCGAGATCCCTGAATACAATTTAATTACACTAGCCTAGATATCGCGAACTCCACTGAGCTTGGAGCCATAGTGTATTTGATAGATAGAACTCGATATCTTTATAAACAAAGTCAACTGCATAAATCTTTTTTACATGGAATCTTTTACCTTTTTTATTCAGCATTATTTATACAGCATGACGTAGTTGTTTGTCAAGACGAATGCTAACGGGATATACCATGTTATTCTTGCCTGGCGCTCTTTCTAACTAATCTAGTTACATTTTTAAAAATAGAGGATAAAACTGTGAACCATCAATCTCGACTTTTTGTTAAAAACCATATTTTTATTCAGGTATTTAATAACAATTTGAAGTCCAAGGTTGTTTCCCTTAATTGTGCCCTGTGTAATAATGGATACCTGTCTTATATACCCGACCAGCCCTGTCCCCATGACCCATGGCTACGACATGGTTACAATACATTTGGTATATAAATTCGATACATATAAACAAACAAGGTATAGCTAAATCCAATAGAAACATGTTCAGATCATGTTTCTTCTGCCAAAGATTAGCTCTGGTTGCTACCCTTAGTCGGGTAAGCAACCCTACAAGCTTTTACACAAGAATTAGCCTAACCCAGCGCTAAGCCTCTGGGTAAAACATGTACACACATATGCTTCCTATACCCTGTTCAAATAATTCTTAAATATCAGATAGGTTATGATAAAACTATTAACATTGTTTTATCACCTGCAATACATTTTCTACACGTTTCACGAGGTATTGAAAAGTAAATTTAAGTAAAACCAACTAGAGTCTATACGGGAATCCCTATAGACTCTCGTTGGTAACACTCAGAGATCTCGATGTTATCGTAGGAAAATAGAAAATGGATTTTGGAATACATAAATCCCAAGTGCTATGTGAAAGATCGCCTAGATTGTATGACTACGGTGTCTTAATCTCCTCTGATTCTGGTTGCGCAGGTGCATATCCCTCCTGTCAAACCAAATAAGATTGATAATGTGTCCATGGTGACACTTTAGCCACTTAGACCCAGTAGGCGTGATTAGCCAGGAAGGTGGAATGTGGCTGAGCATGGTCTGTGTATATCTTAGTTCATATCACGTGTCCTGTCACGGTTCAATTGACATCATCCTCGATATTTATGCCACACATTTTTCTCCGTATTTAATTGGAAAAACAAACTTTGTTTATGTCATTGGACACTGTGGTAAACTTGAAAGAAAGCTGTTTACGGCTGAAGTCGTCCGAAAATGTACAATTCGCTTTCAACTATCCTCCCAAATAACCCAAAATCAAATACAAGTATGAGGTCCAAAACACAGCTCTACTGACTACATAAGGAAGCGATGCTTTAAATCAACGCAATACCAAATATATTGAGATATACCTAGTATTTAAGATTTTTCACCCTAATTTAGCAGAATATATGAAATGAAATTTATGAGGAAGATCATCAAAATATTCAATTTCATTATCAATTTTAAAAGATGATTTTATTTTAATTAAACCACTATGAAATGATACTGAATTTTGAATGTTAGATTCTGTTGTATATTCCAACATGATGTAGTATTATTGGAAAATTTCTCATTTCTTTTGTTCGTGGTGATTCCAATCCCCAGATGCTTCGAAGAGGTCTTGGAAACATTTTTTTTTTTAAATTCATCTAATTCACATTTGAAGTGACATAAAGCTTTCAAGTAAGACCGCCCCCAATCCCACCCCTCTCTGGAAATCCAAAACCTTTCTCAGAAGGAGTTTGCTACTACGTAATTCCCATGTAATGTGTCCTGCTGACATTATACCTTTGCACATCATCAGAGGAAGAGCGCTGATAAAGTATCGATTTATTTTTGTATGAAGGACATACCATGCTGCCTAGTACAGCACAAAAGGTTAGGAAAATATTCTATTAATAAAGTAGACAAAGTCTATCTAATCTATTCAGATGGATCCTTTTGTGTTGTTGAACCATTGTTTCAAGGTCGGCAGTGTTTGGTGAGCATCAATTCTAGGTTCAAGGAATTACGGTTTTACCCAGGGAGATGATATCACTAGGATATAGCGTATGTGCATCCTTGATTTGTTGTAGATTTTAGTTTATGTTGGGGATTATTTAGATCTTTGTTTCATAGAAATATTATTTTGATTTTGAAAACTTAGTAGCAGTGAGTGTTTAAAACAAGCGCCAATGACCCTGGAAAGTTCATTGTATTTACCCTTTCCTGTGAAGGTCCTTTTGACTGATTCAGCAATGTTTTGTTTATTAAGTACATATATACATGTATCTTTTTCAGTTAGTCTGGAAAAGGAATCAATCCATTTAATCAGTTTATCAACACTCAACTTCTCTTTAAATGTTTTCTTTTACGATTTTACTTGACAGAAATCAATGCCTTAATTATAAACCGTCTGTATAATCCCAACTATGTTCCATACTTGTTCTTGTAAGGGACTACCTTTTAGTACTTCATTATTTCTTCCTTTTTTATATTCGGGGGATGATTCTACAATAATATAATATATATGTATCGGATTAATCACTTATATAATAGGCCTCTTGACTACCCCTGGTCGCCTTTCATTAGTTTACTCTTACATGATTTTCTAATTTCTCTTATTAATTTATGACTGAATTTGAGTGACGATGTATGTGTATGTAACTTCAAAGCTCCCACTGGAAAAACTGACATACATTTTAGAAGTAGATTCCCTTTTGTTCATGTACACATTCTGTATTGCAGTGATTAGAGTTACATCAGAATGTCAATTAACTCGAAGTAATAAACATCAATGTAACAAAAGGGAAATACCTCTCAGTTCTCTGATTGCTAGCATCATCAAATGTCTCTGCAATGCAATACAAAAATATAAAAAAAAAATGAATTTTATTTTGCAGCACTCTTCACAAAATGGACATATGCCAAATGGCAAGACACCAGACGGGTTACATAAGCGACCCTCCATGTTTGAATCGTTCGAGGAGACACCTCTCTTCATTGCTGTGTTAACCTACCTGGGATATGGCATTCTTATCATCTTTGGACACATCAGGGACTGTCTCAGAAACTGGGGCATTGAAAAGGTCCCCATGGCTGCCGAGCCACTCAAAGAGGTAAGGACCATAGTGATAGAATGTAAAATTGGGGACCATCTCACGAAATCTGTAGTAAATAAACAAGAGAGTTGTGTTGGCTGTCGAGCTGCTAGGAAAAAAGTCCATGAGTTCGTTTGTTAGGTTCATCTCCAAGAGGACGATACTTTAATTTAATGTCTAAACTCTACAACAAGCTAAGAGAATCCTAAGGCTTTATGAATATGAACAAACAATTGGTAATTACAGATATTTACTAAACGATTTTAAGTCGAACCAACAGCAGGAATATGTCGTATTACATGTCATGGGTTATGTCAGCGCTCAATGACTCACCAAGATGTAAAATTGGTCGAATAAGCTAATTAGTACTTACTGGGAGAATTTAGTTCATATTTCACTGGGTCTATACATTTGAAAGCAGGAGTGGACTTGCGCTGACGCCATTTTGCATAAGGGATCATTGGATCCGAGGTCCCATTGCAGTAGCAAAAATCGTCATGCATGATTTGGCAGACTGTATAGACCCCAAACCATCCCATATAGAATCCGTTTATGCGCTCTTTCGAATGCAAGTTGCCTATTAAATACTTAAATCTGGACCATTCGTACTTGCTCCAAATTGTATCCGATCATTCTACCTATCGAGTATTACCAGTTTCGCAACAAAAGTATCTGCAAATCAGTTGTTCAATAGGTGAAAGCACTTTCCAAGGACAACCAGGCATTAAGTTCGATTTTTGTGATTCTGTTGTCATTACAACTATTGATATCAACTTGTTCTATCCCTGAGCAAACTATGCTTTATTAGCCAGTTAAAATTGGTTCTGAACGATTCTATATAAATAAAGACTCGAGCATTTATAACGATTTTAAATTACTGAACCTCTTAGTTTACTCTATGAAACAGAAAAGAACTCCAGACCAGTCATCTCCCCGAGACTGTATTTGCCCTCAGCCCTTAGACATGGATAGGGTTCAATTTGTATTATCCTTGTATCATTTCTGTCATTGGTTTCAACCCAGACAAGTCCTAATCTAAATATGCCTTTTCATTAGTCATGTATTTTTTTTATAAATTCCAGGATGATTCTATATGGTTTAAGTCTCAGGTTTTTATAGAAACCCAAAAGCATTTTCCAGATCTACACAGTCGAAATAAAAAGCAGCCTGGTTTGATTTTACTGCTGTGTCTGGTTTATATATTGGCAGTTGGTAACATCCTAGAAAGTTCTATATAATTCTGACCTCCAATATTTTATTGAAAAGCTTAAATTTGTGAACCATAACATGGTACAATAGAATAGAACCTCGGGGCAACTTTTATTTGCCCCCAGCTATAGACAGGGTTCATTCTTTATGAAAGTTTAACATGTCGGCCAATGGTTTCTGACTTAGTGCTTGTCCAACTATTCTTTTCTTAAGCTACGTAATTTTGTTAAAATTCTCGGCGATTCTAGAGGATTTAAACCTCGAGTTTTCATAGAACCTCAGGTCAGTCGTCTTCTTTGTGTAGTGTTGTAGTTTTATGGGCATCGTTATAGTTCCACTTCAGTGCCGATTAGGGTCTACTCTTAGTCTAAGAACATTATTGTTCCTGTTCAACACATGACCCCTACCTTAGGTGAATTTGGTCATGCGGAAAAGATATACATTTATATGTGTACTAGATATGTGTGACCTGCAACGCGACAGAGGATGCTCCTGGGGAAAGGAAATGTAAATTAAAATGCTCAAAATTATATTCAAACTAAATTCTTTAATCAATTTTGTACTCCAGTTCACAAATAAATGCAGACAGTACATATTGATTTTCATAGCTAATGTCCCACAACACACCAATACCATAGAAACCAGTCAAATGTCGGTCTGAGATGTCAATCCGGGCCATGACCACACCCCTGGCAACACAAACAGTTGCTAAGGGAGTTCAGGTGGAATGTTCCATCGTGAGGTTCCCTCCTCAGTTGTGATAGCAGGTGGAATGTTCCATCGTGAGGTTCCCTCCTCAGTTGTGATAATACTGTCAGGACAGTCACACTTTCAACCAACTTTTACTCCTGTTATTTATTGGGCCGTGGCACTGATTTGGATGATAGTCTATTAATTGATTAAAAATTTAACTTGTGTTTCTATTTAAAAACTTGTACAAGTGAGGGGTCAATTAAATTTTATATTCAGCATTTGAACAAATATTTAAAAAAGGGTCTAAGGAAATAAAGTAAACAATAAATACAACCACCTGCGTTGTTCTTAGGACAATAATTAATTAATATTTTCATTTTTGTTCCAGGGTTGGGTTCCACTATTCCAAAGCTTTGAGAGCTTCTACACGAGGAACCTTTACCGCCGGATCAGGGACAGCTGGAACCGCCCCATCTGCAGTGTCCCCGGAGCTAAGTTCGACCTCATGGACCGTGAGACTAAGGACAACGGTTGGACCTTCAACTTCACGGGCACCACGACCAAGGCCCTCAACTTCGGCTCCTATAATTATTTAGGCTTTGCTGAGAACGATGGCGAGTGCTCTGCTGAGTCTATGCAGGCTGTGGAGAAGTATGGAGTTGGGGTTTGCAGCAGCCGGCAAGAAGTGGGTGAGTAGTGTAACTATAGTACAGTGAGAATGTCGCCATAGTAGAGTATTTTGGGTACTGTCCCTACTTACGTACTGTACAGTGTGTTTCATAATACTCGAAGCTGAACCTACACTACAGTGTGTTTCATATAACTCAAAGCTGTCCCTACAGTACAGTGTGTTTTATATAACTTAAAGGCTGTTCCTACTTACACTACAGTGTGTTTCGTATAACCCCAAACTGTCCCTACAGTACAGTGTGCTTCATGTCACTCGAAACTGTCCTTACAGTATAGAGTGAACTAGGTACCACAACTGAGCTTATACACTCCGATAGAATGTCCTACCTGTGCTCACCTGGCTACCAATATGATTGACATGGTTCAATGGGCTTCTTAATTTGGCTACCAGAATCAGTTGTATGACAACTTTATCCTGGGATGGATGTCGACCATAATACAGAATTAGGTCTCTGTTTTGGTTTGTTTAACAGGGTTGGTATGGGGGCGGGGGCATGTTTCTGTCATTCCAACAAATTATTTGATGTTTGTAAAATTTGTTAATATCGAGTTCCTTTTCACTATATATAGGTGTGGATAGGTTGCTGGTGAGTGGCAATGTTTTCTATTGTACCTATTTGATGATGTTACTGGAGTCTTGTTTACAAGGGTGCAGTCAATAGTGTAGAAAGGGTGGGGCCTTGTGTGAGTCTCTTGCCTCTGGTTGCACCAGTTTACCGGACATAACAGATGGAGTTGCTCTCTGTTGTACATATCACAGGCACCACAGAGATGCAAGTCTTCAGTGTTTGCACTGAAATCCGTACATATTTGAAAATTTCCAAGATTGCCCAATCTTCCCCAAATTTCACCACTTATACCTTACCTCTGGACATGCATAATGATTCATATTTCACATTAGTTAATCATGATTCATAAAGTTATGGAACATCATATCATATCGCATATTAATATTCATATATGTTATGCAATATTATGTAATTAGATTAAAAGATAAGGCAAAAAGAAAAGCGTGTATAACATTCGCCCCCAAGTCAACTATAATCTCGCCGCAGATATGTGTTGACTTTAAAGAATGGAATGATACAAGTGTGATCGCTTTGACTATCTTCGTGCGATATGAAAAATAGAAAATAAACATACAAAAATACAAATATAAGTACATGTAATAAGTACAGATTATAAAGTTAATCCAATCGGATAACTCTTCATAGAAAAATAGAAATACATAGACAAAATTGACTCCTGGCTGTGTGAGAGATGGTTATCTCCCGCGGGCGTACTAATTTCGTAAGGGTGCGTAGCACCCGACGAAATTAGGTAGCCAAAGGGAGATAACCAGCTCCCACACTGCCAGAAGTCTATTTTGTATTTATTATACCTCCCTCGATGTTTTTGTGTAAAAAAATAGTGAAAATTCGATGGAAATAAGTGTCAGACAACAAACTCTCCTCGCCACTTGTTTTGTTTACCCTCTCACTTAGCTTCACTTCCGGTCCACCTCACTCATTTTCGGGACTATTTTTCTATTTAAATACGCAATAAATTCGGAATTTTACAGTTGTCATCATTATAATTATTATTTATATCATTACATACCATGTATTACAAGTCTTTTTTCCGCGAAAATAATTATTTAAATAAAGAAAATAAGGAAGCGAACATGGGACTATTTTTTCAACAAAAATTCCGCCAGGGGGCAATATGATATGTAAATACCGCCCAGAGGGTAATACGGTTTTCCAATGCTGTAGCCTATGGCGTACCATACCATCCCTCCCAGAGGTATAATAATAGGTAATACTTTTGGCTGGGCCTTGCTTTGGCATATACCTGTATATAAAGGTGGATTCGTTGTTCAAGTCGTCGTTGTTGGACATATTCATCATCAGTTTTGAGTCACATTAATAACATTGCTACCTTTTAGATCAATCGTTTAAAACATTCTTAACCTTGTTCTGTGGTAAATTGTGCTGGAGTTGAAAAGAGTTCTTTTGCTAATGCATACATGGTAAGGCCATTGTCCGTCTCTGAAATACGAGGATCATTAGCTTCAATATCAACATTATCATTCAATGCAGTCGTAGGGGGGAAATACAATTATAAGAGCTTTGTAAAACTATGTCCTTTCTTATAGAATCGTCGTTCATTGCTGGAATTATACCGAATTTAGCTCTCCAGGCTAATTTAATCATGTTCGGAAGCCTATATTCTACCTGTTGTCCGAATATGTTAAGGTATACGGGTCCACTCCAGGTGAAGTAGCATCTGGGTGTTGGACAGTATGTGATCTTTGAGTCGATGAGTTTCGGTGCTGTTCCTTCTGTTATGGCATTGGCTTCATATGGGATGGTGAGGAGGGTAGTTGTGTAGTCTCTATTACCTTTATAGATTTTTAGTTTAAGTGTTGAACTCGTTTTCTTTGAGCTGTGATATAGACCGAAAAATTCTCTTGCCTTTTTCACAAGAAATTTGAGAACTTTCAGTCCGCAGAATGCTACTAGTATGATGCAGAGTATCGTGAATATATTATGAGAATCATTAAATGAGAGAAGTTGAGCCACGAGACTTTTCGGGGTGGTGTATGATGTGGGCAGTTGAGTGGTGATCACGATGGGTGTTGGCTTCAAGACTTCTGGGGAATCAATATTATTAAGGAATTTGTATGCTTTTGCCATGGAAAAGAATCCTGCTGGGGTGGCTGCTGCATTGATTTTATAGATACAATATACGTTGGCAAGTGCTGAGAAAATGGTTAGAATCGGAAATGCATACCTCCATATTGGGTTGTTCAATAATCCTTCCAATAGGGGTGTTGGTCCGACTACTTCTTCAGGTAGCCTGATAGATGAGGCGTTGTCTAACAAGTTCTTTGCGAAAGCTGATAGTGAGTATGTAGTAGTCTCGTCAATTGGCTGTAATTTGTTCAGGTTTCTTAAAAATCTGCCTAAATTTGGTGGATTATAGACAATTGGTGTCTTGTGTATACTGCTTGGGGATATTAGTGGATGGTCTATCTTGAAGGCTGTCAGGAATGGGAGGTTTGTAGTATGGAGTGTGTAATGGAAGTTTAGTGAAGCGTTGCATGGTAGTCTTGTGTTGGGTAGTACTAATCTCCCAATGGCTACTGTGCAGTGGCATGGAATTCCCATTATAGATAATGACTGAGTTCTATGTGTCGGGGAGGGTCTAGAGTGACAAGATATGGAATATTGTGTTTCATCCGTCGATACTATCTTGGCTGATAGCTATGGCAAATGTCTCCGGTTTCGACATGGGTCTGAATGTGAAGGCACATAGGTCGTTTATACTGTCTTTGAAATCTAGGAAAATCGATATAAGGCATGTTGGGTTTGACTTGTGAATTCTAGGTATTGTTCTTGAACACACTCTTACTGTTTCTCCAGGGCAGGTGTGGAGATCTTCACTTGTCAGCTCAAGAAATAGAGAAGAATCTCTTGATACGGCGATAAATTTGTGGCTATTATGTAATACTGTCGTTCCTAATGTTGGAGTTGAGTTGGTCGATATAGGGATTGGCATGGTGTTCACTTGGTAGATACTAAAGACTGCGTCCGTGGAAGATACTATTATGTCTACGTGTATGTAAAGAAAATGATCGCTGTAGACAAATAATGAAAGTTTTTGAGAATAATAATATTCGGTATTTGTTACCGCGACAGAGCTTCCGGGTGAAGATAATTTTAGTCTTTCATCCATAGCTATTAAATTCTGTTGAAATTCTGAAGGTTTTACTATGTCTGGGGTGATAACACCGGTTGACAATAGTCGGAGGGAATTAGATATTTGATTAAGTTCTTGAGAAAAATGTAATCTGTGATTCAGAGTAGTTAAAGCTTCTGTAAGAATAGCCAGCTGTGCCCTTTCATTGTCGGCGTCGGCTTGTACACTACCGAGTCTTACAGCAAAATGATTTGTCCAGTTTCCTAGTGTTTTGACAACATCAGATATAGTTGCATTTATGACGGACCTATCCTTATAGTATGTGGCATATAGTTTGTCCTGTCTGTCGGCCATCTTAGATAAAAGCTTGGCTGAGCTTATGCCGTTGTTCTTTAAGTCAGAAAGTGTGGCATCGATGTTTATTACGTTTGTCACAACATTATTAATATCCTCTGTGGTTGCTAAACCGAACAATCCACGGAAAAGGTCTCCCATAAAACCAAATATAGCGTTCCGCTTTGTCCTGGTTTCAGATTTTGTGGAGAGAGGATAAGCTAGGAATAATTTAATTGTTTCTAAAGTTGCCTTAATGTTCGCTTCTATTTCTGTAATTATCTGGTCTATTTCGTTGGCTTCTTGAACAAGTAATTCGGAGAGATCAATACCTGGTTGTTCTGATGTCCTTGTGGTGAAAGGTAACATCTTGCTAGCGAAGGATTTTGACGAAGGTGGGGATGATGGGAGGCTGTATGGAATAGCAATAACCATTTCTGCGAAGTCGTGTCCATTGACCATTGGTGCTCTTATAGGTTCAAATATGGCTCCTACATTCTGCCTGACCGTCGGTTTTGAGGAGTAGGTCGCTGGCAGTATTGCCACGAAGAGTAGCAGGATAAACCTGTAGTACAAAAATAAAGAAAAATGCGAGGCTATAGTAATTGTTCATCGGCAAGGTATATATTCCTTTTGCATTTGCCAGTCATGAATAAAGTGAAAATCGCTCAAATAAAGTGCAGAATTCCTGGTAGGTTATAATAATCCTTTGGTTTGACTCTACCGGAAGAGAATAAAAATAAGCAATAATAATAATCTATATGTACCTGTCCATCTTTGGATGCGACCGAGAATATTAAAATTCTGGTCTGAAATCGTGCACACACTATTAGGCTAGGTGTATTCGGTTCTCTAGAAGTCTGCTGCAGTATCTACTATTACTCTGTTGGAGGTTGGATGGATAGTGAGGAACAGCAAGCATGCTTTGCCCTTTAAGTAATTGGGCCATAGGTTGGCTATGTCTATGAGGCTTAGCTGTCGGCAATGCTTGTTGTTCTAAGGTGTGGGTGCTTGTTTTCTATTGGGCATTAATGCGCGACATTGAGCTTAGTCTGTCTCGTCCAGCAAGCTTTCCTAATCTCCTGTCGAGGCCTATGTGACAGTTTCGCTCATAATGCCGATATGGGGGTGTGAAATTACCAGTGCGACACATGTGTGTCTTCTGTTACAAGCTATTGTTTTGTTTGTGGCTGGCAGCGTCTACTTGTCTAGAACCTTAATGAATATACCTGCAAGTGCATGATAACCGATGGTTGTACGAAAGAAAATAATAAAAATAAATGAGCAATCATATAATTTCTGCAGCGATTTTTGCCTCTTATAAATATCATACGTGGTGTAGGAGAATATCTTCGAGTTATTTATGATCTCTTTTGGACTTTAGAATGACTCATTCGTTTCTGAACGATGTTTTCTGTTTGTAAAAGGTTGTCTTTGGGGGTTATAGTTCCTTGTTTCATTTGAAAAGATCTTTGGATTCGTGTGGGGCAATGTGCGAGCAATCTTCCCGCGAAGCGATTGTTTCTCACTTCTGTGACTTTCTTTATTCTGTCGATATGTATCGATCTAGTCAGTAATTTTCCTGTAGTTAAATCTCTCAATAGAACTGAGGTGTTTGATTTATATCTACATAGTATATATGGGCCCATGTAGGATCTTGAGCCAGAATAGAATCGGTGAGGTGCTGCATAGCAGTCTTTGTCTCAATCGGTAGCTGTAGTTGGGAGTCGGCGATGGTGTTGGGTTGTCTTCCATAAACCATAAAATGTGCTGAATAACCAGTGTTCTGGTTAGCAGTATTGTTAAGTGCGAATATCATATAAGGAAGATAAATATCCCAGGATTTCTGGTTTTGCATGGCATAAGCGCGGAGTGAGTTGCCTACGCTTTTGTTAAAATTTTCGCATAATCCATTTGATTTTGGCCTGTATGGGCTCGAGAATATTTGTTGTATGCCATGTGATTTGCATCCCTCTTTGAATACTTTCCCTGTATAGCTTGTGCCATTATCGCTTTGAATTGTTTTTGGGACTCCGTATTTACCAATAAAATTGTAAACTATCCCTTCAAAAGCTGATTTTGCGTCGATTGTGGCAGTGGGGAATGCAACTGCGTATTTTGAATAGAAATCCATTATTATATGCACGTATTGGTGGCCTTTGTCTGTCTTTGGCAGTGGCCCAATAGCGTCAATACATATTTGCTCGAATGGAGCCGGTGCAATATCTCTGATTGTCATTGGGGATTTTCTAGTGATATTCGTCTTCTTTGCCTTCAAACATATATTGCAAGTACTCACATATTGTTTTATGTCGCGTTTCATATGTTGCCAGTACACTCTGGGTAGCATGGCGGATAGCATCTTCACCTGGCCAATGTGTCCGCTGATAGGATGATCGTGAAAGGAATGTAATATGTGGTTGATCCATCCCTCAGGTATAACTATCTGAAGCGACAATTGTCCGTACTTTTTCCAAGCATCTATAGAAAAATGGAATAATACATTGTTCATGACAGTAAAATGTTGGTGGTTATTTAGGACAAATGTTCTGTCCTTTTTGCATTCAGGCAGTGATTCATCGTTTAGATAATCTAACATAGCTTTGATGTATGAGGTTGCTTGCTGATCTTTCTTTAGAGTGACTACATTTCCCATGCTAGGAGGCAATTCTGTGATGAGATCCGCTATATCGTTAATCTCTGATTTTGCTTTCTCTACTAGCGATGCTTTTGCAATATCTGTGGGTAAAGTGTCGGTCATGTATTTTGAAATAGATGCTAATGCGCCCCCAGGCTCTATGTCCGCTGACTTAGGAATAATATCTTCCGTCGTCGTTATTTGTGTTTCAATCGGATCATAGGCTTCTGGTGGCATATTCAGAGATAGTCGTATTTTATCTCCGAGAGAAGTCTTACTAGCTTGCTTCTCTGAGTCGTCCCCTTTAAACTTGTCTTGGCAATCGCAAAATAGGTGATGTGAGGGAGCTTTGAGAATTGATTTGCTTTTTAGGAATTTCTGAATATCGATTGGGGCTTTAGTTGTATTGAATTTAATGATAGCTGGGGTCTCATGGAATGTAACTCTCCTTGCTATTTTCAATTTCATTGGGGGAGGTGGTGTTTCGTTTTTATCATTGTCTTCATTATATTGTATTCTTGATAATACATCTGGTGGTACGTTCAATTTTCCTTTGACGTGGTGGATTGTGAATGAGAATTGCTGTATGTCAAGTGCCCACTTGGCTAGTCTATACCTATTGTTCACGTTCGTTAACATAGGGATTAAGGCGCCATGGTCTGTGTATAATTGGAAGTGTCTTCCTTCCAAGTAATGGCGGAAATGAAGCACTGAATACACAATTGCAAGTAACTCCCGGTCCGTTGTATTGTAGTTCTTTTCATGTTTACGTAGGCATCGGCTTGCGAATGCTACGGGTCTTAATTGGCCCTCATTATCCCTTTGACTTAACACAGATCCGATGCTAATTCCAGACACGTCAGTTGCGAGGACAAATTCGCGATTAAAGTTGGGATAATGCAACAATGCATCTTGGCAAATGCCATCTTTCATTAGCTGAAAAGCTCTTTCGCATGCATCGTCCCATTTAAATTTCTGGTCGGTTTTTGTAAGGTTGTATAGGGGCTTGATAATGTGAGAAAAGCCTTTGATAAACCTTTAGTAGAATTGGCATAAGCCATTAAATGAGCGTACCTGAGAAACATTCTTTGGTGTAGGAAAATTCTTGATAGCTGTTACCTTCTTATTGTCTGGCTGTATGCCTTTTGGGGTGACTACCATTCCTAAGAAATCTATCCTGTCAAGAAAGAATTCACATTTTGCTCGATTTAATTTCAAATTTGCTTTCCTTAAGGCAGTAAAGATTGATTTGAGATCCTCAAAGTGTTGTTCCTCATTTTTAGATAAACATAATATGTCGTCTAGATATGGGATCACACATCGGTATTTTAATTTATTGAGAATCATCGTTACCAATGCACAAAATGCTTGTGGGGATGTTTTCAGTCCCATTGGTAATACTTTGTAACGATATTTCTTGTCATAGGATAAAAAGGCTGTGATATCTCTATCTTGTTCTCGAATGGGAATTTGGAAAAATCCTGACTTTGCATCCATTTTGGAGAAAATAGTGGGTTGTAAGTCGCCTATTTGTTCAAGAGAATCGTCGGCTCTGGGTGATATCAACGCTTGGTTTATCAGATTAGCATTTACATATCTTAGATCTGTCACTAGACGATAAGTGACAGATCTAAGATCTCTTTGATTTCTGAACTAGAAAAGAGCGACTAGCCCAGGGTCCTGAGGTTGTCTCCTCTAGGACTCCTTGTTTCACATAATCCTGACATATCTTATCAAATTCTTTGGCTTTATCGGGTGTCATACGATAGGGTAGGTGGTGACAGGGCACGGTGTCTGGTTTCATATGTAATGAATGTTCGTATAGATCCGTGAGCCCTAGTTGGTCATCTTCACCTACAAATACATCTGAGAATTCTTTTAATAAACCGTCTAATCTTTTCTTCCCTGTTTGGGAGATGACTTGCTTAGGTTTTACATTGTCTGTTGAATCAATATTAGCATCATGTGCTTCTGAGGATACGGTTACTATGTTTTCCTCTTCATCAAATTCTGAATCGGAATCTGATCCGGCGAAATCAGACTCGACAATAGAGCAATTGTTTTTGTCTTCAATATCAGATACTGGGGAAAATTCATCATCATTTGTTTTTGTATAGAGACCTAGGATTTGACCTTTGTGTACCCGATATGGCTTCTGTGAGGTATTTAGTAATATAATCGGGTGTCTGTTTCGCTCATTCGGTAACACTGCTGATCTTTGTACAATAAAAGGAACTTCTTGCTTCCTGGCCATGTTTTCTACGATACCTTGGAGATTGGCTACTGAATAAAGGCATGTTATCTCAGCTGGAATGGCGATTTCTGCATATGGCGGTATGGTAACAGACCTAACCGCTCTGATAGGTTGATGGTTTGGGGTGGGGTCTTTGGAGAATTTTATGCAAGCTTCGTGATTGTGAAAGAAGTCTACGCCTAATATAATTGGTCTAAATAAAGTGGGAAGGACTGCAAAGTAATGATAGAAATTGATACCTTTCAGCTTGAAGTTGATCCTAGCCAGCTTTTTGACGTGACATACGGCGTTATCTGCAAGATATACTCGAAGAGATGTTTTATCAAAGGAAATATCAAGTTTAGATTGCAATGAATACACAAGTTTTGCACGAATACATGAAATACTAGCTCCTGTGTCTACAAGCGCAGGAAACGTTTGATTACCCATTGTGACTGGAATACAATAGTTTTCAAGATCAATTGTCACAGTAGAATTGGGATTGTCTGATTTACTCAATGTAATTTTTGCATCACCGTTGTTCTGAGAAAGATTCTTTGCTATATTCGAGATATTTGCGTTCTCCTTATTAACATAATCATTATCAAATTCGACTTTCAATATCTTGCCTAGGTCTTCATCGTTGTTTCTTGTTATCTGGGATGGGTTGGTGCGGCTTATTGGCCCTAGTAAGTCGCATTCTTCCCGTTTCCCTGGTTCTGCATTTGTTGGAAACGTTGGAACTCTTGGAATTGCTGATATTCCCTCTGGGATGGCTGGTAGTTATTCTGATAACCGTTCTGGTAGTTATTTTGGTACCCATTTTGATAGTTGTTTTGATACCCGTTGTTGTAGTACCCATTATTCTGCTGGTAACCATCGTTATTGTGATATCTATCGTTATTGTAGCCCTTGTTTCTACCTCGTCCCCCTCTCCAATTGTTCCTATGTCCGCGGCCTCGTCCTCTTCCCCTACCATTGTTGTGGTAGTTGTTCTGACCATTATGATTCGATATTTGATTTACTTCTGCTGTTGCTACTTCTTCTTTCTTCTTTGTTTCTGTTTTCAAGTCCTGAATCATTGTTGTGATTTCAGCGAATTTCTTCTCACTAGCTGTTGTTATTTCTGCTAAAGATTTCTGCATTACAGAGCTAAGTGCAGCTGTGTCTAAAGTGATATTTTGCTTCTCGTCGGCCTCTTTGATCTTGGCCTTAATTACTCTTCTTCCAGAGTTGCTGGATTCTGTACTGATACTACTTTCTTTAAGATTTCTCTTAGACCTCTAACAAATCTCTCTATGGAGGCTTCTTCATCTAAACCTCTAGCTGCGACGATTTCTCTGATTTCTGCCGCATAATCTTCTACTGATTTGGTTGCTCGTTGCGATCGTGTACCATGAATTCTGAGGTTTCTTTCCTCGTTAGCAAAGTGCTCTATCATAGCATCTCTAATTTGCACAAAATTGTTCCTACAATTGTTCACTCTCACAAATCTGTCGTACCACGATTTCGCTTTACTAGCTAACAAAGAAGGTAAAGATCTGGCTAAGGCTTGGTCATCGTTAGGGTAGGCCATTCCGATATAATGTTCAAAGTCATTTGTGAAATTTCGTGTTGTACATTTGATAGTTGGGCCATTGAAAGGGTCTGGTCGTCTAAAGTTAGGATCTTGCGCTCGTAAGGAGGCAATTGCTTGTGCCCATTCTGCTGGCGGATTCGCCTGATTGCCCTCGTTTGCTGGGTCGGCTTCTGCCGCCGCTGGCCTTGCTCGTTGTATAGCTTGTTGCACTTGTGCTTGCAAATTATGTTGGAAAGCTAATCTTATCCTTTCTTCCTGGGCTTCTCTATCATTATTAATTTGGTCTGCTATGTGGCCATTTAACAGATCTATTACCTGTTGCCTATCCATAATCACAATGTCTCTATTAACAGGTTGATTTAATTCTTGCCTACCCCTATGGTTGTTTGGCCTTGCTCTTGGTGGTCTTGGAGGAGGAATTGGAACCAATCTGTTCCTCAGTTGGTGCTCCAGTGTGTGGGTGTTCCAGAAAAATAATCTAGCGTTCCAGTAGCGAGCTAGTTAAGTTTCATAAGTCCGAGAATTTAGGGTTCTTCACCATTGAAGTGATCGATAATATTAAGTATATGAAAAGGTAGAGCTTCGATCTGAATGATGTAATGAAGTAAATGAGAAGAGTTGAGGTCAAGTTGCGGTTTCAATATCATCTGTTTTATCCTGAGAATCATGCATGTTATATACAAGGTGGTACATCGAGGTAATCCAATAGGAAAGAAGGGAGCATGTCTCCCATGATACAGTTCAGTAATTAACCAATAATAAGCTGAATACTAATTAGCCAATCGTGAGGTTCTATATGGTTGACCAATGGTGGTCTATGAGGTCCCACCTCCTGCTGGGACAGCAGCTGTTGTTTATACTAGTAATTAGAGGCATGGTGTGTGTAGATGATAATCAGTAACCTAGACATGCCGAGTAATTAGTAAAGATAACATATGGTTACATGTGGAGACAGCCTGTCGTCTGTCTGATAGTTATGTAATATGGCGGCAGGTGTCTCCTTACCTCTGGACATGCATAATGATTCATATTTCACATTAGTTAATCATGATTCATAAAGTTATGGAACATCATATCATATCGCATATTAATATTCATATATGTTATGCAATATTATGTAATTAGATTTAAAGATAAGGCAAAAAGAAAAGCGGGTATAACACGGTCTGCGAAAGAAATAAAATAAGCACCTCTATTTAGTAAATTCTGCTAAAAAAAATTAATAATACTAGGTGTAACTGAGTATATTTGGTATTTCGTTGATTTAAAATAAGTTAGGTTGTGGTGAATTGTACTTTGAATCTAATTTTTGTCTCAGATTGGGTTATATGAGGGGATTGAAGTCCATGTGTCTGAACTTCTATTACAAGTCTACATATCACCCATCCATAGAACTCATCTTTAGTACAATGCAGGTCTTTACCTTGAGCTCTTATATTATTACAGGCAACATGGAGATCCACCAAAAGCTAGAGAAACTTGTCGCAGAATTTCTAGGCAAGGAAGCCGCCATGACCTTTGGCATGGGCTTCGCCACTAACTCCATGAACATCCCCATTCTTGTAGGAAAGGTAAGGAAAAGATTGAACTCAAGATTTAATTTCCCCAGAAATAAGAAGGAATTTAGAAGCGAATACTTTGAGAAACTAAATAGAAAGAATGGAATGAGGTCCTAGTAGTTGGACCAGACTCTGGAGGAATCGAATAAAAAATTATATTGAATGATTAGCTCCTAGTTTCATTCGCTATTTATTATATGCCCTTAGCTCAGAAGAATATTGAAAAATAGTCCTTTGTTTTTTTAATTTGGTTCCCCATAAAGTATATTTATAAAGGTTACAAGAAATACAAATTCGATTTATTTTATTTTACATGTACAAACAATATATTTGTATTGTACCCCTTCGTACAGCATAGGGCTTTATCTTATCCCTATATTTTGTGAATTAATAGACATGAAGTTTATATATAGTTTAAACATTGTTGATATTAATTTATATTTGCAGGGTTGTTTGATCTTCAGTGATGAGTTAAACCACACATCCCTGGTTCTGGGTGCCAGGCTTTCTGGGGCTGCTATTAGAGTCTTCAAACACAATAGTAAGTTTCAGAAGGTGTTTTTTTTTAATAATATAATTCTCAGAAAAATAGTTTTAAAAATACATTTAGACAATTCGGGTTGGTTTTTTTCTTGCAAATTAATTGTGTTGAAGAAGATCGGAGAAAATGGATAAATTTTCGATTTTTTTCGATTTATTTTTATCTCAAGTCATTATCTATTATGCTATTGGAGTATTCAAACTTTATAGTAAGTCTCTGTAATTTTCTTCCCTTTTTTAATTATACATCATACACATAAAAATAAACATGCAAAATTACTATTGTTTCTTTCACCTTCTATTACAGATATGAAAGATCTGGAAACAAAGCTAAGAGATGCTGTAGTCTATGGGCAACCCCGCACCCACCGTCCATGGAAGAAAATCATGATCATTGTAGAAGGAATATACAGGTAAATATCAGTTACCCACTCTGGGGAAATGGGTCTCCTCAACTGAAAAACAGTTATTATTATAAAAGTTAAATTTAAATAATAAAAAAAGGAGTAAGAAGAGCGATGCTTGAGGTATGTCATACCTTCAATCCATTTTATAGGTCCATCTACAGGTAGATCGACATCATATGAAATTTTATTTACTTTGTTCTAAAATTATTAAAATATTTCAAGTTATTTTGAAAATATAGTTGCATTGTTTTTCAAGGCAAAAATCCTTCAAATTTTTACAAGACAGTCGTACCGGTAAAGTCAATTTAATCGGTCCTTCCTGTCTTTTACCGGCCACAGACCGAAGACCGGCAACTTTTCACATGTCTGACCTCCCCGCCTTCAATATGACTGACTTTTGCTGAGCACCTAAAACAAACACAAACCTTAATTCTAAACTTTTCTCTCCTCAGTATGGAAGGATCTATAGTTAACCTGCCTGCAGTGCTGGAACTAAAGAAGAAGTACAAGGCGTATGTATATCTGGACGAGGCTCACAGTATAGGAGCACTGGGACCCAGTGGTAAAGGTGTGGTAGACTACTGGGGGCTCAATGTGGAGGACGTCGACATCATGATGGGCACATTCACCAAGAGCTTCGGTGCCTCTGGTGGCTACATAGCCAGCTCAAAGGTGAGATGGTATTAACATACGGGTCAGGGCAACAGAAAATGTACAAAAGGGGATTTGCATGTCTTTCTGCGCATGTCTATTATATTGCATGCTGGGTGGATTCTGTTCAAATCTGACAAACAAATATTTGACAACATTTTTATTGAAAAATTCAAGGATCCTTTCACCAATATCATAGCTTGTGTAGATTGATCTATAAAAATTTACATTTACAGGTCTAATTAACAGGTCACTGTTAAATATTCCATACTGAATATAGCATGTTCATCTAGCTTTTACACTGCCATACAACGGCCCATAGTTCCATGCGAATCAAGATTCGGGATGGTGGACAGGCAAATCCCCTTTTGGCAGCTCAAAACAAAAAATATCTTGTAATGTCTTAGTTTGCTCCATTTTTTTCATGTTGCCTAGAACTCTTTTTTTAGAAATGAAATTTTCAGACATAAGAGTCTAGTCTCACGAGATTGTATTTCTCTATCAATAAAAATGTTGACAATCAATCATATTTAGTAAAGTCTGCTAAATTAGGCTTAGAACCATGACCTAACTGTACAGCACAAGTGTTTTTTTTTATTTCTTTAAAGGCCAATACATTTTAAAATAATTTAAAGGAAAAACACTATATCCAGCATGGATTTTTTCAAGCGTCGCCTAATTGGTCTGTACAGAAAAGCAGAAACAGTCCCTCAAAAGGGACTGCAGTAACTTAACTTTTCTTCTTATTTTTAAATAATATCCATAAGGGGAAAAAGAAAGGAAAAAAATATCCATAAGGGGAAAAAGAAAGGAAAAAAATATCCATAAGGGAATGTTGGTTTGCACATTCTAATTGTGTCATTTTTTATAATTCAGAGAACAATAGACTGGATCCGCTCTCACTCTCATAGCTCGTGCTATGCCACCAGTATCTCCCCTCCTGTAGCTCAACAGATCTACACCTCCATGTATATCATCATGGGGAGGGATGGTAGCACCAATGGTAAGTATTGTGCCAGAATTCATGCAAGTGTCTTTAATCAAATTTATTTTTATTCTTAAGGTGGCTCTTCTCATAAATTCCAGTATTCATGAAATCTCTTGAAAATTCTCAACTTAATCATATAGGATAGCTATGGCAATTTAGAAGTGCAATGAGCCTATTGTGTTTTCATGCAATTCTTCTTGAATAACTGTAAGGAATGGACTAGAAGGTTACAGCATCGCTTACAATTGTAAAAGTGTTGAGCCACGATAGAGTGAGTGAGTAATGGAGCCACGATAGAGTGCTACCCTCATACCCAAAGTACCTGATAGACGATCGATTTCTGCTGGTTTACATTTATTTTTCTGCCTATTCTGTACTCAAATATCTTAAAAACCACTGATATAATAATTGAGTTGAACTTTCACTGAAGAATTATGTAGTAGTATACTCCCATCTCTGAGAATTGGGTAGAGACATTCCACTAGAGGTGAAAATAGCAACAAGGGCCACTTTAAAAAAAGATTCTTACTAAAGTATTCCTTATCAACATTACTGAGGCTGCAATGTTCTCTCTACAGGAAAGGAGCGTATAGGTCAGCTTGCCTGGAACTGTCGCTACTTCAGGCGGCGTCTACACGAGCTGGGATTCATTATTTACGGCAACAAAGACTCCCCAGTTGTACCTCTGCTTATATTCTGTCCTGGCAAAATTGCGTAAGTGCATCTTTGTTAGTGTGGAGAGGGAACTCATTCTTACTGTAGACAGAGAAAGTGTTCTTAGTGTAAACGGGGAACTCTTTCTTAGTGAAAAGAAGAACTCGTTCTTAGTGTGGACACGGAACTCTTTTTTGTTAGCTCGTTTGAACGAGCTAACTACTATAATTACTTTGCCCCTTGGACCTTGTCCCGGCAATTGTGCCACTTGCCGGCCTGCCCTGCCTCCTCCTCTAGCCCTCCTCACCTCCCAATTTACGTGCTCAAATTCCTGATTTCCAGACTGGCGCCTCACCCGCTCCTCCTCTCCTCTCCTCCTCCTCCTCCTCCTCCCTCTCCCACTCCCACTCCCACTCCCACTCCCTCTCCCTCTCAGGATGCCCGTGGTGAACCGCGTCATCCCGAGTGGTGGTGCTTGGGAGAGCCCACCACTGCTACCAACCCAATACATCTATATGCCTGAGGTTCTTATATAGTCACCTATGCTCATCCAATCAAAAAAATGGTGTCTCTACTTTTCTTGGATATATGATATTTAAACTTAAAATATTATATGTATTCAAATATAACATACATAAATACATATTGTGTAACATGAACATAGCATAAATGTGGCATAACTACTGGTAAATAGGACATTTTTGGCTGAATCGAAATCATGATTCTGTATAAAGTAGTCGTTAGCCATCAACGCCCTCTATAGGGAACTCATGAACCCACCAACCGGAAGAGCAAATTTTGACGCGCATGCGCGACATTTGATGCGATTTTTAGAGCAAACCAATGACTTTACACAATAATCCTGGCATATGAGGTTGAAAACAAGGTTAGATTAGATGTTCTTGCATTTATATTCAGTCGATGGTTAATCATTACGGCTTTCGTAGTATCCACAAGCATAGGGCCAGCAGGAAGGTCCACCGTGCCAGTGGCGGACCCACTACGAGTCTATGTTCGCTCGAAGCATGTACAAATCGTGAAAAATATGACTTTACACAGGGCCCGCTCGAAGCGTGTGGAATCGTGAAAGATGTGAAAAATATACTGGTTTGATTATACAAATAAAGAGGTTGGTCATATTTCATTCGATATGCTTCGTTTCGTTCGATTTCCAAGCCTTTGTCAGTTGTGTTTGCCTCGAGAACGTCTCCACGCTTAGCGAAAACCGAGGAAATTAAACTGCTTTCTGGGCGCTTTGAATGATTATACACAATAATCCTGGCATATGAGGTTGAAAACAAGGTTAGATTAAACGTTCAAGCATTTATATTCAGTCGTTTGTTAATCATTACGGCTTTCGTAGTATGCACAAGCATAGCCCTGGGCTCTAATGACTTGGTGGACATAAGGCTCCGCCAGCACGAAGGTCCATCGTGCCGGCGACAAGGCCCACCACCGCGTGTACAGTGAGAAGCCCCGTCAACACAATCGCCTAACCGTAGGTAGAAACGCGCATGCGCATGGGCCAAAGCAAACAAACATGGCGTCAGAAGCATGGTTCCGAAGAGTCGGAGGTGGTGAAATCGTGATATTTCCACCGAAAGGAATATCGTCAGATGTTAATATGTTCATAAACTATTGTTTGGGATAATATTTGAAGTCGACATGACTGATTTACGCAGATTATATGGATATTATTGTGTCAGCGACCAGAAACAAATCGGAAACATGGCTGCAGCATGTGCGATCGGTGAAATCGTATAACAAGCCTAACTAATAAAAAGGTTGGTTAGATTTAATTCGACAAGCTTAGCTTAGACGTTCATATATTTATATTCAGCCGATGGTTAATCATTACACATTCTGTCGAACTAACATCAACAGGCTTTCTGAGCGCTTTGAATGATTTTACACAATAATCCTGGCATATGAGGTTGAAAACAAGGTTAGATTATAGCATGCTATAAATCAACTACGTAATTCTGTTAGGAACATTAACATGTTAAAAAATGAACAAATATGGTTGGAATCGTTAGAAATCTGCTAATATATAGGCTAGTATCACTCAATATAAACTCTTATGAGCCTCGTTGAATGATATGTCATGTTGATTTGTCTATACATGAACTTAGAATCTGTATTATTGTGTAATTATTGAAAGGTTCGATTCACATAGGCCTAGGGCTAGGCTATAGCGACGATTCAAAATTATGTGTGGGTCAGATCGTCAGAAAATGTACAATTCAATTCAAAAATTAGTTATAATTGCGACTACACCCCAGAATCATCTTTCTGACACGTCAGAAGATTGTCACTTGTTATATTTCATTTTAGGTAAAAACTGGAAAATATGTTTTACATCCACATTAGATATAGGATTCATTTTGACTACAATGACCTGCAAGCTTCATATTACAAAATTATTACTTTCCATTGATTTCATGTTTCTAGACCTAGTCCAAGCTTTGTAATAATGTCTTGAGAATATGTGGTAAAACTGCCAGGATCTGTAAAGGGTTTTCTCTATACTTTTTTATAGATATTTGTATATTTGACTCAGAAAATGTCCTTTTATTTTTTCACCATAGGCATAGGCTATAATGACGAACATGAGCAGAAATGACTCATTACATTTTTCAAAATTAATTATTTCTGTAATATAACATTGATATTATTGTTAAAGAACTAGTCAGTACGATGCAACTGTATCTTAAGATTGTTTGTCTTAAATATCAAGAGTCAAAAATGTTATTCTCTATGAGAAATTTCGTTCATAAGTTTGGTAGAATTTGATTATTTTTGTTAAAAATATATCCTGATCAGCTGTTCTGGTAGAAACAATATAAATAGAAGTAGGTCATCAAAATTATTCACAGATTCCCGATACAGTGTGTGGGGGGGGGGGGATATTTAAAATGGCTTCCATACGATATTGGATCTTATGTGCTGTTTATGAGAATATTATAGTATTTATTTTAATGTTGTCACATTTATATAGCTCAAAGAGGGAAAATAAGTTTTGAAAAGCTGTTTGGTCAGCAAGGAAATATTATTATTCAGGAACTAGTTCAAGCATTATCATGAAATTATTATTTTAGTATTTTCCATTGATTTCATGATTCTAGACCTAGTCCAAGTGTTGTAATAATATCTTGAGAATATACAGAACTGCCATTTTTCATTTTTATCTTGTTTCTGACCAGAGATTTTCTGTAAAAAATATTCCAAATTATTATAATTGTCACTTGTTCCGGACATGTAATTTTAAATGGCCATACTCATAATTATATTTGACGAGCTAACATTATCTTTCGTCAGAAGATTGTCACTTGTTAGTCTAAATAGGGAACTCTTTCTTAACACAAACAGAAAACAAATAATAGTCATTCACTTTTTATTTAATAGGAATTTAACATGTTATTTCCTCCCACCTGGAATTATCATTGAATTTGACCTGGTTAAAACTAACAAATGCTTTCGGTCTTGTAGACAACTTTTCAAAATATGCGTCCTAAAGTAATTTCTTTTTAAAATACAACATACTCCCACTGCAAAATTTATCAATACATTACATGTTTCTTAACCTGATTATTTTCCATTTTCTGTTTTACCAATGAATAATTATATTTCCATCTGTTCTCTTGTGCAGAGCTTTCAGTAGAGAGTGCCTTGCCCGTGGGTTGGCCACCGTAGTCGTGGGCTTCCCCGCTACACCGCTCATTGAATCCCGTGCCAGGTTCTGTCTCTCTGCCTCACACACCAAGGAAATGCTTGACAGGGTGAGTCCTAAATACATTCATTGATTTATTAGTGTAAAAATGGAGAATTCCTTTATTTACAGCTACATTCCCAGCTAATTTAGTATTATGTGGTCTATTATGGGATTAATGACCGACATTGAGGGGCTGCTGGTGCACTGTTTGGTGTATAACCCTGAGGTGATAGATTATGCACACACAGTACACCGGCAGGCCCGAAATGGCGGGTTTTAATCCTTTTAATATCTGCCTTTTATAGCCTCAAGACTTTCAAGGCAGTGATTAATATTGGCAGCTGCAGTGCTAGTAAGACGTATGGAGTTTTGGTGAGGAAGGCGATCAGTTGTTGGAAGCTTCTTGTCGTGTGGAAGTTTGCCCCCCCCCCCCCTCTATAGAGGAGTGATTTATTTAGTCTTTTGTGGGCCATGGCGTCAGAAAATGTACAAGTTGTCTTCACCAGTCTCTCTGAAATAAGCCACTTTTAGGGGAAAGGGGACGTTCAAAATTCAGTTCAACCTATCCGAACATAATTTTCTAATCAGCGCAATATCAAATAAACTCAGATATACCTAGTATTTTACCTTCTTTTCAGCCAAATTTAGCAGAATAAAAAGTCAATGTGTAGAGTTGCCGATTGTTCATTTTGTGACAGTATACAGTCTTCCATAGTGATATAATGAGTTTTACCTTATCATTCTCTTATCTGCTTCATGTGGTTGGGTACTTGCAGGCACTAAAGATCATAGACGAAGTGGGAGACGTCCTCACTGTCAAGTATTCCCGCCTTCCCGTGCCCAAGTTCTCAGAAAATGACGAAGAATTCAAAAGCAGGTGAGTAGAAATACCTTCACTAGTTCTTATTTGCAGGATTAATGTTTTCCTCTTCTATGTTTTCAATCGCAGATTCAAGGAGTTAGATATATTTATTATACATTGTCCTGGTATATAAAACTGAAACTGAAGTACTTGATATATATTCTAAACTTGAGCGAAAGCAAAAAAGAAAAAAAAATACCTCCCCTGAAAATACCATTCCTTGTGGGCCATATTCTTGGTCAGTTGTATTAGGAAACATAGACAGTTTTAAGATTTTAAGTAAAACAATATAGAGCTTTTGTTCTTAGATTCAGATCATATTACTCTAAATTATCTAAAACGTTTACAGTATTAAAAAAATATTCCTTTTTTGCAGGTACACACATCTACCGAAACACCTCACTCAAATGTAGAGCCGAGCCTCCACCTTGAGACAAACGTCGTTACTAAAGAATTGTTATCTTGTCAATCGGTAGATGCCAGTGAATACATTTGTGTGGATATTTAATGAAGAGGACATATAACAACCATAATGATCATCAGCAAGCTAACTCTTCCTTCAAAGACAAGATATGTGGAAAGTCTCACCCTTTATAGAAGACGAGTAAAAGTGGTGTTACATTGTCGGAACATAATCGGTATCATCGGATCATAATCGGTTGCTACTCAATGTTCACTTTCTCCTAATTACCATCGGAGTTCATCTGACTTTAAAAGGGCCAAATGTAACCCCCCTTAAGTATTACAGAAGGAAGACTGACTCAGGAACCCCCATTGCCATGACAATCAAGAGTCCCTAACCTTCATAAAATAAATAAGAACAAATGCAACTAATGATCTATTATCATGTGAAGCTGTACCGAAGAATTTTTGTTTGCTTCAAGCTGTCCCAAATGAAGTCTGCTTCAAGCTAATATTTATTTCATGATCACCGTACGCCACACTTGGTTTGTTTGCCTTTTACAAGTGTGAATCGTCAAATGCAAAAAAACGTATCTATAAAAGAAGTTAAAAGAAAGAAACTAATCACCTGAGAATCTGTAAATATTAAAATATATCTGGGTGGAGTTGTCACAATATACACAATGTGGTCTTTGAATCAGTTTGTTAAATTTCTCAAATTTGCAAAATGCAAACTGAGTTATTGGGAATATATTTTTTATTTTGAATAATATACGAAATGAAATAAGGCCATTGTCTTAAAGAGGACGAATGGTTTTGAACCGCTTCTTCATCTATAACTTTTGCTGTTTTATTATGTTCGTGCAATTATGCATATTGTGACGATCTGACCCATATATGGAGGTGATGATTGGCTCTCCACTAGGTGTGTTTTATTAGCCACACTGCGCATGTCCGAAATGAAGGATGGTGGGAAAAATAGTTCTATTTAGCATGGGCCTAATTATCAAAGTTTTGATAGAATTCTTTAACACTGTTAACTCTACTAAGTCGCACAACCCTTGCGATTTATTGCGATTATTATTGTTGTCAATAGCATTTTCTATTGTCATTGTAAAAATGAGGAAAGTCTGTTTCTTGTGAATCCAGCCTTGCAATCTAGCAGAAGCACCTTTGTGATATTCCTGCGATCGGATCACCTTAATCGCAAGCAATCGCTTGTAATGTGCGACCTAGTGAAGGAGCCTTATGTCAAACAAGAAATCTCATTGTCAAATCTACCACATTTTGATCAAATGATCAGGAACTAAACTATATTTCCCATAATCCCAAGTGAATTAGGACTGAGAGTGGAGCGAATGCAACTCCTCTGTGATTTGGAATATATACAAAACATTGGTTCATCTTACTGATTGAGCAAGGTTATGAAACTGTTAATGGAAATTGTTGAAAACCCTCTATTGTTTATGTGTTGTTACCCTTAGGTTATTCTGTTGTGTTGTTACCAAATTCGGTTGTTGCGGAGTAACTAATTCATTGATTGGAAAGAGACTTTCCTATTTTCTGCAGATGTGATTGAATTATTTAAAATGACTGATTTTTTTAAAGATTACCTTTATATCTGATTTTTTAAAGAATACTTTGCTTGATAACTATCTGTATATCGATCCATGTTGATACCATCTGAAATGTTGATTCTTCTTCCATATTTTGTGTGTGTGGGGGGGGGGGCGAGGAGAAACTGTTGCTGAATTGTCTGGAAAAATTCGGGGCGAGTACCATTCATTTCCTTGAGATGTAAACAAATACGTGTAGGAATCTCGAAGCCCCTTAATTTATTTGTAGCTGTGTTTTTGGGGAAAAGATTCATTTAATCCCGACCAACGTTCTGCTATATTGAGGATTTATACCTCTATTTCTCTTATATCTTCACCAGCTAATTCGTGAAACCAAAGCTAACCTACACTTTATTACATCGATATTCGTTTTACTGAGAGTATGCTTTGATTTATACTTTAAGTATGCCTATAGAAGAGTCCCTATACTTATTTTAACCTCATTTGCATGTTAAAGTCTTTTAAGTGTATCTTTTCTAGCTATATATTTCTTGTATTTATATTAAGTACCGTACTTTCCATGGCTATTTCTAGCTAGCGTTCATAAGGGAAAAAACGAGGAATTCTGCATCTCTGTGATCTTTGGTTTCTATGAAGCGTAAGGAATATTATCAAAATACCAGTTTCTGATGATGACTAAGGTGACGCAATCACCAGGTCGCAAGGACATGCGACTGCTTGCGGGTAGACGCAAGAATATCTTTATCATTTTTATATTCTTGAGATTTGCAAATTGAAACAACCAACTGATTTTCCAGCCGCTATCCACTATTATCGATCTGGCCTGTGATAATCTATCATATAATTAAAACCTATTAAATTAATTAAATCTACATCCCTTCAAATATGAAAAGATATCTGGATTGAGGCAGTGATAAAATTTCATTTAATAATACACTTCGTTCCTCTTAACCTAAATTCGAGGGGAAATAATATATTAAAAAAAGTGCAGTGTTTTGATTAACTGAAAGGTCAGCTAAAGAGAAATGAAAAATTAAGTATGACATCTTAAGGGAAATTGCAAAAGGTTCAGTTTAATCGAGAATTCGGAGTAAACCGAGTTCAGGTTAATCGGAACATACTGTATTTAAGTGTCATAATTTATTCATCCTCGGAAACTGGTTTTTTGAAGGCGCCAAATGCGGAGGAACCTCTATGCACTACGTCCCCACCTACTTGTGACAACTAAGTTTTGCCATTCTAGAGTTCCTTTCATTTTGTACATAGTTTTTTTCTATTTTTGCTAGATCTTGTTAGAAAGCTTACTCACCTATTTCTGTGCCATTTCTCACTGTATATATATATACCTAAATCCTGTCATATTACCTTTAAAGGTATGTGGAGAGAAAAGAAAACTAAATGTTACTAGCGGATTCAAAGGGGTTGGGGAGCAGAAAATGATTTTGTTTGCCATCGGAATAAGAACATTTTAGTTTAAAAGGAAAATAAAAAATGTACCTTGTAATAAATATATATATAGGGGCATATTTGAAAATCATTAAGTCCTGTAAGTTACTGGCCATAGGTCATATCCTAAATGTGGGACGTCAGGTATTTAAGGCTAGATCAATGGTCAGCCCCATTGGCCTAATTACAGGACATGAGATACATAAGGTTTGGCGAATGACAGCCTTTTTTTTTACTAAGCCCTAATTACAGGACATCAGGTGTATAAGGCTCGGGCAATGGTCAGTCAGCCCCTATAAGCCTCCTAATTACAGGACATCAGATATTTGTGATGTGTCACAGGAACATGAGTCAAAAGTCGCAAAAAATGATATTTCTCAAATGTCTTTCCTCAAGAACCCTTGCTCAGAATGTTTTCATTTTAGAGGAGTTTAGCGCTGCCCGTAGTATGAATACGTGTACCAAATATCAAGACTGTATTGAATATATCTATGCATATCTGATGTTATCCTAAGGAGTATATTTAACTATTTTAATAGTGATTTACCATAACAAATATAGTTCATGAATACGAATATATAGAAGTACTTATTAGAGATCCTAGTGTTTACCATCATTGGGATCCGCTTGATCTCATCTTTCCAAATATGATTATATCTCAAAATCCATTTTTTGCGACTTTAGACTGATTTTTCTGTAACACATCACATATAGTCGGTCCCCTTAGCACCTTCAGTTGAAAATTCCGGATCGACCCCTGCATTCCTTCCCAATGAAATTTCCAAGACTTTTCATATCGCGGAGCTGAACTTAACTAGATGTTTGTCTGACTGAAATCAAAACTCGCTTATACTGCAACAAGTGCCACTTTTATAACCAGATGTACATATATTATGGTGTTGGTCGATGATGCTTTTATATTTAGATTGAGTTAGAGAATGACATTTTACATGTTATGTGTTAACTAATGTTTCCTTTCTTCCATTAAGTGTTTGATTAATGGATGTGAAAGTTATGTGCATGCATATCCCAGCAGAGAAAGCTAGAGGTTCCCCGTTCTTCTGGTGAAAAAAACAACTCTAGAAAATGCTGTAAAAATGAAAATCTGTTTTCATCGTTTAGCGATTTTCCTTACTCAAATCATTACTTGATGTGTTTACGCAACGATTGCCTTAAGAGAAATTCGAAGAATTTTGTGAAGAAATTCTGGAGAGAAAATCAAATCTTTGAAGTATCAATGCCAGAAGAGTGGTGAGGGATCCATGAGCTTAAAACAATCTGTTATGACCGAAAAACCGTCCCATTCACAAAAGCTATGTGATTCTGCTAGGAATACTACTACTCAAATTCTTGTTGACAATTTGTCTTGCACTAATATAGTGCTTAATGTGTGACGTGCCATCACTTACAATCAGGGAGGAAGAGTGTGTAGATTTAATATATAATATACCTCCTTCATAGATAAAATTGCAAAAGTCGTCTGTTGTTATGGATGACGAAAACATGTCGTCTGCTTGTCTTAGAACTTGCATTATTTGTGTGGAAAAGTATGCGATGCTATCCTTACAATTCTTGTATACCGGTAGTTGTATTGTGCCTCTAACCAGCGTACTGTAGTCACTTTTCCTAGAAATGTCTAAAATCCAACTTTGTTTGGATTCATATCGTCTTCCTCGTTCTAATTGATCCTCTTCCGAGTCAATGCTTCGAGTAGATGAAAAATAATGTGAATACCTCTCATATCGGAACACATCATCGTGGACAATACAGGACAGTCTTACTAGAAAGCAACATTATTCCCATTATTCTGTTGGGGGGTTGGTTTTTTTTTTAAAAAAAACATAACTTGTTTTAAAATGCCTTGAAAATCAATGTTTTGATCATTCAATGATTTTCATTATTCTCTCACCCCTACTGTGCTTTTATACATTTCTATTATAGTAACCATTCTAATAAGCGACCTTTTGTTGACGCCGGAGTCCAGTCCACAAAGTGTCCGAAATAGAGAAGTTCCACTGTACAATATGTCCCCTGGATGTCGTACGCAAAGTACCACCGTTTACTGTTGATATGTGTGGGATTTTCGCAGAGCTTTTTTTTATTCCAATCTTTGTTGAATTTCCTAGTAGAAGTCTGTAGTGTCAATAAGTGTATAAATACCCTGGTGACTTGATCTGTGCACATAGAGCAATACTGGTGTATATCTTGCTCTGGGTTTATTTTATAAGAACAACTAAATGCCTGTTTCTTAGTGTGTCTGTTTTTGTGTGTAATTTTTTAAAAATAATTACAGTGTAAAATTGTATAGTAAAACCTCTGTTCACAGACACCCTTCCTGGCCGAACACTTCGCTATAATGGACAGTTGATACCAGTTGTTTGACTGTACAGTATGTGGCAGTCACTTTACTGTATATTTCAATCATATATATTAACCCCTTTCAATTCGGACACCTCCATATTGTGGACAGTTAAGGTCAGTCCATTTACTGTACATTTCAATTATAACAAGCCATTTCAATTCGGAGACCTCACCATTATATAGATACTTGAAGCCAGTCCCAAGGGTGTCTGTATTAAAGACGGTTTACTGTACGTATACAAAAAATGGCATTGGAACCAGAAATGATATTTGAGATGATGATACCTTTATTACAGTCCTGTCCCAAACTGTGAAATTATATAGCTTGACTACTTGCATAGTGTAATAACTGAGGTAGAAGAACTTACATTAAAGTTTGCAAAGGGCCAAATACAGTGGAATTATACATAGATTAGAAAAAGGGAAATTATTATAAACCTTTATGACAAAGCTGTGATACGCTATGAGTGATATCCAAAATGTAGCGTGATTCAAGATTTCCCTCCTGACACATTTTGTGTGTATGGGAAAGGCTGCTAAAATGTGTATAATCGATGTTGTACAAACCTCAAATAATTTCAAAATTTTAAAGAATTGAGTTGCGTTTCTGATTCTATTTTTATATCACAACTTGGCTTGGTATCAACCTTGCAACTCGATAATCCGGACTATGAATAATGTTTCGGAAAAGTACACGTGTGTTCCGCCTAGTAGCGAAGGCGCTTGTTATTATGGGAGATATTTATATCTCCCATTCTTCCTTTTGATATGAAGGGCTGGGATAGGGCAGGGCTGGGATGTGGGCTAGAGAAAAGAGGGCCGACCTATTGCGTGTTTGGCATACCGCTACAGCATGCCTGACATTCCTTCTCTTCGCTTCCTATATAGCAGCTCCCCCCATCCCCTGCCCTCTCCCTTCCCTGCGCTCGCTCGCTCTGCGCTGATGGTCGGGTCCATCCATTGGCGACATGTACACATGGTTATTTTCACATTAATTCGGATTAATTTGGGTTCTGATCATCTTTTGGGAAATTGATATACTATATACTCGATGTATAGCTTTTGTTTCGATGTGCATGTTGGATTCCAAGCAAGTTGTAGCGAAATTTTGGTCATATGAAATTTCAGCAACACGTGTGTACACATTTCGTGCCACTGTCCAGTGCGCGCCCGGGTCACCATCTGCGCACCTAGGCTCAGGCTATGATGATTCCTGACAGCCATCTGCGCGCCAGTCAGGCCTGTGTCAAGGTCAAGGCCGTCTGCCCTAGGCTCATCGTAGTAGCCATCTGCGCGCCAGTCAAGGCCTGGGTCAAGGTCTCAGAGCTACTATATACATCTAAGAGCGCTCTAAGCTCATGAGCTCATACGATTCCAGGTCCAATCTCCACATATCCCTTCATTCTGAGGGAAACTAAAAACTTAAACTAATCAACCTTAAATCTCTACAGGCCCAAACCCCATGTATCCCTTCATTCCAAGGGAAATTATTTCATCTTGCAAATCCATATCCAGGCTATGCTACATCATTGCATCATCCACCATGCCATGCCCTGGGATTAACTGATCTACTTGAAACCTTTATCCTCACATAATCAACCATATTACTTCAGGCTCAAACACTTAACCAACCCCTTCAAATGAAGGGGAAAATTAAACTAATCTAACCAAGACATATGATTCCAGGTCTAAACTCCACATATCCCTTCATTCTGAGGGAAACCCAAAACTTAAACTAATCAACCTTGAATCTCTACAGGCCCAAACCCCATATATCCCTACATTCCAAGGGAAATTAAAACTAAAATCAACCCACCATGGTGTATAGTGGATACAAGGATGTGTACAGGGAGACATTCCCCCGCCTAAACTAAAATCAACCCACCATGGTGTATAGTGGATACAAGGATGTGTACAGGGAGACATTCCCCCGCCATGGAGACTAGTATGAGTAGAGGAGGACATTCCCCCACCATTGTGTATAGTATGAGCCCAGGGGGACATTTCCCCGCCATGATGCATATAGTATGAGTAGAGGAGGACATTTCCCCGCCATGGTGCTTAGTATGAGCCCAAGGGGACATTTCCCCCGCCATAGTGAATAGTATGAGCCCAGGGGGACATTCCCCCGCCATGGTGCATAGTATGAGCCATGGGGACATTTCCCCGCCATGGTGCATAGTATGAGCCATGGGGACATTTCCCCGCCATGGTGCATAGTATGAGCCCAGGGGGACATTTCCCCGCCATGGTGCATAGTATGAGCCCAGGGGGACATTTCCCCGCCATGGTGCATAGTATGAGCCCAGTGGGACATTTCCCCGCCATGGTGCATAGTATGAGCCCAGGGGGACATTTCCCCGCCATGGTGCATAGTATGAGCCCAAGGGGACATTTCCCCGCCATGGTGAATAGTATGAGCCCAGGGGGACATTCCCCCGCCATGGTGCATAGTATGAGCCCAGGGGGACATTTCCCCGCCATGGTGCATAGTATGAGCCCAGGGGACATTTCCCCGCCATGGTGCATAGTATGAGCCCAGGGGGACATTACCCCGCCATGGTGCATAGTATGAGCCCAGGGGGACATTCCCCCGCCATGGTGCATAGTATGAGCCCAGGGGGACATTTCCCCGCCATGGTGCATAGTATGAGCCCAGGGGGACATTTCCCCGCCATGGTGCATAGTATGAGCCCAGGGGGACATGTCCCCGCCATGGTCCATAGTATGAGCCCAGGGGGACATTTCCCCGCCATGGTGCATAGTATGAGCCCAGTGGGACATTTCCCCGCCATGGTGCATAGTATGAGCCCAGGGGGACATTTCCCCGCCATGGTGCATAGTATGAGCCCAGGGGGACATTTCCCCGCCATGGTCCATAGTATGAGCCCAGGGGGACATTTCCCCGCCATGGTGCATAGTATGAGCCCAGGGGGACATTTCCCCGCCATGGTGCATAGTATGAGCCCAGGGGACATTTCCCCGCCATGGTGCATAGTATGAGCCCAGGGGGACATTTCCCCGCCATGGTGCATAGTATGAGCCCAGGGGACATTACCCCGCCATGGTGCATAGTATGAGCCCAGGGGGACATTCCCCCGCCATGGTGCATAGTATGAGCCCAGGGGGACATTTCCCCGCCATGGTGCATAGTATGAGCCCAGGGGGACATTTCCCCGCCATGGTACATAGTATGAGCCCAGGGGGACATTTCCCTGCCATGGTGCATAGTATGAGCCCAGGGGGACATTTCCCCGCCATGGTGCATAGTATGAGCCCAGGGGGACATTTCCCCGCCATGGTGCATAGTATGAGCCCAATCACTGTTACATCATTCATGGCACTTACGAATATATGAAGGCACAAATTTGCCATTACTTTTGTATGTCAAAAGTTCTATGGTTAGAAGCATATTCTTGTTTTCACATTAATTCGGATTCTGATCATCTTTTCGGAAATTGATATACTAGATGTATAGCTTTTGTTTCGATGTGCATGTTGAATTCCATGTTGAAGCAAGTTCTAGCGAAATGTTGGTCATATTAAAGGAATTGAAACGAAGGATTTCTTTGGACAAACACATGTGTACATATTTTCTGCCACTGTCCATGGCGCTCCGTCGCCGTCAGCATCTGCACGCCAAGCATCACAGCTGGAGTAGAGATTACTCAGAGGAAGTTCTGTAGATAAGAACTGTAGCTATGAGCCGCCCTCTGATATATTTGATAAGGTGATGTCCCTTTATGGCATATGTTGTAGTTGTTCTTTCAACTTTTTTAATTGTATGATGAACGAAAGTAATTCCTCATCAGAAGTATTCTACTGATCATAACAATAATTTTCGTGATGCTTAGAACCGAAAATACATTTTCATAACTTGTCAATAAACCATGTATCTATCTATCTATCCATCTATCCATCTATCCATCTATCCATCTATCCACTCCTCCATCCCACTCAAGCCCCTGCCCCTACCCTCTCTCTCTCTAAGATACAAGCTGAATACACATTTTATTCAAATGGTTGCAGTATATATAAGATTGAATGCGATTGATTATTGATTCAGGACAAAATCAGTCCCAAATATCTCCCAGTACTTTTGTATAGCAAAAGTTCTTCTCCTTAGAAGCATATGCTTGTCTTACATATAAGTTGTGATATAAATATAGAATGCAAACTCAAACTGATCTACTCGTTGGGATAACATGCACTCGTAGTTGAAACTGTTGTATCATCACTCGTGGCTATGCCACTTGCGATGATACAACAGTTTCAACTACTCATGCATGTGATCCCAACGAGTAGATCAGTTATCGTTGCATTCCATCTAAATATTAAATATGTTTGAAGCTTCCATGGGAGACCAGATAAACTCATAATAATTCCCAGTATTTCTTTTATTGATGAATATTGGGTAAAATTTGGTACATTTTGGTATAATTTACAAAATTGAGTGAAATGTGTGATTGTACATATTTTAGTGGCCTCACCCGTATCTATAGATGAAAGTAGTGAAGTGTGTACGCTTGCAATACATTCCTGCTTCAATCCTTTCTGGGTTGTCAAACACAAGTCCTGTACATGCAATGGTATAATATTATTTGACAGTATTGTTATCAAAATATTCCCTTTTTCTACGAGGCTTGTAATCCTTGAATATTCTCGTTTTAGGAGGCCATTCTTTTTACAAATTCTCTATTGGGGCCTTATTGTACTATACTCTATAGTAAGTAGGAACAAAATGAATGTTTGCGAGCACAAATGAAATATATTCATTTGCAGATGTTCTATGTTAATCGAGCTAAAGCTTCAAAAGATGTAGAATAGGACTATTTTCTTTGTGTTACATTTTCTCAGCTTTTGGGTAATTACCCAGAATATCAGTTCTTCCTTACCCTTGTGGTAATTGATTGATTGATTAATTGTATTCTGTATTTCACTAAATGGAAATCGTTAGCTCGTTTCTGGATAATCCAGGTTGGTTGAGTGTTTACAAATAAAAAGCGTCACTTGATCTATATATTTGTTTTGAAAAGTGCCTGTACATAATCCTTTAGGAATCTTCCTGGTTGTAGAAATATCTGGTTCATTGTATTTAGTTTGTGGAATGCTATCCACAATTGAGATTATTGTACTATGGTACAAAGGGAACAACAACAGCGTTATGGACCATGAGATATGTGTTGTGTGTTATGTCAAGACTCGAAAATCTTAGACTAAATGGTCTACTATTGTTACAATACAAAAACCTTGTTTCCTTTTGGAGCTTATTTTGAGTTGTATTGTTGATAGACGCTCTACGCCATTTGATTCCAGTTTATTTCAAATAATTTGTGATCCGCCAAATAAAGAAATTGAAAATCAAAAGTTCAAAGTAAGGTGTTGCAAGTATATTTATAATTTTGATATAAAGAATACGTTTCCTCAGCTATTGGTACTGATATTGAAACAGGCTGGTAAAACATTATACAGCAATAGAGTTGTATACTACCCAAAGCCATGGTGAAATAACCGCCATAATTTATGATAAACAACCCTTAAAACATACGGCAATAAATGGTGGTAGTATACTACCCCCAGCATATAGCGGAATACCAGCCATAAAAGCTGAACTCTAAGAACAAATAGCCTGGTAGAATGTCCATAATATAAAATAAAGACATTTAGATAATATAACACTTTGTGTATGTGATGCACTTTAATCTGGCAAATTAACCAATTGTGTGCCATATATGAAGATTACAAGATCGTTTATAGTTGATAAATTATTAACGCTGGGACACCGCAATTAGAAATGTAAGGAACATGTTACTATTTGTTTTAAATTATCTTATATCGCATGCAAGGATGCGACAACTCTGAGCCTTTGTCGCATAGATGGAATCCGGGCTTAAATCTGTCCAGAGAGCTTACTTGGTTGTCCTTTGGCAAAACTTGTACTTACTTTTATATTCAAAGAACTTTCCTCATCAGAAATGAGATCAGAAGCCTTAAACATGCAGCTATTTTTACTCTGTTACTTTCTCCTCGATCTGCGACTGAAGAAATAAGTCCCCGAAGTTGAATATTTCTGTTAGGCGATGGTAGTTGACATTCCATTGGAAAAGATCTTGTGTCTTAGCTTGTAGAATACCCCATGCTTGACAATAACGATAAAATAAATAAATGCATTGTTAATTCTTTGATATTTATGTTTTTATTTCGAGCCCCGTGTGATGTAAATTAATTGTATTTGTATGTTCATTTCAATATGTTGATTGCATGTGATTGGTGGATTCAAAGCGGGCTAGGGTCGCTGAGAGTTTTTGATATTGATTCAATAAATTGCTTAAAATTGTATCACTATTTACTCATATATGGACCCGAATTGTACATGCATGACGGAGACGTAGGCCTATAACATGGGTATATCATAGACAATATTGCCCGACGACGATCCCGATGTACCATACACGCGTCTGTTCAAATGAGCTATCAAATTAGTATTTATATGAGCCAGGTCCTCGGATTATGGACAATTGCATCATTACAAATCCCAAACAATGGCGAGTTACTACATTTCTTTCCCCAGATTCTGCTAAATTAGGCTGAAAATGATAATAATTGAGTACCGTATATATTTGGTATTGCGTTGATTTAAAAAAACAATGTTCGTTTATGTTGAACTTTTTTTAAAACCTCACTTAAATTCTCTCTTAAATTTGGGTTACATTGGGGGTATTGGTGAAGGCGAATTGTACATTTTCTGCCGCCTTAACCCCATTATTGACAGATTCTCAATATGGGATTTGCATGTTTCTCTGCGCATGTCCATTACAGTACATTCTGGTATTGATTCAGTTCAAATCTGACATACAAATATTTAGCAACATTTTTGTCAAATATTGCAAAAATATTTTCAACAATATCATAGCTTGTATAAATGATCTATATAAAACAAATGCATGATGGGAAAGATGAAGTCTTGTTTTATGGAATCATGTAAAAGAATATTTACAAGAAATCACTGTTAAATACTGCTTGATGAACATAATCTTTCTATAGCTTTTACAGGCATACAATCAAGATTCAAGACGGCGAACATGCGAATCCCCTATTATCAAGCTCAAGTTATGTAGAACAGACTGTAGTCCGACATATATATTATAAACACCTCTAAACATAGTCAATGAGGCATGCAGCCCCATTCCTTCATTCCCTTAACTACCGCCTGTACCATCACGTATCGATCTATTTTAGCAACAACCTATCTTAATTGTTCCTTCTAAATACTAAATGAGACCGCTGGCTCAATCTTATAAGCTCAATCCTATAATACCAAGTCTTAATCAAAGGGAAAGATTGAAGAAAATCAGAGGTAAGTTTCTTTCTCTTGAGAATTGTTTTTTAATGTCCTTCGTGGATTTTGCATATATACAATCGGAATCGACGGGAAAAGGTTGTAGGAAATCTAAGTTCACTTGATATGATTCCCCTGACTCAAACTTTATACTTGAGTTTTGATATCGAGTCTGGAACAAAGCGAAAAGATCGAAGAAACTCCAAAGTAAATTTAAGTAATATGAGACTATTGTCGATCTCAAGTGTAATCCTGGATTTTAGATACTGAGCCGAATGGAAACAAGGAGGTCTAGTCCCTGCCTTGAGCAGTCCGAGGGCTATAACAACCATAAGCAGAGACTAAATAGATTAATGACCTCCATTTTGTATATAATCCCTTGGCGACCTAGCATTGCACAAGCAGCCCCTTAATGTATGTGCATTGCACAAGCAGCCCCTTAATGTATGTTGGTCATTAACCTTTATATAATACATGTGCTGTATTAGCCCAAACCCCTATAGGTATATGCTAGATTAGAATTTAATAAGGAATGGTTCTCTATCAGTTTTCGTTTATGACTTGGGACGATGTTGTGCTTTTGTTAACTGACTAAGGCTGGGCATTATTGAAGGATTTTAGTCAACGATATAAAGTTATGACATACTGGAAAAAATAGTATACTGGATGGTTTTGTGGTTTCAACATCCACCAAGCCACAGACTTGTCATGAGTGAAAGTATTCTTGCGTATATCTATGTAATCAAATACATCACACGCGTGCTGGCAAACGTTGAAAACTATTACAAAACTAATACATCTAATGTGATGTAAGTTAAGGTTTCCATATGTGGAATCTCTATATTTTGTAAATATGAATTCATGAAAGGCCAACTGCTCCCAACCAACCTACTTTTTCCTCCCTGCAGGTGTTCACCTAATCGGTCAGATTTAAGTAAAACTAATTGTCTGGGTCGGGTCAAATAGAGAAGTACAGTGAGAGTTGTTTTTTTAAATTAATACCATACACCCTGGAATTTTCGTGATTTAATTACATAGCTCATATATATTTCTACAAACTCAAACTCAAACTTCAGCCATGTAATATGAAGCTAAGGAAGGAACCGAAATGTATTTCAAAAAAAGAATAATTTTTCTTATATTTTTCCATCTAGGACTTTCTTGTTATAGCCTAATTGATACTGGCTGTAACAGGAAGACCTGCAATGTGCATATATTTTACTATTCCGCCCTATTTCACTTTGTATTTAACTCAAAATAAAAGAAGGGTCAATATCATTAATGACTGTTTTAGATAACTCCAATAAATGAATTAATGCTGCTATTTTGTATCAGCAACCATGCACCAACTGTCCATGGTTTGTCGGTTTACCCATGTCTCTGAAGGTAGCATAATGTATACTTAAGGTATTAGTAATCCCTTACGGCTAAGACTTAAAGCCGGGCCAGATAGACATGATTAGTGATTGTTCTTTACATACCTGGCCCATGTCATGAAATGGAGTCCACGTAGCGGTATAGTACAAACTGTACCGCGGTCGCAGTTTGGCTATTTGACACAAACAAGCAACAGAGAAATACCACAACTGGCAAGTCGCTAACGTTGGCATTGAGGGTATATAACTGGTGTTATAGCAAAGGTTAAGAGAGATACACACGTGGAGGATACTATATAGGAGGATAAAGTGAATTGTAATTATACATAGGCATAATTGTAACAAGTAAGTCATATAATTATTTGATACTATTTTTGGGTAGAACGATTCATGAATGTATGTGATGTGTTACTGAATAATGAGTCACAAGTCGCAGCAAATGGATTTTGAGATATAATCATATTTGAAAAGATGACATCAAAGCCGATTCCAATGATATACTTTAGGATCTTCAATAAGTAATTCTATATTTTTTTTAATTCATTTTTTTTATTCATGAAAAAATGTTCGCACTATTTCTTAAAGGTCACTAACTAGTCAAATATACTTCTTAGGATAACCTCAGTTACACATAGATATATTCAATACAGTCTTGCAATTCTTCACATATATTTAGGCTATTAGCAGCGCTAAGCACTCCAAATATGAAAACATTATGACCAAGGGCATACACAAAATATAGAAGTATTTATTAGATGTCCAAAATGTTTACCATCATTGGAATCCGCTTGATCACATCTTTTCAAATATGATGATATCTCAGTAGTATTATAATGATGATTCTTCCCACCATAGATGTTTTACCATGATCCCAAAGGTTGATGGGCATAAATCTGTCTGAGCTGTCACACTCCTGCCCCGCTGAAAGGCTACCAATCATATAGAGTTCATATAGCGCTACCCTAACCTGATGCACTAGTCTATAACTTTATTTATATTAAAAATTAAAAATATTTACATTAACAAATTTCGCTGAAATTCCGGATGAATCCCAAAATCGCGCGGCCATAGACTTACTATAGAAAGTCTCTATGATGCCGTAAAAACGCTAAAAATAAAAATGAAGGATTTGACGATGAGATAAGGGAGAGAGACACAGAACTTGCGGTTGTTGTGTACATTTAACCGATGTAACTGACATCACAGAGGGTGCAAGCCTATGGATATGCAACCGCTCTTGCCTATGCATGAAGTTTTGCACCAAGTATCTGTGAGTAGCGAGGGATAGTAAGCCAAAGCCAAGCAAATGAATAAATAAATATTGAGTAAGTCAGAGAGAGATGAAATTTATGAAATAAACATCCAAAAGTAATGACCATGTTTCCCTCGAATTGGTTTGACTACAAATTAAGGTTACCCTAAATTTGATGTCAACTTCAAAATATCCAGGTATTCTAATGGTGTTTTAATTTTTTTCCCCCAACACCGGGTCTTAATTTCCAAAGTAGACAGAGTCAACAATGAGAAGCGTTTACATTATGATACATCGCTCCTTTTTTTTTAAAAATATGAAAAATAAAATAATCTATGACACTAGCTATACCTTGTTATTTCTCGTTTGTTCTTTTATGTTATCTCTTGAACAAATAACATGGAAGTGTTATGTAATTACCCAGAATACTCGTTCAAAATCCCAGGTTTACAGATCAAAAGGCAAAAAAAACACACAAAAATGACGTAGATTTCACAGCGGTCGAGCACCCATTGATCCGACCCACCAATAGCACAGGGGGGGGGGGGGGGGGGGGTCATAATAAGAATAAAAAAGACCACGGATTTGGCGTTTGTTCACCAACTTGACTAAGTGTTGGTTATCAGATCATATTCTGTGACCTTGCTTATTCGTTTAAGAAAAGTACGAAAAATCAGAAGGAAGGTCTTAACAATATTGTCTTGATACTAACATCAAATTATCACATTGTTTCGAAAATTTTCTCCCATCTTCTCCAATCTTTCTTATGCGAAGCATTAATAAATGCCCCATCACGCATTGTTTTTAACTTAAGTTTTAATTCTCCAAGGAATTCAAAGAAACACAAATTATTATCCTTAAACAGTCGACATTTATATATGTAGACTGGTGCCAAACTACATATTATTTGTCTCTAAAACATTTCTAGAGGCATTTTCTGTTAATGCTTGGTATACAGTGGTTTTATACTAAATTGAGGTTGCTGAGTCCGAAAATGCTGGTTACCACCCTGAAATATTGCTCTTTCCTACCACCAGGGGGCGTTTTATGTCAAATTTTGGACATTTCTTCTTATAACTTCCAGGATATTAATCACAGCCTTATGCATCTATAAAATCATTTGTAGAAGACATCATTAACTTTCGATTAATGTCAACTATTTTACTGTGCAATAAATATGACATTTTATATGAATTTTCAAAAGAATAAAAAAAATGCATTTTTTCACAAAGTGTGAAGTTTTTGAAAATTGTATGACAACAGAAGAAAAACTGTTGATTTTAGCCATTAGCAATTATAAAATGGAATAAAGGCCTATTAAAGAGTTTCCATTTGACACCATTTACAAACCAATCGATTTAATATTCATAGAGATATGGATTCTTGAAAAAATGAAGCACATTTGATTTTAGGTGAACATTTACCCAAACATCAAAGTGCATATTCTAGAAGTTTCACAAAGTTAGCTTTACAAAGAAATGTGATTTCATCAACAAAAATACTTAGAAATAATTTTCAGGAAAACAATTACTATCATCGGATAATTCCTCAAGGTCAAGGTCAATCTCATGGAAATGATCTCATACATTATACATCTTCACAAGCCTAGTTTATTTTCCCTTGTTAATATATCCAACTTTGTTAACTTGATAAATACACAATTGCATATTATGAAATTGTTTGTTTATTTTGTTAAAGAACACCCAGACAAATAGTATATTGACCATTGGTCAGTAAAATGTGTTGTATTGTAGACAGATGACTTTCCATACACTCAATAGACTAGGGGATTGCCCTAGAAGTTGCATTGCTTGGATAGATTATATAAGGTTAATACCTTATCATGCAATTCATTGTGATCCTTTAAATTGGGTCTACATGAATGCAAATATATCAGCTATCTATCATATGTTCCCCTAAGGGATTCAATTAGACACACTAATATCATCCCGGGTAGGGGCGCTCCAATCATTGAAAGCAATTGGTACCTTCCCAGTGGATCAAAAGCTGCTCAAGCAAGAGATTAAGCTTTCATTTATGGGCGGGAAAATGAGGATGAAAGACATGGCGGAACAGAATATAATGAAAAGAAATCTACAAACAAGTCTCCCATTACCACAGTTGGACATATGCCCATCATTCAAGCACCTGCACATGAACTAGATACACTTAGCACAGTTGTTAAAAGATGTATGTTTGTTGCAGAAAAACTTGGTATGAGACAGACAGTCATTACAGTTGACCAAGCGCTATATTGTAAACTGCTTGAAATTAAATGGCTAACACCAAAATACAACCATAAGTTGGTCATTAGGCTTGGTGGCTTACATATTGCCATGAATTTTCTAAAGGTGATTGGTCAACATGTACAAGGAATAGGGTTAACTGATGCTTGGGTGGAGAGTGGCCTCCTCAGACAAAATACAGCTGAGCATGTCCTTGGAAAAGCTTCCTCTAAAAGTCAGGAACTGATATCAATATTTGAACAATTTCATATTCAGGATATTCTTGAGAAGTTTATTCAAATAAACTCCAAGGACAATCCTGACTTCTTGTTCTGGTGGCATTATTTGCAAATGGTTTCAATTCTTCTCATGCTGACACGTAATTATCATGATGGTTTATGGGACATTCATCTGGAATCTTTCAACCGCATGTTGCCTTATTTTCATCAGGCTGAATTCAAGAAAAGATAAATATAGTAGATGTCTTCAAATAAACGATCAACTCCTGTGAAGTGCTGTGAGTTCCAGTTTATTAGCTTATGATGTTACAGAGCAAGTCCCAACGCGTTTCGACCTAGGGTGGTCTTCGTCAGGGGAGTGAACTGGTAGTGGTGGAAGGTTTTTTGTTTATATAGAGATTCGAGGTGTGGCACATTTTGCACATAATGACACATTTTGCACACAATGATTAGTTTACACATTTTGACACATTTTGACACATTTTGAATAGGTTAAGTTACAGAGGGTTGTAAATGGGGTTCAAGAACGGTTCATGAATTCAAGAAAGGTTGTTTTACTGTTAAAAGATCAACTAGATGCTTCAACCAAATTGATGCAGACCATGCACAGGATTGGCTAAATGCAACAGGGAAATGTGGGGGTGCCATTGTTTGTATCAGTAAGACAAGGAAAGCTTTGAATAGGTGGGCCCTGATATATAATTTGCAATCACACATCAGTAATGAAACATACAGAGAAAACTCACTTTTGTCAGCCAAGATAAATGGGGAAGAGAATTTGAACAAGTTTGTTGCTACTCATCTTGTGGAATGTACAACTTCATTTCATGAGGCACTCAAAAGGAAGAATCCCCTCACATTTGACCATTTGTACAAGGTGAAGAAACAAGGCAAAAGCAAAGATAAGAATACAATTTTGAAAGTTGACAGGAGTGTCATGCAGCGCCTAATAACTTCTTTTGAAGCTGGTCGGAAAGTTGGTAAAGGTAATGGAGCATGAACTTATGCCTGTCATTGTCATTGCCATTGTCATTGGCTGAACCTAATAATAAAATGAGATCTGGAAACAAGTCATTACTTGCTGATGTCTTGGTAAAAGGTGCACCCTGCCCCTCTTCTATTAGTTTGGAAGGAAGCAGTTATCTGTTGATTGATGGGCATGCACTTATTTGTTCTATTGGCAAGCCAGCCAACATTAAGACATGTGTGACAGTCTCTGGGATTTCCAGTCTTTGCTGCCAGGGCAATAAGACTGAAAATCACAGAGACTGTCACATTTGGTGAGCTGGCAGATATGTTCAAGATAGCTGTTATGGGTGCAGTAGCTTCATTCAATCAAATTCACATCATATTTGATTGATATAAGGAAACACCCATAAAGAACCTGACCAGAATAAAGAGGGCCAAAGGATGCGCACCTATGCGTAAATTGGTTGAAGGACGTCATGTTCCCCTTCCAACAAATTGGGAAAACTTCCTCTCACTGGCAAAAAACAAAGGAGATCTAACATGTTTTTTGTCACAACAACTTCTTCTTGAACAAAATAAGACCATAGTGGTCAGTGGAGGGTTCAAAGAAATTGATGTAGTTCAAAGCAATTGTCCTACTCTTTTATTGTCAGGGCTAGAATCTGATCATGAAAAAGCAGACATGTTTCATTCTTCATGCAATTTACTGCAATAAGGACACTGTAGTTGTGATTGATTGATTGATTGGACATTTATTTTGAAAAATATTCGCTATAGGCCTGGATCTCCGGCATCAGGGAGGTTTCCAAACTGGCCTTTGTTTCTTACAGGTTATTGTAGGTAACAATATCACTTCCGTTGATGACTGGAAGTGACCACCTACCATTTATATTGTGTTTTGTATCACTTCAGTTGTCTATTATATTGTGGCATACTTTTACAATTTCTATTCTCCGATTAAGTTAAGATTATTACAGTTGTCCTTATTGTACAATCAAGGGAAACAGATGTCCTAGGTTTACTTTTGGCTCACTACAAGAAAAATCTCTTGTCAAAAGTTGTGGGTCAAAGCTGGGACTGGGAAAAAGCGCAAGTACTACCCAGTGCATGAAATAGTAGAACTTCTTCCAAATGGTATCCATGCTAATCGACCTGCCTTTCATGCACTCACTGGATCTGACACAACATCTGACACATCATTTATTTCTGGCCACTCAAAACAAACATGTTACGCTAATTTCCTGGGTCATCACACATTGTTGAATAAAATTGGACTAAATGAAGCTTTACCTTCTTCAACAATGTCAGCTGTGGAAACATTTTTCTGCCACCTATACAAAGTTTCTGAAACAACATCAGTTGACAAGGCCCGGCACATTTTATTTGGAAAATGCAGAAAGCCTGAGCTACACTAAAGCAAGCTCATTATTAGGCGTTCATTTGGAATAAGGCACATATTCCCAAGCCAATGATTCCAGATCCTTCTGATTTTGGATTGTTCATCAACGATTCATGCCTCATGCCAGTCCTTATGACTTTGGAACCAGTTCCTGAAGTTTGCAAAAACAAGAACTGCTAAAAGCAATTAGTATGAGTGACAGCAATGTTCCAGATCTACAGTCAGAAATACTAACAACTTGTATAGATGTACATACATAGGATATTATCCTAATGACCTTGACATTGAGACATCTGATACTAGTAATACTTTTGTTAGATCCAAACAAAATCCCAAGCATTTTTTGTTGATGAAAACACATTTCCTTGTAAAGCTAACTTTGTGAAAGTTAAAAAATATCTGACTTTGATTTTTAAGTAAATGATCACTGAAAATCAAATGTACTTCATTTTTTCAACAATCAATATCTCTATGAATATTGCTCCGATTGGTTTGTAAATGGTGTCGAATGGAAGCTCATTAATGGGCCTTTATTCCATTTTATAATTGCTAATGGCTAAAATCAACAGGTTTTTTTCTGTTGTCATACAGTTTCAAAAACTTCACACTTTGTGAAAAAATGCATTTTTTTTAATGTTTTGAAAATTCATATAAAATGTCATATTTATTGCATAGTAAAATAGTTGACATCAATCGAAAGCTAATGATGTTTTCTACAAATAATTTTATACATGCATGAGGCTGTGATTAATTTCCTTGAAGTTATAAGAAGAAATGTCCGAAATTTGACATAAAACGCCCCCTGGTGGTAGGAAAGAGCAATATTTCAGGGTGGTAACCAGCATTTTCGGACTCAGCAGCCTCAATTTAGTATAAAACCACCGTATACCAAGCATTAACAAAAAATGCCTCTAGAAATTTTTTTCTCTCTATGTGGCACCAGTCTAATGTAAAATCTTGCATATATCAATATGTAGTTCCACACACAATATTTTTCTTCTAAGCTTGGAATGATGGTGTTTTAATTTATCTGTGAGTTTATTCTGTTGCTTAGTAGCAATAGTGGTCACAGTTTCCTCCTAGTTACGAACCTTTTAGAGACTCCCAACTGAAAATCTAATGATGCCTACTTCCTGGGACATCCACATTGATGAATCCATATGTACCATCGGTTTTGGGTTTATATGCATTGGCTGCCTAGCAATGACCAGGTAACTTTTAATTTCCCTAACAACAGCATTGCCAAGTCCAAAGCTGGGGATTTAGAGGCCTTGAACAGATTTTCTAGCAATGTGACTTTAAGGAGTGAGTGAGCTATGGTTGCTTATAATATCTTGTTGACAGCTAGATTCATATCCCACGATTAATTAATGATATTTGACATGTCATTTCCCTAGACATGGCTGGGATGGTGGGAGGCACATCCCTATTATACTCATGGGTGGACCTATGATATTGATTCTCCAGGTCACTGAGTTTGCCCATTAATTTGTTCACACCTGTTAATGACACTTTGTGCCATACAGACAGTATGGGTAGGACAGAATCAACACCAGCCATTGGCAATTCAGCCATTTTGTGTATGGTAGAGGCCGTTTTGGCAGATGGAGGATGGTCAAAGGGGGATCAGAGGGTGATTCTGGATGCTGGCAAAGCAGGAGGACATTCTGACCCGGATATGGGCTATCATAGAAAGGCTGACCTGGATGGGGACCCAAGGGAGTTGAGACTGGAGACTGGAGTTGAGACATGGAGAGACTGAGTTGTGGCAGACTGGTTGAATAGGGAATGTGCCCTGTACCTTGGGGCTAGCTTCGAAAGATTGGCACTCAATACTGGATAAGATTGACCTTGAATATTGAGATGGTTTCCTGTCACTTGTACAGGAGTATTTCATGCTTTCATGAAAAAATATATAATTATGTTGCTAATCGACAGACATTAACCCGCCAACTTTAACCATCTGGAAATTTAGCTTCCTGAACATTACCCCACTAGGATATCTACCATTCAGGAGATTCACTCACCTAGGACATTTACCCCATGAGTAATTAAAGTAATTAATTATAATCCTTTGAATGAATTCAAATTATACTGGGTGAGGATGTTAGATCAGTGAAATCTTGAGATCATTTGACAGAGGGACTATCCATCTGGATACCCAGGAGGTTTACAGCCAGAATGTTCACATGGATTGGCATAAGCTGCCCAGGAGACAATGATAGTGACTGAAAGACAGGTTAGAATGAATGGTACATGGAATGATGGAGATTGAAAGCCTCAAAAGGCACTCCCAATAGGAAGGGACACATATTGCCAAAAAGCCTCATGATCTCATGATTACAAAGTAATTTCGTAGTGGTGACATAGGCCCACCCTGAAATGACATGGGATATGTATATTTCCAGCAGCATCAGCAATTGACATTCATTTTCTCACATTTGGGGTCATCAAGCATAATGCTATTTCCATGGTGCTGTCCTGAATGGGTTAAGCACCCACAGCTTACTCACTCCTTAAAGTCACATTACTAGTAAATCTGTCTCTAAATCTCCTAATCTGCTAAGCAACAAGTGCTTATGAAAGAAATTGTCATTTGACTGCTTGGAGTGAATTTAGGCAGGTGATAAATTGCTGTTAAAAATGCAATTTCTCAAATAGATCAATATAAGGAGCTGATTCCCCTTAAAATTACATGTTACCATGCAGATGACTATGTTGTTGCTGCACAACCAATGCAGATAGAACATATTCAATGACACCAATGAATTCCTTGGGGTTGATATATTGGGGGTAGGGGTTATCAAGTTAACTGTATTTTTAAAATTTACTGAGATATAGGCTGATTTCTATCAGCCAATAAGATTTCAGCTAATTTGCATACAAAGGGCCAAAAATGGCACCCTGCCTTGTCTTTATCAGCACCCTCAAAACACTCTATTAAAATAAAATGACCTTGATGGGAACAAAAAATGACTTGACAGGCAGGTCTTATGGTCATACCCAGGGGTAGGCTACTCTGACCTGGAAGTCTATACAAGGGCCAAAACAAGGTAGTAGACATGATATTGAGTTCATGTGTGTGGAGTCATACCTCAGTATGACAACCAATGAAGATTTTATATATCAAATTAAAGCTAAGGAGCTAGGCTATCCAGACAATATATTTAATCGTTGTTGTGCCCATGATTTATAAGCAAAATCAAAGAGTATATCTGACCCATATTAACTCCCGGGATGCAAGTTGGAGTATTCAAAGCTATTCAAAATTGACGGAAAAGTTTCAGAGATAAAATATGCTTTACAAACTGTTCAAGTGCTAACAATTGAAATGAATGTTAGCTTAATGACTTAATAGAACTAGCTAGACAAGTTTATAGGCATGCACTGAGCAGCTGCTGCCACTCAAAGACTCACTACCCTTAGGCGGGCTTCGAGCCCCTGCTCCCAGAAGTGGTGTGTGGTGAGAGCCCTAGTAGCATCATACACACTGCCCTCCGCTAGCAGAATTCCGCTAAACCCCCGATGCTATCAGTTCCACTGAGTTTTTAGCGGAACCTATCCTGACAAGGGAGTGACACATGCAGGCCGCCACTGGCACATAGCTCTCCCGTATATTCCAATGCAAGGTTTGGGTTTACTCTCAGGTAGATGGACATGCTATTCAGTTAGTCCAGTAACAATCAATCTTTTTAAAGGGTTTCATAGGTAATTTGAAAGACATATGGGAAATTAATATACATATTTTGGTAATGAGGAAATCCATCAACTAAAGGACAACTTGCATTCCTGTAACTCATTTTTCAGAGGGTATTTGGTTGCCATGGTTACCAGAACATTCTTAGAATGAATTCATGAGCATAGTTCGATTGATCTTTAAGAATACTTTGTTTTGATATGCAACATGATGATAAAAACAGAATAGTTCTCATTTTGTACCCAAAACATTCCATTTTTCGATTTGGTTGCCATGGAGACTAAGTCCCACATTTTCCAGATGTTGGACCCAGTCCAAATGAAAAAGCGTAAAATTCGGTATAGGAATCAATCCTGAAAACATATTACCCGTGCAAAAAATGGGGCTGATATGACTATAAATGCCAAATTTCTTATTAGACTGTTTCCATAGCAACCATGACTAAGGAAACAAAATTCCAGATTTTCCACATTCCAGATTTTCCACATTCCAGATTTCCAGCTAAAAATGATCAGCACATCAAAAAGTACCACTGTGCCAAATTTCATGCTTTTATCAAAAAGTGCACAATTATTTGGCAAAACTCATTTCATGCTACTTCCAACGACTCTTCAGATGTTGTTTATTCACCTACTGACTCTCCTGATTCTCCTATTTCACATCCTTTATGTTTTATGATATTACATCTACTTCTGGACTACGAATAGTGTTTATATTGCTGAGCTTCCTACTTTTCCTGGTTCTAATCGTACATCAGGAAATAAACATTTCACATCTGAGAGTATCAATTTAAGTGTGACAGAGATTCCATTGGGGAATTCAAATCTGAGAGAGAAGTAACTTGACCATAAGGTGCTGCCCCAGTGCATGATGAAGGGGTGTGAAGTAGGAGCGAGGCAGGAGGTACATAGTGACATATCTACCCTGTCCCGTCCAGGTGTTATCACTTAACCAATTATGATAAGAGACGTCGGGACTTTAAATACTCAAGATTTACATATCTAATACATAAATGCTCCCAGGTATTCATTACAAATATACTAATCTAGAACATAGTTGAAATTCAGGCAAACTTTCCCAAAATCAGGAGCTCAGTGGCATGTGTCACTTTAAGCCCCATCACAACTACAATAACAACAATTACAGCTACAACTTCTAATTTAAACAGCACAGCAAGTCAAAATATTAAAAAAATCACCAAGGATGCGATCAATATTGGAACAATTTCAACCCTTGTTTTTATCGCCTTGTGTGTTAAAATATATCCACATAATTAATAGCATTGTTACAACATTGAAGTCGGAAATCCGTACATAAGACATGTAAAATTCCCAACCTTTCCACGCAGCTTGCTTGGCTTTAAGTGAGGTTACCACGGCCTTCGTTTTTCCTGAATAATTTTTTCAAGGAAGGTAGAAGTGAATCTATTTAAATTACCATATTCTGCCCGCTCCCTCTGCTTCGACCGACTTACATTGTATTATTTGGCGACGCAACATTGTTATTTGCGATGCAACTTGAATTAAGGCCTCATATTTGGCGACGCAACGTTGTCTGCGTAGAAACACTGCCTAGCAACATGTCTTACATATTATAGCAAGAACAGCATAGTATCGCGTATGAGGGGGGCTATATTCTCCGAGTATGGCCGAAAACAACGAGGCCGTAGGCCGAGTTGTTTTTCGGCCATACAAGGAGAATATAGGCCGCCGAAGACGCGATACTGTGCTATTCTTGCTTTTATTCCATGATTCTTAACTTAAAACAACTTTATTTGCATTAATTTCATCAAAGTGAGATGTCTGCATAGTCTCAAACGGTCGTGACGTCACTGTACAATACAGGGAGTTTATATTGTCCACCTTGTGAGCGGCAAGTATATCGATCATTATATTGTACGCTCACGGCCAAATCATGGAATAAAGTTTGTCCACTGTCATGATGGGAGATGGAGTGGTGGGGAACTTCGGAGGGGGAGTATATTCCAGGGGAAGTATTAGTGAAGTTCTACCCGTTTAAATTGCTTTTCATATCGACCCAGTATAGAAACGCTCAATAGAAACATGCACTATTTTCTTATTTCTTTTTTTATAATTAATTTTTGGGGTGAAACGTGTGATGCCACACTAGTCCAGTAGATCTAGGGTAAAAAATGGCCTAACCTAGAACAAATTGCAATAGAAGGTTTTTCAAAAGTTTTGGTTACTTAAGATCCCCCTTGGTCACATACTAAAAGTCTACAAAAATCAAGATGGCGGAACATGCCTAAAACGAAGGTCAAAGGTCAAGGTCACCAAAAAATGGAGCATAAAAAATATTTTGCCTTTTGGTCCATATATTTTGATTAATTGAAAATAGAATTTTCTTTTTTTGCACACATACCACCTATGATGGACCCTTACTTTTGAAACAGTTATTTGACCTCTGACCCCAAGGTCAAGGTCATTGAAGGTCACCAAACCATTAAAAATGAAGCCTTTGAGGGAATATGACTTATGAAAGTTTCCCCCATTGAAAGGATTTTACTCAAATTCATTCACAATATAATGTACATATGGAAGCCAGTGAAATTCTGAACACAAAAGCCAATTTACAGAGGCCTACTTGAAAAACTGACATTACATCACTTCATCCATCACCTTAGCATTCTCTAGTCCTTAGATAGTTCCTTTCCTTTCTCTATACAGCTACATGATAAAAGTCAAGGTCTATTAGGTAATGGCCAACTTACCAGACTTAGCCAGACTAAGACTGAGGCTATTTCCTACTGGTTCAGTATACTATCAGCTTTATCTATTGATTGTCTTTATGTTTGTATCACATTGTTATTTATGTATATTGACTGATAAACACTCCTAATAAAAAAAATAATATACAACAGGCTAACAAAATGTGGTATCTAAGAAAATATAGAGTAGGATTTTGGCCTCATTGGGTATTTTATTGACTCAAAAGCTTATGATAGTGTAGAACTGTCTGGCAACCTTTTTTGATCTCAACATTTATTTAAATTTCTTAATTCTTATGGGTGTTCTCAAGGATGCTGAAAAAAATGTGGTAGGCTGCCATTTTCTATTTTCACCTATTATTGCCATTTTCCCCCTATTTATGCAAATAAGCTGAAATCTGATTGGCTGACAGGAAATCAGCCTATATATCCATAGGTCTTATAGATACATTTGATTTGATAACCCCTACCCCCCCCCCCCTAAATCGACCCCAAGGAATCCAATGAGGTCATTGAAAATATTCTATCTGCCTTGGTTGCTTAGCAACGAGATATTCCCATGGTTACCATTGCAATTTTAAAGAGCATCATCCCTTATGTCAATCTGATTCCCTTTCATCCAATCAGATTTCACATAATTTGCATAAATAGGGCGAAATAGGCTGAAAATAGTCAAAATAAAAACTATAATCCCATTCTGAACATAAATAAATATGATATTTATTTTTTAACCCCTGATTAAACCCCTGATTAAAATTAAACCCCTGATTGTAAGTACTGGACAAGGTGTATGGACATTTGGGCCCAACAACGGTAGGGCCAAACAACAATAGGGCCCATTTTCAATTATTTTCAGATTTCCCACCCACCTTCAGATGTTATGGCCCAAACCTTGGATGCTAGGGCCCACTTTCACATGTTTTCCGTAATTATTTCAGATGTTAGGGCCCGCCCGTCCTCAGACGTTAGAGTCCAGATGGAGATACTTCAGCAAGTCAGAGGGTGTAATGGGGATACTTCAGCAAGACAAGAGGGTATATCGGAGATACTTCAGAAAGTCAGAGGGTATAATTGTGATACTTCAGCAAGACAGAGGGTATAACAGGGGTAGGCTACTTCAGTAAGTCAGAGGGTATATTGGAGATACTTCAGCAGAATGAAGGGTAGAATGGGGGTGCTTCAGCAAACTGTAGGGTAGAATGGGGGGTGCTTCTGCAAGATAAAGGGTATAATGGTGATACTTCAGCAAGTCAGAGGGTATAATGGAGATACTTCAGCAAGACAGAGGGTATAATGGTGATACTTCAGCAAGTCAGAGGGTATAAAAGAGATACTTCAGCAAGTCAGAGGGTATAATGGAGATACTTTAGCAAGTCAGAGGGTATAATGGAGATACTTCAGCAGAATGAATGGTAGAATGGGGGTGCTTCAGCAAATTGTAGGGTAGAATGGGGGGTGCTTCTGCAAGATGAAGGGTATAATGGTGATACTTCTGCAAGACAGAGGGTATAATGGTGATACTTCAGCAAGTCAGAGAGTATAAAAGAGATACTTCAGCAAGTCAGAGGGTATAATGGAGATACTTCAGCAAGTCAGAGGGTATAATGGAGATACTTCAGCAGAATGAAGGGTAGAATGGGGATGCTTCAGCAAATTGGAGGGTAGAATAGGGGTGCTTCAGCCAGTCAGAAGGTATAACAGAGATACTTCAGCAAGTCAGAGGGTATAATTGTGATACTACAGCAAGACAGTAGGCATAATAGAGGTACTTCAGCCATCTGGACTTTGGGCCCTAACGTCTGTGGTTTCTGGGCCCTATTGTCGTTGGGCCCTAATGTCTGGAGCCCCTGCACAATTCTCATCCAATGATAACAATTTTGATTGAACAGATGTCACATATCTATACGATGTTTCTTTATTGAGTATAGGCAAAAATTGTATAAATCATACAAACAAGATGCACATCTCTGTTGGATGTGACAGGAAGAATATCCCAAATCTAAGGTAGTATCTCCTCAGATATTAACATATCCACAGATATGTCATGCTGATTATGTGTTGGAATGTCTTAGAAAAGGAAAAGGCTATTCCAAAAGGAAAAGCGTAGGATAGGTTGGATATCATCCCTACCTATATCATCCCTACCTAGCTCCATCTTGCTGAAGCAGCCCCATTCAACCCTCGAGACTACTGAAACTCCTCCATTCTGCTCTAGAGTATTAAAGAACAACCCCCTCCCCCACCATTATACCCTCTGACTTGCTGAAGTACCCCTGTTATACCCTCTGACTTGCTGAAGTATCACCATTATACCCTCTGACTTGCTGATGGGTCTCCATTACACCCTCTGACTTGCTGAAGTATCTCTGTCATACCCTCTGTCTTGCTGAAGTATCTCCATTATACCCTCTGACTTGCTGAAGTATCACCATTATACCCTTCATCTTGCAGAAGCACCCCCCATTCTACCATACAATTTGCTGAAGCATCCCCATTCTACCATTCATTCTGCTGAAGTATCTCCATTATACCCTCTGTCTTGCTGAAGTACCCCTGTCATACCCTCTGACTTGCTGAAGTATCTCTGTTATACCCTCTGACTTGCTGAAGTACCTCTGTTATACCCTCTGTCTTGCTGATGTATCTCCATTATACCCTCTGACTTGCTGAAGTACCTCTGTTATACCCTCTGTCTTGCTGAAGTATCACCATTATACCCTCTGTCTTGCTGAAGTATCACCATTATACCCTCTGTCTTGCTGAAGTACCTCTGTTATACCCTCTGTCTTGCTGAAGTATCACCATGATACCCCTCTGACTTGCTGAAGTACATCTGTTATACCCTCTGACTTGCTGATGTATCTCTGTTATACCCTCTGACTTGCTGAAGTACCTCTGTTATACCCTCTGACTTGCTGAAGTACCTCTGTCATACCCTCTGTCTTGCTGATGTATCTCCATTATACCCTCTGTCTTGCTGAAGTATCACCATGATACCCTCTGACTTGCTGATGTATCTCTGTTATGCCCTCTGTCTTGCTGATGTATCACCTTTATACCCTCCATCTTACTGAGGCACCCTATTCTACCCTCGCTTTGTCATTGTCTCTGCCCCCAGTCCCATACAGGTATGATAGTGACTCCCCATTATACCCCCATGTTGTTGCATGACCCCCATCATTTCTTCTATGTTGCTCAATGATCCCTATTATACCAGCTATATTTCTCCATGGCCCACATTATGTCACCTATGTTACCCTCTGTGTTACTCCATGACCCACATTATGCATTTCATGATTGTGAATGACCCTTCCCATTACACCCTTTATTAAACTCCATGACCCATATTATACCCTGATTACACCCTCTATGTTGCTGCATGTCATCCATTATGCCACATCATTGCTGGATTACCACACCATGACTTCTATGTTGCTGATCGACCCACATTACCCACTCTATATTACTCCATGACCCACATTATACCCTCTATGTACATGAATGACCCCCAATATACCCTCATTGGTACTCCATAACCCCCATTATTCCCTCTATTTTGCTGAATGACCCCCATTACACCCTCTTTGGTACTCCATGACCCACATTATTCCCTCTATTTTGTTGAATGACCCCCATTATACCTTCTTTGGTACTCCATAACCCCCATTATTCCCTCTATGTTGCTGAATGACCCCCATTACACCCTCTTTGGTACTCCATAACCCCCATTATTCCCTCTATGTTGCTGAATGACCCCCATTATACCCTCTTTGGTACTCCATAACACCCATTATTCCCTCTATTTTGTTGAATGACCCCCATTACACCCGCTCTGGTACTCCATGACCCACATTATTCCCTCTATTTTGTTGAATGACCCACATTATACCCTTTGTTACTCCATAACCCACATTATTCCCTCTCTGGTACTCCATGACCCACATTATTCCCTCTATGTTGCTGAATGACCCCCATTACACCCTCTTTGGTACTCCATAACCCACATTATTCCCTCTCTGGTACTCCATGACCCACATTATTCCCTCTATGTAGCTGAAGGACCCCCATTACACCCTCTCTGGTACTCCATAACCCCCATTATTCCCTCTATTTTGTTGAATGACCCACATTATACCTTCTTTGGTACTCCATGACCCACATTATTCCCTCTATTTTGTTGAATGACCCACATTATACCCTTTGTTACTCCATAACCCCCATTATTCGCTCTATTTTGTTGAATGACCCCCATTATACCCTCTTTGGTACTCCATAACCCCCATTATTCCCTCTATGTTGCTGAATGACCCCCATCATACCCTCTTTGGTACACCATAACCCCCATTATTCCCTCTATTTTGCTGAATGACCCCCATTACACCCTCTTTGGTACTCCATGACCCACATTATTCCCTCTATTTTGCTGAATGACCCCCATTACACCCTCTCTGGTACTCCATGACAAGCATGGCATACAACAATACGATATGATCTTGATTAATAAAAAGATGTCTGAAAATTTTTTGGTTGCCATGGTAACCTTATCTCTATGGCAACTGGTCTCAGACTATTGGAAATAGCTTCATTGGATTCCTTGATCCTTCAAACCATAAAAACGTGGTACAACATCAAAGATTTGAATAAGCAAAAGTCAAGTTATGAATATCAATTGGTTATGGCAGCCATCATGGCAGCCATCTTGAATTTCTCAAAATACACACTGGTGGCAATGCCCCATTCACCTATAAATCGCAAACAGCTTCCTACTATACCAATTATACAAGAACAACTGTATTGACTATAGAGGAAACTTTCATAAGATATACTCCTTAAAAAAGCCTCATTTTTCATAATTTGGTGACCTTGGATGACCTTGACCTTGGGGTCAGAGGTTGAATGACTATTTTAAAATGAAGCTCCTATCATAGGTCTTATTTGTGCCAAAAATGGAAATAGTATTCATAATAAATCCAGAGGTATGGATCAAAACGCACAAAAAAGGGTGGTGCTCATCTGGAGCTCAATGCCTAATAAGGTCAAAATCCCAATTATTGTTGTTTTATTGTTACCACATTCGTTAGGCTGTTGTTAGGTCAATACTTGGAGCAGGGTACTTAAAATTGACTGCAGTGCTCATAATTTCACTGGCTTTCATATACATTATGTTGAGAATGAGTTTGAGTCATATCCTGTCAAAAGTGGAAACTTTCATGAGTCCAATTCCCTGAAAAAGCCCAATTTTTCATCTTTTGATGACCTTAAATGACCTTGACCTTTGGGTCAGAGGTCAAATGACTGTTTTAGAATGAAGGGTCCATTAAAGGTTATATGTGTGCAAAAAATGAAAATTCTATCTTCAATGAATCAAAATGTATGGCTCAAAAGGTTTTAAAAAAATGATTTGGTGACCTTGACCTTTGACCTTCGATTTTGGAATGTTCCGCCATCTTGATTTTTATAGACTTTTAGTATGTTAATAAGGAGGACTCAAAGTACCCAAAACCATTGAAAAACCTTCTATTGCAATTTGTTCTAGGTTGAACCCTATTTCTACTGGACTACACAGTAAGTGCACTTCATAGGATGGTGCAGTGCCTCTCGATTTATCATGCCTGACATAGATTGTCACTATTTTCCTAAATGCTATGTTTGGACCTTTATTTTATAATTTCTACCCGTGGGGAAGGGGAAGAGGGGATGTCTACCCGGTGATAAACAGGAGCAGGTAGTATTGGTATTAATATTAAAAGAAGCTTGAAAGAAAAGAGAACCAGCTTTCATGTGTAGGTTTATTATTATTATTATTGGCCATTTCCACCAATTTGACAACATTTGGGCCCCTAGACACCCCCTGAGGACCCAAAAATATTTTTTATATTCATCAGTTGATTTGTTATTTTCTATCAACCTGATATATAATGTGCATTAAACTGCCAAGTTTGGAACCATTCTGATTATTAAGAATTTTTTTACAGGAGGATCGAAAATAGATCCCAAATCTGAAAAATATGCTAAAAATAGCATGACGAATAATGGTACATATTTCTACATAAATGAGAATTTAAATTAGAAATAGATAAAACAAATATGCACATAATGTATTGAACTATTTTGTACTTGATAGTTCTCGACATAAGGATCACAACACCTTTTATTTGGTGCAAATATTCTAACTAGAAGAAAAGTTACAGCCAAATAACCATTCAGTAATGGTAATGATAATGGCAGCAGCAAGGGTGATAGGTCATTGACCCTCTGCCCATATATAATGTATATAAATCTCTCCCTACATGCATACATGTATATAAGTATACACATACATATATGCATGTGCAATTGATGGATTCAGGAAAACTAATCAAATTGAATCAACAGAGACATGTATTTAGGTCTTGCATAACACAAAAAAATGTCGTTGATTCCTACTGCACTGCTATTTCTTTTATTTTTTTTTCAAATATTTAATTAAAATTGTTACCACTGTAATCGTCAGGCGACACTGTAATCGTCAGGCGACCCACCACAAATCATAGCCCTTATTGTGCATAAAACATAAGATAATATTAATATTCATCATTATGAAATAAGAACAGCCTTACAAAATTATTAAAGTAAAATATTACATAATTTTTTATCAATTAAGTTTCATAGGGCCCTCAACATTGTAATCGTCAGGCGACAGGCCCCACTTTCCACCCCAGTTTCACTTTGTATTATTATTTGAATATGATTCAATGCTGACTACCGCCCATAATAGTCATTGGTCTTCATGAATTAAATATTGGACATTCTATTATTCTAGAGTCAAAACCTAGTGATAAGTATATTTCTACATTTATTCTACATTTATTTAGAATGTAATCGTCAGGCGACAGCAGGCTACCCCACTCATATTTTTCCTGTTTGTTACATCTGTCACCTTAAAAATGATTAATTTGAGAACATTTTTTGCACAGATTACCTCAAAGTGACCTGCTATCGTGTCAAACCCAAGGAAACAAGGAATTTGCTATATTTCTTGAGAATTCCACACTTTATTAAGAATGTAGAGACTACTAAATACTGATTTTCAACTCAAAAATCGATTTTTCTCTTTAAAAAAAGTTTCTCCCTCAGTAAAAGTGCATGGTGGATGTGACTATCTGACCAACAAAAAACAGCAATTTCATTGGAATGAATGATTATTTAGGCAATCTTATTTATTGTAAGGCAAAAAAAATCCATGTTGTCAAATTGGTGGAATTGGTCATTATTATTATTATCATTTATTGTTTAAAGTTAAACCATTCTAAGATATATCCTTAGCCCCTTCAATTACCCCTCCCCCATTCATGCACATGCCTATTAGCGCTGGAAAAAGCGTTGTCAAGGATGCACACTTCCAACGTGTAACTAATGTTACATATATTTATAACGTTTTTGTGTTTCCGAGCAGGCTGTCAATCTATCGATCATGATGTTCAATTAAATGCACTCAAATGAATAGTTAAACCCATCGTAGAGAAACATACCTTACATGCTTTTAGAGCTCTTACTCTTAGCTTTCCGAATTTCTACCTTATGTTGATATATTTTATTGGAAAATAGCCATTTCTGCTAATTGTCGTAATCAACGAAAGCCTAATTTTACCTGGCCAAACTGTCAATTTGTGCTTTCTCAGATTTCTCAGATTCAAATGAATAGATATTATATTATATCCTTTACACATCAACATATCATACATGGTTTTAAAGCTCTTTTTCTCAGCTTGCTGATGGTATACATGAAGTATTTGTGTGAAATTCAATTCGTGTATGTTTTATAGTTGGGCTTACCCTTAACCTGTGACCGTGTATGTTTTACCCTTACCCTTAACCTGTGACCGTGTATGTTTTTAACTATGCGTAATGACCAAAATTTTGTTTAGCGGTGGAAGTAGTTCCTGTATCAATACACTACACGGTAAGCTGACAATGGCTTGTCAATTTTAGACAAAAGCATTCTGTATTTTCATCGATATTTTGTCATTAAAATCAATTTTGATCAGTTAAAAAACAACAGACTTGTTAATTTGAGTTTAGAATGGATTTAGCTCTTAAAATAACTTTGTTAGTTATCACTTTTTTAAGAACTCTATGGCGAATATATATATATATATATATATATCTTAGTAAATAGCTGTATGTATGTATTATTTTGTGAGCTTTGTAGATTTTATATTAACAATACTATTTATTTGAAACACTAACAGTAATTTTTATTCCAGTTCTAATGACACCCAAGATGAAAGCGATCTGGATAAAACCCTAGTACCCCAGAATGCTTCCCACGATCGTTGTCATCCTTCTGCCGCTACCTCTGCCTCTACCATGTCTGCACCCATTCCTCTACATTGGCCCTATAGCTGGCCCGCAGCTGTTCCTAGTGAAACATCTAAAGCAGCTGCTCCTGCTACTAAAGTGACTAAAGTGACTAAAGCAGCTGCTGCTGCGAGTGCTGGAGGTGTTGCTGCTGCTGAACCTAACAACACCAATGCAAGACGATCAACTCGCATTAAAAAACCGATTGATCGTCTTAATTATAACCATTCAAAATAGTTGGGCTTACCCTTAATTTTCTTATTCTAACATATCCAACCCTGAATCATCAGATTCCTCATCTTCAATAACCTCTGGTAGAAACTGTAATGTAAATAACAATTGCTTTAGACATGTACATCATACAGTTTATAATGATTTCATTATAAATAATGTCTGTCATATTTGTGATGAGCTATTTGAATTTAAAAGTTTACCAGGTTGTGAATGACTAAGATATCATTCATTGATATTTGATCCTGTAGTTTAAAAACTATGTGTGAGATGAAGCTAAAACATCAAAGACAAATATACTTCATAGGTTGCACAATATGTTATATAATGTAATGTACAGCTTGTACAATATATGCATAAATATATATATATTGTATAATATATTAGCATTTTACGCATAATTCATATGCAAGTAATTAAAATTAATAAAAAATTATAATCATACTTACGATGTTGGATAACGTCCTTGAATCGATCCTTGTTGGGTTATAAATGATAGTAGAGTTACCTCCTAAAAATCAAAAAACGTGGATGCCTGAAGATCCATTACTTTGACAGTTAACAAACCCCAATTACCTGTGCACAGGAGGAGATAAAAAAGAAAGTGTGTTGATCCATCAAGCAATCAATTGGTTAAGCCACTGAACTAACGGCGTAGGATAATAACTTCAGATCTGACATCCCAACCTTTACCTATTATGAAGTACCTGGATAAATCCTTAAGCCCCTTATCCACTTACACGATTGTCGGTCACTTTGGGGTGACCGACAATCGGTCACCTCATGTGACCGACAATCGTGCAAGTGGATACCGGGTCACCGACAATCGGTCACCTGGTCACCGACAATCGGTCACCTGCTCCCGACAGTCGGTGACCCCTCCCGACGATTACTAAAATTTTAGTAATCGTCGGGAGGGGTCACGATTGTCGGGACCCCTAAATTTTTTTAGGGACCCCTAAATTATTTATTTATTCATTTTAAATGGCCATATTAGTAGTACTCATGATATGGATGAACCTCCTGTTCATTTCTGTAAAGTTTAAAATATATTTGTACATTTATTTTTATCGTTTCTATTGATTTATAATTATTTATTGGTATTTTTTGGTGATTATTTCGACTTCAAAATCTCCCAATCACACAGTATGTTACACCACATTGTAGCATACATATTTAACTTAATATTTCTTTAATTAGATATACTGATTATAGGTTGTAGTATATTTCCACACTTGTTCTTTACGTATAATATAATAATATGGATATTACGTATACGTATCTGCCCCTATCATTAGTATCAATGGAATTGTTTACATTTTCAGATTGGCTTATATTTTCGTCCTTATGATGAGAAATGTTATTTTGGTTAATATAAAACGTTCCAACGAATACATCTTCTTACTACTATAAAAAGAAAACATTTCATATTTGATCAACTCTTTTTTGAATTTACATTCAAAATCGTTAGCTTAATATCCAGAACAAATCTCATGATTCCAACATCATTCCTCGATCAGTAAATTATAATTTTATGAAAAGAATCCATACGAATACACGATTCCGACGAATACACATTCAAAAACTGGCTGGAAAATACAAATTTTGTATTCTTATTGTCAAACATTGTCTCCTAACGAAAGGATTTACTATTTATTTCATTTATATTAAGGTATTTTATTCAGAAAGGATGTATCAACAAATACACAATTCCATACGAATACATCATTGAACTGATGTATTCGTATGGAATGGTGTATTCGTATGGAATGGTGTATTCGTTGGAAACACTTATGGGGTTTTATATAAAGGTGCTTATGCTTTGAACATATCTTTGCAAGAAAAGGTATTGAAAAGCCACATTTTTATATATGGATTATTGATAAATTGGATTATAAAGAAAAAAACGATCCATACATGTACATGTATTCGTATGGAATCTTAGACTAGGCTCCAATGATTTGGAGGTTTGTATCTGGAAAAATAATTGACCCAGGTTGTGGCAAATTGAAAGTCATATAGCCCGATGTAAGTCCTTTCCTCCTTATAAATATGAAAACAATCAAAGTATTTTTTTATTTTTACCAAAAATCTTAAAATCGCACTAAAATTTCTGGAATCGACCATATATTAAACATTCCAAATGTATTTTAACTCTACAGGCTCTTGTACTTTTGTGACGAAACTGGATTTATTTCTGAGACTTTACTTGTATTATTGTTGCTATTGTTCTTTGATCGATCTCCATATAATATTATTTAACATATCAAAGAACATAAAGAAATATATTAAAACCTATATTTGGTACTACAGATCACATATATAGTCTGTTTGAGCAGAGCTATCCCCGGTAGTAATCACACATTGGAAACGTATTTGATATAGACAATTAAATAGACATTATTATCACATAAATAAACCTGGTACACGATTATCGTACAAGTGGATACAGGGGACAGACACTCGGTGATGCTAGGTGACCGACAATCGGTGACCAAAATGAGCAATTTTAGTCGTGCAAGTAAACACTGGTAACCGATGGTTCCCGACAGAGGTGACCGACGATGGTGGGAAACGGATTGTCGGTCACTTTTGTTGGTCGTCGATTGTCGTGTAAGTGGATAAGCCATTTTACTCACATTCCTCACGTGAGTTACTCCCACACTTACTCCCAACCTTTACCTATCGAGTACCTGGATAATTCCATTACACAGACCTTGATCCTTGATCCTAACCGTTATCTGTCTAACACCTGGGTACTTCCCATTACTCATATCCAAAATCTCATTACTCCTAACTGTTACCTGTCAAACTCCTGGATGAGATATGACTACCGCTTTTACGGTGAAAAAGCTGACAGGCTACTTCCTCAGCACCAATTATGTCATACCTGATACATCGATGAATGCAATAGTGAGAGACACGCCATTTATTGCCCATTTTTCGACATCACTGTATAGAAATCGGCAATGATATCCACCATAATAGCATCTACAGACATTTTCCTTTCAATTTCATCAGGAATTGATGCATCATTAATGAACACAAAGGATGCTAGAGTCAGGTTTAGGCATCAGAAATATTTGTGGAAGTTTTGAACATTGCCATATTCCCGCACACAGGCGCAGCCAAGCTACATTTGGGCCTGCTGTATAGCCCTGTTTGTTCATGCATGCTCGCACAGGGTGTGAGGCTGCATGGACAGTGTAGGGCCTATTAGACACAAAACAATAATGTATTTCAAGGTCAGAGGGAGGGAGGGAGAGTAGGGTGGGTGGTGGGAGGTGTCATTGAAAAGAAGAAAAACAATCCATATTTATACAAAATAATAGCCTAAGACCACTCCAAATTGTCATCAAATCTCGCGGTTTTGCTTCTGGATCATTCAATTACTCATGCCTTTGATCTCATCTACACCTAACCGTTATCTGTCTCATCCCTGGATAATCCCATTACTCTCACCTTGAATCTCATTACTCCCAACCGTTACCTGTCAAGTACCTGTCTAGACCTATTAGTTAACCCAACTATTCTAACCGTTACCTGTCAGGTAAGCCTTTGATCTCATAAGGAATGTGACTGTTCAGACAGATTAATGGCCATTAACCTTTGGGGTCATGGTAAAACGGGGTAGGTGGGAAGAATCATCATTATGATACTACTTATCTCAAAGTCCTTTTTTTAGTGAACACATTTCTGTATCACATCACATATTCTATGTAGTAGACACCATGCAATATTACAGAGATTCCACTTTTTAACAAGTATTAAGTAAACAGTTAGTTTATTAACTATTGATCTATTGAACTTTACAATTAGTGTCAACGTAATGTAACTACTTGGCGTTTCCAAGGGAAACGTTTCCTGGATGCAGTTACTTGTGTCCGATGTCAAGTTGTAGTTACTGCGATGTAGGCCTACTATGACTGAAAATGTTATATATTTACAAAAAACCCATTAAACTTGACCTTAGATTAAAGCATAATAAAGGGCTGTATCACAAGTGGATTTTTGCTGGGATGCTGGGATGCATTCTCATTAAATCTGACATCCAAATATTTAGCAGCACTTTTATCTAAAATAGACAAAATAATGTTATTTTTCTAAATGCAGGATGGGAAAGATAAGAACTTTTCCTAGTATATCAAATATAGCTACATGGAAATTTACATTTGAGGACTGATGTATTACATGATGAGCCTGGATTTTCTTTAGTTTTTACACTGACCTACAATTCACATAATTCCTTGTGCATCAGGATCGAAGATGGCGGCTATGCACATCCCCAATTCCCCGGTTTGCTATGCATTGGTTGAAAGAAAACATTGATAGGTCATAGATTTCTTTCCTTGATATTTGATACTCATTCTGGGCTGAACGATTCACGAGCACAGAAAGTCAAAACCGGTAAATTGGGAGGTTGAGTGTTCCCAATTTGCAAATTGGCATTAATTGTTCTAATATTTATGTTTCTTTCATCATTAGCTACGATGACACTCTATACAATTGGAAATTACCCTATTACCAACACAATCACCAATCACGCATATTATCTTGTTTGTGCACAAAGTTAGGCACTGTTCATTTTTAACCACTGCATGGGGGATGGGGGAGAGGAGAATCTTCAGGGGGGGGGCACCTTTTTTGCACAGACTCTAAAAGTAGAGGGGGGGGGGGGGGGGACATCTTTTTTTGCACAGGCTCAGAACTACAATGATATAAGGGGGTCATGAAATTGTGCACAAACTTTCATGGGGGCGGGGGGGGGGGGGGAGACATTTTGCAAAGTACTTAAGGGGGGTCTACCCACTACCCTCCCCACCTCCACCAGTGGTTAATTACGAACAGTTCCTTAGTACATATTTTATGGTTTTATCAATATACAATCTAATGGTTCTCGTGATATGAAAACTCGGGATGAGAACCCATAAGAAATCAGCATTCTAAGCTTGCTGAGACAGTTAACTGGCTTATACAATAAGCACAATGAAGAGTTCAAATGATATATATAGCGAGTATGCCTAAATATATATACGTGTGGAAGGGTGGTGCATTGGTTTAAGTTCTTTGGACCCAGAAAGTTTGGGGTGTATTGCTGTCTGTGGCCTTTGTACGATAAATTTTATATCCATTGTATTCGCTAAATGTTTGAATCCATTAGCGGGTCCCCTCTCAACAATGAATGGTAAAATATGATAGAGGAAGACCTAGCTACTATCAGAGGTGAATTAAACAGGGCAAAACATGATATGCAGTAGATGGTAGTATAATAAAACTTTATTTTTTTACTTGTCATATATAGATTAAATAGTGGTACAAACTTATCAATTAATTGTTATTTGATTGACTAAAGTTAATCAATGTTCAAATCTCCTTGTCACAGAGATGGATTGGTCGAGGAATATACGCAAGCCGGCGTTCGGTGCACCTTCATCTCAGCGGCTTGTCACATCCGCCATGTTGTTTGCCTTTGGTGGCCATGGCAACCGAGATGGGAAGTTTGACAACTGTTGTTCTGTGACCATCCTTAGCAACGGTAACTACGCAGTGGCTGACACCAACAACAGAAGGATCCAAGTGTTTGATGTAGAGGGCAGCCATGTTATAAGTGTGGCACATAAGGTAGGCTAAAGTTAAGGAAATGTTTCTGATATTTTACCACACAATTTGTGAGGTGTCACAAAAAATGATCCCCCCCCCCCACACACACACACAACATCTCTTCTTAGTAATGTTTCGATCTTGGGGGTCTTTAACGTTACTGCCCTTAGACTTGGTCCATCTAACAAATTTCAAGACTAAATTTAGGCCTAATATGTCTCTGCATTCAAGATCATGCCAAGGGAGTAGGCTATATTTAACTACTTTTACTACCGATTGTTCATCCAGAAATATCAGTAACATACAGCATGATACAAAGATATTTATAAAAGTACTTATCAGATTGCTAAAAGTTAACATCGTTGAACTCCGCTTAATCCCATCTTTATAAATATAATGGCATATATCTCAAAATACATTTTTTGCGACATGAGACTAATTTTCTGTGACACATCTAGGTATAGTACGCTGGGGTAGTATAATAGTAACTACCATCTATCGCAGAGAATGGTAGATGGCTGGTAGTATACTACCCCTGCAGGAGTTAGTGGAAGGCCCGCAATGGAGCTGATTTAAATAGTCTCGTAAAATGTCGTACAATCAATACAAAATATTTTTATAAGATAAAGTTAATCAATTCTTGCTGTTCTTTTCTCTTTTCTGTTCCTAGCAACCAGCCGCTACCGTTTCACATTCAAAGCTGCACAACCATGTAGTTACAGTAGTTGTTATAGTAGTGCTTTTCTTTTACTTCTCTTGCTCTTTGAAAAATGCATCAAAATTTAGAAAGTTGCAAGATTGCTTTTTTTTCATTTCTTGTTCCATGGTTTTAAATTACAAAAAAATATAATCTGTAATCCGTTTAGACTGAATTGTAATAATTATTTCCATGTTACAGGAGAGGATAAGGCAGCCAATGGGTGTTGTTTCACTGGGACAAGAGAATGCCTTCTTCGTTACAGATGGCGAGTTGAATTCCTTAATTAAGGTATGTATATTCCTTCAAATTATGGTCAATTTTCAATATATTCTCTAGATTGTCTTTTGGGTGTCTTATACCTTATATTCCTCTATTATTGTAATATGTAGCTAAGACCCATTCATTGTAACATTGTACAGTATACTATATAGTTTGTATTCATGTTTAGTTAGAGAACCAACAGTTCTTTTAACGATTATTGATATTCCTACTATTTTCCTTTAATTCAACGATTTTATAATATTCGATCTTATGTTGATGTAGGTTAGCAATCAATACATTTTTGGTCTTTAATTAAACTTTAATTACAAAAATGTCATTCCCCGTAGTCAAGGACCATACAGGAAGACCAGAAAATCCTTTCTGATTCATGGCTCCTCTTACATACATATGTACATCACCCTTAGGTACAAATAAAGAATACTTGAATTGAAATGAATGTAAAACCTCTAGAAAACCTTTGGGATTAGGGTGGTGTCCCAACAGTAGCAACTTGTCGCTTACAGATAGTAAAATCGCCAAACTTTAGTACAAAAAGTCGATGAAATAGCAAATGTGTGAGTGCACCTTTAATATGTGTTACTACATAGCATTGTAGAGTTAACTGCCCATAATGGTGAGGTGTCTGTGACGAGAGGTATTGTTGACCTTTAATGTAATTAAGGAACTAAATACATGTATCTATATTGTTGGGAATCTAAAATTCTATTTACACAGTTTTACAGATATTTTTTTCTCCAGATGACAATCGAACCTTTAAAGTAAAACTCTGGGCTGGAACACTTGCAGGGCATACAGCTCAATTATGATTTATAAGTTGGAACTCACATTATGATACTGGTTTCTGGGCAATGATATTGTCAGAATCAATCAAGTAATTTCTTTCCCGCTCTCCCAAACCTTAGACTGGGTGCCTTCATATTAGTAGCTGTATGACACTAACTAGGGCTGTAACACTTCCTGAGAGTTAGGTGTGGTCATGGTCTAGTGAGTCTGTAGTAAACAGTCAAAGTGGCCACTTTACTTCAAGGTCAACTTAGCTATAGGGCTGCACCCCAAGTTAGGGACATTGCTGTATTAACCATTTTTTTTCTTAATCCTTGGGTATGAACATGTTTTCTTTTTTCATAAGTTCATCAATTGTGCAATAGGAATTGTCTCTGTATTTTTCTAAGAATGAAAGACCATCATTCCATACCTGCATAATTATAGTGCAAAATTTGAGTAAAAGGAGAGAATTAATTGATATAGGTTGTCTTCACACAATATGAAAAAGAATTTTTGGAATTTTGCATGCAACAGTTTCAAATATAGACAGCCCTGAATCTCTGCTTTTGTTCCACATATGACAGTAACATTTAACAGAAAAACTCTAAAAACTAAAAGGAACCTTATAAAATGAATTAAGGCAATTAAGGTTTTGGTCCCTAACTTAGCACACACCACTATAGAAATACTACCTAACACTGGTCACGGTCTACTGATCCACTTGACACTGGACCTCAATTCTCATAAGTATATACATAAATATTTAGCTGTGTTTTTACTGTTGAAATCAAATGAAAGAGCTCCCTGATGTCTTTCTGCTGCCACTATTTGTTGTTATACATCCATATGCTTTATAGGTTTGCATTTCCAAAGCAGGTAGAAGTCAGGGACTATAAATATTTAGCTTAGATTACAATATTATACTGTCTGAGTGCATTCACTTCCATTGAAACGGAAGTTTACCAGACCCTCCGTCTTGTCATTTATGCATAGCACACTGGGAAGACACTGGCCAAGTAACAGACAGAGTCTTCTCTATTAAATGCTGCCTTAAATTTGGGCCTGCTGTATAGCCCTGTTTGTTCATGCATGCTCGCACAGGGTGTGAGGCTGCATGGACAGTGTAGGGCCTATTAGACACAAAACAATAATGTATTTCAAGGTCAGAGGGAGGGAGGGAGAGTAGGGTGGGTGGTGGGAGGTGTCATTGAAAAGAAGAAAAACAATCCATATTTATACAAAATAATAGCCTAAGACCACTCCAAATTGTCATCAAATCTCGCGGTTTTGCTTCTGGATCATTCAATTACTCATGCCTTTGATCTCATCTACACCTAACCGTTATCTGTCTCATCCCTGGATAATCCCATTACTCTCACCTTGAATCTCATTACTCCCAACCGTTACCTGTCAAGTACCTGTCTAGACCTATTAGTTAACCCAACTATTCTAACCGTTACCTGTCAGGTAAGCCTTTGATCTCATAAGGAATGTGACTGTTCAGACAGATTAATGGCCATTAACCTTTGGGGTCATGGTAAAACGGGGTAGGTGGGAAGAATCATCATTATGATACTACTTATCTCAAAGTCCTTTTTTTAGTGAACACATTTCTGTATCACATCACATATTCTATGTAGTAGACACCATGCAATATTACAGAGATTCCACTTTTTAACAAGTATTAAGTAAACAGTTAGTTTATTAACTATTGATCTATTGAACTTTACAATTAGTGTCAACGTAATGTAACTACTTGGCGTTTCCAAGGGAAACGTTTCCTGGATGCAGTTACTTGTGTCCGATGTCAAGTTGTAGTTACTGCGATGTAGGCCTACTATGACTGAAAATGTTATATATTTACAAAAAACCCATTAAACTTGACCTTAGATTAAAGCATAATAAAGGGCTGTATCACAAGTGGATTTTTGCTGGGATGCTGGGATGCATTCTCATTAAATCTGACATCCAAATATTTAGCAGCACTTTTATCTAAAATAGACAAAATAATGTTATTTTTCTAAATGCAGGATGGGAAAGATAAGAACTTTTCCTAGTATATCAAATATAGCTACATGGAAATTTACATTTGAGGACTGATGTATTACATGATGAGCCTGGATTTTCTTTAGTTTTTACACTGACCTACAATTCACATAATTCCTTGTGCATCAGGATCGAAGATGGCGGCTATGCACATCCCCAATTCCCCGGTTTGCTATGCATTGGTTGAAAGAAAACATTGATAGGTCATAGATTTCTTTCCTTGATATTTGATACTCATTCTGGGCTGAACGATTCACGAGCACAGAAAGTCAAAACCGGTAAATTGGGAGGTTGAGTGTTCCCAATTTGCAAATTGGCATTAATTGTTCTAATATTTATGTTTCTTTCATCATTAGCTACGATGACACTCTATACAATTGGAAATTACCCTATTACCAACACAATCACCAATCACGCATATTATCTTGTTTGTGCACAAAGTTAGGCACTGTTCATTTTTAACCACTGCATGGGGGATGGGGGAGAGGAGAATCTTCAGGGGGGGGGGCACCTTTTTTGCACAGACTCTAAAAGTAGAGGGGGGGGGGGGGGACATCTTTTTTTGCACAGGCTCAGAACTACAATGATATAAGGGGGTCATGAAATTGTGCACAAACTTTCATGGGGGCGGGGGGGGGGGGGGAGACATTTTGCAAAGTACTTAAGGGGGGTCTACCCACTACCCTCCCCACCTCCACCAGTGGTTAATTACGAACAGTTCCTTAGTACATATTTTATGGTTTTATCAATATACAATCTAATGGTTCTCGTGATATGAAAACTCGGGATGAGAACCCATAAGAAATCAGCATTCTAAGCTTGCTGAGACAGTTAACTGGCTTATACAATAAGCACAATGAAGAGTTCAAATGATATATATAGCGAGTATGCCTAAATATATATACGTGTGGAAGGGTGGTGCATTGGTTTAAGTTCTTTGGACCCAGAAAGTTTGGGGTGTATTGCTGTCTGTGGCCTTTGTACGATAAATTTTATATCCATTGTATTCGCTAAATGTTTGAATCCATTAGCGGGTCCCCTCTCAACAATGAATGGTAAAATATGATAGAGGAAGACCTAGCTACTATCAGAGGTGAATTAAACAGGGCAAAACATGATATGCAGTAGATGGTAGTATAATAAAACTTTATTTTTTTACTTGTCATATATAGATTAAATAGTGGTACAAACTTATCAATTAATTGTTATTTGATTGACTAAAGTTAATCAATGTTCAAATCTCCTTGTCACAGAGATGGATTGGTCGAGGAATATACGCAAGCCGGCGTTCGGTGCACCTTCATCTCAGCGGCTTGTCACATCCGCCATGTTGTTTGCCTTTGGTGGCCATGGCAACCGAGATGGGAAGTTTGACAACTGTTGTTCTGTGACCATCCTTAGCAACGGTAACTACGCAGTGGCTGACACCAACAACAGAAGGATCCAAGTGTTTGATGTAGAGGGCAGCCATGTTATAAGTGTGGCACATAAGGTAGGCTAAAGTTAAGGAAATGTTTCTGATATTTTACCACACAATTTGTGAGGTGTCACAAAAAATGATCCCCCCCCCCCCACACACACACACAACATCTCTTCTTAGTAATGTTTCGATCTTGGGGGTCTTTAACGTTACTGCCCTTAGACTTGGTCCATCTAACAAATTTCAAGACTAAATTTAGGCCTAATATGTCTCTGCATTCAAGATCATGCCAAGGGAGTAGGCTATATTTAACTACTTTTACTACCGATTGTTCATCCAGAAATATCAGTAACATACAGCATGATACAAAGATATTTATAAAAGTACTTATCAGATTGCTAAAAGTTAACATCGTTGAACTCCGCTTAATCCCATCTTTATAAATATAATGGCATATATCTCAAAATACATTTTTTGCGACATGAGACTAATTTTCTGTGACACATCTAGGTATAGTACGCTGGGGTAGTATAATAGTAACTACCATCTATCGCAGAGAATGGTAGATGGCTGGTAGTATACTACCCCTGCAGGAGTTAGTGGAAGGCCCGCAATGGAGCTGATTTAAATAGTCTCGTAAAATGTCGTACAATCAATACAAAATATTTTTATAAGATAAAGTTAATCAATTCTTGCTGTTCTTTTCTCTTTTCTGTTCCTAGCAACCAGCCGCTACCGTTTCACATTCAAAGCTGCACAACCATGTAGTTACAGTAGTTGTTATAGTAGTGCTTTTCTTTTACTTCTCTTGCTCTTTGAAAAATGCATCAAAATTTAGAAAGTTGCAAGATTGCTTTTTTTTCATTTCTTGTTCCATGGTTTTAAATTACAAAAAAATATAATCTGTAATCCGTTTAGACTGAATTGTAATAATTATTTCCATGTTACAGGAGAGGATAAGGCAGCCAATGGGTGTTGTTTCACTGGGACAAGAGAATGCCTTCTTCGTTACAGATGGCGAGTTGAATTCCTTAATTAAGGTATGTATATTCCTTCAAATTATGGTCAATTTTCAATATATTCTCTAGATTGTCTTTTGGGTGTCTTATACCTTATATTCCTCTATTATTGTAATATGTAGCTAAGACCCATTCATTGTAACATTGTACAGTATACTATATAGTTTGTATTCATGTTTAGTTAGAGAACCAACAGTTCTTTTAACGATTATTGATATTCCTACTATTTTCCTTTAATTCAACGATTTTATAATATTCGATCTTATGTTGATGTAGGTTAGCAATCAATACATTTTTGGTCTTTAATTAAACTTTAATTACAAAAATGTCATTCCCCGTAGTCAAGGACCATACAGGAAGACCAGAAAATCCTTTCTGATTCATGGCTCCTCTTACATACATATGTACATCACCCTTAGGTACAAATAAAGAATACTTGAATTGAAATGAATGTAAAACCTCTAGAAAACCTTTGGGATTAGGGTGGTGTCCCAACAGTAGCAACTTGTCGCTTACAGATAGTAAAATCGCCAAACTTTAGTACAAAAAGTCGATGAAATAGCAAATGTGTGAGTGCACCTTTAATATGTGTTACTACATAGCATTGTAGAGTTAACTGCCCATAATGGTGAGGTGTCTGTGACGAGAGGTATTGTTGACCTTTAATGTAATTAAGGAACTAAATACATGTATCTATATTGTTGGGAATCTAAAATTCTATTTACACAGTTTTACAGATATTTTTTTCTCCAGATGACAATCGAACCTTTAAAGTAAAACTCTGGGCTGGAACACTTGCAGGGCATACAGCTCAATTATGATTTATAAGTTGGAACTCACATTATGATACTGGTTTCTGGGCAATGATATTGTCAGAATCAATCAAGTAATTTCTTTCCCGCTCTCCCAAACCTTAGACTGGGTGCCTTCATATTAGTAGCTGTATGACACTAACTAGGGCTGTAACACTTCCTGAGAGTTAGGTGTGGTCATGGTCTAGTGAGTCTGTAGTAAACAGTCAAAGTGGCCACTTTACTTCAAGGTCAACTTAGCTATAGGGCTGCACCCCAAGTTAGGGACATTGCTGTATTAACCATTTTTTTTCTTAATCCTTGGGTATGAACATGTTTTCTTTTTTCATAAGTTCATCAATTGTGCAATAGGAATTGTCTCTGTATTTTTCTAAGAATGAAAGACCATCATTCCATACCTGCATAATTATAGTGCAAAATTTGAGTAAAAGGAGAGAATTAATTGATATAGGTTGTCTTCACACAATATGAAAAAGAATTTTTGGAATTTTGCATGCAACAGTTTCAAATATAGACAGCCCTGAATCTCTGCTTTTGTTCCACATATGACAGTAACATTTAACAGAAAAACTCTAAAAACTAAAAGGAACCTTATAAAATGAATTAAGGCAATTAAGGTTTTGGTCCCTAACTTAGCACACACCACTATAGAAATACTACCTAACACTGGTCACGGTCTACTGATCCACTTGACACTGGACCTCAATTCTCATAAGTATATACATAAATATTTAGCTGTGTTTTTACTGTTGAAATCAAATGAAAGAGCTCCCTGATGTCTTTCTGCTGCCACTATTTGTTGTTATACATCCATATGCTTTATAGGTTTGCATTTCCAAAGCAGGTAGAAGTCAGGGACTATAAATATTTAGCTTAGATTACAATATTATACTGTCTGAGTGCATTCACTTCCATTGAAACGGAAGTTTACCAGACCCTCCGTCTTGTCATTTATGCATAGCACACTGGGAAGACACTGGCCAAGTAACAGACAGAGTCTTCTCTATTAAATGCTGCCTTACAGCCACACACATTATTGGATTATTCATTATAGTGTGCATAACATAATATCTTAGTTTTCCTCAATGTCTGAACAGAGGATATAGTCAGTCCAGTGTCCCCCTTTAAGTTTATTTATTTCGATATCAAATCAAAACATTCCTTTCACAATGTCTTTGTTTTGCAGATATCCAACGAGGGAGAAATTCAATCAGAAACCAAACTAGAAGGAGTCCAAGAGGCAGGGTCACTTGCGATACAACCCAGCAACAACAACATTGTCTGTGTAGCTGACCTCCAAACACCCAAAGTATTCATGTATGAGCTCACCAACAACTCAACACACTGTCAGCCGAAGAGCATCATCAAACTGGATCCTCCCGATGGATCTTCAGCTCCAGAAAACATAGCTGTCGATTCAAATAATGACATCTATGCTGTGTTCGGATCTGCTGGCAATCATGTGTATTGCTACTCAGAAAAAGGTGAACTTCGAGGGGCTTTTGGCGATTTCCAATGCCCTTCTGGACTGTGGGTAACCCCATCTGGAAACCTTATCATAGCAGATAGGGAGGATCGCAGTATACATTTGTATTCTAGTATAGGACGACCTATACAGGTGTTGATAAACCAGGGGCTAGGACTGAATGCATACCCACATTCGGTATGCTTGTCTAGGGAAAATCATATCGTGCTTACTGCAACACAGGACTTTTTCAGTTACCCCGATAAGATACATGTATTTAGGTTGCAACAACAATGACTGAAATAAAATTATTTTATACGTATTTACTGGTTTGTAATGTTTGTTTTTCTTATCACGGAATGTTCTGATGATATAAAAGGTTAGCTGCTTAAGAACTGAACACAAAATGCGGCTTAACACTTTAATGCTGGGTGGGGGTCTTAAAAGGGGGTCTTTTTTCAAATTGTCCCTCATTGGGTGGGCACAGACCATTACAAAAGTGAAAAAAACTTCTTGATTCTAAAAAAATTAGTGAGGTTTTAGTTTTTCAAAGTTGCCTTCCATTCAAATTTCGTGCCAATCTGCTTAGCCTCAGATATCAATGGCGACAATATTTTGGCCAAATTCTGTTGATATTTTAGCTATTGCAGGGTCAATATCGCAATTTCTCTCTCGTTTCTTTTAAGTGTTTAGTAAAATGGCTGTCTTTTTATGGGTCCTATTGATGCACACTCCCACCCTGAAACCTCCATTTTTAGGGCTTTGTCCTTCTTTAATCCTATACTGCTGAATGGTCACAAAGGAATGTGATCATTTTGACTCTTGCTTGACCCTTGCCCTGGGAACCATCCTCACGTGTCCTTTGTTATCGATCTCTACACTGGTGCTGAATAAGGGAGGGGCATTCCTGTCCAGCATCCTCTCATGCTTCACCTGGTCAAGCTCATCACAAAATACATTGGGGTATTTAACGAATCCTTATATAGCGTATACCACTTTTCTAAACAGCACAGAACAACCTTACTGGGCAAAATAATGTACATTTTAACTAATTTTCTTATACAACTAATCATAAGATAAATGCTGCCAATTTTGACTCCCCAATAAAGGGTCTATACTAAGGTATTGTCAATGACAGCCATTTTTGCCGTCAACTTCCACATTGCCTTGTATTAAAAACTCATCAATCTTATCCAACAGAGCAACCCCAGTAACTGAACACAAAACCATCCAATCAAAGTCTCAACAAATGTCACAGTTTATTTCTAAACAATATACAAGATGTTCAATAACAAATAAAAGTAAAAGGAGTTGGGTAATATCTCGAAGCTTTTGACTCCTTTGAATCGTAACAACTTCATGGAAAATTCTTACAAGGACTTATTATTTTCAAGATGCTAACAAACCAATCCTTAAATTAAAGAATAAGCATCATGTCAATTAAAATCTGAGCATGTACATAAACAGTAGTAAGTTTTATCCTACATCTAATGGTACAGAATACATTTTACTGCGTAACCTATGTATTTTAAAGCAAAATAACTTAGAGCGATTGCTACTTGAAGAGGGGAAAAAATACCCAGTACATAAGTATGATAGATACTTCATTTATACCTAAACAGTTACATGGCAGAATATAAATTTTTTCTCTCACAAAGGATAGGTTGGGACAAGTCTACTTTATCTAGTTTATTCACATCCACAATGTCACCAATGTCCTGTGGTCAAGTAAAAGTGAAAATAAAATTCGCATTGGAGTAAAAAGAGAATTCTTCTTTTAATGAGGTAGAATGGCAAAGAGGGCAAAGAGTATGAAAACCCTCTCGTCTATACTTATTCAGATGTCTGCTAAAACAGAAGGGAAATATATTATATTAAATAAGTTATATACATACATCTTGGGAACTCATAGCATAACTCAGTTTATTCTAAAATAATCCAGACAAATATCAAGATGTAGTATAGTGGCCAACTCTAACCATGGACCTCTGTATCGTAATCGTTATTAATGATTACGACTACGATAAGACCTCAATAATAGCTTATCGTATCGTTAGATTGCACTGGTAAATTAAACGTGGTTATACTCTAAAGTGTTTGATGTATGACCAGCTTTGAGAAGGGGGATTTCTCCATCTAGCCCTCATTCCTAAGTGTCCATACTTTAAAATAATACATTTCGATTTTTTCCAGGAGCAACACTTTGCCTTCAATGATGCTCTCCTTAGCATAACAACACTTGAGCGATCAGAAATGCTGTGTCCTATGCCATAACAACCCAAGGTCACCCAGGGCTACTAACATATATGTTTGTATTAAAGTTGTTTGTTGGTTTATGCCCAAGTCATCTGGTTGTTTATTGACAACGCTCTATATATATATATTGTATTTTTATTCCGAATCTATTGCTACATTAAAACTGCATTTCAGTATAATTTCCCAGTGCAGGGATCTTTCCTGGACACAATGCTAAGATATGACTTTAAACATTATTATTCCAAATATAATCGAACACCCTCAAGTCATATTTATAAAGAACGTTCCCAAAACATGGAAACACAATATATCTTCAATGTTGGACATTTACTTGACATGTTTGGAAAGATGAAAGGACCATCAAGCAATAAGCAGACTTAGACCACATATACAAAATTACATAAATGTTCTATTATAGAACAATGTCGAATATACAAGGTTTGTTAAAAACTGTATTACAAATTACTATGCGTCATAGGGGGATTTACATGCACTATTCAACATACAAATTGAAAATTCACAAATTTGTCATCTTTGCTGTGAAACTTAATACACCAATAAATATCCATTAATTTTGAAGTCTAAGCGTTGACTAACTGATAAATATAGCCCAAACTTCATAGCACAAGAGGAGGAATCATTTACACTCTCTAATCATGATGCAAATAAATATAAAAGGCTCATTGAATTCCACATGGAATACTCTCAAATAATTATACAATTCAATATAATAAATACCCAGCAGATTCAAATCCACTTCAAAGAATTTTACCAGGCTTACTTACATGTCCCAGAATGCAAAGCATCAGGATTGAAAACAGTGCTCATGCAACTCCCCTATTAATGTGGGTCAGGGCGTCAGAAAATGTACAATTCTCCTTCAACAATCCTCTCTCAAGTAACCCAAATTTAAGACAAAAATGAGGGTAGAAATAGAGTTCAAAATAACCGAACATATCTTTTCTAAATTAATGCAATACCAAATATATTCAGATATACCTGATTTAGCATAATTTATTAAATGTGTAGAGCTCCCAATCGCACATTTTCTGACGCCACTACCCTATTGAAACATTCTCTAATTTTACACACTGGTGATTGTATGGAATGGTTTGACTATGGCTAAAATAACCCTAGGTCTGATCAAAGCCATCGCTGATCATCTTCCCAAGGATTTCCCATTGATTTAAGATTTTTATCACGTTTTACCTTTTTGTGAATAGGCCTCAATTTGCTGGTTTAGAAATGTTTATTCAAGCAGAAGAACAAATTCAAACATGGGTCATTCTCTAGAAGTCGAAAGAAAGAATAAATTACAGTTAACAATATGACAATTATTATAATAGTAGAAAAATCATAAATACAAAACTGCAAGTTACCAATAAAATAGAAAAGTGTTCTGTTTTCGTTGCTGTATTGTTACATTCTGAAAACACAATATTTTTTAGAAGTCATTATATGACACGTCATGCGTCGTCTACTACTTGCTACCATTTAAAAAAAGATTTAGAAAACAAAAAGCACACAAAAAACTTTTTGAGAAGTCACATGACCATTTTCGCCACACTTCACATACGGAAGTCAAACTGAACCTGAGGAATAGTATTAGATAGGATCTTCCACATGGTGTTGGATGATTGCTTGGGCCTGCAACCTTGGATGGGGATGATTAATGAAACCCTGTATGTGACAAATACACCTCCAATGTTGTGATTCAAAATCCTCACTTTAGATAGGAGTTCATATCCACTAATGTAAATAAAAGAAATGTTATTGAAGAACACAAATTGCGAATAATTGACTACAAGAGATGCTGCTAGACATGTTTAGTCAGTGCCTTGAACAGTCCAGGGGTTATAACAACCTAAGACAGAGACTAAACAGATTAATAACCTCTATTTCGGGCCTGCTGTCGCCTAGAGATTATACACCAAACAGTGCATCAGTAGCCCCTCAATATTGTAAAAAAAAAAAAAACCCGCTCAAAAAATTACAATTCAAGCATAGTAACGATGCCTTGATATTTTGTACAAACGTAAGTTTGTATGAATGAAACAAGAGTCCGTCAAATCACAAGTTTATATTGTCCATATTGCCCACAATCTCTGTGTGTATTTTAGTTGCCTGAACAGCTCTCATGTCTGTCCTGGATTTACGTTTCACGTGATTTGTCGAAGCCTGAATCAAAGTGCGGTATCAAACGCAAAGCTCTCGAAATCTACACCTATAGGAGCCATGTCAAAAGTAGTTCGAGAACTTCATAAGCAAGTTCGCGAAATTATCTTTTGCAGGGTCCTTATTAATATATGTTCCCTGAAGGAAGCTACACCAGGGAACTAAAGGTAACACCTGGGATTTCTCAATGATTTAATTAACAATGTAAAAAGGTATATTTGAAAACGTTTACTTATCAATTACTCAGTTGATTTTGATCTTGTGTATATGAAAGTAATATCAGTAGGTGACGGAAATTGTTGGACAGGATGATGAATTTTCTTTTTACAAAAATAGCTTAGAAAATCAGTCAGTACTCTGAAGGCGTTACCAGGCTTGATTCTATAGTATACAAGTAGTGCAACCAAGAGAAAAGTCCAATTTCATTTGACTTTGAACACAAATAACATGGAATAGATTAAGTCCGGTCAAAAACCAACTTTAATTTTTTTATATATAGAAAAATGTTCATGCGTACAAAATACTAGAGGTATCTGAATAAAAACATATGAATATCAACTTTTGTTGCTAGAATGTTAAAGTGGAATTGTCATTAAATTATATAGGGGCACTTAAAAAATACAATGGTCCCCTCGGGGTGATAATATCATATTTCAAATGGTGATATTTCTTGGCCTGGCATGTACAGAATTTGATATTAGTTTCGGCAATATTAAACGTGATGATTTCTATAGGAAAAAGAAAATCTCTTCAATAAAAATGAACCCATCCTATAAAATAGCAAGCGCCAAAATAGCACACGTGTTTTCTTTTGCAATTTAAACAAATACACAAAGCAGAAACTGAGTCAGCAGTGATAAGAGAAAGACACTTGAGTCGCAACAAGCAGGCAAAAGAAATATCCTCCCCCCCCCCCCCCCACACACACACCTAGTTTTCAGTTTTTATAATTCCGAGACACCTATTTCTTCTGTGCCTAATATAGAGAGCAAAGCTTGGCGCTAATATCTACTTTCATTTGCCTGAATGAGAATTCTTCTTTGTTAGGGGGCAGGGGGTGGGGTGGGTGGGTATGTATGTTTTGTGTATTTTTCTTTTAGAGAGGAACATTTTCAGTGGTCGAAATAAGGAAAAAAATTAGCTCCCTGACAAATCAGCTTGCCCGCCAAAATTTCAGGTTGCCCACCAACATAATGAATAAAGTATAAAATAGTAAATAATAAGTATATAGTCATTAATACCACAAAATTACTGACTTTTTACTACCAAATTAAAATCGTTAGCAGGCGAAAAAAGGTCTTTAAAATACACAACAGCAAGCCCAAAAGTAGTTATTTTACATGGGTTTGATGATTATAAAGAATACCAAGAAATTAAAATGATAGACCTCTGATCAGGTTTCTAGTGCTGTTTTAGTGCATTCTACTAATTTTAGAGGGATGCACATAGAAAATTTCTGACTTTTTAAGGTCCTTAAAACCCCAAAATCATAATTACTTTTACAGACTTTTTACTAACCTTAGGAAGCCTGTATATGACCACTTGACTTAAAATATTTATTGGATCGTCCAAGACAAATCCAAGAATTTCGACCAACCCCTCTCTATTTAGAAATGACACAAAATCATAGACTTGCACAAGTCTTAGAATTTTCTTTGTTTAAAAAACGAAAACTATCATGTTATGGTCACTCCCCCTTGACTGAGGAATTCTAAGACAGTCCATGAATGGGTAGTCCCAGACCTGCAGTATAGGGCCCTACAAACAACATCAGTCTTAGGGACGAGGGCTAGTCTAACAAAATCATTAAAAGTCATTAACAACTGGACAACCCAGCACCTAGCTTGGGGAATCAAGCAGGGATACAAGTTCACAGATTATTGTCTGAATTCAGATACTTTGGAAAAACTGGAATTTGACAAATTTATACCTCAGTAAAGTAAATAGAAAACACATTATAAACGGTTGTACGACCCCTTCACTTTGTCTCAAACAAGTCATGAAAAATCATGAAAATTAGTCATTAAATACACCTAAATCTTGCTGTAATATTAACTTGCCCAGGCGGGCAAGCTGATGGCCAAAGCAACTTGCCCGCCGCGATTTTTACTTGCCAAATGGCCCGGGCAAGCTGTTATTTCGAACACTGATTTTGAAATGGTGCTCATGGGATTTCAACCCAGCACCCCTTAGAGCCTCTGGAATCAAAGCCAGCGCTTTAGACTCACTACTACTCCCCGAGCCCCAAAGAATCGTCAAATTTCTATTAAATCTTTCTATTAATAAAGAAAAAAGGCAGAACTTAACTGCTGCAATATTGTGTGTGATACATGTACGACACATAATTATTGTGTCTGACAAAGAAGCCTTGCGATAATTCTGAACCTGTCTCCATATATGCGATATAAACCATTCTTGTACCACATCTTCCACACATTTTATTGCTGCATGCAAAATCCATATATCGCATATGATATCGTATAATATCGCGCCAGTGGATTCTAGGCTTAAGTTATTGCAGATGGGGATTCCCTTTACTTTAAGAAATACAAGATTCCAGGTCAGAATATTAGCTGAATAACATTGGAGGGGATATTTTTCAGGCTCCAATTAGGGTGAGGCTTCTTCTATAATAGAATTTATGGTAGTAACCAGGCCTTATCCTACCCGTATATGGTGCATACATCCCTGTCACATTACAACTTATTCGCCTACATGGATTTAACACCGATGTAACAGATGCATGTAAGACGAATGAGCCTATATAAAAATGCCTTGAATCTAATGCAGAAATACACATGTACATAATCCCTTCGAAATTAATCGTACTGAGCAAAATTAAGATGATGCACAAGGGTATCACAACCCTGACCAGAAAGTTCTTTCATTTTCTTTTCTAAAACATCAAAAAATATTTTAGGTTATAGATAGATACAAGGACAGCACATGTTGGGTTGTGTGTGAAACTTAACGATGGGAATATATAAATAAAACCAGTCCATTGACTGAACTATAGACCTGCACCCATACAAATATACCCAAGAAACTTGATTAATGAATAAGGAGACATTTCAATTTTTTTAAATGATGCAGAGAAGGGCTATTTTGGAATGCAGTGCTTGACCACTGGGTCAGCGACCGATAGTGCGTATGACTATCTGAGACACTAAATACGTTGAAGATCCATTGATAATATTCAATCCGAGTAGGGATAGCTCCCAATAACATGTTTCCTCGCAAAAAATGATGGTAGCTGAACTAAACAGCCTGGAAAAATATCATACAATAGTAGATGGTGGCAAACCATACACCCCCGTTAGAATATTTCCTCGCAAAGATTGATGGTAGTATACTACCCAAGGAGTTAGTGGAAATCCAGCTGGAGGCGAACTAAACAGCCTGGTAAAATATAGTACAGCAACAAGCGGGACTTATAGCACACCTGGTTGGGAAAAAGTCGCTTTCTTTCTAGTGGATCTTAAACATAAACTTGTACAGCAAGATGAACAAATGTATAAAAGTTTAGATAATAATACCCGGTGGTGAACAGGCAATATTTCCAATCTTCATGTGTAATGAATTGTTGAAATGGGTCTTCATTTCATCACTGGTTCAGATACTCTTTAGATGAGAACTGTTTTAGCTCGACTACTGCAGTGGCAGTTATAATTTCTGATACAACATCAGAAATGCATTAACTTTGTCATTTTTCTTTGAAAGAAAGTGTAATAAAGAAGCAACCAATCATTTAACCAATAAAAAAAACTATAGTTCTTTATAAATTTAGATCAGTAGTGAGTACTCCGTTCAAGTATCAAGTTTCTTGGATAAATATTCAGGGGATGTGTATGTATAGTATGTATAGAAGAAACCCTTGGCATGTGCTATTTTAACAATTACCCATATATGTACCTTGGTTCATTTACAACGGCTCTTTTTTCCACATTCACATCACAAACGACCGTAAGGCACAGAGTACAGATGATATATGTACAGTTTACAAAACACGAGATAGATCAAAAACTATCCTACATGTTCTACATACATATATATATAAATTATTCAAGGTTTCGTGGTTTATATTCAAATAGATGACCAAATCTTATACCCACGCTCTAAACACCGACTATTCTAAACAAGACAATACCTCGTATTGAATTGAACATAACACAGAAATAAAAAGAACACGCATCTAAAGGCTATATACATAAACACATAAATAATATCACTTTTCTTGTAAACACCATACCATCATATATATACACGACAAAACTCATTTGCAAAGAAAAAACGATGTTAAGGTTGTGGGATGAATTCTCAACCGCTCATGATAGCTTAACTGGAATTATAACAATTTATTCTTCACCCAAGCGATAGAAAATAGATATTTCTTGCTTTATTCGGTTTATACTCAGTACCGTAAAATCTCTATTGGGAGCTGCAAGTTCTAATAGAGATACTGGTTGAAAGTTCTCTGACAAGGCTCAAAGTGGTTTCTATTAGAGGTTTTGTCCGATGCACAAGGTCTGGGCATTATCAATCATTTAGAACGAGTTTTTTTATTACAGATTTGGCCATAGTTGTGTGAATCCTTGAATAGCAGCGTGATTTTCTAAAGGCTGCACATCAAGGAACACCTTGAGGCTACACAGGAAAAGATATGTGTGCCACCAATGATTATTGATGATATCAGAGGTTTTCCCTTTATCAATATTGGACAATATATGGACGAAATGCAGAACCCCAATTTAGGGGCGTGGCTTCTAATAGAGGTGTAGCTTTTAATAGATATTTTACGGAACTTCATTTCCTTGGTCGGTTCTGCTATCCAAACTTGCATGGACTAAACATGAAATGAATAGATCGATTGGTTATAGGGTATATTCACTATGTCGATTACTTTCCTCTTACTTATTATCTGACTAGAGACTTTTCTTGCTTCACATTCAAATGTCCACTCTCTTGGTTGATAAAATCATTATCATAGACAGGACTTCAATTAGAAAATAGGCCTAAATAATAATCTAAGATGTCTCAATGTTACATGGGGTAATACTTGCCCACAAGCACATAAGGAGGTGTTACACCAAGCCGATTTAACCGCCGACGTAAGTTCCCACTGGGGCTTCAATCGGACAAGATCGAACTAGTTTGATTTCACTTCAACGATTGGAAAATCGCACTAGAACTTCAGCGGACCATGTAGTCACCGTGGGGTGGTAATGCACTAGTCTCCTTCCAATAGCCTGATTGTAACCGGGGTATCGTCAGACAACAAAATTGCTAAGTGTAACACCCCCCTTAAGTAGCCGAGGAAAGCACTAGATAAATGACGTCAATATTCTCCCAAGCTGAATGTTAAAGACACGTGACTGATTCGTGAATGGACATGATTGATGAGGCGAACATGCTTCATTTAAAAATATTCTTTAAAATCAAAATTCGTACTAATTCGTATTAGCTCCTTTTTGATAATATTACAAAGAGCAAACAGAACTTTCCTTATTCATAACATCTGCTTACACTAACATACATGACTTATCATTAAGAGGACAAAAATAAAGGTCTACGCTTAGCTAGTAGTTCCTCATGCACCTCTAAAGAATAATAAAGAGTTCCTTGGAACCGATACCGATGATATCCTTTGACATACATTCCCTGTAGTCAATCTAAAACCCTGTGTCCACTAAGCGGTTTTACCAGTCGGCGACATCAGTGAATCAGTCGCCGATTATTGAAAAAATACAATCGTCACCAACTGAGTGGTGAGGAGACTGGAGTGAATGCAATTCAATTAAATACACATTTATTTGATCGAAATCTTTAACAATAAATATATCTTGTGTTATTTGTTAGCAATTACTTTCTGCAATCAAACAGATGACGCAGTCAGTCAGTCGGCCTAGTGGAGACACAGTTTAGGACACATTATGTTCGAGTCATAACGAATTGTATACATACATGTGGGGGAATAATCACACGGATACTGGACTTAATAACCAAATAAATATCACATCAAGATTTGTAACGTTGCAAAGGGCAATAGATAACATAGTAATATCAAGCCATAAGAGACGAACTGAATCCTAGTAGTTACAAGTTAACCTCTAAAACAAGTGGAGCGTATAATATATACACCCGCTTGTGGTCTTCTCTGACAAAACAAAATTCCAAGCAGAGAAATGATTCCTAAGATGAACGAGTTCCCCAAACTTCACCAAGTGTTACTTCAATTGTAATTTTGAATTCCTCTTGTAAAGTTGGATCCTTCTGAGACAGACATCGTTGTCCTCGATTTAGCACTTGTATTCGTTAAAGGAAACCATTCAAGACCTCCACATCTAGAAGAAATAGCTCTAGCACACTCCCCTTTTCCTTCTCTAGCAATCAAGGTGATTGAGTGAATGAACTGACAACAAAAGCTGGCTTTCAAATAATATCATTAACACATATTTCAACAAGCGACGAAGCGTAGACGAACATTGCGATGATAAAAAATGTCCTAAATTATTGAATAACACAGGCTTGCGATGCATCTCCCGAATTCCCCGTCGCCTTGGCAAAACATATTGCTTGCATCCAGTTGTTTTGAATGGATTCGTCGTCCGCGCGGAGGTAATAGACCCGTTTAGCATCCTTGGGTTTGATGCGGAATGCATTGGTTTTATTGTCAATGTTACTTTCAGATATCTCGGCACTTTCCAGGGCGATTTTCTTGTGTAAGTTCTGAAAGTTTGAGCAAAAGATAACAACGTGAGTGTATTGGATATTAATATCAGATTGAATCATTTAAGAATCAAGGAAAAAATTAGTTGTGGAATAAGATAAACAAAAAATAGCAACTCCAATTATACATATGTTGGCGTCTTGATCCTTATCCTGTCTGATAGACCATAAAATATATCAATCCCAATCAATATGATCTGGTACAATCAATGACATAACGATGTGTTATCTACAAGCACTTCTTTTCTGATCAACAACTGATGATAAAAGCGCAATTAAGCCCAGTACATTTTTGGTAGGCATTCAATGTTCTCTGGCGGAAATTCTATTATAAAGAAATCTCAATTATTCCATGTATTTTTGTTTGCTATTTATTGAACAACTTTTATTACGTAATAAAACACACATATTTAAAATTATATACATATATGTTGGATTTTTATTCTGTGAAAATGTTTACAGAATGGAGATGACACTTTAATATTATGAGAAATTATTTATTTAATTCAACTCCGATGGGGCTCTTTGAAAAAAAAATCAATTAACTCAGTAAACATCAATATCAAATAATTAAGATTGCATTTCAAAGTCATCCATCAAGTTATATTTTTTCGTGAAGATTCGTAATTTACAGTTTCATTGACAGATATCATATGGCTGGAGTTTGATAAATATCTACATCATTAAATTGCAGGAATACTATGTGGTTCTTTCTGATATAACTGATAACAGAGCTATCTCTCAATGATTGATTTAATAGCTCTGCATATAATATTATAAGCATTGGCAGGAAGGTATAGGCCTATGTACATAGCCCGGCCAGTCATAGGCCTAGTCATACTCATACGGTTCCTAGAGACGTCGGGCCACTCTGATGTCGGACCGTTGTAGACTCGGACCGCCGTATACTCGACCCTGGTAAGGTCGGACCAGGGGGTTAGTGGACTCGGACCGAGGTAAACTCGGACCATGCTAAACTCGGACCATGCTTGCTCAACTCAAAGAGCATTGTCACCATTACGCACTGTATTTTCATGTGTTTTGTGAAGTGAAATGAGTACTGATGCTAACTATAACCCTAAACCTAACCTTAAATGTGTGGTCCTAGGTCAGTATAGGCAGTAGTTATACCCCACTACTCCACCGGTCCGAGTCTACCAACCCGGTGGTCCGAGTCCACTAACCCCGTGGTCCGAGTCCACTAACCCCGTGGTCCGACTTCACTAGCCCACCCGGTCCGACATCAGGGTGGTCCGACTTTACCAGTCACCACTCAGGTTCCTAGAGACGTCGGGCCACTCTGATGTCGGACCGTCGTAGACTCGGACCGCCGTATACTCGACCCTGGTAAGGTCGGACCAGGGGGTTAGTGGACTCGGACCGAGGTAAACTCGGACCATGCTAAACTCGGACCATGCTTGCTCAACTCAAAGAGCATTGTCACCATTACGCACTGTATTTTCATGTGTTTTGTGAAGTGAAATGAGTACTGATGCTAACTATAACCCTAAACCTAACCTTAAATGTGTGGTCCTAGGTCAGTATAGGCAGTAGTTATACCCCACTACTCCACCGGTCCGAGTCTACCAACCCGGTGGTCCGAGTCCACTAACCCCGTGGTCCGAGTCCACTAACCCCGTGGTCCGACTTCACTAGCCCACCCGGTCCGACATCAGGGTGGTCCGACTTTACCAGTCACCACTCATACATTGCATAGCATGGGTGTACGTTCCAGAAATATCAATTGATGCAGTCAAGATTCAAAGACGAAGTATGACTCATGCCAGTCATGGAGTGTATGGTATGTACTCGAATATATAGCCGCTAATCGACCAGGGAGGTCCCGCCAAAAAAGAAGCAGAATCGACGCTACTGGTGTCATGAATGATAGAATCAAATACGGTATGGACCACGTCCACGATAGCCCAGAATAGCCAGATGAATCAGTCTAATCAGGTTCGGCACAGCCGTTTATGCCAAAATATGCCATGAATAATAGAGTGTGTATACGCGATTATGAAACAGTTTTGATCCCTGTTATGGAAGGGCCCAAGCCAAAGTCAACAAACAAGAGAATGATGAAACCCACTTCGTCAGCACAGACCTGTCAAATATTTGCATCACTCATTGCCATCAAGGCACTTTTTTCATTGGCTGACTGACAATCTCTCTCAAACTGAGACAAAAAGATAGATCTACAGTCGAGTCACGATAATCGGACATAGTGTAATATCAACACGATTGTTAACGCGATGAGAACCTTAAATATAAGATCGGTCGAACAAAAATGGGCGTGTCTGGACAGCCGTCAACATGAAATAAGCAACAAAACAAGCAGGAGCTAGAAGTCGAACTCAACTGAACTGTTGCATTTCCACCAGTGTAAACATACCTCATTCGTGTCTCCGTAATACATATCAGTGCTTTTTAGATGGAACCATTGCTTCTTCCACTTATGGGATATCTTAGTCCGTTTCATGAGCCATCCGCTCATTTCGGGGACTTTAGTTTCGTCCTCGCTGACATCGTTCACGGGCTGGCTAACATTATTGTGTGTATTGTGACTCGCTTCTACCCGTTCCGCCTCGGCCATCTTGATACAAAATGCAGTTCCACTAGGTTCCGCAAGGTAGCGTAGCGTCGTGTAAAGTTTACTCGCTAGATGGCAGCAGTAGCATGAAAGTAGTCCGGTCGTAAGAAATATTGAAAGAAATCGATTTTGTAAATGAAAAATTTGCAAATCTGCCCAATTCGATCCCATTCGAGCATTTCCCACAATGTTTTTCTTTGTTTTATAGCATTTTCTTTTTTTCTTACCACAACACTTTATATAAATCGTGGTTTCAAATTTTAATATCTCAGAGACTCCCGCTTGCCTGTTGCTATGGCTGCAACCAAACAATGAATCATACGCATTGTCAATGTAAACGTTTTGATTAACTTTATTTACAGTTTTACTGATAAAACTCCTGTAAAAATCAATATACAACGCAACATTAATGTGACGATTGTGATCAAAGTATAAAATACGTACACATTCTTTTACAGACTATCTTGGAAAAAGAACTATATTTCGACGTACATTCAGCGACGTTGTAAACCGGCCACTGTTGACAAAATGGTTGCTCGTGCACTGTGTTGATAAGTTGTTTGGATCCACAGGCTCTTCTTTTTATTTTCGCATTGATTTCAATTCTGAGGGAAATACTTTTTAACATAAGGTAAGAACAGATGTATTTACCTCTAGTGGCAATTCTAGGCCAAGCGTCATGGTGATTTTGTCTCTATATAGGTGTTTTTCTGTATTGACTGGGTCCGTAGGCCTCTGAATCGTGAGCCTGAGGCTGATTTTCTAGGCTAGCTGAAAGCTAAGTTAGAGCTGTTAAAGCTTCAAACTGACGTTTTGAATTCTTCATTTAAAGTTTAATCTCATATACAAATCCATCGCCTAGAGGGATGTACACAGGAGAAAATTATCTTTCGTTTCCAGGAGAAAATTATTGACAATTGCAATTGTGACATGTGGAGAGCTTAATTTACAGTTAGGCTAAATTAAAATAATTGATAAATTTAAAGTTGAGATAAGTCAATTAATTTTGTTGAACACATTTTCAATTTGTGAGTAGGCCCTAGGCTGCGGTACCAAGCAACACACTTATTAAAGTTTGTATATAAAAAGAGAAAATAAAGGAGAAACATGCCGGTATATATGCCGCTTTCTTAATTAAAAAAAATAAGTTAAGAGCTGAAAAATATATGATTATAAAATCCTTTATGGCTTTAAAAATCAGAGTTGATTTAAAATATAGCCTATTCTTCATTTAAGAACCGGTCAGGTAGACTCAATTATCACATCAATTTATAAGGATTATAGGTGCATTACAATGTGCACAAATCTGGTATTCGTTCCAAGTGACATTAACATGTTGTTTTTTGCCCGTAGTTATGAGAGTATAATAGTAGATAATATTTGGCAATAGTCCAAAATCTACTATTCTGTGGATTTTGTGGATTGCCTACAAGTAAGTGTAATTGGGCTATTCATAGGCAATACTCGGCGTAATATTGCTATTTCTAAGGAATTTATGGGAAGGCCCTTTACTTCTCCGTTTTGTATTGAATGCTTATTGGAAAAGGAAAGTATAGTCTTTGTATGAATGCGATCCATAACTATATAGGTCCTTCCATGTTTCATAGGCAATTGGGAGTAGGTGGTGAAATCACTGAATTCCCACTGAATTTGTTTTGTACTAATTTTTCTTTTAAATCATATACATGGCTATAACGTGTACTGAAGAGGAGCCCTATAATTTTTAATCTCTTTTATAGAACTTTGCGTCCCTGTCTTTCCCTGCCCATTTTTGTCGATCTTCTCATTCCCTAGCATATTGATACAGGTCTTCCCTCTTTCTTTAATTTTTTGGTTATTTTATTCAGTTTAAGGCCAATACAATATTTAATTTTCATAGAAAAAAACGCAATATCCCTCAGGGATGTTTTCACATGGTTTTGATATCGATCCCTTTCTCCTCTATCAATACAAATATTCTCTTTCCTGCTTCCTTTTTTTTGTCTTCTATGATTCACTGCGCTCTCTATCTCTCTCCCCAATATCCTCTATCCGCCCCCCTCTCCCTCTCTCTCTCTCTCTCTCTCTTTCTCCTCCTCCTCCTCCTCCGTTCTCCCTCTCTTCATCTAACCCTCTCTCTCCTTTTAATTCTCTCTTTACTCCTCCCCATCTTTCTCTCCTCTCCCCTTTCTACCATGCACTCTCTCTAACACACACACATATTATGTTATTTTATATCATGTGGTTAGGCGTATTATTCTCACAATCAACCCATGTGCCCATTAAAAGAAAAATTCATGCCATGCCCCAAACTGCGGACTAGATTAACTAATTGCCAGAATCTTACTCCCACCTGAATCCACTTCCTCCTCTCAGTCACTCTTAAATAAACTAGGAACCCTCGGTCACGGTTTACTGACATTCGCAGAAAGTTGATCCATTTCCTAGCCTGGTTTATTATACCGTACTTGGGGTGTGAATATGCCATTGGCGGAAATATATAAAAATCAAAATGATCCCATTCTTATAAAAGACCTTTCTGTCTATATATGCTCACGTATTGGATATATCAACATTTTTAACACAAAACAACTGATTTTTAACACAAAACAACTGATTTTTAACACAAAACAACTTGCTACCAAGACTTTTAACGTGAAAAGTATTGCACCTCTTTTATCTGTTATCACGTTTTAGAAGTATATGTAAAGCTTGGGTTTAGATACTTCTCATTTTATTCTTTCTTCAACCCTTTGATTTCGTTTAATTACACTTATTACTTACACCCTTATATTTTTTTTTTACACATTTTATAAACAAAAAAAACCAGGGGTCTCACAGTGAATTAATTCTTTTCTTGAAAATAGATATATGTATTAGTGAGATATATGTTAGGTGAGAGGTCGCTAAGAATGACTTTGTGTTTAATGTTTGTGTTAAACCTCCAAGTCTTGTTCAGATATTTGCTGATTGCTGTTCATGCATTGTTCGCACATAAGTATTCATAACGAAAGGTATCGCTCTTCTACTGAAGACAGGGTTGCATGGGCGGTGGGCTATTTCTCCTCCCCCCCCCCCCCCTGAGCTTCCTGCATGACTGCATGGGTCACAATTAAAAGCCGGTCATGTACGGGTATGTGACACTAGGCACATTAAAGATCCATTGATAATATTGGAAAATAGTAGGGTATAGCACCCGTTATAGCATGTTTCCCAACACTCCTCGACAGTAATTATTATACTTATACACGTAGTTGGTATATGTACTACCCCGAGAGTTAATATAGCTTTATAGCTAGGTTCTATACATGTATGTCATGACTTCATAATTCACAATTGAAAAGACATCATTATGGGTCAGGCCGTCAGTAGAATGTACATAACAATAGCAGAGGTTAAAGTTAAACCAGAGGACGTTCATTTATTTTGTTTTGTATTGAGACATAGTCTTTGTATATTATTTAAAATGCAATATATTCTAAACAAAAATCACTAATTCAGTTTACTTTTGCACAAATTTTGAACAAATTTAAAGAAAGGTTAAAAGGCCAGATTGTATGTCAATGACTCATGACGACTTCATTATTTGTACCACTTTGTCACACATATGCCTAGAGGGGGGATGACTCATGCATACTTGTGTATAACAACAAGAGACCAAGTATTGTATGGCTTGTATGTTACAGACCAGGTTTTGTGGCAGGTATTGGAACAGGCATGGATCATTAAACAGGACTTAATAATATTGATCCGGTACTGACCTATGTATCGTCCCTAGTTAACATCTTCCGTCAATATTTATGCACTAATAATGGGGTGAGGGAATTTAGAGCTTAGAGACATTTTCTTGGGGTGAAGAGGTCATTGATCGAGTGGGTCATCAGGCCAAAAAGAAATAAAAATAGGTGTGTTTCTGATTTATCATAGTAGGTGAAAACTTATTATTTGGCCTTTATATGCTAAACCAGGGAGGTATACAGTAAATCTGATTTATTTGCGATTGACTCTCAAATCCGGACACCTCACCATCATGGACTGCATGGTAGGGTAGTCCTTTCACTGTGAATCTACTGTATTTTGACACCTCTAATCCGGACACCTTGATATTCTGGACAGCAAGGGCCAGTCCCTAAACTACTTTACTATTTCGTGACACCTCTTCAACCCGGACACCGCGCCATTATGGACAGTTGAGCCCATGTCCTAATGGCGTATATGTTATAGAGATATAACTGTGTATAACTGGCCACCCAGACGTATTTACAATAGGGGAAAACTGAATAATGTAACAGGTGAAAAAAACCATTGGTAAAACATTGTTGGTTCAGCGCCAATGTCAATGCTTAGACTATGCAATTCATGATTTAACAAAAATAAGTGTAGCCATAAATGGTACACGAAGTAAGTGGTCTTCTGTGATGATTCACCTAATTCTATGAATGAGCATGGTATGACGTCACATTCATCTTCCTAGCTGTCCTACCGTTTGTATTTGTAAACGTTTATAAGGGGCAGTTCTCCGACGTCATTGGAAGGTTTACGAGCCCTGCATTTATATATATAATATATATAAATAACTTTATTTCATATCGTACATTTACATTTCATTTACACTTTAATTATACATTAAAATAAGATATTATTATGAAATAGGGTGGTCCTTTCAGCACCTCCAATAGATCCTGTTCTTCCAAGGTACTCTTAAAATTAACAAAATCAAATATAATCTTAATCTTAACATACAGCTGATTTACTATGTTTACAAATGCATCATAATATTACATTTTTTTACAAATTTGGCAGAAGCGTTGCCAAACATTTATTATACAATATGATCAACAACATCCTATACTAGATGCTATGACCTTTTTGTTCTGTTATACTCTGATAATTACCGTGTGTATATAGATGTTATGAACTGTAACATCCTATATTTGAAGTTTTCTTTAAAATTTCACATTATAGCAACAATGATAACATATCACAAAGTGTTTATATAGATGTTATGAACTCGAACATCCTCAATTTGAAGTTTTTTGCAATTTCACATTATGGCAATAATGATAACATATTACAATCATATTATTATCATATATATGTATGTTACCATATATATGATAATATAATAATTATCCAGTGTTACACATAATTTTTATACAAGAACATACTACAATGGTTGATAGTTGTGTTTAAGAAACTTTTTAAACTCCTTAATTCCCTTTATATTTTGCTGCTCTGGGGCAAGTTCATTCCATAGTTGAGGAACTGTACATAGAAATGACCTTTTGATCATCTCAGTCTTGGGAGTTATGGTTTTCAATTTTTTACCTCCATCTAAGAATCTTAAGTTAATTTCTCCTTTATCTAAATTTTCCTCATTTTTTGACATATTGAACCCCCACTCCAAGAGATGGGTTTTCCTTCTATCTGTCATTTTTTGTAATTTAAGATTGAGGTGAGCTTGGTCAGTGTTGACTCTCCTTCCCCATCCTAAAATCAATCTTATAGCTGCATTTTGAATTGTTTGGATTTTTTTCAAATGTGACAGAGTACTGCCATTATAGATCATATCTCCAAATTCCAAAAGTGGCCTTATAGCAACCTTATAAATGGTTAATAATGTACGGTTATTAGTTGAATGCCTTAAATGGGCTAGTTTCTGTACTTTCGCTCTGGCAGATGCTACTCTAATTGCTATATGTTTAGCAAAAGTTAGTTTATTATCAATTGTCACCCCTAGATATTTATAAGTATCTGTATATTCTAACTCAGACTTTCCAACTGACATTTTTTGCATTATCAAATCTTCTCCTTTTTTCTTTCTGCTTATTTCCATTACTTTACTCTTTTTAATATTCAAGGATATTTTATTTTCCCTGCACCATAGTCTAATGACATATCTATTTAATTTGTCTATAACATCCAGTAAGGTGCCAAAATTCTTCAAAAAGGCTTTAATCACACCTTTGCATAATTGTCTTTGTATACAGTTAGTCTAAGTCTTCTTGCATTTCCATTTTTACCATATTTCTATCTAGGCCTGAATGATATATCACAGTATCGTCGGCAAAAAGAATCATATTAGATTTTTCTATCCATTTATGGATATCATTCATATAAATCTGGAATAATAAAGGTCCCAGAGCAGTCCCCTGAGGGACCCCACATACAACCCTTTTCTCTTCTGAACATCTATTATTTATAGATACAGATTGATCTCTTTCTTGAAGATAATTTTCAAACCATTCTAGAGAATTTTGATTTACACCTATAACAGACAACTTGTGAATCAATCTATCATGATCCACCGTGTCGAACGCCTTCTTTAGATCCAAAAATGTAAGAACTGTATTATGATTCACATTTAAATTGTTATATACATTAGTAAATAAAGTAAAATGTGCATCATTCAATGACAATCCCTTTCTGAATCAAATTGTTTTGGAAATAAAAGTTTATGTTCTTCCAGATAGCTATATAATTGTCTTTGTATACATTTTTCTAATATTTTTCCTGGCAAAGTTATCACTGAAATAGGTCTATAATTACTGGGCTCTAACTTTGATCGATCTTTATGCAAAGGTGTGATTAAAGCCTTTTTGAAGAATTTTGGCACCTTACTGGATGTTATAGACAAATTAAATAGATATGTCATTTGTCTTGACAATGTAAATAGAATAGGTTTCAGAATCTTTGTGGGTGTATGTGGGATCCCTGAAGCCTTAAAACTATTTGTCTTCTATATATATAATGCAACCTCACCTTGCTGAATTTCTTCTAAATTAAACATAGGATAATCAAGCTCTCTCTGAACATTCAGATCAAGCAGGTCTTTAAAATCAGCTTTTTCTTTATCATTAGTGGGTACTATTTTCTGGGCTAAATTAGGCCCTACTGTTGCAAAAAATTCATTATAAATATTTGGTACCTCTTCATCTTCAGCTAATTCACCACGCTGATTTTTAGCTTGAATTTTGGTATTCAACTTGGTTTTGTCTGGTGCTATAATAGGATTTATAGTTTCCCAAAACTTTTTCGGATTATCTTTATTTACCTGTATTTGATATCTCAAATATTCATTCTTCATTTTTATTATTCTAGAATTTATCTTATTCCTTGCCACCTTTGCTTTATCCCAGTCTTCTTTTGTATGGGTTTTCTTAGTTTTAGTGAAAAGTTTATCTCTCTCCCTAGACATCTTTATTAATTCTTTGTTATACCAAGGTGGGTTTGACTTAACTTTATTGAAACTTTTAACCGGACACATTCTATCTAAGAAGAGATTTATTTTCCCAAACAATAAATCCCAAGCCATATCTACATCCCTGGTCTGATATAACTGTGTCCAATCCTCATTTTCTAATATTTCCTTCAATATTTTCTCATCATAAAACCTTGTGTCTCTTGCTTCAAAACTCACTTTTTGATATCTTGTTCTTTCCTTTTTCAACACAATAAAGACTGGCATGTGATCACTCAAATTGTTATTTATCACACCATTTTTATCTACTTTATTACTATTACTTAAAATTAAATCAATTGTTTTTGAGGACTTGCTTGTTATCCGTGTATTGCTCTTAATATGTTGAGTAACTCCACATTGTATAAAAATACCTAGTAGCTCTCCCATCTGAGAAGTACTACTTGCTTTTTTCATCTCATTATAATCACAATTAAAGTCTCCCAATATTATAATTTCACATTTCCTGTCTAGATTTTCCAACACTATTTTTAGATGCTTATTACAATTCTCTAGTGTCCCATTTGGGGGTCTATACCCATTGACAGCAATTATTTTCTTCCCTTTACTGGGGTTTATAGATATAACTTGTATTTCTACATCTTTGTTTGAGGTGTTAAAACTACTATATTCCTTGTCGTCTATCCTAACATCTTTCTGGATATACATAGCAAGCCCTCCTCCTTTCTTTTTCCCTTTTCTATCCATTCTAAATATTTGATAACCTGGTATCTCTATAAGAGAATCTGCAGTGTTATTATTTAACCATGTTTCCTGTATAGCTACTACTGTTGGCTTAGTATTATAAACCATAGAAGTAACTCCAAATATTTTAGGTCTCAAGCTTCTTATATTCCAGGAAATTAATGATACCCCTTTGAACAACCCTACATCCTTTTCATTTACTGTACACATTTCTAGTAAAGTTCTAAAAACTCAATAATCTTAGCCCCCCTCTGGATGACAATGAGGTAAAACATGAGCCTGAATTAATTTATATTAATTCAACTCATGTCCTCCCCATAGGATCTTTACTGATTATAGTTAACATAACAATATATTTATATTTTCTAAGCACAAATTTCGTTTCTACTATACATACATTTTCCATTTACATACAATAACATCAATTTTATGACTACATAAAACAATCAGTAATATAATATTCATTCTCAGATCAACATAGTTAGATATAAATGTCATATAATATAATATATATAAGTTGGTGGACTACCACTGTCTTCATTTTCTTCTCTCCTTCTTTTTCCTTCCATTTACAGTCTTCGTGTGACACCTCTCATCTGCTCATAACACATAATTAAGCCACTACTATTATATATATAATATGATTATTCCTGGTATTTCTTCAAGTCAGATTAAGTTAAGTTAAATATGGCCATCATCCATTGTTCCTTCACTTGTACGATATAAATATTCACTGTTCATGGATTAATATATCACCGAAGTAACATTTCAGTCTTGAAAAACTGTATTGTCATCACACTTGTCCAATATGCATTTATACATATATGAGCAATTCTCATGAATTGGGCACACTTTGGTGTTTTCTCAGTTTGGAGCCCTATAATATTGTCACATCAAACAATTGAAATGAAATTTGTATTAAAATATCTTGGTAGGAATCATAAGAATGCATTTCTTTGCATAATGCAGATAACACACTCAAGTTTAGAATAAGGGAAATGATTTACTTAGTGTATATCTGGGAAATGTTACCTCCGTCTGGCATACAAACACTCTTGTAGCATTACAAAAAAATACCAAGAGTTGTCATATTTTAACCTGAATACATCATTTACCCAATACCTTTTACAATAGGTTAGAACAAATTATAATCCTAATACATTCTCTTGCATCAGAAAGAAAAACAATCTTTTTTAAAATTTGGCTAAAATAGGATGTTACCTCCGTCTGTACAATAATCATTGTGCTATTTCCATAATTATGCTAGAATTAAATCAGAAATAAAATTATCCAATGTCCTATTTATTTATCCAACATAGCAGACATTACCATTCCAAAGTATTATTCCTCTAACTTTATTATTTCCTGAGATATTGGACATTAGGATGCAGACGGAGGTAACATGTTACCTCCGTCTGCATCTTCAATGCTCCATATCTTAGGAAATAATGAATATAGAAGAATATAATTCACATTAATGGGAAGGATGTGGCCCTAGCTTTATGGAAAATATATAATAAATTACCAATCTTTATTTCCTCTGATGTTACCTCTGTCTCCATGCAGACGGAGGTAACATCTAGTATTGTTGCATTAATGGAAGGTGTTACCTCCGTCTGGCATTTTCAATGTTGAATATCTCAGGAAATAATGAAGATAGAGGAATAATATTGACATTAGTGGGAAGGACAAGGCCCTAGCTTTATGGAAAATATATAATGAATTACCAATAATCATTTCCTTGCATGTTGTGAACAATGACATTTTACTCATTTTTCTGTGACACATCACATTTGAACATACATCTTGGATATGAAAACAGTACTAGAATATACATAGTACATTATTAATGCTCCGGATTCCATCAATTTTGCAGCAAATATTTCACACATTTTCAGGTATATGTACTGAAACCAAAGAGCCAGGGTGGATTGATCACCAAATTGTGAATTCTATTCGTTGCTAATGATGAGAATGAAAAGAGGATGATATCTTTAAAAGTGTTGCAGGTATTGCTGATTTTGACCTTACTTGTGCAGTTCTGCACTTGTGCTACACGCTAAGAAATATCCCTAGGTATAGGACGAAATTGCATAGTGTGTCATGTGCATTGCATAATTTTAATTCTACACAAGGCATTGGCTAAATGGAATTCGGAGATTAGGCAATCACTCAAGCATGCTATGCTGCAGGCTTTCTAAGAGGCCTCAAAGAATATCCTACTAGGAATTAAATCATTTATTCATCAATTATCAATTAAATTATTTCATTATTTTATATTCCATGATCAATATATTCATGTTGGACAATTGCTAATAAAGTAACTGAATGTACTCTGTATGATAACCTTCAAAACACAAGGATATATTCACTGCAATGTCTTGAGATTTGGTACACATATTCACATGACTAGGAGGAATAAACCCTCCAGAAATAGGAACATTCCAACAAAGAGATCTTGTGAATAAATCACTTTGAAAAATATTGATATATAAAAATGCTATAAAAACATTTTATATCAATTCGAACTACTTGATGCGGCCGACGGATATAATTGATTATGAAGAAACTAATTGCCCGATTATAAATCTGAAAGCAGGGTGATCTTCCTGACATTCACAGGGTTTTGGGATAATTTTTATATTCGGATTGGACACATTTTAAGGGAGCTATGAGCAATCTAGTACAGAGCAAAATTTTTTAGTTTCTACAACCTATTATATCCTGTTATGCTGTGCTGTTAGCAATATTTATGAGTTTTTACAAGTTATTATATCCTGTTATGCTGTGCTGTTATGGTGTTACCTCCGTCTGCAGTGCAGACGGAGGTAACACCATAACAGCACTGCATAACAGGAATTAAAGATCAGTAACCTATTATGTATTTTCCATGAAGCTGGGGCATGCATTAGTCCTTCCCATTGATATCAATATTATTCCTCTGGCCTCCTTATTGCATGTGATATTGAATGTTGAACATGCAGACGGAGGTAACATGTTACCTCCATCTGAGGTAATGTTACCTCCGTCTGGCACTTTCATGTTCAATAATTCAGGGAATAATGAAAATAGAAGAATAATGTTAACATAAATGGGAAGGACATGGCCTTAGCTCTAGGGAAAATATACAATAAATTACCAATCTTCTTTTCCTTTCATGCTGTGAGCAATGAACGAATGTCAAATGAGGCTGCAGGGAAGTGAACAAAAATAAATTAAAGTTTTCAGGCCCCATATTCTTGGGAAAAATAACTGAAAGTTAATTTCTTTTTCTGTTTCTGCTTCGAAATATGTCCCAATTTGTTTAACAACCTTGAAAATATAGGCAACTAGCACTAATTGATTATTGAATTAAGGTATTAGTTCATTATGTCTCCATGCAGACGGAGGTAACATCTAGTATTGTTGCATTAATGGAAGGTGTTACCTCCGTCTGGCACTTTCAATGTTCAATATCTCAGGCAATAATGAAGACAGAAGAATAATACTGACATTAGTGGGAAGGACATGGCCCTAGCTTTATGGAAAATATATAATGAATTGACAAACGTCATTGCACTTCATGCTGTGAACAATGAAAGAACGTCCAGTCAAGCTGCAGGGATGTGGACAAAAATAAATTTAAATTTCCCAGCCCCATATTCTTGGGAAAAATAATTGAAAATTAATTTTTGTTCTGTTTCTTGTTTCGAAATATGCTGCTATTTGGTATACAACTAGGAACAGTTATAGCTGAGATAATAATATTTAAGAAAAAACCCTCATAGAGTGAATCAGAGCCATGCAGACGGAGGTAACATATAAAGATCAAGCATGAACTTTAATTTACTGCCCTCGATCATGTAGCAAATTTTGCCACTTAACCTTTAAATACTTGCCTTTAAGATGGACGAATCAGAAATTTGATATGCAGTGGTAAAAAAAATCACATAGCTGTCACTAAGTGTGCCCAATTCGTGAGAATTGCTCATATATACTTATTATAATCTCGCAGACCCAGGCCAATACTGATTAAATTAAAGAATCAAGACGACCGAAAAATTCTTTCGGACAACATTCGCACTTTAAATCGGAAAGGTGGAAAATATGAATTCCTGTGGATTAATCTAACAGGTCTACAAATCTTCCCACATGAAAAAACAGTTCTTCAAAATTGCCTTGCCTTATTAAACAAAAATGAACACAACGCCAAGCTTTTCTACAATCATATCAACATTGATGACAAATCATACTCCATGTCGGATCTTTATGAACTCCCAGACAAATGTACACCTGACTGGGCCTCAAAAATTAACATAGACGACGGTAAGGGCCTAGGATATTATGGCGAACACAGCTACCTTTCTAACTTTTTTAATTCGCCTATCGAACATGAAGAGATTACATACTCCACTGTTGAACATGCATTTCAATCCATCAAAGCAACTAGCGCGGGAGAAACCGGAGTCGCTAACACGAAGAGATTACATACTCCACTGTTGAACATGCATTTCAATCCATCAAAGCAACTAGCGCGGGAGAAACCGGAGTCGCTTCTAAAATACAACGGACGGCATCACCATACGAGGCAAAATATCTCGCTCGAGACATCGAGCCAAGCGACGACTTCAAGAAAAATGAGGAAGATCTGCTCTTTGATCTAATTTCAAAGAAATTCGACCAGAACACAGACCTAAAAACAAAACTTAAACAAGAAAAATATGAATCTTTTTACGAGGTAACCTCAAATCGGAAGTGGGGAGCTGGCTTCCGCTTCCCCGACCTCATGACAGAGCCAGGAAAAATATCATCACGAAGACTACCGGGTAAAAACATCCAAGGAGAGATGATCAAGAGGATCAAACATGAACTGACTTCTAAAGACGGCTAAGTCTCGCGTATTGACACTTAAATTGGTTTAATTTAAATTTTAATTAAGCCGAAAATCGCATCTAAAGATCTTCCTCCCTAATATCGCTCAACACGCCTAGTGAGCGTACAACACGAACAATGAACTATACGACCAATGTTCAATTTAAGACCAACCTTATATTGGCTATCGATATATTCACGTATTAGGATATCTGCTCAGCTGATACTCTCTTGATGATATATGTTTCTTATTTTGATCCACTATTATTACTATTGTTATATTATCTTTATGTTAGCATTACCGTACCCCGTATCACCCTTGTTCCTTTACTTATACCATGGCACTTAATGTTATGGGTTCGTTTGCACAATTCAAAAATAGTAAAGGCTTTAGCCTAGTAGGTTGGAACATCAGAAGCCTTATTAAGAACTTCTCCTGATGAAGGGCAAGTAAGCCCGAAAGACTTGAGTTCAATAATAAACAACATCAACTTTATTTAAAGAGCTTCTCTATTTCATCATCCATTCCACCCTCGGTTCCCCCTATATAAAGCGATCTACCTTCCCCCTACTTATTAAGAACTTTCCTGATGTACAACAATGTGTTGAAGAGTCAAATAATGAAATAAATATTATATGTTTGACAGAGACTTGGCTCCACCAAGGTATAAATAGCAACACGCTGGCCTTGGATGGATACAAACTCTTAAGAAGTGACAGACAAGGTACAAAACGAGGCGGAGGTCTGGCCATTTTTGCACGAGATGACCAACAGATTGACTCCGACTTTCCTACCTGTCAGTCAAATGAACATATCGAAGCACAAGTCATAAGAGTAAAAAAAGGTAAATGTAAACCGTATACTGTTGTCAATGTGTACAGGCCTCCAAACTCTTCAGTAAACGATAGTTTAAAACAGTTGGATACCTTATTATCAAGCCTTGACTACTCAGGTGATATTATTGTTTCTGGTGATCTGAATATTGACCTTGGTGATGTGGGATCTACTGGTAATAAAGTTATTGAGTTGCAGGCAATGTTTGAAAAACATAGCCTAACACAATACATTACACAACCCACAAGAAGGACCCTATCTTCATCCACACTCATTGATCATATTTATTCGATCTCTAAAATAGTGCAAAAAGCTGGAATTATACAAAACTCTGCTTCTGACCATTACCCTACTTTCATAATTCTAAAAAAGGATAGAAATAAATACCAGTCAGGCACCTTCGACGCCAGAAACACTAGATATCTAGACCAAAAAATTCTTAATGAGATTCTTCTTGATCAGAGTTGGGTTGAGTTCTATAACAGTGGAGACCCTAATGTCTGTTGGAATATAATGCTCAATTATATATTAAAATTTCTGAATCGTATGTGCCCCGTGGAAAGATTCCATAGGGTTAGACAAAAACAAGGTTGGATGACCCCCGAAATTACCACACTAATGAATACTAGAGACAAACTTTTCTCAAAAGCCATACGAACGAATGAAAAAGACCTCTTAATTGAGGCAAAGCAATTACGAAATAGGGTAAGTTCTCTCTGTAAGAAAAATAAAGCGATCTATCTCAAAGATAAATTGCATAATGAAAGAGCCAACCCAAGAGCCTCTTGGAACACCATAAGAAAAGTAATATGTCCGGAAAAAATCAAAACTGGCGGAAAAATCAGTTTGGTCAATGACCGAGATGAAAATATTGAACAATCGGAAGTCCCTGACAATTTTAACGATTTCTTTCTCAATGTTGGACCTTCTCTTGCTAAACTAATCCCTGATCCTGACCCAACTTCTGCTGCAAGCTTAAAAGAAAAGCAGAACGTTCAGACTGAAAGAATGTATGGTGATTTCAGGTTTAACCCAGTCGCTCCCAACGATATTATGAAAATTGTTGCTAACATTGATCCTCATAAAAGCTCGGGGGTGGATACTATTCCTGGAAAAATTTTAAAATCATGCTTTCAGGCTCTTATTATCCAAGTCTCTTTTATGTTAAACCTTTCTCTTTCGACTGGTCTTGTTCCAGATGCCTTCAAGACTGCAGTAGTGACCCCTCTACACAAAAGTGGACCTAAAAATACCCCAAACAACTATAGACCTATCTCAGGTATTTCCATGCCAGCCAAAATTCTGGAGAAAATTGTCCAGAATCAATTATCAAACTATCTTGAAGAAAACAAAGTTTACTACCAGAAACAATATGGATTTCGTCAAGGTCGCTCTGTTGAACAGGCCCATATTGATCTTCTTACCCCCATCTATGAAAATATAAACCGTGGAGAGGTCACTACTGCAGTTTTTCTTGACTTCAAGAAGGCTTTCGATACGGTGAATCACAGTATACTTCTCGAAAAACTAGAAAAAATCGGTGTATGTAACCATGAAAAACTATGGTTCACAAATTATTTAGCAGATCGTACACAAAAGGTAAGAGCCAATGGCTCACTCTCTACCCAGGGTAAGATAGCATTCGGCGTACCTCAAGGAACAATTTTAGGACCGATTCTCTTCACAATATATATTAATGATATGCATCAGGTTGTCCAAAATTCAACAATTCAGCATTATGCTGATGACACAGTTCTATTCACTAGTGATAAAAAACAAGTAGAGATAAACCGAAACCTTCAGGAAGATCTAAACTTAATTGACACCTGGTGCAAATCCAACAAAATTTCAATGAATGTCTCTAAGACTAAATATATAAATTTCAAAAATATTTCAAAAAAGACAGTAATTGAAACTGATGATAATCAACTTACTCTGGGTAATGAACAAATTCTGGGTGTTGAAGAATACAACTACCTAGGTCTGGTAATTGATCGTCGACTGACTTTCAAAACTCAGGTTGAAAAAACTATAAATAATGTTAAATGGAAAGTCAAACTTCTGGGTAATGCCAGATACATGCTACCAAAAAAGGTAAAGGTTGACATTATAAAAACTCTCATTATTCCCCTGATAGACAGGTGTGATATATTTTATTCCGGTACAAACAAATGTCATCTTAGTAGATTAAAATCACTACTTAATGCTGCAGTATCGCAATCGCAACAAAAGAGAAAATTTGGACAATTTACTCCTTGATATCAATATTTTACCAAACCATGTGAGGAGGGAGGTCCATATCCTTGAATGTGCTCACTATCTGACTAAAAGCCAAGAAAACCTGGATCTGAGAAAAATACCCACAAGAAGCCATGCTGGAAATAAGAAAAATCTAAAATTAATTCACCCAAATTCGGCCTTCTATCGAAATTCATTTCTTTATAAAGCTAGGAAAAACTGGAACAATCTAAACCAAAATTTGCAAAATTTAGAAATTAGAAAAGAATTCAGACAAGGCATTCAAGCTATGTTGCGAACTCAGATCGAGGGAGAGTAGGAAATGGGCCCCCTTCCCCGATATATAAAATATGTGACTCTGAAAGGACTACTAATCTGACTCGTATTACTATAATGTTTTATGTCAAACGATCAGTACTACTTTGAGTACATAACTGCTCTCACGATCAAAATACCCTGTTTTAATATAATTACACCACCCTAATTTTGGGTTCCAGCAGTAAAAATATTATTTTGCGGTAATAATGTATTTTATTACTCTCACTCAATTTTACTCCTGTAAATACCACATGTAAATTTTGTGGTATAAACTTGCTATTCATTGTGGTACTATTTAATATTTTACCACTGATATTATTGTTCTAAATATCACATGTAAGTTTGTGATATTAAATCGCGTCGTACTGTACTGTACTCCTCGCGATATGTTTAACACTTGCCATGTTAGTCACTTAGTTCTCTGATACCTTAAACTTCGATTTTTATTTTTAATTTTATTTTATTTTATTCTCTAACCATATCTAAGTCAGCTAGCCTAGTCCTTTTCCAAATTTCGGTAACTGCCGGAAGAATATGCACTCTTTGTAGTACATAATAGGTATGTCGACCCTTTTGTCTATTTTTATATAATCCTCGTCTGTACTCATTTGTACTCTTCGAAAAGACAAATAAAAGACTTCTTATCTTATCTTATCTTATCTTATCCTTAAGCCACCATTTTTCCATCTTTCCTATCAAAATTCCAGGAAACTAAGATAGTCCAGATGTTATTTGGCTTTTTAAGGATGACAAGTAAATGACTGATCATACATCAATCTATAGGATAAACTTCTGTTGTTCACCTTACACCCTTCTTATACAAATTCCAGGAAACTATAATAATCCAGGTGCAGGATCACAGGAAGTTATCTCTTTGTATTTATACTTCTTCTAAGCCAATAATTGATCATAATTTGAATATGATCTGGCCCGACTTTGTATTTCTTCATAACTATTATATATTTGAATGTACTGAGGTAAACCCACTGACTTATTATTGACCAGAAAAATAGCTTTCATCTCGAAGATGCATTTAAAATATACAATTCTAAATTTTAACTTTTCTGATACGCTTTTGCAATTTGCACAGCATATTCCTCTTTCATCATATCAGACAGATGGCATCCGTCATCAGCTAATCTTGAGTAGAATGCTGAGTATTTTGATTTCCCATCTTTATTTTTCTTATTTCCTGCCTTACAACGGTGAATTGATTGTGCTACAAAGGGAGTAGGTACCCCTTCCTCTGCATTTTTCTTTTTTGCAAGCTGAGAAAATATGGTGACACGTTCATTTAAAGCTTGTTGCATTTCCCCATAGTGGTTCTGACGTGGGTAGAGAATTCCTTTATTATTAGCAAGGAGACGTTGTATCGTCGCAAATCAATTCCAGCCATCGTTGCTATTGCTACCTTCGGTTGATATGTGCCTATAGCAGCATCTTTTATCTCCCGTACTGCATTATCAATGATCCTATGAATCTCATCTTCAAATAATGCATTCGATTTGTGTCTGAGTTAGATTTGTTCCCCAGGATTCACATATGATCTTACCGTAATGTTGCATATTCCTGCTACGATGTAAACATATCTGGGTCTACTCAGTTGAATTATAGGCTTGGATTCTGTCACTAGTCGTTCAATCGTAGCTCCCTTTATCGCTATGACCTTCGTTTGTATCCCCGGCATTTTATCTTGAATTCTTCTTCCCATTCCAGTCCCCCTCGAATCCATCATAATTAATAATTCCATGTTGATCTGTAATACTGTTCTATTCTATAAATTCCTTAATTTGGCCTGCACTCTCTTCAATATTTTACCAAACTCGTTGTCGCCTACGACCTTATCTTCTTCTACATGTTTCCGTGCGCCATCTTGAATTTTCACTTCCGGATGTACTATTCCGGCACCCCATTTACGGGATGTCGTTAGCTCGTAGAAATTTTTATGCTCGTTTGCTAATAATTTCAATCTTATATCATCTGTTTGTTTGAACTTTTGAAAAACAATATCCTCCAAAATGTCTATTTCAGCCTCTTTCCAGCTATTATCGGTTTTGATTTTGCGACCTAGATGCTTAGCAACTGCTGGGTGTTGTGCGGTTGCTATGTTTTCCGCCATTTTGGAATCACCGTTCCTTGCCGCCTTGACGGCTTGGAAGCAGTGCTCGACAGAATAAAACACTCTAGAATCGAACTCAAATCTTACTGGGTAAAAGTTCGACAAATAACTAAACTCTCCCTTGAAGCCTATGCCATCCTCCCCAACTTTCACGTGAAATATGTTTTCTGGTTGGCATCCTTCAGGCAAGAAGTGTAGATCATTTATTGCGAAAGTCTCCCCATTGATTTTGATGTGATTAACGATAAGCTGTGCCTCAATCTTATTCAACGACAGAAGTTTCATTGTGTTTTCTAGAAGTTTTAGCTGGTAACCATTCGTTACTTTGTTGAATTTATTTAGCCATACCTTTCGATAATCTCTATTCATCTTAATCCTCCTGCTTACTTTGATCATTTTCGTTCTGACTTCCACAGTATCCAACTCAATGTAAATCGCTCTTTTCCTACCCAAAATAGGTTTCCCTATTCTGTACGCTGACACAATATTACATTCTCTTAGAGATGAGTCAGTGATTTGAAATATTTCTACTGTTTTCCCCTTCAATTTTTCATTTTTGTCGCTCCTTGTACTTATCGCCAGTAGATCAGCCTGGGATTTTAAGTAAAATTTCTCCCACTCCTCTGCTACTCCTTCCAGGATCAAATATTTCTCTTGTGCTGAGTTATTTTTGACTTTCTCTCTACCAACCTCTTTCATGGTTTTCCTGGCCTTATCTTTTGATACATCTGAATTCTTTTCTGAATTTAATTTCTTCACCTTTTCTCCAGAATTTATTTTCTGAGATTTATCTAATTTCTGTGGATATTTTCCAACTTCTCTAAGCGTAGCCATGTCATGTTCAAGCATACGTATTCTCCTATTGAATTCTTCAATAGAGTTGGAGTTGCCCCAAGCGTATTCACCGAAATCTCTTTGCATACAAAATATATCCGACTTTACTTTTCATATGAAAGTTGAAAATCCATTTTCTACTAAATCAATCTTCCTATTTAGGTCTTCCCATATTTTCGGAATTTTTTCACCCACCTCTGTTGATGACTCAGCAACTTTATCCATTTCTTCTTTCACCTCCGATTTATCCATCTCGAAGGACAAATGAATTCTTATATCATCGAATTTGCTTTCTAGAGATATTTCATTCTCTTCTGCTACCTCTAAAGCATTATCTATTGTGATTCCTATCTTTTTCACTGAATCTAACAGATTTTGGACCGAAATACAATCCTCCGCAGAGTTGCCTTCATAGACGTCCCCATGGCCGTTATCCACGATCGACTGTTGCGGCGAATTTTCTTTTGCAGATTTTTCTCCCAAAACTGCTATCTTCAATCTTTCGAATATACCAGGAGATTCCATGGTTAAAGACGAAACTTTTTTGTGCTTTCGTAAAGATCCTGTCGATCTTATTCCAGAAACAGGCTATCTATTAGGTTCAGGCCCTTACAACTGCGTGTTCAGCGTGTAAAGCCATTCGAACGAGCATAATTACTGATAAATAACAACAATGGTAAAAAAATCAAGAAGCGAAAGTCATATTTTTATAAAGTGCGGTGTCATAATGATATACTGTTGTATTAGTTTGGGATAATGTGTACATATCTCCATTATATATAAGTCATATATATTGCCTTAGCCATGTTGGCCTGCTTGGCCCGGAAAACTGGTTTTGAGGCCAAAACAAGGCGTTTCAACCCCCACCCCCATCCCCTCACTGTTTTCCCATCCCCTCCCTACACACACACCTAGAAAAACGTTACCTTAATTTCAAAATTGTCACCAGGTGGGTAGTACCCATTGTGAAGATAGAAGTATCAAATATCTAAAAAGCTATTCAAATTAAAACCACCGTAGCAAAAACGAATATGTAGAAATTTGAAATATTATCAAAACAACATAAGTGAAAACCCAGATAATTCGAATCAGTATTGAGCGAATACAGACCAAAATAACCTTTTATTTAGGATACAATATTAAAATCATAGTTCGAGTTATATCTTCTGAACTTAAGTAAGCATTTAATCAAGTTTCAACAAACATTTTTTTTTGTTTTTACATCATCTTCTTTATTCAATCTGTCAACAAAGCTATCTTCCATCCGAGCATATAAACATCGAGATCTACATATGCCCTTCCTCTTCCGATGTAACATATAATATTTGTTTTGCCTGTTTTCGAACCATGCATGTGGCATTAAGAGAGAAAAAACCTATTAGGACATTTTAGGTTTCGCCTAGGCGACAGAAACACAACTAGCCATTGTTTTCTCTAAGAGTATCTGTTATGTCCGCAAAGAACTTTTTCCAGGAGGTATTTTCCTCCTTACTTATTACGCTCAACTTATTTTGGTACAGTATAATCAATAGTTTTGATCTTAACTCGTGAATATAGAACATCCACTCCATTTCTCCTTGGTGAAACAGCTTCTGCCGATGAATAAATGCTTTTGTGTTAAGGATTACCCAGTTAATTATTTTCACATTTGGGCCTTTCTTATTAACGCCGAACATAATATTTACTTTCTGTATGTTCCATTCACCACTAGTGTTTCTTTCAACTATTCTCCTACCTCCTATGTCTTCGTTGAGGTAACCCACCAAATCTATAAGGTTGAAAATCTTTTTCCAAAGCCTTTCAGTATTTGGACAGGAAATAAAAAAATGTATTATATCATCTCTCTCATCACAAAAAGAGCACCCTGGGTGGTCTCTGAATGAGGCATTTTTTAAATATAAATTACACGTTACCGTTCTGTGGAGAATCCTATACTGCAGAACCTGTAACCTTGTTTCACACGTTGTTCTGTATGGGTTACTAAATACATCGTTCCAAGAAAGATTAGAAAACTCTACCTCACTTAAACCCAAATACTCTCTCCATTTGTCTAGTTTCTCCCTCTTTACCTTCATGCCTTCAACCAGCACATTGTATATAGCTTTACTAGAACATGATCGAATATCTAATATTTTACTGTTAATTTGTATGTCTATATTCCCTTTGTCCTCGCAGGGGGGGAATTTTTGATCACGTGCAACCATTCTTTGGGTATAGCATGCTGTAAATCTTTTTTCAGATAAAAATCTGAGTATATACCATATTGCTTATTTAATTCTACAATAGACATAACTCTTCCGTGCTGGTCAACAATGTCTCCTACACACAGGAGCCCATTTTTTTCCCAGCTCTGATAATAAAACATTTGTCTCTTTTTACTTTTAATCAGCCTATTTGCCCACAACCTTTCTTTAAGAATTTCGTTTCTAGTTTCTGGTGACTTTCTGTAGTAGTACTTGTCCCATACTTTGAAAACTTCTTGATAGAAACCATTTAGAATTTTCTTAGGCTTAGACCTGCTTAACATAATTTCCCGTGCTTTTCTACCAGGAGCAGAAAATTCCGCCATACTTCTAAAGTCACTTTCGTTATTAGAGGCCAGAATTCTCTGCACCCATTTGAGCCTATTTGTTGTTATAACCTCTTTGATGGTTCTGAGACCTAGGCCCCCGTTTTCCGCTTTTTGGGCTAAAAAAGCAGTGCTGATTTTGTGTCCCTTGTTTGACCACACAAAGTTCATCATTTCTTTGTGAATTTCTTGTTGTATTTTATCCGTAAGGGGTATTGTTGCTAAGACATGCTGAAAGATAGGCAGAAGAAAAATATTACACACAAGTACTTTGCCCTTTATAGTCAGGCTTCTCTTTTTCCATTGGTTAATTGTTTCTTTCACTCTTTCTAACAACTTCTCACTGTTTATTGTGGCCATTTTTGACTCGTTTCTTGGAGAGAGGAGAGTCACCCCCAGCACCCGCATCTTGTCCGTCCAGTTTAATATTTCTCTATTTGTTAGCTTTATTCCTCCTATATTGAAACCTTTCGATTTCTTTGTGTTCAACTTAAGCCCTGAGGCTTCAGCGAATCTATCTAACATTTGGATAGTTTTATGCAAAGAAAATTCATTTTTTACTGTGACCGTCAGATCATCAGCGAACCTTACCAGCTTTGACTCTCCTCCCTCCAGCACAATACCCTCGATATCCAAGCTTCCTCTCATCTGCTCAGCGAGTCTCTCTACACATAGGATAAACAGGGAAGAGGATATAGGATCCCCCTGCTTCATTCCCTTTTCAACCTGAAACCAGTTTGATGTAAAACCATTGTTACAGAAAGCCGCGACTGAATTTGTAAGTAAGGCTCTTATCCATGACACAAAAATAAAATCGATACCATACGCCAATAGAGTATTTTGCAGAAATTCCCAACAAATAGAATCATATGCCTTGGAAAAATCGAGGGCTACTACCAGGCCTTGCTGTTTTCTTTTTTCTAATAGAGAAATCACATCGTCGACCCTCCTGATGGCATTGATTAAACCTCTTTTTTGTTCGCTTGTCATCTCACCTTCTTCTAAACAACATAATAACATTTTCATAAACATTTCACTTATCAAGGGCCAGAAAGCCATATAAAACTCAATAGTAAATCCGTCGCAGCCAGGTGCTTTATTTTTTTTAAACTACTTCATAACCTTTTCGACCTCTTGTTTGGATATGGGACGTATCAGCATATTATTTTCACTCTTATCCAGGTGAACCGATATGTTGGGATCTACAAATTCCTCTGCAATATCCTGATTTAATATTTCTTTAGAATATAATTTGGTATAAAACTTTTCACCTTCGGATAGTATATTTTTTTGGTCCGAAATCATGGTACCTTCTACATTAAGCTGAGTTATGCTCTTCTTACTGGCCTTATACTTTTCCAGGTTACAAAAATATCTGGTGGGCTTTTCGCCCTCGACTGCCCACTTTGCCCTAGAACGAACTAGGGCTCCCTCTGCTCTCTTTAACTCTTGGTTTCTTATTTCTAATAGCAACCTTTCTTTTTCTCTTTTCTGCTCAATGCTTAATCTGTTGATTTTGTCCAACTCATCCACCCTTTTGGAGCACTCGTTATTTTTTCTCCTTCTCTCGATCGCCTGGTTCTTACCTATTGACATGGCCAGTTCTCTAATTTGTAATTTGAAAAACTCCCATCTAGTTTTGTCCGACAGGTTGTTTTCCTTTACTGATAAAGAGATCTCCTCCACCCTTGCTTTAAATAAATCGTTTTCTAGCAGGGATGAATTAAATTTCCAGAATCCTTTACCTCTCCTGACCTCCTTCTGTAACACGGATGCTGAGATTACCTTATGATCCGAGTGAGCGGAGGAAGATACCTCCGTCTCTGTGATTAGATTCTACATGTTATTTGACACAAAAATATAATCTAACCTTGACTCTTGACCAGTTCCTGTCCTTTCCCAAGTATTTACCGGGATACCATTACTTTTTTCAGCTATAATGTCGCCTAGATCGTACTCTTGGGCGAAGTCTAAAAGCAATTTGCTCGATGGAGAGGTAGCTCTATTAGTTAAATCAGTATTAAAATCGCCAACAACTACCAGCTCATCAAAGGACAGCTGGTCGAGCTCTAACCTAATAGCATTCAAACATGTTTCTTGCTCTTTTATGAAATTCGCTGTGGGAGCATACACATTAATAATACACCTCTTAGAATCTCGATTTTTGACAATGATATATATCCATCTACCATTTTGATCTTTACCTGATTTTATAATTCTTTCATTTACATCTTTGGATACAAGGAACATTGCACCTTTGGATGTCGAGGAACCGTTAGAAAAATATACCTTGCCTGGCCATTGGGAAGACCATATGGCTTCCTTGTCTACCACTGAATGTGTTTCTTGAAGGGCTATGACACAGCTTCTATTTGCTTTAAAATCATTAAAAATAGCTGTTCTTTTAACAACACCCGACAGCCCATTTACATTTAAAGAGATAATTTTAGTCTGTTCATGCTGACTGTTTTCCTCCATTTTGGTGAGATTGGGCAACCTTCTGGTATTACCCCAGTCCTACGATGCAGTCTTTATTTTCTCTGCTCTTCCTGCTTTTTCTGGTCTTGTTCGACCAGAGAACTTCTGGTTTTCATCCAGAGTTCGCCTAGGAGGTTTCCGTTATTGGGCCATTTTGATGAATCCAGGGCTTCGAGATGTTCCAAGTCCATCCCTATGCCCCATAACCTATTGTACAACGCTTCCCCGACCTTCTTATCTCCTGTCATCAAGAGATAGTGCCTTACTTTTTCATTTTTGGCTGCTTTTGCTTTGAGAGCTCTAAGCACTAGCTCTGATCTGTGTATGGCCCACTCATCTTGATTTTGTGTAATGGCTCTGAAATTCCGCTTGCAACTTTTGGGATCTGTTGTATTTAGTGCGTATTCCATTTTCTCGACGTCTTTTCCGTAGAAAGCTTTGTGGTAGAGAATAAATTGCTCAACATTATTGAATTTGTGACCATCTACCACAAACGGGGCAGAGTAGTGATTAGACAACGGGTTGTCTTCAGAGAAGAAGATGAAGGTTTCATCATCCTCCCTCTTTGAGATTTTTGAGAGAACCAGCTCAGTGGGCAGGGTGGCTAGCTGATCATGCCTATAGAAGTTCCCATTTACTCTGATATTTCCTCTCAATAATTCCACATTGTATCCTTCCAACTTCTTGCTAGCTTCTTGGATTTTTTTGGCTTTGGCGTACCTTTGCCTAAGAACTAAGGGTGTGTCCCTTTTGATCCCTATTTTTCCTACCTCTGGGTCCGTGTCATAGTTTCTCATCCTGTTTCTTTCTTTCAGGACAGTAGCGGCACCTACGGAGGTGGTGAATTCTACTTTTATTGGACATCCGGGCGTGGAGCTCACTCTGTAACTTTTCTTTATTTCGATGTCAGAAAGCTTCATAAGTGTACTAACCATCTTTTTGATCGTATCTTCTATAATGGCAGAGGTTTCGTCGATTGCTAACTTCCTGACTCCCATGAAGAGCAGATTTTTTTCAAGCTTCTTTTCCTCCGCGAGGATAATTTCATTTTCTTTAGCTATTCTGATTTGTTCTTCTTCCACCTTTGAGATGTCTTTACTCGTCGGTGTCTTCTGGTGAAGTATTTTAAGGGCTTCTTCTTGCCCCTCTAGCTTCTGCTTCATGTCGAATATGGTGTTTTTCATCTCTCCTATATCTTCATCCCTTTTCACGTTGTCCTCGATGAGGGTATCCACCCTTCTAATGGTCAAGTCTGCTTTAGCTTCAGCTGACAAAGCGATCGATCGAATTTCATAAAACTTTTTCATAGACTCAAACAGCTTGTCGAAGTTATCTTTTGCTTCGGCTGCTGCCCTGGCAGCTTCTTCTGCCGCCAGTTTCTGTGCCTTTACTGATTTCTTGGCGTCTTCAGCCATAGCTTTGACCATCAAGGTTAGGTCAGAAGCAGCTGTATTCACCATATCGGTCTTATGGTTATGTTGATTCTCGATATTTAATCTTTCCAGCTCCAGGTTCTTTTTAATTTTAAACTTGCTTTGGATACTTTGCTTACTGCCCTCTGGCTCAGGGGGCGAGTTAGGATGGGACCTTTTTTTTGTGTTAGCTGGGGAAGAAGTGCCACTATTTTCTGTCTTTCCTACCGTATCGACGTCCATACTCGATTCAATTGACTCTGCAGCGGGAGCTGGCGTTGCAACTGGGTGCGCGCGCCTCTCCTCACTGTTTATACTAGAGTTTTCTCCATTTTCCCCGCTTTCCAAGATGGTGGACATTCTCTTCCGGTTAGCCTTCTCCGGGCTTGTTGTTATTCTCAAAACTCTTTTATCTGTTTAATGAAAGCCTCCTTGGCCTTCCTACCAGAGCACAGATCTATTATACTACTTTCCTTTAATGTCTTAGATTTGCATAATTTTCTGCCTGGTTTGGTCTTCTTACTCACACTATAAACTTTTGGACCGATCCTCGCCTTAGCCTGGCGATGGCGGCCGATGAGCGTAGCTTGTGTCTAGCGAGTCACTGCAGGGGGTCGGCGATCAGACTGACCGGCCGCGCTATTTGGGTCAACTGTCTAATATACCTCCTTGCCTCCTAGCATGAGTATATAATCCACCCTGGGTCTTTTTTCCACGTAAAGCCTCTTCTTTAGAAGAACAGACCTTATTTTCTTTAGCTTTGATATTGTTCTTACTTCCACTTTACAATCCCACACTTGATTTCTTTAGCGTTAATCCTGCTTCGATAATCTCCGAGTGAGCGATAAAGCCTCCAGGGCCGATGCTATGGCGGCCGCTCCTCGTGGTTGTCGATCGAGAATCTTAATTCCACTTGTATTGTCACTAAGCTGTTTTTTTCCACCATAAAACTGACTGTCTGCTTTTCGATATGCTTATATCTTTTTTCCTGCTCACTTATGAGTTGCTCCGCTCGCTGGATCTGAAAGAAAAAGGTATAAACTGGGACCAAGCCCTCACACACTTTCTTCTTGACCAATGGCTGACCGGAAGTTCCTTTCAACAAACCTTACCATATTATGTTAATCATTATCACTTTACTCAAGGGGTGTGTATTTAAATAATTTCAATAATATCTGCACTGATATTGTCTGTCTAACAATGAGCGGGAAGTTTCCTTTCAGAAAAGGTTAAACAGTTAAAAAGAATGAAGTGCAATACGAAGTTAGAACACCAGCCACGTTAAGTATTCATTGGTAAGGAGAGGAGTGATTGTGTCTGAATACAATTGGTGCATTCAGATACAGTTAGGTTTTGTCCGTGTATGATTAGTGCTACATTGTGGAGGGATAAAAGGTCCAGGTGCGAGGCTTACCTGTTTGAAAGCTTTTGTCATTAGTATTGATGTCCGGAGAAGGGATAGAGAGGATATAGATTGAGAAAGGGGGAATACAACGAGAGAGCTAGAGAGAAATTGAGAGAGGCGGAGATAGAGAAAAGAGAGAGACAGTTAGACAGACAGAGATTGAGAGAGGAGGAGGGAGAGAGATTGAGAAAGAGGAATATTGTTTTTCGAGGAATATAAGGACGAGAGAGATGGGGAAGTGAGGCTGAGGGAGAGAGCAATTGAGAGAGAAGGAGGAGAGAGATGGGGAAGTGAGGCTGAGGGAGAGAGCGATTGAGAGAGAAGGAGGAGAGAGATGGGGAAGTGAGGCTGAGGGAGAGAGTAATTGCGAGAGAAGGGCGAGAGAGATGGGGAAGTAAGGCTGAGGGAGAGAGTAATTGCGAGAGAAGGGCGAGAGAGATGGGGAAGTGAGGCTGAGGGAGAGAGTGATTGAGAGAGAAGGAGGAGAGAAATGGGGAAGTGAGGCTGAGGGAGAGAGCGATTGAGAGAGAAGGACAAGTGAGGCTGAGGGAGAGAGAGAGAGAGACTGGGTCAGTCAGTCTCATTCAGTAAGTAAGGGATGGACAGGCCTAGGGAAGTGTATGAAAAGTAGAGATAGAGGGACAGATGATAGAAAAAATAGAAAGACGTTCATATAAATCAAGATAAACAAACTAAGAATGAGGCAGTCGCTTTCAAAAGCATCCCTAAGTCCAAATTCTATTCAAATTCCCCCTGTGCGAACTGTAATTTTTTTTTAAAAAACCACCCGTGGGCGCTGCTATCATTGTTTGTAATTTGTGTCTCTTTTCTGGGACTAAACATGCACAGTTTGTTCTGTCAACCCTGTTGTCACGCCACCTCCTCTCCCAGCTTGGCATGTTTCCATGGCGACAGCAAATAAACAAACAGGTACAGGACGCAACTCACCTCCATCTTTGAAAGCCCCCGCCTCTTCCCCTAACCTGGGAGCCGTCAAAACTCCCCTTTAGGACACTTTAAAAATCGATTGAACAAAAATCAAGATTTGACTGTGTTAATTATTGTAATCGATGTCATTTTGAAAGGTTTCAATGAGGTCATAAATTAGAATATTCATGAGGTGGTTTCAGAAGTGAATAGACTTTTAGGGCGACCTTTTTACTGTGTGTTTTGACATATTGATTTATTAGTGAGGAGTCAAACATTGATACAAATAGGGAATCGCATCTGTTGATAAGTGAATATAATGCTGCCCTTGTTTAGTTAGCAACCGTACATGCGAGAAGCTACTATACATACTTTTAAACCAGATGCCAAAATGCCCCCCACACTGGCACCGTTGCTCCTTGTATAATTCGTAAAGTATAATATTAGCGAGGATTCGTTGTTATTAACGCAATCGTTAATACAAATTAAGATTAAGACAAATAATTAAGATTAGACTCAAATTGGGTTTTATCGTTGGTCATTTCTATAGTTAAATTTAATGTGGTTACAGATAGCGATATCAACAGGAGCAACGCTTGCCTTGTTAATGTTATAACGATACGATTACAACCAGCAACCAACAATACAAGTAACGATACAATTAAGCAATGGTGCCCAGGACAAGTCGAGGCATTTTACCCCAATTAGCCTTGAATTCTCCTTCAAGATTTCAAGTTTAACTCACTCACTCACTCACCCATTCAATCACTCATTTACCCCTCTTCGATTCCTACTGCATGAAACAATGCTGAACTCCAAGCTGATTGCGCAGTACATTTACTTTTCTCAGGAACCCATATAACACTCATTTTCAAGAGCAAGGTCGACCTTTGACCGAAATTGTTTTTCTCAAAATCGGTTCTTCGATAAAATGAAAAAGAATTTATCTCAACATTGCCTGAGAAATAATGAGTTAGAACCAGTGCAAACTAAAACTAAAAATCACTCGCTCACTCACACATTCACAAATTCAATACCTCACTCACTCATTTACCCATTCACAGATTTAATACATCACTCACTCGTTTAGCCATTGACTCATTCACTTAAATAAATACTCACTCTCCCACTTGTTCACTCACACACTCACTGCCCACTCACCCACGACCTGACCCCACATTGGTCCCCTTCTCCCAGTCCACCACATATCGGGACCAGTCCACCACATATCTACATGTATGGGTCGTCATGACGTCAGAAAATATACAAGTGGCAGCCCTACACAATTAGTAAATTCTCATAAGTTCTACTTAAGAATGATAAATACTAGGTATATCTGAGTATATTTGGTATTGCGTTGATTAATATAACCTGTTTGGTTGTATTGAACTGTAATTTGAACCTAATCTTTGTCTTAAATGTGGGTTATGTGAGAGGATTAGTGAAGGCGAATTATACATTTTCTGACGCCATATCCGCACGCACACACCTGTCCTCTATAGCAGGCTCCTGTACTGGCTCTTACTGTGGCAGACCGCCCTGGAGGCAGGACGTGCAGGAGGAGTCATGTCTATTGTATAGGTGCCAGTCTGGCTGACTCATAGCGTCCTTGTATAGAGTGGGATAGAAAGAAAGAGTGATAGACAGAGAGAGAGAGAGGACACAGATAGGAGAGAGAGAGAGAGGACAGAGAAAGCGGGCTGTGAAATCACAGGCAGGGAGAGATCGAGCTAGAGACAGAGAGCGAGACAGACTAAGACAGAGACACAGAAAGAGACAGAGAATAAAGGAGAGAGAGTCAGACACAGAACGACAGAAAGTAGATAGGTAGGACAGAAGAAGAAAGGAAAGAGGAAGAGAAAGAAAGCGAGTAGGAGACACAGAGAGAGAAAGAAAGAAAGAGACAGCGACGGACGAAAATACAGTATCCGGGACTGAAGATAGTGACAATCAGAGTGGATACTTTCAGTAGATTCAGTATAGAGCTAATTGAATGAGTGGGAGGAAGATAGCCTGAAAGGCATAGAAAGACGAAAGCATGGAGAATAGCTAGACCCTGACACCTTTTCACAGATCATCAACCCATCACCTCCTGAGGACATATACTCAGTGACACAATCATCAGATGGACAGACATGCAGGTACACAGTGCATCATGTACCAGGGATCTACCAAAATGTATTTGTTGGAAACAGAGCCGTACATAGAATGGATTAACATATTGTTATATAAGTATTGGAGATCTATCTACCTTGAGAAGCCGTAGGAAGACATGTATACCTATACGACAAAACAGGTAGCATTGAATTACCTTTGTGTGTATTGGCGACATGAATTGATTGTATGCTTGGGAAAGGGAAGGATGTGGGAGATAATAAGGGGATTTGCATCAGCAGTGAAGGGTTCTGGGATGGAATATGGGTAAGAAAGCATGGGCAATCGGAAGCTCTACACATTAAGTAATTCTGCTAAATTAGGCAGAAAAATGATAAATACTAGGGATATTTGAATAAAATTGGTATAGCATTGATTTAAATGTACTGTCTTCAGGGTTAAGTTTGAATTGTAATTTGAAGCTTATATGTTGTCTTGAGTTAGATTATTTGAGAGGATTGCTGTTGAGGAATTGTACATTTTCTGGCATATTCGCCCATATAGGTCATTTGTAGTTGAGATGATATTTACATGGAGTGTTCAGGGAGGTCGTAAAATGTAGAGCAAGAGTTAAAAGATATACTTATACAAAAATATGACATTGTGTTTGAAAATACTATGCATAAAAGCATGACACCAGCTTGATTGTAATTTAAATTATATTGAAATATTAAATCATTTCACTTAATTTCCATAATTCTGTAAAATGTTGAGGTTCGAAACTAAATATAGAGTACAAAGCGGATATCTCGGTGGTGTACAGTGAATTTTTAACCTATATATTCTTGTATTGTGATCTGTTTGGTGATTTGCAAATTTATCTTTTATTTATAAATCATTTGTCAATGATTGGAGGAAAGCCTCAATCTGTATTTGCAACAAATGTACTGTCTTCAGGGTCAAAAGGTGTACCGTCGGAGATTCTATATTAGTATAGTGCACAGACATAAAGGATATGGCTTATAAATGCAATCCATACACTTTAAGAACATCAAGACATGTATAACTGGCATTTATAAAGCCAGAATTTGAATGTTGAGTAAGGTCCCAGATTTATTAGTTTAATGTTCAATAGTATAAAAACAAGACGTTTATTTACACGTACTCAGTAAATTCAAAGGGTGACAACATTTTAAAGATTATTCGTAAAAGAATGTCAAATTCACAAAATTATTTTTAAAAAAATGTAGAAGATACAGCTTCGATAACAGAGAAATCGTACATATTCATAAAAAATAGGTTTGTGTTTTTGCAAAGTTTAGCGAAATAAAACAACATTGACACATTGGTACATAAAGTTGTGGTTTTACCCATATATAATAAGTGCATCATGTTTTTTTCCTGCATAGATCAATACATAAGTAAGACAGTAAGCTTGCCTAGCGAGGCTATTCTCCTTAACCTGCTCTGACCAGAGTTGCCTGACTCTGTAGATGATCTAAGGACCTTGGTCTATTAATAGAACAATCCACTGCAATCTACACCCTGTCAGTAGTATATAGAGAGTTGGCACTGAGCCAGGATATTGTCTCATCATAATATAAGGTGGCTACGGTTCTGGTAAAAAAAAACCTTCACAATAAAGGTACATTAATTTTGTAGTCGTCTGTCCTATTGTCCATATTTGTGATGTGTTGACAATTACCAGTAAAGTAGCTAGATATACTCCATATCATGACCTTAGAAACACAAAGATATATTTAATACACTGTCTTAAAATTTGGTACATCAATTCATACGACTTGAAGTGCTAGATACAAAAAGATGAGAAAATTCTACAAAGAGATCTTGTGAACAAAACACAATGAAAAATGACTAATTTTTCTGTCACTCATAAATGATGCAAACTTCTTCTTCAAACATAACAAGATCAAACATAAAATATAGAAATACTTTTTTAGATTTCCTAAATATTAACATCATATCGTTGGTATCCACTTAATCTCATCTTTTCAAATATGATGGTATCTCAAAATAGTTTGTCTGTGACACATCACATTTATAAAGTCTAATGCATTACCTTTCCATGGGCGTTTAGCCTACATCTTCAGTTGCATCCTCAGTTAGCATCGAACAAGAACTGAGGCTTTTCTACTTTTTCTTCAATTTTTTTCCTACCCATCTGAAAATTGTGTAAGATCTCACGCTGTGCATTTATATTTCGATGGCCCGCCAAAATAAACCTTTACTGCAGTGGTTTTACTTATTGTCGCTTACCGGTGCTCGGTTCCTTCTGTTTTCTCTCAGTTGATTCGACTTCAAATACTTGTATAAATATCTAAAAACAGCAAAATATTCGTGCCTTCAGTCCTATATGTAGGTCAAACAATGAATACATTTGACAAGACTATATTGATCATAGTAGCTGAGAATGCAGCTACCCTCGTCTTAGCCCCATTTGTCATAGCAAAAGCAAGCCTGAAAAGATGGATGTGTGTAGTCTTAGACAAGATGTTACCATGGTAACATTGTAGTCAGTGTCCATGCAGCATGATCTCCACTGCTGTCGTACCAAGGTTGGGCCTTAGGTACACATGCCCTTAACTCAAGGACTGACAAACCTTGTCCCTAAATCAACCACAAGCGATGTGATACTGGCTTTACTATATGATATATAGATGCTCTTCCTCCACTGCTTTCATACAAGGATGGAAAAGTTTATGCATGATGTAATTTCCCGATATTATTGAAACATATTTAATAGTAAATGGTTCATGGAGACAGAAGGTTAATGAATGACTGATTAATGGTAGTCAAATTAAAGAGGCTCATCTCTATTCGAGAGAATCCATAAATATTATAGAGGTAATTGCTGGATTTTTCTTTGTAAACAAAGTTTTAAAAAAAGAAAGGATACATTAAGAAGAAATGGTCTTTGATGGCCTTAGAGTTTATTCTATATGCCCCATGGCCTTAGAACTATGCATTTCACTTTAACTGAAAAATATATGAAACTTATGCTACTTTCTTATGGATCTTAAAGGGAATCTACTGGGCTTACAAAGATGATGCCTATTGAAGTATAGATACTTACTGATTCCTAAAAAACAAAAGGTTAAGGATTGTTCGGTTCATGTTCTATTTCAATTTACACCTGTTGTGCGTTTCTAAGTTTCCATTTTTCTATGTATTACCATATTTTGTGAATAGTTCATCATTGATAATTATTCAATTTTCTAGAAAAAATCTTTTTTAAAGTTAGTTTAAGCTAGGGATGATCACGATTGGGACTGTTACCAAAAATATACTTGATTGTTTTATTCCAGGTGTTCTTTTTAGCCTAGCTGATGTCAGTAATTCTTGGAGATACCAAAAGTAGTTTTTTAATGTTTAGAATAGATTAAAGGACTATTTGATAAATATCTGATAATCATGTTATTTTGTACACCTTTCACTCTAGTAAATTATCCGTTTAATGAGTAATTATAAGATATTTTTCTCATCATTTATAATCTACTGAAACTTTGCCCATGGGTTTATAAATGTGTGTCAATTATGTCTCTGTATGATCTCATTCTAGGTAAGGGAAGTGCCAGTGTTAAGCAGCCCTTGGAGATACGAGCCCCCGTTCAGAGTAATGCCCACTGCAGATCCCATGTCCAGGATCCCCACATCCAGCAACAGGAGCAATGGCACAATCGGCCATAAGCGCACCATCTCAGCTCCCAGCAAGCTGGAGCAGCTGCAGAAAAACTACCAGGAGAAGCTGCTCAAGGAGAAAGAAGAGAAGCTCATGCAAATGTACCAAGAGCGTGAGGAGAGGAACAGACAACAGATAGCCAAGTATGAGTATAAGAACACAAATGGGGCAACTTTTGATGTAGGTAGAGGTCCCGGTAGTGGAAGAGGCGGAAACAATGTTGGTGTACGACAGTTCTTACAGGATCGACGCGGAGGACAGAACAGTGCTGGCAGGGTTGGTGGGGTGGCAGGTAAGCCTCCTATACCCATACCGAAAAACAGTGCTGGGCGTGACCGTGGCAATCCCCTGGCTCCCATCAACCACAACTCTCCTGTTAACAGTGGGGGCAAAGTTAGAAAGTCTGAAGTTGGGGTATTAGGAGGAGGAGGGAGTCCCTCAGGGTTGAGACATAGCCCCAAACCTCCTGGTTATAGAAAGCCCAACCTGGTGAGGAACCAGAGGCGAGGATATGCCACTCCAACTGACAGTGGCAATGAGAGCTCTGGTTATGAAGACCAACAAAATCGGCACAACAAAAACAGCCGAATTCCTAACAGAAGTAAGCTGAACCGAAGACCTCCTGTGAATGAGTACCAAGCATCCAGCGGGGAAGAAGATGTACCCAACAGCAGCAATTCTGCCAATAGGATTACCTCGTTCCAGCAGTGGAAACAAAAACAGCAGACAGTACGTCAGAAGACACACGGCACCAAGGCCACCCCTCTGCACAACGGATACCATAGCGATGGGGGCGGTGGTGGAAATGACTTCCAAAAATGGCAGATGCAGCAAGACGCTGAGCGAGGGAAGCGACTGGAGAAACACCGAGAAGCTAATAGTAATAATAATGTGGACCCTGACTATGCAGACTTTAGGTCTAGAAGTCCTTCTCCTCCCATGGGAATTACTTACAGTGTGAAGAAAAATGGGAAGAAGCCCCCACTGAAAAGACAAAAACCTAGAACCCAAACTTATGATGATTCACCAGAAGATGAACAAACTTATTCCTCTAGGTCTAACAATTCAAGGGTGTCTGCTGCCAACGCAGCCACAGACAGATATAGCCAGGCAGAAGCAGAGTTAAAAGAGAAAGAGAAGGAGCTTCTCAAAATGATAGAGCAACAACAGGCTGAGCTGGACCGTATGAAGAAGGTGAGGGAGGAGGAGGAAGAGGAGGTGGGTTACCTTTTATCAAATAATGTATTTATGTCTAATTCAACCTTTCCTATTTCCAGTTTTGACTTTTAAGAGAATAATGAATGATCTCAATCATAGTATCTTTTGATACATACTGTAAATCAGCTTCAGAAAATTATTGTTGCAAAAGAGTAAAATATCTTGAAGTCATGATGAAGTCCCATGTGGGCTAGCATGTGTTTTCAAAATCTATTGTATGATAACAAAAACTATAGCACTTATATCTATATTTCGGTTATTGCCTATATATAAACCATTTTCAAGTTTTTCCAGATACAATTGTATATGTGACAGTCAACATTCCGAATAAAGTCAAAAAGCATAACTATATTGTATATCTCATGGGCATGGTCTGTAAAACCATGTTTTAAACCAGGAGATCACCACCATTTAATCGTGAACATGAACTACATGTTTAGTTATATAACACCATGGTGACAAACTAAAAGAATCTTTAATTCTTTTCGTATAATTTTCTAAATTTGAACTAATAAATGAAGGCTTATCACGTAACCATCAAACTGCATCGCTGAAAAAATAGAAGTTTAGTGCACTTCACTCATAAAAAACAGGATATTAAATATCTCACTCTTACATCCTAATATGTCTAGTATCTAGTTCATGAAACCATCCAATTGCCAATTGACCCTAACCTTGAGTAACAGCAGCTAAAACTGCGCAAATCACTTCCTGATGACTGGTTCAAATAGCATAAAGAATTTAGAGCTACAAAAAAGTAAAAGCGATGAATTTATAGTTGAAGAGAAGCTATTTGGCAAGGATACTTGGCAAGGGTTGTGTGTAGGGGTGGGTGTTAAGGAAGCAACGTATATTGTTAATGGTTGAATAGCGTGATCCATTTACTTTCCTTTATACATGTGTTAGGAGAGGGAGAGGGGAGGCGGTCCTTAGTACACAGACACCTCCTTATAAGGTGTTTTATTATATAATACATATTTGATCTGAGGATGGATGATAGCACATGTGATAATAGGGGATTTGCATGTGCCATTGCTCATATCTGTTACAGTGCATGCTGAGATAGATTCAGTCTGACATACAAACATTTTTATCGAAAATTGCAAGAATGTTTTCACCGATATCATAGCTGCTTGAAGCAGTGTGCTGTGACTACTCCCTATGTATACCTCCCTGCTCATACCTCTTGTCAACTTGGAATATCATACTTGTTGACACAGGATTAATGACTGTCACAGGGAAAGGGCTCTGGTTCTTCATAATGCCTGAAGCAAAGCTGAGGATGGAGTCTTATCTGGGGACGATTTCAACCAACTATAACCTGTAAACATATTACTGATATTATATTGACTGGGAAAAAATCATCCCCAAATCATCCCCAAGACTCAGCTTTGAACTTAAATTGTCTTACTCAGTCATAACTGGATGCGGGAATAGTGTGGTAATGTGCACCAGTTCAACGTGTGTGGTATGACTTCCTGTCCCCAGTAAACAGAGCCATATAAGGTAAGCATAGCAATGTATGAGTAAATATAGAACCTAAATTCGAATGTGGAACTCGGGATACTATTACACTCTCCGAGATGGTTTTTTTTTCGTGTCCCATGAGCCGATAGGCGAGTGGGTTACGAAAAAAAACAAACATAGAGGACAGTGCAATAGTATCCCTTGTACCACATTCTCATCAGGTGAACGAGTTTGTGTTCATTCATCACGCCTGTGGTTTATACCTACACAGACACCCATCTACGTACCTTCCTATCTACCTACCTAAAGAAACGCTTCCCACCACACACCCCTATTGGCCTTGCCTGAAACACTCTTCCTGGTATCCATTATTGGGGTTGTTAAACATTAACAACCAGAGGTAGCATTTGTACAGGTTGTATTGTATTGGAGGGAAATACTGAAAGTATTGACCTTCACATTGCTAAGTCATCGAGCTTTTGCTCTAGGGCTGGTCATTGGTGCTGCCACCTGTGAGCTACTCCACCATACATACTCTCCCCTCACTTCCTCCAGGCTACCTCACGCCACCGCTACCCTCACTCCATCTCACTCTCACGCTGACCACAACGGAAGCAACACCTTCTTCCTTCTCTTCTTTCTGCTGGGACAACCCCATGCTGATATATTCAACAAAATTTTTGGCAACCCAGATCTTTTAAGAATGACAGGCAAAGGAAGAACGAGAGGCCAGTCAAAGGCTACAGGAAAAGGGACGAGAGGAGCAAAATCAGGAGGGATGGAAAAGCCAGGTCAGAAGACTGGAGTCCCCCCCAAGAAGACCGTTACAAATTCGGCGCCAAAACGGACGCGTTCCTCCATGCAGGAGGATGCGTCTAAAAATGGCTCATCCGGATCTGAAGATAGGCTATCCAGGGTTGAGTCCGTTATTGAAGGACTGGCTCTTACGATGAACAACCTCATAGAGATATCAACTCAGAGACAGGAGTCTCCACCAAAGAAACGCAGAGTGATACATGTAGACTCCACTGAAACTCCCATCCTCCCAAACCCATCTGGGATGAGGGGGCAGGAGGACCAAGGATATATTGAGAAGGAGTTCGAAAGGGAGGAATATTTTGCTCTCAGAGCAGAGGGTAAGGCCGCCATCGCTTCTGATCTCTACATTAAAAAATTGATTCGTAAACCATACATGTACCTGGAAAAGGATGGTGTCTCAACGCTGAAGCAGATGCTTGAGTATCGTCCAAAGATGGAGATGCTTGAATATGTGTGTGGGTTGGTGGCACTAGTGCAGGACACACGGAGGACTGACCACGCCAACGATCCCGCCATTCTCACGCACATCCAGGACGTGCTTGAGGACTGCCAGGTCCTACCGTGGCAGACTGTCTGCCTTTTCTCACAGTCACTGTTCGATAAAATAGAGAAAGGTGTGTTAACATGGAACTCTAACCAGGAAATACAAACAATGCGTAACAGAGTAGCTGCATTGGGAGATAACAGAGGAAGAACATCCACTGTGCGACACACAGAGAGCACTAGCTACAGCGCAAATGGTAACAAGTTGGGAAAGCTAGAGGCGAACCAGACTATTTGCCAGGATTGGAATTCAATCAGAGGTTGTAGGCACTCGGCCGATCACAATGAAGGAAGGCTAAAGAGGGTACATGCTTGTGCGTACTGCTACTCAGTTAAGACAAAGACATTCGTTCACACTGCAGTCGAGTGCACACGCCTCAGCGCCGACCAAGGTAGGCCCAGCAACAAACCTGCTTCGGCGAGTGCTGCATACACATCCTCTTCAAAAAACATGTAACCCCCTCCTCAAGTGTCACCAGGAAGGAGGGAGATAAGGCTGGCATGCGTGTCAGGGAACAGACGCCATCTAACACGGGGATTCGGGGATCTACGTGCTCTAGGAAGGAGCTTCGCCATTTTGTTAACACACAGGATGGCGTGTCTTCTCTCGCTGTCTCTCGGGAGCCCGAGAACTTGCGCGAGACTTCCGGTATCTCCAAAGATTGCCGACAAGAACCAAGACACAAGGGTCCAACCATAAGTGACAATGTAATATTTCCTACACAGCTGAGGGCAGCGAATAATAGATCCTCATCTAATATAGGGAGAGATGATATACAACTGTGTGAATCTAGTTAAAGTGACAAACACGATATAGACTTTGATAAACTAAGAAGATACTGTGAGAAAGACGAGCTCACATGCCCCGTCCCAGCTGACCCGGGGCAGTTTGCTTCTCACAGGCGCCAGTACTGGCCGACGTTTGCGGCGGAGGGCCTGGACAAACTGGCCGACATATATAGCAAAGTGAAGGAGTCAGGCCTACCCAACCACATGAGCGCTCGGATACCTGTCCCCTCCCAACTTAACTTAAAGAACTGGGAGAAACAGCTCACTGGAGGCGATGATGATGCGGAGCTCCTTGACTACATTAAGTTTGGGTTTCCCCTGGGATACATGGGGCCCGTCAGCGACACAAAAGATGCTGACAACCATCCCAGTGTGACAAAATTCCCTGATAGTATAGATCAATATGTGAAAAAGGAGTTGTCACTTGGGGGTATTGTGGGGCCTGCAGATACACCCCCGTTTACCCCTTGGTGCCATGTCTCACCCCTCATGACCAGGCCAAAACGTGACCCTGGTCAGAGGAGAATAATACTGGATATGACATTCCCCCCCGAGACGTCTGTGAACTCTTATATAAGGAAAAACGCCATATATGGGAAGATAAGATCACATGGGCTCCCTGGCGTTGATGACCTATCTGAGAAGATTAAAGAGGTAGGGCCAGGAGCCTTCATGGCCACAGTAGACATCTCTCGAGCTTATAAGAACTTTAGGTCCGACCCGCTCGACTGGCCCCTGCAGTGCATCAAGTGGGACAACAAGTATTATATGGAAACAGCGATGCCCTTTGGAGCACGCTGTTCCTCCATGCACATGCAGAGGGTGGTAGACAGGATTGTGGATATACTGTCTACCAGGGGGATATGGTCACGCATGTATCTTGATGACCTTGTGACCCCCTCCTCAAGTGTCACCAGGAAGGAGGGAGATAAGGCTGGCATGCGTGTCAGGGAACAGACGCCATCTAACACGGGGATTCGGGGATCTACGCGCTCTAGGAAGGAGCTTCGCCATTTTGTTAACACACAGGATGGCGTGTCTTCTCTCGCTGTCTCTCGGGAGCCCGAGAACTTGCGCGAGACTTCCGGTATCTCCAAAGATTGCCGACAAGAACCAAGACACAAGGGTCCAACCATAAGTGACAATGTAATATTTCCTACACAGCTGAGGGCAGCGAATAATAGATCCTCATCTAATATAGGGAGAGATGATATACAACTGTGTGAATCTAGTTAAAGTGACAAACACGATATATATAGACTCGGATACCTGTCCCCTCCCAACTTAACTTAAAGAACTGGGAGAAACAGCTCACTGGAGGCGATGATGATGCGGAGCTCCTTGACTACATTAAGTTTGGGTTTCCCCTGGGATACATGGGGCCCGTCAGCGACACAAAAGATGCTGACAACCATCCCAGTGTGACAAAATTCCCTGATAGTATAGATCAATATGTGAAAAAGGAGTTGTCACTTGGGGGTATTGTGGGGCCTGCAGATACACCCCCGTTTACCCCTTGGTACCATGTCTCACCCCTCATGACCAGGCCAAAACGTGACCCTGGTCAGAGGAGAATAATACTGGATATGACATTCCCCCCCGAGACGTCTGTGAACTCTTATATAAGGAAAAACGCCATATATGGGAAGATAAGATCACATGGGCTCCCTGGCGTTGATGACCTATCTGAGAAGATTAAAGAGGTAGGGCCAGGAGCCTTCATGGCCACAGTAGACATCTCTCGAGCTTATAAGAACTTTAGGTCCGACCCGCTCGACTGGCCCCTGCAGTGCATCAAGTGGGACAACAAGTATTATATGGAAACAGCGATGCCCTTTGGAGCACGCTGTTCCTCCATGCACATGCAGAGGGTGGTAGACAGGATTGTGGATATACTGTCTACCAGGGGGATATGGTCACGCATGTATCTTGATGACCTTGTGATCGTATCAAGTGATAAACAAGCGTGCCACGCCCACCTGGAAGAGGCCTCCAAGCTACTACATGACCTTGGCCTACCTGAGGTGCTCGACAAGAGGCAGGGCCCTAGCAGTACCATTACATGGCTAGGGATCACTGCCAACTCATCTAAAATGGAGTTGTCAATACCTCAAGAAAAAATAGATGAGGTCATAAAATCGGTTGGAGAGGTGAAACTAAAGTCATGGATACCTACCAAGAAGCTGCAGTCGCTGATCGGAAAGCTCTTGCACATTAGTAAGTGCGTGAAGCCCGCAAGGGTCTTCATATCAAGACTTCTAGAGGCACTCAGAGGAGAAGAAAGGCAGGTCATTCCCATGTCCGACAACATGAGGAGAGATCTCGAATGGTTTACTGGCTTTGCATCTGATTGGAATGGCAAAACGCTTATCAGAATGCAGAGACCGGAGACATCTATAGAGGTTGATGCCACCTCCAGTGGGATCGCAGCTCAGTGCGGAAGAAAGGCCTACTCAACACAAGTAGCCCCAGTCGGGGATGGAATTCCGTGGACCACAGAGCTGCATTGTGTCAACATCATAGTCGCCCTGCAGACCTTTGTGGGTCACTCACAAAGGGGAAGTAGGGTGGTGGTTAATTGTGAAGACTCAGTGGCAAATGCTATATGCTCTACTGGCCGCTCTAAGAACCCTGTGATCTTGGAGGCCTGTAGGCACATGTGGATGATGCAAGCCATATTCGACCTTGAGCTTGAATTCAAGTGTAGCACCCCTAATGTTGTTAAAGTGTTGGCTAGAAGCCATATATCTAAATCTCAAAATGCTAAGGCCTATTCTATTGCTAAACAAGAAGGCCTCATCCCTGTGACCCTGTGTATGCATTTCTTCACTGTTACAAGATCTCCTGTTGTTTCCAGATCCGGCCTTCTCCTATCTGCAGGGACTGGCGGAGACAAGGCAGAGAAGTGCAAGAGCTCCAGGGACCGAGAGGAACAGGAGATCGTCAGTTACACTGTTCCTGTCGTTCTTAAGATGGAGAGGAGTCAGAACAGAGCTGGTGACATTTGACATTGTATGTGAGTACATCGAGTACTTGGCCATTCACATAAAATCACCGGCCACAGTGAAGAACCACATCTCACATATACTCGAGCACTTCAGGAGGAGGGGACTGCCGCTCCAAGAACTAACACACCACAGGATATACCTCGCCTTAGAGGGACTTGAGAGAAGGGCTGACTACACGCCGGCCCCCAAGTCACCCATCCCCATGGAGTCGCTCCGAGCAGTCATAAAATATGCTCGTGCACAAACAGAAGGGATTAACATCAAGGCAGCGCTCCTCATACTATTCTATGGGGCCATGAGGCAGTCGGAGATAGCCCCACCATCAGTCAACGGCTTCAATCCACTCAAGCACCTAACCAGAGCTGATGTTATAATAGACAGTGACAGAATGACAATAACTATTAAACATGCGAAGAACGCGCAAAAGACAGCGCAAAAACAAGTGAGGATCCTGTATGAAAGTGAGGATCCATGTTGGTGCCCTGTCCTGGCTACAAAGAAAATGCTGGAGGCCACGCCTTCTGCAGACCCGGGCGCGCCTTTCCTGCTCTTTAACGGTACACAAAGACCCATTCCTGTAGCGTTCATCAAGAAGGCATGGGAAGCTGCCATATTGGCCACAGGCCTCTCAAAATCGGACTTGTCGCTACATTCCCTAAGAAAAGCGGCTGCCACACAGGCATACGCCCAGGGCGTCCAAGAGCTCGATATTAGAAATTTCGGCTCGTGGAAAAATGACAGTCACAGAACATACATAGATAATAACCCATCAAAGAGGATTAGCAAATCCCTCTCTGCCGCCCTTGCCCACACTTAAGGCCAGTCCTTCTTATACTTTTACCCCCACCCACCACACACCATACCCAATTCTTGGGAGCCTTGGCTAGTTATTTCTTATCTCCTTGATTTATTAATTAGTTCGCTAATTAATTAATCCCATAATTATTCAAAACATCAATTAACATTGTAACAATCTTTATCATAATTATACTTCAATTTTTATACATTATACCATAATAAAAATTAATTCTCCACAGCCATGTCTCGCCTCATATGTTCACAGGAAACGCAATAATGGCTAAGTCATCGAGCTTTTGCTCTAGGGCTGGTCATTGGTGCTGCCACCTGTGAGCTACTCCACCATACATACTCTCCCCTCACTTCCTCCAGGCTACCTCACGCCACCGCTACCCTCACTCCACCTCACTCTCACGCTGACCACAACGGAAGCAACACCTCCTTCCTTCTCTTCTTTCTGCTCCCACCGCTTCCCACCCTTTCTTTTCTTTTTCTCTACTCCTTCGTCGGCCTAGTTATTTCTTATCTCCTTGATTTATTAATTAGTTCGCTAATTAATTAATCCCATAATTATAACTGAAATTCTGTCAATAGCCGCAAATTATCCCCTGATGGCTGTCACTACACACATGATCTACATCAGGCAGCAACAACAAAACTACACGGATGTATCGCAAGGGCACTGGCAAACTAGCACACAACCAGAAACAAAACCAACACACCCAACCAGCGGTTTTGAAGGACGGTGTTCGTGAGAATGCACCTGAAAAATCCGCTGGAAAGGTGACAGGTACCTGTAACTGTTTGTTTGTTTACTAGCATAAGACCAGTGATATCTATATCTATACCTATACATTTATACATAATGCAACTCAGGAAATACCCAATCTATCTCATCCACCGAGGTGTACCAGGGAATGTGAAATGTGACTACCAAAAGTTCATACATAAGATAGAGCAAATTGGATCAGGGCTGTGTTAGTTATAATGCAACCCAGGATGCCAAGCCTATAGTGAAATGGACCTGTGTTAATTATAATGCAACCCACAAAAATATCCAACCATCCAAATCGGATATACGAAGAAATGGACCTGTGTTAGTTATAATGCATCCAAAAGCAAAAGCAAAAGCAAAAGCAAAAGCTAAATAAATGAATCAATCAATAAATGTGTAAAGATATGGAACTGTGTTAGTTATAATGCAATCCAAACCAAATCAATTCAATTCAAATCTGAAATGCCCAAATGCTGTGATAAGCCGCTGTGATATGAATGTGAGTGTAAAAATCATGTAAAATTATGTGAAAAGTGTGAAATCTGCAAATCAGCAATCAGCATGAAAATATATATATATATAGTTATGTGATATGAAAAACCAGTGATAAATATAACGAAAACAAGAAGAGGAAAAAAAGTACAGCAGGACTGTATCCAAAACCCAAAACCCAAAATGTGAAGTGACTAAGAACCTAAGAACTAACAAACGATCACCAATTTTATATAACCACTAAAAATCTATAATAGTAAAATAATAATAATATAGACCAACACAGACTGATAGTTAACAAAGTTAACAAAGTTGAGTAACCACGACTAAACTAACCTAGTCCAATCCGATAAATATAGCGACATCTGACTCAAAAATATCAGAGAAATAAGAAAACAGTATATAACAGAGAAATCTATATTACTGTACATAAGTGTATATAAGAAGAAAAGAGAAAGTACAAAGTTGTATAAGCTTAGCTCAGTTTAGCTTAGCCTAGAAGCATCTTGCCACCCCCACTGTATATGTCTGGGAGTATAGAGTTAGATGCAGAAGATCTGGGGAGAAAAAAGGGGGTTACCCTTATATCATGGAACATTCGTAGTGTCCTCCCCAAAATAATTTATGTAAGAGATATGCTGGATGTAGCAAAGCCAGACATATTAGCATTACAAGAAACATGGCTGGGTGACAGTGTCACAGATGGCCAGTTACGGGTACCCCAGTACCAACAATATAGAGTAGACAGGAAAACAAAACGAAAAGGAGGAGGGTTACTCCTCTATCTGAAAGACGGGTATGAGGTAGATGATCAAACGATGGCTCATTTGAATTTACAAACTAAAGATCTAGAAATACAAGTGATCACCTGCGCGAAACAAAAGGCAAAACACCTTACGATCGTAAATACATACCGCCCTCCAAGCGGTAGCCTACCAGTAGCACAGGATATGTTGAAACACTTATTAAACAGCCTAAACTTCAAAACTGAAATTTACGTGGTAGGGGATTTCAATCACGAGACCGATCAAGAGAGCTGTAAAATCACACCAATATTTAGGCAAAACGAGCTTACCCCAAAAATCAAAATGCCCACCAGAATCACCCACAAATCAGCGAAAACAATTGATCAAATTTACACAAACGCAATGTACATTAGTGATACAGGAGTACTAAATGAAAACTCGAGCGATCATCTGCCTATATATTATTTACAAAGAAAAAGGGAAGAAATAAATATGAGCGCACACCATTAACCACACGGTCTTGGAAAAACCTAGACACGAACGGTTTGTGTACGAACATTGTAAACAATGATTGGACAACACTCTACCACAGCGAAAATGTAGATCAATGCTGGGAAGAGATATCCAAGAAAATTGATCATTCCCTAAATGAAATGTGTCCTGTCAAGCATATAGCTAACGCAAGGGTGAAGCCACCCTGGTATGTAGATGAACTGAGACGTTTGGCGAAGGAGAGAGACAGAGCTTTTAAGAAAGCCAAAAAAACAAACAAAGTCACACATTGGTCTTTAGCCAAGATAATCCGGAACAGGATGAATTCAAAGCTTCTGAAAGCCAAAAACGAATATATATCCGCTCAGCTAGCAGAACATTCCAAAAACCCTGGAAAATTCTGGGATATCCTTAAACCCTTGATAACTCCGAATAAAGCGAAAATAGAGGAGAAAATTAAATTGAAAAACAGTAACGGAAAATTCGTAGAAAAAGAGGAAATCCCAACAGAGTTCAACCACTTTTTTACTAGTATTGGACCCAGCTTGGCTGACCGGATAAAACCATTGGCAGACGAAGAAAAGGATATGTTATCCTGTACAGAGATTATAGATCCCGAGACCGAAAGAACCACCCGAGAGACCCCAAAACTCAGGTTCCCGGTGATATCCCATCAAACAGTCTTTAACATAATAAGAAAGACGCAAATCTCAAAATCTTCTGGTATACCGCTACTTCCTACAAAAGTACTCAAACCGGTACTTCTAGCCGTTTCACACCAATTTACCCACCTCTGTAACGTGTCGACACAGACCTCGAGAGTCCCTGAGAAATTCAAAGAAGCAATAATTACGCCAATCTATAAATCTGGCGCGCGTTCTGATCCCTCAAACTACAGGCCTATTAGCCTAGTGAAACTACCGGCGAAAATCCTTGAAAGGGTAATACATGGCGTGATATACCCACACTTGGAGGAAAATAACCTCCTATACCAGTATCAATATGGTTTTAGAGAGGGCCACTCCCTGGAGCAGGCCCATAAGAGATTGTTTGAATATATCTACGGGAACAAAAACAAAAACAACCAAGTTTCACTCATATATTTGGACTTCAAGAAGGCGTTCGACACGGTCAATCATAACATCCTTCTTGAAAAACTATCAAAATTCCATCTATCGAAGCCAATAATCGACTGGGTTGGGCACTATCTCTCGGGAAGATTCCAACAGGTAAGGGTAAATGGAAAAACCTCAGGAAGGGAAAAGATAACGTGTGGGGTCCCCCAAGGTACGGTGCTGGGCCCCCTACTCTTCCTCCTGTATGTGGATGATCTGCACGTGGCCGTCCGCGAATCGCAGGTGCAGCTATTCGCGGACGACACCGTCTTGTACCACTCGAAGAAAGACAAAACCTCCCTAAAAAACGAACTTCAGCAAGATCTAAACCTGATAGGTCTGTGGTGTAGGAAAAATCTCGAAAAATTTCGATTAACGTGTCAAAAAGCAAGGTTATGGACATTTGTCTGAAAACCACCAAAAATAAAGCCACACCACATATCCTAACCCTAAACTCGGCCAGCTTGGAACAAGTATCCGAGTATTGTTACCTTGGCCTGAAGATAGACCAAGCCCTAACATTTAACGGCCATGTACAGGGGAAGATCGAGCAAGTGACCAAAAGGCTGAAAGCCACATCCAAAATTCGAAAGGCATTAACGGCAAAAAACACCATCCTGGTATATACCACGATGGTCCGACCTGTCCTAGACTTTTGTGATATATTTTATGCACCAGCACAGAAGAGACTGCTGGAGAGGTTCCAGACTATCCAAAACTCTTTCATTAAATTAGCCTATAATCTAGGTAAAAGAGATAGCGTGAAACAACACCATATCCGACTGAAACTCCCTTTTGTCGAGGAACGAAGAGAATCTCGCCTCCTACAGCTGGCGCATGAAATGAGTTGCGATACAAAATACCTCGATGATAGGAAACTTAACTTAAGAAACCTGACCAGTGGTAGACTGTTAAAGATCCCAAAGGTCAAAACAGAGAGGATAAGAAGATCCTTCTACATACAGGCTCCCACCATATACAATAAACTACCACCAAAAGGGAGAAATTGCCCTACACTCACTGAATTTAAGAGTTATATGGACCAGGAATATTTTTCCTATTCCCCAGGACAAAGGGGCCCAGTACCAAACCAAAATTGAGAAAATTGATCCCTCTCTCTCTCTCCTTCACCCAGTAAAATTGCAGGCTGGCTCGACCAGTGTTCGCCAGAATGCTACCGACCCAGCCTGCAAGGAGACACCCACCCACGCGGCAGTCGGAGTGTTCGTTAGAATGCAATGACCATTTGCCGCCTGGGCGTATGTCAACACTGGATACATGTGTAAGCAAGAATCTAGGCATTAATATCAAGCCAGAATAGTAACCCATCCAAATCCTCGGGAGACTCCATTAGTGTTCGTGAGAATGCAACCGACTCACCCGAGGACCATGGATGAAAAGTCCAAACTAGATAAATGTATACTGTATAAAAGTACACCTATGTGAGACTAGAAAATGAAAATGTAAATAGATGGGGTATATTAACCCGCAAGAAGACTACACATTATAAAAAGTCTTATTTCTCACCCTACACCAGATCAATAACCTGGCGTAGAATATGACCACTGCCAAAGAACCTCTGCAAATGTAACCCCTAAGGCTAATCTTGTATTATAATATAATGTGTTCACAAATGTATATCATAGTGTAGCAGGACTCTCTGGAAGAGCTATGGCTAGCATAGATGCGAGCACCTATCTCCAGACAAATTTCGTATACTTATATTTATGTAACTGTTCATGTTCTGGAAATAAACGATATCAATCAATCAATCAAATAATTATTCAAAACATCAATTAACATTGTAACAATCTTTATCATAATTATACTTCAATTTTTATACATTATACCATAATAAAAATTAATTCTCCACAGCCATGTCTCGCCTCATATGTTCACAGGAAACGCAATAATGAGTGCAGTGGACTATGATTCGCTGACACTATGTATTCTGTCTTGAGTTGTGCTGGAAATATATTCTTTTTCAAAAAAGCTTTTTACTTTGGGGTTATACTTTACCCACCACTTTTTGTTTTACTCAAGACAGATATTATAGGGAATTCAACCAAATTGGTGCTCTATTCTTTTTATGAATTATTTCATCATTATTTTATTGTGGTATATTATCATGATGATGTATAGACGTATTAGTTTATGGTGTATATTTATTTAATATAAATATAGGTATAATTGGTCACCTACCCGGGCCACCATTGAATTTACTGCGGACAGCTACTTCCTGGGTTGCTAGGGGTGACTCCCGCCTTGTGTGTGTACAGCCATTGTTTGTTCGGTGTCAGATGTGGACGGACGTTTGATATTTTTCTCGTCCCGGCCCTGAGACTACCATAAAAATCCACAGAAATAATATAGATATATGTCTCAGCTGATCAACTGTACCTTCTGCAGCGGATATCATAAACGTCCTAGCTGCTGGGTCAAGTGGAATAAGCAACAAAGATTGGCAAGTAAACAGTTGTCCACTATGGATCCTGATAAGATCGCAGCCATTTTGGAAATGGATTCCAAGAAGATGCCGGCCCCAGATACCGAGGACTACTTGGCCTTGGTTGAAAAAGCTATTACTGTAGCTGAGAGGAAGAAATTGGCTCGTGACTCCTTGCAAGACAAGATCGCTGAAGCAGAGGAAGCTTTAGCGAAGCTAACGATGGACACTCGTCCGGGCATCCTTCGTCCGAATCCAGATCGCAATACGGGCGGCCAAGGTGCGCTCGCTCCCCCGGCCTTTCCTGATGTGAGTAAGTACCGTCCTGAGAGCTACCTCGACCATGTCTCTTCATATGAGTCTATGTCATATAGGGACTTGATGTACGGGGGATTGTGTGTACTGAATGCCTTGATTGAAACTCCTAACATGCCACCTGTTAGTATAAAAGGATACTTGAATCACCTCCAGTTTATCGCCTATAAGGCCCATCGTTATGCCTTTGTTGACGAGGCTCTTGTCGCCTACGAGAGGTCGACCACTACTAGAGTTCTCCAAGGTAAATCGTTGAACTGGACCGGTGTTGACGGATTATCCGAGTCTATGTTCTTATCTGCTGACAATACCACGGCTGTCAGAGAGATTCTGGCGAGGAAGGATAAGTTTTCCCGTAATTCAAGTTCTTTCGGTGGTTCTCGTGGTACTACAAACCGGAAGTTGGTAGAGGAACGTGGGCCTATGTATGACTTCGGTAAATGGCCACACGGAAATTGCTGGAAATGGAATAACGACGATGTTTGCACTAATTGTTACTACAGTCATGGTGTTTGTGGTTTGTGTGGAGGATCCCACAAAGCAAAAACATGCAAGGTGCAGACAGATTGGGAGCAATCTCGCACGACATCTTCGAAGAACCCACCTACGGCTTCCGACGGAAGTCCTTCATGACAAGATGGCGACCAAACAACAAGTTTTCCGATATCTGAGTTGTCGACTGACGGTTTTGGCCGTGATATCCAACTTCCTCAGGTATTGACTGATAGTGATGTGATAGATACCAAGGACTTGTCTACTTTGATACAAACAGCCTGTTCAATTAAAGACTGGGGATGTCTTGCAGGTGTGATGCGGCAATTTCGACCGGCCGCTTGGGCCCATGCCTTGTGCTCAGCTGACTATGTTGATACGGACTGTCACTACATATTAGACGGTGTCGTTAATGGGTTCAAGCTTGTGGATCCTGGAGCTACCATCGTCCCATACCATCGTCAGAACTACGCATCATGTTACTTCCCGTTGTCTACCATGTTCAAGTTAGAGAAACAGCTGTTATCTGAATTAACTACGGGGAAAATGTCTTCTGTGTATGATACGCCTACTTGTCTTCATTCTATCGGTGTTATTACTAAGAAAGATGGTGACATTCGTATGATCACGGATTGTAAATGGCCCCTGAACCTATCTGTTAACAAATATACCAGTACTGTGTTTTCTCGTTTCCAATATGCCAAAATTGACGATATTGTGAAGGGTATGAATAGGTATTGTTATATGTCGTCCGTCGATTTGAAGGCTGCGTACAGGTCTGTTGCCATTCATCCAAGCCAACGCAAATATTTTGGCATTTCTTGGGAATTCGCTGACTGTACATACAATATATGTGATAATTTCATGTGCTTCGGCTCGCGAGTCGCCCCCTACTGCTTCACTAGAATTACAAATTCTGTTTGTCGAATTCTTCAAGCTCGTGGTCATAACGTGGTTTCTTACATTGATGATTTCATTATATGGGCGGATTCGTACGATGATTGTATCAGTAGTCAACAAGCTCTAATCACTTTAGTTAGAGAATTGGGTTTTTATGTCAGTTGGCCGAAATGCACAAGCCCTTCCCAGTCATGTGTTTTTCTTGGTATTGAAATAGACACTGTTAACTGTCAGTTGAGGTTGCCCAAGAGTAAAGTTGTAAAGGTGCTCAGAGAATTGGAGTTCTTTTCTGATCGTAATTGGGTCACTGTACGTCAACTCAGAAGGTTGACTGGGGTACTTAGTCACGCCGCTAGAGTAGTTAAGGGTGGTCGCATTCATACCAAACGAATTTTGGATGAACTGAATCGTCTGCTTAGAGGTAACATCAGGCGAACTAGAATATCAGATGAGCTTCGAGCAGATATATTTTGGTGGAGGGATGGTACTGATATTTTCAATGGTACGTATGACTACTCTCAGATTGATAATAGTAGGTCAATTGAACTGGAGTTTGCTCCTGGTGCCTTCGCGGCTGAATTTGAAGGGAATTTTTGTACTGGTACATACAGTTTTGTGGGGGATTTGCCCGCCAGTCTACCAATCAATTCTACGGAAGTTCGGGTACCTGTTGAAGTGGATAAGCGTTCTGACTGTATTATGGAGTTAATGGTTGTCATGCATGTGTTCCGCCATTTTTCTAGAATTCTGAGTAATGAGAATGTTTGTGTACGTGGTATATCTAACAAAACTAGAAATGTTTTGGGTTCATGTAAGACTATGTCTCCTGTAGAATCAGATATTGTACGAGAGTTATTCTGGTTGTGCCTTGAATTTGATATACGCATCTTTCCCTCTTGCTTCTGTAGAGCGGCTTGAAGATGAGGTATTGGTGGTGAGACGACAAGCCCTTGCTGTTTCGTCCATGCGTACTAGGAACTCCCAGTGGAACAAATACTTCCATTTTTGTGAAATATATCAAAAGACTGCCTTGCCTGTGAGTCCTGATGTTGTCGCTATTTTTCTTGTTTGGGCTTCACGCACGCTATGCTATACGTCATTGAACAATTTATTGTCGGCGGTGAATCATTTGTCAAAGGCCCACGATGGACGCGATATTAGATCAGACTTTAATGTTAACTTGCTGATGAAGGGTTTTCGTAGAACCTTGGGAGACAAGCCTAACCCCAAAGATGCTATACTGCCAGACGATTTATTAAATATATACCAACAAGTGAATTTGTGTGTGAATAAGGAAATAGCCTGTTGGATCGGACTGTTGCTATGTTTTAGAACGATGCTGAGGAAATGCCATGTATTCGAAGGACCTGGAAATGTGCATCTGCTAAAAAGAAAGAATGTTGTTTTCGAGGACTGGGGGTGCAAGGTTTCAGTGCCCACTGCTAAGAACAACCAATATGCTTTGACTCTATTAGAGTGCCCGGTTACCTATTGTTACTCTGATTTATGCCTGCCTACTCAGTTGAATCGGTGGTTTAAAGATAATCCAACAGACTGTGATGCTCCTCTGATTTCCATTGGCGGAGAACCGATTAGTTATTTTTATGCCTTGTCGACCTTGAAGAAATGGTGTAAATCGTCTGGTATTACTAAAAACGTTGGGCTTCATAGCCTTCGTAGGGGAGCTGTGGTTTCTATGTATATGTCTGGTGTACCTGTGTCTGACATTCAACTCATGGGGGACTGGCACAGTGACGCGGTTCTGCGGTATTTGTCGACCCCATTACACTATCGAATTTCGGTGGATAAAAAGGTGTCTGCTTCTTTCACCTCCCTGACCAGGATTTAATTAATTATTTATTTTTTATTTCCTTTACTGGGCGTTGGGCAAATAAAATCCCGACAGAGGTGTTCAGCAAACTTGGTCTTGTATTTATTATTGCTCTGCATATCGATATTGTTGATTAATTATGGTGTATATTTATTTAATATAAATATAGGTATAATTGGTCACCTACCCGGGCCACCATTGAATTTACTGCGGACAGCTACTTCCTGGGTTGCTAGGGGTGACTCCCGCCTTGTGTGTGTACAGCCATTGTTTGTTCGGTGTCAGATGTGGACGGACGTTTGATTTTTTTCTTTTTTTGAAACTTTGGGGCAAATAAAATCCCGACAGAGGTGTTCAGCAAACTTGGTCTTGTATTTATTATTGCTCTGCATATCGATATTGTTGATTAATTATATCAATAAACAACAGAATTAGAATAATAGCAAAGAAGTTGATTTTCCCATAATATTTTGGTGTTCACTGACTCTTTAAGACTATTTTATTCACTGTGGACATTTAAATGCCATTATTATTGTTATCATTGTCATCGTAGAAGAATTATCATTATTTCTTTTTTAAACAAAATATTTCCATTACCACAATAGGGAAACTAGTCTTGACAGCCCAAGTCACAATATCATTCACTATCAATATTATCCATATATTTATTATCACTATCATCTCCATTATTATTTTGACTATTTAAATCGTCTAGTTCACGACCTTAGTCCTATTCTTAACCACCCAGAATGGCACACACATGGCAATACAAGGGCTATTTAAAGGTTTATATGTACTGAACTTTCACATACAGGTTAAATCTGGTTCTTAATCACCTGTCCGAACCCACATAAGACCAGTGCAAACCTGCTGTAGGCTTCAATAATCCATACTGGTGCTACTTACAATTGCTTGCTGAATAAACCATACGAGGTTTCACTATTTAGGTTCAATCAATGATCAGGACAAAATCTGACAATTAAACCATCAAGGTGCAGGTGGACCACATCCATCTATTGATAAATCCACTTGTTGGTCTAAGAGTATTATTCCCTGAATTCCAGGCATTATTATGGCCCATTGGATTCGGGAATGGTGCATAAATTTAAAGAGAGTATTATTTCCTTATTGTGTGCTTGTCAAATAGTATGATTATCCCACATTAACCACAAGTGAAGAGATAGGAGACTCTTTGGTTTGATTTGATGACGACATCAGAAAGAAGAAAATATTTTATTTTGTAAATTATGAATTTCTCATCATACATGATAATGAAAATTTGGATATTTACGAAAGAAATAATACTAACTAGTGTTGAAATTTACAGTCACGAATTTCTCAATCAAAATATCTCAAGTTTATCCAGTACATGTTATCAGAGTTATTACATTCAATTTCTATGAATAGCTCTGATGTTACTATAATTATATTTTTGGGGGTGGATTAATTTTTTCTTTTAAATATCTTTAAATATTCACCCATAACTATAATAACCTTTGCATATTTGAATTGTTGTATTTCTCCCATCGAGCCCAAGTACACAAATTAGTAATCCTTTGATAGTCCAATGAGCACATTATTGGGATCATAATAGTTCACTTATAGCTGTGAAAAGACTGTGCAGCAATGTGTAATACAATTCAACCAAATCGGAATAAATATTTGGCAAGGTGTGTACAACAAGCTTGTACTCTTGGCATATGTGTATGGTTCCAAAACCATAGTGGTAAATATGTATGCAGAAAGATCCAAGAGGGTGGGTGTGGGGAGGGGGGCGAAGGGGGCTCTAGCACTTTTTAATCAACATTTGTTTTACCAGGCGCAATATAGCTGTTTTCCGCTAGTGCCTGGTATGGGATGGGGGTGGGGGAGGTGAAACCTGAGGTGACATCAGGGTTTAAAGCCATCGCACTTTCATGCCACTAGCTGCACTGACCCGACCCAGTGATTTAGACCATTTGGATATAATTATGATCCTCCAAACCCCCCTCCATACCTCCCCTATTGTTTCTTATCTGCTATATCAATTTTTTTAAATTTTCTTTTGATAGGTAGGAATGGTTGCTATTTATAACCGATGAAATTGACAAGAGCATTGGACAATGGTGTAATAAACTAATTACTGTGTCCTATCAAGTTAGCAACAGAACATCAGGTATCCTCCCAACTCCCCCTGCCCCCCTTCCCCTCCCCCTTTGAATTTATGACTTGGCTGCTGGATATATGTATTGAGGTTGTTAGAAAGGGATTAATTATTCATACATGTAAGCTGTCGATCGTATTGATTAGTTAATACACAGGGCTATATGTGGGTAGACTTTCCACACAATAAATTTAATTTGGTATAGGTATACATATTATACTGTGTATTTCTGTGATCTAGGCAAATATCTTAAAATTAACTTATTAACTTTAAAAATATTCTACCCTCTGGTATATATCATAATTATTGTGTCGTCATTAATTTGAATCGAAACACATATATGTGATGTGTCACAGGAAAATGAGTCACAAGTAGAAAAAAATGGATTTTAAGATATCATCACATTCTGAAAGCTGAGATCAAGCAGATTCCAATGATGGTAAACAGTCTTCTGATATCTAATAAGTACTTCTGTATTTTAATTCTGATATCTTTATTTTTGAAAAAAGTTTGCAATATTTCTGGGTGGACATTTACTATTAAAGTATTAAAGATTACGTTAGAATTGCATGGATATATTTACACTGTCTTGGAATTTGCTAAATGTATTGATGCTACAAACAGCGTTAAGCACCCTAAAAATGAAAACATTCCCACAAAGAAATCTTGTGAATAAAACACAAATATCAATTTTGCAACTTGTGCATGTCACATGTTGTGTTTGGAGAAATGAGTCATGACTCATTTCTCCGAACACAACATATGTGACATGAAATCCTCCCTTATTTGTCGCATGTGATATGTGGTACCGCAATTGGTTAGATATTTTCATCGGTACATCTGGGATTTTTTTTTATTAGATTTCATTAAATTACAATCAAATGTAATTGAAATAATTGTTTGCCTTGGTGGTAATTAACAGGACGATCAGGAATGGTTGCAATCATTTGTACGCGAGCAGCATGACCGTAGTATACAGGTATACAGCTAAGATGTATCATATTGTTAAGTGTGGTAATTTGTCCAACACATACACACTATTCATCCTCTGGTTTATAATGCAGACCCTGTCAATTTACCCTCCGCCCACCCCCAACCAACCAACGTCTTGGCCGCATGGTGGATTGTAGAAATTCCCCTGATTTTTCGATAAGTTTATGGGGGGAAACTTGAACGATGAGGGTGGTATTGTTGGTAGTATTGTTCGGGAGTTCACCAAATTGAGTGACTAGATGTCCAGGACTACTTTCAAAGTTTTCTGGGCTATTAAAAACTTTTTTAAATAGTAGACTTAATTGTTGCCAGATTTGGGAGACTATGTTCAGAGATTTGACTATTTTGTGGATTGAATTTGACGCAAATATCAATCAGTCAACCAGTCTACTATGTAGGATTAGATGGCGATGTTTTGATTATGCAACTGAGCTAGGCTATATTCGCAGGTTGCATAATCAAATAATAGTCAATAGTGAGTGCAAGTAGTCAGTGGCAGCGAGTTTACAGGCATGCCACTGCACTACATTTTGTTGTACAGGAAGCGCAAAACTCACATAGGCTCAGCATTGCAGACATGATTAATCACTGTTCTTTCATCACTTCAAGATATCGTAAGAATTCTGACTCCCAGATATCCATCTATAGCGCCACATCATTTCAATCATCACTGCTAGAATCTGTAAGCCTCTAATGGTGCGACTAAGAGAATGAATATTTATGCCCCAATGCTAAGATTATGGTGCATTTTAACTCGTCATTGTCAACATATTGGTACAAGTGCGTGCCCCGATGACTTTAAATTGCTGATTGCCGCCATGACACTTGCGCAACATGTAGTAAAGGATGTAAAGAAATAGTGGCTTCTAAAAGGATTGATGGAAAGATCAGCCAATTGTTCTCCTTGCTCAGGGCTGCGATTGGGTTTCAGCTACTTGGTCATTATAGTATAAGATTTATATATAATTAGTTACCTGGAGGAATTTCATTATTGTCCTGAGCGCATGGTCACTCCATTTTGTGGACACTGGAAAACACCACTGCAACTCCTCAATGGTAGGGTGGAGGGTGTTAATATAATTGACAGGTTTGTTATTACAGTAAAACCTCTACTTTCAATACAGACACCCATCTAATCAGGACACCTCATCATTATAGGTCTATTAAATAGAGGTTGTACTGTAAGCAAATAACCTAGACACATAACTGAGGTGTGCATTTGTAACATATTTTTATTTGATTATTTCCAAACTGGCAAACAAACAGAAGAAAAGAAGAGAAGAACAATATGAACAGGTAAATGGTGACTTCAATACAGTCAAACTGTGAAGATCATAGGTTTTTTTTTCATGTTATATGCGAGGGGTGAAATGAAAACTTGTGAGAGAAAAATATTTGCACTGATAGAAAATGAATTGTGAAGATTTGAGTGTTGTACCTGTGACTACCAACACCTTGATATATAACACCTTGCACACATATTTAAGTTATTGCATGAAGGTATAGATCAGTTGAGTGTAATTTTAACCACTGATTAAGCTGAATTTTATTTTTTCCTTTTAAAAAACTAATGTACGATACCACTTTTGACTTTGTAAGATGGTCGGAAGCTTCTTAGAAAACCTCACCATAAAGATTACCATGCTGAAATCTGGCATACAAGGGGAATATTTTAACTGTTTCGAGTCTCTTCTGTACATATGAAAGCTATTAAAGTAGGCCTACAATTAAATAGAATTTTTAAAAAATCTTAATTGTCCTTTGCCAAATTCATATTTCTGGTACGATTCTTCTGATATCTGAATTTAAGCTTTTTTTCAACCCCTTTGCACGAGTCTAATAGATTCCCTCGTATAATAGACCTAGTCTTTTTTCTGCAATGTAGGCTAAGCTACGTAGGCTATGGTACATTATCTAAGGAATAGGGTTAATGAAGTCTTCAACCATAGGTCAAGATCGTTAGATAAAGTCCAAGAACTAATCGAAACGCCATTAGGCCTACCTCTAGAAACTGCTTCGTCATAATAACAAACCGTAATTATATTGAAAATTAAAATTAGAAGAAAATTGACGTTCCTAATCCACTTATGTTTTATCCTAATTTGATTAGTCTGTGTAGGCCTATACTTCAATTTTGGTGGAATGGGGGGAGGGGGGGGGGGGTATACATATCTAAACGGAACTTAATCTCTTTACCCACGGTTTAAAGCTTTGCTTTTGGTGTACGTCATTATTCCAACCTGAACATAATCACCATATAGATAATACGGGAGTTGATTTGAGATGAATTTGACTCTAGATTTGCTATAATATAATAGAGGTTCTGGGAGTTTTTGTATATCGGGTTATAGGATAGTGAAAGCATGAATTCGGTCTCACCATACGTAACTTTCTATATTATTCAAATCATATTATTCAAATTATTCTCAGAAAAAGTAAATTATTTTGGGCAATCTACCACAAAGTAAAATTTAAAATGCTCTAGGCCTAGGCCTACGCATTTTTAATAAAATCAGCGCTATACATAAATTATGGCTCTGAACAAATTAGGCCTAATCAACTATTTAAAAAAATTATCAAGTAAATTTGACTCCTCAGAGATATTGCAGCAAATCCAGACCCAAAATACTATCATTTCAACTCCTCTCTTGATCTATATTCACTTTTACCACAAAAACAATTCAAATCGACTCTTGACTACTTTAAATTTCTCCCTTCACAGGAAAAGCGACAGAAAGAGGAGGAAGAATCGCGGAGCTATCGCAAGGCCGCCGCCGCTGCTGCTACCACCTCGCGGTCAAACGCCGGAAACAGTAGCCACAGATCCAACAGGAGTTCCTCCGCTTCTCGGCAGAGAACGCGCAGTCCGTCTCCCGCGCGGCAAGCACCTCCTGCTCAGAAAGATCCATTCATGTTCAAAAAAGCTGCCCAAGTCAAGAGAGGGCCCCCGAAAAAGAAACCCCCAGCTCCCAAACAATCAAACCCCTTGCCCCCACGCGAAGGGGAGTCTTTCTGGGATAATTCCAACGCTGCAGATTTCTATCTGACTGCACTGAATGATGATCCAGAGGCGCAGGCTTCCACTGCGGTTAATTTGATGCCTTGTAGTGTATGTGGGAGGAAGTTTGCAGCAGAGAGACTGGCCAAGCATCAGAACGCCTGTAAGGCTTCTGCCAAACCTAGGAAAAAGTTTGACCAGGTCAAAATGAGGACTGAGGGCACGGAGATGGCACAGTATGTGGCTAATGCTGGACGGAGACCTGAACCTAAGAAGGTAAGGAGATAGCATAAGCTAACATTATTACCACATAGTTAAAGTTAAACGTTGATCTTACTCTTTCCTTTTTTCTAACAGTGAGTTCCATGTCAAAATGATTCATATGAGTCGTGAAGATATTTACAAATAGCAGTTTCGCATATAAAACCAACATGAACTAACGTTACCAAGGTAGCTGAATACTATGTGTATTGTACACACACAGATCATTTTTAATATAGTAAAATAACACTTCCAGGTAAAAAAGAAATATTTTGCTTAACGTTACTTATAATTCAAAGTCGAATATGGCTCAAAATTCCGTCAGTACAATGTCTTTACTGCCTTCCAACCTTGGCTGTGTAGCTTTAAAGATTTGATTGAGATACGATTATTAATTTTATATAGAAATTGATATCACCCCTTCTAATTTGCTCATAATGTAGATCATGAATACCTTTATGTCACCACCTCTAAGCTACCTCCCTACTTATAATATATTATATATATATATACTGTTAAGGGAGCGATTCTGTCTGATGTAATAGGGATCGTGGGGAATGTATGGGAGAGGCTCATCCTCGTCCCATAGGTTATCAAGCGAAGGTGAAGCATGGAAACTCATGTTGGAGAGGGAAGTATGCTAGGCTAGAATTCGTGCAATGACTGAAGATGGAGTTCTGGTGGATCTGATTCGCTTCTGAGCTGATGTCTCGTGGATCTGATTCGCCCAGATGGAGGTCTCGTGGATCTGAGTTACTCTAATATTCTCAACTGCTCTTAATCGACTAGAGTTGGCTTATCGAGGAAGGATGGTAACAAACAAGGTGCTAGAGTAACGCCCAGTTTATTAATGATCATAATGGCAATTTGTCTCATATTTATATAGAAAGCGCGGACCATAAGCAGGTCAGAATACATGAATCGTAAATATGCGAATCTGAGAAAGGTTCATAAAGTCTTAGAAAACCTGCGAATCTGCACAATTCGTTTTGGCGAGTCACAAGCGAATCGTAACATTTATCAGAGTTAGACATATAAAAATTATTTTTTATGCGATTCGTAACAAGGTATTTTCCCCCCAACATACGATTCTGTAACATTATCCCCCCTTATAAGCTTCTTGACCCGTAAGAAAGATAGAAAAATCCCCAATCACAGACATGAAACTCTACTATACTACATTTGGTATAAACACACTCAATAAAATTTACTTCACTTCTGGAACTGTCTTTTGTTTGATTTAAAAAGTGTCCGTGCTATACACATGGTCTCTGGTCTGCCGCACGCAGCGCTCCCTGGTAGCGGGTAAGAGTCACTGGTTACTGTTCTAAGTAGTATGGGGAATCACAGATTGACATCAGGCGAACTGTCAATATTAACACAACTTTATAGTCACAACAGTCACTTTTGGAGCTCGTTCCGGTATGTGGTAGAAATGACTTGCGTATATTCCACACCTCCTTGTTCTAATCGTCTCTTCTTGTTTCTTTCGGTATTCACTTCCTGGGGCAGGCCGGGCCAGCTGGGTAACCACGGGGGTCCTTCAGGTTCGGGCATTAAGTATTCCTCTTCCTGAGGTGTCCAGGTGAATACCCAATGGAATGTTAACTTGCTCACCTGGGCACCACCTTCCATTCCTGGCTGGCACATTTGTGGTCGACGCCGACTGGTACAACCATGCGGTCGAGAGTGGGGTAGGGAGAAGTCGGGGAGAACACATCTCCACTGAGGACAGCTGTGCGGGGAGGAATGTCCACATTCCTAGCTGTGTTTGTGACCAGCTCGTCCACCATGTCCCTGGTCCTCGGTGTGAGTGCCCACCCAGCCTCAAACTCTCCTGAGTTATAAGGCCCAGGTTCCTGGTGATTCGTGGAAGGGGGAGTGGCGACTCGGGAGGGAGGAGGAGGAGTCAGCAAGCGAGAAGGGGGAGGGGGGGTCAGTATGTGAGGCGGAGGAGTTAAGTGTGCCTCGGTAGGAAAGGAGTCTTGCTGGCCAACATCATTCACTGGCATCCGCGAATCAGTCTCTGGTTCAGGAGGTGGTGGGGGTAGTGGTAAGACCGAGAGATCTGGGTTGGGGGGGGGGGGGGACAAATGGGCCTTCCTGGTCCTCCAGGGGAAGGGGAGGGGGCACAACTCTAGTGTGGCACGAGGCCCACCACTGGCAGACCTGCTAGCAGCAAGTCTGGTAAGGTCCACAGGTTGGTCTAGCTCCGGCTCGTCTTCTTTAGTTAAGTCCAGCACAACAATAGGTGGGGGGTAGGCGATACGCTCCACTTCATACAGGGTCTCGGCCTTTACGAAGGGGCTGGCTTCAGGTGATGGGGGCTGGGATAGCACACTGATCATTTTAGTAGGAATTCTGATCGGCCTACCTGGTCTCGTCCGATCTGTGATCTTAACAAAGTCTGCATGATCATCATTGCTGCTATCTTCCACTGTGGGGGAGGCAGGTGTCACTGGCTCGACTAGGGGGGCATAAGCTTCATCACGAGTCGTGGTGTCAGCACCAGGTAGAGTAGCTGCCGATCCTGCTGCTGCTGATGCCCTGCATGGTTTGGCCGCTTCGCTTGACCTCACCCTCCGAGATGGATCAGGGGGTAGATCCATGGTCGAACTCACACCTTGCTGGTAATAGCTGATCTCGTGGGGAGTAGCAGGTCGCCCTGACAAGGGCCGCCGACAGGTGACAATCAAGACAATGCTTGGACCCGGCATGTCTTTTCGGAGATCGTGATGGACATCCTTGCGATGTTTCTTCATGTCGTTCTTTCGTGTGTGAAAACTGATGCGAGAGCAATGATCCTCCTCACACAGCACCCCGAGTACTATGTCATCATGTGTTGACCGCTTGTGATCTTCCAAAGTGACCAAGCTCCGGGTGATGAACTCACAATCCCCGTAGGTACACTCCAGCACCCGGCCCTTTGACATGTTGCCGACTGTTACAGCGTCACCTGGTTCAGGTCCTTTTATAGCTGACAGGTCGTCGAGTGACTCGTGGAAAGGCCCTTCCTCCCTCCTCCAGGGGCGACGCACACCTGTGGCTTTCTGCGCCAAACTATCAGTTTTTGAGTCTGTAATTTCCTCCAGTAGGGTGAGTTTAGTTTTAATACACATGTCATTCGAGTTCACATCACTTGTTTCACATGGATTTACCCAGGAACTGCAGTTTCCTTCAGCTCTAATCAACCGTGGTTGTAATGACGTCATAGGGCGATTCGGGGAACGATTCGGGGAAGCCCGTAGGTCTTGGTTCCCTCTCACTGCACTGGTGCTGTCTGATCTAACTCCCTCTCCCCCTTTCTGCTCTGTTCCCAGGGGTTTATGTCCCCTAGTCATAACATAGATTTTTAATGTTTTGGTGTCCTGTGGGGAGTCTGACAGTTCATCTGAATGCAACTCTCGATAGGCTTGCTGCAGTTTCTGACACAGAGTTACGTTATCCATGACCCAAGTCGGCTCTTCCCAGCGCGTGTCTAAGCTCCGCCTCCTGTCTTCCCATTGGTCGTTGCCGGGGCACGCTGTCTCCAAGCGCGCTATCTTGGCGGGGAATTCCGTGTGCTTAGCAACGCACCATTCCCCGGGAAAGTCCCTTTCCCCGCGCGGCCCCGCGCGGCTCAGCTTCATGGTTCCATGACCCAGTTACCGCGGTGAGTGCTGTAGTTAGGGAGAGGCTGGGACATTCTGGGAAATCCCCTTCTTCTCGGGGACTCTCTCTGCTGCCTAGTGACCGGATAACTCGCTCTCCCAGATGCGCTGGTTTCATGATGTCGCTGTGCACAACTTTCCTCTTTCTCCCCTTCTGTACTCTGTAGATCATGTCATTCAGCACTTCTATCACCACCCAGGGGCCGGTCCAGAATCGCTGTAGTTTGGGAGAACGACCTATCTTCTTAATGGGTTGAAATATCCAGACATTCTGGCCTTCTTCATATCTAGTCTCCTTTGTATGTTTGTCATAATAGTCCTTTTGGCGCAGGCGAGTCGTCTGAATAGCTTTGAATGCCAAGCTATGTGCTCCCTCAATTCGTTTTCTTAAGTTGTCTACATACTCCTCCCGTCCAGAAATTTTCTCCTCTTCTGGTACAGGGTAGGCTACATCCCAGGGCATGTTCACTTCTCTTCCCAGTGCTAGGAAATTCGGGGTGAATCCTGTTGTTGCATGGACAGAAGCGCGATATGCTGCAGTTACTAGAGAAATCCACTGGTCCCAGTCGCTTTGTTGCTCGTCCACTAATCCTGCGATCATCTTAATCATCGTGAGATTAAATCTTTCCGTCTGTCCGTCGGCCTGAGCGTGATACGGGCAAGTCCTGCTCTTCCATATGCCTAGAAGTTTCGCCACTTCTTGGAACAAAGCTGATTCAAAGTTCCTCCCCTGGTCTGAATGCCATACCCGAATCTGCAGATTACTTCATTCACTAGCACTCCTGCTATTGTTTTTGCTGTAAAGTCTCTCAGAGCGAATCCCTCCGTCCACTTGGAAAAGTGGTCAGTGATGACCAGTATGTAGCGATTTCCCCGAGTCGTTTCAGGAAATGGTCCAGTGATGTCCATAGCAAATTCTTCCCATGGCCCTTTCAAGGGTCGTTCTCCTAATTTTGTTCGTTTTTTGTCCTGGATTTCGCTTCTGCTGGCAAGGTAGACATGTAGCTACATATAGCGCAGTATCCCTAGACATAGAGGGCCAGTAGGCGGAGCGTTTTAGTTTACTGAGTGTCTTATCACGTCCTAGATGTCCTCCCAGTGGTCCCTCATGCATTTGCTCCATATATTCTTCTCTGGCTTGATTTGGCACATAGACTTTCCATTCCCTCCCTCCTGCCGCGGACCATCTCCAACATCCCAGTAGGTGTTGGTGGGTGGCTAATGATTGATAGTTCTGCAGGCACCAGTTCCAATCGCTGCCAGGTAGTCTCTCTTTCTCTGTGGGGCATTTTTCTTCCTCCACTGCTTTTCTGAATAGCACACACAAAGCGTCCTCCTCTTGTTGTTCAGCTAGCCATTGTTGCCCCACATCCCACACTATTGTCCTCACTCTGGCAACCATGTCTCTATTGTCTCCCACATCTTCCTCTTCATCCACTCTTTTGCACTGGGAGCAAGGAATTCTAGAAAGCCCATCGGCATTCCCATGACGTTTTCCTGGCCGATGTTGTACCGTAAAGGTGTATGAGGCGAGTTCCTCTAGCCATCTAGCCATCTGTCCCTCCGGTTCTTTTAACTCCAGTAGCCATTTTAATGCACTGTGGTGCATTCTTACTGTGAAGTGGGATCCAACCAGGTATGATCGATATTTTCTTACCCCAAACACGATGGCCAGCAGTTCTTTTCTCGTTACACAATAGTTCTTTTCAGGTTTGTTAAGTGATCGGCTTGCGAATCCTAGTACCCTCTCCTTCCCATCAATCACCTGAGACAACACTGCCCCGAGGCCATGGTAGGACGCATCCTTATCCAGAATCATTGGTATGTCAGCATCAGGAAACGCCAGCACAGGAGCATCACACAATCATGCTGTGAGTGTTGTCATCGCTTTCTGGCAGTCATCGTTCCACGCGAATACATGGTCCTTTTTAGTCTGTTCAAACAATGGGCTGGCGATGCTAGCAAAGTTCTTGACAAACGATCTGTAGTAAGAGCAGAATCCCAAGAAACTCCTCAATGCTTCTTTTGTGGTGGGTGTAGGCCAGGATCGCACAGCTTCAATTTTGGATGGGTCAGTAGCCACTCCCTCTCCTGAGACCAAGTGTCCTAGGAAGGCAACCGACTCTTGGAACAGCTGACATTTACTCGGCTTGATTACTAGTCCGGCTTTGGAGATTCTGTCCAGTACTATTGCAACTCTCCTTGCACACTCCCCCGCATCTTTTCCAAAGATTATTACATCATCTAGGTACACCAGACACTGATCCCCCACCAGTCCTGCTAGCACTGTGTCCATCAGACGCTCGAATATTGAGGGCGCATTTACCAGTCCGAATGGCATCACATTAAATTGGAAAAGTCCTTGATGCGTGCAGAATGCAGTTTTCTCTTTACTCCCCTCATCCATCTCCACTTGCCAATACCCACTGGCCAGATCCAGTGTAGTGAACACTTTAGCCCCTTTCATCATGTCCAGTGTGTCGTCCATCCTTGGCAGGGGGTATGCATCCTTCTTTGTTATTTTGTTCAGATTTCGATAGTCGATACAGAATCTCCAGCCTCCATCTTTCTTCTTTACCAATACCACTGGCGATGCCCATGGTCCACTGGCTGGCTCTATTATACCTCCTTCTACCATTCGTTCCAGCTCCTCCTCCACCACTTGTCGGCGATGGATGGGCGCCCTCCTCGGTTTGCATCTGACTGGAGACTGTGATCCTGTCTGGATCTGATGTTTGGTAATCCCTGTGCATCCCAGTTTCTCCCCTTCTATGAAGAAGACATGTGCAAACTGTTCGTATAACTGATTCACCTGTTCCTTATGCTCGCCCACAGTGCGCTGGTCTGTCTGCTCCCAGACTTGTTCTAGTAACAAGCTGTATTGCTCGCTTGTCCGTTCTGTTGCACTTCTCCCCCTCACAGAGAGACACTCTCCCTCCGACCAGCAAGCGACTTTGCTTCCTTTAGGTATTCTAATGTCTTCAACACCTCCATTCATCACCTCTGTGATTCCTCCTGGGTTGGTAGCGTCATGTACAGATCGTGCGACTCGTATTTCTGGTATCAGTCCTCCATCTTCTATGATCATTAGTTTCTCAGATTCTTTGTCATTCTGTGGCATTTTTCCCCACGTGACTCCCAGCAATGCCCTACTCCCTGCTTTGACGGTAGTTTCTTTAGTCACATAAGCATATCCTTCTAGTCGTTCTTGCGAGACTGTCTCTTCTGTCTCCAACCACATCAGTCCACTTACAGTGTCCAATTGTCCTTTACATGCTCTGATGACATCCATACCCAGGATCCCTCCTTGATCCAGCTTTGCCACTATCATGTTCATTTTAATTGTCACTGATGTAAAGTCCACCTCTAGTTCTGTTTCCCCCAGCACGTCCACCGGCATTCCCCCAGCCCCTGTGATTCTCATATATGATGCCTTTAGTGGCGGCGGATCCTTCATCTGCTGCCATGCTTCTTTGCTGATTATTGTGGTACATGCTCCCCTGTCGACCAACCACTGGATTAGCACTCCCTGACACCACCCATCAATCACCACTCCTGCTGTGGATGGATCCCACCTCCCCTGGATCGCTGTCCATCCTTTACCTCCGCTGGTTAGTCGCTGAGCAGCCTGATCCCGGCTTATCGCTGCCCTTGGTCGTTTCCCGCTACTGGTGATTGCGTGGCTGGCCGGTTTGGACATTCCCTTTTGAAGTGTCCCAGTTCTCCACATTGGAAACATCCACGATTCCTAGGCGCTGCGCGATTATTCATCTTCAATCTCTCCAGTTTCTCCAGAATCTTGCCAAACACCTCTTCCATCTGACTGGGGCCTTTTTCTTGCGTGGCTACCCTAACTTGATTTTTGGGGACTGCAAATCTGTCTTTCTCTGCCTGATTAAACGCCTCTGCATGCAGGGCTGCTGCTCTAGCCTCCGCAAAAGTGTTGGGTCGTGCTTGTACCACCCATTGGCGCAGTTTCTCCTCCCTCATGCCTGCGATAAATGCGTCTCTGCTCAGGTCATCTCGGACCTCACGATCCACCCTAGGGTAAGCCAGTCTGACCATCCTCTCGATCGCATCAGCTAGGTCACTCACATTTTCCTCCTTCCCCTGTCTCCTCCTGGGTCCCGGATTATAGTTCCGGGCGGGTATGCCACCCGCACCCAGCGCCTCCACAGGTGGCGGATAGTGGAACGGTCTTCAGATATGGAGACCAGCTGCAATAGCAGTGGCGGACCAAATGGCAGTGTGTGCCTGTATGCATGAGCGGATGAGGAACGACTCCGTGTCCCTTCTAATGGAGGGATGCTGTCTTCCCAACGGTCAAGACCGGAAGAAGGTCACTCATTGACACCCCAACGGTCAACAGGCAACCCAAACTCCACATTACTCAAAATGTGGCAATCTGTTTGCCGTGGATTGCAACCTGTGTCGGTGGAGGAAGAGGTCCTGGAGGTCTGAGAGGAAAGGTTGTCGCGGCTCCCTTCTCCCCAACATGGCTCTTTGGCTCCTACTTCATCTAGACAGGAGGTCCAGGTTGGCCCACCTTGGATCAATCGGCTAGTCATGCCTTGCCCTAGGACTTACTAGTTATGTCCTAGAAGGCGGTGGCTTGGACTAATCAAGGGATGGCCCAAATTCTTTTGGGGGACCATCTTGCGAGTATACCACTCATGTATCTCTATTACTCAACTGCCTGACATTTGCAGCTCTGGGTTTCCCCTTGTAGGGCTCCTTGGTGGGTGGAGAGCATGAGTGATGAAAGCAAAATCATATAATATGGATAAAAATAAATTATACAACAAAGAGAATTGGCCAAGATTCTTAGTGGTCAAGGCCAAGGAACAAGACCTGAATGGGGTATCCCCATTTATTGTTAATGATGCTGTCACTGCAGCAGCTGGAGAGACAGCAGTAACCAAACTGAGAAATGGTACTCTCCTCATAGAAGTAAGGAGGAGAGAACAGGCTTTAGGCCTTCTCAAAATGAAAATGATGGGCACCGTGGGGGTGGAGGTCTCCCCCCATAGAAGTATGAACTTCTCAAAAGGTGTCATCCGCTGCAGTGACCTCAAAGGCACAAAAGTAGAAGAAATAAAAGAAGGACTTAAGACGGAAGGCGTCACTGACGTCTTCCAAATTAAGTTCAAAAAAGACAAGACTCTGGTGGAGACATCAACATATATCTTGTCATTTGACAGACCCACCCCACCCGAAACCCTGCGGTGTGGCTATATCAGAGTCAGGGTTGAGAAGTACATTCCTTCTCCCCTAAGGTGCTACAACTGCCATAGATTTGGTCATACTGGCAAAGTCTGCCGAAGCAAGGCCATCTGTGGTAAGTGTAGTAAGGTTAAGGGGCAAGACCACAAATGCCAAGGAAAACCCTCCTGCTCCAACTGCAAGGGCCAACATCCTGCCTTTTCGCGGAAGTGCCCTATGTATGTTGCTGAGCAGGAAATACAGAAAATACGTGCCAGGGAAAGGATCCCTATCACTAAGGCACGGAAAATGTACCAAGAAGCCTCAGCAAAGAGGACCTATGCCGACGCTTTGAAACAGAAGCAGTCCGTGCAGGTACAGACATGCAAAGCAGAGGATGTGGGCAAGGGCATTAAAGTTATCTATGCCCGCACCTCTGAAAAAACAGAAAATCAGACAAAAAAAGGGAAAGGAAAGGAGAGTAAACGGACCCCAGTGGCCAAGAACCCCACCAAGTCCACATCCGAGATTGCCAAGGCTAACCACAAGAATGTAAAGGAGACTAAGCGGGCTGCAGAGAACAAACGCCCCGCCCAGCCTAATTCTGAGGTGGCCAAGGCTCCCCACCAGGACCAACAAAATAGAGGACAAAAGGTTGAGAACAGGAGTAAGGATGGAGGCAATGACAAGGAACCTCCTTGTCCTGCATCTTCCATACCTCCACCTCCACCTCCAACAGATCCCTCTACAGCAAAAACTCCAGCAACCCCCTCCACCTCTGGTGCAAAGGCTACTACCCAGAGCCCAAGTGTGAGAGAGTTAGCGGGAGAGTATGAAAAAAGGAGGCTGAACAGGGATTTTGAAAAAAGAAACCTTATTACAAGCCCAAGGCTGACAAGATCTGGCCAACCCTTGGATGGTCAGACCACAACAATAGGGCAACAGCAGATGGAAGAACCTGTAAAAACATCCAACAGGTTTGAATCCCTCACTAACCATGATGGATCATAAACATACCATCCTGCAATGGAATTGCAGAGGTTTTAGAGCCAACCTGGAGTCATTGCAACTTCTTTGCAAAGACTTCAACCCAGTGGCACTAGCCCTGCAAGAAATAAAGACAATAAAGCCACAACATATAAAACTAAGAGGCTATGAAGTATACCTGAAACTCCCTGATGGTGATACACCAAAGGGAGGAGTAAGTCTATTCATAGCCTGTGAACATCCACAACAGGAAATACATTTAGACACCCAACTGCAGGCTGTTGCTGCTCGTATAACCTTAAATACACCTGTCACACTCTGTTGTCTGTACCTACCACCAGACAAGAGTGTCTCTCAGACAGAACTAACAGGAATAATTAACCAACTCCCGTCCCCATTCATATTGATGGGTGACTTTAACGCTCACAATACTGTCTGGGGGGACTCAAGGATAGATGGAAAGGGGAGAATCATTGAGAGAATCATTGACCGCAAGTCATTGTGCCTCTTCAACAGGAAGGAAGCAACCTACCATCATCCTGCTTCTGGAACATTCTCCTCCATTGACCTCTCTTTGAGTGACGCTTCAGTATTTGCTGATTTTGACTGGAAAGTACATCATGACCTTTGTGGTAGTGACCACTTTCCAATCATTATCCAGACTGAACGGAAAAACAAAGACACCGAGCGTCCACCTAGGTGGAACATAGCAAAGGCTGACTGGGAGGAGTACCAAAAGAAATGCAAACAATCATTTCGTTCATGGCCACTGATAAAGGAAAGGGAAGAACATCCTGCCGAGTACTTTGCCAATAACCTTAGGGAAATCAGTGCCATGTGCATTGGGAAAACCTCCATCACACAAAAGAGACAAAAATGCCCCTGGTTCAATGAGCGATGCCAGGAGGCCAGGAGGGAAAGAAGAAAGGCCCTCCGTAAATTCAGGAAGACCATCACACCTGAAAATATGCACAGTTACCTCAACACTAGAGCCATCACAAAGCAGACTTTCAAGCAGGAGAGGAGAGAATCATTCCACACCTATGTGGGTTCACTCTCCAAATCCACTCCTATGCGAAAAGTATTCCAACAGATTCGGAAGCTTAACGGGGACCCTCCACCTACAGTATGTCATCTTCAGGATGGACCTGTAAAGGTGGAGACCCCTAAGGAAATTGCAGACACCATGGCTGAGCAATTCAGGAAGGTGTCATCTAGTGACAACTGCTCAGACCAGTTCCTGAGTCATAAAACTAAATGTGAGAGACAGAAGCTCAACTTTGAATCCCGTAATGAGGAAAGCTACAACAAGCCTTTCACCAAGGATGAGTTGCAGCATGCGCTCTCACAGGCAAAAGACTCCTGCCCTGGACCAGATGACATCCATTACCAGATGTTGAAACACTTACCAGAGGAAACCATGCACCTTCTTCTGGAGGTGTACAATGACATCTGGGTCACCGGAAATTATCCACCATCGTGGTCAGAGGCAATATTTGTGCCAATTCCTAAACCAGGAAAAAACCCAACGTTGGCCTCTAGCTACCGTCCAATAGCCATGACCAGTTGTATGGCCAAAACAATGGAAAGATTGGTGAACAACAGGCTAGTCTACTTTCTTGAATCGAAAGGGCACCTTTCAGTTCACCAATCCGGATTTCGTCGAGGACGCAGCACAACAGATCACCTAGTGAGCCTGGAGAGCTGGATCCGAGATGGGTTTGCTAACAAAGAACATGTGGTCAGTGTCTTCTTTGACCTGGAGAAGGCATATGATACCACCTGGAGGTATGGGATCATGAGAGACATTCACAAGCTGGGTTTGAGAGGAAGACTGACTGGATTTATTGGAAACTTCCTGACGGATAGATCTTTCCAAGTCCGCCTAGGGTCAGTCCTCTCCGAAAGTGAAGAGCAGGAAATGGGTGTACCCCAAGGCTGTATCCTCTCAGTGACCCTCTTCAGTGTTAAGATCAACAGCATCACTAAACAACTTCAACCTAGTGTTGAATGCTGCTTGTATGTGGATGATTTTGTCACCTGCTACAAGGGCACCCACATGCGAACAATTGAACGCATACTACAGCAGACTCTGACAAGACTAGCTGAGTGGAGCACCAACAATGGCTTCAAATTCTCAGCAGAGAAAACTTGTGTTGTGCATTTCTGCCGAAGGCGAGGGTGCAAAGAGGAGCCAACACTATATCTCCAAGGAAAAAATCTGGTAGTCCAGGAGGAGGTAAAATTCCTTGGCGTGGTATTTGACAGGATTCTTTCCTTCAAACCACACATTGAATACCTCCGGAGGAAATGCCAGAAGGCAATGAACCTGCTGAAGGTCCTCAGTCACCCCAACTGGGGTTGTAACAAAGAGACCTTGCTGACATTGTACAAAATGTATATCCAATCAAGGTTAGACTATGGATCTATGGTGTATGCCTCTGCTCCAAGGTCTTACCTGGACAGACTTAAGCCCATTCAGAACCAGGGACTGAGACTTTGTCTTGGAGCCTTACGTACAACTCCTGCACCAAGCCTTCATATTGAAGCTGGTATACCACCTCTGCAGTTTCGCCGGGAAAAGCTCACACTGCAATACACTATACGTGTCAGAGCTAACCCCAAAAATCCAGCCCACAAACTCATATTTGACAACAAGAACACTGTGTATCGGGAGAAGCCAAATGCCATCAAGCCAATGGCAGTGACAGCAAGGTCTTTATTCCGAGAAGCTGGTGTACCAATGAAAAGAGTAATGACTGAAAAACCACCAGAGACTCCACCATGGGAACAAAAATTACCCCTGGTTATCCTGGACCTTGACACAAACAAGAAAACTGAGACTCCTGTGCATGTATTTGAAAAACAATACAGTGAAATCAGGACACAGTTTGAAAGCCATACAGCCATTTTCACCGATGGTTCCAAAGATGGTAGTCGTGTTGGATTTGCTGTGCATACACCATTTGGGAACTTGAAGAAGGCTCTCCACAAGGAAAGCAGCATCTACACTGCTGAAGGAAAAGCACTGCTTAAGGCACTTGAATGGGTACAGGTCTCACGGATGAAGAAATTCATCATATTCTCAGACTCGCACCCATGTCTAGAAGCTGTGACCAACCTTTATCCTAAGAACCCAATCATACAAGCAATTCAAGAGACATACACTGAAAACAAAAGACTGGACAAAGAAGTGGTGTTGTGCTGGGTGCCAAGCCACATTGGAATAGAAGGAAATGAGGCAGCAGACATTGCAGCCAAAAATGCATTGAGGCGCCCTGTTGGGGCTGACCAAATGCCATACACAGACATTGTACCTGTGGCGCAGGCACATGTCAAACGTAGCTGGCAGCGCACATGGAATGGTGTTAACAGTAACAAGCTGCGAGCAATCACACCATCAATCACACCAAAATTCAAAGATGATAACCTGACAAGACCCGAACAGGTGATACTGACCCGTCTTCGTACCGGTCACACCAAACTGACTCACAGGCACCTTCTAAAAGGTGAAGTGGCTCCTGTATGTCAGACATGCAACACTCAACTGAGTGTAGAGCATCTCTTAATACATTGTCAGGCAACCAAGAGAAACAGAATAAAATTCCTGCAAAATCGCAGGACACTGCAGAGTATTTTCCGGGAATCTGGGAACAAAAATATTCTTGATTTCCTACGGGAAACCATATTGTACGACAAAATTTAGGTAACCTAAATGAAGCCTGACTTCGTCAGGCCAAACCCTGTTTCATGAAATAGGGAATTTCACAGAATAAAATAATAAAACCACAGTATATCTGCTAACTTTTAATTACTATTAGCGGAGGTGAAACTAACCAAACCAAACCAAACCAAACCAAAACCTGTCTCCTCAGCCTCAGTTGTGTTCTGTACAAGGCCAGTTGGTCTGCCGGTTGATACCTTTTCTCGAGCTCCTCCACGAGTAGCATGTAACTCGTTGGTCCGTCTAGATCCACCTTTTCTAACACGGCCAGAGCTGACCCGTCCAGGCTCGCCCCCATGTATAGAGCGCACTCCTTGTCTGTCCAGTCGTTCAGATCCGCTACTACTCTGAAATGGTTCAGAAAGTCCCCAAGGGAAGAAGTGCCGTCATATATCCTGGGTGAAGCTTTTACTTTCCGTCCAGGCCTTGCTACTGCTACTCCACCTCCACTCCCAGGTCGCACCTTGACGTCCGGCTTCTCCACCTGGTCCAGTACTCTGACTTTCCTGTCTCTGGCTGGTTGGGCTGATCTCCAGTTCTCATACTGCCTAGGATTTACTGTTATCTCCAGCTAGGGTGTAAGTGGAAAGGGATGTGGGTCTGTCGCTGATGATCCTGCCGAATCGCTCTCCTGAGGGTTCTGACGATCGTCACCGCTGCCACCAATGTTAAGGGAGCGATTCTGTCTGATGTAATAGGGATCGTGGGGAATGTATGGGAGAGGCTCATCCTCATCCCATAGGTTATCAAGCGAAGGTGAAGCATGGAAACTCATGTTGGAGAGGGAAGTATGCTAGGCTAGAATTCGTGCAATGACTGAAGATGGAGTTCTGGTGGATCTGATTCGCTTCTGAGGTGATGTCTCGTGGATCTGATTCGCCAAGATGGAGGTCTCGTGGATCTGAGTTACTCTAATATTCTCAACTGCTCTTAATCGACTAGAGTTGGCTTATCGAGGAAGGATGGTAACAAACAAGGTGCTAGAGTAACGCCCAGTTTATTAATGATCATAATGGCAATTTGTCTCATATTTATATAGAAAGCGCGGACCATAAGCAGGTCAGAATACACGAATCGTAAATATGCGAATCTGAGAAAGGTTCATAAAGTCTTAGAAAACCTGCGAATCTGCACGATTCGTTTTGGCGAGTCACAAGCGAATCGTAACATTTATCAGAGTTAGACATATAAAAATTATTTTTTATGCGATTCGTAACAAGGTATTTTCCCCCCAACATACGATTCTGTAACAATACCTTCATAAACTGCCTCTAATTGAACAAAAAGTATACCCAGGTAACAAAATGACGTCAATTCTTCATCAAATCAACGTTTGGAATTAATCAAAATAACATTAGTATTAATGGTTTTTTTGACGTGAAATGCCGTGGACTCAATAAAACGTTATACAAACGTTTTTCATAACGTTTTTCTAAGATGTTAAAACAAGGTTATTTTGATGTTTGTAATCTAATATTATAAAACTGACGTGAAACCCACGTTAAAATAACACAAGGATTTGATGTAAATTCTTCATCAAATCAACGTTTGGTCTCTATCAAAATAACATTCATATTGATGGTCATTTTGATGTCAAATGAATCGACTTAAAAAAACGTTATAAAAACGTTTTCACCTTTGTTATTCAGAGTTCAAAATGGACGTAAAATCCACGTTAAGAAAATTTTTCAATAAACGTTTCCCAGGTAACAAATTTACCTCAAAACCATGTTATAAAAACGTTCAGAGTCTATCAAAATAACGTTTGGTAAAAGCATTAAAATAACATTTAATTTCAGAACGTTATTTCTATTGTTGAATAAATAGTTCATCTACATCGAATTGATGTTAAATTAAAAGCAATATCTACGTTTATTTTCCATTTCTACTTTAGGCCAAAAATTAACGTTCAAGCAGGGGACATTTAAACGTTTTATTAATGTTGGGTAAACATAATTTTTCATCAAATTTCATCCATTTTCCATATGGCTGCCTTGAATTAAGCCTCCTTCTTGTTGAAAGATCATACACCACCTATAATATAAAAGGTTATAATTATGTATTATATGAGAGAGAAAGAGAGAGAGAAGGGAAGAGGGGAGGAGAGAGGCAGACAGGGGGTGAGGAGATGGGAGAAGGATGAAGAGGGTAGGAAATAGAATGAGGGGGATAGAGAGACACAGTGAGAGGGGGGAAATGGACAGGGAGGGAGAGAGGGGAGGGGTGAGCAGAGGGGGAAAAGGAAACACAGAGAGAGAGGGATACAGGGTAGGAGAGCGAGTGAGAGAGAGGCAGACAGAGAGGGAAGAAAAGAGAGAGCTAAGGAAATAAGAAAGAGGGGGGAGACAGAGGGAAAGGAGAGGCACAGAGAGAGGGAAAGAGGGGATCAGAGCAGCAGACAGGGGAAGGAGAGGGGAAAGGGGAAAGGCAGAAAGAGAGAGAGGGTGAGGTTGGGAGAGAGAGACAGACAGAGAGAAGAGAGGGAATCAAGAGGTTGGGAGAGAGAGGCAGACAGGGAGGGGGGGACAATGGCGAGGCAAAGAGAGAGGGATGTTGGGAAATTGAGAAAGAGGGGAGAGAGGGCGGGGGCACAGAGTGAGGGGAGGAGAGGGGAAGGGAGAGACAGACAGACAGGGAGAGAGGGGAAGGAGAGAGAGGGGAGGAAAAAGAAAGGGAGGAGAGAGGCAGAGAAACACATTGGAGGGGAGAGAGGCAAAGAGAGGCAAAGAGAGAGGGAATTGGGGGAAGAGAAAATGGGAGAGAGGCAGATAGCAGAGTAAGCCTGTCTGCAGTATGGTGAGTCACTTCCTGAAGTTCCTTTTCCCACCCATTATAGGACCACTAAGGCCACATCCTGGTGTATATCAGTGACCACAGTTGTACTTGGTTGACATGTATGTGAACTTGGTACACCTTGGGTTCATTCTTTTAAAATAGTTAATCTCCCTTGTCCTAAAGCTGCCCTCTCAGTAGAGAAGGGGAGAAAGGGGGAGGGAGAAGGAGAGTGACAGGGGAGGGATTGAGAGAGAGAGGGAGAGAGAAGAAGGGAGAGACGAAGATTGAGAAAAAGAGAGTAAGAAAGAGAGTGGAAGAATGAAAGGGGGCTGAGAAAAAAAGAAGTGGCAGAGGGGGCAAGCAAAGGCTGAAAGAGCAGATAGTGATAGTGGACGAGGGGAGTGAAAGAGAGAGATAGAGAAAGAGAGAGAGAGGGGAGGGAGAGAAAGAGAGAGAGAGGCAAGAGAGAGAAAGAGAGCGAGGAGAGAGATGTAGGGAGAGAGATGAGAGAGTGAAAAAAAGAGAGAGAGAAGAGAGGAGGGATTAAGAGAGAGAAAAGAGAGAAAGGGGGAGAGAGAGGGGAAAAAGAGGAATAGAAAGAGGAGGAAGGAGGTGGGCAGGCAAAGTCTGAAAGAAGAGACAGAGTGAGAGTGGACGGGGAGAGTGAGAGAGAGGGGAGAGATAGAGATAGAGGCAAGAGAGAGAAAGAGAGAAGGAGGGAGAAAGATGAGACAGTGAAAGAAAGAGAGAAGAGACAGAGAGAGAGAGAGGAGGGATAAAGAGAGAGGGACAAAGAGAGAGGAGAGAGACTGAAAGAGCAGACAGAGTGAGAGTGGACGGGGAGAGGGAAGGAGAGGGAGAGTGAAGGAGAGAGAGGAGGGAAGGGAGGGAGAGAGAGAGAAAGGAGAGGGGAAGAAAGACAGGAGCAAGAGAGAGAGGGAGAGGAGAGAGAGGGTGAAAGAAAGGAGAGAGAGGGTGAAAGAAAGGAGAAAGAGGAGAGAGAGTGAAAGAAAGAGAAAGAGAGAGTAGGAGCAAGAGAGGGAGTGAAAGAGAGGGAGAAAGGAGGGAGAGAAGAGAGATAGAGAAAAAGGGAGAGGGGTGGGATAGAGAAGAGAGAGGGAGGGGAGAGAAAGAGAGAGAAATGAAAGGGAAAGAGAGAGAGGGAGAGAAAGATGAGAGAGAGATAGTATAAATTTACAATTTATTACACTATATATGAAACTACCTTAAATAAATTCATATACTTCACATAATTTGAAGAGCTATTAAAATCAAAGTAATACTTATAGATACTTACCATGCTGGGACAGAGAAGATGTCTCTGGCTGGGATGATATCTGGGAGTCAGTAGCAAGTAACCAGCCATCCCCTGCCATGACCACTTGTAGAGTGGAGGCAGGGGAGGGTCCTACAGGATATGGTCAGGGACCACATGCAGTGGTGTGGGAGGAAGGGTTAGAAGGGGTGTAGACTTGACACAGTCTCAGAGAGTATTCGTTTTAGGTTAGGAGCCTGTAAGCTCAGTTTATTAAAGAAACTAACTATATTTACATTCTGATCAATGGAAAGTTAAACTCTAGATTCCCTTTATGCTTCAAGCAGGCTTTGTAAACAATATGGCAGAACAAGAAACTATATCACATGAAACTACAAATATAAATGAAAATGAGTCATAAGTCGCAAAAAATAGATTTTGAGATACCATTATATTTGAAAAGATGAGATCAAGCTGATTCTAACGGTAGTAAACAGTATGATAATCTAAAAAAGTATTTCTAGATTTTAAGTTTGATATTTTCGTTTTTGAAAAAAAAAAAGGTTTCCAATATTTCTGGGGGTCACTAAACAGTAAAGTAACTAAATCTAGTCCATAAGAGGACCTTTGAAACGAAAGGATATATTACATAGATTGTCCTGGAATTTGATACATCGATTGATATAGCTATAAGTGATAAACCCTCCAAAAGTTAGAACATTCCAATAAAGTGATCTTGTAATAAAAAGACTTTGAAAAATATCAATTTTGCGACTTATGACTCATTTTCCTGAAACAATTTATTTGGTGAAGTGTAAACAACATAGAAAATTTGATTTTAAGAAAAGCAAGAGTTTAGGATAATTTTTGACTAAATCTGCACTACTAAGATCAGGACCTTGGGCAAGTCTATGTAGAGTGAAGGGGCTAAAACTTGTCTGCAGTTCCTACCATTTCCTAGAAACAACCTCCAGTCATTGAGTACAACATTTGGGACAATGTTACATCCTAGTTCAATGGGTGCCTTCTCTTGGCTGATTTGACTTCAAATTATTGTATAAACTGATGAAGTAAATATCTAGATGGAAAGTCCCTTCAGGAAATAAAAGTATGACGTTTCAATTAGGATTCTAAAGATCTCACAAATGTAGTGTTCCCACAGCCTTATGTTTGCCAAGAAATCCAAATAAAATGGTTATAATTATGTGTGATCATCCAAAATATAGGTTGTAGACACCATAGGTGGGAAAACCAAATGACATCTGATTGAGAGATTACTCATATGAGTAATTCTCCCAAACGGGCAGCATATGAATTCAGGGGGCCATTTTTTTAGAAAAAAATAAATTCGTTGAATCTCTATGATCTTTGATGTACATATAGCAGGGAATATGAGCATAATGCAGGTGAAGTTTGGGAAGGCTGGGGCAATATTTCGATTCCTACACCTATGAATCAGATACCTATATTTTCCCTATTGTTTTGCCTTATTTTGGCCTCATTATGCCCGATTTATTAAATGATTTAGTGTAAAAATGAGATATATTACTCACTAATTCGTCTAGCAATAGTAAATGACAAAATAACAGCTAAGAAAGTGATGATGGCTGCCAACATAGGACCTGGTTGTAACCAAAGCTTGAATACCTTTTTTTTTTTCAAAATATTCGTTTTATTTCTATACAATAACTGTGCTAATATAGAAGGTCTCTATATTTCTATTAATTATGGCGTGACATCCCAATTGATGTTCACTGCAATTCATGAGCATTTGTATTTATTCATATCTATACGTTTTACCAAATTAAGGCAGGCCTAAACCATTATCAGAAAAGGGGAAATTGTATAAAAATATATTTTATTTTAAATATGGGATTTATTTCACATGTCGTAACGCGACATAAAACATTCCCTCATCAATTCATTGAATTTTATTTCAGGGAATAAAAGGGTTTATAAACGACATGGGCAAATAACTTTTATATTTACAGAAATATAAATATATATGCATCTCCCCCCTCCAAAACCAAAATGCAGTATAATATTAGTGATTAGTTTAGGGAGATTTCAATCCTTTAAAGCCAATATATGTCATAACGGCGACACAACTATTCCAAAACAATATTTTCCAATTCTAGATCAGTTTAAATGTATGATTACATGAACATTGTGTTTTTTCATGATAACGAACGTGTGTGCATTTGTAGAATCATTTTTCTTCAGCAGGAGTAAAATATTTTCTAAATTAGGCTGTGTATTATATTCAAATTCCATAATTATTACAAATTTTCTAGCCTGAGAAAGCTCTTTTATCACAATAACGGCGAAGATTTTGGCATTAGAGCTTTGAAAGTGGGGTTCCAACAGTCTCATTTTGGCCAAGGAATTCAAATAAAATGGTTATATTCATGTGGGATCATCCCAAATACAGGTTGTAGATATCCTAGATGGGAAAACCAAATGATGCCCGATTGGGAGAATTACTCATATATGAAAGATGTGAATACAGATTTAATGCGTCTATTTTTTATAATGGAACATTCAGTATACAATATCCATACTTAAGATGATTGTTGTGAGGAATTTCATAGTTTCAAGTCCATACAATGTAGATTGAATTCTCTCTGAAATCATATATAGTTATCTTGTAATATTGAATATTCGAACAGGAATTGTGTGTTGGTCCAATAGAACAATTGACTCAATTCTTGATTTTTGCTGAATACATCCTGTTTTCCTCTACAGTAAATAGGTATATACCTTATTATGTGCCATGTTGACAATATCAAAATACATTCTGTCTGCAATATGATTTTGGTGGTTCGGTATAAGTCTTCAATGGTTTTTTTTCTATGGATACCAGTAGCTATTTGATAAACTACTTTGTGGGTTGATGAAATTATATGAAATAGATAATGTTCAATTGTGCTTGTGCAGACATTGGTTAGAAAATAAATATCAAGTCAGGGAGAGGTATTAAAATGATCTTGAACAGCAAAATATTGAAGCTGCATTGTTATCATGACAAAGCAAATCTTTCAGAACTTAGACATATTATTTACTTCTATGACTGAATTCAATATTCTGTTTACACATACATTTGAAGTGGAATTAGTCAAGCAAAAAAATGGCCGCCAGTAAGTTAAGTCGGATCACAGATATTTGTTTAATCTGCTCGCTCACAATCAGGACCATTAATTAGAATTTCTTAATGCCATTTTGGAGACTGTCTACAAAATAAAGATGCATGGTTACTTATGCCCTTTTACATGTAGTTAAATCATTTCGTCAACTGTGATTTAGAAAGGAAAACTCCCAAGATAATGTTACAATGTTTTCAAATTTCAGTTATTGTCTGATCTATATTTTCATTGTGATTTTCATTATAAGAAATAGAATTGTTATGAAATAATGGCACGGGAACCCTTCAGTGCCTTTCTGTCACTTTTCCTCTCTCTCTCTCCCTTCTTGGCTATCTCTATATCCTCCGTAAGATCATAAACTACCTACCTCTCAACTCTCCCACCCTTGATATATAATCTTCAATGTATTGATAAGGGCATAAAGCAACCAATCTCACTGACTCACTCACTCACTCCTTTAGTGTCCTGTTATATTATATTGATAACAGCTCAATTCCTAATTGAGCTAATTCCATGACATGCCAACCATGAAGAATTATTCTTAATTTCAACAATGTCAATGAAACACCATCATGTCCCATTATGTGGGCGCTTGCCTTGTCATGGATGCCTGCTTGGATAGTGGTGCTTCAATATAGTAAAAAAAATTATTTGCAAGGAATGTTTGCATAGTTTACACATGCAAGTATCACAAAATAAAGAATATATATTGCAAAATGAAATATAATGATTTTAAAATTTGAGGGATATTTGCCTGAGCAATATCAAGCTCCCATTGAGAAAGATATTTATTCAACCAAGGTTTATTTCACATTCTTTTAACATCTGCAGGAAAACGTTGATAATGTATGTTAATCAAACATCTATATTTAAATAATTTTGCTAGCGTTAATACAATGTTTGGAGGGATAATGTTGATTCTACCTAGGTTTATTTCACAGATGTTCAACGTTTATAGAAAGATGTTAATATTTCAGACGTTAACCAAACATCTGGCTTATAACATTTATTTTGCTAACGTTAATAGAACGTTTGGAGGAAAAATGTTAATTTTACAAAATTTATTTCACAGACATTTAACGTTTATAGAAAGACGTTAATATTTCAGACGTTAATCAAACGTCTGGCTTATTATATTCATTTTGCTAACATTAATAAAACGTTTGGAAGAAAAATGTTGATTCTACAAAATTTATTTCACAGACATTTAACGTTTATAGAAAGACGTTAATATTTCTGACGTTAATCAAACATCTGGCTTATTATATTCATTTTCCTAACGTTAAAACAATGTTTGGAGGAAAAATGTTGATTTTTCCAATGTTTATTTCACAGACATTTAATGTCCATGGAAAAACGTTAATAATTCAGATGTTGATTCAACGTAGGTAAAAAGGGGTCCATTTATCCATCGTATTTTTAATGTTTTTTTAACATTTTGAAAAAACGTTGAATTCTCTGATGTTAACTTGAGGTTAGATAAACGTTGGGATAAAAACCGTTTGAAAATCATCGTTGAAACAACGATAATATAACGTTTATTTCCCAACGTTGGGAATATCCACCTTAAACAAACGTTAGCCAACGTTCATATAACGTTACTTGTTACCTGGGTAAGAACTTTTAAAAGTTTTTCACAGATGTTAAAACTGCATTCTCAGCTATTACGACCAAAGAAATATTACCAAATTTGCTCAGATTATGAAATATAATAGTGAATCCATCAATATTCTGCTGCTGTTATATATTTATAAATTACACAAATTTGAAGGTAAAACTGTCAGCGGTGAGCGATAATAAACAAAGTCATCATAGGAAAGGATTCTAGCAGGTCCTTTAAATACAAACAAGGACGCTTTAGAACCCCTGTAACAAAAACAACCAAACAGAATCCTCCAAAATGTCAGTCAAATGTCGTTTAGATGGTTTAGAAAAGAACGGAACAAAAAGTAGAAAATCTTTAGTTTCTGTCCGATGTTTATTGAGAGTGCAGCTTTAACTGAGAGTGCAGCTTTAATATTTTGTAATGCTTATTAATTTTATGCATTTCGATATCATACTAAATTCCACCCTATGTTCTACCACACAGGCAAACACAGGAGACTGGAGGAAGAAGCGTGAGGACTTCATCAAGGCCCTGCGCTATGCTAAGCAGGTGACACAGGTTGAGAAGGCGGGGGGCAATGTGGCTGCCCTCCCCCCTCCCCCGACCACTGAGAACGCCCACTACAAACAGTGCCCGTACTGTGAGCGCAGGTTCGCTCCTGATACAGCTGAAAGGCACATACCCAGGTGTAAGGACATCAAGGCTAGACCTCTCCCTCCCAAGGGCCGTAGGGGAAGATAAACCTTTAAGATAAAGTCGAGGGGGTTTAGAGGTGTAGGATTTGTCTGTTTTTAACTGTGAGATGTGATGGTAGTGAATTCTGTACAATAGAGATATCTCTCTTATATTTTGTACAAACAATAGAAACCCAAATAAGCCAGTGTTTCACCAACCGATTTTGATACGATTTAATCCGACAGATTTAAATCTGATTTTAGAAATTGTGCCCCAATCCGATGACATACCTTTAAAGCTGGTCCCATTCATTATTAGAGGTTCAGCTCAAAATCAGCTGACCATCTGATAATATCAATATTTTGTTTATGTTATCGGATTCCAGTCCGATCGATCCGATATGTCTATCTGATTACAAATCTGGTTTGGTAGACACACGGTTAATAAAATAGCAATCCATCTGCACAATTGGTATTTGTTATACCCATTCTTACCTAAAGGATATGGTTGAAATAAAATATTGCACAATTGGGATTCTATAACATTTTATAACAATTTTTGGTCTCATTTTTACAACCCAAAATGTGGTAAAAATATGTGAAAAACTGAGAGGTTTGATTAATAATTTTGTTTTAGTGGTCTTACAAAAGGTTTTGAAATAATAAATTTAAAATGAAGCCCGGTGTTTTAGATACGCATATTGTCCGACCATGTTATATTTGTTACTTATAACTTATTCAGAATAATCATGCAAATAAATAAAATGGTAATTTAAAAGCATAACAGCATTAATATTTTAATAGGTTGGTTTTATCTGTAGACAGACTCTTTGTCAATGTTTTAAAAGATATTTTATTGTTGAAACTGTCAATGATGTTACAATGGTTGTTAAACTCTATATATACTCAGTTGATGCCTGTTACAAAGCTATCTTGGAATGTTATTGATTATTTCAGAATGTGATAATTCTCGTGGGTTGGGCCAACAAAATATATACAATCTGGTATTGATTATGCCAAAATTCCCTTGGTTGGTGGTGACTTTCATCTAGACTGGGAGAGAATAAAGCAAAAGGGGAAATATGTATTTATTTCAAATAAATAATTTAATTTATTCCGTCGATCTAGACATGCCCTCTGTCAAACAATACCTTTATTTCATTACTTCTTTCATATAAAGTTTCCCATGGTTTTAATACTTTGGTTAAAGTTAGCTGAAAATGCATAGACTATATATATCAGCTGTACATAATTTGGTGATATGACCAAACAAGTGATGTAACAGGTATATTGTTATAAAGAAACTGAGGTTGCTATGTGTGGATATTTTCGTATCACTTGAGATCTTGTCTGTGATAAGTGAATTAAATGAGATCTCCCTTTATAAGAAGGGAATAAGAGTTGTGATTTTGGCAATCAAATTTTTCATTCTCTTTATTTTATAGACTTAACTCAGTGTCGATTCATGTGACACAATAAAGGGGGAGTGAGATTATTAGGACACTTTAATTTTACTTTGTTCAGAACACTTTCGATAGGCGTGTGCCAAAATATACTTCCCAATTTCGATGAAGACATGATGCGTTATGACTTCTAAGAGCGAATATGACCATGTGTTCAAAAATATCCAGTACAAAAGAGTGAATTGTGGAATAATACATTTGTTTCTAGAAATGGTGCATTTTCGTCTAATGGATTCGCTGTTCTTAGAAGGTTCTTCAGTAATCCTGTGTATACTTTTATTTCTGGAGTTTTTTCCGGGTTAATATCTTTGTGTTGGACCTTTTGAATTATAAATAAATAAATACAATTTTAAGGTCCAATATCCACTAAACCGATCATCTCGATGCTTGAAACAGAGGGCAGTCAGGCCAGTGGAGATGCATGCAAGATGAATGAAGGCTGGTGACTGTCGGCCGACGATGAGTCCAATCGTCAGGCTGTTTTTCCATCTATTAATCGACTACCAATCGTCAGATAATTGGCTCAGTGTATTTGGGACTTAATTCATGACATGATCGTAGCATATCATAAACGGTGGACATTTCTTTCCTAAAACATTTAAACCTAATTTAAGACTTTTTGTGATGGAATCTTCGAAATCATTTCAATAAATAAATTACCTTGACTTTTATTTTAATAACTGTCCTTCTCTGAATTTGCAATGCTGAGAGGGGACATGTATAGATACAATAATGTATTTAACTCTTAAGAGGGTCATATTATAGTGTTAGAAAAACTGTCCTATTGGTCGCTTCCTTCTTTTAATGAACAAACTGTCTAATTTTATTCTAGTTTGTTGACAAAACAAAACTGTATCTTATGAGATTTAATGTGTTTTTATCCATCCAGTATTGACCGTGACAATGAACGCATCGTAAAGGTAGCTTAAGTAGCAGCCACATGTTTGCGATTTGGGTACTAGTGTCAAATCGTTGCACATAGTGGCTTCTGTCACTAGCGATAACGATTTCAGTGGCGTTTTCCCAGGCGAATTGAGCTCTTGTCCAACTGTCCCCCAGACGGTAGCGATGTATCACTAACAAACAACAAAATCGCCCCGAATTAACACTGGTGAAATCGCTATTGTGTGGATGCACCCTTTCTTCACAGTTATTTATAAGATTGTCGATAACTTTTAACTGGAAAATCTGCGAGCTACTTGTGATTAACAATGGCATGCTCTAATTATGTCTAAATGGTTTATTAGTAAGCTAAGTGAAAAATGCTTTGGTTATTGGTGAAACTATACAGCATTCTTGCTTGAACTCTACCATTGTTATTACTCAAAAATAAAATTGTTCAATGAAAATGTTCGACTTGTCTATTTCTTAGAACTCCCTAATTCTTATATCAGTCAGATTTTCAGAAAATGTACAATTGGCAGCTGTAAACATTTAGTAAATTCTGCAAAATTAGGCTGCAATTTGGTCAATACTAGGTAAATTCGAGTATATTTGGCATTGCATTGATTCTAGCAATCTGTTTGGTTAGGTTGAACTGTGTTTTGAACTTTATTTTCGTCTGAAATTTGGGTTATTTGAGAGGATTGGTGAAGGTGAATTGTACATTTTCTGAAAATCTGACCCATATATGCGAGGTAAAGCATGGGAGGTCTGAATGTATTTCTAAATGATATAATATCTAGGCCCAACAGAAAAATAGATTCCATTTCATGAAACAATAGACTAATAGTATTACGTTTTGCATCGGCAACAAAAAGCGAAGAAAGAATGGATGTGGTTGAAGCACTCCTTTAATTATCTAAACACATGCTCTGATACACCTTGATTGCTAATCCTTGCAAGCATATGGGTCAATTAAGGCGTCAGAAAATTCGCCTTTGACAATTCTCTCAAACAACCAACACTTAAGACGAAAGCTAGGTTCAAAATACAATTCAACAAACATAACAGACATTTTGAATCAACCCATATACTGAGATATACCTAGTATTTATAATTTTTCAGTCCTAATAAGCAGAATATACTGAATGTGTAGAGCTGCAGATTGTACATTTAGTGAAATCATATGACCCATATTCACTTACAATATGTTAATGTGACAGATGTTGAACAGCTTACACCTTTATTGTTACCCAGAGTACATTGCAACATACTACTCCACATCCGCCCTATTTACTCATCATATTAGCGTTCCATTGCGTCAGCTGATCCAGCTTCTGTGGAAGGACCTAAGCACACCTGTATGGGGTCGGTCATTGAAACTAGTTTACTGGGCGTCAATAACTACAATGTATCCAAGAACAGGGACAGGAAAGGGTTTCATGTGGTTTGGTTTGGTTTATTGGAATTAAGGATTTTGGCACATTGGCCCTTTATCTAGGATCCAAAATGAATCTCCTCCCCCTTACGGATTTTCTCTCTCTTCTTTCTCTGCCACCATTATTACTCTCTCTCCTCTCTCGTATAGACATATTTTTCCTCTCTCTCCCTCCCTTCCTCTCTCCCCTCTTTGTCTTCCACCCGTCTTCCACCTATCTCCCCTCTACTCTAATTATATAGGCCTATTTCCCCTCCTCCCCCATCTCTCTTTGTGTCTCCCCATCTCTCTATAATCAGCTAATTTCGATCAACTAAAATATATATCTAAATTGTCTATATATGTTATTCTTTTCTTACATATGTACCTGGGAGTCTTGTGTATAAAGGTTAAGGGATTCTCCCCTTCACCTTTTCACATGTCCTCAAGCTGTACAATTATTCTATTTCTGCCAAAACTCCAGTGAGTTTCTCTGTGCTCTCCTGCAGCACTTTGATAGTGGGAAAAAACGAGAAAGTATGAAAATGGTGATTATCATTAGTAACAAAATATATCAGGAAGCTTATATAATTATATTCGTTTCTCACCAAGGTTACTTGTGTGCCCGATTCAAATGCAATATTTATAAGTATTTCTTTTACATGGGCCAGGGCGTCAGAAAATGTACAACCATCACTCACTCACTCTTCACCTGCACCTATCCTCTCAAATAACCAAATTCAAGACGAATATTAGATTTAAAAGTTCAAAATAAACGAAAATATCGTATGAATCAAGGCAATCCGAAATATACCCAGATATACCTGTAGTATATCGATCATTTGTTGGTCTAATTTAGCAGACTTTTCTAAATGTGTAGGCCTATATAATAGTAGAGTACTAGAAACTGATCAAATTGGATATAGACGTTCATAAGGAGTATGAAAGCATTTTTGTTTATTTTAGTTTTTTAATTGCAATGGGCAGTTAAATGTGTTTAAGTATAATGTACCATTGTGATTCTACATTTGTGAATAAAATCGTCGTCGTGACCACCACTTTCGCACTTCGTCTGAGTGGTAACGCAGTGGTAGTGGTGGCAGTGGTGCTGGTGCTGGTCATGCTACGTCACGGTTGGTTGGCCAGCTGAGTGGGAGCTTAGTGTTAGGCTGGCTTTCCATTGACGCAGTTTCTTACCGCACGGCAACCCACGCGGCAGGGAGCAAATAAACGCTCACATGCATTTCTATATGGTCCCTTTCCATAGGGGTGGCTACCCGCGCAGTTCGTGGCCGCGCAGCAAGAGAATCTAGCACTGCTCGATTTTTCTCATGCCGCTTGGCGTAAAATTATTTAAATAATGACGTCATTGAGGGCGTTTTCCAAGTGACAAACATTAGAAGCATACAGGATAATTACCTGATTGTTATGACAAGCCTTTCCTTGGTACAGATTGGACAGATTGGACAAAAAAATAATTTCTCCCCAACTGGAATTGTACATGTGTCTAAGGCTCAGTAATCGATCTAAAAAACACAACATACTTTGATACGGTACAATAACACTTATTTGTCTAGCTCTGAAAAGGGACTTGGATTTGAAAATTATTATTTATCTGCAATATGGATCAAAATTAAGTCTTCTGTGAGTAAAATCCATATAATATATAATGTATATATGGGTGTTACTTACGTGTGGGTTTTGTCTATTGAGTCTTATATTTAAAGCTCCAAATTAGGGCATTTAGAAATATATAGGTGTTTAGACATTATTATATGGTAACTGAACTCCTTTTAGTAACAGTATACCATCTTTAAAAATGTGCATTTGTAATTAGATTTTCCGATGCAAATGAAGCCTAGATTTTTAGACCAAACAAATTCAACAACCTTGGACCTTTTGTAGGCCGACAGCAAAATTCCTCACCTATTTAAAAGGCTATGGAATGAACGTTTTTAAAGGGCCTTGGACTTTTTTTAAAATTTGGGGACGAAATTTTGTTGAGCCTTGAGCTTGGACCTTTTCAGGCTGCCACCAAAAGTGTGTGTGTGGGGGGGGGGGGGGGCATGTCCCCCCGTCCCCCCGGTAGCGACGCCCCTGTGGGATGCTCCCAAAATCGGTGCTTCCGTTTTTATACTTGTTGAAGTTGTCGTCTTTTGAGGAGCAGGCCACACATAGCCATGTTCAATTGCTTCTTTTTTAAGAGCAACAATCTTTCTGTGTCTGACATGCTGCTTCAGTTACTACCACCAACAAGGGTACATTAATGTACCCTCGTTGCTACCACCAAGCTAATGGGCGTGGGAAAACAGCCTCAGCTTTGCCACGGGAAAACCGCCTCAATGGTAATAATTGACACGTTCATGGAAATGACTTTACCGCGCGGCAAGCCGCCTAGCGGATTGCCGCGCGGTAAAAATCCTTGTCAATGGAAAGCCAGCCTAAAGTGGTGGTAGTGGTGGTAGTGGTGGTAGTGGTGGCAGTGGTCGTCAGCAGTGGTGACAGTGGGTGTATGTACTAATGTAGGTATGAATGTACATGTACATGCAAACATAGTTACACCTTACAACTACAATCTGAGCAGCTATTATTATTGTGGTGACCCAGTATGTAGTATGGTTACAATCATTTAAACATGAGATGTTTGCATGTGTTTTAACAAATGTATAATTTGAATAATTTTTTATTTAGAATGGTTCTTCTATGTATGTATGTATGTATGTATGTATGTATGTATGTATGTATGTATGTATGAGTATGTATGAGTATGAGTATGTATGAGTATGAGTATGTATGAGTATGTATGAGTATGTATGAGTATGAGTATGAGTATGTATGAGTATGTATGAGTATACGTATGAGTATGTATGAGTATGAATGAGTATGAGTATGTATGAGTATCAGTACGTATGTATCAGTACGTATGTATCAGTACATATGTATCGGTACGTATGTATCAATATGTATGCAGTGCTGCATTCTAAGAGTGCTGCGCAGAACAGTGTTGCACTCTAGAGTGCTGCGCAGCACAGTGCTGCACTCTAATGTGCTGCGCAGCACAGTGCTGCACTCTAATGTGCTGCGCAGCACAGTGCTGCACTCTAATGTGCTGCGCAGCACAGTGCTCCCTCCAGGACATCAAAGATACATCATTCATGGCACTTATGAATATATGATGTAACAAATTCGCCAATACTTTTGTATGTCAAAAGTTCTATGATTAGAAGCATATCCTTGTTTCAGGATCTGTGAGTTTTGTGTTTTCATATATAGTCCCATGACTTATAATTATACATGTATGTATGTATGTATGTATGTGTACACGTACTTATTTATGTATACATGTAGCCCATTGCAATTCTATATGACGTTAGTCATAGCCGTGCATCTTGTTAACCTTAATTATATCCTTTGCATTACTAATGACATCCATTAATTGTGTTGCTTATTTAACATACAACGCTCCTTTTGATGAAAGCTCTTCCTAACTATATCATATAGAATCATGTATCGTCGTCTGGACCGCCTGTGCATCTTTGGTGTTAATCTGAGAACATATCCTCCGAATTACATTTATTTTGTTGGCCTGGCCTTAATTGGCATGATGGGGTGGAAACAAAGGGGGTGCTTTGTTGGCCTAGAATAGAGAGGTGAGGGTAGGCGCCACGTGCACCCGTAACACCTGTTGTCATGGACACATGTGGCGCTCTCTCTCTATCGTAAGCACACATCATACATCAGAGGGCTGATATGCATGTATGTATGTGTCCTTATGTTGTCTCCGGTGTTGCCTATTGGTAATTTACTCAGAGCAAAACTCTTGGTCTTTGTTCTACCATGGTTGCCGCGGTCAGTAAAAAGTCAGTAATTTTCGGACTGAGCCCTGAAGAAACGTAAAAGTTGCCAAAGAGCTATATGTGTATTCAAATTAAATAATTTCTATTGTTTTTATATACATTTTCCATACTGAAAATCTTTGCCAAACACATTTTGAATTTGAATAACCTTCGGCTTCAATAATTGAATGAAATCACACCATTTTAATGACATGTTTATGGTGACTACGAAAATAAATTTAGATGGCCCTTATAATCAGTAAAAATACACCCCCAAACACTTATTTTTCTCAAAGATTTCCCGGAGAAGCATGCCCCTGGACCCCCTATATATGGTGGTTTGTACTTCCTAGGATGTCAAATATGTCTTGCGAGAATCCTGGTCGGAGGTCTATCATTTCATTTTCTTGGTATTCTTTGTAATCATCTCTAGAAACTTTAATCTTTAAAAAGGTAAGTAGAATTTGGGCTAATTAGTCAGCAAAAGTCAGTAATTTTGTTGTTGGCCGGGCCGCGGGAACCATGTCTATACTTCAGTGTTTCTAGCTTCATCGCTTCAATCTGTATTTGCTATAGGTCTATCAGTCTGTCCCTCTCTGGCTGTCTCTCACTGTCTGTCTCTGCCTCTGCCTCCCTCTTTCTGTCCCTTCTACCCTCTGCCTCTTCTCTCTTTCTCACTCACTCTCATTCCTTTAGTCCCATATATCTTTCTACATCTTCTCCCTCTCCCTCTTCTCTCTCCCTGTTTTGTCTAGCCCCCCTCTTTCACTTTCTTTCATCATACTGTCCTTTCCTCCCTTTTTTTTCCTCCTTCTTCTTCTTCTTCTTCTTCTTCTTCTGCATCAGGAACAGCTGAGAAAATAACGTCTGTAAAACTGTTATTGCTATCTACTGTATGCCTATAGGATGCATGCTGGAAGAACTGTTGATCTGTACCATTGAACTATATATTGATTAATATTGGTATAGATTCCTTTGATAAAACAATAAATTATCAATAAACTAATATATTGATTCTTGAATTCTTTTTCGCACCGTATACGGTGCGAAAAAGAATTCAAGAATCAAGAATCAATCAATGAAGACAAGTGCAAACATCTCATTCCGAAATTTAAGAACGCAGTAAAGAGTCCTTTTCCTTTTTGTAATTCAATAAAAAGTGGGTCTTACGATTCAACCCTCGTCTTCTGGTGTTTCTAGTTGATTTGTAATTGTTATTTTTCTATATACAATGGTTCCCATGGGAACTAGAGCGCACATATTTTAACCTGAGAGAGAATAGCCTATTCTAAAAGTAAAATCAAATCCCCCATTCTCCATTAAAGGGCCTTGTCCACTAAGCCGATTCTCACGGAATATAGTTAAAGACTCCTCTGCGGCGAAAAATCGCATGAGAATCGATTTAGTGAACTAGGGCCTTTACTGCGATTTTTTTTAAAAATTATATTTCTATTATATGTATACTCCGGCTAATATAAACGGACCTTGTGAAAACCTGCTAATAGGATCGGATCCAGCAAAATTGGTTTTACGCTTATGTCTTGATTGTTTTTTCTTACATTCTGAAAAAAAACCTTACAGAAAAACCGATAAGAAATATCTAGCATAATATTATGTGATGTGTTACCGAAAAATAAGTCATGAGTCGTAAAATCTTTATTTTTTAAATTGTTTTACTCACAAGGTTTGTCAGAATGTTTTCATTTTGTTGGCTCTATTAGTTTCACCATATTTCAAGCCTGCACAGTGAATATCTATTATCCTTCAACCAACTTGTTAGTTATCCTGCATATATATCTATGCATTTCTGAGGTCACCCCAAGGAGTATATTTAACTATTTTACTAGTGATTGACCATTCAGAAATATCGCTAACATGTTTTTTCAAATAAAATATTGTAGTTGCACTTATTAGATTTCCTAACTGTTAAGATAGTCTGATTCCACTTGATCTTTTACGAATTAAGAGTAATCTTCTGTGCACATGACACATCACATATGGGTGCAATGAACTGTCCCTTCAGTCCCAATCGTTCAAATTCTATCATTTCTTCTCGAAATATTTAAAACCGGAACATATGGTAAGGTGGACGTATTGGTGGAACCACCCTTTGAAACAGACATGGTGATATATATAGGTCACATATAATGCCAGCGTAAGTATCGAAAATTAAAATAAACAAAAATACTTCCGAAAGCTCCTTGTCAAACATTTACTTTGGATCAACACCTTGTTTACTTATCGGTTATTTATTTATTTATTTATTTATTTATTTATTTATTTATTTATCATATCTATAATTTTGACCCTCGCGATCCCTCTGGTTGGGGGAAATGATATTTGGTGCGCGAGTTTTCTTTTTACCGCCCCCCCCCCCCCACACTGTCCAACCCCTCCTCCCCACCCTTCCCTATACCTCTCAGCACCCCCACTTGTGATTTTATAGTTCAATGTACTTAACGCATGACTTATCCTTGCTCTTTTTACTTTTGAGTTGAAGACATGACTCAGCCAAATGTGCAATATATGTTTTACCTTGACGGTTTAAAAATATCAATATTAATAAAGTATAAAACAAAGTAATATTCACCCTGACCCTTCTAATAAAACCCCTCGCCTGCTGTACCACTTCCATCTCAAACCCCACCGGACCTCTAACACCCCGCCCCCTCCCACACACCTCCCCCTCGCAACAACCTGTTACATGTGTGGCTTTGTACACACATCTATAGACAGGATGACATTGCAGCATAGGGTTTGACGTGGCTGTTGACCAATAGTACTGATGAAACTATACCACCCCTCTAGCTACTTCATATAAAACACCGGACATATACCAAGCCATCTCATTCATTAACACACTTCTGAACATACACACACCCCACCATCAGGAACACTTTCTACACCAGCATGTTCTGCTAAGAAGGAATTTAAAACTTTATTATCCATACACTAGGAGAAACAGAGGATTTATTTAACTCTAATATTGGATTTGACACATCATATAGAAAATGAAGCGATATGATAGTCAACATTTCTTCTCCTTATTCGTCTGTACTGTGATACTGTGCATTGCTTTCTGGTAAGTATACTTCATTACTAAGTTTTGTATTATCGGTGAGGGCCTCCAAAAATATACAATCGCAGATCTACACATTTAGTAAATTATGCTAAATCAGGTTGGAAAAATGATAAACACTAGGTATATAGGTGAGCATATTTGATATTGCGACGATTTAAGAAATCCGATCATCTATGCTGCATAAACTATATTTTGAACCTAATTTTTGTCTTAGATTAGGGTTATTTGAGAAGGGGATTGGTAAAGTTGAATTGCTCATTTTCTGGAGCTCTGTCTGGCCCATTAGATTATTATTTTTTGCAGGGAGAACTTTTAGCAAACAAAGGCAACTGCGAAATATTATTTGTTTCACCTACATTTATATTTTCCATTGGGCAACATATCTTAATGGTATTTTTAGGTTTTGAAAATAATCCAATGAATCAAAAGTATTAAATTTGACATGACTTAAATTTAAGCAAGTGGTTTAAGGAAAGGACTAAAAAGTAGAGTAAAAAGTGTCGTTGTCTTAATTTTTGTAGCAAAATTAAATCTCTGGGTTGGCTTGACAGATACAAGTTCAATTATCATGATATAAGCCTCAATAAACTGGAGACAGATATCCTTTTGCCTCAGCAGCTGGACTTGATACTCTTCTCTCTCTACAAACCTAATGGAGCTCTGGTCAAATGACCACCTCTAATTTACAGTATCATATATTTGTGTGTGCATGTGTGTGCATAAAACTAATTAGTTTACTCAGTAAAATTCCAACTGTTAGGCCTACCCACTATATATAATAATAAGTGACACTCTGTATTTCCTAGAATATAAGCCGTGGGTTTGAATAGGGCAAGAGGGGGAAAGATGACAGCTTTAGTTGAATAGAAGCCAGGGGTTTGAATAGAAGTAACATGTGCCGGTGATAGGACCAATATTAATATTCTCTTTCCTTAACAACTTTTCTTTGCTAATTTGCTACACATGTAGATATTGCGAATTCTCATTCATATAGCCAACAGTATAGGAATTTCCTAGCTAAGCAAGCAAGATTTTTGCAATTTTTGGCAAGGATTTGTTATGTAACACGACCCCCCCCCCCCCCCCCCACCACCACCCGGTCTGCCCTGCAAGGCTGACTATACTGAAAAATCTTAAGTTTAAAGCTGCATTCCCCGCTAAAGCGTCCCAAAAATATCTTTCTCGTTTCCTTTACCCCGAGTAGGCCTACTGTAGAAACGAATATTCAGATACACAAAAATGAAGAAAAATTTATATTTCCTCGAATTTCATGGCTTTTTCTAGAATAGTTTTCGCTTTTTTCATGTTTTTTTGCTGATCTACAATGGCCATCTGGATTAAATGGGATTAATAGGGAAAATGGTTGGCTTCTTCATATACCTATCTAGCCAGTGTTCTCCTTACATTTTCGATTCCAAAAGGATTCCCAAACATAGTCACAGGACATCATTTTCGGCCAATACACAAATATTATTAGGCCTATATATATATGTAAATGAGGGAGTGTCTCCTAGACATAGGCCTACATATAACAAAAAGCACAGGAAATATTTGATGATTATAGGCCTAAACTAAACCACTCCCACATTTAAAAAAAAAATCATATTGGCCACAATTTTAAACAAATTTCTTACAAACGATGCAAAACCTTACATATGATAGGCCTATAGATCTATAGACCTAAGATTCCCCTTTCCAAAACTGTTTTTCCAGTGAAAATACATTGATTATAAGCTGAGGAATAAGCAATAACGTCCACGCGGCAGCACTATCAGACTGCATCCATGAGCCAGTAGTAGTATAGTGAATCTGGACTGTGAGTAGTACATGGAAATGGGCAGATGAGTCAGGTCTCTCCAGACGGCTAGGCCGCGCAGTCTGGGGAGCTAGCTCAGATGGTAGAGCGCTCGCTTAGCATGCGAGAGGTACCGGGATCGATACCCGGGTTCTCCAACTGCTGCTTTTTCAACTCTGGTTTCCGGACTGGAGCCATGGCAACTGTGAACGAAGGCTTGTACGGGCATGACATTGTGTACATATACAAGGCGAGGTGAATCATATTCTATCAATAGACCTATTCAAACTGTAATAGACTATTATATTCCCAATAGTCTAAAAGGCTGCTTTACAAGACTTAATTCCATATTGTAGCACTCTAGTGTATAGGTAGGTTACCAATCTCATAAGGCCTAATCATACAATTTTCCAATCTAGATCTAGTTAGGCTAGGCAGAGTTTTGTTTGTTTATTATTTGATTTAAGGCCTAGGGTATATCATATTCAAACAGTTAGGCCCACATCAAATACGCATTATCTACCGGCATGGATGTTTTCAAGCGTTGCTATAGCGTCTAACGTTAGCTCGGCGTTAGCTATAGGCCTACTATAATAATAAACTGGGCCAGGGTCCTGTCAGAAAATGTAAAATTCGCTTACCCTGTAGGCCTAAGGCTTCTATGACCTACATATACAAGGCGAGGTGCTCTTCCTTCTTGCAGGAGATGGATAGGCCTAGTTATAGATTTTGTATAGATAGCCTACCGGTAGGTTAATTACGCTATAATATGTCTCACTGCGCATGTCACATACGCCTACACATGCTGGGATAGATTCACCTCAGGTCTGACATAGGCCTAGGCCCTACATATATTTAGCTTTTACAGTGACATACAACTCCCATAATTGCATGCGAATGAAGATTCAAGATGGCGGACATGCAAATCCCCTATTGACTGATCTAGCCTAGCCTAGGCCTACACATTCGATGAATTCTGCTAAATAAGGGTATAGATAGGCTGGAAAATGATAATATCACAGGAAGGCTGTAGGCCTAGGCCTATATCAGAAGGCTCATGATCTGTTGGCCCATTTTAGGCCTAAACCTCTGTTTTTTTCAATTGTGGGTAGGCCTAAGCCCCCTAGCTTATTTGAGAGGATTGGTGAATAGGCTTATAGGCTAATATGAAAGCGAATGGTTAGGTAGGCTACATTTTCTGATGCATCGACTCACATCATACATCATCCGTTGTACTTACACAATTTTCCCCTTCTCTTATTGCAGTTCGAGCGATGAGGCAGGCGGGGACGAGGAAATGTGTGACCTCAACACGTGGTACATTGAAACAGATGCAGAAGGCGTTTTTGCAGACGCTGATCCTGACGTCACAGCTCTGGAAGCCCAAATCATTGCCACACTTGAATCAGAGGGGGAGGACTATGTTGTCCCTTGTTCTGTTCTAAGTGGCTATGACGAAATGATATATGGTCCACCTGAGGAGGAAGAAGGAGAAGAGGAAGGAGAGGAAGGTGAAGAAGAGGAATTAGAGGAGGAAGAAGGATTTGAGGAGGAAGGAGAAGAAGAGGAGGTTCAGGAGCAAGTAGAGGAGGAGAAGTCTAAACCAGTGGAAAAAGCTGATAAGGAGGCAAAATCGGACGAAAAAGTAGAGAAAAAATTGGAAAAAGACTCTAAAATTGAAGATCCAATTAGTGAAGAATCCGAAAAAGACTCTAAAGTTGAAGAACCAAGTGAGAAATCCGTAGAAGACTCTAAAGTTGAAGAGCCAAATAAAAAATGTGAAAAAGGCTCAAAGGTGGATGAAAAGCCAAGTGCGAAATATGAAAAAGAGCCAAAACAGGAAGAAATGAGAAAGAAGGAACAAGAAAAGAGGTCAGAAAAACCTGAAGAACCAAGTACAGTCACTGAAACAAAACCAGAAACAGTTGGAAGTGAAAAACCCAAAGATGTCAAAGCCAAAGAAGACAGTGACTTAAAACCAGAGCAAAATGTTAAAGTGAGTACAGCAGAATCTACACAAAATATAGTTGCAGAAATTAAGGCAAGCAAAGCTAAGGAGCACAGAAAATGTACACTTTCTTCACAGAGGTATGAGGGGGTATTAAATGGCTGCCATTGTTCTAAAGATAGCTGCAGCTGGTCTGAAATTTTCCTCACAAGACAGAGTGAGAAAGCAGCTAAAGTAGAAGACGTCCTTCACACTCCTGATGTGAGCAGAAATTTGAAATATTTAGATGTGAAAGTGTATTTGAAGGGGTCTTTTATCATTTGTGCTAGTTTATTTTTATTTCATCTTGATTGGTTTCTTAAGAAAGTAGTAAGTGACATTTTTGGTTTGATGTTAAGGTAATAGATCCCAGGTGACTGGAGCCCCAAGACCTCTGAGGGTGTAACGAGTGAGGTTTCTATTTTGTTTAGTCAACTTATGAAGTAAGCTACCAAGGCCACCACACAGCCCCCTTCCGACAATGGATGAAACTCATACGGTTTCATCCCAATGACAGATAAACTGCTGCCTTCCAGTGGCTAGTCACAACACCAAATGTAGTGAACCTGCTGAAAAAACAGCATTGCCTAGACAGCGAGTCAAAACCCTGGACCTTTAAATTTATGTTTTAATGCTCTTCCTACTGAGCTATCCAGGCTGTTGTATTCCAGAGCCTACCACCCATGGTCCAGTACCATCCCTTTAACCATAGCTCTACCAGGGAGGTTACATTAGGTCTAAGTTTTTCTATTATTTGGTTTATGTTATCTTAAAATTTGTTATCACCATCCTTTCCCTATCCAGATAAGATAGTTTGTCCAAACAGAGTTGTATTCCTTTCTGTTCACCCTAGAAGTGTTTTCATCCCAATTGGGATATGATGGTGGATAAGTACCTGTGCAGGTTTTGAAAAAAAAGATGACCAGTATTAAAATGACCATCCTGTTAATGTCAGATATAACAGAAGTAAATAACAATAGAAATAACTAATGATAATAGTAATAGATAATAATAACATCATTCCTCTAACAGATACTGAAGATGACCAGTAGCTAGACCATGAGTAATGTCAGTAACAAATAAAAAGGAGGTAGCAAATTGAAATAATAAATGATGATGATGATAATAATTCTTTCCTCTAACAGACCCCAGAGACGGCCAGCAGTCAGACTACCCTGTTCATGGCAGATGCACAGACCATGCTGGACCTCAGTGAGAGCAAGCGCCACCTGGATAGTCTGAACCATGCCTACACGAGCAAACTTCAGAATATGGAGATGCAGATCCTCAAACTGGAGAACAAGATGCTCACCAGTAAATCTGATAGGACACAAGAGGGAGCCTCTATTACAAACCTAGAGGTAAGATAATAGGAGATTTCACATATTCCCCAGTCAGTGAGTGTAGGAAGAATGCCTATCCCTTTACACATGTACATTTCATTAGACCCATTCATGTCCATTGGCGGGCAAAATACTACCCATAGGCAGGATGGAGGGTGCCTATGTGTGTCGACCCCTCACTGCACCCGGTCACTGCCAACACCACTTCCACTGTCTGTGTGACCCTGTGCAAAGCTCACACTAACTTCAAAACTTCTGTTCAGTTTCATGGCATATTCTAAAATTTAGAGTATGAATCCACTTGGAATTTGGTATAAGTATGGCCAGTTATTTTCTGAAAGGAAAAACATTATGAATAAGGGAATAAGGGAACTATTATATTATAATATACATGTATATTTGTGTATATTACAATTGCATAAATGAATAATGCTAAATATGAGATATATTGACCTATTCCAGAACATGGTGCTAAGATTAGAGAACGAGCTGCTCAGGATCAATTCAAGCTTCATAATTCTGGTGGCAGAGAACGCCCAGCTGCGGGAGCAAGTGATGAGCGAGCCCAGAGGCCAATACCCAGCCCTACCAGACAAGAATGCAACTGTCATGAGTAACCTGGTAACAGACCACCAGAGCAGAATCAGCGAACTCAGCAATGTCATCACCAAACAAAGTGATGTCATCAAAGCCCTGGACGAGAAGTCAAAGCTACTGGAGGAACAGAACACTCAGCTTAAGGATAATCTGGTAACCCAGTCAGATATGATAGAGAACATTATGAAGCATATAGGAGAGATCAGAGACATGCAGGTGAAGCAAACTCTACAGTTGAATGATGAAAAGGAGAAGATTAGGGACATGTTGTCGTCAGTGAGGTTGAGCCAGGAGGTTAAAGAGATGAAGATAGGGGATGACCTTACTCCTCCTGAAACAATGGGCGCTCCTAGTGAGGTTGTTAAGAATATGGAGGAATTGGCGGATATCTCTTTGAAATTACCAGGAGGGAAAGTAGAGAAGGAGTCAGTTGCAGAGGAGACGGTCAAAGACCAGGAGATACCTCCTGAGAATCCCAAATTGCCTTCAACTGCGGAGAAAGAGGCTGAGGAAACTGCCGAAATTCAACTTAAAACTGAAGAAAAGAAAGAAGAAAAGGCAGAAGCAAAGAAGGAAGTGGAATCAAAGAAAGATGTAAAGGCAACAGGGGCTAAAGGTGATTCCAAAGCAGAAGTTGTGGAGAAAGAGTCTAAAACACAAGAAAAACCAGCAGTAAAAACTGATATAAAGGCAACTCCAACGCTGAAAAAGAAAACAAAACCTACGGGAAAAGGAAAGAAGGGAACAGTGAAGAAGGGCAAGAAGAAGGGCACAAAAGGAAAAGGAAAAGGAAAAGTGGTTAAAAAGAAGACAACAGGCAAGAAGAAAACCGGGAAGAAAGTTATAAAAAAAGAAAAGCCAGTTCCAGTTCCACCAGCAATGTTCATCGATAAAGAGTATAAAGGAATGAAAGGTAATTATATTGGGCTTACTATATTTTAAAATCTTATATAGTCTAATGTCTACTGTGACAGTAAACTACTACCTAGCTATTTATGCTCAAGTTTAATATACTGGATCTTGTTACAATTTCGTAGCTGGTTTTCCACTAGCAGTAATTGCAACCGGGATAGCACATACCAGCATCTATATGTTTTGTTTACTGGATTTTTCTTTTAAGCTCTCATATATAGCTGGTTTTCTACTACATGGGTTGTATACTAGCACATGTTTTCTTGGAATTTACCAGGTTGTTTCTTGCTTTTCTCAGATTTCCCTTTTGCTACTTAGGGAATTAATAATAATCAGAATTAATAAAAGGTATGGTCCCAAGAGAATGAGTATGAGGACGAAATGAACAGGATGAGTTGTAGTTTAAAGTGATGAATTAAGTTATATGTGGCTGGTATATTATCCAGGCGAACAATGTGTGATCTCCAGATGTGCACTGATGCAGCGTTAAGTTTACAACAGAATAATTTAGTTATCTATTGGCATTTGGGGGTAAGCCTGTTCTTTTAACAACAAGATGTTAGTAAGAGGGAGGGCTGAAATGCTGAAGGATAATGAGCATAACTGTTTGCATACATTTGTCTCTTAATTATAATGAGTTATAAATATTTTGTTTCCATGTTTCAGATTGCCTGAGCCACTATGAGGCAGGCAGGAAGAGGGACAGTCCCCTGAGGATAAGGCCAGTGGGTATGACCAGGGAGTCAGATGTGTTCTGTGACATGAAGAATGGAGGCTGGACCGTCATACTGAGGCGCCAGGATGGTGCTACTGATTTCTATAGGGAATGGAGCGAGTATAAGCGGGGCTTTGGTGGTAAGTTATTTTAGTATCATTTATCATTATGGGTTTCTCTTTTGTGCCTTTGAGGTATTTTTTAAATAGCTTCTTAAATTTAAAGTAAAAACAACGCCTCCAGTGGCGGCAACATACACTACAACACTAACTGCGAGTTTGGTCTATATTTACTCCATGATGCTAACTATTCAATGTCAAAAGTATCAACAGAGCCATGTGATAATGAAAACCTACGGTACCTTGTATTACATGCTCTCCCATTCAACCAACATGTGGCACAAACTCCATCTTTTATGCTTTTGTGATGCTTCTTGTAATTCTGGGTCCATACCCAAATTGAATCCTGAGACTGACCATTTCTGTCATGACTTTCCAGGTACCTACACTGACCACTGGCTGGGTCTGGAGCTTATCCACAGAGTGACGAACCAAGGAGACTACCAGCTCAGAGTGGAGCTCACAGACTGGCAGAGAAACTCTGCCTTTGCCTTATATGACCTGTTCCGGGTGGAGAGTGGGGGTGACGGCTACAGACTCTACATTACCGGCTATAGTGGAACAGCTGGGGATGGCTTCCAGGGACACAATGGAATGAAGTTCTCCACCAAAGACAGAGACAATGATCTGGCCACTACAGACTTTGGTGGAAGCTGTGCCAAGAAGTTCCATGGTGGTTGGTGGTATTCCAAGTGTTATAAGTCTAACTTGACGGGGAGGTATTATCGAGGTGGTAATGCACCTGAGGGGTTGTTTGATGGAATCTCTTGGAAGGCATGGACTGGTAGCAAAATTTCACTGAAGAAGGTCGAAATGAAAATTAGGCCTAAATTGTGATGCTGATGATGAGAGTGAATGTCAACTCATATATAAGGATCATAGAAGAATAAATGAATTTGATGAAAATTGAATTTAGAATGTACACATGTGATTGTACAGGGCCTTGAATGTATATTATTGACAAGGCATTTTAGAATCAACACTACTCAGATCTGGTCAGTTTGCTTTAAAAGGTGTATAATCTTTCATTATCATACTACAGAAATCAATATTATCTAAGATCAAAACGATAGAATTTGTTGTAATATCACAATATTTACATGTTAATTAAATTTTGTAAGAATTTTGCTAAATGCAAACCTTTCGTAATTTTGTTGCCACATCAGATTAGATGGTCTGACTAGCATTTTCCATTACCATAAGTGTGAAGGTATTATTAGAAAATGAGGCGGTACCTCGATAGTTACTTGAAATGCTAGGACTGGTATCATTTTTTTCTTTTGTAAAAATTTCATTTAAAGGCCTATAATATATTTAACGGTGATACAAAAGACGCATTGTTCATCAAGCACATTTTCGAGCGTTGCCTTGGCTTTACTGAAGAAAAATAAAAATTAGGCCTAAATTGTGATGAGAGTAAATCAGAGTGAATGTATAAGAATGAATGCATCTAATTAGGGAAATGTATGTGAATGTAAACATTCTATAGAGGCCTTTCATATAAACCTATTTTTAACTTTTTGAGGAAGTAATAGGGGACTTGCAAATACCATTGCATATGTAAGTTTATTTATTGCATGCTGGGACAAGTCCAGAAAACAGTTGCCAAGATTCTTTCGAAAAGCAAGCATTATGTTTTACTATGGCTTTTATTATTGGCAAACGAGAGCATATATTATGTATATGGCGTTGACGCAAGTTCCCCTATTCAAAGAGGCCTATGGGAGTTCTATTGCTGTCAGCCATTAGAAGAATTCTTGTGAGCAAGAGGTAGAAGGTATTTATAATGACAGGACTTACAATTGAAATATATTCTGAGATCAGTGCTTAAATAATCAGAGATGTTATGAGATCCCAAGGTTTAGCGGCGATTTGATAATAGACATTTAATTCTTGTGATGGAATAGGCACTCGCAATTTGATTGCAAGTGTTCTGCTAATAGCCTTGCGATGCACTATTAGGAGATGTCACGATTTTAATAGAAAAGCTTCATTTCGCATAATAAACACTTTTTGTAAGACTGAATACGTAATATCTTATTCAGCCGATGGAAAAGGGAAACTAACCTTACCAAAATATAATGCTTTCTATTTCTGAAATATTGTATAGAATCGAGAAAAAAGCCACACCAGTTTCAATCATAAATATTTATTCTCTCATTCTGTGGTCAGTATTCAAGAATGATACAACATAAGACATAACTTGTACGAGGACGGAGATTGAACTATCACATGGTGCTCGTGTGGAAAATATAATAATACACAGAATAAACGAATTTTATTCCTTTTATCATTTATCATGTTATTCTCAAGTTATTCCATCAAGGCTCAAGCATAAGCCTTGAAACAAGTACAGTAAAACATTTTGATTATGTACAAACTTAGGACATTTTTCAAATGTCTGGAATGGTGAGACGTCCGGATTGGAGAGGGAATTCCGAACAGAAATGGACAGAAAATGTATATTTGTGAGCCAAACAAAAGTTACATTGTAGCAAGGTCAACTCTCTGCGCTCTACTCTTCCCCCCAAATAAGATCTAACTTTCATAATCTTTTCCTTTATAATGATCTGGTCTGGATTACTGGTGATGATACTGCCAGTATTTATTTATTCGAATATTTTGTACAAAACAGTCAAATAAAATATCTCATTAAGATACAATTGCATGTTCCTCTTATGATATTTGTTCAGAAACACATTAAATACAACATACATACAATCTGGTTTTCACACACGCACAGATAACTCATTTTTATCGCAATTTCATTTCCAGTGATTCTCTTGAGTAAAATGAAAGAGATTCTATATAACAAATGAAAAAATTATAATCTTTTTCTTCTTAACTTTAATTTTGGTTTCTTACAAGAAAGTCATTTCACTATCGGAGACTTGGTTTCTTCCCCTATTTATCATTCTTAGACATTTCTATTATAAAGGCACTCAAAAATACAGTATATTGGTGAAGTCACCTGAAGATTTACAATTTGCAGTCAGAAAGCCTCTCAAATACCCCCAAATATGTCAAAAATGAGTGTCAAAATAGTGTTCAACATAACTTGGCAGCTTTTCAAATGAAAGCAATGCCAAATATACTTAACTATACCTTGCTGTAAAACTTTAAAAAAAAAGAAAAAAGACCTGGTTCAGTCTAACTTAGTAAAATCTACAAAATATGCAGCGCTGGCGATTGTACATTTTCTGAGGCCCTCGCCCGTATTGTCTTGAACATTCACCATGAAATACATGTAAAAGTACTTCTTATTACACAACAATTTGTAGTTATTTCTAACATGGACACATATGGCCATTAATAGTGAACTGATAGGCTGTTTATATTCACTTTATACCAGATTAACTTTTTTGGACGGATTAGGCTGGATTTAAGTTATTTAAACAATGTTGGGAAAATGATAATTCCATTCATTCCTCTGGGACGAAACTTGTAAGTTCAGCTAGGAAAACCAAACATCTCCCTTTTTTCACTGATTTTCCATTCAGTTATGTCTAGCGCCTACCATCTGTGTGGCCCAAACGAATTCTTTGAAGGCTGATTCCGGGTTACAAAAGCGCAAGAATATCGCAAGCTCATACAACAACGAGTGTTTCACTGACGGGCATGTTGATTACTGCTGTGATTATGGGTATGCTTTGTCCTTTCTTTGTTACGAACACCTGGAAACAAAAACAATTTTCAAAATTTGATTCTTTAATTTGATTGCCAAAAGGACAAACCAAACAGTCAGGATGCAGTACGTGATATGTTTGATAGATAAATTTGTGGTAATCATTTACTTTTCATATAATTAGATATTCGTATTTCATACATTAATTCCGATGTCTTCACATATGATAATTATGATGCTTTTCTCATGATAGCAAATCGCTTTGTGGTATGATAATGTAATTCTCTAGACATTATTTTGTTAAATATCAAACTTTTTGGAAGAAGAAAACCCAGGTATGTGTAGTAGTATTGCCATGCAATATGCCAACTTTCCATATACTACTTACACGATTGTTTACCTTTTGTATACAAGTACATGCGCTCTCTTTATCCCCTCTGTGCATAGAGTGCGTATGTTATGTCTATATATATTGAGCAGTGTTTCAGCATATTGGTTTTACGTATTCATTCCTAACCAAAAACATAGCAGTCAGAGTTCACATACTTATTAAAAGAGTTTAGCTGCATTATTGCAGCAGTCCTCCTCAACCCAATGAACTGATCTAAGTTTGAAGGGATGAGGGGTCTAGGTAATATAATACAAATAGCGCAATAAAGCTCGAGGCAATAACATCATTGGGAGAATATTAACGCAGGAATAAAAATAGAGTAATACTATAAATCAGTGTCTCCCTCCTCAAAGCGATCCCCGGGTCATTACATTTGTAATTATCTTCAATAAAATTTGTATAAATGGGATATAATTGAATAGTTTATTCCACCACTTTAAAAGAAGGATAAATCTCACCTTGATGTAGTCAGAAATTCCTTTATCACTAAGACATTGTACAAATGTCTCAAATGCATAATTCAGGCCTGGTACTAGCATAGGAACCTGTTCAGAAATAGAAATTGGTGCTGCTATTGTCGAAGAGTTTAGATACAATCATATATAGCACTGAACAGGACAACTGTAAGTACTTTTTTATTGCGTGGATGAATGAAAATGGCGTTAGAATCGTATTATTTAGCCTTGTGCATCTTAATATTATTCACTTTTTAAAGCTCTGGTTTTGTGGTGTCATTTATGGATTAATTCTGATTAGATCGGTATGCCCTATCTAGGTAACTGATTTATACATAATAGTCCTGGATGACTTCAAAAGAATTTGCTAACATGTTAATGACATCTACAAATTTCACAAAAAAATTTTGACATGTCCACTTTGAGCATTACAAAGGAAATCAAATAAGAAATTTCAAATTATGTATAGGAGGCGTTCGTATTGAAAATTATGAATTGCAAAGTTAATCGCTTGTTTGTGTGGAGATATTATTCACGATTAACGATCAATGGCGGTAGGAACACTTGGTAGCCTTTCCACTTTTAAATATTCACAGGGAAGCTAGAGCATTGTAGAAACACTTTAAAAACATTAGAAACGAAATATTCAAACATGTGTTACCTGTATGAGAGAGCGTTCTATGTGATAAAGCTTCTCATCAAACTGAAATGTGATGAGCAGGTTGGTGGAGGGGTTACTGAGGGAGGTGTTCTGTAGGTTTACCGTCATCTTAAACGTGGGTCCTATACCTTGTACCTGGGGTGGCAAATAATGATAAATAGTTATACATATTATACATACATATATAGGGGTCAAGTAATCAGAAAATGTACAATTTGCCTTCACCAATCCTCTTAATAAATGCAAATTTAATACTACCGTGGGGTTCAAACTATAGTTCAACATAAACTAACATATGTTTTGAATCAATGTACTCAGTATATTTAGTATAAACTAATGTCGCCTAGAAATGTACAATCTGCACAATTGGGAGGGAGAGAGAGGTATGTGAATGAAAAGAATCGGCTTCTTATATGCTCTTCTTAATCGGTTTTTTATGTGCTCTTGCGAAAGAAGAGAGCGAATCATTGGTGTAAAGGGCGGCCCAATGGAATCACAGCTTTACTGATTACATATTGCACCCTACTAACTACACGTCAGATAGCAAGGTCAGATAATACAAAATTAAACTACTCACATGAGCAGCTAGTTTAAGAGGGTCCTGGGGGTTAGTAGATATAGGGTTGAGACTATGTTGTAGAGACTTGACATAATTTCTCGCTGTTTCCAGTCGCAGTCGGTAGAGGTCATGTTGGAACTGTCTGTGCATGGAGACCGAGTTCTCCCTCTCTCGCATAGTCTGGTCCACAAATAGCTTTGTCTTTTTAGGTACATTGAGCTTAGTGTTCTGAGCCACTGGGGGTCCCATACACTGCTCTTTCTCCTCAAATGTTGCTGATCTTTTGAGCATCCGGACTATGAGGCCACCACCTGATGGTATGGTGAAAAGATTTAGATTTAGGGTGGTGAGCATTTATTGAAATGTCTGCAGGGGGAAGATAGAGATGGTGGTATTACAAAGAGATATGAACCATAATTGTGGAAATTCAAGAAATAAAAATGTTTAAAAAATGAAAGAAAGACCCGGTTGAAGGATAGAAACAGAGAGGGATGGAGAGGGGAAGGGAGAGGCAGAGAGAGAGAGAGGAGAGGGAGGAAGAGAGAGAGAAGGAGAGAGAGACACAGACAGACAGAAAAGCGGGGAGAGCTTGACAGGAGGATAAAGAGAGACAGACAGCCAGAGAAAGGGGGAGAGAGAGGGAGAATGAGAGAAAGTGAGAAAGAGAAGGGAGGGGGTTGACAGACAGAAACACAGAGTAAGGGATAGAGAGGGAGAATGAGAGAAAGTGAGAAATACTTTTTCCATTCTTTCTTTATTCCTCCTTGTGTGTTGGGGTGAAGACCTAGCCTACTCACCCCCTATTATTATATTTTAGTACAAAACAAATAGATACCTTTAGTGGTCATAATGAGGGTGCAGTCCTCCCGACCAAAGCGGCCATAGCGCATGCTGGTGACCACATCTTTAGTCTTTATGGTGTCCACCAGGTACTTGTCCCTGAACACTCTGACCTCGTTGTTAGTGAGGGCCACCAGGACGGCCTTGAAGCCCTTCTGCTTGTGGTCCATCACCTCCAGGGTGGTAATGCCTGCTGGTAGCTTCACCTGCCACAGCTTCTTACCCTGGAGAACACAACATAAGTGGATTAAAGCTGCATTCTCAGCTATAGGGGATGTCTGTTACAGTGCATCCTGGTATGGGATCTGTTGGAATCTGACTTACACATATTTTGCAACGTTTTTATCGAATATTGCAAGAATGTTTTCACCAATATCATATATATATGATCTTTTATAAATGGTCTATGAAAACCTAGCATGATGGGAAAGATGGAGAGATGTGTTATGGAAACATACATAGCACATGGATATTGATAATAGAGCATTGATTAATATTCCATGATGAACATGGCATGTTTTTCTATAGATTTTATACTGTACCACTAGTCCCATAATTCAATGCGAATCGAGATTCAAAATGGCGGCTATGCAAATCCCCTATTATAACAACAAAATCGTACTAAATGTACTTATAATATGAATTATAGGACTGAATTTGTTTATCAACACTCTGCTGCTGTTATATGTGTATACAGGAATATGAAGTCGAATTGGCTGAAAGAAAATGAGCGCTGGTGAGCAATATTACGTAAAACCACCGCAGCAAAGGATTCCAGCGGGTCGCAGAAATATTAATGTGGAACTTTATGAAGCCTAATAGCAAAACAACCGGAAAAAATCCTCCAAACCTTTGGTCAAATACTTTTAGAAGGGTTGGTAGAAATAAAGGAGAAAATCAAGATGGACGGAAAACCCAAAACAATCAATGTTAACTGAAAGTGCAGCTTTTTTAACAACCTTTATGACAATTCAGAATCCGTCAGTCTTCCCTGTATATATTTCTTTTATTTTTGTTCATTTCTATTTTCAGACATGGTAGCCTTCACATACAAAATAAAGGTCACCACTTAGGTGCTCTCCCCTGCATGGTGTCTGCATACGCATAGATATTTAATAATGATTTATGGCATATAATAAATAACAATTGATCGATTACCGACTCCTCTATCCATTTTCTCCAGTAATAGACATACCTTGGTTGTATAGCACTGCAGGGTCTCGTCCATGGCACCCACTACTATGTTCTTGCCTATCCTCTCTAGCCCCACAGGCTGCGAGTTGAGCTCTATACACGGCCTCCCTACTTTGGACCCCCTAGAGAGGAGAAACAATACAAAAATTGATTAAGTTTAGTAGTTTAGATTAAAATTAGTGTCTTAAAACACTCCTCACTATATAGCCCACAACAGTGATAATGTGGCAGTTTATTTTTGTTTTACACATTTATTTTTGTGAATGTATAGGGGCGAAGTGGCCAGAAAATGTACAATTCGCCTTCACCAATCCTCTCAAATGACTCAAGTTTAAGACAAAAATGAGGTTCAAAATACAGTTCAACATAACCAAATAGTTTGTTTTAACCAGCCCAATGAGAAATACACCCAGATATACTTAGTATTTATCATTATTCAGTCTAATTTAGCAAAAGTTACTAAAAGTAACTACCAATTGTACATTTTTTGACGACCTGACCCATTTATTTATTTTTCACCAAGATTTCATGACAGACCTTTTGAGAGTGTAGATGCCACCATTCCTACAGGCGACAATGACGCGGAACTCCACATCGTAGAGGCCAGACACATTGAGGAAAACCGGCACTGCGGGCACCTCCATCTAGAAACCGAAAACATTTTATTGGCCTGAATTCTGATATCCAATTACTAAGTTTCTAAAATTTTGAAAATTGAAATAAAACTACTCATATCTATAATGAAATTTGACTCAAAACAGAAAGTTCGTTGGCCTTCCTTTGAAACAGAACATGTGCATGAATAACCACGACTTGTCTCAAGAAACCTTTCTGTAATCCAAAAATTTCTCATTGGTTTTAATTCTAAGGGCCTTTTTATTAGCATGAATAAAATTTAAACACTGATTTTTTATATACATTTTTTTTGGTAGATATTTTTTTTAATTAAAAATAAAAAACGGGTACCTACAAGGATACACAATGAACATGCATATCCATTCATAAGAAAGAACATTAATCATGAAGACATTAAAGATGCCTATTAGAATTGTAAGAGCCTCGGTGGCAGGTTAAGTCGAATAAAACCTTTTAAAAATAATAAAAAAGAAAAGAGAAGATGCCTAGTATGCTACAACGAGGTAGCACATTGAATATAAACATATTTCAAATAATAATTTCTACAAAATACCTACCATAGCTAGAACAGTGAAGGCCTCGGGGTCTAGGACGAATATATTTTTATTCTCAGTGCCCAGGACTAGGCATGAGATGGCATCATCCTCAGCCATGCTCTTCTTGAGGGTTGCGAGGCAGGTGATGACCGTCTGCCGCTTGAGGGGCGAGTGTTTGTGGATGGAGCTGAAGGCCTCCAGGTCCTGGGGTTGCAGCTGTAGGTAGTGCAGAGACCGCACTGTCAGTGTGGCTCCCTCTGATCTGTAGGGTAGCAGAAATAAACAGTAAAGGGGCGTCCCCACTGGCTGCGGTAAGCTCTGCCTGCGGTAAGCCTTGCAGTATTGTTGTGATGGTTCTATAGGTGGAGAGGTGTGGCGAGGTGGCCAATGAACCATATAGGGAGGACCTTGTCACTCCTCTCAACCTACAGAACCATCACTGCACCATCGCAAGGCTTACTTCAGAGCTTACTGCAGCCAGTGGAGACCCCACTTAATAATGTCGTTTAATTTAACACTATTTGAATAATTTTGATTAATTTGGAATAATTATTTTTTAATTTATGTTTCCTAAGGTATTGCACCAGGCAGAGGGAAAGAATTAAAAAATGGTTGGGGAAATTAATTAAAGCAGCATTTCCAGCTAACTTATATATTTTTCGATTTGTTTTCCTTTCTTTGATCCCGAAAGCTGTAGAATGGAAGATTCGAATAGTTAAAACGAACCTTATGGGCCTCTTTAAATCAATTAATAGTGCTATAAATGGGAACCCTCTTATCTGTTGCAGCTCTAATTTGTAGTGGGATGGAAAGTTTTCGTAAAGATTGTACAAAGTTTAAACCATTCAACTGGTTTTACTTTTTGCTTCTATTTTACAAGGCTATGTCTAGTTTATTTGCTTTTTAGCTCAGCTCGTTTATTCTTTATTTAGATAAAATAATCGTCACTGGAAATGTGAGATTTTAGTTCAAATGCAAAAGCCACTTCTTCCATTTGGGAGTGTAGAAGCAGCACGTAAATTTACCATACAGTCAACGCAACACCTTTTGATCCTTGGGGTTAAGTTGAGTTTTAAATCTTAGATCAAATAGAAGAGTTATGCTTAGATTTGATTATTTACTGTACTTGAAGTTTACATATATATACTAAAGTAATAGCTATATATGTTAGAAAGACATTTTTTTCATTAAATATGGTAAGATTAACGACGTTGTAAAGAGTACATTATGAATGTACGGACGAAACATTAAATAGAAATTACATAGAAATAGTTTGAAAAGTGCTTGATTCCTAAAGTATACAAATATCTACCACAAAGACGAAAGAACGAAATTTGTAAGGATTGTTAAAATATAGTGAAATATTTGACACAATGATTTAATGTTTTTTAAGGTTTCCCCCGCCAAAGGCGGTACGAGTGCCGAAGGCGCTCGTACTGGGAAACCTTACATAGGTTCCAGTTTTTGCCGTTCCGCCGATTCCCACCTGAATTTCTGACGCACTTGCGTACACATCGCGGTGATCTTATGCTCCCGCAAATTGATAAAAATCGCTATTTCTAATCAAAATACATTGCCAAGATGTTGAAATTCCGAAAGAACATGCTTTACTTCCCCCACATATGTAGTTTTATCAACACTGATATTTAAATAAGGAAGATATAAGAGAAACTTTACTGTTGCATGAGTAAACAAGAATTTGACAACTTTTATAGACAGTTCATGACAGTTCTAGGCTAGGCTATATACATCAACTGAGCAGATTGGGGAAAACTCTATGAATTAATGCCTACAGTACAGATTAATCTTACATCAAAATGAAGTAGAAATTAAGAAAGAACAACTCTCCCTTATGCATGAATAAATAAGGAAAATGGGAGGGGAAGTCGGATAGAGGATTAGAGCTACACAGATCTGGCACTGATAGGCTGTATACTTTGTCTCATACTGACAAAAATCAGATCGTCGTGCAAAACTGGGTTGTCTAATATCGCATTTTAAGGAATTAATATATACAGTAATTCCCTAACCCTATATACCAGTGGAAAGAGGAATGTCTAAGCTTGCACTTGGTGAGTGCATATTGCACTGTTATCGATGTAGGCTAGATATCGGTCCTGACAGACCAATGCAAACTAGGTTTGTAGCCAAAGCAGGCCTACATTATTGTGTTGTAGCCGGCATATCGCAGGGAAATTACGCTCCCGCGAAGTAATAAAAAACGCTATTTTTACTTGAAATATATTGCCAATGTGTTTAAATTCTGAAAGAGCATGCTTTTCTACCCCTATATATTTAATGTTATCAACATTTGTATTTAAATAAGAAAGATATGAAGGAAACTCTACTGTATATTGATGCTGATGCCGGCGACGACGCAATAATGTAGGCCTACTTTGGCAATAACGTGACGTCTTCTTATTTATACAACGCTAGCAACGCAACTGAGTCCTTGACAACGCTTTTTCCCGCGTGGAGTGGGGAGAGAAGAGGGGAGAGAAGTGAGGGTGTGTGTCTGTTGGTGGGGGGGGGGGGGGTTGTTTGGAACTTTGCCTATAATAGAATATAGGGAATGGGAAGAATAGAATAGGGATTCGGGGGAAACCGTTGTTTCCTTGGTCACAGCCAAAATTTCTTGTTAAAGATTGAATTTTAGTTTTTTCCCTTACTGAATCTATCTAATGCCACAAGGAAATACCTTCTAAGATTGGTCCCAGTAAATGAAAATGACAATAAATTAATATAACGTAAATAAGATTTTGCTTTAGATAATATAGTCGAATACATTACTCTAGAATTGTGTATTTCAAAAGTTTTATCAACTCTGAAATACCAACAAAATTATCGACATTTTAAACAAATTTTGTTCTAAATTATATTTGCTTAAAAAATAATTTTTAAACAAAAATAGAATACAGGTAAAACAGAAATACACGTGCACAGTAGGAATTACACACAACTGATTAAAAGTACACAAATGAAGAAAAACGGCTATACATTGAGAACCAAAATATATTTTGAATGTTTTCATGTAATTGAATGCAAGGAAAACATGTATACTGTAGATGAATGTTGATAAAGGATATCGAAAATGTATTGATAATAAAGCAGATATCAGAGAGTAAATATTAGATATACATACCTTATCCCTTCCAACATCTCTCTCAGAATCATTGGATCTATTTGGCCCTGAACACAACAAGAAAAAGTCAATTCTTTGAAAACTTAATTCATTATAATAACATTATAAATAAATGTGAACTTTATTCATTATCGAATTTAATCATGAATAATACCACCAGGAATGTGAAGGAATAAACCAATGAATACATGTCTAAATTTTCTAATTTCTAAATTTTCAAACTCTGTTCTCAACATGAAACAAAAGAAAAAAATCAATTGTTAAATTGAAAGAATGTTTAAATATTGAAAGAAATATTTGTTTAAGTATTACGGACCCGCTCCTAGTAGTAGGGGAGAGAAGATGCATTTGAAATAACTAAAAGGTACGAAATATTAAATTGCAAAAATCTACGAAAGATCCCACCCCGTTCCAAAATTCCCGTAGTCAGCCTAATAAATATTGGGCAGAACTATGTTGACTCCAGGCGAGATTTGATACAAATTTTATTTATTTGTGTTGGAAATACATATATTTGTGTGTATATCTCCTCCTGTTGTACATGTCACAAAAAAACTCTAGACGAGATTTGTACAACAACTCTCATGAGAAGTTTCTATTGACAAGTTACTTAGACAAATTTAGACTTAATTTGTTTTATCTATATTTTTTACCAGGACTAAATCACCCAAATGGTGGTTTGCCTCTAATTGTGAAGTTCATCATATTAAATCGGTATTTATCCTTAAAAAACTATACGTTTTTGGTGGAATTACACTAATTTAATCGAACCTCATCCTAGCATAATAATTATCAACTAAAAAACTAAGCGCAACACACCAAGTATGTTCTGGAAGACCTGGATTTAGTTCTAGAAGCACATCTCCCTATTTGTTGTTATTTTAGTTCATTCAGCTGGGAAAATTCAAAATTAATAAAAACTTCTCGAAGTGGACACCTACATTCTGTGCTTGTGTCCATAGGTCTTGTTCTACTTGATTGACTTCTAAAGATGGCAGAGTGAACTTGAAGTAAGGCCGGAGGTTCTTGTACATGTAGATGTGTGGTCCTGAAGCCACAGCAATCGCTGGAAATCATAAGATCAGGAAAATAGAAAAATCATTCGGTGGAGTATTTTATTGGTGGGTTCACAGAATGTTTTATTCAATATTTTTCATACTTTTAGACAAGTTTTCATGAGTCGATAACTTTGTTTGTATTCAGAAATGATTCAAGCCTTATGTAAAATATATATTCAATGATTTTAGGGCACCCAGGAAGAACTGTCGCTCGCAGATGGGATTGCCCAATTTCAATGTTATATTGTATGTAAAATGTGAGAAATGGAAATAAAATGACTTATAGATATTTACAGCAAGATATGATTATTTATCAAGCTTAGTGCTCACGGGATAAGTATCAAATTCATGCTATTCTAACTGAAATTACTTTGCATTTAATTCAGGCAGCTGATACCTGATATAAGAACAACAAGGGTAAAGGTATCTTTGTAATTTGTTATGCTTGCTAGTGTTGTATGGTCGCCTGAGGGTCGGTCCCGTCAAAGTGTTATAAAGAAACCAACTGAGAATACATTTCTCTGTCTTCTAACAGATTTAATATCCAATGAATTTCTTCAATTATACTTAAAAATATACTTAACAAGTCCGTGATAATAGTAAGGCTTACTTTAATTGATTATTAAGATTTGTTTCAACTTATATTTGTCTGTACTGTTCAGAAATGTCAACTGTAATATATGGCTAAGTTTCAGTATTTTTATTTCGATTTAATTATCCAGATTTTCCTTAAAACTTGTATTTAAATGGAATTATTCGCATTTCATATAATATAATTCACATTTTCATCATGCGGTTTTTCCTGTAAGATTTTCATCATTCCTTACCAGGAGTACGAGGTTCATTTGTGTCCATATAAAATGTCACAATTCCCGTCGGCAAGTCGATGATGGTATTTTCTGTCATAAGCGATGTGCCTGTGGTAAAAATGAAATTGAAAGGCTTTAAAACCATTGTACACTTAAATGATGAGATTAGCATGTACAAGCATTTTGAGACCATCGCTGCACCGAGACGGTTCTGTCAAAGTCATATTACCATGTGAACGAATTTTTACTTGAATTTAATCATTTATTAATCATTATTTAAGGCATTTAAAACTAATTCCTAAGATTTAGTAGTAATTTTTCAGTAAAGGCAGGGAGGTATATGGCTGAAGTCGCCAGAAAATGTACAATTCGCCTTCACAAATCCTCTAAAATAACACAAATTTAAGACGAAAATTCAGTTCAACACGAGTGGGCTGATTTTTTTTTAATGAAAGCAATACCAAATATACCCAGATATGTACCTTGATATGTATTTGTAATTTTCAGCCTAATTTAGTCACAATTTACTGAATCTGCAAAGCTGCCAAATGTACATTTTCAGGTGACATTACCCGTTATACAGATATACGAGACGTCGTCCCTGGTGCTCTTACCTTTGTAGACTTTGAGCTTCATGTCATAGGTGCCTGTCCCTAGATCAGCTATAACCAGTTTAGAGTCTCCATCAGCATTAATGTCCGACAGGGCGATGCATTGTGTGAATGTATATAGGGATGCTACAGGGTCATAGTAGGCTTCCAGCCATTTCCCCTCCCTGAAAAGTGGTGATTACGTAATGTGGACTTATGAACTTGTTAATTTAACAATAGAACATATCAATATCAAAAACGACAGAATTTGCTATTTTTCTCAATCTTTATGTGATATTATGCCCTACTAAATTACTGTAAGATGCAGAAAGAGGGCTTGAAAACCTCCAACTAGTTGGAGAATGTCCCCTTATCGTATTCTAGCATTGAATAGTATTAGACGTTGACGCCTCGATCGCGCTACCACAACTGAGGCTGTGCCTCTGTCGAATGTTCTACCTGAGCTCTCAATAGCATTGAATAGTACAATAGAGAATTTTTCAACCATGCAGGACCTCCGCTGTAAGATCTGCATTTTATGACACTTCTCCGGATATGTGTACCAAATTACAGTAAAATAAAATTATTCCTTATAATATATTGAGTATGAAATTTAAGAAGGTATATCGCCTATAAATAGGGGGCTTATTCATGTTTAGCTCCTTGATGAAATGTACAATCAAGTATTATAAATGAGTGTTTGGCCCAATTTTTAAAAGAAAAAACGTTAATTGAAATAGATTCGATCAATGCATTTGACTGAGAAAATTGTGGATTCCTACACATTTCTACTTGCTGATGCATAGGCCTATATCTAACCTTATAATTATCATTATTATATAATATGAATAACTTTATTTCTCATCATACATCTACATACAAATTAAAAGAGAAACAGGATGACGTCCTTTCAGCATCTGTTCAGATGTTGATCTTCCAAGGGACCCTTAACTAACTAACATTCATTCAATTGTAGTGGGTTTGGGGTATTATATGTACTTAGGTATGGGATATGTATGGGACATGCAATGTCCGCTCATGTTGTGTGGTGGTGCTGTCCGCTGAGGTTAGTACACCTGTACTAGCCCAGTGGGCAGTGCCAACGTTCTTGATCATTTATAAGAACTATCTGAGTCTTCCCTTTATAATCCTTTGTATTACATATTTGCCTCTTGTGTGTTGCCTTTTACCTTCTTCATAGACTGATGTCTTTGTTGTTTAACCATATCTTATTGCCACTTATACTGCCAGTTATCTGTATTGTGCTGTCAACACTTACAGACACCATATTTGTGTTGGTGCCAGAATGTAGAGGTGGCCGGACCACCTCTATGCAGACAAGCTTGGGGAACTTGTCCCAAAGTACAGGTTAATAAAGTTTGTGCAAAAGGTATTCCTTGTCGTGGTGCTTTATTATAACCTTAGTGAGCGGATCGGATCCGGAGATCATTACAATTGGTGCCGTGACCAAAGCTCGCCTTGGGGCAAAGTTTTTGATAGTGAACTGGATTTTTGTCTAGGTTCCGAGATTTTTCCGAGATTCATTCCGAAAAAAAAATGATGGCTGATAGACCGTTAGTCGATGTGGCTACCCAGATTCAGGCCAATCTTGCGAAGGCCAAGACTCCTACTTCTCCTAGGGGGGGTCAGATGGTTGGTATTGGGGCGAAACAGAAAACTCCGGTGAAAATTCCGGTGGTAAAGCCGCTAAGTCTTGTTTCTCCTCCACAAGGAGCAGAGGGAATCGACCCGGCTGCTGCAGGATTTGATCTCTGGATGTACCGTGATCAGAGACAGACTGAATCCGAAGACGAGATCGAGCTGAGTACGTTAAGAGCTCAGGTGGAAAGTTGGAAAAAACATTATGCCAGCTCCCACCAGCAGTTTATCTTAATGAGGAACTCTGTAGATCAGTTGACGGAACAGAATTCTGAATTACAGGGTACTCTGGAGGAAGTGGCTAGAGAAGCTACAGCTGCCACCAGACAGCTGAAAGCGGAAAACGAGAAATTGAGAATGGAGGCTTTGCGGGTAGATGATTTCTCAAGACTGCAGAATCAGATGGCAGAGGCGGAGGCAGAAGCAGCCATGGCGGAAAGGGTGGCTTTGCCTCCCCTGAAGATAGCCCAGCCAGTGACGTCCACATTTGCGGATACTCATGTTGGTCCTGGTTATCAGGAGGGAGATTCGTATAAGCTGATGACTCCGAGATGCTTTGGAGCTCAGAGGCAAGTTACGATAAAGGAGCCTGCTGCTGTGGCCGAGTCTTCTCCTATAGAAGTTGGGGGAAAGGGAGTTGCGTTAGGCGGTATGTCTAGCATTAAAAGGCCGGTTGCTACTGAATCCGACTCTTATGTTAGAGGTCATATTGTCAATGAAACTTATGTCCGCAAGGAACCAGTGGCTGGCACTCCAACTATTGTTACTCCGGTTGTTACTGCGCCAGTAGCTACTGCACCCAGTACAGTTGGTCGATTGACTACATCAATTGATGCTGCTGGGCTTCGGACTACCACAGTAAGCATACCAGAGGGTATGCAGTCCCTGACTACGTCTCAGGCAGATCTGCAGAGAGCTCCAGTCAACAATAAGTCTTTGGTTCAGGGCCTAACGTATGATGGACCAGAACCATCTGACAGTCATTTCTCGTATACCTTTTATACGGATGAGGAGCATGTCGGCCCACGTCTAGGTACAATTAGACTGTGGGACTCCACGAAAGATTCATGGAATCACCACCTGGCAGAAATGAAGGTGGTAGCAGAAGCTCACAACTGGACTGACAACATGTTTTTGAGGCAACTCAAAAGCAGTTGTAGACGTCATGTCGCTGAGCTGGGGGATTTGCCCCCAGGTGTGAATCTCCCGGGGATGGTTGCGCATATGGCTGCAAACTTCGGAGAGCATTCTAGGGAGAAGAGGGAGGCGGAGTTTTTCAAATGCCGCCAACTTCCTCGCCAGAATGGAAGAGCATTTGCTAATGAAGTGGCCAAGAAGGCCCGCTATGCTTTTGGTGTTGTGTTAGATAGCACTTCACGCACTATGGGTATTCGGACCTTTTTGAAAGGATTATCTGACCCGAAAATGGCTCTTTGGATCCGGTTTAAACAGCCGCATGATCTGAATGATTGCGCCCATTGGTCGGAAGTCTTTGAGAATTGCACCCAGGATATTGACTGCGCAAGTATCCAAGAGACTAGTGTTGAGCCCCTCAGCTCTATGCTCCCACCTGTGACTGCAGCTCCTAGCGGGCTAGGTGGAAAGAAAATGAGAGAGAAAGCCATAGCTCAGATAACTGAACTGTTTGAAAGTGCTTCCGAGGTAAAATCCGAGCCTGTGATTTCGGATGATATCGGAGAAGTGATAGTGCAGGCGTTGCAAGCATGGCAAGCTAAGAGAACCGCGCCTAAGGCTGGATCTTCCGCCCCCTCTTCAGGAGGTGGGCGTGGCAGATTCAGGCAGTGGAAACCAAGTGGAGGTTGCTGGTTTTGTGGTGAGGACGGGCACCATGCTTCAGGTTGCCCTAAGCGACTAGCACTTCTCAGATTGGTTCCCAAGTCTGATACCAAGGACTCGGGAAACGCGGTAGGACCCTCATCAGGAGCGAGGTGGGGGTCGGAGAGAGGACGCTTCAGAATACCACAGTCCGAAGTGAAGCTGTGAGTAGTACAGAAGTTGGCGGGCAGACTCAGGCACCAGCTAGTATGTTGGAGGTATCGCATCAAGGTGAACCCCTTCTGAAGACTGGAGATTCCGGATCGTTGCCGGACAGTAGAGCCTTACCTCAGGGCCAAGTGCTTTGTGGTGACTCAGATTCTACCTTAGAAGTAAGGTGGGGACAATCTGGGTTCCAAGCTGAACAAGATCAGATTGTGTTGGTCAAAAGCGGATCAACTAAATCAGCTCAAGTTCAGAAAGTTTCTGTACACGAGCAGGGAACTTTGGAGATCCCTACCAAATTGATGGTACGGGAGAGATGGTATGCCCCTGTAACGATGGGTGGGGAGTCTGGCAGCTTTTTGGTTGATCCGGGTGCTACTACTAGCTTGATCACCAGGAGGTTCTATGATTCCCTTCCAAATCCACCACCAATGACGTCGGTACGAATGGTGTGTGCGATGGGTGATGGAACACCTATTGTTACATATGGGAGCGTGCTTTGTCCGTTAGTAGTTGGCGACCGGACATATATGATTACTTGTCTCGTGGTCAGTGGACTACAAGGTCCTGAGAGCGGGATACTGGGTGCGGATTTTTATTATGTGCACCAGTGTAGTCTCGATTGGTCAGGGACTTTCTTCTTGGATAATTAGGGGTCTTCTGTAACTTGTAAGTTATGGAAAAAACCCGTTAGCAGAACTGAAAGTTCCTCTGTCAAGTCTATAGAGGTAGAAGATGTAATTGTGGGGAGAGAGGTGAAACTGCTAAAGGCAGTTATCCTCAAACCCAGAGCAGTTACTTTGGCCAGACTTGATCTTGGCAGTGGCTCAGTCACAGACATTGAAGGTATGATGTTCGAGCCAGATCAAAGATTGTTGAAAGACCTAGCCTTGGGCAGCCTGAATACTTATGTGCCAGGTAATGGTTCTCCAGCCGTGGTGGCTTTCTCCAATCCGACCGGTCGCACATTGAGAATAAAGACAAATAGGGTGGTCGGCAGAGTATTTAGTGCTGCTTTGATAGCTCAAGATTCTCTGTCGGATGATGGGGATAATGAGGAGGTGATCAGAGAAGCAATCATTAATTCCATACAGGTGCTGGAGTGTCCTGTAGCGGATGATGATCTGATCGCTTCTACCCTCCCTATTCCGCCCACTACGGAGTGTCCGCTGGCGAAAATGATTGATGACTCAGACTTGTCCGAAGTCCAGGAAAAACGAAATGCTCTAAATCTCTTAGAGGAGTTTCGAAGCTGTTTTTCTCTACCGGGAGATAAGGCTTTGGGATGTACCCATAAGGTCCGTCATGTAGTTAATACTGGTGATGCTTGTCCGATTAAACAAGCATACAGACAGATTCCAGTTGCTAAAGAAATCTGGAAGATGTATAGGGAAGGCCGGATTGAGCATAGCAGTAGCCCTTGGGGGGCTCCTATTGTTATGGTGGCCAAAAAGGACGGGACACAGAGGTTCTGTGTAGATTATCGTCAGCTGAACTCTGTTACGATTAAAGACAGTTTTCCTCTGCCTAGAATTGACGAGTGTGTCGAAGCCCTTGGTGGAAACCAGTGGTTTTGCACACTGGATCTTGAAAGCGGATATTGGCAGGTGGCGATGGATGAGGATAGTAAGGAAAAGACTGCTTTTCTCTCCAGTGTGGGCTTATTTCAGTTCAAAGTCATGGGTTTCGGACTGTGTAATGCCCCAGCTACCTTTCAACGTATGATGGACAATATGTTGGACGGACTCAAATGGAAGTCATGTTTGGTCTATCTAGATGATATTGTGGTTTTTGGAAAGACGCTTGATGAGTGTCTCCATAACCTCAGACTCGTTCTGGAGAGGATCAAGGACTATGGTTTGAGATTGAAGCCGAAGAAGTGTGAATTCTTCCGTCGGCAAGTTGAATACCTGGGCCGGATTGTTTCTGGTAGGGGAATTCAAGCCAATCCCAAACAGATTGAGAAAGTTCAAAATTGGCCAGTCCCCACAAATGCTAAGGAGATTAGACAATTCATTGGGTTTGCTTCCTATTATAGGGAGTTTCAACCTAATTTTGGCGAAATTGTCACCCCTCTGCAAGAAATTGTGACGGCTGCATGTAAGGATAAACGCTATACCAAACCAATAGTGTGGACTCCTCAGTGTCAGGCTGCATTTAGCAAAGTCAAGGAATTGCTGATCACAGCACCAGTACTGGGATACCCCCGAAGAGTGGGTGATTTCATTCTGGATACGGATGCAAGTGGTTTCGGAATGGCTGGAATCCTCTCACAGATACAGGATGGGCGTGAAGTTGTCTTGGGTTATGCTAGCAACAGTTTTTCTAAAGCTCAGAAGAACTATTGTGCTACTAAATGCGAGTTGCTTGCTGTCTTGACGTATTTAACCCATTCAGGGCGGGGGCAGTTTACACAACTTTTTGCCTGGTGGACGGGGGCCCTTTTCCCCCTTTTTGGGCTTCAGGACGGGTGTTTAACCTTAGGGTTTAAAAACACTTTAGGAATATTTTCTTTAAATAATATGTGTCATATATATGTACATCGTTTAATAGGTGTAAACAGTTATTGATCATATTTTTTCATAATTTCTAGAATTTTGTCTTCAATAATTAAAATAATGGGTCTCAATTGGGTGCAATATGGGGGCAACCTTGCTCCAAATTCACTTTCCAGCATTTACATATGTCAGTTATGACGTCATCATTATTGTCTCCATGACAACACACCTATAAAAATATTTCTAATGTGTTTGTATACATATATTTCAAATTTCATCAAAATCCGTTCATTTTTTATAAAGTTATGCCCCCTTCAATTTATATAAAAAATTGATGCCTTGAGGCATCACCCCGTCCCCTGGGCCAAATTATGTGTGATGCCTTGAGGCATCAGCCCGTCCACTAAGCCATTTTGATGTTGATGCCTTGAGGCATCAGCCCGCCCTCAATGGGTTAAAGAAGTTTAGGCATTACCTTCTGGGTAATAGGAATTTCTATGTGAGGACGGATCACGCCGCTGGCTGCTAAATTTTAAGGATCTGACGGACATGCTCACTAGGTGGTTGACTACCTTGCAGGAGTATGGGTTGGATCAAGGCATGATTCTGCACCGGGCAGGTCGGAAGCATGAAAATGCTGATGCGCTTTCCCGTTTGCCGACACGTAAGTGTGGGAGGTCAGATTGTCAGGATTGCGGATTGCATGATGCCGTGCTAGCTTCTACGGAAGTTTCTCCTGTAGTGGAGGAAGTGGTAGAGACTAGCAGTAATAAGTTACAGGAGGCTCAGCAGTCTGATCTGTCGATCAAGAGAATAATTGCTATGCTGGATGGCTCTGAGGAAATTCCTAGTAGGGAAGATCTTGCGGGGGAATCCGATGAATTTCGGATTTATGTTCAGCATCTAGGCAGTATGGAAATGAGAGACGGTGTGCTATGCTTGGGGTGGATCCGGCTAGCCACTGGAAGGAAATATTGGAGGAAGGTAATTCCTGCTTCAATGAGAAAGGAAATATTTATGGGCATGCATGGTCCAAAGACTTCAGGGCATTTTGGTGTTTTTAAGAATACCTGGTCGGCCAAAATGAGATACTATTGGCCCGGTCAACGTTATGACCTGAAAAGGTGGATCAGAGCTTGTCCTGAGTGCAGTACAAGGAAATCACGCCAAGGAGGTGGAAGATCGCTCCTAAAGAAAGAAAAACATGGTGATAGGTGGAACCGGATATCTTTTGATATTCTAGGGCCGTTCAGAGAAACCCCTAGAGGAAACAATTATATCATGGTTGTGTCGGATCATTTTTCTAAATGGGCCGAAGCTTATCCCATGAGAGACCACACTGCAGAGAGCTGAGCAGAAGTCCTTTTTAAAGAATGGATTTTGCGTTTCGGATGTCCAGTGGCTTTACAAACTGATGGAGCCCCTGAATTCCGATCACAGCTGTTGAAAAGTCTTCTAGACATGCTTGGGATTGAGAAATTAATTACTCTCCCGTACAGGCCTCAGTCCAATGGACAGAGCGAGCGGCTGAACCGAGTTCTTGTGGAGCAGCTCTCTTGTCTGACAGACTATCATGAGGGTGACTGGGACATATTAGCGCCGTGTATAGCTCATGCTTACCGGGCTACTGTGCATGCTAGCACCCTATGTACACCAAACTCTGTGGTTTTTGGTACAGAACTGGTCGCACCAATGGATATAGTTCATGGTGTTGAACCCGGCGGTTTGGATTTCCCTTGTAAGGTATCCTTTGTGGAGAATTTGAAGCAATGGATGCGCCAAGGCCATCGGTATGTACGTGAGAATCTTGGTATTTCTGCTACTAATCAGAAACGGGATTACAATAAGCGTACTAGACCTCCGAAGTTTGCTGAGGGGGATGTTGTCTATAGATATTGCCCTCCGAAAGCAAGCAAGAAGATAGGACAGAAATGGGATGGCCCTTTTAAGATTCGCAGGTTCATAGGCGGTACCACTTGTGAACTTGAGACTAGTGAAGGCTTGTTGAGGTATCATATTGATTATCTCAAGCCCGCTTTTGATGAGAATGGTCCTATCCAGGCTAGGAACCTTCATAGGGCTCCAGAGTTTCGGAAACTGGAGAAAGCGGGGAGAGATATCCTCAGGCTGGATAATGGTAGAGTGACAGCGGGGGTGGAATGTCCTTCTAAGTCTGAAAGAGAGAAGGTGACTATAGGTGTTAAGCCTAAAGGTAGGCCGAGGAAGAAAGCAAAAGTTGCTTCGGCTGATGATGTTCCTCTTCGGACTAAGAAGAAGAAAAAGGATTCTGTTAAGACCAAAGATCAGGTGTTACCTGTTGCAAAGCAGACTTCTAAAGTTGTCAAACGTGGGCCTGGGAGACCTAAGAAAGGGGGGACGGGTGCAGGAACAGCATTGGTTGTTCCTCCTGCTCTCCCTAGTACTAGTGTGTTACCTAGGAAAAAGCGAGGTAGACCGAAAGAACAAATTACGGATATACCTGCTGCTGTTCCTTTGTTGCCTATGAAGAGGAAAGTGGGTCGGCCAAGGAAATTACCAGCTCCAGTGGTTACCTTGCCAACTCCTTTACCTAAAAGAAGGGTGCGGAGAAATCCGTTACCTAATGTAAGAGACTCCTCCCCAACACTGATAAGGCCGCAGCGTCTGCGCAAGGACCCAGTTCGGTTTAATCAGTAAGAAAAATGGTATCGCGGAGAAGAATTTCTGAACTGGTTTTTCTCCCCCTAAAAAAGTACACAACGAGAAGTCAAGCAGGCAGTTTATTTGTACCGAATAATAATTGCTTGCTACCCATTTCGGCAGATTGGATTGCTGTCCAACATGACTGGGAAACGAATGTGAGTCTCGGAGAGTACTTGTTTGGAACGATAGGGAAGAGCTAGGCCCAGGCTTGCCCTGCGGGTGATGGTAGCCCGGAACTTGCTGCAAGGCCGGAATCTATTTATAGTAAATAGGTGGTTGCTTGAACCTGTCCTGAAAAATAAGGAAATTTGAGAATAACCCCCTGTATAGTCTCAGCAGGGCTGAACAAGTTAGCCAGAGTGGTCAAACACGTCTGCGCTATGGCTCTATAGGAGCGCGGGAGCGGATTGGCGCTGCTAGTAGCGGTGGCGACTGGGAACACTAGGCGTGACTACTGGTCCCGCCGGTGTGTTTTACCATTTCCACTCTGCTTCCGATTCTCGCAAAAGTAACAGCTCAACGTAGAAAGAAGTACAAACTGTAAGTCTTACAAAAGGATGAACTTCTTGCTTTGTATCTTGAAATGTTTGTAGCGTGTTGCAAGAAGGTGACAAGAGTTTCGGTAACTTTGTGTACGGTATTTATTGAAATATCAGTGTTGTAGATGACTCGGCAGTCTGGTGCTGAACACGTAGTCGCCATGTTGGTTGTTTTGTCTAGCGAATGAATGGGCTGTGTGTTCCTAGACTAAGCAAACCGTTTCTTGTCAAGTCCCGGCGTTATATGTAGGTGAAACTCAAAGTGAGACAACTATGTGCACTTGGTGTGTTATTGGAGTTAGAAACCAAATTGTAATTGTGCCGGTAGTAGGTTTCGGACTCGCCATGTCTAGGCTGGTGAGGAGAAGAACCAGACTTTTTCTGTAAGTCCGAAACGTGTCCGAAGTGGGTTATCTGTGGTGTAATCAGTTTTGCTTTACTGTTTGACTGATTTCTCTCCTTGTCTTTGCAGAGTAAGTGATCAGCCTTTTTGTGTCTGAAAATGGCCAACCAGAAAGCGGATGAGTACGGACTGTCCGAGTCCGAAGGAGAGCTGCTGACGGATGCGGAGGCAGCCGCAGTCCTGGATGGACTCATCCTTGCAGATGACAAGGAGGGTGAAGTTGCACCCCCAGCCCCGTTTGCGGACGGAGTAGTTGAAATGGATGTGGAGGAGACAGGTGACAGGCCTGCAGAAAGGGAAAGTGGGTCTGAGGTTCTGAAAGACCAGCGGACCAAGGTGGCGACGGGCAAGCACTCCGAAGTTGGTAAGCCAGCTGTGGAAAAGCCACCCGGACCTACCAAGGACAAGCGGTCTGCCAGAGCTTCGGCTTCAGCTTCCTCAGCCAAGGTGGAGGAGCTACCTCCGAGAAGGAGCCCAAGGAAACAGTCGGCCCCAAAGAAAGCTGGGTCAGTAGAAGGAGGGTTAGATCAGTCCCCTCGGGCTACCCGCTCTCGTTCCTGCTCCCTTTCCCCTGCTAGGAAGGCTTCTTCCAAGTCTGGCGAGATCCGAGGCCGCAGTCAGTCGTCTAGGTCCACCAAAGCCAAGCCTAGCTCTGACTCTGCTAGTTCCACTGTTGAAGCTAGCACCTCACGCAGCAGAGGTTCAGCCTCTCAAGGCATGTCTCAACTTCCTAAGTTTAGGAAGTTGAAATGTGAGCACGAGCATCGCTCCGAGGCCCGCCGAAAGCAGATGTCCGCCATGGGTTCTTTGGTGAAGTTGGTGAAGTTGGTGAAGGCGGAGATGGATCAGGCGGAGTTGGTGCCTATGAATCCTACTCTGGATCAACCTGGGTCCAGTAATAGGGTACCGTTGGAGTCCGACTCTGAGGACAGAGAGTTCTCCGACGTTCAAATGTCCAGGTACGAAGAAGTTCTCTGGCCAGAACTCGTGAGAGAAGACAGCCTTGACCCTGGTACCTTTGGGAAGTTAACCAGCATCCACAAGCTGTGGCAGCCAGGTTTCCGGTGCCCATTCATGGTCTGCCGCTTGCCTCGTCTCAACGAGAAGGGTGTGAGGGCCTACAGCACCCGGGCCAGGTTCTTTCGCCACCTATGTGAGGTGCATGCCCCTTCTTCCCAGGCCTGGATTTGCCCCTACCCCAACTGCTCCCAGGTGTTGGATCGCCGGGTTGAGCTGGTCAAACACCTAATGAATGGGGAATCGGTGATTCATAACCAGTCCAGGGAGAAGGCTTTGGGGAAGGCGGTGAACGTGATTCCCTTAATCGTGAACAATCCGGCGTTTTTGAGGATGACCTACTGTTCAGCACAGCACCATCGGGTGATGAGGCGGATGAAGTCCATCACGAAGTCTGCCACCAGAGCAGCTGCTAAAGAGAAGGAAGCTACCTCCTCTCCTGCCGCCAGTGCTTCTTGTAGTGCTAGCAGCAGTAAGGGCAAAGCTGGAGGCCGAAACAGATCGAAGGGTAGCAGCAGCAGTAGTTCCAGCAGGGGTGGACAGAGGAGTGGAGACTCCCAGAAGCGCGAACTCTCAGGCTCCGCGGACTTGGTGTCTCCTAACCCGCCGGCGGCTAAAAGGGGTAGGAAAGCACAAAAGGAGGCAGAAGAACTGGCCTCCAAGCTACCTGAGGCAGTGAACACCGACCTGCTGGTGAAGACTGCCACTGCGGAGGTGCAGCGCTGTTTGCTGACCTTACGAGCAGCATCGGATGCAGCTCAGCAGCAGGTGTTGACCTCTTTGACAACACTGACCGCTCCACTCAGTCAACTGCAGGAAGTGCAGAAGCACATCGGAGAAGTAGCCACCCTCCGAGAAACGATACATACCCAGGCTAAACTGATCCAAGCCCTCCGCGCTTCAGCCGAGAAAAAGGATGGCGTAATCCGCGAGTTAACTGAGGAAAACGCCAGCCTTAGGGGTGAGTTAGCGGAGTGTGGCAGGTCTTCAACGCCTGAGGATCCGGATCAGAGGGACAATGTCGATGAGGTGGGCCAGTCCACCCAGTCCGGAGTAGCTCTGCCAAGCACTTTGGTTCAGTCCGAGTCCGGCGAGGCAGTAAGTGTGGACGCAGCACAATATGAACTGTTAACCAGGTTGCTGGCGCAAATCAAACCTACGGCTGCTCCACGGACTGTTCCGCCGAGGGTGAGCAGGACAACCGATGGTGTGTACCATCTAGGCAAGATTTTCGGGACTCCTGAAGCTGTCATCTCTCCCCTGCCTCTGGATGGTGGAGCAGCTCCATGTACTTAGGTATGGGATATGTATGGGACATGCAATGTCCGCTCATGTTGTGTGGTGGTGCTGTCCGCTGAGGTTAGTACACCTGTACTAGCCCAGTGGGCAGTGCCAACGTTCTTGATCATTTATAAGAACTATCTGAGTCTTCCCTTTATAATCCTTTGTATTACATATTTGCCTCTTGTGTGTTGCCTTTTACCTTCTTCATAGACTGATGTCTTTGTTGTTTAACCATATCTTATTGCCACTTATACTGCCAGTTATCTGTATTGTGCTGTCAACACTTACAGACACCATATTTGTGTTGGTGCCAGAATGTAGAGGTGGCCGGACCACCTCTATGCAGACAAGCGTGGGGAACTTGTCCCAAAGTACAGGTTAATAAAGTTTGTGCAAAAGGTATTCCTTGTAGTGGTGCTTTATTATAACCTTAGTGAGCGGATCGGATCCGAAGATCATTACACAATCATACTTTTAACATGCAAATTAATATTTTTATACAAGTTCTATTGATTTTAACATGAGGTGATATCTATAAATTGGAATATGTACCCCTTGTGGGATAATATCAGGTGCCCTGTACTTGACACATTGATTATGTGACAATTAATAATTAACATAGAATTTTAAAACCATTAAATATACTACTCAACCATAGCTGATAATGCTGTCCTGAACTGGTTACAGCATTTAGTTTTCATGATAATTATGATGACATATATAATGATTATATGTGTCATAAAATAATAAACTAATAGTAATATGTTATTATCATTATTGTTAGATTTTATAATGAACTGATTAGGCATTAGCCCTATATGTATCAGGGAGGCACATTGAATGCATGAACTGGAAGAACTCTAATTTGAGAAATTCACAACCTTTTTGTCAACTTCACTTGGCAAATAAAGAATTATCTTTTCTTATCTTAGACTTGATGAACTATTTTCTCATTTCATTTGTGTAATTAAATCATCAAGGGAAGGTGTTCAATTGTTTATCGATAATGATTTGCCATGAACACTGTAAATGATATTAATACCTCACCGGCTCAACTAGGCTTCAGTTCTTAGAGTTAGACCTATATAGTTAAGTCGGGTGCCTAGAAAAGTGACACTGCCTGACAAACCTGGTGCAACGGACCTCACTGTTACTACTAAGTCTAAGTCAGTCAGACTTAGTCTAAGACTAGTAAAAGGGTCAGAGGGACGAGCAAGTTTCCACAAGTATTTATCTTATATCGTTCACATCCTAAAAGCAACATGGCCATACACACTTCAGAAATATACTTATTGAGAATCTTACGCGTCTTGATCGTCGTTGTTGTCCTTCATTATTGGTAAATTTGTGGGAAATTATCCAGACCGTCTGCACTCGGTCGGCACTTTATTTACCTCGGTTACAGGAATCCTGAAGGAAGTCTCGCAGTAAATAAAATTGCTAAAATATTTATATTATAGTCAAATCTACACAATTTCTATTTTTCACGAAAAAAGAGTATATATCTAAACCGGGAAAAATATTTTTATAGATAATAATAACAATAATAGTACCTAGTCAATATTTACTGTGGGATTATTATTGACAAGTGTGGCGCTAAATTTGTTAGCAACATTGACAAGAAACAAAACATGGAAGATAACGTATGTCCGGCAGGAAAACGAAAGAAAATCCAATCAAAGTGTCCTAACAAGTTGTTTGTATACTGGCTGAAAGAATTGAAGGATGACGCGGCAGAGAAAGGGTTGCAAGCGCAATATACTTACGGCAAGGTGAGTAGAATCTTGTATTATCGCTCATACACTTCCGATGCATCGCAGGTGGCGAGAAAGTAATATATTCTATAGATGGCGACCTCAGGTACTCAACACGTAATCGGGTATTCCTCATTCATCAGCTATTAGAAATTCAAATGCGGTCATATTAAATTCCTCGCTTATGATCCTCGTTTATTATCGTTATCGTTCATTTCTTGAGCTAAGTCTAAGACTTGTAGGCCTACTGTTGTAGTCAATAAAACGACTAAAGTATCCGGTGGGATTGGTCCATTGGCATTGCTTGCCATTGGGACAGTTATTGGTCAAAGTTTCTGTTAGAACCACTACCTAGGTTTAAACTTTCCTACGCATATTGTTGAAAAATATGATACACTATAACTAGTTAGTATAAGCAATGATAATGTTCTGAAAAGTGCTAACCAATGTATTTCCTTGGAAATAATAAATGATAGATAAAACTGAAGTCTGAACTCATAGTTTAGACTGAACTCATAGTTTAGATATGATAATTTAGAGGCCTATGGCTATGCTATATTTTATATAGAATTGTGGCTGTGGGGTTAAACTTATAGGCCTGTTCCACAGGTCGGAATAAGCCTTACGTCTCAATCGGTTTTACCAATGAAACATAGCATCGGTTTTGCTCGGTTTGCATCGGTTTTGTGCGCACAGGGTGATCGAATGTTTTTAGAATACCGAACCGAACCGATCCGAACCATGGGGCTGTGCAACAGGTCGGTTCTTATCGGCTTGGAATAAAATAAAGAAAACAAATTCCGACCAAAACGTAGACGATTCCGAGGGGATTCCGATGGAACCGAAGGGTTCCGATTGGTACCGAAGGGTTTTTACTGCAGTATATAAGGGTGGCATGGGCGTGGTCAATCAGTCAACCTCTACAGACCAAAGAGAACGCATCAGGAGCATATCAGTCGAGAATAGCCATGAACCTGGAGGCGCTTGCCCTTTCGGCAGCAGTGCTGACAGCAGCAGTTGTCACACATGTGATTCGGAAGAAACGGATAGAGAAGGAAAAGAAGAAAAGGAGGACGCACAGCATATGGTCAAGGCCATGGTTTGGTGACAGGAATGACCAGGGAAAGCAGAATACAGTTTACAAATTTCAACTGAGGTTGAAAGAGGTAAATATGTGTAATGATATTTGTTTATAGGGGCCTACTTGACTTTAGATTATAATATTACATTTCCAACCATTGAATTGCTTTTGATGTTTCAAGTTAATAATTTTGTGGACTTTTTATCATGATATTATATTTCCAACCATTCAATTCTTCAATTGTTTTTTCTGTTTAAAGTTACTGATTTTCTAATAATTTTGTGTTTACTTAATTGTGTGTTTTGTGTTTACTTTAGTGCGATCCAGACGAATTCCGCCGACTGATGAGAATGTCACCTGAGGTTTATGACATGATTTTAGAGAAGATCCGGCCCGCTATAACAAAGAAGAATACAAACTGGCGGCAAGCAATACCAGCGGAGGAACGATTAACGATGACATTGCGGTTTTTATGTTCAGGTAATATCATTTTTATTTTATGTTCAGGTAATATTTATTTTCTACTCGTTTTAGTTGATTATTCAGTCTTTTTTGGTTCCGTTGCAGTTGGTGGCTGATTCTATGCATTACATTACATTTTTGCCAGTGTTAAACTGCCAGTAGTACTTGGATAAGGGATTATAGGAATATGTCCATGTTAAATGTCCAATAGTTCAGTCCAAACAATGACTGCACGGAGCCGCACTGGGAGATTATGGAAGGCCAGTGTTAAACTCCCAGTAGTTCGGTGCAAAACAGTGACGTCATCCTCTATGCCTATATAGCAGACACAATAGGCCACGCCCCTTTCGCTCCATACCGCACACATTTGATTTCTCTGCAATTTGTTTTGAGCTGTTGCGGTGCTTATATTATGTGACAATCTGTTTATTTATCGCAGTTTATGTAATTTAATGTTATTAAATACTTCTAATGATTAGTATGATACTAAGATGGTGAAAACAAGTAACATATATTAAATTACTGCATACCGTACACATAGCAAATGCAGATATGTGGCACTTAAAACATTATGTTATTTCCTTCCAGGTGATATAGTACAATCTGTGGCCTATGCCAACAAAGTCTCACGGACAAGTGTATGCCGCATTATATTTGCGACAACCAAAGCCATCATAGATGCATTTAAGGATACATACATGAAGGTGATTATTATAATTTGAATAGGGTTCATATTAACAGAACAGCAATAGCATTATATCAATATCACCGAATAAGTGCAATTCATTGTCTCAGTGTTATGAAAGTATGCTTATATTTTTAAATTCAGCATTATGATTATATTATGAAATTCCGTCTGAAACAATTATTTCAAGTATTGATGATTATTTGTAAAAACATTTACGGCTGTATACATTCCATTTTCCAGACTCCAACAACTGCACAGGAGTGGATGGGTGTTGAACGCAGGTTCAGAAGACGTTGGAACTACCCGGGGTGCATAGGGGCGATCGACGGCAAACATATCAGGCTACAGAAACCATCTAACAGTGGATCAGTGTTCTTCAATTTCAAGAGTTATTTCTCATTAATTTTATTAGCGCTAGTTAATTAAAATTATGAAATTTTGTACGCGGAAGTCGGGACTGAGGGAAGAATTTCAGACGGGGGGGGTGTAGCAAAGTTCTCCATTATTAGCAATGCTCAAATCGGGAAGTTTAAATTTGCCACCAGATCAACCTCTGGATGGCTGGGACAAGGACATTCCTTGTCATATTGTTGGGGACAATGCTTTCGGCATGACCTCCCGCCTACTGAAACCATTCCCTGAGCGAGGGCTTGATGACAGGAAATTAATTTTCAATTATCGCCTAAGCAGGGCTCGCAGAGTAGTTGAAAATGTTTTCGGAATTTTGGCCTCCCGTTTCCAAATTTTACACAGACCTTTGAGGATGCGGACAGTGGCAATCAACCGGATTGTAATGTGTATTTGTATCTTGCACAATATGCTGCGTAGGTACGGCGGCAAAAACTACATACCTAGCAATATGCTAGATGCAGAGGACTGCAATGGCCAGTTGATCCCCGGGGAATGGCGCAACAGTAATAAGCAATTTGCAGCCTCTGAAGCGGCGAAAAACAACCATTATAATGTACGCGCTAAACAACAAAGGGAAATGTTAGCAGATTATTTCATTTCAAAGGAAGGGCAGCTAGACTTCCAGTACAAGCGTGTAGTGACATATACACAATTGTCAAATATGCTCGATAATCCAGGTTCAGGTTCAGAGCCTTCAGTTGTTGAAAGTGATTCGGACTGATGTATATAATAATAATGTAATTGTGATTCGGACTTTTGCAGATAGTATGATGTACTAGTATTTAAGAACTTTGAATAAAGTCATGAGTTGTGGAAAAACTGTAACATTTCTTTCTTTTTCCTTTTTCCTGCCGGCAAACATTTTTAATAACTTTCAGCAGTAGAAATTGAATTGCAGTAATTATAGAATAATTTAGAATCAATCGCGGTAAAATTCTCCAAAAAAAGAAAACGATTATATAATTAACAGATCAATCTTAACCCAACAATCCATTCCCATTCATTCCTCAATCGTACAACGAAGACGATAATCTACTAAACAGATCGATCTTAACCCCCATTCCCATTCATTTCGCGAACTTACAAAGAAAATGAGAATATAATTAAAAGCTCGATCTTAGAAGGTATATAGAATATGTGTAGCCACGTAACAACCAGTGGCCTGGCCAAACGAAGATAAGATCAACAATTTATAATTTACAATAAACAACATGCTAATCATATATACGGTTCATCTGTTAAACAGGTGAAACGTATATAAAATTAGCTAATATTCCTAATGTGGAATAGACAATATAATATATGGGTCAGATATTCAGAAAATGTACAACTTCCAATCCACTCCAATAACCCACAAGAGACGACCAACAGAGAGGAGATTCGCTGTTAAAATTAAGCCAGTAAACAGTCTGGCAACAATTCATACGTAACAATAATTATAATAATTACGGTTCATCTGCTAAACAGACGAAATGCATATATAAATTAGCTAATATCTAATATTCCTAAAAGTAACATATCGTTCAATATAATATATGTTTCACATATTCAGAAAATGTCGCTACTCCTTCTGTCCCCCTTCTGTTCTGCTGATACGTCGAACAAGGACGAAAATGACGTATTGCCTGAGGCATTGGCAGCTGCGCTAATCAAATTTTGCTGCAGCACAGCATCAGAGTAATCGTCCCCTGTTACCTGTTGAAATTCCAATCCTGCTGCTGGTTGCAAGGTGTGGTAAGACGTTGCTGCTTCTCTGGGCTCTGTTGCAGCTCTTTTAGGGATGACAGGGGACATAGCCTGTTGTTCCATGGCCGCATACAACAAGTCCTGCTGCGGGTAAAACTGCTCTGGTTGCTGCTGCTGTTGTTGTTGCTGCTGCTGTTGTTGTTGCTGCTGCTGTTGTTGTTGCTGCAGCTGTTGTTGTTGTTGTTGCTGCAGCTGTTGTTGCTGCTGTTGTTGTTGCTGCAGCTGTTTTTGTTGCTGTTGCTGCGGATGGTACTGTGGTGCTGTAATCTGTGGTTGCTGTTGTGGCAGCTGCTGTGTGTGTTCGATGGGCTGCCCATTCACCGCCGTTGGGCCCCAGAGTACATTGAGCAGGTACTGTGGTGAGAGGATGTCTTAAAAGGCAAAGTATAAATGGTATAAATTAATATCCATATTAAATTAATCTTCCACAATATTTGACTAATCTAGATCTGCGCAGAAATTTAAGGTAGCCGTGATTTTATATTAAAATAACTAGTATTCTCCAAGCCAAACAAACTATTCTCATCTTTATTTTATCAATGTGTGACGACTATGAGGAAAGATATTAAAGCTTTGTATTTCCAATTTTGGCTATTACTGACCAGGAGAAATAACCTTTTGATTAGACTTACCCATTCGAACCTTCATACAGGCTAGCTGTATAGCCACCTGGAGTGGCTCCCTCTTGTCCTTTGGTATGCCTCGCAAAGTCTGGGTGACGTGTTGCCCAAAGGACGTGCAGTCGTCATCGACTTTGTTCATGTAAGCCTCTGCAAATAAGTTGTTATACATTGACAATGATGTAACATGTCAGTTATATCCAAATTTAGTTTCACAATGTGATAGTTCTCATTCGTATATATGATAAGATATACTATTTTGCCTGCTTGGATTTTTATTAGACAATGCCATACCAAAAAAGGTAAATGTACTGAGAATGACTCTTTGGTGGCCAACTGAATGCGATCGAAACACTTCTCAGTCGACCTGTATTGAGCATGTACGGAGGATGACTCCTTGGTAGCAGTCACGATTTATGTACCGGGCATGACTTTTTGGTATCTAACCGCGTGCAATTACCCTACAAAAAACATTTCTCGCTATACCTAAAATAGAATAGTCAGATAAAATAATCCCCTAGGCCTGGGGTGGACAAAGAAAGTCTACAATAGGAATAAATGGCTATAAGGGTGTTGAATATAACAACACTCTCTCTCAAGCAGAGGGTTGTGTCCTGCGGGGAAGGGGTCTGTATGGAATATAACAAAACTCTTTCTAGTTGTGTCGGCATTTGAATGTAACAAAACTCGAAAAGCGGTAGGTTCCTTCCTATGGTGAACTGGTCAGCTTGTCGGCGAAGAGTGTTATGAGTGGCTGCGCATATCACCGCTATTTATACCAGAAAAATGTGTGCGGTACAAAAACGATCTATGGTAGCGCCATCTGTATTTTCAGTTTGGACCGCCCTATTGTAGTTTTAACATAGAGATTTTTACCTAGCGAATTAATCTAAAAATCGACTCGAGATTAGCATCTATATCTGACCAATTTTCAGGGCAAGTAGTCATTGTCACAAAATGCAGCTGGAAAAACGCCAAAAACAGAAGTGTTTATATATTTCTGATTTTTCTTGTGAACATTACCCAGTTTTAATTGTCAAAAATTCATTTCATTCTTTAGCCTCTAAATTGTGAGGATAGGTTATTGGTGTGACGTATGGTGATGCATTGAACTTCCCCAATCAGCAAGCTGGCATTTGAATGATTATTTATCTACTATACCTATACATTCCTGCAAATCTAACATATGATTCAGAAACTAGGTGAAAATCAATACTTTTAGTCAGGGAATTTTAGGAGAAAAAAGGCCAATCTGTGAACAAATTCCTTACCAAGAAATTTCTTCACAAATGTATTGGTAAAGGTCTCTACTAACATATTTCAAAACATTTAAACTCAACTCCCGTAGGAGAACCCGTGAGAGCTGAAAACAAAAATGGCCGCCACTAAAACTCTGAAACACTATAACTTGGGGTAGAATCAACATGTAATCAAGTGTGAATACACTTTTTCTAGGTTTTAAGGCATGGGGAATTCATTGGAACATGACAAAGGTTGATACAGACAATATTTAGCAAGTTAATCTACTGATACTGGGAAAAAATGAGCAAAAGATGCTAAAAAAATCCTTCCGAATGTACCCTCTGAAGTAAAAAATCTATACTTCATAACTTGGGCTAGAATAAACATGTAATCAAGTGGGAATGCACTTTTTCTATGTTTTAAGGCATGGGGAATCCATTGGAATATGAATAAATTCAATATGGACAATATTTAGCAAGTTATTCTACTAATACTGAGAAGAAGAAAACAACAAAAAACTGTCAAATAAAGGGAAAAATCTAAATTGGATTTATGAAGGCATTCATGATGAATGACATTAGGAAAGATATTTCTGCAGGTATTGTGATGCCTGAAATAAAGAAAAAAGGCAAGTTGTCTATCTATCTGAACTTCTGAACAATATTTAGCAAGTTAATCTACTGATAATAAGAACAAATTAATAAAAGACCCTAAAGAAATCCTCCCAAATATACCCTATTTAAAAAAACTAATTCAGGTTCATGAAGGCATTTGTGACCAAGAGTATTAGGAATATATTTCTGCAGTTCAAACTGTAATGCAAATGCTTTTGATGGTTTTAAGTGCGACTTGATAAGGACCAAAATAAAACCAAATGAGGACCAAAAAGAGTCAATTTGTTTATAGTGTAAGACAGCTGTCATGCCTTTCTTACTTTCATCATTAGCAAGTGAGCTGTTTGCATCATCAGCATTGCAATAGCCAGAAGCTGGAGGACTTCCAGGTTAATTTTAACTTTCTGGAAGAAGAGATGAAACTTCTGCATTTGGAGTGAATAATTTTGTACTAGGTGTTCAGGGCCAGGAGGAGATATAGTTCAGAATTGTTGCCTTTGAATGTATTGCCATTGGTAAACATATAAACTTACTTTTGCTATACAAACATTCAAGGAAAATTGAAGATAAACAACGCCTTTTCTCCTGCCCCAAAATACCTGATTTTATATCATAGTCTACTACCACATGGATAAAAATGGTCTGAAGTTCTGCTATTCTAGATTCTTTCTTCCAATGTTTTTTCCAATCCCTTCACACTTTGGTTCTCAGAGTTCAGTTGCTGTGCATTTTTTAATCAGTGGCTAAGGACAGGTAATCATGAACTATTTTGTACCTTGATTGTTTCTGCACACATATGGACTTCTTCCACTTGAGGTCATGGGATGGCAGCCATCATTTAGAGGGTGGCTCAGAAAGATATATATGCATCACTTAATGCTGTGGTGTGCATGATTGAAGGATATGCCAATTCAAGAGAATGTAGCTCCTAACTTACTGAGACAACCAGCAAGATGATGAAGAGCCCTCCTATACCCAGCTGATGAACTTGCCTCTGAATGTCACTCACAGTAATGTGAAAGGTATGATACTAATTTAATTCCATACATAAATCCTACAGAAATATGGATTGAAGGGGCCAATCACAGCAGGAGAAACTATGTATTCTGATGTTTTATATATATATATATTCTGAGGTTCTGAGGCACTGCTCTTGGCCAAGAAAAAAGAATCTTTGTTCTCAAACTACGAAGATATTGTTAAAATCTGAAGAAATCTTTAGTATGCTTAGCATATTTGGCAAAAAGAAATACTTGTATTCCATATCAGAGATGCTTCCATCCCTTACTGCATCAGCTATGTGAAACAAATTCCAGTTGCCTCTCCAGAATATTAGTTGTTGTTGAGCTGGTTGTGTAGGTCGAGAGGAGCGGTGAGCTCCTTCCTACACGGTTCACAGGCCTATCAATTTGATAAGTGTTACATGAGTAAATTAGAACAAAGAAATGAATATACTTCTGTATGGCCAGTGTGTATGATGAATTCTAAAAGTTGTTTTCACATTGTTTGATGGAGTAATCAGTCATGGGCTGCATCAACTGCCCTTCTAATTGAACATGTACTATTATGTACTTATATCTTATATCTGTTCATTGAAATCAAATGGAGGCATGGCAAGAGGGAAACCTGAGCTGTTTAGCCAATAACTTTTGCCTGTATATGGTAAGATCAACATTCTTCTGTTCATTATACAGGTGACCATCATTCGAATATATCAGACCAATAAAGTGAGAAGATAGAGAATAGCACTTCTTCATATCTTCATGGACAGAAACCCCTTCAGCTAATACCAGACCTTGATAACTATTGCTACTGGTGTAACATCCCACAAATGTTGCTCCCCAATGTTGATGAGGCACAAAGAGTAGAGAAGCATATTCTGGAGTCAAGGAATGGGTAAACTGTCCCAGACATTACATGAAAAAGGATGTGATAAAAACCCTCAGAGGGTAATTTGAAATTAGAATTATAGGTCATTCAATGTCAATGGATCCCCAACTTGTTTCAATGCATCAGGATCACTGGTAAACTCCACCTTTGGTGGCAACATTGGGTTTTGAGCCATGTTACTACCTTCATGCACTGTGTAAAACCATTTTACTCCAAGAAACTAAGGAGTCTACCTTTGCAGCAAGTACTGTTTAGACATAGGTCTACAGGAAATGTTCATGGGCTCATAGATAGATGTACTTTGATCTAGATATCACCATAGCCAATAGGACAAAAAACAGGTCATTTTAAAAATTTGTTTGTGTGATGAATATGACAATCCTAGCACTAAGGATATGACCCACCTAAGTTGAAACAATGATCCTGCATGACTGCTTCTTTTACATTGACAAAGTATTTTGGGCATGAAAAAGGGATTTTTCTTAGACATTTCCACCATGCCTGAATTACAAAAGAAAGCTTAGATGTTTTCCAATAATAGAAGCAATATAATTACTGTGAATTCACAGATCACAAATACTACCACCTACTTCTGCTGTTAATAAGAACTTGGAAAGGTGTTCACCTTCCTCCAGGGAACCTGGGATGGAAGTTCAGATAGACAACTTGCCTTTTTTTCTTTATTTCAGGTATCACATGTCATGTCATTTATTATGATTAAAAACATTTTCATTACAGTTTGGACTGCAGAAATATGTTTTCTAATGTCATTGATCATGAATGCTTCCATAAATCTGAATTAGATTTTTCACTTTATTTCACAGTATTTTGTTGTTTTTTCTTTTCAGTATTGATAGAATAACTTGCTTAATATTGTCTATATTGAATTTATTATTATTTCAATGGATTTCCCATGCCTTAAAACATAGAAAAAGTGCATTCACACTTGATTACATATTTATTCTACCCCAAGTTATGAAGTATAGATTTTTTACTTCAGAGGGTACATTCAGGGGGATATTTTTAGCATCTTTTGTTCATTTTTTCCCAGTATCAGTAGATTAACTTGCTAAATATTGTCTGTATCAACATTTTTCATGTTCCAATGGATTGCCCATGCTTTAAAACCTAGAAAAAGTGTATTCACACTTGATTATATGTTGATTCTACCCCAAGTTATGGAGTTTCAGAGTTTTAGTGGCGGCCATTTTTATTTTCAGTTGTCACGGGTTCTCCTACGGGAGTTGAGTTTAAATGTTTTGATATATGTTAGTAGACACCTTTACCAACACATTGGTGAAAAAATTGTTTGGTAAGGAATTTGTTCCCAGATTTTTTTAATATTCCCTGACTATTTAAGGTTTTAATTTTATATTTTGTATTCTTCCCTCAGTCCCGACTTACACTGGAATATTATTACAAAAAAAACTGGTTTTCTGCCAATAACTTATTTATTTTTAATTCGCATCGCAGTCTTTACGCCGCGCTTATTTTCTGTTATAGGTTCAAACGTGTATGCGATTGAGATTGTTCCACCGGATATATTTAATCCAAAAATGTCATAAACTCCCCCTTGAACCTCCTGGTCAAACAACAAATATAACAGTGAAGCTTGAAGCGCTGCCAAAATCATTACACACCTCGTACTGCTGACGACATGGTGTCTAACGCCGCCAACAGTGATCCTGTCTCCATGTCATCCGCACTTGACTTTGTGGCAGCTGCTGAGGGCGTTACTCTTTTGCGCCCTTGAGTCCGACTCGAGCTGGGAGTCAAGTTGGGAGCTGAGCTGGGAGCCGATTGAGCCGAGCTGGGAGCCGATGAAGCCAGGGTGTTTGTTTGCACACCCGAGTCCTGTAATAAAACAATGTCATAAACTAATAATAATTACCAAAAAACAAAAAGACTTGCAATCGCTACATTTTGACACAGAATCATAAATGTACGTATAGACATAGTTATCACCATTATATATTAAACAAAGCCAAACGATATTTCAATAACTAGTTATCCTCAGTAAATAATAGACACTTTAATCGCAAGACTTACTGCATTAGCTGCCTCGTCATCCATAACATCATCAGTGCCGATATGGGCAAACCCATCATCATACTCTTCCTGTGAAAGGCAATGTACGTGACTTCTTTTATTACAGTAATTAATGATAATAATAATAATAATATAGAATGCAAGGTTAATATACTTTATTCCCAACAAAAGTACCGCAAACAGGATACTAGGAAAATTAATTTCATGTGTTACAACAAGGGGCGAAACTAGGAATAGTGCATACTTATTTGCTAGTTCTTTTTTTCTTTTTAAGGCCAGGGAGCTATTTTTTGTTGCGAATAAATGAACGGTTCCACTTGTTCATTTAGTTAGAATCGACTAGTAGCTCAAGGGTGCTAATGACTTAATATACAACTGTATGAATACAATTATACAAATATTTACTCACTGCAACAATATCGGGCAAGCTCGTTACCCTTCTCCTCCGGGGCTTGACGAAATCTTTTATAAAGGACAGCTTGTCTAGCACGTCCTGTTGGCGCTTGCTGAGTGCCCGGGCATTTGCAGTAGCACCACTGCCGCTGGGTTTGTCCTTCATTATTTTCTGTGCTCGGCCGACCGTTGAGCGAAGGTAACCGATGCGGGTGTTGACCTGCTCCGCTACAATATAATTATATAAATAAAATCAATCTTTTGTTTCCATTGATCGTCAAGAAGTAGAATATAATTCTATAAAGATGATTACCACGTACTTCGACTGGCTACATTTTCACTTTATTTTAGATAAAAGGTATTTTAAAGACTTAAGAGTTGGAGATTATTGAAGGCCAGTGTTAAACTCTCAGTAGTTCGGTGCAAACAGTGACGTCATCCTCTATGCCTATATAGCGGACACAACAGGCCCCGCCCCTTCCTGACTAAGAATGTACCCTGTTCTTTGCTCATTGTACATATTTATCAATTTGCAGCAAGAAAAACATGTACTCTCCTCATATCATCTAAATCAATGCTAAACTCCCAATAGTTCAACAGTGATAAGCCCCGCCCCCCTCGAGCGGACACCAAATCTCAATGTTAATTTCTCAATAGTTCGACTCAAACATTTTAAGCCCCGCCTCTTTCACCACCTACCGCACACTTCCTCATAGTTATAAAAAGCTGCCAAACACACTCTGATTGTGGCAATAGAGCTTCTCTGACCAAATCTATACTATTCTCATATCTTATATCTTATCTCTACAAATTGAAAGCAATTATATCCTATTGACGGTCGGGAGCCGCCAATATGATCCCTTCTATCCAGATAACACTCTATCTATCTAGGTTAGTAAAGTACAGGCCTGCCGCCCGCCTGTTATCGACTCCCAGTATAAATAAAATCTTTAAAAAAAATGAATCTATTATTCGTTTGTATTCTGCCATCATACCATAAACACAGTACAAGTATAAACAGCACCTAAAAACAACTAAAATCGGGTGGATCCAGTCACAATTCGTACCCAGCAGCAGCATTCCCCCCCCCCCCCTCGACCACTACAGCAAGCAGGGGAGAGCACGCTATACTCAACTCCACCGCTTCAAAACTGGGTCAGCAAAGTATGATGGCTGCCGTGGTGAGTGCAATACACAACACCACGCTATATGTCTAATGACATGAGTTCTTGCACTCTCCATGGGGGTCTTCATGCTACATATATGGTCAATTCTATTTTTTTGGCGTCCATAAGGTTTTTAAAAGATACCCTCAAGGATATTGACTTTAGACATGATTTGTACATTTCATTAAATCCGCCATTGAAAATGCTACAATCCGAACCCTACTTTTGGGGTCTAAAACAAATATTTACAATTCTAGCTCTGAAAAACCTCCTAAAATGGGCCATTTTTTCAATGAGGCGCAAAAAATATGTCTTTCTCATTTGAAATGAATACAATGAATGTATATATGTAGATCAAATTTTTAATAGTTCTGTAGCCAAAATACTTTTACATATTATATGATGTTTATTGAGATTCCATTTGAATATCTTATATTTTTTTTTATAGATATGTAATAGTCAACCCTAGGCATACCGTGCGTATGCCTAGGCATTGTCCCCCCAATCTTATAATTATTATTAAGGTTGTTTAGGCAAATATGTATTCATATGATATTACAACTACTCTAGTTTTGAAGGAAACCAGAAAAAAATATCAATGTACCACCATTTTCTGCCTATCAATGAAATAATAAAGAGACATACACTATAGTCAACTTTTCTGCATACCATGCGTATGCAATTGATATAGCCATATCTCAGCAAATAAACATATTTAACTTTAAACGTGTATACATAAGTTGGGCCCTTATTCAAGGTAATAAATAAGGTAATAAATTTTATGTTGCAAAAACACATTAAAAATGATTGCCCATATGATTAGAAGCATGCCATGCGCATGCCTATACTGTGCGTATGCCATTACAAGATAATTGGAAAATATCAGACAATTGCACCTCACATATACATAAAAATGGGAAATGAATGATAAGACGTCCTTGCGGCATTAAATTAAGACAGTCAGAACTTCTATAACTGGTATATTTTTCTGTCTGATGTGGCTTATTTAAAAAATAAACACCTTATTCTAGTAGACATGAACATGACCCTGGGCAGTACAATATGTGATAGTACATAATTGTATAGTATATAATATGAAGGACCAAATTACATTGTATGTGACCTTATATGTTTCCTAAAATATAATGTATATATATTGTTTGCTGCGGTACCTGAATCATGTTGTTGCCGTGGTTGCTAGGCACCACCAACCGCTTACCGGTCATTCTGAGCCCCAGTCTCAAAGCAAGTGGACGGAAAAATTTCTTCTCTTACCTGATCGTGAATCGTGAGTCTTCATTATGGTGAATTGTACGGCGTGTGGGTATGCCCATCCACATCCTGGAACGACGATTAGGTCCACTTGCAAGTATTACAGAGATGCTTGTGAGCAATCTAAAGACATTACTGGTTCCATTGACAATTGGAGATCCTACATGGACTTGACTTCGCTGTCGGCCTTCCCTAAGGAGAAGGCAGACGCCGATCCTTCAAATACTGGGGTTAAATCAGAATCCATAGCCTTAGCTGATTGGGAGCAAAAGTTTGACGATCAAAGTGCCTGCATGAATACAATGCTGGATCGTATGGAGAAGCTTTCCTTGTCTTTTCATTCCAAGATGGCCGCCTCCACTATGAGTTCTGCTTCCATTCAACAAGCGGGGCTTTCTTCCGGACATGTCTCTCCTCCTCCTCCTCCCTTACAGCTACCGGTGTCTCCCACGGTCGCTGTTGGTGCCCAGGCCGGGTCATCGCTACCTGCTCCTTCCCTCACCACTGCCTGGCTAGCTGATCCTGTGGCGTCAGCCCTTCACCAGATCAATTCTGCCGTCGACCCGGAAACCATAAAACGGAACGCGGGTATGGTATTTAGACCTGAGTTCTATTATCAACATGGTTTGCATTCTGTCGCCCTAAAGAGTTTGGATCACAAGAAACTCACCTATAGACAGCTTATGTACGGCATGACTATGGTGGCTAATCATTTGCTATCGACTGGGGGTGACGTCCAGTCGTATTTGTCCCATATGGAGTTTGTGACTAGGCATGCGACAGAAGGTGATTACGTTGATAGTGCGTATGCAAACTATGATCATTATGTAGTAGACACTTTCTTGAAGAATCGCGCAGCAGGATTCCCGGATTGTGATAATCGTGGCTGCAACTACTGTTTTCATGGGGCGGCCTTGTCAAAACAAAAGGACCAGCGGGACCAGGGTCAAGGTCGGCGTGGGTTCTCCTCTGGTAACTCTTCGAACAGGCAACGAAACAAGGATAAAACCAAGACTGATACTGCCCCTGACGACTATCCGGCAGATAACTGTTTCCTCTGGAATTACAGAACCTGTACAGAAGATAACTGCCCCAAAAGCCACACATGTCGTATTTGCAAGCAGAAACATAAGGCTGTTGGGTGCCCTCGTGAGAAGCGGGGAGATTCCCATCCATGACGTCATGGCTTTGGGGAAACCTCGCTGCTGTTTACCTGTCATGGCGGCGATCAACTTCCGCCTTCACCCTGATTTCGAATCCTTAGATATCATCTAAAAGTAATCTAATCAAATATCTTTCACTCTGGGACAATCAGATAAATATATATGTATCATATTATGACAATAAAATCAAGATATGAATAGACATATTTAGTAAAGTTGGCAAGAATTTGAATAAATCACATGGCATACGCACGGCATACTTACTGTGGGCTTCATTTGGCCCATCTCCCATAACTCAGCTAATATCCAGAGATAACCTTACCAATTTATGTACAAAAACCCTTCAAAACATCTAGTTTCCTGATATAACAATTGCTTCTGATTCAGACCTATTTGAAAATTGACCGTTTTTCAGCCCACTGGACGCCAAAAAAATAGAATTGACCATATATATGGACACGCCTACAACACCAGCACCTTCTCCTTCTCCTGCATCAGCTAGAATGACAAATATTTTCCTCAAAACCCCCATTTGGGATTGGTCTACCAATCCTTCCACTCTCCCTAGTATTAGAGGTTTATTATTATTATACAACTTTTATTCAGTAAACATATACATAGTATAAATCAGCGAATAGGGTCATTAATCCATCTCCACTGGAGATCTACCAGGTAACCCTTAACAAAAGATGAGAATACATAGAATAAAGTTTTAAAGTACAAGATTTGTAAAATTAACATATTAAGCATAATCCGCATAATAGTCCATGTCCTTTAGTGTCATTAAATTATCATTAAATACGTGAAGTTCCTTATATCCTGAGATCACTTTCAAGACCGAGTGTGACTGTTCTTTTTGTTACTCAATGTTCCAGTTGTTATTATTGAAGATTTATAGGAATTAATATTTGGTGTCTTGTGTGGTAGACTTGATTCTTCACTGATGCGTAGTATCGATAAGATATTGAAGTTAATAAGTGAGAGACAATAAAAGCAAATATAGGTTTAAACGCTCATGACGTTTATCAAATACCTTGATCAATAGTGTATTAGCACTCCTATGTTGCCCTATACTGGGTCAATCATCATCCTTACAATATGTTAAACATGGCAAAAGAAAAATCTTTTGTGGAACCGTGGCGAATTTCAATCAAACCGTGTATCCGATAAGTAATAAAAGAGTGCATTTAAATTTAACAAAGTCTCAGCTTTCTAAGCTGGGAAATAATTCTTGCCTGTACTGGCAAATAAACAATTTGGCCTATACTGGCTCGTGAAGCAAATACAAAACTGAGATCATAGCTGTACGTCCTATCTATTAACATAACATTCTCATGATAATAACACCCTCTTAACGCTATACCGTTGTATCGGCCTTATTCACTTTATGAATCTTATGTATGTTTACATGTTCATAACGACATTAATCTTTATGAATTGTTGAAAAAGTTCGTCAAAATGATGATTAATTTCTGTGTTTTATTCATATGATAGTGATAAATAATAGTGATAAAATCTCTCGTTTCCCTATAGCATCGATAACTCGCCAACCATATGGCAATGCGTGCTGCTAAGAAACAAATTACGTGTTGCTAACCAAGAGCTTGCCTTACGCAACTAATGGCGCGTTACCATTAGCATTGCGACCTGGCCTAATTAATGTAACGCGTTGAGGGCCGGAAACACCACGTCATGCAGCTGCTACATGGGAATCAGCTGCATGCAAACGTTGCCACACGTGTCTGGATTGACTTTTTCGTATTATGGAATATTTATAATACAGGATCACTTTGGAGACTACATTGTGTCAATGATGGATCCTATTGTACATGCCAGCCACTACACTACTGCTAGGAGACTTTTTATTGTGGGTATATAAGTAAAATCATGGATCATTATATCGCGATGTTCAAGCACGTTGAACCATGTGCACAGCCTGGCATTGGCTATACGTTATAGACATTGACACTGCACATCTGATGGTAAGTAAGATATATCAAACCCTAAGTGTTAATTATTTTAACATAAAACCATCATGGGCCTTCTTTATAAGAAACAAAAAAGCCTGAAAAAAAAAGAAGAAATGTGGTTACTCACCAGTCACACCGCCGCCTATTTTTGCGGCCATCTTCTTTAACGTCAAAGACCTAATCTGGCAGTTTGAGTAATCGGTTCTCGTGGTGTCGTACATATGGGGGCAATCCCTCCATATAGCAATGAGAGCATCTTCTTGCTCCTGCCCCCATACAAACTGACCACCCTGGCTCCGCTGGCTGGACCCAAACACACTCCCCTCCTCTTCGTCAGAGCTGCCAGCCACACTGCTGGCTACGCTCTCAGCAACTTTCTTACGTGCCCGAACTCCTGTATAATAAAACAATAAATGACTCAATATACATATAAATTCATGCATAAATTCATGTGTAGTAAAGCTAAGTAAACCATACGAGGGGTGGAATATAGCGATTGAATATAGGTCTATATCTACTTGTAAAATTATTTAATCGGTAGTATCACATCACACGTAGTTCCATCGACTGTATATTAAAATGAAATTCCATGCCCATGTCATATTTGTTAATTCAAAAAAAACTAATGAAGGGAAGTTTTAAAACCATGAATTTAACCAGGAACTTCATATTATATGTTGCCTGCGTTATATTACATGTTGTCTGCTTGGTTTTCCAGTAGACAATGAAGGTGGCAAGAGTTCGCTCGCGCTTTTATACTCTGTGAAAGGGCACAGTCCAAAAAATATTTTTTGGACCGTACCCTTTCACAGAGTATAAAAGCGCGAGCGAACTCTTGCCACCTTCATTGTCTACTGGAAAACCAAGCAGGCAACATGTAATAGGGCCATTCTCAAAAAAGTCTTGCAAATGGTGTCTTTGCTCTTTATGGGTCTCTGAAGCTGAGGAAAATATAATAATTGATTTTCTGTGATTAAATATTAATTTTTACGAATCATGAGCATTTTTTGATGTGCAGTGTAGTATATGTGCGAAGGTCATATCAAGGTCATTTGGGGGTGAGTATGGAAACCCCCCTATAAATAGTATGTCTGTAGCAGATATTCGATATTTACAGCTGTACAAATATATAGAAAAAAAATAAAATCACATGAAAAATCACCATAAACCAATAGAACATATTCTTAACTCTTGAAAAAAATGAAGATTTTACCAGAAATTATCAGTGGTGTGTGATGCTCATAGAGGGAAGGTTTTTTCAGGTAGAAAGTAATCGTGTATGTCAAAAAATCCGCAAATCTGCCAGTGGTATATAGAATTTCGAATCATCAAGATTCCTTAAGATCTCGTAAAACTACAGCTGTTTTTCTATACCTATGTTTTTGAAAATCAAACTGGTCGGATTATCGTTTTTAGCCCTTCGGTTCGTTCGGTTCGCCCAAAATATTCCGACGGCTCGGTTTCGTTCCGATGGAACCGAACCGAACCGAAGCTATGTGAACAACAGGTCGGAATAAATGATCGGTTTTTGGTAAAACCGATTGGAGCGTAAGGCTTATTCCGACCTGTGGAACAGGCCTATTATACTTAGTTAATATAGAGTCTTTAAAGTTCAGCCATTCTCCCACTAAACTAAACAATGCTCCCTCTTAACAAATAAAAAATGTTTTGAATTGAATTAAACAACATTTGCTTTTACTTTTGCTTTCTGAACAGAGGAAGGCAAAGCCCCCCTTATTTTTTAATCCTGGATAAAATAAAATGAAAAAAAAACCCCTAAAATATGTAGGGTCAATAGATATTAAGAAATATTTAGTATTTACTCCTAAGATACTGGCCATAAAAATATGATCGGATTGTTCCAGGCTCTCCGAGCATTGCAGAAACACCCAGTGGCCCTACCCAACGGGAACGCCTGCAAAATCCTCGAGAATTTTGGTAAGTGCATTTTGTAGTATACTATAGGTATTAAAGAGACATTAAGAAGTATGATGTTTCATCCAATTTAATTGAATATATTTGCAGTCAAAGTATAAATAGGATCAAACTTAATCCTGCATAGAAGAGCCAGTACATGCCTCCAACCTCAACACTAACAATTTGGTGTTTATCATAAGGATAAAAAAGAAATTGAAATTGTTTATAATCTATGCCTTCTAGACACTTTGTGACAACCGCTTCTTTTCTGAAAGAAGCTGCCCGCTATCACGGTTTTACGCAACACTACAAGAATCCACATTTATAGCTGTCTCTGCCCACCAAATAAATGCTTATTCAGCTTATTCTCCGGTGTCAGTACTACCGTATATTAGTAAGCAACGTTATTAGCTAGTATATAAAGGACGTTAGGGTCAGGTATAGCTCAAAACATTGCCTTGGGAGGATTCGAATCGACGGCCATTGCCGCGAAATATATCAACAAGCGCCGAAAATGGTGTCTCCCAATACCGCCGCAAGCGCCCCTGCATACACACTCCTGCTGGCTGTACACATGCCTCGCACAGCCTGTGCGAGGATGTGTATTATTAGACAGCAAAACAAAAGCGTAGGAGGGGAGGGGGAGGGGCAGCCCGAGGGGGGGGGGGGGGATGGTGGGCAGCATTGAAAAGGAGAAAAAAGATTCCATACTTATATGGTACAAGTACATAGCCTAAGACACCACACCCAAATTAATCTCGCGGTAATACTCTGGACTCCCCACAACTACCGCTTCTGTAAGAAGCTTGCCAACGGCAGAATCTGAAGAAAAAGAGCAGTCGAACCCGTTATCACGGTTAAACGCCTATATACCTAGAACAACATTTATAGCTGTCTTTGCCCACCAAATACATGCCTATTGAGCTTATTCTCCGTGCTCACTCCTACCGTATATTAGTAAGCAACGATATTAGCTAGTGATTACTGGAACAATATTGTCTAGAAAAGAAGATATAAGCCCATTTACCACCACCAAGTCATGAAATATGATTTGAATCGATCCCCATTGCCGCATTTTAGTTCCCGGAAAAGCCGCTGCGGCGCCACAACTGCTGGCGGTACACATGCCTCACAGAGGCATGTGTATTATTAGACACCAAAACAAAAGCGTAGGAGGGAAGCGGGAGCCGGGGGGTGGGGTGGTGGGCAGCATTGAAGATGAGAAAAAGATTCCATATTTATATAATACAAGTACATAGCCTAAGACATCACACCCAAATTAATCTCGCGGTAATACTCTGGACTTATGGGTCAGGCCATAAGAAAATATACAGTTGGCAGCTCTACACATTTAGTAAATTCTGGTAAATTAAGCTGAAAATGATACATACTATGCATATAGATGGATCTAAGAAGTACATTTGGTATTGTGTTGATTCAAAGAATCTGCATATGTTGAACTATGATTTGAAACTATGTTTGTCTTAAATTTTTCTGACGCCCTGACCTTTATGTCTCCTTGTTTTAATTCATTCAGCAAATTAAATTGTGCTTTTTCATCTAGGCATGCAATTTTAAAAGTACAAGTTCAAGTTCATCAATTCAGTGTACCAGTACAGGTCGCCAGTACATGATGTTCATTATTTTTTAAAGGAATTACACTATTAAACAAATATAGAACTACTTAATATTCTATATGTCTGCCTAATTCGAAAGTTCCATTTGGGATAATTATGATGCAGACATGGTGAAAACGGTTTTACCGGATAGTAAAAAGTAGTACTGGTCATGACTGAGGACAAGCAGATTTCCCCATGTCTGTTCATGTTCAATATCGTCATAATCATGGTTTTTGTCCATTGTGTTAGGATTCTGAGTCACGTTTTCATTTCTTAAATAGTATGGTGGAAGCATACATACATGTATTGGTTGATATGTGAAACTCATTATTATTTTTAGGGGATAAGACATGCGCATTCTTGGACCGTAAACTAGCAGAGCATATTGACTTATACGGTGAGCTTACTTTGCATTTGCTAAGTCATAACCTAGAGGGAGATAAGATGCGTATTAAATTGCTCATTTATGTTTATATATTCCCTGATGAAGGATCACCTACATCTGAAACGTTGAAATCACCTCAAAAATAACAAAAATGTTGGGATACTAGTTTTGGTGTTACCTCAAATCAAAATGTTTTTATATTTTTTCATGTTTCAATATTTTATCATTAATTCTTTGGCAAGAAATAAGTACTGAATCAACAACGTTATATAGGCATATGCCTTATCTCTCTTCCTGAATAAAGAAATGTGTAAAAAAAAAAACAAACAAAAAAACAACAACTTGGAAGTTTAAGATCTTCCATTGAGAAATAATAGTTCCATAACACAAGTTCATTACCACTCCTAACAGTTTTCTAGGCAAGGAAATTTGTGATTGATTCGCTATCCCCTTACTTAATAAATTGTTCAACTTATAGGGAGGCTAAATAGTCCACGGTAGACGGTTTTGGGGCAGAGGTACGCCACTGCAGTAGTTTGATGACATGTTGTTGACAAGTAGCACAACATTCCCATAGGCTCAGCATTGCAGACATAATTATTCTCTATTCTTTCTTCATTCCAAAACTTTTTAAGATTTGTAACTCCCAGATATCCGTCTATAGTCAAGACATTTCAATTAATATGGCCATCAGAATCTTTAAAATTTTAATGGGGATATCTATTGGTCACAATGCTAAGTTTATGGTGATTTTTTATTTCCCGTCAACACATGAGTACAACTGCGCGCCTCAGTTACATTAATTCCCTCAATGCCGCCACAATACTTATACCCCTATATTCTCACAATTTTCTATCTTTTAAATCTTGCCATCATCATCTTGCCATTTAGTATACCAACCCAGGAGTACACTGGAAGCATCTCTTGTTGCCATTTGATAAATAGAGGATTTCCCTTAACTCCAACGATAAACAGCCAAACTGTTTTTTATCTTGCCAGGTTCTGCTGATTTTATCCCAGAGGAAATTGCTGCCAAATTTCCACGCACCCCACAGCCTAGAAAGCGCAAAGCACCTGCTGCTGCAGCTGGTTTAGAAGAGGAGGTGGCTGGTCATCCTCCAAGAATAAATGCCAATGTAAATATTGATAGAATATTTATCCCTCTCCCCTTTACTTTTGTTCAATTGGCCTTAGATTGGGTTCTCCACCCATGTTATGGATTAGGAAGGTGACATGTATATTGAGTTAAAGCTGCACACTCAGTTAACGTCGGTCAAGAACTGAACATTTTCTACATTTTGTTCCATTCTTTTCCAGCCCATCTAAAAGTCATTTGACCCAAATTTTGGAGGATTTTTTCCAGTTGTTTTTGCTAAAGGGTTTCTAAATTTCGTTTACCAATTGGCAAATTTCTCTAAACTTTCAAAGATTAATATCATTAATACAATTTCTTGATTTCCCCCTGCTTTTCCTCTCTTGCCAGAAATATTTCAGTATTTTTGCTATGGCCCAACTTTCATCCCTGAGACTAACTTTATTATCCACATCAAGGTAGGAGGATCACCCAAACCTTACTTACGTACACCAGGTATCAACTATAGGTAGTTGGTTACCTTGTATAGGGCTAGTTACCTACCGAATTTCAACTAGGTTCAACATCATTATTGCTCTGCAATAAAAGTACCTCTACAAGCACATCTTTTTTTGACATGTTACCTCCGATATAACAGAATATTTATAGATAGGGAAAAAGATAATGGAATGACTGCACCCAATTACAGATATGACACATTATGACAACTTTCACCCATCTCCCCCAACTGCTTTATCATATAATGGTTTATATTTTCTTTACATTAGAGGAAGCGTCAGGCGTCTGGGCCTCGAGAATATACACCTGCAGCAAGATCTGGACCATATGCAATGATTCTCACCTTATACAAAGTAAGCAGTTCCTTTTGTTTCATCAATTGATTAATTATTGTTTATTGAGAGCAGTTCTTCCACTGTTCATAGTGCATATAGTTTAGACTGGCGGCTGGTGGAAAGATTGAAGTCCTTTGGAATCTCGATGCCTAAGGCTGACAAGTCTAGCTTCCAGTAAAAGAGAACAAAAACTTCTATGCTGACTTGTAGTTTTAATACCTAAACTATTTTGGGGCGTTTTCATATCACTCAGTGTGCAACATAACCCAGAGACCGACGCCCAGGTCTCCACAGAATCTTTGTCGGTCTCTGAGATTGATATTTGTCAGGGCCCGACAGTCTCCAGTGAAATATCCAAGTGATAAAATGTTCGTTTTTATCTTATCTTGTCGATTCTGAAAGTCTTTGCAAAACAATTTTAAATGTGCATTTGTTTGCATTACCTTTTCGATAATTGAATGAAATCAAAACAATTTAATAATCATTAAATGTCATTGAAATTCAAAGTGCTCTCGACCATGGGAACTCTGTCTGACCCAGACTTTTTCTGATCTCTCTAAAATCATTTTGGTCTCCACTGTTACAATTTGGCAGAGACCGACGGTCTCTCATCTCCAAATTCACTATGTTGCACACATGATGTGTGATCAATTTCATTTAGCAATCATATGAAATTGATTTTAAAATAACGAATCACATCAGTCCACTTTAATGTCCTTATTTCCAGTTTAATGATCTGGTACAATTAGAAGTAAAGTATATATTATATCCTTTTGGGGAACATTGAAATGTCAATTGACAAATCTCTTTCACTTTGCCTTTTATAATAGACAAACCACTTAGTTCATCGTTACGCCTAATGACATTTCCAGAAACCATTAACTGTCCTAAACTTCAGTTTTCTTAGAAAATACAATACAACTATCTAGTGGGACTTCTCTTCTCCTTTCTTAAATTATCATAATAATGATTCAATATTTTGTAAATTTCTGATGTTTTCTGTGACCATTATTCAATGATGGTTGTACTAATGAGGTAATATTTATATTCTCATTTTGAGATATTCTTCTCGAATAATTATAACGAGCGAGCACATATACACACACATAATTATACACACATTCAGTATTTTAAATCAGTGGTTTATCAATTTCGGTCATATGTGATAAGGATTTCATAACAATAGTTAATAAGAAAAGTTACTGTTCAATTAACTATGTCGAGTAATTTCCCAACATTGCCATAGTATAGTTTAATGAGATTACTATCATTTATAATGATATTATATCAAAAGTTTATTCAGAATATTATTATAACATATTCATACTAATCCCACTTATTAAATAGATATGATGTGCATTATTTGAACGGGACTACACACAACCCTCCCTCACGAAGGCCACCATGCAACTGAAGAACGTCACATTCTTCAGATGTGGGTTACTACGACCCCACTCATACCCTTGGTAATGTCATGGTGACATCAACATGGGGTGCTCTTGTTGCTTAGAATCTGTATCCAAGCCGTTTAATGTCATTATTAATAAAATCAAATTAGATTAAAAAGGAATTTAAATCCATCAAAAAAAAATGAAATAAATAAATAGATAAGATGTGCATGTTGTATTTCAGTGCTGTGACCGTGAACAAAGTTATATGTTGAAGGAACAACTGATGAGGGCGGCACAGCCACTTGCAGACAAGTCGTTCTTCGTTGTAAGTAGTGAATTGTCATTAACTCATTCAATGTTAAATTCGAAATTGCAACAATAAAACATTTCAGCGGTCTGTAACGTTAAACTTTTGACGTTCTAACATTTAAACGTTCTGACTTTTTAACGTTCTGGCGTTTTATCGTTATGACATTTTAACGCTCCGACGTTATAATGTTCTGTAACGTCTTGACGTGTCTGAAAAAAATTGACGAAATTTCACATGTAATACGTGATAAATTTCATTTGTCCATATAATCGAATCAACTTTCTGATTTCCATTTTATACTCTTATAATATCACATATTATTCTCTCTTAATAGATAGACATTTCAGACATTTTAATGCTTTGAATTTTGATGTGACGTTCAGACGTTTTAATGCTAGGACAACAACTTCAATGTTCACATAATTTAACGTTCACACATTTTAACGTTCTGACATTCAGACAGACGTTTTTAAACGTTTTGACGTTTGAAACGATTAGAATTTCCACCAATTGGGTTTTATTTCCAAGTCCAAGTGTGTTAACCTTGTTTTTCTTTATCTAGCCTGACCCTGGATCATATTTTACTGCCTGGTCTTCCATGGGTTCGCTAACACGTAAGGGTTTAGTGATTAAACGGAGCTGCCCTGCCAAGTAAGTTGGTTTTTCTTTTCACTAAATATGTGGAACCAGGGAGGTATATATAGAGGGAGTAGTAACGGTACACTGATTTAAGCAGGAGATCCGTGTCCCATATATGGTCTAGCCACTGCATGCCAGGTGACCTGTAGTGCTGTTGTTGGCACTAGTACCAACTAGCCCAGCTAGCTTTGATTGCCCTTTTCCAGCAACAGTATACTACTGACACACTTATAGATAGTTGGCGATAGTAGTAGTAGTGGCAGTAAGTACTGCCAACTACTTGTGGGACATACATGTACCTCGAGACCAGTCCCTCTGTATATACCTCTCTGGTGGAACGTTAGTGACAACATTTAGTACATATCTGGTACCCAGTTGTTCCTACCAAAATCATGGTGTGGCATGGGTATCGTAACTTTTGTAATAGAAGTGAGGTTTGAATTACAGTTGCAGTTCAAAATGCTGTAAAGAGTACACCAAGAATTGTACTGTTAGGAGGGTGCAATACTTCTAGCAAATGATTTCAAACTGATTGAAACAAAAGGTCAGAAAAAACTGGACAAACCCTGAAGGTCAAGCCCTGACAACATTTTACCATGTCCTATCACAGTATTAGAAATTGTTTTTGAAAGAGTTTCCATAACTATCTTTTAAATATTTTCATTTACAGGTACAACCTGACACCAAAAGGTGTTGACCTGGCGTTGCGGTTGTTGGATTTAGATGAGGATCCAGCTGAAGCTGCCGCCAGACAACCTCCTCCAAGAGAAACCTTCGCTGTGCCCAGGAATGTGCCACGAACAAAAGACCAAGTGCGGAGACAACCTAACCTGCCAAACCTTCCCGACCTTCCCAACTTCGCAATCCCCCCACCCCCAGGCCGCCCAGCAGCTGACAATTTAGACTTTGGGTAACAGCTTATGTTCTGGAATTTCTTGTAATTTTCTATTTTGTCTGGCTTAGGATAAAATGGAAAACTTTCCTTACTGTCATCTCAAAAATATTTCTATTTTGTTTTTATTAGAACTGAATTTATGCCTGCAATATTGTATGCACTGCTCAGTTTAGGTGGTGCATAACATGGAAATTATGCCATCCTTAGCGTATACAACATGGAGACCCATTATTCGTTAAGTTCCTCATATATTTTTCTTTTTTGTTTATTTCTGGATGTAATACATATAAAATGAGAACTTACAATCTAGAATGGAGACTCGTAACGGATGTGAAATGATGCCTTATGTCATTGGCATCGTAATATTTAATGTGTTATGCTTACAGGCTCCCAATCTAGCATTGATTATTACTCCCATCCCCATCCCTGGGTAATTCTGTCTATTAAACTGCCTGAAACTTTGTTTTCAAAATTTGTTTTCAAAATTCAGATTCGGAGGAGATAACCAACTGTTTGGATCACCTCCCCATCGGAGTCCTTTCAAAACTGAGAGTGATGTGAAATCCTTCTCTGGTGCGGGTCACAGACTGGGTTCTCCCTCAGTGAGTGCAAGTCTGGGTAGAAGTCCACATGACACTACCCGGCCATCACCTGCCAAGCCATACATAGAAGACGATGATGATGATTATAATCTCATGTTAGCCATCAGCGAGAGCAAATCTACTAGTCAACCCAACCGTGTACCCCCGTGAGTTTAGGTTTTTCAGTGTTAAGCTCCATTTCTACTGAGCCAATTATCTCAAGTGGTAAAAAAAAATGGGGCTGATGAAATGCACCCTACTATGGGTATGGTGGGGATGGGGTGGAGGCAAGTTGGCAGTTGACAAGAAACAAAGGGCAGCCAGGCTAGTTGGGATGAGATAACTGATGATATTACAAAATTTACTCATTTTTTGGCCTATAGGACTGAGTTTATCAATATTCTGCTGCTGTTATATGGTTATACAAGAATTTGAAGTCAAATCATCTGAGAGAAAACGGGTGCTGTTGAGCAATAATAATTGAAGCCACCGTATGAAAGGATATCGGAGGGTCTTCAAATTCATTTATGAAGCTCTGCAGCAAAAACCACAGGACAAATTCTTGTATATAAGACACTTAGACAGTGTAAAGTGTTAGATTGAGGCAAGGCTAGGGCAGGCTGTCATACTATACAAGACTGAGGTGGTAGAGCTTGCACCTATATGACTATTAGATAAGTGCTCCTATGGTTGTTGCTAAAAACTAGTGAAAATTGCACTGCTATTACCTATACAAGATGAGATCTCCTTGAAAAATCACTGCTCACTGTTAACTTGTTGATAATCTTATTTCCTCCACAGACTGGGTTCTCCCTCAGTGAGTGCAAGTCTGGGTAAAAGTCCACTCACTACCCGGCCATCACCTGCCAAGCCATACATAGAAGACGATGATGATGATTATAATCTCATGTTAGCCATCAGCGAGAGCAAATCTACTAGTCAACCCAACCGTGTACCCTCGTGAGTTTAGGTTTTTCAGTGTTAAGCTCCATTTCTACTGAGCCAATTATCTCAAGTGGTAACAAAAAGATGGGGCTGATGAAATGCACCCTACTATGGGTATGGTGGGCATGGGGTGGAGGCAAGTTGGCAGTTGAGAAGAAACAAAGGGCAGCCAGGCTAGTTGGGATGAGATAACTGATGATATTACAAAATTTACTCATTTTTTGGCCTATAGGACTGAGTTTATCAATATTCTGCTGCTGTTATATGGTTATACAAGAATTTGAAGTCAAATCATCTGAGAGAAAACGGGTGCTGTTGAGCAATAATAATTGAAGCCACCATATGAAAGAATATTGGAGGGTCTTCAAATTCATTTATGAAGCTCTGCAGCAAAAACCACAAGACAAATTCTTGTATATAAGACACTTAGACAGTGTAAGGTGTTAGAGGGAGGCAAGGCTAGGGCGGGGCTGTCATACTATACAAGACTAAGGTGGTAGAGCTTCCACCTATATGACTATTAGATAAGTGCTCCTATGGTTGTTGCTAAAAACTAGTGAAAATTGCACTGCTATTACCTATACAAGATGAGATCTTGAAAAATCACTGCTCACTGTTAATTTGTTAATAATCGTATTTCCTATTTTAGCCACCAGGAGGTTGTCCATGCCATATCAGACTCTGATGGTGAAGATGATGACGTGCCTTTCTCCCTCTCTACATACACTTCTCCTTCCCACCAACAGAGGGCTTCAAGGTGAGCAGTTTAACATGTTCTTGCTTCTAGGCTAATAAGTAGCTAAGACATTTTGTAGCCGATATGTCACAGCTGTGAAAATATTCATCCATGGTAGTATCCTTGCTGATGTGTAGCTTGCACTGGAACTGTACACCCAAGGCTAATTCTCCTGGAACAGATGAAAGTCTCTGCTTATGAATATAATGCTTTATAATAGACTCATCGGTTTGTGTGGGGTACACAGGAGCAGTAGCTCTTTATTTGAAGGGGGGGGGGTGCAGGGTGCATGTGCTTTTATTTACACCCGTTGTCAATTTTATATTTCTCTTTCTCACAGAGACCCACCAAGCACTATTTCTACATGTTCACCTCAAACCATGAGAAAAACCTCCGCATCCTCTCCGCCCCTTAGCTTCTGTTCATCTAGCTGGCAGAATACAACAGCAGGTGACATTGCAAATAATAATTCCAAGAGACTCGATGTAGTTGGTACTGAAAATCTGCCGGTGGTTTGCTTATCAAGCGATGAAGAGGATGTGAAGGATTCAGCAGGACTAGTGGGATTTACTTCAAAAGTTTCTCCTCCAAAAGGGCCAGGCATTATTAGGTAATTACCCATTGAATAATCGAAGGTTTAGAGACAAGGAAGCAAGTTTTATTACACCCCTGCAATGTAGTTGCCTATACCTTCAACATTGTACCACCCACTTACAAAGGGAGGTTGATAACATGTTAAGTACATCGCCCTTAGCTAATAACAAAAATAGGTCGGGTACATAGGCCTGATAACTGCGCGGGAAAAATGGGTTGTCAAGTACAATGCGCGTTACTAACGTTATAGAAGACGTTATGATACATGTATGTTTTTGCGTCATGGCCGGCATCTTGCGCTCCGACGACGCAAATTCAAACACAATTCATTCAAAATCTACTTGATTTAGAATTATCCTGATTCACACAGATGATGTCAGTAGATAGATCTTGAGGATTCCAGAAGGATTTGTTCAGATATATAATATTCACGGAGATATGGTGATGTAAAAACGGCTCGCCCACATGTAAACAACAGCTGCTCTGCGAGGCCGAGGGTCAGAGAAGTAGATATCGTCGTAGATGTCGTCCCTAGCCTAGTCTACCACTGTAATTTAATTATTTATGCAATTCAAGTTCTTAAAAGGTATGGCAGATGTTAAATTAAGTTTACTTAGGCTACTAGTTTTTTTAATGGGAAACACAATAGAATAGAATATTTCTAGCTATTTCTTTGTATTCCTGTGTACAAATTGTCAGGAACTATTTTCTTTCATGTTGTGATAAACACAATCAAATGGTGAAAACAACATGATCTATTAGAATTATAGAATACAAATTTCTGTTAGTTTCTGTTGTATTTATTTCAGGGGTGTAATAAATACAGAACATGCCAACGGGGAGGGCAGTGTAATAAATACAGAACATGCCAACGGGGAGGGCAGGAATGGTGTTACCCACCTCGATTTAGGTGGAGGGACCTCGGGCCTACGCTGCGCTTCGGCCCTCGGTCCCCCCACCTAAATCCTCGGTGGATAACACCATTCCTGCCCTCCCCGTTGGCATGTTCCATATATATTCCGCCATCTTAACTAGTAGAGTAGCTGTGTGCACTTAACTAAAAAGGGCCTGGCAAAACTGATTGGTCCAATATGTACAATTGCCATTCAAAAACATGATGAAATAGCAAAAGTTATAGAGTAATAGATGAAGCAGAGGTTTAAAACTATTTTTTCTGTAGTGGAACATGGTCTCATTTTTTTGGCAGATATTTGTTGCAAATAAATATGTTTATATACTTATATATTACTTGTTATTGCTATTGTTCTATATCTTCTGCCGATCTTCTGGTATAACACATGAACCAGTGTCTTTCCATGTGGTGTTTGTTTACTTTTAGAGCGAGCAGTACCACTGCTATTATCTAGTACTAGACCTGTCTGAGTGATTCATATTTCAGGACAAACATTAAACTCCATGGCCTCTGTCTGACTGATTCATATTTCAGGACAAACAGTTAACTTCATGACCTCTGTCTGACTGATTCATATTTCAGGACAAACAGTAAAATTCATGACCTGTCGGACTCTGATCCTGACCTGTCGGACTCTGATGATGATATAGACCTGCCAAATCTCCAATCTAGACTTGGCTTCCAGCAGACTTCCCTCCCGAATACTTCAGACTCCGTGCAGACAAGTAACACATTCAGGTTGGTTATTTCGATTGTTGACTGTTAGCTTAGTTCACCTCCTGTTCATCGACAACCTATTCAGGACATGGCATTAACATTTTTCATCTTTCCAAGACAGGGAATCTGATTATCAAATGCCACTTGAGAGACTCAATTATATTTTGGATGATACAGAATGAGACCCATTAATTGCTGGTCCATCAATAAATCAGACACAATATTAAAGTGCCTTCTATCCACAAACATAAAATAATAATAATAATAAAAGTCATATGCTCTGGGTCGGCTCAGTGACATGAGTAGCATGTTATGGCTGCAAACCCAGGCGTGGCGACAGTTCAGGGTATCCCAAATCGCTCAGAAATGTAGTTGCCCGGCGGGCAACCAGAACCTAAAAGCTGGTTGCCCAGCCATTAAACATGGTTGCCCGGAATCTTTTGTTAAAAGATAGTTTGAAGGAAACAGATGATGTTTTTTGAAACAGCTTATATCATTTTTTTAAATTCAAAATCATAAAAGAAAGACTGGTGATTGGTAGACATTGCAGGCAGGCAGACATAACTTGTCTCGATTATAAACCTTATTTCATAAACTCCAAACCAAACAAAACCTGCATGTTTCTTTGTAGTTGTCTGTGTGAACCTCTAATTATAGCATAAACACGGTACAAGGTTATTGCTACACTGAGAAAACAGTGGGTGAAAGTTGGTCGCCCAACGGGCAACCTCATGTATTTTCTTAGTTGCCCGGACTGACGTTTTGGTTGTCCCGGGCAGCAAAAACGGCGATTTGGCGAACCCTGCAGTTTCACCTCCTCTGTGGAAAACACTTATTTTCTTGAAACCAAATACAATATGTAGATCTACATTTTGCTGATGTTGTAAGTTGTGATAAAATATTAGTAATAATGAAAATTATACATGTACTTCTGCAGGTTTACCTATGTTGGAGAAGGAGGCGAGATGTATAAGGACAAAGACAAGGCAGCTGTCACCATTGATGGTAGGTTTCAAAATAATATCTAAAATGCATGAAAATTTATTTCTCGGAAATACACTCGTTTATTAATCGACTCCGACTTCTGAACTCCCTAAGCTTGTTTGATAGAAAAAATCCATGAAGGTTTTAGGTCTTACTTTTTTAATTGCAATGGGCAGTTAAATGTGTTTAAGGATGATCGCGGGTATTTCCCAAAGTAAATAGATCAGCCTGATTTTTTCACAGTTTGTACTCCAAATCATGCTGATTTCAAATATAATTTTTTCAAGGGGGGTTCCCAAATTAGATTTTTTGCTATTTCCGTTTGAAAATAAAAAGTTATTTAATTAATTTAACATGGCCGTCTATGGAGACAAGAGTGTTTTTGAAACGTTTCATCCATTTTAAACCATAAATTGTAAATACAGTTGGCTGATTCTTTAGTATATTATAGTTTAAGGAATATATTTTCTGAAAATAACAAGAAAATTGGTGGTTCCCAGATTACTTTAGGAGCTGCAGGCCCCCGAACTTGACATATCAGTAGAATAGCTTAGAATCTCAATGTAAACAAGGTGGCTTACGGTGTCGTAAAAGAATAACAAACAAGAAAGAAACCATATACTAATCTGTTCAATCTTCAGAAGTGTTTCTTTTTAATAACTGAACATCACTAACCTAAGAAATGATAAAAAAAAAAAATATGAACATGGTCAATGTCGTAAAATCTCCGCCGTTTTTGGTAACTGAGAAATACCCGCGATCATCCTTAAGTAGAATGTTACCATTGTGATTCTACATTTGTGAAAGAAATCGTCGTCATGAGCACCACTTTCGTCTGAGTGGGAGTGCAGTGGTAGTGGTATTGGTGGCAGTGGTGCTGGTGCTGGTCATGCTACGTCACGGTTGGTTGGCCTGCTCCCTGCTGTTCGCGGTGGTGTGGTAGTGGTAGCGGTGTATGTGTCATGTACTGTGGTGGTAGTGGTACCAGCGGCAGCAGTTTAACAGTAAAGCAGTGGTGGTGGTGGGCATACTCAGTGGGAGTGAGTGGGGCAGTGCTTGGTTGGCCAGCTAAGTGCATGGTAGTGGTGGCGGTGACGGTGGGTGTATGTAGGTATGAATGAATCTATACATGTATATGTTATTATGTATGTATTGTATGTGTGCATGTATGAATCCGGTATGAATGTATACATGAATAGGACATGTATGGGTGTATGTATGATGTATGGGTGTAAGTATGTGAATAGATTTGCAGTAGAATAAGTCTGATGAACCCCCCCCATCTATGTATACACATGTATGTATACATGTATGTATATGTACTACATGCATGTATGTATGTACGTATAAATGTATAATATCATGTATGTATGTATGTGTGTGTACATGTACTTATTTATGTATACATGTAGCCCATTGCAATTCTATATGACGTTAGTCATAGCCGTGCATCTTGTTCTTATATAGGGGGAGGTCAGAGTTGGTACATGTGGCTAATTATGCATAGGCGTGGCCTGTGTGCAGTAGAGGGACTGGGAGCAGTAGCTATGTAACGCTTGCTGGCTGGAGGCCAGTGGTCGGACCTTTATATTACGGCCCATGCCAATTTTTCTTATGTTATTTACAGCTGGACTGTAAAATAGATAATCTTACTCATCACATCTCCTTTCTTCAGCCCTCACGGCCATGGATATGGATATGGCCATGGATATGACTCGTTTTTTAAAAAAAAAGTTTTTATTGCACACAATTTCAGGGAATCCTGATATTCTCATGTCGTACAAGGAAAAGTTAGAAATTTCACCTTTAGGCAAATAAAATAACTCTTGCTGTAAGAGGAGGGGAGGGGAGGGAGGGGAGAGAGGAGAAAGAGAGACTGACTTTTTCGAATTGACGACTCACTTTTTTCGAATTGACGTGTGACTTTTTCAAATTGACGACTCACTTTTTCAACTTTCTATCTTATCTATCCATCCATCCATCCCGTCCCCAGTATCACAGATCACACTATCACAGAATCCCCAATCCCCAATCCCTATTCATCATATAGAATTTTTTATACAGGATAATGGCATTTTAATGGGAATTAGACATCATTTAATTTTTTTACAAGGTAAATTCTGTCAGGACGTTGGGTGGTCTTGCATCGACAACCGTTCCTCTGTCTTTCCTCTAATATATAAGTTCCATCTCAATTGCATACCATGACTCAATATTAAGCTGAATTCACATGATTGAAATGGTAATATAGGATTGAATGCGAAAAATCTGCCATTACTTTTGGAGATCAAAACTCACTGTCCTTAGAATAGTGGGGTTCCTGACCAATGCAAAATTTGATTTTCAGTTCAAATTCGTGTAAAAGTTTACTTTTTGGTACCAAATGAAAGCTTAGGGTCTTAGCAACATTGTTTGTCTGAGTGTACAACGATCATCCCACCAGGGGGCCGTGGGGGGCAATTATAATTGGGGGCTGAACCCCCTTTCAGTGATTAAGTAAAAATATCATAACTTTTGAAATAATGGTCCGATTTGAACATAACTAGTGTCATTTACTTTGGAATAAAGAGATGTAACCATATTAGTAAGTATTGTTTAGCTAGGGGGGACCTGGACCCCCTTATTTAGGGGGAGGGGGCTCAAACCACCTCAATATGTAAGGTATAAATTTCACACTACTAGAACCTCAGTAATAATACTTCAATTTGAACATATCTTGTATTATTAAATTTGTAATGATGCCAGAGTATCATATATTTGCAAATAATATTAGAGTAGGGGGCTCTGGGACCCCACTCCCCATTTCCGGGGCAGGGGTATATTCACGGTTACAGACCATTACAGGTAAAAAATATCATAACTTTTGAAATAATAGTCTGAACTTAACATAATTGGTGTCATTATCTTTGGATTAAAGAGATGTAACCATATTTGTAAGTATTGTTTAACTAGGGGGGACCTGGACCCCCAGAATTTGGGGGAGGGGGCTCAACCCATCATAACAGGTATGAAGTAAATATTCAAACTAGAGAATCTCTCTAATAATACTCCAATTTGAATATATCTTGTGTCATTAAATTTGTTAAGACACCACAGTATCATATATTTGCAAAAGATATTAAGTTAGGAGTGTCTAGACCCCCTATTGTTGGGCAGGGGTGGCCCAATCTATTAATAAGAGTTAGGCAGACATTTTCAAACTATTATAACTTTTGGAATTAGTGTCCAATCTGAATATACCTAGTAAACATATTGCAGGTATTCCACAGCAAGGACAGGGCATTTATCAAGTGTGTGTGTGTGTGGGGGGGGGGGGGGTCTCAAACTATTTTTAAGAGTGTAGGAAGGACAGGAGAAGATATGGCATACAGGTATTGTTAAGCTAGTAGCAGCTGGACACTCACCCCCACCCCCTTCCACTCCCTCCTTACACACCCTCATATTTGGCAGGGACCTGAATTCACCATGAATTCAATATTAAAATTAATAAACCTCTGTGGCTCTGTCTATGGCAATATGCACATTAAGAATCCATTGCTAATATTCCACAAGCATAAGTATATGACTGATTCATTTACATGTTTCTAGTATCTATAATATAGTTACAAAAAGACGTTCTTTCCAGCATGGATGGTTTCAGAAGATTAAAACTTGTATCAAACTCAACAATTTAACCTAACATTATTAATTAAAAACATAACTAAAAAGGATAGAACATAACTCTATATTAAACAGCCACAACTCTATATTAAACAGCCACAAAAAAGAGAGGAGACAAAAGGTTAGTGAATAAATTATCATCGCTACTCCATGCTATCTACTTGTATGAATTTAAGGTCCCTTTTCAAAATAGTGTGTGGTAATATATTATCCTGCAAAAAACCCAGATAATTATGAAGCTGAAATATACAGCCTGGTAGAATATCATACAGAAATTAATACAACTATGGTAATGCATACTACCCCAGGAGCTGCCTGAAGACTAGCTCTGAGTTCTGAATTAAACAGCTTATTATAGTAATTATATCTAAACAAACATTCTAAGGTTCATACCTTAAGAATAACCACTGGAATTCCATAAGCTTGGGAAAACATTTGATTTCCTCTCACCTGTCTTCTGCCACATCTCTCTCACCCCTCTCCCCATATCACACACATTTCCCCCTTCCACCCCACCCCAACCCAGATACACACGCTGACTCCAACTATCTTGTCTCTAACATATTTTTTGTTCTTTACTTTTAAATATTTATTTCAACTGGGTTAAAAATGTCCCCTAATTGTGGGTTTTGCAATTACCTGTGGGTGATGATGGAGTCCTCTTTTCATCTCTCTACCCTTTATACCCTGTCTGTGAGCCCTTTCTTTTCTGAGATACATTTATCCCTCCCCACTACCTCATGTGTTCTCCTTTCAATATCTAAACACACTTGCAACTATTTATGTCCTATTATTTTGTTCTGTATCCTTCTCTCATTCTCTCTTCTCCCCCTTTCCTGTCTCCTTTTAAGCTTCTGTTTCCCATTGCATTCCCTGTTCTGCAGCCCCTCTTACCCTTTCCTAATCCTTTTCTGATTCAGTCTCTCTAATAGTTTTGATATTTGATAATATCTTCTACAAATACAATTAAAATGATTGAAGATAAGACCGGCATTTCTGTTATAATCTAATAATTGAAGAGGAGAGTAAGCAATAATTCTGATATTGTAGAAGTGCAAAAGTAAAGCCATTAAACACAGTAAAAAGATCATCATAGTTTGGGGGTAACTAGGAACTAATGATGAATGCCTGTCAGAAAACCTGTAAACAAGTCACATATTTGTCAAATCAATTTTTCCTTTCATCTACTTCCCTTTGCCTCTGCTCTACTCCTTCCCTATTTTCAACACTCCCCACTCCTCCTTTCTCTGTTTACTGTTGCCTGTTATTTCCTTGCCTCTAGTCCACTAGACTATCTTCTATCGACAAATGACCCTATCTAAAAGATCATCCACCCTACCAAAATATGACCATTTATATGAGTCATTTATTTAGGATATAAATACATCATTTTTATGCAATATTGAGTATTCATTTGTTGATAGAAATGTGATATGGCTCCAACATAGTGTTGTGCTAAATTTTACACCTATTTCAATTCAATTCAGTAAAGCCAGGAATTTGGTGATTGTTATTTGATTGCTGAAAATTACCTATATACTGGGTCAGTATTCGATGGGACTACTATTCAATTTGAAAATTAGATATACCAATAACCTACTTTAACAACAAAAGGAGTGACCCATGCAAAAGTGTCCTTTACTGTTCAAACCTTGTGGCTGATTGAAAGATGGGATTGAGAAAACAGTCATTAAATAGAAAATAATCTTAAAAAAATAATATTAAATATTTTTGAATAGCATATTTTTCTATCATTTTTATATCATTCTCAAATGAGAACTATCACTCTGTGAAACTTGGTCAATAAAATTTATTAAAAAAAAAGCACATACATATTCCCAAAATATGTGCTACAATGTGATGAATGCCTCTTGACATGAAACATACATATAAGACATTCAGCATTGATAATGTTTAAATCAGACAATTATAAAGAAGAGAATGAACATGTTTTCGTTACCTGCCTGCCAAGGTGACATGACCTTCCATGCCCCTGATGCCCCCCAAAATGGGGTCCCTGGCCCCCTAGCTTATTTATAAATATTTATACGCATTGCACAATTAATGACACCAGTTATGTGGAAACAGGATAATTACTACCATAGTTATAGCAGGTTGAATATGCTCACCTTACATGAAATTGTGGACTGAGCACTGCCAAAAAATAGGGGCCCCAAGCCCCCCCCCCCTATCTTAATTTGATTGCAAATGATGCAGTCTCCAAAATTAAACATTTAATGACACCAGTTATGTTCATATCAGACTAGTATTACTAAATTTCTAGCAGTTTGAACTTCTTCACATATAATGGGCTGCAATGGTGAATGTACCCATGACCTGGAAATTGGGAGAGGGGTCCCAGAGCCCCCTACTTTAATATTATTTGCAAATATATGATACTGTGGCATCATTACAAATTTAATAATACAAGATATGTTCAAATTGAATCATTTTTACTGAAGTTATAGTAATGTGAAATGTATAGCTTACATATTATGGTGTTTTGAGCCCCCTCCCCCCCCCCCCCAAATCAGGGGGTCCAGGTCCCCCCTAGCTAAACAAAACTTACTAAAATAGTTACATCTCTTTATTTCAAAGATAATGACACCAGTTATGTTCAAATCGGCCCATTATTTCAAAAGTTATGACATTTTTACTTAATCACTGAAAGGGGGTTCAGCCCCCAATTATAATTGCCCCCCCCACGGCCCCCCTGGTGGGATGATCGTTGTACACTCGGACCAAAAATGTTGCTTAGACCCTAAGCTTTCATTTGGTACCAAAAAGTAAACTTTTACACGAATTTGAACTGACTGCCCCTCCAGGCACCCCACTAGAAGCATATCCTTGTTGATATGCGACCATCAGTGCAACCGCTACAGCAAAATATTTTGGTGGGCCCCCCTCAAAATATTGATGTTGCCTTTGATAAAAAAAACCCAAACCAACAGGGTAAAAGTTTTTGATTGATGTAAACTGAGAATGCAACTTGAAAGCTGTGCACGATATGGCCCTACTGGAATGCCATCTATCCCCCTGCAAATGCCATGAACTCGTGCCCAAAAGATATCTTTCATGTTCTCACACTAAGGTTGGAAGGCGTTCATCATATGAATTGTATGAAAATTACCTAACTTACTCAGGTTTTGTTACGAAGTGGGAATCGGATTTTACTGCCACACCCATATACCCAAGTTCATATTAACCTTTAGGTCATGGAAAACTAACAGTTTGAGGAGGGAGTATTATTGTATTTCCTCAGGTTGATGCCCAGAGTTGCAGACTGAATTATGATCCCACTATGGGCTATATGCCCAAAGGCCAGCCATAACCTAAAGGTTAATATCATAAGCTCGGGTATATGGGTGTGGCAGTAAAACCTGATTCCCACTTCATAACTAAAGGCTATATATGTTTATTATACATGCATTGCTCTGAAAACAACGTATCTAGAGTGATTTACGCATAGTGTGTATTTCGCATAGTGCGTATTTCACTAGTAATTTATGTGGGGTTGTCATGGCACCCAATCTGTTTACAAAAGTTTACCAGTAAAATCCAAATTCACAACTCAATTTTTTTCTATTTTCATGATTGAAAGCATGTATAATAATAAATCTGTTAACTAACTCGTTGATATATATATATACAGGTTAACTAACTCATTGGTTTCAGTCGCTTAGATATATATGCACTCGTTGCTATGCAACTCGTGCAATATTCACGCTCCTTCAATCAACTCGTTAGTTAACTTGTATATGTAAAAGAACCTGGAAAGAGTAGAGTATCCCAACCTGTTAGTTTGTTTCCTGTCTCACCCTGATAGGACCAACTATTTATTTCTACACACAGAATCTTCATCGCATGGGGCTTTCACCGCACAGGTGGTTCTTTCATGACACAGAAATTTCACTGTCCGCTGTTCCGGCAATAAAATATGTCCACACAGATCTATGCTCATATCTTATCTCTAGTTAAACTAACATTTTTACTGCCCCTGCCCAGTGCATGCCATCATTTCTGGATAGCTGGAATTCTGGCACAATGAATTTTAACTTCTGCCTTAATGTGTCATCAAATGAAACATCACTATAGCGAAATTTTGTCAAAAAATATTTTTAACAAAGAAATGCAGTGAACGTGTCACTCACCCTCACTATAACCAGTATCTTTCATGTATGTAAGTGTATGTAAGGCAATTCCCCTATTGTTTTGGTTCTAGCCAGGGTCCTCGCTATATATGAACATATTGTAACCATTTCTGATCATTTTTAGTGATGCAGTTAGTGTATCTTCTATCAAAGGAACAACACTAAAGCTCTTACACAAACCAATGGTCCAGGGTGCTGGATCTCTGCTTTTATAGAAACCTTTTTCCCAGGACAAGTTCACCTGGGGAGAAAGTGAAATCGCCACCGCACCAGGATTCAAAAGCCATGACACGCTGGTGTGTCTGCGGCCAACACCAGCAATTTAGACCATTGTCATCCTATAGGTACACCCTGATCTGAGTTATGGCTCATTTATTCTTTACAACCGTAGTGGTTGTGTCATTTATTGTTCACTTTGCACCATCTCTATCCCTGCTACCACAGACAGTGCCTGAACTTGCTAAACTACATGGTCTATCACCCGCTGTGAATAATTCAAGGAGGGAAGTTGGATGGAGAATCCATTTTGATGCTATGACTCAGCATATACTTTCATTATCTGTGACGCCTCTGAAGTCCCTCCCTGCAATCGATTCCTCGTTTGTCTCCCAACTTTCCTCTCTTTTCAAATTGGTGAGGAGTCAGAAAATGTTTTGTTCCACTGCTGCAAAACGTCTGGAATTGGATAATTACACGGTGAAAACGTTCTCTTTACCTTGTGCTGGTTTTGTTTTCCAAGGTGGTGAAGAATTCCTTTGGAGCAAAATAAAACTAGTAGTTGGAGGGTTGTTTTTAAAAATTAACATAACATTTATGGAGTTCCAATTCCCAGTATCCAGAGGATGTCAGTTCAACAGACTTGAAATAATAGAACCAAATCCTAAGCAGTGGTTTCTACCAAGAAGGCACTGTGGCAGAAAACCGCCATGGTCTAAGTGTACTGTAAATAATTCTGTTAGTCTTGTTTTTGATTTGAGTCATTCTACTCAGTTGTCACTGACAAAAATCACCTATCAGATTCATAATAAGGATTATATTGAGATATTTTCTGATGTGTCCTTTCAGGATGTCTATGTAGGCCTAGATGCTGTAGAACCTTCTGTGCAGGTTGTTACGCTGGCCATGTTCAACTTAGTTGCTATCTTTCAAGGAATACTGGCAATATTTGTTCTAGACTTGAAAGTTCTCTCTCAGTTTGATTATGTGGATTACATAGAATGCCTTCAAGTTGATATGTTTGTTACTTTATATAAAGGTCCCAGTGAAATGTCAGGTATAGAAACCCGCTATAGATGTAAAAACAAAGATGTTAAGCAATATTTGGCTAATAAGCTGGAAGATGAGAGAAATGAGCTGGTACATTTTCGATTATTGGTCAGTGGGCCCATGAATACTACAGGAGATATTTTACGAATTTCTTTTCAGACTCCATTGGGTCTAACACCTCCTATGCATGAAATAGATACGTTGGTCAAGTTAGGAAATGGGACTTCAACAGTTCGGATACCTGCTGTTGATGGCATTCTGAGGTGGAAAATAGATAGTCTTGAGTTTATTCGTAGATGAAAAATATTGGTATGGTGGTATATTTCCCCTTGGGAATAGTAGATGGAAGATGGGCATATGTGAGGCCTCCACTGGCTTTGATTATCAATATCCTATACAATCTGGGGATGAGGCAACTTTGTTTTATGTACCGCCAAACATGGGCAATATGTTGGTGACTGTGTTTCAAGAACTCAAACAGACTGTCGAAATAATTTGTTCTGCTCGACCAAATTTCTTACCAATGATTTTCTACACTCATGATGTTTTATCTTTTTCTAATATTCTGAGCATAAGCTGCTTTGTTGGTATTGAGTTTCCATCATTTCCTCCCTTGGTAATGGATTTTAATGTCATAATTCCTAGCTATGAACATTTTGCTGATAAATATGACTGTTCTTCCTACCTGCAGGTCCTGGATGGTGGGACTAGGCTGGTGGTTTATCATTTTAATGAATCAGGCCAAACCAGAGAACGGCTGTACTTTGAATCTTCTCGATTTGCCCTGAAATGGCTGGTTTCTCCCTGCTACAGTAATGGCCAGGCTTTTTTCTCCCTGTTCTTGCAAGTAAATCTTATGTCAGATAAATTTAAAGTCCCTTATTTAGAAAGTGGACCTTCCACTGAACTCCAGGCAACTACCAAATTTTGGAATTTTAAAAATTCCAAATGTTGACCATCTCTTAATGAATGTCTTCAACATGTCGCTCAATCAATACCACATGGGTGCCGGTCGAATGAGTCTGCATTTTGATGCTATCTCAATGGAGTGCCTAAATGCCTACAAAATTGATCTCTTCAGATGGACACCTAAGAATGACACACATGTGTCTTTCAACTACTTAGATACTCATGCATTTTGCTGGATTGTCGATGTAATGAACATGATCACTATGGTTTTGAGACCAAAAATTCATTCGCTTTTCAACTGCTCTGCCCTGGATATTTTCTATTATGACAAAAATCCCACTCATATACGGCATCAGTTTCATGGAAAGCATGATAATATATCCTGGAATGATGCAAGGGAGGTCTGTGCCTCTTATAATGAGACCTTGTTTGTCCTAGTGCCTCAGATATGATCAATATTGATCGGCTTCTTGGATGGGAAGCCTTTGCTGAAAGATTTCCATGGTATATTGGTCTTAAACGTACAAAGGTAGGAAATTCAGATATTGATATGGTAAAATAGATAGAAGAATGTAAAGACTCATGTGAATGTATGCAATTCAGTATGATATCAGGCTTGTGTGCGACAGAAAGGACTGGCATATGTTGTAATGTTCACTTAATCAACCACTCTAGCATATTGCCTTCAACAATGAATGATATAATTATAATTGGAAAGCAAAAATCATGCTATGTAACTTGTTTTTGCAGTGGTAAATCATATTTCATTTTCTTTTTATCATTTTTTTATGGCAGAAAATTTGAAAATAATTCTCAAATTTTTACCAAATTTCTATGTAATGCTCATGTATGCTCATTGATATAGCCATTAATTAGACACTCCTCAGTGTTATAACAGTGTGGTCAGTTTATTGCTGTCAGCTTGTGCCATTCTCAGACATAAATGTGATCTGTAACATACAAATGGGTCAAAAGTGTCAAAAACTATATTTTTCAAATGTTTTTTCCACCACTTGATAAGAATGTTTTGTTTTTTGAACTGTTCAACACGTACAAAATGTTAAGACTATATCTTTAATATGTCATGCTTAGGCAGTATCACTAACTACTTTACTAGTAATATTTGGAATCCGCCCAATCCCATCTTTTATAATACAATGGAATCTCAAAATCCATTTTATGACTCATTTTTTCTGTGACACATCACACATTGGCTCTAAGGAAACAAGCGATGCAACCTTGCCCAAAATATTTCAGTATTTTCACCGTCATCCCTGATTTTGATACTTTACATCTTCCATGGTTTTAAGGAACGTTTCTCTTGGATGAAGCACGTCCACATGACATACAACCAGTGGCCAAAATTCCGTATGGATGTCAGAATGAAAACTTTCAATGATCACCATTACTCTGTCAAGGAAATACTTGAAATGGGATCAACCTCAATGAAAGAATCCAAGATCCAGGAGTTTATAGTTGAGAGTCTGAAAACTAATCAACCAAGTAAAAGTAAACTATACAATTGTACTATTTTAGTCCCACTTGATAATTTTAACTTAACTTGGATTACTATCCCTTGCAATATGACTTTGGATGGCATCAATATCTGGTGCACAACCATCAACCCCATAACCTTGACTCAATTAGACCAAAATAAAGGGAACAACAAAATATTGGAGGAATGTCCACTTGGTTCATTTCAAAATCCATCTAACATCACATCCACTTGCTGGTCTTTGATGGTAGGAAATACATCTCCTGAATCTGATGTTTGCAGGGATGCAAGTTCTCAGATTATCAACTGAATTCAGATATATGGAAAAGTCGGCAAATGTCTCATACAATACACTAAACTGACTTATAAATACGAAAATTTTCTCAAAATCTCATTTGACAATATTGTTGTTGATCATATCTTGTGTTACACCAACAAATGTAGGCAGTTTGAGTAGAGGTTGTACACAGCCATAGGGGAGTGATGTGTAGAGACCTCTATCTAAGTGTTCTCACGGAGCCTGGAGCTAACGGAGCCGCCTATCCCTATTGGGGGAGAGGCGGCCTCCGTTCATATCTGAAGTGAGATTCCAGATATTTCCGTTAGTCTTTAGCATTGGGTCTATGGAGCCTACGGAAATCCCTGAGTGCCTCCGCTCAAGAACTCCGGGAAGGGTGCAGCAGGTGGAGATCTTTTACACCCCTTGGACTGACCCAGATACCCACTGTTAGTTAGGCCGCACTGTCCTACAAACACACATGGTCGTTTATATGACATATACGCCTTTATATACGTCCCCTTGGATCTTGGAAAATGTTCAGATTATTTTACCTTACCCAACTTGCATCCCTGTGTTTGCCTCTCACCATATCCATTTATGGGAAACACATTCTTCTTGGGTGAAACTCTGAGTACTGGGCCTCATTATTTATACAGCTATGCCAATGTAGGTCTCATGAAAAAATTCGTCGTCCAAAAAACGCATTTATCTGAACCTAGTTCTGTAATGATAATCACTTCCGTTACAATTAATCTGAAGGAATATCCAGATGATTTTGTTTTTTGTTTGGATACTGCTAAAATATCATCAATAGGGCTGCAGCAATTGTGGCAATGTAAGGACAATAAGTCTCTGATCATCAGTCTCCGTGTTTGTGATGGGTTCTATGACTGTCCAGCCTATGTGTACTTCTGGATTTGATTGTTTATATGAGTGTTTTCTTGGAAACTGTACCTGCTCTGACCTCTACTTCCAGTGTGGTGATGGCAAGTGTGTGCCAGCTTCCAAGGTGCTCGATGGGATGTGTGACTGTTGGACTTGTTTTGATGAACAGCTGCAAGATAAAACAAAACAATATTTGAATAATACTTTACATCAGTGCACTCAGCATAATGCAACGGTTCAAATGAATTCAATAGAGTTCATGGCACCTGGGCAGAATTTATGGAGCTTGTTTTGCTACTTCAACAAATTTGATCCATGCACAGACACAACAGTACCTGGCTATGGGGCCCACCTCTTTAACTGCATTGACTTTCTATGCAGTAATAATTACAAATGCAGAGGTGGTTTCTGTATTCCCTTCTCTGCTGTTTGTGATGGGGAAGTGGACTGTTTTGAGGGAGATGATAAAGAAGGTTGTAAGGAATTGGTTTGTCAGAACATGCTGCGGTGTCGTGGTGACAATGTTTGTGTGCCACAGGAAAACCTGTGTGATGGTATTATACACTGTCCATTATCAGGGGATGATGAAGCTCTTTGTGAAGTTATCACTTGTCCTCAGGGCTGCACATGTATGGGGAATGCAGCTTCTTGCTCAGATCTTGCTCTCAAATTATTCCCTGATGGGTTGGAGCATGCTAATTATTTGAATTTGTCTAACAATAGCCTGTGTTGGGAGTGCAAACCTCTGCCTCTTCTTAGATTGTTTTACTTTGATTTATCATTCAATGGTTTGATCTTTATACCCTGGGAAGTTTATTTCACTGCCATCTAGTGGAGATGAACAGGAATAATTGAGATGTAGGTCACTAGATCGGACAGTTTACTTCCGTTGCTTGAAAGGACAGTTTCGCAGAGCAGTGTGCTCGCTTCAATTCATTCAAATCTTCGATTAAGGATAATATTCGCCGCTGGAAAGTAAGTCCAGGTGTTCAGACTGGAAGACAGTGGGTCTTCCGGTCTAAGAAAAAATCGTGATCTTGCCGTCGAGCACGACAATAAGGCAGACTCGATAGGCCCCCGTAACTCCTAGGAGGACTCGGGTCAGCCATTGCAACCTCCTTGCTCGGTCAAGCCACAAAGCTGACCTACTTGAGAGTGCGCATGCGCATTAGGCCAAGAGCCTGCGCAAACCAGCGTTCACCGCGTGGTTCTTTCAAACCTCAGTGGCTTCCTGGAGCAGTGCGCTCGGAAACGAACAAGAGACTTTTAAGTGATTCCAGTGGCATACAAATCACAAGACTTTACTATATTGTCATCAAACCTGAGTGCATTCTCAACATGGGTAAAACTCAGAATAAAAATACCGAGGAGGGGTCGGATAAGCCGAAGACTCCAGAGAAAGTGAATCCTGGACCTAGTAAAGATGGCGGGGGTGGAGCAGCCAAGGAGCAGCGAAAGGAGTTTGAGGATCAACTCAGGGAGGTCCAAGGAAAAGGCAAAGGCAAAGGCAAACGCACATCCTCCGATGTGGAGGAGAGTGATGAAGGAGAATACTTTGAAGAAGAAGACTCCGAAGCACCACAAACTGAAGCGCAAGAGTTTCTTACAAGTTTTTTCAAGACCGTGGTCAAGAAAGAGGAGGTCGGGCCGGAGGTCCACGCAGACCTAGTGTCCATCTTGGAGCCACTAGCCTCAGGAAAGTTTGACTTCCAAACAATGGATGAAATCAGGAAAGATTACCCTAGGCCTAGCAACTGTGATAATCTACAGGTGCCCAAACTTCCTAATAACATTAAGGAGTTACTCAGCCGAGAACATAAAGACAATGACAAAATCTTGATCAGGGGGCAAGAAGCCCTAATCTCAGCACTCACGATCTTAATTGGAAATATTGAGTTGCACATGAAGTACAAGCCAGGCACCCCTTCTGAGACTACATTTAAGTCTCTTTCCAAGGCCACAGCGCTGATTATGAAGGCATTTACCGATGTGACTAAAGCACGCAGAGAGGTTCTGAAGGTGGACACAAACCCAGAACTGAAAGAGCTGTTTGACGACGACAAAAACCCGTCAACACCGCAATGCCTGGCTGGAGACAACGTCTCTACCAAAATAGAGGAACTAAAGAAGTCACAGAGAATGATTTCTTTCTTAGCCAAACCCAAGAAGACTAAGACCTCTGATAGCACGGGACCCGCTTTATTTGGAAATAGAAGGGGTCGCGGAGGGGGTTATCAAAATAACCCTGGGCGAGGAGGCCACAACGGAGGTAACAACAACCGGGGTGGCAATCGAGGAGCATACAGGGGGAAACCTCGTGGCACCAGCAATGGCCGGGGTGGAGGAACCAGCCAGGCTTCAACCTCAACAGGGGCGGGTTTTGCCCAAAAGGGGACTCAGTAACCGCTGAGCCCCCCCTTGCCACCAAACCAGTGAAGCAGCAGAAAAATGTAAGTGATAATTTCTGTGACAAACTTTTAAACCCAGAGCGGGAAATACTAAGAACTGTTTACCCAAATGGAGGGAATTAACGTCAGATGCTTTCATTCTGATTGGGGTTTCGGGGACTAAGTTGGATAAGATCCCTAAGCAGACAGTCAAACCGAGACCTTTGAGACTTAATGATAAGGAGCAAGTAATCCTGAATTTAGAATTGAAAAAATTGCTAAACAAGGGTGTGATTGAAAAATCCCATGAAGAGAAGGGACAATTCATTTCAAACGTTTTCCTAAGACCTAAACCCAATGGGGAGCATAGGATCATTCTCGACCTATCTAAGCTGAACAAAAGCATCACTTACGAACATTTCAAAATGGACTCGCTAAACACTGCAACCAGACTAATGTCGCAGGATTGTTTCATGGCGTCAATAGACCTTAAGGACGCATATTATACAATTCCCATCTACAAGCCACACAGAAAGTGGCTTAAATTCTACTGGGGGGAGGAATTATACACATACACGTGTATGGCAATGGGTTTAGCACAAGGACCTAGATACTTCACTAAATTCCTGAAACCAGTGTTTTCGCAGTTACAAAGTCAAGGGTTTACATGCTTTGGCTACCTAGATGATACTTTCATCATGCATGAAACATATCAAGGATGTAAGGATACAGTAAGAGAGCTAGCAATTCTTTTATCTGAGCTAGGATTCACAGTTAACGTGAAGAAAAGCGTTTTTGAACCGGCAAGGAAAATCCAATTTCTCGGTTATATTTTAGATTCACAGACTATGACAGTCACCCCACCTAGTGAGAAAACAGATAAGTTTTGTGACAAAACCAACCGACTTTTGAGAACTAAGTTCCCAACAATTCGCGAGGTGGCGTCAGTGGTAGGGCTCCTCATTGACTTGATCAAAGGGGCTGAATACGGAATGTCACACTACCGACATATTGAGGAGGATAAGATCCAAGCCTTAGAATGTAATGATTTTAACTTTGAAGCCACTGACCTTATCAGGACTGGCAAAATCGGAATTATACTGGTGGGTGAATTACCTACCGAATGCCTTTCGTAGAATTTGGGAAGGAGCTCCTTCCCTTAATATCGCCACGGACGCGAGTAACCTGGGATGGGGCGCATCAATCCCTGACCACAGTACAGGGGGAAAATGGGGATTAAAGGAAGAATATCTTCATATAAATGCTAAGGAACTATTAGCAGTTTTTCTAGGTATCAAAAGTTTACTTTACCACCTTGGCGGCATGAGGTCAGAACAATGCGATATCATAGCAAGGGACCTGTGGGAATACTGCCAAATCAGAAATATTTGGCTATCAGCAGTTCATGTACCAGGGGTGGACAATGTCATAGCCGATTATGAATCCAGAAACTTTAGGGAAAATGTTGAATGGACTTTACCAAGCAAAGTATTTGAAGACTTAGACAAAGCCTGGGGACCTTTTGATATAGATCTGTTTGCATCTAGACTCAATAACAAATGTGTGAAATACTGCAGCTGGATCACAGATCCAGAAGCTTGTATGATCGATGCTTTCGCACATGATTGGAAATTCACTAATCTATATGCATTTCCTCCTTTTAGTGTAGTGGCGAGGACAACGCAGAAGCTGCAAAAGGAGGGGGGCAGAGCCGTTCTAATAACACCAGAATGGCCGGCTCAACCCTGGTTCGGCCTGTTGCTAAGAAACGCGCGCCGTTCCTGGAAATTAGGAAAGATTCCACTAATAAACCCCACATCGGACGAATTATGGGACATTCGAATGATAGCATGGAGGTTCTAAAACAACACTGGCTGAGAAGAGGCATGACACCAGCAGCTGTCAGACTAATGATGAAATCATGGCGACCAGGCACGCTCAAACAATATAATTCTTCACTTAAAAGATGGAGAGTGTATTGCTTAAAACTTAAGGTAGATTATATGGAAATCAACATACCAAGAATCGTAAATTTTTTAGCGTCGCTTCATTTTGAAGGACTATCGCATTCTGCAGTGGGGACAGCCAGAAGTGCCTTGTCCAATTTCCTATCATTAACTAATGATCAGAAGGAATTACTGGGCAGTCACCCATGTTTAAGCAAAGTTATCAAAGGCGCATTCGAAAGTAACCTGCCTAAACCACGTTATAAGGAAACGTGGGACGTAAATAAAGTTTTGACACTTTTCAAGAAGTGGGGAAAGAATTCCAAACTCTCACTCAAGAACCTGTCGTGGAAAGTAGTAACGCTTTTAGCATTAGTCACGGCTCAAAGAAGCCAAACGATCCACGCTATGACTATCTCGGGTATTACCCAAGAACCGGATCGAGTAGTAATCTGCATAGGTAGTTTACTCAAACACAACAGGGAAGGAAAACCCCTTACTACCCTAACAATAAATAAATTTAAAGAGGACACCAGAATTTGTCCAGTGAGATGCCTCAATACATATCTTGAGAGCACTGAACAATACAGAAAATCAGAGGACCAGGTCTTCATTTCTTATGGTGGCACTCATAGAAGAGTGGCAAAAGATACAGTATCCAGATGGATAAAATTCACCCTCACGGAAGCAGGGATTGACACTAACATTTACAAAGCGCACAGCACGAGATCTGCTAGCGTATCTAAAGCAGCCAAGCTTAGAGTACCAATAGCCAATATTTTGGAAAAGGCAGGTTGGTCGAACTCAAACACGTTCGGGAAGTTCTATGAAAGAAAAATTTCAAACAAGACTGATATGGCCAAATCCATTCTAGAGGATAGCCTGTCGGCCAGAAGGAAGAAGAAGTTGGAGAATTAGACAGGTAATTTATTTCCTGATAAAACTAAGCTCCACAGTCTCAATTATTCCTGCTCATCTCCACTAGATGGCAGTGAAATAAACTTTAAAAGTTAAATGAGACTTCCCTTCTAAAGTTGATATTTGACTAGAAGTTTATGATTGTACTTCTAGTGGTGATGAGGGAATAATTGCCCGCCGACCCACCCTTTAAACAAATATCACAGTTTACTTATTAATTAAGTTTCATCAGGAAATTTATAGCTATAAAAACTGTCCGATCTAGTGACCTACATCTAAATTATTCCCTCATCACCACTAGAAGTACAATCATAAACTTCTAGTCAAATATCAACTTTAGAAGGGAAGTCTCATTTAACTTTTAAATTAAATAAGATGAAATCCTTGGTTTTCTTAAATTTAGCTGGGAATTCCATCATTAGCATACACAGTGAAGCATTGGTAGGATTGCCTAATCTGAGGGTTTTGAATTTAAGCTTGAATAACATTAAAGAAATCGCCTATCGTGGAATTGGCTTCATCCCAAATTTAGAGTTCCTGGACCTCACAAAAAATGATATTGGTCAGATTTCAGAGAGGGCTTTCTTGGCTCTGACTAGATTGGATGAAAAAGATCTAAGTGAAAATGATCTTTTGCGCATTGAAACTGGAATCATAATAGGCTCCCCTCAGTTACGAATACTTCACTTGAAGAACAATCCCCTGAAACATGTCAGCATCTCAGCTTTTGACGCATTTTCAAATTTGTCCCAGATTGATTTTTCTCATGGAAAATGGTGTTGTTACATGCAGAAGTTTGAAGCATCATGTTCCCCCAAATTCCGCAAAGAACTGTGCACAATTATTCCAAATTCCCTTACCATTACAATGGTTGCTCTGGTATGTTTCTTTATTCTAGTTTTCAACTCTACGTCCTTGATTTTGATGAACTCCTTACTTATAAAGTCTTCAGAGAAAGTCAGAAATATGTTAGTGTTAGAGACATACACTTCTATAGTTACGGGTCTAATGTATGGAACTTATCTTGCCTTACTAATTCACCAAAATAATCAATTGGGTGTTGAATTTGTCACTTCTAACTGGAATGAGAGTTTAACTTGTTCCTATGCCACCTTTCTAGGTGTAATTTCCCTGCTAACAAATATAGCATGTATTATCACAACCTACATCAATAACTATCAGGCTGTTAACAATCCATTTTATTATCACAACCTACATCAATAACTATCAGGCTGTTAACAATCCATTCCAGCATGGCAGACAAAGTGAGAAAAGGCATGTATTTGGTGCTTTAGCTATGCAGGGGATTATGCCTGCTTTCATAATTTTAACATATGTGCTAGAGCAAGAATTTTATGGAAAGATCGTTTTTAGTACCACTTGCTTGGTGCCCGATTTTACTCTTTCTACAAATGGCAAGTTTCTCTCTTTAATCCTGGGCTTTTTTGGAATCGCCTGTAACATTCTGGGTTGTCTGTTGACTAAGTTAATATGGACAACTGTTCACCAGATTCGTGCAGAGAGTGGGAAGCGGATGTCTGAAAAGGAGCGATGTCAGATTTTGCAGTTGTATATTCAGCCTATTCTAGGTCTGTTTATCTGGGGTATGTGTGTTGTGATATGTATATCCATGTATTCTCAGCCTGGCATGTGCTTCTCTTGTCCGGCCTACATTGTGAGTATATTAGGAGTAACCTTTATAGATGTAAGAAGGTTCACAGTTCTCATCAAAATATTGATGTCCTCAAAACCTAGAACCTCTCTTTCATCCACACTTAGGTAGTCTGTATTTGTAATTGTCCTTATATTATTCTGCACACAGCCCATGGGGAGGAGTCTACTTATGGGTTGAGTTGACACTGTCTCAGCTTGATTTTGATGATCGTATTTTGTCTCCCCGTCCATGCCCTTTTCTTTTTCTTTTTTTAAAATATTTATTTAAGGCCAATTCGACTAATCCCCTTTTTATATCTGGCTTCCTGCCATCTAGCACCTCATCCCCTCATGTGTATAGAGTGGAAACTTGTTTTAAGACCAGTTTCTTTCAGTCCAGAATTGCTTCCCTCTTATTAGATTAGCCCCTCTAATGAGACCACCTCGCTATGAGACCACAACTCATTCAGTCCCAAGGGTGGTCTCAATAGAGAGGTTCCACTGTATATCTTTACCCAATGCTGCCTGATCTCACTGTGTCTGTAATCTTGGTCACCACAACCTAATCACAGCTGTGTTGGGGTCCCTGTTGTTGCCCATATGATCAGTTAAATACCGTGTTCATTCTATACTGTTATATTACTTATATGTGGATCGCAGATTCTCGGAGGTATGAATACAAGCTCAGGTCTTTGCTTGTATTAAATTGACACACACCGGCGGCAAATTAGCAGGGCCTGTACGCCCGCATTTTGTGCTTGTTTATCTCATCTCATCAGTTCTCACTGTTGTTAACTGCATTAAGCACTCCTTATATTATCTATGATAACGTGTTCAATACATACACTCTAAATATTCACTTTGGGCGATATATGTTTTCATGTGATTTCATTATAGCTCATTGATTTTTTGTAAACGTAATGGTTAAAAATGTTTGAATAGGTATTCAGTCCAGAATGTTAATGTTCAGCCTCAGTTGTGGTAGCGCTGTTCGGGCAACTACACATTCCCAGGTAGTTCATTGTTTGGCTGACCTCATCATCATTATGTAATCTTGGAACATAGAGTATAGTCTGTTCGATATGTATTTGACTGGGAAAATGGGTTTCTTTAAGAAGAGAGAAAAGTGGGGGAATTCAGATCTTTGCCCCTTCAAACCTTTGCCCCCCGAGTCGCCGTTTTCAATCGACCATGGTGAAACACTCGTTAAAGAAACCTGTTTCCCCTGTGTCAACTACTTTTCAGACAGATTCAGACGGATAATTTTACTGGTGAAGTAATTTTTCAAAGTTTTGTTATATTTGTTTTTTGACAATTGTGCTTCTCGTTCTACTGATCAAGTAACTTATGTACTATATTGTTAACTTTAAAAAAAAACTAAAGATAAAGCCAACTAAGTAACACCCTAAATCTTAGATTCACTTTCAATCAATATATTATTCATATGCATATGCTAGTAATGTAATTTACAAGTTATGTTGTCAGAACTATGTAATCGCTGAGTAGACTGCTTACATACAAGCTACTGTTATTTACAAGTAATCACAGCCTTGAAAGTCTTGGGCTCTATACACCTAAAGCATAGATTAAAAGAATTAATAACCTCCTTTCTTAACAATTTCTTAACCTAATGACTGGACACACAACAACTGATATAAACAGGTGGTCTTTCTCTCCCTCTTCCATTTCCCTCCGCCTCCCTTTCCCTCCTCGATTAGCCGTTGATTGATGGTTTCTTGATGGGAAATATTCACGGAGAAAATTTCAACTGTGCGGTGCTGGATAATATCACAGTGTTTAAGCCTGCAAAAGTCTGCACAGTAATTTATTAGTAATGTTTTCACAACTATGACAATGCAAAGAACTTGCCACTGATTTATCTAAGTACATGTATATAGTATATTGGTCCTGCTCCTAATCCTCAAGTGAAAATTTTGTAACCGTACAAATTATTGTGTGCAGAATAAAATGTCTTAAAACCCACATGTCTTAGTTCAGCTCTTATCGCTGGGGTAGTAAGTATCATGCCATCTTCTCAGTGTCTCACCTACAGGGCTTACGTTATAAATATTTTGCCACTGTTTTATGTTTATACAAGCGTTTAAAGTTCAATCGACCGAAAGAAAACCAAGCACAAGTGAGTTAATCAGTGAATTTTGGAATTGCTCATATACAGACAGAATCTTCCACAAAAATGACATCGTTTTCCTTGCTTTTATTAAGGAAACAAAAATAAACAAAAGAATAATGGAATACAATAATGTTGATCAAGGTACAGGGAAATCAGAAAAAAGATGACATTAACATGTTTCGATTGGTGACAGTGACGAGGATTATCTGTAGATGCATTGTCTTTGCATCGACAAACAAAATAAGAGCGGCCACTATAGTACTAATTTTCGTACTATAAAGTCATGCCCTGCCACAATCACAGAGGCATAGCTACAGTCCCTAACACCACTAGCAATGCACTGATATTTTCTCATCGATAGTCATCGTTTGCAGTGCTGAATACGTAGCAATGACACATCAATGAAGGTGTTGTCGATAAGAATTTTTCAAAATTCTTATTGAGCTCATCACCAACCCAGTGTCCAAACCACTCTATGTTCATCGGGAGCCTTGCCGATGTAATTTTCCAGTCGACCAATCGTTGCCAGTCCTTGCTTGCTGTGGCGAAGACATAGTGATGCCAGATCAATGAATGTGTTGATGATAAGAATTATATAGACGAGCTCATCACCAAGGCTTGATTGGTGGTGCAAAACAATGCAGCTACCGAAGGTGTGCGACATAGTGAATTTGGAGAAGAGAGACCGTTGGTTTCTGCCAAATTGTAACAGTGGAGACCGAAAAGATTCTACCGAGCCCCCCAAAAAATTATGGCCTATGGGTCATGGACAGGGTTCCCGTGGTCCAGAGCACTTTGAATTTAATAACTTTTGATAACTGATTCGCATGATTTGTAATGACTTTTCAATGACTTCCTAGCAATAAAGTAAAAGAATGTTACAAGTAAATTCAATGTTTATCATATATATATATATATATATATATATATATATATATATATATATATATATATATATATATATATATATATATATATATATATATATATAGTTACTACACAATCAAGGCTGCCAACATGTATAGGACAAATATCTGTAACTTCTCTAGACAAACTCAGAATCGATCGACAAGAATATATAGAAACTACCAAAGTATCCATCCTCTTGACGGTCACCCTCTCTCCCCACACTTCCCCCCCTCCCTCTTTTCCCTCCCCCTCTTCTCTGTCTTTCATACCTGTTTTTCTCTCCCAACCCCATCTCCGATTCTCCCTCCCCTCTTCCTCATGCTCCCCCTCCCCGCTTTCTCTCCTTCCCCTCTCTCCCTTCCTCGACATCCTCTCCCTTCCCTCTTTTCCCTCCCCCTCTTCTTTCCCTCCCCCTCTCCTATTCCCCCGCCCTCTCCCTTTTCTTCACTCTCCCCCTCCTACACCCTCTCCCTCTCCAATACCCCAACCCTCTCCCTCCCCTCGTCTTCACTCCTTCTTTCCCTCCCCCTCCCCCTCTCCTTCCCCCCCTCTCCCTTTTTTGTACTCTCCCCCTCCTACACCCTCTCCCTCCCCTCCCCCTCTCCAATACCCCCACCCTCTCTCTCCCCTCTTCTTCACTCTCCCACTCCTCTGCATGTAGTTAGGTCCCCCAAGAAAGGATGTAGTAGGTTGTGGAAAATGTATAGTATCCCACAGGAGCTTTCCCAGGCTATAAATAGTGTGGACATCCCAATTTAAAAAAGGCTTCAAAATCACATTTTCACCCCTACCTTCACAAATCACATAATGTCCTCCACACAGGGTCGACGGACCTGTACAGACACAAAAAAGGGTGAACTTCCCAGATTCCCAGAACGTGCGTGACAAAAAAACCCTTCTAGAGCATTATATATTAGATGACATTTTATCACTTTCATTGGAGACTGCCGGACCCTGACAAATAATATATCAATGAATCTCAGAGACCGACGAAAGTTCTGTGGAGACATGGGCGTTGGTCTCTGGGTTATGTCGCACACTGTGCCGATAACCCTCCTCACCGGTGTCCATCGCTAGCAATTACATAAATCTAAACCACTTATTATTATTAAAAACAGTATATTGTGGTCTGCTATCCGTGGCAGGAGACATGATCTCAGGCCTTCCAGACAAAGCAGCCTAACATTGCCAAGTCCCATACCTGAAGCAGACCAACTATTTATTGGCCTTTTATTAAATCATTTGACACCTGCTTGATACATAGTCTGACTGAATTTAAACATTATTACAATTTGCCTATATTTTGGTTACAGAGGACATCAAGGGAGGCCTTGGTCTACTCATTCAGTGCAACCACGAAGACCTCATTCACAGTGGTAAAGACTACAAGCTCGATCCAACAAAGTAAGATTTCACTTTTCACGTTAGATCTTTTCACTTTTTATTTGTAAGTCCTGTATCATGAAAGTTGGATATTTTCTAACAATCATCTGACAACATATTCAGGCTAAATTTGTAATGTTAAAATACTCTCTTTGGGATTATATTCCTGTAAAGAAAACAAATCTAAAAATTCCAAGTTCCAATCCCTGTCAATTCAGAAGTTGCAACAGCCATACTTACTGTTGTTAATGTATAATGAAATACATGTGTAATAATGAAAATTGGTGAAATAAGGGGTTTGCATGTCCGCCATCTTAAATCTTGATTTGCATGCATTATGGGAGTTGTGTGTCAGAGTAAAATTGATATGTATGCATTCAACATTTAATGTTTAACAGCGATCTCGTGTCAATCTCCATGTGTTTTACTTTTTTTTTGCTTTCAATTATTTATTCGCGTTAGTGTTTTACTCTGGATTTAAGACCCGACGGGCAAATGAACGTGATTCTACGCGATTTTTAATGCGCAATCATTTCCCATAGTTCTGTGATGAGAGTAGATGCTTTTCACGCAATAATTATTGCGCAATGATCGCGGGATGGTCACGCAAAGGGTATAACGCAATTATATAAGTGCAATAATGAGCAAATTCTTATGGTATTTTGAGAGGGATATTTATATACATATTCCTTATATTAATAGCACCTAAAATAAGTGAGACACTTCATGGCAGTTTTATTTTCCTGCTCTGGCAGTGGTAGTATATTTTTTCACACAGAAAGGTATGAAGGGCATGATTATTCCCTAAAGATTTAGAAGAGAGTTTAGGGTAGTGCATGTGTTGCCCTCTCTATATATGCATCATTTAATATTCAACAATTCTACCATCCTCTTGGTGAGTCTGAAGCATTGCAGCCTCCCATCTGATGTGTTTCAGTTGTTGGATGGCTCTGCCTCACCCAAGCCACTATAGGGACAATTTATATGTACAATCATTAGGGTGGTTTGATCACAACATTTTTCAATATCAAACAAGTATATAACACACATAAACTATAGAAGTAAATCACTTATAACATTCCTATGTACATTATGTGGAATATTCTAATACAAATTAAATTAATTAATTTAAAACCCCCAGTTCAGGTCCAAATTCTGGCTGGTATGGCATGATTGTTAATTCAAATTGTGTATTATCATGACGCCACGACCCATACATAGTATTAATATACATTTTATATGTTTTCCTTTCAGAAAAGCAGATGGAGGTAACATATATGCCTACATAAGTGACCACGATGCCGCAGATACTGCCCCTGGCCTTGTGTCTTCCTCCAGTACCTCCTCCAGTACCCTGGCCCAGCATACATCTGCAAACCAACCTACAAGGCATCCGGTAGCGACAGTGTCCTCTAATAAAACCAATCCCATTAAACCCAAACAGGATTCTACAGAATCAGGAACTTATGCTTTCACCTTGACCTCTGGTCTCGGATCTGAAACATCTACCCTTCAGTCCTCCCCCTCAAAGCGAAGAAGAATGGACCAAACGGCCTACAAATCCACCTCTTCCTCCATCACCTCCTCCTCCTCCCGTTCCTCTGCTATGAAAGCTGAAGGGTCGTACAATGGCAGGGCCATTAGAGCCGAAGACACATATAATGGTCACATTTTACCTGAGGTAGAAGAGCCCTCTTCAGTTGATAGCCGCGCGCCACTATTAACTGCCTCCTCACTACTGCCATCCAGTGTGAAAGCACAGAACCAGATCCAGAAGGATAAGTGGCGCAACCTCCCGGCGGCCAATAAATCTAAAACTGGTGGTGGTACAAACGAGCCCGCCAGGGGATCTGGTGTCGCTACGCGGAAGGAAGTGGGGGCTGCAGAAACGGAAGTTGATCTTACACCCGAGTTTACGCTACGTCCGGGCACTTTCGATGTGGTTCTCTGTGTTGATAAGAGGGAGCATTATGGAGGGTGAGTTGTGTCCTATTTCTGGGTCGAAGAGTGTTGACCTGGATAAACGCCTCCCATGGCAACTTGGTCGGGTCGTCAGAAAATGAACAACCGGCCAGCTCTACACATTTAGTAAATTCTGCTAAATTAGGCTAATTCATCATAAATAATGGGTATATTTTTATTTGTAGGTTGATTTATGATATCTGTTGGATTATGCTGGCCTGCATTCTGAACGACATTTTTGTCTTAAATTTGGGTAATTTTGAGAGGATTTAGGAAGACAAATTGAACATTTTCTGGCGACTCCATATATTGCTCTCTCATGGCACTGTGTACGGGTTAATTGCCGTCATTTCTGGCCTCCTGCTGCAAGCAAGCATGAAAGAAATTATAACCGCTTGAAGCTTTCTTGGTGTATCTTAATCCCAATGAGAAAGTCTTTATTAAAAAGACTATTGCTTAAATAGAAGGGTAAGATATCGGTAAAAGCAGGATAAATTATTTGTGATCATATGGGTCAGATGGTAGAAATGTGTACAATTGCGGTTTACCAACGTAATAAAATAGCAATGGTTGTAGATGAAGCAGAATACTGAGTTTCAAAACATTTTTTTCTGCGATGCATATTGGTCTCATTTTCTATATTATTCAAAATAAAACATTAATTTCTTTTTCCCAAATTTGAGAATATTTAGAAATTGATTAATAGGTCAGATTGGATATATATTCCGCAAGGTTCTTAACTTTAGCTTTGCTTAAATTTATGAACCTTTACTACTGACGAAAAATTAATTATTACAGGAAAATACTGTCTTCTAACATCAATAACCGTTTAATCAATTAAGTGAAAATTCGAGTGAAGATTTGAAGTTTAATATACAAATGTGAAACAGATTCATATTGCATTGATTGATAAAGGCTATCTTGTAATTAGAATCTAAATGAAGACTATCATTCCAGAGCCAAGTCCACTAAGGCGTTGCTGATGCCAGAATTGCTGAAACACCCTAACGCTAAGTTTGAACTCCGCCAGCTACAACTAGGGGACTTTGCCTGGATTGCGCGTCCTAAAGGTGCAGCAGGTAGGCAGTTTTCCCTCTCATCAGATGAATTCGTCAGAAAATGTAAAATTCACCTTCATCAATCCTCTCAAAGCCAATTAAAGACAAAAATGAGGTTCCAAATGCAGTTCAATCTAACCCTGCAAGCAAGTACTTTTAATCAAAACAATATAAAATATACACCAATATTCTTACTTTGTACGTACCATTTTTCAGCCTAATTTAGTAGCATTTACAAAAAGTGCAAAGCGGGCAATTTATACGAACATACAAACATGTAAAAAAAAATTCTTCTAATTTTCCTCCTTTGTTATGAGGAAGTGCCAAGCTTTGTGATAAAAGACTTCCATCTATTTTGCACCATCATTTGGGTGTACATTTCTTGTTTGATTGGAAATCTATCTTTCATATTGAGCCTGACTAAGGTGCTGCAATATATTGCAAAGTTAAATTGAAGTTTATGTGAAGGCTGATGTTTTATAGGATATTTGAGACGTGATGAGAATGTGTTTTACTCGTCACACCTACTCATACACCTCTCTCTCTCTTTCTTTCTCTCCTCTCTCTGTGTCTCTTCTCTCTCTTTCTTTTTTTCTCCTCTCTCTGTGTCTCCCTCCATCTCTGTCTGTCTGTCTCTCATACACTTTCCCCGTTTCTCTCTCCCTCATTCCTTCTCTATATCTCCCCTCTCCCTCTCCCTTTCTCTCCCTCTCTCCTGCTGTCTCTTTCTCTCACACTCTCCCCCTCTCTCCCTCTCCCTCTCCTTCCCTCTCTCACGTCCTCCCTCTCCCTCTCTCTCTTTCCCTCTCTGTCTCCCTCTCCCTCTCTCCCTCTCTCTCTCTCTCTCTCTCTCTCTCTCTCTCTCTCTCTCTCTGTCACCTGCGGACATAAATTGGCAGATTGCCATCACAGCGTCACCCATGACACCTATTTTATGATTACATACATGGCTCGTAGATTGAAATGCTAAAAGGCTTCTAGTTCTTGTCCCTTAAGATACGTCATCAGCCCTTTCATCCAAATGGTGCTGTAAACAAAATTTAAATCTGCTTTGAATCCACTTTTAATCTAAACGAATTCAATATCCCCTCAGAAACAAACGATATCAATGGGCTTTATAAAGCATACTCGAGGTTTGAAAATCGATCTTAATAGATAGATGACACAGAGATTTAGCGAATTACAATAGATTTCTTAGTCTGGCTGAAAACCCTATTGAAATAGTAGTTCAAACTAACATTAGAAGTTGTATTTATTGTGCAGACCATCAAATCTGTTGTTTTGCTGATTAATTCTTAAGCAGTGTCTTTGCATAGATCAGATTAACGGTTCTGCAGTGACAGTAAATGGGCCTGTTATGATAAGTTATGCCTGTCATGTCTATTGTATTCAGTGATGTTGCAGAAGAGCCTGGTTAGCTCAGTCGGTAGAGCATGAGACTCAGGGTCGTGCGTTCGAGCCCCACATTGGGCGACGCTTTTTCACCTGCTATAAAAGCTGCTATAGTTGTTAGCCTACAATATAATTGTGTGTTGAACTGGATGAACGGGTGCCGTGTCCGGCTGACAAGCCGTAAGGGTTAAACTCTAGCTCAGGACTACACCACCGGAACCAAAGCCTGAACACTACACTGCCTCATTTAAAGGGGCACCTTCGGTATAAAAGGGGTGGGTGGGGCCAGTGGGAGCTTTCCCCTGTCAGACATAGTCCCATGAAGAGCAGAGCACAGTTTTTGAATGTCATCCCTAATATCTCATATTTTAGCCACTGTTTCTTCATGTAACTAGCCACAGATATAAATGAACATATGGAGGCAATTATGTCTACTTACACTAAAAATCGTAGTATTCCTTACATCACTAATCCATTAACTCCATTGAGAAAATGACTGTTACACATTTAAACTGAAACAGTTAGCTGTCCATCAAGACTGTGTTTACACCAGTCACATGACACAACAACACCACATGGGGGGAGGAGTATTGCTTTGTATACACTGGTTACTTATAAGTTCCTTATGTCTATCTGACTGGAAGGGCCATGTGCCCCTGATAACGACTGTTTCGGTTTGGAGCATTATCTATGCAATGAATGAAGATTCCCCTTTAATTATGGGAATCCAATGTAAACATGCTACAGCCTATCTATGACCTATCTATGATACTTTTCTTTAGCCACATACCTGGTCTTGCATACTTCCAGTAATTCACTAAATAATGCCAGCAAACCCTACAGTAATGTTATTCCAATGGATGTAAACACTGACCGACATTTTGTTTAGCTACTAGTCCAGTCCTGTGCACATCTCGTCCCGTCCATCAACACTTGGCGGTATGACAGTAGTGCCTACATGGCTTGGTAGGCGGGTAGCTGGGCTCTATGTAGACCCTACCTAGGGTGTTGGGAATGGAGGAAATCTTTTAAATAGTCTAAGGTTTCATTATCCGCTCAATAATATAATATCCTAGTTAATTTAAAGAGTTCTATAAGGGCTTCAAACCTATTATGGCCAGCCACCATGCACTTTCTGGTGGGACATGCTCACCTGGACGAGCCGGCATCAGTGACATAATTAATTATGCATGCATAACAACCTTGCTTGCATCAACGCCACCAGCCCAACAGGGAAATGCCTATTACACAGGATCCGCCAGATCTGGAAATTACACCTTATTTGCCATAACCCCAGCATCAAGACCTACTTCATTGTCATTCTTAGAGTCTATGATTGAGAATCAGCCCAGGTTTCTAAGGTCTTACTTGTACAACAACTGCACAGGAAGCGACTCGGTAATGTGTATTCTCTGAATGTTGTGTGTTTGATGGCGTCACAGTCCATCTTTCTTGCACATACTCGGCACCATTCGTGTAAATTCGGGTGCACTCAGAGTTATGGTTTCTCACTCTACCATTAGTAGTGCCACTGAGCTTTCCCACCACATTCATAGTTCTCTGGTGTGCAATACCATTGCCCTACTTCGGCGATGGTGTGCACATGGATTTAACACTAAAACAAATTGATTTTAATGCGATGGTAGAAGGGAGGGAGAACAGGGCAGGTGGTGTGCAGGGTCATTCTACAAAAAGAATCCATATTTATAAAAGTAAATAGCTTAAGACTTCCCCTCATTCCCATCAAATTGTGTACAGGTCTCACGGATGAAGAAATTCATCATTTTCTCAGACTCGCACCCATGTCTAGAAGCTGTGACCAACCTTTATCCTAAGAACCCAATCATACAAGCAATTCAAGAGACATACACTGAAAACAAAAGACTGGACAAAGAAGTGGTGTTGTGCTGGGTGCCAAGCCACATTGGAATAGAAGGAAATGAGGCAGCAGACATTGCAGCCAAAAATGCATTGAGACGCCCTGTTGGGGCTGACCAAATGCCATACACAGACATTGTACCTGTGGCGCAGGCACATGTCAAACGTAGCTGGCAGCGCACATGGAATGGTGTTAATAGTAACAAGCTGCGAGCAATCACACCATCAATCACACCAAAATTCAAAGATGATAACCTGACAAGACCCGTACAGGTGATACTGACCCGTCTTCGTACCGGTCACACCAAACTGACTCACAGGCACCTTCTAAAAGGTGAAGTGGCTCCTGTATGTCAGACATGCAACACTCAACTGAGTGTAGAGCATCTCTTAATACATTGTCAGGCAACCAAGAGAAGCAGAATAAAATTCCTGCAAAATCGCAGGACACTGCAGACTATTTTCCGGGAATCTGGGAACAAAAATATTCTTGATTTCCTACAGGAAACCAAATTGTACGACAAAATTTAGGTAACCTAAATGAAGCCTGACTTTGTCAGGCCAAACCCTGTTTCATGAAATAGGGAATTTCACAGAATAAAATAATAAAACCACAGTATATCTGCTAACTTTTAATTACTATTAGCGGAGGTGAAACTAACCAAACCAAACCAAACCAAATTGTGACGATACTCTCTGACTGGTGCCACACACATTCTGGACGTAGAAATTTGATTACTAGGTATTCCAACTTCAGATGTATTTGTGTATTTCTTCATAGAATTACAACAAAATAAATATCAATTTGCTTCTTCATATATTTAATTAAGTATGGATTTAATTACGTATATATTAATAACTATGTATTTGATGATAATTAATGAGCATTGTACACTATTACGTCATATTGCATAGTCAATTAACGCAGAAACCGGTCACTGATATTTAATAAGTTGGGCCCCTGTCTGATACACTCAAGTCCATCCATTCTATTATGAAGGCAAATAGAAGATGAGGAATACGTATTACAACTCCGTTTCATGTTACAGTTAGGAAGGTGGATCTAACCATGTCAATGTTTCATGTGTAAGGTCACAGCCAATATTCGAAGAGAGCAGGGTATTGCATCCCGTTAGCATGTTTCCTTCCACCCCCTGTTATGTGGAACCTCTCTATTGAGACCACCCTTGGAACCAAACGATTTGTGGTCTCATTGTGAGATGGTCTCATTAGAGCAGCTAATCTAATAAGAGGAAAGCAATTCGGGACTGAGAGAAACTGGTGTTAATAGAGGGGTGGCCTCTGTAGAGAGGTGGTCTTTATGCGAGGTTCCACTGTATATGTTAAAAGGGACGTATAAAGCATCCAATTTCCCCTCCCCCTTCCCCACAATTAGATATATGATGAATCTAGATTTACTAATTTAGCATTTATGTTGTTGCAGAAGGGGAAAAGGAGATTGTCTTTGACCACATCGTGGAGAGGAAGCGTATAGATGATCTTGCGGGCAGTATCATGGACGGCAGGTTCGCTGAACAAAAGGTAAGGATATAGTTACTAGTATCAATAGGTTATAGGTAAGGATATATTTACTTGTATTGTGCTCTGTGTAGACTTGTTGTCTTATGTATTAAGATAGAATGTAATGGGAGCAGTGTCTAGGGGACTATACAATGCCCACAAGTTTTTCCCTCAGGTCATTCTTTTTTATTACATCGGTGAACCGATTTTGAGTAGCTTTTCAGTTGAAGGATGATCTTGCTCTTGAGTGTTTTATGGGTTCCTTACAAAGCTGACTATATTGCAAAATCAGCCTGCAGTTGGGCGTTGTTTCATGCAGTAGGAATCGTAGGAGCTATAAACTAAATGTATTGTATTGAGTTTGTCTGTGTGTGAGAGAGATAACATTTTGGCTTATGTATAAGGTCTGGCGTTCCCCACATGTCTGGGTTTTGTAAAACAGTGAGCAATTTAGTATACAGTTAAGATAAGATAAAAAAAGAGAATTCTTTTTTTGCCATAAGGTGTAGTTTGACAAAGAGGTTGTGATCATGTGAGAAAGGTCTTCTAGTCCATGCCTTTCTTATTTTCTTCTTGGTTGAATAAGCTGTCAATGAATAAGTTGTCGATATCTTAAATTGCACGTTTGGTATTAGGTGAAAGATGCGAAACGTGTCGAATTTTTTACTGATTGTACAATGGTGGGTTATACATTCCATAATATTGGTAACTTATATGTCAGAGACACAGGATAAGATGTCCCAGCCAGCCCTCCCTATGGGGGGGGGGGGGTCTGAGTGGTCTAGTGGCGTTGGACTCTAAACCGAATGATTCCTAGAGTCTTGGATTCGAATCCCATAGTGACTTGAATCCCATAGTTAACTTACCAAAAGTATCACTTAACCTCCCACCCAGTGCACGCTGACTGGGCTACCAAAGGCTGTCCGTATGTATAGCCGCCTATGGTTATATGCATGTAAAAGAACCATTGCTAATACATGTATTTGAAAAGAGCAGGGTATCGCATATATACCGTTAGTGTGTTTCCTCTCTCGCCCTAATATGACCAACATAATAAGAAACTGGTGTCCAAACAGGGCCTAAAGCTACCGGTTCCCCAGGCCGATTCCCCTCCTTTCACTCCATTAACAGTGACCGTTGAAAAACGGTGATTGATATCAAATATGAATATGAAACTTGTTAGAAACATCAGTGTCCCATGAACCACAAAAACTACAAGCCCTGGTCCCATTATTAGGGTTCTGAAAAAGCTCTGAAATAAGCCTGGAAAGGCCTTGAAAAGTCTTGAATTTCTTCTGACCGAAAGCGCAGAGACCACGATATATGATATTGAGAGACTACTTGAATTAAATATTGACTACCAAAATTTATTATATTCAGTAGTTTAAGACCGACATCTATAGATACCGTAATGAAAAAGCGGCCATTTCATCCTCCTCACCTTTCATTTCTTATGTCTGTTGCTACGTGTTGCTCCCCGTAGGCTTTAGACGGGACCGTAAGACGAAATGGCAAGTTGATTGTGTGACTTGACAGTCTCCATACATAAACCCTAGCCACCAGATTGTGTGTGTGTGCTTGTTTTATACAGAGGCTGTCTCAAGCCCTTTCTGTCAAGATTTATGTCCGGGCTAGACTGCCAAGATTTGTACTTTTGGCAGGGAATGTAATATAAGGAGCTCCTTCTTTTTTGCCTTTCTCTTTTCTGTTCTTGCTGCCGTTTTGCTGCTATTCGCTTCCATTCTTGTTGCCATTTTCTTCTGTTCTTTCTGCCATTGCCTTCTTTTCTTGTAGCCAATCACTACCTTTATTGTTACCTTTACCTTGTTACCTTTCTCTTCCATTCTTGTTGCCATTATCTGCCTTCTTCTCACTATTTCCTTCCTTCCTTGTTGCCATTCCCTATCTTTTCAAGAATTTGTTTATGTAACAAAAACAAATCAAGGACTTGCTACATCATATTGAAATTCATTGCTCAATATCTCACAAAACAATTGAAAACTATACCTAACCCACTCCTAAGTGCATAGCCGAAAAGATGGAGATGGTGTCCGTTAATATCCTGTATAACACATGAGAGTTGTTATAACACATTAGAGTCCTTAATTTTTGCAGTTTTTGATTGCGTGACTTTTCAAAACCTTAACCAGCAGTAGCATTATACTGTGCTTGCCTATCCATGTTTGGTCTAGACAGATAAGAGTCGTACTCGGAACGGATTTTAGAGACAAATAAATTATTCCTTCTGTTTTGACCTTCCTTCAGTAGAAACTACATTAGTCTTTTTATCTCTCGAGTCTCTAGGATCGACAGTATATTAACATAAGCCATGCCAAACACTCATATGATTCTATAATAGTGTATCATTAATTCGACTAAAAGCATGGATATCAATATTCAACTCAATTTTTTAAAAATACGAAGTTATAAAAAATGGTTAATGCACTCTGTTTCAACAGTTCTTCCAGCCACACCAGAAGGAAAGTACATAACGAACGTTGTACTCTTAAACTAACAAAATATTTGTATAATTGCAAACTGGATTTCACTACAACAATATTAAAAACATTCATCTCCATGAACATGGTTGAACAGTGACAAAATTACATTAAAGATTTAGTTTTGATTATGTAATATTTAATTCCAACCAAGTCACCCTTATTTACCTCCACATACAATTCTGTCTATTACTGTCGGCTAATGGAAATCTACAGTTTCAGAAAAGCGTGCATGTACCAATGGAATTTTGAATGGGGACTTAAGTATTTGCTTGGCAGGTTCATCCTAACAGACACTTGCAAAATTTGCCTATTGAATGACTTATTGAACAGCCCTCTATAGTGCTAATTACCATGACCACACAGCTGCTTACTTTTGGGGGGAACATGACTATCATGAAACAAAATTGAATTCTTGGATATTGTTGTCCGACTCATGGCGAAAAGAAATGCGTGGAGATTTATAAATAGTTTTAGGTAAGATTACTCAAAGTTTCTCCTTCAATTTGCTTCCTTGAAATTTGTGGAATTTCTGCATGAAAAGCCTTAACGCTTGTTCTAACAATTTTATATCTTTTTAGGTGGCGGCTGCGGTGGCTGAGGACCCAAACTTCAACGGGACTTCGCCAGGTTCAGATAAAGAAAAAACAGTCAAAATTCCAGCAGAAATGTCTAAAAACGAAAATTCATCAATAAATTTGAGAAAGACAATATTATCTCCTTCACCTTCAATCATCTCAGCTTCACAAAATGCTGAAAATATGAATCTATGCCCTACTGAACTTCAAAGTACGACTACTGTAATACAGATCTCTCAGGAAAATAGGTGCAAAATTCACGAAAGACTTCCGGCAAAAAGTGCTGATTCATGGCCACAGTTTCCTGTCCCAGGTCGTTATCCCGACAAGATTGGCATGTCGTCTGCTATCGCTAAAACTCTAGAAGTCTCTAAAATGTTACTTACGTCTTCTGATATTGATGTGGATTATTTCCCCTCCTTAGATTTGAGGAAGGTTTCTGCCTTTGAATCTTCATCTGAAGTCGTTGGAACCTCCCTTTCACCGTCTGGAATGGAAGGTTCAAAGACATCTCCTAGTTATGAGATGCATCTTACAAAGGAAACTTTTCGAGGGAGAGACTTAGCGAGTGTTGGCCAAAATATAGAGGATTGGTTAAAAAGACCAGAAGATTCTCAATGTACTCAGACTGCTTCCTTTCCTGACGGATTTGTGAAAGGAAATACAGGGAAGTATGATCAATTCAACGAGTCAAATCTGGACCGTGAAAATGTCTTTCAAACTGAACCAATTCTAGAAAAAGCAAGGTGCAAAGCAGTTTCTTTACTTGATTTGGTTGGAAGTACAAAAGGGAAAATGTCTAAGGGACATGCCCTAAGCCAACTTCTAGATTCTGAAGAGGTGAAGGGTGAAAAGCAAAAAACATTTGAGTCTAAACCCGAACCAAAGCTAGATGAGAAGAAATCCAATTTTGAAAACAAGCTAAGAAGAAATCTAAAGGCCAGTTCTAATGTTGTAGAGAAGTTGGAAGAGGACAATTATAGGAACATTTGTCCAAAGCGGGGCCAATTCGAAATTGTATATAGTAGGAATAACACAACTCAGAATATCGATGGAAATAAAGTTGAACATGTGAAAAAGGACCGATTGAAACTAAAGAGGTCGGGAAAATGTGGCATAAGTGACATTGCCGATTTGGCAGACGTTCAGAGTTGTAGCAGTCGCAAAAATTGTACCGTCAGCGCTGACAATCATCTTAAATGTATAGGTGAGATCAGTCACCTAAAGTCTCCTAGTGAGCTGAACGATCTTGAAACTGTATGTGATACCGAAGACCTTAAAAGCGTTCAGGACACCAATGACCTTAAAAAAATGTGTGACGCCAAATACCTTAAACACATTTGTGATACCAAAGACGTTAAAAACATCAATGATACCAAGGCTTTAAATGACACAAATAACCTTGAAAGTATCAGTTACTCAAATGACCTTTGCTTAAGAGACAGTATTGCTGGCTCAAATAACCTTGACCTTGACATGAGTGGCGACCTTTCTGAGCAGTTTCTTGCTGACCTCTGCATTCAGATGGAGGAGGCGTTGATATCAGGTCACCATGGCAACCAAACCTCTCCCACCTCTCCTTTCACTTCCGGTGAATGTACTGATATACTTCCGGAAAACATGTCTGAAACATCCAGTGACATTTCTGCAAAAGGCAGACCTAAATTCAGCTCCTTTTCATCAAACTCTGAAACTTCGAACCAATATTGTACCAATTTTAAAACACCTTCACTTCAGAAGGCAAATTCTCAAAACATGAAGTTCAAACATCAAAATGAACCTGCGTCAAATTATGCTGGGTCATTTTCCTCTTCCGAACCATTGATAAAATCTACCAAGTCATCTTCGCAAAACTCTCTCCAAATGGAAACTTCTGGAAACCCTCTGAGCGCTTGTCAGAAACGATGCGAAAATCTGAAACCGAATAACATTGATGTGGCAAAAGTGATTAATTCGGGTAAGAGCTTAGGAAAAGAAAACATTACCTGGAAAGGGAAGTCTTCAGAAATTAGTCTTGGATTAAAGCAACTTACTTTGGCCGATGGAGGTTTTGATGTTGGCCACCAGAGACAACTAGAAGGTTCTAGAAGACGTCTATTTAAGCCCTTAGAAGAGCCGAGCGTGGAGAGATTGCCCTGTGACAAGTATGAGCAAGTCTTCTTTGATATAGAAGCCACTGGATTATGTGAGTATGATCAGGTCACTTATGGCTGGGTTGTGTAATAGTAATGTGTATTCATGCATAAACTGGAACTCTTGGTTCGGGGGATTTTGTTCAAATTCATTGTATCGAGCCCTAAAATGTATTACCTCTCTTTTTTTCAAATATATCCTGTAATATAGTATGTGAAATGTTTCATGTCTGCTCCCTGCCTCTCTCCCTGCTGCCTACCTCTCTCCCTCTCTTCCTTCCTCCCGCTGACTCTCTCCCTCCTTTGCTTTTGAATTTAGTAAGGGAAATTCTTTATTTGTCCTAAGATGGAAATTTGATCACTAGGTTTGCATGACTTAAACATTTGCTAGAATTCCATCATTTGGCCGTCTTTTTGGTTTTCAAGTACGACTTTTCATATTTAGTGGCAGTACAACAAAGATACATATTTAGACCGTCAAAACGTATTCTATTCCATGAATGGAAGTACAATGCAATACCGTAATCACCCTAATAAGTGCATAATGCGATATAGACCTTTTTAGCCCCCAATACTGAGTGCATATCTGTACCCTAATAAGCACCACACACCTTTCCCAACGTTTTGAGTCATGTGACAAGTTTGGCTACGACGTTTGGATTTATGTGACGTCACAAAATAGAGGGGTGTGCACTTATCAGGGCGTGTGTCTGCTGATTAGGAAGATTACGGTATTTATTGTATAATAACATCAAATTAAAAAATAATTTGTCTTCTTTCGGGGACATGGTCAATCTGTTCTTGGATGTCCTTCAAAGTCCGGCAAACATCATCAATAGCAGCATATAACAGCGGAACTCCACTAGAGGGGAGAACCGCGGCAACAAATTTTGTTGTTGCCCACTAATTTGTTGCAACAGATCTCCACACAGAGACAACAGTTCCCATAGAATGTAGCAACACATCTGACACTCCTCCATTTGCGTTTTCATTGCAAACATGAAATAAACTGTTGTTAGTGGGCAACAAAACAATTTGTTACCGCCGTTTTTCCTCTAGTGAAGTTCCGCTATTAATCTCACTCACATATTGGTTCACAAACGTCTTAAGTTATTTCTTAAGCACTCCCTAAATACGATCTCTTTGTCATTTGTTTTTGTTTCTTATGTGGCAAAATATGATCTGTCAACAAAATTTGTTTGACTGCAAGATTTCACTTATTAGCAAACTGCCCACTTGCGGAGAGAAAAATAATTGATTGATTTGAATTAATTCAGGAGTCAACCCACCGATGTTTCCAAATTGATTGGAAATTGAGTTTTTATGCTAGTAGTCAACTTTTCCGGTCCAATTTCCTCGAATTTTCATCAAATTGTGGTCTGAAGAACCTGGATAAAAATTGACGATTGTAATGGATTTGATGAGAAATTAAAGAAGGTTGCATCACATTTTTTCTCCAGAGAAAAACTCCTCCTTTCTATTTGCTTTTCCTTCTGTACAACATTCTAACTAGCCCTCACACTTTTCTCTTTCTCTCCTCTCTCTTCTTTCTCCCTCTCTTCTCTCCTATCACTCGCCCTCATTCTCTCTCGCCTCTCTATCTCTTTCTTCTCTCCTATTTTCTCTCCCTCCCTTCTCTCTTGCTTTCCTCTCTTCTTTCTTTCCAACCTCTCTTTGTCTCTCCCTCTTCTCTTTCTCTCCCTCTCTTTTTCCCAATCTCTCTTTCCTCTTCTCTCTTCTCTTCTCACTCCCTCTACTTCAACCCCAGTATACGCCGACTGGGTTATCAAAGGCCAGCTATGTGTATAGCTGCCTATGGTTATACGCATGTAAAAGAACCATTGCTAATATTTGAAAAGAGCAGGGTATCATATCCCGTTAGCGTGTTTTCTCTCTCACCCTGATAGTACGAAATGTATGGTATCAGAACAGGGCGTAAAGTAACCCCCTCCCTCTACTTCTCTCCTCTCTTCCCCAACTTACCCTGCAACTGCCCCTTGGACATATTTGCTTTGAACGCACCACTAGTCTAACAGTTAATAATAAAACCAGTACATGGGTGCATATTGCATTACTGTGTCTTAGGCTTTCTCTCCCGAAACACAGACTGGATACAGATATACTGGGGATTAAGGTTGAATCCACTTCCCATACCTGAAGTTAGTAATTATGGACATTCTTAATATAGAATTTAAATTAATTAAGTTATAAAATTAAAATGTTAATTTATGCTAAAATTGGTCTTTCACTGATAATGGAAGTCCTCCTAGTAGTATTTTAAGCAAAATACCAACTACCACATTTAACCCAACGTCAAAACTTCCAAAGGGAAGCAGAGGCGTTTGTATTCATACTTTAGCTCATCTTTGTCTATTATCCATCTAAATATAAATATCCGTCAATGAAAATGAGCTTTGCCTCAAATGCAAAATCCATTTCTACCTTTGGGAGTTTTGACGTTAGGTTTGATGTGAAGTTAAAAGTGGTAGTGGATATCCGCTTTTAGTGTTAGTTTGAAACAATCTCTAAATATCTAATTATAATTTGGTGGCTATTTAATATCAGTAATACATCAAAGACCGATTTACAAAACTAAATTCCCATATAATAAAGGATACGTTCATTCAATCGTTTATGTGCAGTGATATCAGAATTATTAATTGATCAAACTAGATCAGAAATTTTTACTTTTAATTTAAAAAAGATATGGTAACCTGAAAGTTTATCATAGTCACTATTACCTCGACTGAGGAATCAAAGCCTTTGTTTCTGAAACATGTACATGTTCCACCCACACACCTAGTGGGAATACTATGTATGGGCAGGCAGAATATATAATATATTATACCTCTGTGGGTGGGTCTTAGAGAGTCAAATTTCAAAGGTCATGGCTGGGTACGTCATGGGTGGGAGGGAGATGAGCGGGAGTTGTTCATTCTATCATGCGAAAATAATTGTTTCCGTTTCTATCTTTTTGTTGGTTTTGTTTCTCTCTGTCCATCTGTGCGTTTGTGTGTGTCTCTCTCCCTGTGTCCATGCTCTTGTGTGTGTGTGTGTCTCTCTCTCTCTCTCTCTCTCTCTCTCTCTCTCTCTCTCTCTCTCTCTCTCTCTCTCTTTCCCCCCTTTTTCTCACTCTCTTCCCTCTCTCCACTCTATCTCTCTCCCGCCCTTTGTCTGTTTCTCCCCCTCTATCATTACCACCACTCAGTTCTTCCATCTCATTTTCTATCTCACTTCTCTGTCCCACTCCTGCTTACCCACTGTTTCCCCAAACACATACCAATGAATAACTCCATATCACTTCATATCACCCATACAATAACAATAATGCTCCACAGCTGCCCTTTCCCACATCCCACATTCCCATGCACAAAAATCACTTCCCTCATAATACTATAACCCTGCTTATTCCCTCATTGCACCCTAATCTAATTAAGCTAATTATCTACATCATTCATTATCTCATTTTCCAGCCACCAGTTCTCACATCGTACAACTTGCCGCGTCTGGGCCCTGGGGCACGTTTAACCGATATGTCCGCCCCATGCGGGCTATGCATCCTGATGCTGCCGCAATCACGGGTATCAAATATTTCAAAGGCCGCCTGTTTCACAATGGCCGTCAAGTTAACTCCCAACCCATTGAAATATGCCTCAAGCAATTCCTGCAGTTCCTGCCCAAGAAAAAGGCAGTGCTTTTTGGTCATAATTCCCATGCTTACGACTCAAAAGTACTTCTTAACGCAGCCATCGCATGCGGGATGGAAGAAGAGGTCTCATCAAGAATCTGTGGTTTTGTGGACACCTTGTCCTTATTCAGAGAAACATACCCTGACCTAGAGACAGGGAAATACAGCCAGGAAGCGCTAGTGAAACATTTCCTGGGCGATACATACGCGGCTCACAATGCTAAGGCGGATGCATGTGCTCTTAAGAAATTGTTTAAACATAGTCAGTTCCAAGCCGAGCAAGTCCTGTCCCACTCGCTCACCTCCCACTATGTGCTCTCATTGATTAGGTATGAGGAGAAGAAGAAGAGGAGGATAGAGAGCTACTCTCAGCTGGAGAAGGGGGTGTTAAGTGAGGGTATTATAGGTAGAGCTGCAGGGCTGGGGATCAGGTATAAAGATATTACTCGGGCGTATAAACGAGGTGGTGCGGAGGCGGTAGAAGAACTCTTCACACAGACAAATCCGCAAGGTAAACCAAGGGTCACCAAATCTAAGGCTATCCTTGGTAAATTAATGAAGCATCTTAAGGATAATTTTGATTGATCTTATGATTGATTGACTGGCTCGATTGATCTATTCAATATCTTTATGGTACTATTATGAACGTTTTGATAAATTGTTGTAATTCAGAATTGTGTTATAATAAACTCTCGTTTCACTGATTATAACAATTGATTTACAAATTATTCTCACAACAACACAGTAATTGTCTATGTGATTGAATAAACGATCGATTGACTGTCTTATTGGTTGTTCTTTTCTTCTTTAAGAAAATGGTAGGATTTATTGTCCCCCCTCAAAACAATACCCCCAAACAATAATTTTGAGAAATAAAAACCCAAAGTTTTAGATTCAAGCCTATTATTACTTTGATTTATTCAGACGTTGGAGAGTTCTCATTCAATCAGATCAATGTGTGTCGTACATAATCAGGTATAAAAGAGGTAAAGAAGAAGTAAAACTAAAAATGGTACCGTACAGATATGTAGGATGAGTAACTCTTGTGCATGCAGCGTCCGCACGCAAGGTAATCTATTTTAAGGCACATGCACCCCATACCGAGATGTAAGTAGTATAGTAAGTAAGATATGTTTTTGTCCAATGCACTACAGATGGGTACTCTTTATGGCTTCTGGAATAGCAGGTGGTAAACCCTATATTAGAAGCCACAGCTATTAGAGAGATACTGGTTAAAAATACCCTAACAAGGCCCAAAGCGGGGATGCAGCTTCTAAACTTTTAATCTATTTGGTAGGTGGCGGTAATATTACTTTGGTGGTCACAACCCGACGGGCAAATGAACGCGATTCTGCGCGATTTTTAATGCGCAATCATCTCGCCAGAGTTCTGTGATGAGCGTGGACGCTTTTCACGCAATAATTATTGCGCAATGATCGCGAGATGGTCACGCTAAGGGTATAACGCAATAGCATTGCAAACATTAGCAAATCTTATGGCATTTTGAGCGTGATATTTATATACTACCGATTCCTTAGAATAATAGCATCTAAAATAAAGGAGACTCTTCATAACAGTTTTAATTTTCCTGCCCTGACAGCAGCAATATATTTGTTCACATTGAAAGGTTTGAAGGGTATCATTAGTCTCTCTGTTACCCTCTCTACATATGCGTCATTTTATTTTCACCAATTCTACCATCTTCTTGGTGGGCCTGAAGCATAGCAGCCTTCCATGTGATGTGTTCCAGTTGTTTAGTTGCTCTGCCTCCCCCAAGCCACTAGGGGCAATCTATATGTACAGTCATTAGGGTGTTTTGATCACAGCATTTTTCAATATTAAACAGGTATATAACACACATAAACTATAGAAGTATATCACTTATACCATTCCTATGTACAATATGTGGAATATCTATAGTGCTATAAATGCCACATAAGTGTGTTAACGTCACTTTTATTGTAAAAAAAAATTGTAAATGCACCCCAGTTAGCCAGCTGTGCCACCTGGTGAAAACTGTACCACCCCTGGTGAGGACAAGTGGCATAATGGTAAGGGCTAAGGGTAATGGGCTATTCCCAATATTTCGAACATATATAATAGAATTATTTTCAATTTACAAATTTCTTTGACTTGGTGTCAGAAATAAATTATTATCTTTGGTAACTGCTCTATCATATTAAATATTATTTAACATGCACAAACTTTATATCTACAGAACGCTGAGGAAATAAGGAATTTAACCATATGCATCATTGTGGTCTCACTAGTAGCAGGCGTGCGTTAGCGCCGCGCGTAATTGTTATGCATATTTAGTTATAAAAATAATAATTGAGATTTTTAAACAATTATTAAAAGGTCAATTAAATCCGTGGGAGAAGTTGAGAAGTGATAATGATTTAGCTAATATGGAGGTAGCATTACATTGTTTAGTTGTGTGTAGGGGTTTCTATGACTCAGTGTCAGATATTGAGTGTGGGTGTCAGAGAATGCAGGGTCAATTGTGCAGTAGTGAGTGTGAATGCTAGGTTAGTGAGCAGTGCCAGGTATTGTGTCCTGCTGTGGCTTCATTATGAGAGTATCTAGACGCGATTTTGAATGCACATTATATGCGTGATTGAGATCACACTCATATTATTGACATTTGAAGAAAATATATATTTGCAGATAGAATTAGTTGAGTAACACATGTTTAATATAAACATAAATGAATATGAATAAGAACTTGATCCAACACAAGTGTGATACCACCAACAACATAAGAGGAAATAGACGCAATGGATTTCACATAATGGTGGCTAATGGCATATCCATTTCACTGTGATTCAAAGCCATAAGTATCACACTTCACTAGTTTGCAGTCAATCACAAAATGATCACAGTGCTATCACACTCAATTGCACTCAGTGCCCGTCGGGAAGGCCAAGAAGAATTGCATTTTATCCAGCTTGCTGTCATCTGATTAGATCACAGGTGGAATATAGCTGGCGTATTAGTGTATTGCTCGGAAAAGAGCCCCCTAATGATTCCTTAACTTTCTTGTCCCGCCTCAAATGCGAAAGGCCGTATTGGGGAATCCATTATATGCTTCGTAATACTTCGTTACCTTTTGTGTTACACCACTCGTAACATGTTGGTAGAGAACCACTAAGATTCGGATGCCTTAATAATACTGTACCAGGAATAAAACATCATTCTTCAGAACTAATACTTTGTAACCTTTTGTTATGAGCGAAGCTCATTTACTTCTGGCTTTGACCCAAAGTGACATACATACAAATATAAATCTTCAACACTTTAACTAATTTGAACAAGGTTTATTCAGGATCTTGCAGCACATATTGTTGATGAGTTGATGCGATCACAAAGTCTCTTGGTACTTGTTCAGGAACAGTTCATAACATGAATTATAACAGAAGGATCACAACGATCCACACAACCAATGTAATATAAATGCAAGGTTAGAACATGGTAGATCTGTGAGATAATATAATATCGATTTGGAGATATAAGTGAGTGGCTGACTTCTTTTAGTAGAAGGAAGGCTTGCGCCCAGCCCATATTTTAAGAATTATTTTAAGATGGAGGAGAAGTGGAGATGAGTCAAATCGAGGATAGCATTTCCACCACCCTGGATTCAACGGACCGACGATAGTCTGATGGACAAGACAAGTAACTGAGGACTGCCATACTTTGCCAGTGCCCCAGCATGCGGATGTCTTGTAACTGGACGCCACAGGTATGTAGAAATGTTGCACTTCCACGACGTAGACTATGCAGGCCCAGGTCTTTAAGTATGCCCGCTTTCCTGGCCCAGGACTTCAGCAGGGAAAGGGCGAGGGCATATTCCACCGCCACCCCACCAGAAGTAGAAATCAGGGGAGAGAGAGGAGGAGCCTGGCAACGTTGGAATAAATTTTTCAGTACCGAATATAGGCACAGGTCCGAACAACACTTTTTAACAAAGGCAGTGGTCTGTCTTGGATGAACATACACGGATACAGACAAATTCCCCCTCGAAGGTGACATCCTGACGGCGAAGCAGGTGTGGATCATCAGTTGATGGGAACACATGACCTTTCCTTAGAAGGGTCCTGAAGCACAGAACAATGCCCGCCCAAGCTGCGAATTCTGTATCAATGTTTAAATTTACTTGTTGAAACATGTTGAATAAGTCCCGTGGAAGAAGAGGATCTTTGGGCTTGGAAGTGTCACCTAAGGCCCGTTTCAAGCCCCTAATTATCAGGGAGAGGCCGAAACCTTGACGTAGGTCTTCACCCCCGTTGAGCCTTGACAGATGGTTAATTGCAGATAGCATGTTGTTTATGGTCGTAAAGGATAGTTTCTGCACAGAGGCCAAGAAGGCGAGAAAACGCCCTACTGTTGATATATTTACTGGGACCGCCGTCAGACCTCTAGACGCACAAAACTGGAAATACTTGTTCCATTGACTATTTCTGGTCCTCCTGGTCGAGGATGCTAGGGCCTCCATCTGAAGACGGGAGACTTCCTTATCCAAGAACCCTACAAGGAGGACAGAAGAGAAGGAACCAGAGTAAACACATGTCGGATGCTGCAGGCGTATATAAACTTTAGAAGATCACACACATGGTTACACATTGCTCGACCTTTCTTTATAATATTCACAGCTTGTTTAGTTATCAAAATGCACAGAATGCCCGCAGAATTTAGGGACCTAGTCGGGCACACAGTCCATATTGCACAGGCTAAGGTTGCTACCTCTCTAGAAGAAACACTCTGGAAGCAACATGGGGGCATAGCAATGATGAAATATTTGTTGTCCCTATTGGTGAACCCAATGAAGTCAGCTTCAGGAACCAGGCAAAAATAACCCACCGTGGGTATTTGAGCTAGGCTAGAAGCGAACCGATCCTGGGTGATATGATGCACATAGTCCAAGGTTGTATTTTCTGGGACTGCCATAAAGGATACCCCATTATTTGATATTATGCACGAAGTCCACCATAGCAGTTCCTCTGAGAAGAGGGGCGATAGTCTCACAGATTTGCCCTCCTCCAGGCCCTTGAGCATGTCAAACAGCCCATTTATGTAGATTCTGCCTCCTGGGACCACTTTCCCACAGTGAGAGAGCAAGCCTCCAAGCCTCTGAAGCTGTAATTTAGTAGCCCTCTTTTTGTCCGCAAAGAACTCAATTTCCCTTTGCAATTTTATCACCTTTTCCTGGGGGAGGCTGAGACACATGTTATCCGAGTCTATGATAATTCCCAAGAACCTACACACAGTCGCTGGGGTGGAGATTTTAGACCACGACAGATGAAACCCCAGACGACGTAGGTACTGCATTAAGGCCATCTGGGTTGAGAGGGCAGCGTGCAATGTTGAGCCCCAGTAAATGTAGTCATCCAAGTAGCTGAACACATTATGACCCCTCCTATTCAGGCCCCTAGTTACGGCAGATGCCACTCGTTCAAACACAAAAGGAGCAGCACAGGCACCGAAACATATTGAGTTGTCGATAATATACTGATGTTCATCATCAATTTCCCAAGATAGGCCGAAGAACTGGCGTTGAGAGGGCAAAATCCGCAAGGACCTGTATGCACTGGCGAGGTCGATGACCCCCATATAAGCCCCTTGCGGTAATTCTGCCACAACCTCGTTGATTGATAATAACGAGAATGACGACATGACTTTGTTGGTATAATTATTCACAGATGTTTTGTCAGGACGACTGCAGTCGACGATGGGTCTGATGCCCCCGTCGGGTTTTGCTATCACTCCCATAGCGTGTATGCATGTAGGTTTCTCTGGAGCAAGTGATATCTTCCCCTCACATAGTTCTTTCATAAGCAAGGACGTAAGTTTTTCCTTGTGTAGGTCTGCCCAGCACGACCTATAGTTCAACATCTCATAACTAGCGATATCCGCATCAGTGTTCAATAGAGCAAACCCATGCGTGATGCCGTCCAAAATAAAGTGGCTATCATAGTCCCACTCACCATCATAATAGAAGAAGTCCAGCCAGCATTTTGGCCTGAGCTGTGATCTGACGGCACCAATATGATGTATTTCAGGCAAAGAACAGATGTAGGCAGTTAAAAGTTCAAAATTAGGTTCAGAAATTGCCAAATCGTCAGAGTCTGAAGGCTCCGAGGATGGTAAACACGACGATAGGCGGCCATCTTGGGGAAACGATAGCTATTTACTGTCTCCACCAGTGGAGAGCTCTCCCCAGGAAAAGGTAGAGGTGCGTGATTCGCAAACCTCCACCCCATGCCCAGGATCCATACATAGCCCGCATATGTGTTGGCGCTTACAGCCGAAGCATTTCTTAGAGTGAGAGGGCTTATTAAAAAGCCAGCAGATATCTTTGGGCCAGCGGCCGAAATCAAACAATGGGTCATAATTTGCGTCCTGTACCATTTTCCTGAAGGAAGATGGACGTCCACGGGCCTGGCCTCGCGTGGTCATGGTAGCGAACTTCAGATTTTGCATGGTTTTGAAAGCTTTCATATTTTCGGGAGAAAAATGCTGGCTTGAAAGATTTGGTTCCACTTGCACCCAATCCCCAATCTTTCCTTCGACTACTAAGTCGGTGACAGCCCGTTCATAACGTATTAAAGCTGACTTCACATATTCTTTGCCCTTAGCCTTTGAGGCGATATACGACAGATGAAGGCCGTAGCCGTACGGGTCTACATTACAGGATACCAGGTGATTAAGTACACACACACAGCCATATAATAATTCCCTGATTGAAAGATCGTCAAACTTTCGTTCTGGCACAATATAATGTTCGGGGCGAAGCTTACAGAGATCTGCTATTTTGCTGACGTCGATGCCTGACTCTGACGGAGATTCTCCCGGGCCCCCGAGGCTCGGAACAAACATGGCTGACTTGCGGCGATTCGGAGATGGACGTTCAGAAAATGAATTCTCCAGTTGAAGAATTTCCGCCTCCGTGGCTGTAGCCTTGGATTCAAGGGTGAGAACCTCGAGTTTCTCCTTTTGCTTCGTCAGAAGGGTTTCGAGCCATTCCTGGTAAGCCTTTGTGCCTTTCGTTGGAGGGGCTGTCAGACCGTGCTCTTGCCCCAGCTCGACCATAGTTGCTGGAGATTTCTTCGCTGACGCCAAATCACCTGAACAAGCTGGTCGTTTATGCATTCTGCCGCAGCCTGAGCAGTTTATCTCTGCCATGGTGAACTTTCTGCTTGAAAAACTTTTCTGTATAAAAATTTTTTTCTCTTTCAAGTCCGAAAGTCCTCCGTTATCAATGGCGGATTCCTGGCAGTGAAGGGATGCTGACGTCCGTACGTCCCACGTCATGTTCGTCCCTCGGTTCCTAGGCAAAGTCTCTATGGTTACCGCTGCTCTGATTTATACCTGCATTCAACTGAATACAAGCTATAGACATAACCTATTCCGTAGGTTTGGTGACCTACTAGATGCCTTTCTTTTCAAGCTATTTCTTTCATGTTTGGTAAATGGCTCAGGAAAACCGATAGTAGTTGAATAGGGTGATTTAAATTTTTAAATTGTTTTTCTGAAAAGAGTTATTTCCAAAAGCGGTAAACCACCTTCGTACGCTTTGAAGTAAGATCTTAGTCTCAACCTGACTTGGGTCTTTTAGTAGCCGACTTGGCTGTCTTTAGTAAGCTGACTGGCTAGTGACTGGCTAGTACCTTAGCTGCCTGATACCCTGCTCCTGCCCCGTCAAAACAACCCCGTCAAAACAACCACCCCCTCCTGCTCCTGCTCCTCCTCCCAGACACTCCTTATTCTAACCCCCTGCTCCTGTAACCAACTGCTCCCCGAAAGTACCATGCTGTGCCATGCACTCCATTGCAGCATAACTTTAGATAACGCCTAGACGTGCTGCTCCAAGCTCCAAGCTCTGATAAAATATTCAGCCCATTCTCAGACATCATATTATATTATCCTAAACTAGGAAGTAAGCAACTAAACACCCAAACACTAAAGTATAATCTAATGTAGTCACCGTGCCCAAGCAGTGTGTATGTCATGAAAATATAAACTGATGCTTGAGAGAGGAAAAAGATTAGATTCTCCTCTCCCCTCATCCAGACGTAATTAAACCCCACTCCTTCAACTGATATGAAAGAAAGCCTTTCCCAGTAGCATTCCCTATATGAATTGAAAGACAGCTGGGATTACTCAACGTGGTCACAGTGGGCTTGGGGTCACGCCAAGTGATAAGAATCACCCTATCTTTCCTCCACTGCCCATCGATGAGATAAGGCCTCCTCTAATGAGTTTACATGTCAGCCTGTAGCTTACTTCACTTTAGAAGATTTTTTGTTTGTGAAATATACATTCTGAATTATGTTTAAGCATATTCTGACAGACGTTAGAATCATTTTGATATTAATTTCTTCAATGTGGGATTTATAGAAGAAAAATAGTCTGAAAGTCATCAAGGAACAGAAACACTCATCTTCCTACAAAAAAAATGGGTTTTAAGCACAATATCTCCCCCATATGACACCTCAGGCAGGCCAGAATATCACAACAGGCAAGTGGGCACGCCCCCTCGCATGTTGCCATTTGAGATTCAGCAACAAAAAATAATTTTTTCCAGTTACCAAATTGCCAAGGGTTGGCAGAAATTTGCAGCAAGTTAGCAGCAAACAATGCCAAGTGACCAAGCTGCAAAAGGTTTGCAGTGTTTGGCAACTAAAAGATTTCCAGAAAATAAATAAATAAAAAAAATAATGTCCCAAATCGCTCAGAAACAGAGCGTTTTCTTCTGAACTGGGAATAAAAAATAAAAAATAAAAAGATTTGAGTTGCTGTTTCTCCAGGCAGTGCCTAAAGCATCACATTATTGCTAGACGTAGTGACATACAGTGTCTAGCAAGGGAGAGCATTATGCCCATACTCCCAACTGGGCGATAAATTAACGCTGAACAGCCGGCTATTTATAGGTCTAGAGTCAAAAGCGCGGACGTCGGAGTGAACAGGTGTATGAGCTCTGCGCGTTGGCGTCTATGGGAGGGTGACGAGAGGTGTCCAGATTGACACTTTCAAGCTGGAAATATAACCAGGCTTCGCGATATGTGGCTATATTTATAAATAGCCACATGACCTCCTTGTGTTACACCACTTGTAACAATAGTAGTGTGATTCCTTGAATAGCAAGAAGCACCTTGAGATCACCAGAAAATCTACATAAATCGTAAATGTCTACATAGAGGTTCTATTACAAGTTTTCCCGAAATCAATTTTGACAAACATAATCAAAATCCCGAAGCCAAAATGGGGATGTGGCTTCTAACAGAGCCTTTACGGTAGCCTGTTTTCCAGATTTCAAGTCGATATCTTGAACACGAAGAGTGAGAATGACAATTTATCCTGAAATCTGACGCCATCAGGCTTTGTAATTGAGAGGTAGAATAAATTAGTTTCATGTGATACATTGATTGAAGGGGGTATACGATACATGGGGCCTCATTAAGGGCCTTACATCGGAGTACCCTACACCTCTCCCCTCATCACTTCTCTGCACACTAATTAATGATAGATCTTTAGCTTAATAGTGATGGATCACATTGGATATATGCTATAACGTTACGTCCAAGATTACATATTTTAATCTGAATTTCATTTTTATTTCAATGGGGCCCTTTTATAACTACATTCTCACATGTTTATTATGAACTAAAGGTGCATTTCCACTGGATTGCTTTTATCTGCGCTCATGGCTCGCTCTTGCTTCGCTCCTTTATAGTGTGCTTTTCATTTCCTCTATGTCTGCTTTTATTTTTAGCGGAATACAAGTGCAGAGCGATTCTACTGGTTTGCTTGTTTCCTTATGAAATCAATGGCAAATCTCTTGGTCTGCTCTCATTGCGCTACTTAAAGAGGCATAAAAAACGCCATGTAGCTTAGATCAAACACAACAGATATGAGCGCAACGTCAAAAAGAAGTGCAAATAGCAGTTTTTAAGAGCGTATAGACAGCGGTGTAACTGATTCTATTGCACAGCTCTGGTTTCGCTCTAAATTCGCTTGTTAGGCCCTCTGGGAAATAAAAGAGCGGGCCATGAGTGGACCAAAAGAGTGAGCCAGTGGAATCGCAGCCTAAAGATTTTTTACTTATTATTCCATTATTTTCTAACACATCTAAAAGTCATTTGACCAAAAGTTTGGAGAATTGTTATTTTTGGCGAAATACTTTCCTGCGCTGTCTTCTTATATTATCGCTCAGTGGCACCCATTTTAGGCGAAGTCAGTGCCCCGATTAAATTAGCCTTCAAGTTTGTGTATAACTTATAGCACCAGCAAAGTATTGATAAATTCAAGCTTTAATATAAGTCATACTATGAGCAAATTTGGTAAGATTTCTCTTCTTGTAATCCCTGAGAATGCAGCTTTAAGCCTGGCCCACAGAGGATGCACAATTTCACTGCAAAGTAAAATGATAAAAAAAGATCCTAACAAACCACGCTCAAGAAAGAACATAGAGTGAAGCAAGAGTGGTCCAGTAGAATTGCTTAAGCTTCGATTCCATTAGATTGCTTGTATACATGCTAATGGCTCGCTCTTGCTTCTCTCTTCATCCGCTAATATTTTTAGCGCAGTATAAGCGCAGAGTGATTTTACTGGTTCTCTTGTTTCCTAATGAATCCAATAGTATTTCCATTGGTTTACTCTCGATGTGCTATTGTAGCAATTCTCACCAGTGTATAGAAACCGCAGGGACCAATTCTATTAGACTGCTCTGGTTTTGCTCTACCTTCGCTACCTGCGCTCAGGGGAATTAAAAAGAGCAGACCAAAGGAGGGATCTAGTAGTATTGCAGCTTTAATGCGCTTTTTATACACTTCTTTGGGAACCTCAAGGGCATTGCACTAAAATCTGATTTGTCTGATTTGAGTATGAAAAGTTCACTATGTAGGAGTGACCCATGAGCACAGATACGAGCAGTCTAATGGAGCGACAGCTTTAAATGGGCCTGGTGACACCCAATGAAGTTAGAAGTTCTTAGAAATGTTTCCCAGGCATTTACTGGTGGGAGTTCTCATATTTGCTAGTTTTTCAGGCATTAGTTACTCTGGTGATATTTTTTATAGTTGCTAGGTTTCCAGGTATTAGATATTCAGGTGGGAGTTCCCATAGTTATTCTGTTACACTCTATTTGAGTTCTGTTGAGAGTAAACTTCTAAGGGGGATACATTTACAGAGTCAAATCTTGAAATATCTTTAGTGACGGGGGTGCGACGGGGGCTAGAACATATAAACGTCAATGAGAAAAGGTTTAACTTTAAAACAAGGTTAGTATCAGGACTGAAATAATTCTCATCCATGGTAAAACACATAAATGGCGACCAACTTGAGGGACAGGAACAGGGGAAGTGTCAACACAACAGTGCTGACAAAGTCAGTGCCCCTTAGCAACCCCTGAACCCACCACCATCCTTGCCACTCTCAACAGAACTCAAATAGAATGTAGTTTTCCATGAACCCATCTAACCAAGTACATCTAATCAGCATGACCCATATTCCCTCTAATGTCTTCACTACCCGCCATTATTTGTCTTATTTTCGTAAACCTGCCAAGCAAGCCATGGCCAACCTTCCAAGCATTTATTTTTTTTAGTATCCTTATGTTTCATGTCTCTGTAATTTGTTCTCTTCATTAAAGATTAAGACAATGCTGCCAATCATAACCACAAGCTCGCAGAATTACAATTTATTATGCAACGAGCTCATTGTTACAAAGCTGTTCATCAGCCCCATTGTATTTAACAGCTTTCGTAACCTTAGACGTGTGTGTATAATATGTGATGGGAAAAATGAGTCATAAGTCGCAAAAAATGGATTTTCAGATATCGTCATATATTTGAAAAGATGAGATCAGGGCGATTCAAATGATGGTAAACATTTACCCATTTATTCAGTACTTCTATATTCTTTTATGGATGAAAAAGGTTAGCACTAACTCCTGGTGGTAAATCACTAAAGTAAAGTAATTAAATATACTAATTAGGATAACCTCAGTTATGCATAGCTATATTAAATACAGTCTTCAGATTTGGAACATGTATTCATGCTACTAGCAGCATAGTAAGCACCCCAATAATGAAACATTGTTAGCAAGGGTTGTTGTGAATAAATCACTTTGAAAAATATCAATTTTGTGAATTATGACTCATTCTCCTGTGATACATCACATATTATTCTGTCGCCCATACCCATATGAATAAGTGCAGGAACAAGGTCCATTTAGGATGGATGTGAATGACCTGCTTTGCCCCCTGTACGCTACACAGCTGTGTTCAGTCTGCTAAAGGCCTCTCAATCCCTACCTCTGGGTATTCCTTGAGAGGATTTATGGTAGGGTCACTCAACACCGTGCTTGAATCAAATGCTAAGAGGTCCCGGTGGGGGTCGGTGCCCATGTCACTGTCTGATCCATATATTCATTTCTTTATCAGTAAGGAAACTTTGTCTTTATCGCAAGAAAAGTTCATACATATTTCCATTTATTTATGGGTCTGTATTGGAAGGGTAACTCTAGGAAGATTTAGCTAGTTTAAGTTTGAGTTTACGACAAAAATAAATGTTACGAAATTTACTTAATGTATGTTTTATAAGAATGAATTTATCAATATTCTGCTGCTGGTATAATGTTTATACATGATTTTGTAGTCTAATCATGAAAAAAAACTCGAAGCGCTGGTGAGCGATACAATTTAATGATGAAAGGATTTTGGCGGGTCTCTGAACTATAAGTTTGGACTTTTATGAAGCCCTATAGCAAAAACAACTGGACAGAATCCTCCAAAACCTCGGTCAAATGACTTTAGATGGGTTGGAAAAGAAGAGTGCAGCTTTAACCAAGAGTGCAGCATTAACAGAGCAATATGTTAACTGTGCTACCCTAACATTTTTTATTTCATCGAGGAGTCCCTGAGTTTAAGAAGATGAAAAGAGCCATAGTGAAAATAGTGCAATCCTGGTGTACAAAATGAATAGTTTGTAAAGATGGATTTGTTTATTTAAATCTAGTATGTTTATACAGCTCATCACCAAATGGTATTGAAATACAATTTAATTCAACATAATATTATGTATTTATACGTAAGAACACTGTACAAAAAAGAGATACCTTTAAAACATAAATAGGTCTTCCATTATGTTCCTAGACTGGAGGGAAAGTTAAAGCGATGTAAGTTGACTGAAAATATCAAACCGTCTACACTCATAAGCTGATGTAGAAATAACAGATTTCTGATATTTCTGAAACATCGTATTGCTAAGTTTATAGTTAAGTTGAGGTGTGGGGTGGCCGTGTGGTCTAAAGTACTGGGTGGGTTCACTGGCCTGAGTTGAATGTTGTGAGTTCAAACACCCACCCCCAGGTACTAGTGGGTGACTACCATGAGGTGAACTAGTCCTGGTAAAAATTGTAAAAGGAAAAAGGAAAAAAGATAAGTAGAGTATAGAGAACTAAGGAGTTGATAACAAACAGAGTTATCAGCTAGCTAGCTAAAACATGGGAAGTTAACATGAGTATGAGAATACAGTAACAGGCATGTACAGGCTACAATGTCAGTTAAAATACAGTTGTAGTCATTGAGATATGGGCTCACGGGAGCTTATTCTCTGGGGAATAGCCATGGACTTTTACCCACTGCTGGATCTAGGTAATATTATATGGAGAACAAAACAGCTACACTAAGTTCTACTCGGTGAATTAATGCTATAGGAGGTTATTAATGAGATGGGTATGTTCATATAATGCAGCTGGTGATAATAACTTCAGGTATTTTTTATATTTTTTTAACTGTTTTATAAGAAAAAATTTCACATAAATTGTGATACATTTCATTCAACTTTCATTTGTCCATAATAAGCCCGTACATCCATCATACATCGAAATATCATACATTATTAACTTCCTTCCTAATTCCCTTCCCTATACTATTGTTATACGCTTTACTATGACTTTAAGATTAATCGAGGAATTAACTTACCTTACGAAGATTAATCATGACTGTAGGAGGATGACGACTAGAGATGGGGAGCAGATGGGAGACGCGCGCATGCGTGGCTTCAAGCAGGCTTTAAAGCAAGTAGTCAGGGATCAGTAGTAGTGGAGGATGACGAAGATTATTTAATTAAACTGTTTCAAGTGTACGGTTAGAGATGTCCAAGTCCAAGTCCAATGGACCGGATATTAGAGCCCAGGGTGGTGAGGGTGGGCAGCTGCTCCCCATCTCTAGTCGTCATCCTCCTACAGTCATGATTAATCTTCGTAAGGTAAGTTAATTCCTCGATTAATTATTCGGGGAGACACGTTGTTCTGTCAGGTATGTTGACATGATAGGAAGGGGAATCCCTGAATTCTGGAAGAACATTTTTTTTTACTTTAGACTGAAGGGACGGTATTACTTTGCACGTGGCAATGTTGACAAACCCAGCTTGGTCGGTAAGCTTTGTTCTGGTGCTCTGGGAGTCGGCACCTCTTTTGTGACGTAAGACAGTGTGACGTAAGCCAGTTGACAGCTCTCCGCTCGGCCGGTTGAAAGTAAAAGTAATGGCAAATGGAATCTGAATGAAGGAAATGGAACGGAATTTTTTTGGGTGTTTCTGCATGTTATAGAAGTAGTTGAAAGTAAAAGTAATGGCAAATGGAATCTGAATGAAGGAAACGGAACGGAACTTTTTTGGGTGTTTCTGCATCTTATAGAAATGGTTGAAAGTAAAAGTAATGGCAAATGGAATCTGAATGAAGGAAACGGAACGGAACTTTTTTGGGTGTTTCTGCATGTTATAGAAATGGTTGAAAGTAAAAGTAAAGTGATAAATCATGTTTTAAATATTTAGATGTTTATTAGCAAATATAAATGATTCGATTTAGGGAATTTTATGATTATTAAAGTTGTTTAAGAACAAGCTGGATTAAACCATGAGGCTTTCATTTTTTTTACGAACGACTGACTTTTACGACCAACTTTTTTTTCGACCAACTTTCAACTCTTTTTTCCGACCAACTTTCAACTTTTTTTTTCGACCAACTTTCAACTTTTTTTCCGACCAACTTTCAACTTTTTTTCCGACCAACTTTCAACTTTTTTTTCAAAAAAACTTTCAACTTTTTTCCGACCAACTTTCAACTTTTTTTTCAAAAAAACTTTCAACTTTCAACTTTTTTTCCGACCAACTTTCAACTTTTTTTTCAAAAAAACTTTCAACTTTTTTTTCGACAAACTTTCAACTTTTTTTTGACAAACTTTCAACTTTTTTTACGACCAACTTTCAACTTTTTTTCGACCAACTTTCAATTTTTTTTACGACTACCCTCCCCCTTCTTCATCCTTCCCCCTACTCCTCTTCTCCCCTTCCCTCTTCTCACCTCTTGCTTTAAGTTATCATTTTCCTCCGTTTTAACTCCATAACGCCACAACGATTGAATACTATTACTTATGCCCCAAAAACGATTGAAAGCCCACTTCAATTAATTCAGAAAGTTCAACTGTTTATAATTAGATCTGATCTATCTATCTGATAGATATCATATTAAAAAATGTGACTAGTATCATGTACCACGCAGTCAAACTTATACATCTGACACCAATTGATATGGAGGAATATGAACTGGACAGAGGAAAAGGCTGATAAAAATGACATGAGGGCAGCTGTATGGTCGACCCGAATTGGGTCGGTAGACCCTTCTCAGGAATGTTAGTACAAAAACCGATTTCATGCTGTCTTGTCTTAAACTGTAGTTTGTCTGCCTTCCTATAGATGGCAGAGCAGATGGGACTTTTAAAGAAGCTACTGATCCCTGACGTGAGTGTCCTAATTCCAATAGAACTGAACTAACTATCACTAAAGTTATTTACATAAGTCCTGACTGAGTCAGTCTTAGGCCCGCCTATCTTTGTTGGCGTGGGCCACGAGCAACTTGTTTGCTCCTTTGTCCCTTATAACCGGTTTGTTATAAAATGTTCTGAAGGTGGACTCCGATGTCCACGCCCCCCTTTCCAGTATGTCTTTGATGGGCATGTTGAGGGAAAGGAGTTTAGAAGTGGAAGCACTTCTGGTGCTGTGGGCGGTGAAGACTTTGGTGTCTATTCCGCTCATCTGTTATGCTTGTCTGATGTAGCGTGCTACAGTTTGAGTTCCTACGGGGGCGTAAGGGCCCATGTGACTAATGATTAGCCCTCCTTTGGGGTCTCCATTTTTGTCCTTTTTCCGTAAGTCTTTGGTTCTAGCCAAATAGTCCTGTAGGCACGTAGCAACACACACTCTCTTGTCATCTTTGAACCAGTCGATTTTTAGCATTCCCAGAGCTTTACCTACTTTGGAATGTTTCATCAGCTTGGTGTACACAATATTGTAACCGTCTGATGCAGGGTGAACTGAGTCTACTTGCATTTTAGTGATGTTAGTGATGGCTCCCTTTGGCTGGAGATGAGAGAGAGGAGAATAGTTATCTTGAAAGTTAACATTCTGAGAGTTAGCGAGGAGTGTGGGTATTGTTCCCTGAAACAGTCCAGGACTGTGTCCGGGTCCCAAGTTTGGCAGTAGCGCGAGGTGATGGGTCGTTTGTTGCCCATTCCTGTGAGCACCCTCCGGGTGATGTCGTGATTACCAAAAGTCTTGCCTTCTACATTGTCCATCACGGCCGAAAGAGAGCATCTCGCTACATTTAAAGAGTTATAACTCGCCCCTTTGTCATACAACTGGGCTAGAAATTCTAGACCCAGGGTGATGTCCGTTGACAAAGGTTCTTTACCCCTCAGGTAGCAGAACACTTTCCATTTGTTATGGTATGTTCTGTAAGACCGTCTGGTGTTAGGTCTCCAGGAGTCCAGGTAGTGTAGTGCCACTGCTCTGGGTAGGTTGAGGGAGTTGATCTTATCTGTTAATAACCTACCACCACCAAGGGGCACGATGATAGGTGTTTTGGTGGGTTTGACTCCTGAAGTAGAGGAATCAAGGTGTTTTCTCCATGAAACCGTATCACCTGTCTTGCCATCGACAGCGCGATACTGTGCCAGGGTTGCCCTGGCCAGTCTGGGACGACTAGGATTCTTCTGTTCCCGCCTTCCCTCACTTTCCTCAGGCATCGATCGATTAGCCTGAAAGGGGGAAAAATGTAAGGATTATTGAATGATCTCCAGTTTATGGAGAAAGCATTAATAAATTCTGCCTGGGGATCTGGTCTCCAGCTTACATATGGTGACACCTGGTGATTTGTTCGCGAAGCGAAGAGATCTATGTCTGGTCTTCCAAATTTTTTACAAATTTTCCTGAAGATTCAGTGTCTTCAGTGAAGTGTCGACTTTCATAGTCGGCATCCACATTCTCTACCCCTGGGATGTGGCAGGCTGAAACCCAGTTATTCTGTTCTTCAGCCCACTTCCAGACATCTTTGGCTACTGAATCGCATGAAGTTGATTTAGTGCCACCTTGCTTATTGATATAGGCAACTGCTGTGGTGTTATCTGATCTGATAAAGAAGGAGGTGTTTCTATCGAATCGATAGAAAGAGAGCAAAGCTAGGTGAATGGCTTTGAGCTCAAGGACGTTGATGTGAAGGTCTTCTTCCGATGGAAGCCACCTTCCACCTGTCCTTCCTTTGGAGCACACCGCGCCCCATCCTAATAGGGAGGCGTCGGTAAAGATTTCTACATCCAGGGTAATGTGTCGGATGAGCCTTTGCCCCAGTGGGAGTTTGTCTCTCCACCACCACAGTTCAGCTCTAGATTTTGGTGAGATCCTCATGTGAGCTCCAAAATCTCCATCGCTGCGGAGTAAGGCCCAAAATTTGTTCCTTTCTAGCGACTTGTAGTGCGCTAGACCATAGTCCACTCCCTTCGTGAGGTCCACTAGGGTACCTGTGAGAGCAGCTATGGAGCGAATGGTGAACCAGTTCTGGTTGAATAAGACATCATCAATTTTGGACAAAGTGGAGTCGATTTTATCCTGCGGAGGGTACACACTCATCGACTTGGAATTTATCACATAACCTAAAAACACCATGGCTGTTTTGGGTTGAAAACTCGACTTTTCCAAATTGACTGTGAAGCCCAGTGAGGAGAACAAGGAAGCCAGACGATTAGCTGATTCCTTACATAATTCTACCTCTTGCACCCAGACGAACGAGTCGTCTATAAAGGAGAATCCATGTCCTCCTTGTAATCTCCAATGAGAAAAAAACAGGTTTGAGAATTTTAGTAAAAATTCTCGGCGCAGGGCTTAACCCAAAGGGTACACAATTGAACTGGTAGTAGGAACCTTTCCATTGGAAACACACAAATTTTTTGTAATCTTGATGGAAAGGAATGGCGTAGTAGGCATCTTTCAGGTCTATGGATGCCATAAAAGACCCAGGTGTCACCATATTGACGGCCACTTCTAGGTGATCCATTTTGAAGTGCCGATAAACAATGAACTTGTTCACAATGGTTAGATCTATGATCAGCCGGATCTTCCCATTGGGTTTTGGCCTGGAGAAGATGTTAGAAATAAACAAACCTTTGTGGTATTTTACTACTGAGACTACTCCTGAATCTTTCAATTTCATGACCTCCTGGTTGAGGGCCGAATCTATATCCTCGACAAACCGAAAGGGTCTAGGAATTTTTTCTTGTGAAGGGATTGAAATAAATTCTAATTTTACACCTGAAATACATTTCAGAATGAAAGGATCAGAAGTAAGGTCTCGCCACTGGTTTTGGAAATATTTCAAGTTTCCAGGTTTGAACGTGGTTATTACCTTTAGTTCTTCTTGAAGTCCTTTGACTGAGAGTTGGCGTTCTGGTTCGCACCCTTGTTTTGGTGTGCTCCTGGCTTCTGGAACCCTTTCTTCCCGGGTCTCCCTCGGCCTCGGCCTCTCTGGTTGTTGTTGTTGTTGTTCTGGTCGTTTGTCCCGGGTCGGTTGCCCCAACCCCTCCCCCCGTTTTTTGGCTGAGAAGCGGGGGTGAGTTTGGTGGACAAACGGTTGGTAACTTCGATGCTTTTAATGGCATCCTACAAGTCTTGGCCCAACAGGTTAGTTGCGGTTGGGGGAAAACGTGTGCAGTCCTTGGAGAGGGACTTGAATTTCTCCGGGAGAAATTCAGCTAAGCCCCTTCTTCTCCGCTTGGTAATGTCTTCCATATTATGGTAACAAGCTATTTTCACTGCATCCCTGAGTTTTTCCAATGGTCCTTCGAACCATTTAGCTGGAGTGTTAAAGTTTTTACCTGCGGTTTCACGATCACGAACTCGTATGAACTCCTTGGTCAAATCCTAGGCTGCTAGTGTAAGCGCCGTGATCATCTTTACAAAAGTCTCTTGATGTTTGACTCTCAGTTCATCATTATCCTTAGCTTTCCTGGCTATGAGTTCCCACAAGGTATCATCGACTAAAGGAACAGTAAGGTTGGTTAAGTTCTCCGGTCTGGGGAACTTAGTCCTGATCTCTTTAATGTCCTCCAGTGTGAACGTAGTGGTGAGAGCGGTGTTGGTGAATTCCGCGAGGTCACTGTTGACATTCGGCCCAATGGTTGGGTCGGCCTTGAGGTCACTGGTGAATTTAACAAAAGGGTTGTCTTTCTCACCTTTTGAAGCAGGGGGAGGGACTTCCTCTCCCTGGTGATCCTCGGTAATGTCATCTTCTTTAGATTTACTCTGAGTATGGACCTTTGGTGGTCTAGACTCATCCTCTTTGTTGTTTTGGTTAGGCGGATCCGGAAGTGAGTCTTCCGATGAGCGGGGAGACAGTTGATGCCTTGGCACCTTCCTCGGAGGAGAGTGCCCATGAGGAGAAAATTCCCGCCTATGGCTGTGTTTTCTCCTGCTTGATCTAGAGCGATGTCTCCTTTTCTTATGTCTCCTTGAGGTACAAGATTCCTCTGAAGAATCTCGGCGTCTGTAAGGTTTTTCCTGTCTAGCTTCTCTATTCCTTTCATCCTGGATTTCCCAGTAGATAGAGTCCCTGACATCAGAAAAAAGGTCAGCGGCTAGTTCAGCCTTCAGTTCGGCCAACGTGACCGTATCTGGACCCTTAGGTTTAGTGGGCGAACTGCCGTCGCCTCCCACCTTGTTAGCAGCCATGACTAGAAAAGACTAATTGTGTTCCCGATGGAAACCAAATAGTTCACCTGTCAAGTTCTTGATGACCAATGGTCACACAAAAGTCAGTTTAGATCGTAGCGTCCCTCGCTAGAAACCTCACGTGGCTGCTCCGCGCAACTCCAAGATGGCTTCCAATGAAAGCGTGCGCGGTAATACCCAATGGGTAAATGCCAGAGTTTTAGCTGATTCCGATGGAATTGCGCTTATGCACTAACCCTGGTTGATCACGAAAGTGAGATGAAGGTATAATCCAAATTTTATCGTGGTTAAACCAATACAACACAGTAATTCCGAACGAGCTCCTCGAGGAAGCACCTGCTGAAGCAAAACGAGCATTTTGAACTGCTTGAAGCCACGCATGCGCACGTCTCCCATCTGCTCTGCCATCTATAGGAAGGCAGACAAACTACAGTTATTCTATTATGTCACAACTCAGATCCGCACTCATAAGATATATGCACTTTTTTTAACATTTCTTTTTGTCCAATAGTAAAACCTACATACAGTCCGCATAGCATAAAAAAAGTCACACACTTTTTCTCCAGTAATCACACCTGTCTATTATCGTAGCATTAACACGGGAAATTTCTCATTAGGAAGAAAAGTCATGAAACATATTACCCCCAAAAATGAACAAATTAGAAAGTCAGTATCAAATAAAATACCCTATTCATGGAACAAACTTCAGGCGGAGGCCCACCAGATTATTGATTCAAAAAGGAGATCGAGAACTCGATATGGTCAGACGAGAACTTTAGTGATTAAAATCAACACACAGATCGTAGATGTCATGTTTAATTGCTCTTTTATGTACAATTTCAGTCATTGACAAAAGTGGCATTGTTCTCATCCCCAAAAGGACATTGTAAACATGCACATGCATAGATATATACCATACACAGTCTTGGCATTGGATATATATGTATCCATGCTTTGCACAGAAGTTATATCACATACTAAGCGGATCATTGGGTCGTAGACATGATAAAATGAGTTAAATAAAAATATCAAATTAGATCTAAATCTGAAATATCTATAATCTCAAAAGAAACATTTTTAAGCTATGAATTTGACTTTCCACCTTGAAAATAATTATGTTCTTCTGTGGTGTACTGCATTTGTGATGTGTTCCTGGAAAATGAGTCGCAAATGAGTCGTCATTTTGAAACGAAATTGTGTGTGCTCTGCACAAAACTATAAAGCGTGCCAAGAATATACTAAGGGTGAAAAAAGCTGGGACAGAAATGGCGTTGGATAACATGAAGGGTATAGCCAATACTAAGGGTCTCACCATTTGCTCTCTCAAAGCTAGATCTGTACGAAATAAAACCACAGAAATCTTCACGAATGTACTAACAGGTAACATCAGAATGCTAGCCATACAGGAATCATGGCTCGATACTGGTGATCTAGATGAGAACTTGTTGTGTGATAAAAGGTTTAAAGTGTTTAGGAGAGACAGAATCTTAGAAATCAATGGGAACCTGTGTATTTATTGATGCTGATTTTACGGTTGACCAATGGTTGTTTAATGAGCGAAATATATGCAATGTAAATATCAAACTGCAGATATTAAAGATAAAACCAGGTAACAGGCGCCAAATAATATTACTCAATGTCTACAGACCACCGTCTGGATGTAAGAACATATTCCTAAACGAGCTAAATGAAGCTATCATGTATATCAGAGTAAGTGCTCGTAACATCATTCTATGCGGTGATATTAACATTAACATGCTGGATACCAATAACGTACATACAATGGAGATGGCACATATTCTAAAAGAAGCAGTAATCAGACAGCTAATTTCTAAGGCAACTAGGTGTGGAAAAACTCCAACCATCTTCTAGATATATTAGCCACTGACCATCCTCATGTAGTAAAACATGGTATTATAGAATCTAGCTTGTCAGACCATTACATCACTTACATGACTGTAAAGAAAAATATTGCCCCTCATAATGTCAATGAGAAGTTTGGTAGGAAATATGATAGGATAGACTGGGAAAACTTTGGGGAGTACGTAGATCGCACAGAAATTATCCCTGAGTACATAACAGACCCAAATCTGGTATGGAACATCATTAAATCAGACATTCTAAAATATTTGGATGTGAAATGCCCAATCGTGAAAAAACGTATAATCAGGAGGGGTGAAATGATCCTAGATAGGGCCACCATAAATGCAATCAACACCAGAGATAGGCTTTTTAAAATAGCGAAACAAACTAGATCAGATTATGACTGGGCAGCGGCCAGAGAAAGTAGAAAAATAAGTGCTAGAATGGTGAAAGATGCCAAAAGGAGACATATTAGTACAATGTTAGAAAACAACAATAACAATACCAAGAAATTCTGGCGCCAGATTGGCAACCTTGTAGGTAAATCAAGTAACAGCCTCCCGGACTCTTTCCTGCATGAAGGGGAAACAGTGGATGGATTAAGGGCTAGTAACTTATTGAATACCTTCTTTAAAAATCTAGGGTTGTTAGCGGAGAACCAGGTTGACAACAGTGACAGCTTCTTGAAAGGGGACATAGTTACTGAGGTTTCGACGAAAATTGTTATACAAGAACATAGTGTGTTGGAATATGTAAATGACATAAACACAAGCAAGAGCAGTGGCTTTGAATGGGTGAATGCAGAAGTTCTGAAATTCTTTTTTCAGTGTATCGGGAGAAAATATTCACGATTGTATAATAACTGCTCAAGAGGTTGCTAGCGTCGTGTATAGATGGATGTCAGCAAATAAGTTGAAAATTAATGTAAAAAAGTGTCAATATCAAATCTTGGGAACATGTAGGAAGTTGAAGAAAATCAAAAATGACAATCTGGGGCAAATATATATTGAAGGTAGAGCTGTTGAAAGGGTGAACAATGTAAAGTACCTGGGATTTGAAATCGATGTCAATTTGAACTTTAACAGACACTTCACTAAGGTTAGGAATATGGTTCAAACAAAGGTCAATCAAATTTCACGAATAAGGTACTATTTGTCTGATTATATAACATCGTTGATCGTCAAAACACATATTCTGCCCTTGGCAGAGTACGGGTTACTCTTCCTCAATATGACGAATGTCGCAAACTCTAGAAAGCTCCAGAGTGCGTTGAATAGAGGCACCAGGTTGATAAATACAAATGTCCAAAGACCCCTAACGGAAATCATGGACATGAACAATATCCTGATGCTAGAAAAAAGAGGTGGGATTGCACTGTTAGGTCTAATGTTCAAATTAAAAGATATTGACGGGTATGTCCAGGACATGCCACGACCCACAAGACTGGCCGAAGGCACCAACTTGGTTGTGCCACGTCCTAAAACAGAACGCTTTAGAAGGAGCCCACATGTTTTAGGTCCATTAATGTGGAATAGGCTCAATGCGAGATACAAAAACCTAAGCTGGCATAATCTCAAAAATGTCCTCAAAACCAGCAACGACTGGCTCATGAAATAAAGTTTTATGTATTGCTATGGCTTTAGGCCTGAGTAGTATGTACTCTTACTTGAAAAATACATGATTATATGTAGCAATCGAACGGTGAAACCGGGCTCGAGATATATCTAAATCTAAGAAAGTGAACCAGAATTAGGGTAATTTGAAAGTCAGTCATGTAATCTTACTGGTATAATATACTTGCGAGCGGTTTGGTTATACAACCAACTTGTACATATTGCTGTTTTTAATTGGGCAAAAAAAAACAAAAAAAATTGTTGAGAAATGAAATGTTGAGGACTTATGTAATGACTCAAGTAGAGCAGCCTTGGCTGCAAGGCGATGTTAATTTGTGTTAAATTGTAGCATGTAAAGAATATATACATAAAATATGACGATAAATGATACCTACGCCACAAGAGGGAGCCATAAAGGTTATCCGCTTTATGTTGTTTAAATTGTATTGTGTAAAGGAAATCTCTAGAATCTGTAAAATGTATGTTAACTGAACTTTAATTTCTTCAACTTCATTTAAATGCTTTTTGTGACGAATGAGAACTACTGCATACTTGTAGAACTTCTGTCAATAAAATTTGTTAAAAAAAAGTGATATTTTTTAAAGGGTTTTTATTTACATGATGTCTTTGTTGGAATGTTCTCAATTTTTATCTTAGCGCCGGTAGTAGCATGAATACATGTACCAAATCCCAAGTGTATTGAATATACAATGTATCTATGAATGACTGAGCTTGTAGTTCTTCCCGCAGTCGGTAGACTGGGGAACAGATGATATCCAGGTGGCGCCACCAGCAACTCAGTTTCAGATCAGCGCGAAACCGAAAGCGACACGATCTGTTATCTCCCTTATTTTTCACCGGATTTCACTTAAATTCTTTAGGTATACTTAACTACTTTACTAGTGATTGACCATACTGACCATCAAGAAATTTCACTAACATTTTTGCATGCTTTTAATAAAATATTGAAGCATTTACTACATGAACCTATTTTTATCATCATTGGAATCGGTTTGATCGCAGCTTTTCAAATATGATATGTCAAAATCCATCTTTTGCAACTCTTTTGTCTGTAACATAACACATATGTTCAATGCATATCACAGATTATATATTACGACACTGGCAAATGGCATGTTTTTATGATAATATTAAGAACCTCCTGCAATATAGAGAGAAAGAGTATACAAGCATTCTGCTTTGGCTGGAGATAAACGTATTAATTAGGACATATAAGGACATTATATTCCAGACAAAGACAAAGCCAGGTGTATGCAGTCCCTACTGTAATTACCATGCATCCTGCATTTGATGTATTTATCTTCTTTAATAATACAATAATGTATGTAAGAGTCAAACTAAGCCTCATAGTGGATATAGTTATGGGTCAGGTCGTCTAGAAATGTACTGTAAATCTCTTTTAAGCGATCCTACTGACCTGAAGCATACATCACTGTGTGTTGCGTTGATTAATTTCTCGCTCAACAACTGACCCTGAAATATTACGAAGAATGTCTCGCACTTCTTCAGTACAATTGTTGGGCTGTTGAATTTAAAAAAAATATTTTTATTAAATACTGTATTAAATTTAAAAAGGGTCGCCAATAAAAACGTAACTAAAATTCACTCCAACAGTTAAGTTGTCTCTACCTTACTCAATTAAATTCAATTTTTCGAAAATAATTTATTGAATACACTTCCATGAAATATTCTGCCTACTCGTGGAAAAATATGAGCTCAACAGAAGAATGGCTTTAAAGAGTGCATTCTTATCTCTGTGACGTACATTGTGCAAAACAAAGTTCCAGAACGGTTGCCATGCCAACCAGTGCATGTAGGCCAAACTCGGTTAAATTTTCTTCCATTATATAACTAGTTCAGTCAAGTTTGAGCAGAAAAGGACTTTGATATTATCTAATCTTGATGTATATAACAATGAACTGTACCTGATAAATGTAATAACATACACACCTATTCGGTTGAAGTATATGGGTAAGGTGGTCAGAAAATGTACAATTGGCCTTCTCAAATCCTTCAAATAAACCAAAGTCAAGAGAAAAAACATGGTTCAAAATCAGTCCAACATAAACAAATCGCAAAGCAGGCTTTTGAGATTGCTGATGCACTGTTTGGTCTATTATCCCTCAATAAACAGTGCACCAGCAGACCCAAAATGGAAGTTATTAATCTTTTTAGTTGCTGCCTTAGCTTGTTATAGCCCCAACAATGTTCATGGCAATGCCTAAACTCTGATATACCCAGTATTTATCATTATTCATCAGCCCAATTTAACAAAAGAATTTGCCAAATATGTAGAGCTGCCAATTGTACAGTTTATTTCACTGCCATCTAGTGGAGATGAGCAGGAATAATTGAGATGTAGGTCACTAGATCGGACAGTTTACTTCCGTCGCTTGAAAGGACAGTTTCGCAGAGCAGTGTGCTCGCTTCAATTCATTCAAATCTTCGATTAAGGATAATATTCGCCGCTCGAAAGTAAGTCCATGTGTTCAGACTGGAAGACAGTGGGTCTTCCTGTCTAAGAAAAAATCGTGATCTTGCCGTCGAGCACAACAATAAGGCAGACTCGATAGGCCCCCGTAACTCCTAGGAGGACTCGGGTCAGCCATTGCAACCTCCTTGCTCGGTCAAGCCACAAAGCTGACCTACTTGAGAGTGCGCATGCGCATTAGGCCAAGAGCCTGCGCGAACCGCCGTTCACCGCGTGGTTCTTTCAAACCTCAGTGGCTTCGTGGAGCAGTGCACTCGGAAACGAACAAGAGATTTTAAGTGATTCCAGTGGGATACAAATCACAAGACTTTACTATATTGTCATCAAACCCGAGTGCATTCTCAACATGGGTAAAACTCGGAACAAAAATACCGAGGAGGGGTCGGATAAACCAAAGACTCCAGAGAAAGTGATTCCTGGGACTAGTAAAGATGGCGGGGGTGATGACCCCTTGAGCTGTTACCTGAAAACGCTGACCAAGGAGCAGCGAAAGGAGTTTGAGGATCAACTCAGGGAGGTCCAAGGAAAAGGCAAAGGCAAAGGCAAGCGCACATCCTCCGATGTGGAGGAGAGTGATGAAGGAGAATACTTCGAAGAAGAAGACTCCGAAGCACCACAAACTGAAGCGCAAGAGTTTCTGACAAGTTTTTTCAAGACCGTGGTCAAGAAAGAGGAGGTCGGGCCAGAGGTCCACGCAGACCTAGTGTCCATCTTGGGGCCACTAGCCTCAGGAAAGTTTGACTTCCAAATAATGGACGAAATCAGGAAAGATTACCCTAGGCCTAGCAACTGTGATAATCTACAGGTGCCCAAACTTCCTAATAACATTAAGGAGTTACTCAGCCGAGAACATAAAGACAATGACAAAATCTTAATCAGGGGGCAAGAAGCCCTAATCTCAGCACTTACGATCTTAATTGGAAATATTGAGTTGCACATGAAATACAAGCCAGGCACCTCTTCTGAGACTACATTTAAGTCTCTTTCCAAGGCCACAGCGATGATTATGAAGGCATTTACCGATGTGACTAAAGCACGCAGAGAGGTTCTGAAGGTGGACACAAACCCAGAACTGAAAGAGCTGTTTGACGACGACAAAAACCCGTCAACACCGCAATGCCTGGCTGGAGACAACGTCTCTACCAAAATAGAGGAACTAAAGAAATCACAGAGAATGATTTCTTTCTTAGCGAAACCCAAGAAGACTAAGACCTCGGATAGCACGGGACCCGCTTTATTTGGAAATAGAAGGGGTCGCGGAGGGGGTTATCAAAATAACCCTGGGCGAGGAGGCCACAACGGAGGTAACAACAACCGGGGTGGCAATCGAGGAGCATACAGGGGGAAACCTCGTGGCACGAACAATGGCCGGGGTGGAGGAACCAGCCAGGCTTCAACCTCAACAGGGGCGGGTTTTGCCCAAAAGGGGACTCAGTAACCGCTGAGCTCCCCCTTGCCACCAAACCAGTCAAGCAGCAGAAAAATGTAAGTGATAATTTCTGTGACAAACTTTTAAACCCAGAGTTGTTTAAAGCGGGAAATACTAAGAACTGTTTACCCAAATGGAGGGAATTAACGTCAGATGCTTTCATTCTGATCGGGGTTTCGGGGACTAAGTTTGACTTTGATAAGATCCCTAAGCAGACAGTAAAACCGAGACCTTTGAGACTTAATGATAAGGAGCAAGTAATCCTGAATTTAGAATTGAAAAAATTGCTAAACAAGGGGGTGATTGAAAAATCCCATGAAGAGAAGGGACAATTCATTTCAAACGTTTTCCTAAGACCTAAACCCAATGGGGAGCATAGGATCATTCTCGACCTATCTAAGCTGAACAAAAGCATCACTTACGAACATTTCAAAATGGACTCGCTAAACACTGCAACCAGACTAATGTCGCAGGATTGTTTCATGGCGTCAATAGACCTTAAGGACGCGTATTATACAATTCCCATCTACAAGCCACACAGAAAGTGGCTTAAATTCTACTGGGGGGAGGAATTATACACGTACACGTGTATGGCAATGGGTTTAGCACAAGGACCTAGATACTTCACTAAATTCCTGAAACCAGTGTTTTCGCAGTTACAAAGTCAAGGGTTTACATGCTTTGGCTACCTAGATGATACTTTCATCATGCATGAAACGTATCAAGGATGTAAGGATACAGTAAGAGAGCTAGCAATTCTTTTATCTGAGCTAGGATTCACAGTTAACATGAAGAAAAGCGTTTTTGAACCGGCAAGAAAAATCCAATTTCTCGGTTATATTTTAGATTCACAGACTATGACAGTCACCCCACCTAGTGAGAAAACAGATAAGTTTTGTGACAAAGCCAACCGACTTTTGAGAACTAAGTTCCCAACAATTCGTGAGGTGGCGTCAGTGGTAGGGCTCCTCATTGACTTGACCAAAGGGGCTGAATACGGAATGTCACACTACCGACATATTGAGGAGGATAAGATCCAAGCCTTAGAATGTAATGATTTTAACTTCGAAGCCACTATGACCCTATCAGGACTGGCAAAAGCAGAATTACACTGGTGGGTGAATTACCTACCGAATGCCTCTCGTAGAATTTGGGAAGGAGCTCCTTCCCTTAATATCGCCACGGACGCGAGTAACCTGGGATGGGGCGCATCAATCCCTGACCACAGTACAGGGGGAAAATGGGGATTAAAGGAAGAATATCTTCATATAAATGCTAAGGAACTATTAGCAGTTTTTCTAGGTATCAAAAGCTTACTTAGAGAAGTACAGAACGAGCACATCCGGTGTGAATGTGACAATACTACCGCAGTGGCATACATTAACCACCTTGGCGGCATGAGGTCAGAACAATGCGATATCATAGCAAGGGATCTGTGGGAATACTGCCAAATCAGAAATATTTGGCTATCAGCAGTTCATGTACCAGGGGTGGACAATGTCATAGCCGATTATGAATCCAGAAACTTTAGGGAAAATGTTGAATGGACTTTACCAAGCAAAGTATTTGAAGACTTAGACAAAGCCTGGGGACCTTTTGATATGGATCTGTTTGCATCGAGACTCAATAACAAATGTGTGAAATACTGCAGCTGGATCGCAGATCCAGAGGCTTGTATGATCGATGCTTTCGCGCATGATTGGAATTTCACTAATCTATATGCATTTCCTCCTTTCAGTGTGGTGGCGAGGACAACGCAGAAGCTGCGAAAGGAGGGGGGCAGAGCCGTTCTAATAACACCAGAATGGCCGGCTCAACCCTGGTTCGGCCTGTTGCTAAGAAACGCGCGTCGTTCCTGGAAATTAGGAAAGATTCCACTAATAAACCCCACATCGGACGAATTATGGGACATTCGAATGATAGCATGGAGGTTCTAAAACAACACTGGCTGAGGAGAGGCATGACACCAGCAGCTGTTGGACTAATGATGAAGTCATGGCGACCAGGCACGCTCAAACAATATAATTCTTCACTTAAAAGATGGAGAGTGTATTGCTTAAAACTTAAGGTAGATTACATGGAAATCAACATACCAAGAATCGTAAATTTTTTAGCGTCGCTTCATTTTGAAGGACTATCGCATTCTGCAGTGGGGACGGCCAGAAGTGCCTTGTCCAATTTCCTATCATTAACTAATGATCAGAAGGAATTACTGGGCAGTCACCCATGTTTAAGCAAAGTTATCAAAGGCTCATTCGAAAGTAACCCGCCTAAACCACGTTATAAGGAAACGTGGGATGTAAATAAAGTTTTGACACTTTTCAAGAAGTGGGGAAAGAATTCCAAACTCTCACTCAAGAACCTGTTGTGGAAAGTAGTAACGCTTTTAGCATTAGTCACGGCTCAAAGAAGCCAAACGATCCACGCTATGACTATCTCGGGTATTACCCAAGAACCGGATCGAGTAGTAATCTGCATAGGTAGTTTACTCAAACACAACAGGGAAGGAAAACCCCTTACTACCCTAACAATAAATAAATTTAAAGAGGACACCAGAATTTGTCCAGTGAGATGCCTCAATACATATCTTGAGAGCACAGAACAATACAGAAAATCAGAGGACCAGGTCTTCATTTCTTACGGTGGCACTCATAGAAGAGTGGCAAAAGATACAGTATCCAGATGGATAAAATTCACCCTCACGGAAGCAGGGATTGACACTAACATTTACAAAGCACGAGATCTGCTAGCGTATCTAAAGCAGCCAAGCTTAGAGTACCAATAGCCAATATTTTGGAAAAGGCAGGTTGGTCGAACTCAGACACGTTCGGGAAGTTCTATGAAAGAAAAATTTCAAACAAAACTGACATGGCCAAATCCATTCTAGAGGATAGCCTGTCGGCCAGAAGGAAGAAGAAGTTGGAGAATTAGACAGGTAATTTATTTCCTGATAAAACTAAGCTCCACAGTCTCAATTATTCCTGCTCATCTCCACTAGATGGCAGTGAAATAAACTTTAAAAGTTAAATGAGACTTCCCTTCTAAAGTTGATATTTGACTAGAAGTTTATGATTGTACTTCTAGTGGTGATGAGGGAATAATTGCCCGCCGACCCACCCTTTAAACAAATATCACAGTTTACTTATTAATTAAGTTTCATCAGGAAATTTATAGCTATAAAAACTGTCCGATCTAGTGACCTACATCTCAATTATTCCCTCATCACCACTAGAAGTACAATCATAAACTTCTAGTCAAATATCAACTTTAGAAGGGAAGTCTCATTTAACTTTTAAATTTTCTGATACCCTGTCCCATACAGGAATAAGCTGAGGTGTTGGAATAGGAGAATGGAGAAATCTAGTGTGATCTTTTATAACAAGATTTGACGTTTGAACTTTATTTTCGACAATTGGAACTTGACTAAATTTGACATGGTCCTTTCCTATCATGCGTGATATAGTCATTGTTCAGATTTCGTTAGACTAAAAGCTTCAAGACAAGTCAAGATAGATTCTTGGTTTATTTTTGTGTTTGTGGAGTTGAATATGCCACTCAAAATTTTTTTTTTAGTTTCAAACATTCTAGAGAGAGATGGACAGCTCTTTTATAAGGCTCTATATGCATGGTGCACAGGAACCAAAGCTGAATGAAACTATAAACATGGTAAACACAAATGGTTCATCCTCTTTTATCTAATGTTTTGTTCATCAATACTTATCTTCTCTTGTTATTTCTGTCCTGCAATTAGGCTTTTCATCTTCCTGCTTATGACATTGGGTGACAATAGAATTGTCAATAAAACGTTTTATAAATCAATCAATTGAGTAAATGGCCTGATACTTCTCTAACTAATCAACCTCCCTATTTATAACATTGAATGGTTTGATACCACTCCCTCTTATCTATCTCCCTGCTTATAACATTGAGTGAATGGCCTGATACCACTCCCTCTAATCTATCTCCCTGCTTATCACATTGAGTGAATGGCCTAATACCACTCCCTCTAACCTACCTCACTGCTTATAACATAGACTGAATGGCCTAATACCACTCCCTCTAATCTACCTCACTGCTTATAACATAGACTGAATGGCCTAATACCACTCCCTCTAATCTACCTCACTGCTTATAACATAGACTGAATGGCCTAATACCACTCCCTCTAATCTACCTCACTGCTTATAACATAGACTGAATGGCCCAGTACCACTCCCTCTAATCTACCTCACTGATTAACCCTTTATAATGAATTGACAGCTCTGATCAATGGTTGGAGCACATATTTATTGTCATGTGATCCCGCATGTTTATCCAAAGCCCAGCCCAAGTTAAAAAATCTCCATTCAGTAAACGTGATGGATTTCCAGTTCTGTGAATTTTTGTTGGTTATGGTTTCAGCAGCAGGCCCTCCAATCTCAGGAGGGAGTGAAGACTCATAGACTGTCTTTAGGTATCAATGTGTGTTTGGTCTGATATCACCTATCTAGGGAGGGATTTGAGTTGAAGCATTGACAAAATATGGATGGGAGGTTCTTCCCTTGCTTACAAGTGTATAGAATTTTGTTATATTGCACCAAACTTGGTGCACTGCTTGTGCATAATCACCTGGCTTTGCCTCAGCATTATACACCAAACAGTGCATCAGCAGCCCCTCAATGTTGATCATGAATCTTTTGTTCTGCTCTTTTCGTACCAATGAAAGTCATTAAACCAGTTTTAGTCACTGATAGGTCACTGACCTTTAGCCTAGATAGTCCAGGGGCTATAACAACCACAGGCAGAGATTAAACAGATTAATAGACTCCATTTTAGGCCTCGGCTTCGCCTAGGGATTTTACACAACAGTGCACCAGCAGCCCCTCTATGTCAGTCACTAATTCTTTAATAATAACTGAGAATGCAGCATTTAAAGCGAGCATGATTAACTGGCAATGTGGCATGAATGGTTCCTCCTGATTCCCTACTTAACACCCCACCCCCTGCTCTAGACCCCGGCTGAAGTGTTCCCCCAGCATAATGAATGTGGCCTCAGTTTAACTAGATACTCTATCATGTTTTAGCCTCAGAGTTATGGCAATCTGGAATGGGAATATTTGGCCAAGGGAAAGCTTCCCATTTGTTACCTGATTTTGTAATGATAGGGCACTTACATTAGCCCCTGCTAATGTGTGGAGTTAACGATTACAGGAGATGGAACGGTAATAGGGTGTTTGTAATAGGGAATGTCACTAATTCAGAGATTAGGCCCTGACCATGCAGATAAGAAATATATTATTTATAATCCTGTTGAATCTACTAAGAACCTTCCTGTCCAACAGATATATAGCGCATGGTTTCTGAAGTTATTAAAAGTCAGTAATTTGGAGTTTGGGGTTTTAAGGACCTTAAAAGTCTGTAATTTTCACTGTGCATCAGTAAAAAGTCAGTAATCTTCAATCTAAGTAAACAAACATAAAAATCAGCAAGCAAAAGCAAAGTAGCAAAGGCTTGAACTTCAGAATGCTTGAACATCGGAAGGCAAAGGCTTGAACATCGGAAAGCTCTTAAAAACCTGATTATCACACAACTTACAATGGAAACTCTCATTGTTTTTTTTTAATTCAAACATGTTTGTAAATAGCCGGGGGTCGAAGTGTCTGGAAAATCATCATACGGAACTTCTGTTGGAATCTATTAGATGGCCTCAAGATATTCGGATATTCTCAGTTTCTCACTGTACATTTACTGCTCCTCTCACAAAGTAATAGTTGTAAATTATTTTTTTTAAAACATATTTTATTTCGAAAGACAATTCCAAACAAAATGGTACGTTTCATGCTTCCGAAACATAAATAAGTATTATCACAAGATACATACTAGTTACTGTATTACCAATTACAGTATGAAAGAGTTATATAATGGTGAATGATTGGTATAAAATTGGAATATTGATTTTCTTTGAAACATCATTTTCCTATGAATAAGAATAACTACAACCCCCTAGTCCCGTTAAAAAATGGGTTCTGAAAAATCACTGAAATGAGCGTGGAAAACCTCTGAAATGAGCGTGGAAAATGACTGAATTGAGCCTGGAAAATGACTGAATTGAGCCTAGAAAATGACTGAATTGAGCCTGGAAAATGACTGAATTGAGCCTAAAAAATGACTGAATTGAGCCTGGAAAATTACTGGAATGAGCCTGGAAAATGACTGAATTGAGCCTGGAAAATTACTGGAATGAGCCTGGAAAATTAAGCTGTCTCTACACCAGTCCCGATAATGGCGACACTGGCGATTGCCATTTTGTTCCCGATAGTACAGATTTTAACCGAGAGGTACAGAGAACTTACAGTCACCTCCCCTAATTCTGGACTTCTGGCCTCCAGTTGTATGAAAGTATATGATGAATGAATTACCAATACAATAGGAATACAAAAATCGGAAGACCAAGAGAAACTCACGATGAAATTAATAGCCCATTACAATACTCCATGATTCCTTCATCACTGGGAATCCACACAGCTGCTTGGCAAATGGCCTATTCATTGTTTTATGTCTTCCAATCTGTCGCCAAAGCAGGCTGGAAGAAATTAGAACATAAATTGTTGTTGGAAAATTAAATTATCTTGAGAACAATGCGTTAAGAATTTAGAGCTTCCCAATGTCTTTCTTGCCCGGTTCTCTCCCAAAAGACCTTCATTGCTTGGATATTAGAAATCATGGCAATGTGGTTAGTAATGAGTTTTCTGAAGAGCTCAGCAAAGTCTTGCGTTTATGTTTCATGGAGTCTTCAGGCTGCCTCTTGTTAAAGATACATTCTCAGCTGTGAAATATTATATAACTTCTAAGTAAACCTAAACAGTCCCTATACCTTCAGAACATAGTAATGATTTAAAAAGGAGTAAAAATAACAACTTTATCATCAAATCTTTGCACTGTGTTCCATGATTAGGGAGCACCTTGTGGCATATAAAAGGTATGGACAATCAAATGTAGCTATAACCTATATGGACGCCTGTATCTCATCTCTCCTATATATAGGTAATTGGTACATTTGAATCTCAATACATAAGTGGCTATGGGTCTGGTTTTGGTGCACGCCGATAGAACTTCTTTGGCTATGTCCTTGTCTTTACTGGCAACGCATACACCACTGCACATGCTCTGGTATGTCATATAGCTGATACTTGTGCAAAGAAATCTAAATGTGTCTGATGTGTGCATGCATAGCTGATAATGCCTTTTTAACCGAAACACACACGTTGTATCATGTATGTAATATATGTCAGGGTTCCTGTGAGTCAGTAAAAGTTGCTAAATTGGATTCTTTGATTTTACAATAAGGGACTCACAAAAATCTTAAAATTATGGGCGTGATTAAAAGTCTTAAAACAGTGATTCCCAAGTCAAATAGATGTAGCCTCCAAAAAGGCTTCCCACTTATCTACTTAATGGTGTAAATTTAATCGGTATAATTAAAGGAGCTTATTGTCAGTTGATAGTGCGTGCTTATAAATATAGGAGTAGGAAAGGAGAGAAAATCTGTTCTTTTCTTTTGCAAGAGACCAAAATACATGGCTCTTGTTTACAGCTCGACATCTTTTGCCCGTTTCATACATATATTGCTTGGTGAAAATATATGATGAATGAATTACCAATAGGAATACAAAAATCGGAATACCAAGAAAAACTCGCAATGGAATTAATAGCTCATTACAATACTCCTGGTATTGAGTCGTGGTTTGGAGGTAACTGTGTTTCGCTGAATCTTTGATACTACGGGGATTTCTGCCCTCAGAATTATAATAATCGACAACTTCAGTCCTATTTATAAGTCGTCATATAAGTAAATTTTGAAACTGGATACTGTAATTGTTAAGGACATTTACACTGAAAATGAACTAAATTGTTTGTCGTATTAGCTGAGAATGCAAATTGACTTCATGCATCTACTTCATATGTATGTCTGTGCCTAAGCTTACAGATTATGGGTTTCCTGTAGCTAAGCTGTCTTGCATCTATAGTTGTATGCAATGAAAAAAGGAGTTACTATTGTTGATGCAAGGTGTCTGATTTCACAAATAGAAAGTGTTTTATCTGGCCTCTTAAACATTGGGAGGCGGGCAGCCTTGAATGATATCCCTCCTAGCACTCTCCTGCAATGGAGGTGATAATAGAGGGCCTTCAGGCGCCGCCTCACAAATTGCTTCTCTTAGATCGTCTGGCCCACCTCCTGCCCCCTTCCCCTTCCCTAATAGCCTTGCTGCTCTATCATTAGATATATTCCAGGCAAATGGTTCAAATTGTGCCTACGATATCACAGTTGCACTTGCTGCTTAATGTGTACATCAGGAGGGACTCTCATAACTCTGTGCTAGATACAATTCTCAAAATACCATGCTACTAGGCCGATTTTTAAGTGTATGATTATAAGCAGAACTAGAAATAGAAACTGGTTCTGGGTTTAAAGGTAAATGCCAGCGTCGTCAGCACCGCAGCAGGCGGGAATAGAGTGTGTAAGTGTCATGGCGGCGGGGCGCGAATTAACGAAAATTAGTCGCGTAGTTGTACCGATGTGTGGACCGGAAGTAAACAATCTCCATAGAGTTAGCATTGGGGCGATAAATAATCACTCTTTACATGGCCCCTGTAATGGTTTAAGGATTATGGAGGCTATAGTTGAAATCGTGTGCCTCTAGAGATGGATATATGTGAGTTGAAAGTCCTAAATCTATATGATCGTTGAAAGAACAGAGATTTAATATCGCGGTGACGTTGGGGCTATGGGACTTTCGCGCGACATGTCCACATGACGTCATGAAACTGCAACAGTAGCGTGACTCAAAAAATCGCCGTGGTGGACTACTTACGCGCCCTATTCAAGCAACTAATGCATGAAACAATAGAATTCACAATATTTTGTTCAAACTTCGTCTTGAGAAAGAACATGGTTAATAGGCCATCAGCTGTACCCCAAAAGAGTGATTTTCGTTCCGGATTTTGGGCACTACTTTTTAGTAGCAGATTCCTATTGCTAATACCCTATATTATAATATCCCAAAAGTTCTCCATGCAATTCCTGCCAGATTTTGAGTAATTGGGCATTCTTCTGACAGTGCAAAGCCTATGGAGCGAACGGTCTGGCTTCATTTTAATGGTCATTTTCATAGACAATCATGTATTTGATGAATGTTGAATCTTTGGTCATACCAATGATTTTTTTTATTGAATCCAGATCTCTGGAATCTTCTGATTCTGAATCTGTCATGTTTAACTTTCTAACTTTTGAGGAATTTTAGTTCTCCATGTTTGGAAAATAAAATGTAAAAAATTAAATAAATAAATAATAAAAAATATTATCTTCTATAATATTTAGAATGAAGTGACTGATATCAATCAATAGAGAATACTGTGCCCTAAAATTGTTTTCTTTTGACCTAAGATGTCAGTGCATTATTTTCAGAGTTATTAGCAAAATGCCTCATAAAGGTCAAGGTCAAAGGTCATTAATTGTGAGGTATTTTGCAAATAACTCTGAAAATAATGCACTGACATATTAGGTCAAATAAAAACAGTTTTAGGGGACATCATTTCCTATCAATTCATATCAGTCACTTGATTCTAAACCCATTAGATAGTTTATTCATTGATTAATTATTTAATTTTTTAACTTTTTTTTTTCAAACATCAATAATTAAAATTCCTAAAAAGTTACCAAGTGGAAATTGGCAGATTCGAAATCAGGAGATTCTGGAGATTTTGAATCAATCATAAAAATTTAGTAGGACCGAGAATTCAACGTTTACCAAATAAAAGATGGACTATTAAAATTACCATTAAAAATGAAGCCAGACCATAAGCTCCATAGGCTTTGCACCGTCTGATTGATTACTCATTTTCTCAAAAACTGGCACGAATATCATGGAGAACTTTTGGGATATTATAATATATAGTATTAGCAATTGGAAACTGGTGTCAAAAAGTAGTGCCGAAAATCCGGAACGAAAATCATTTTCTAGCCATATTCTGAGGCTCAGCTGATGGCCTATAAGGGTACATACAAAAAGCCAAAAAAACAGTTCCTATTCACCAGGCATTAGGGGAAGGCTAGCAGGATCAGCTGAACTAGTCAGGATAAAACAAACGTTTTAAGAATACATTATGGAAATGACTCCAAGGAACGGAAAACTCTTGGTACTTTTATTATAAACACCTCAAGAATTCCATGTTTTTAGACTAAATTTTAATCAGTGTTTGCCCCAGTTTGGAAAAACGGGTCTTATTTAGGGGGTTGATAAGACCCGTTTTTGCAGAGCGGGTTACAATTAAAGTGAATAAAATATAAATAAATTCTAAAAGAATAACATTAAGTAAGTACATTTTTACAAAGGTCATGCTTATTTTACATTCCAAGTTTTTTTGTTTTGTTTTTTTTTAAATTGCAAATGTATTGTGAAGCGAAGGATCATCTCTTTTCATCACTATCAAGTTTTTCGTTCTAAGATAAATTCTTTTTATTAATCGCTGCTCGGATTTCAATACAAGCACTCATGATTCTGTTTGTATTTCAGGATAGTTTTGTTAAAACGTGTTATGGCTTTGGTCTTTGGAACCTGTACAACTGGCCTCCATGACATATTTAGAAAAATCTTTTTAAATAAATCACATTTTTTTAAAAACCTATTATAGTTGCCACAATTTCAAATCGGTGATACGTTTAATTTGTCATACTAACCCTTAGAACAAATACCATTACAAATTAATAAATTTTACATCAAGATATGTTTTACACATAACGGCCTACCCTTTAGATAATTTCTGCATTACTCGTTTACCCTCTGGTATGCTTTCTACCTTATGTAACTTACATTACCTCAACATTTTGGGGCATTTGACACAGAGCATTTTAAAACATCATTACAATTTCCGCTCTTGTATAAACTCAGGTGAGGAACATGAGGTACACAAAGTATTCATATTGTTTTCATATTGCATGTGGGTAACACATCACAGTTTACTTACATCGTACCCATGTTCGGGCACGCATTCAGCAAATGATGTTTTCAACCAATCAGATTATGCCATTTAGATCATGTGACGATAAACAAGCAGAATGGCACAGGTGTTCAGTTCTGTAAATAGTTCACAGATGCTATCCTGTTTGTCATGGTTAAAACTTACACCTTGTTTGATTGAAGACATTTCCAGCTACAAAAGTTATGGCTCAGGGTGGGGGGGGGGGGGTGCTAATTTTTTAAGCAGCGTAAGCGCTGCTTATACGAATGGCTGCGCCTCGTGGCCGTGTTCACTCCTGCCTCCCGTCACTCATGTTGCCTGAAGTTTTAACTCTGAGTCCGTCTACACTGCAAATGCGCACGGTATGTGGTGCGCCAACCGACGGCAGAATTAAGATTGTTACGCTGCAATCCTAAAATGACATGTACTACTCACAGATTCTCTATGGGAAATATGGCCCGTATGCTTAGTTTTGATCTTGGTAGGCATAGGTAGTGATTGCTGCTGTGTTTTGCAGCTGTAGTGTTGTTTTTGCATTCAAAATGCATTGTGTAGATCTGCGTGTAGCAGACGTCGTAACTAGCTAACTTGTGAAAATACAATACAAAACAATCCCCACCCAGTTGTACATATTTTCAATTTCGACCTCAGAAGTGCTCCTCTCCACTAGCAATGGTTATTTCAGAAGATTGTTTTTATGTGCTTTTGTAACACTGCTTTTAATGGTGCTATGCGAGCTGATGGATGAAAGAAACATCAAGCTGATCTTCCGTCTGATGCCTCCTGCTACAACGTTTGTAATTGTATTATGTTCTCCATCACACCTCCTTCTTGTATTTCTGTTCGGCTGGCGTTTTATGTTCTACTTAAAACAGTTCTCTCAGAAAGAGAATTCCTACAATAAAATAACTGAGAGAGCATGAGGAGGAAAGATTACATCTTTTTGTGTCTCTGGATTGGTTTCTTGAGATTTCTTTTAGGTGGGTGACTAAGTTGGCTGACCATTGTCCTTGTGTTTAATATCATGCACTGGCAGATGCGTTCCCTTTTTCATAAATCATGATAAATAATGAAGAAGGCTTGTTTTGCTCCATGATTTAAAAATTCCTTTGGGATTGCATTTCGTCATGTTTAATGGGATTTCTCATGTTTAAAGGGTAGAAAATCAATTTCTGGCATGGAGACAACCCCCTCTGCCCCCAGTTAGACCTGCTGCTGAATGCAGGTAAAACAATTAAGCTGGGATTCCACTGGACCACTTGTATGTGTGCTCATGGTTCGCTATTGGTTCCTTCTTCATAGTGCGGTATTTCCATTCACTCTTCATCTGCTTTTACTTTTAGCACAGTAAGAGCGCAGAGTGATTCTACTTGATCGCTACATAAAAGAAGCGGAATGAATGTCCCATAGGTCTGTGCTCAAATCAAACCTGTCAGATATTAGTGCAACATATGAGGGGTCCCAAAGAGTTGAATACTAACAGTGACACAAAGCTCATTAAGCAATTGCATTGCACACCTCTGGTGTCACTGTTTTTTGAACGAGATCAAATCTCGTTCTTTATTGTGTCTGTTTCCTGGGCTGTTGCGTCTTCACGACCTCCGTTCTCCCGTCGAGACCGTCCTCATAGCTGTTATTTTGGCCGTCGATGGGGGACCAAAATGGGTAGGCCAATCCACTTTACGGTGCTTAATTCCCAATTCCATGTACTACTTACATACTCATAGTACAAGGTAGAATATACTGGCCAACCAATAATGTGAGAGGATTTAGTGGGACTGTTGCATAAAGTTGGGGAGGACAAATTTGTATTGATATGAATATTGGACCCTACTTCGTTTATGGCTTTCCCTACCCTTGAATGGCTGGATGTGTGTGTTTCATAAAGTCTGTAAGGAAAACTTTCTCCTTTCTATCTCTTCCCATCTCTTGTCTTCCTCTATCTCCTCCTCTTTCTCCTCCTCCTTCTGCTATTCCTCTCCCCCCTCTCTCTCTCTCTCCCTCTCTTTCTCCCTCTCTCCCTCTCCCTCTCTCCCACCTCTCTCTCTCTTTCTCCTCCTATAGTGTATGTAAGTAAAAGCCTACTTTGTCAAGTGTCCTCTTCCTCCTTCTCTCTCTCTCTCTCTCTCTCTCTCTCTCTCTCTCTCTCTCTCCCCCCCCCCTCTCTCTCTCTCTCTCTCACTACTGCCCCCCTCCTCCCCCACTCCCCTCAGGCGACTCATTTTCCTGTGACACATCATACAATTTTTTCTCTCCCTCACTCTGATTCGAACCTGGGACCCCTCAAGTGTCCTCTTCCTCCTTCTCTCTCTCTCTCTCTCTCTCTTTCTCTCTCTCTCTCTCTCTCTCTCTCTCTCTCCCCCCCCCCCCCTCTCTCTCTCTCTCTCCCTCTCTCTCTCTCACTCTCTCTTTCCCTCTCTCTCTCACATGATTCTCTCAACGCCTACTGCGTTGCTATAGCCAAATGGCTTTCCTGACCCTGGAAAAGGATTTTTTAAAATGGCTTTCCCGGCCCTGGAAAATAGTTATTTTTGCCTCTCTCTCTCTCTCTCTCTCTCTCTCTCTCTCACATGATTCTCTCCTCCTCTCTCCTCCTCTCTCTATCGCTTGCTCCTATTTGCGTAATTGCATGATTGGACCCCTACTGCGTTCCTATGGGCAAATTGCCTTGGATTTTTTTTTTTAAATGGTTTCTCAGCCCTGGAAACTAAATATTTTTCTCGCTCTCTTTCTCTCTCTCTCTCTCCCCCGCTCCCCGCTCCCAATGATTGGACGCCTACTGCGCTCGCTCTCTCCCTTATTATGAGCTTTGCCTAAAGAAATCTCTCGCGGTTCGAACCCGGGACCCTTCATGCAGTCTAGCACCTGCTGTCTAGCACCTTAGACCGCTCGGCCACCCGTTGCAGTTGAACATTGGTCACACAAACCTAGTGCTGTCTGCCAGTGCTGCACGTACTGTGACGTCTGCATACACACCCTTTACCGCTCAGACATGTGAAAATAAACTTCTCCAAATTCACAGAAATGTTCATTTATAAACAGAATCGTTCATTTGGGATCTTAAATAAGAGTCATATTAAGCTTCCTATCTCTTTAGTTACTTTATATAATTCATTAAATAACTTTTAAAGGTGTTTTCGTTGGCCCAGCTAAGTGGGCGATAATGGGGGATTCAGCTGTCTGCGGAGCGAGTATGTATGCATGTATACATGTATGTATACATATAGTGTACTTGAAGAAGTGTTATGTATGGATGTATCTATGCATGTATCTATGTGGTGCTCTCTCTCTCTCTCTCTCTCTCTCTCTCTCTCTCTCTGGGCTATGGAGCTTGATGGTATTGATTGTATATAAACTCTGTCTGTATTGTCAATGTATGTAATGTATGTTATGGGTTGTATGGATGGTATGGGTTGTATGGATGGTATGGGTGGTATGGACGGTATGGGTGGTATGGGTGGTATGGATGGTATGGACGGTATGGGTGGTATGGATGGTATGGTAATGTAATACCTTTTCTCAAACTCAACGTTTCTGGCACCACACACACACTATTTCATATGTAAGTAAACGCCTATGCCAAGTGTCCCTCCCCCTACTCCTCTCCACCTCCTCTTTCCGTGATTGGCTGCCTACTGCGTTACCATAGTCAAACCACTGGTAAAGTGGGGGGGCTGGGGGGGGAGCAATAGCCCCGAATATGTTTTTCCTCTAAATATTTGCTATTTTAAGGTATTCTGGTGGGATTTATTTAGCGTCATTAGGAGAATTCCTTAATATTCACATGCTGACTTGAAATTTAGAATGTTAGCCTACTTCACTGTATGTATGTATGAAATGTATACATGTATATAAGTGTTGTATATGTTTACCTTCAAGGTGAATGCAAGTATTTTAATGAGGATATTTTATGAGTTGTCATATGGTACTTTCTTCTTACCCTCCCCCCCCTTTCTCTCTCCGTTTCTCATTAATAAACTTATTCTAAGACTTATGCTATTATTAAATTATTCTCATACTTATAATTATACTTATAATTATATAATCGAAATCTCGTTCATAACGAGTGCCGTGGCACTCGATTTTCTCTTGTTCTGCTTCTTATGCACTCTTGCAAAATAACAAGTTTGCTCTCAGTGCACTATTAATGCATTTCCCTGATGGCTCTTAAAGAAGCGCAAACATTGAATTAAAAGGGCATATATATGGACTGTATGTTCGTTTCTTATGTGCTCTAGCCCCCACCCCCATCCACCAAAAAAAAGCAAACCATAGCTTACATAAAGAGCCGCCCAGTGGACGCACAACTTTAAGACTGGAAGAATGGAATAAAGTTCACTCCTATTTCTGCTGACAAAGCTGGACTATTGAGTAGAACTTTAGAGTGGCTAATAGACATGTAGGATCTATGTCTCTCTTTATACAAGGCTGGCTGGCTGACTAGAAAAAGCTTAGGAAATCTAAAATGTATTTCTATAATTCATGTTTGATTATTTTTATGTTTGAAAAAAAAGTTTTGAAAAAAGCGATGTTTCTGGTTAGACAATTGAGCTAAGTGTGCCTCATTCTCTCTTTTTTCTCAGGTTGCAGCACAATATCTATTACTTACCCTGTATATTAGTATTATCATGTTATGATTTATATTGTATTGATGAACATAGATATGTCTTGTTGTATATTCCAGTTCCGGTTGCGTGGGTGTGGGTTGCAGCATCCTATCTATCTGTTTGAGCAGTATGGGTCTATCAAACACTTCAGCATACCAGAACAAAGCCTTAAGCAGGCAACAGTCAACACTCAGGTAGGCTTCTTTCTCTTTACTTCTTCTTAACATCTTTAACCATTTAACCCTTTAATGACGAAAATATAACCTCAGAAGTCTATCAAACACATGAGTCATAAGAAAAAAAGTTCTGTTATTCAGAAACTTGGTGAAACATTAAAACGGGGTTGGAATAAAAAAAAATAATGTACTTCTTAAAACGTTGACATGATAACATGGACCATTGATACGATCTATATAAGTATGAAATGAACATGTTATTATATTGGATATATATGAGGTATATATATTTAGAATATTAAATGAAATGATAATAATTAATGCTAATTACTGATCATAAAGTGATTACACCCTGTTACGTCATTATTACGTAACATGATGTAACAATGGTACCATTTTTTTTTTACATTCTTTACCAGGACTAGTTCACCTCAATGGTGGTCTTCCTCTAGTATCTGGGGGTATGAGTTGAAACTAGTCACGCCCAGGTTCAAACCCACAACATGCTACTAATGCCAGTAAACCCACCCAGCGCTTTAGACCACTGGGATGTTGGCTATTCAGACCAAGGTGTACATATTTGTTACATATTTAAACTACCTTACTTCCGTATGGATCAAGATTCAAAATGGTGTATCACAATTTGCAAGTCGACAGAGAATGGATAGATGGAATACTAAAGGTTCACTGACATCTTGTACTACCCCTTTTTATACTGACATGACAGCTGGGCTTTCTATGTTATGCAATGGGGCATTGTTCACAGATTTTAGGACATTGTTTAAGGATAAATGTTTCTATTGTAGTTCCTGGAAACTAAGTTTTTGGGGTCGAGGGTCAACCTTGCTCTTAAAGACGAGCGTTTTATATGTTTTTGGTTTTTTTCCCTACACCGGGTCTTTATTTCAGAGTCAAACAGTATCTCAGCGCTGAACATTCTACATCTAGATTTACAGATGTCCGAAGTATGCGCAACCTTATTTGATTCGAGTCAACCTCACAACATGTTCATATGCTGAATAAATCCGTATTAACAACACTTGTACTTTTCTGTTACTTACACCTTAGAGGTCACGGAAGAGTTTTTCCCATTTTTTTAACTCTTTTTTTATAAGAGGCCTTATTTTTTGCACAATCACTCAAGACCCAAAGTCTTCTCTTTAACTCTCTCAAGTATTCAAAAAGGCAGATTTTATTCTCTCCGAATAACCTTTTCTTATATATGTAGAACCTTGCGGTTAGCAGGATGAAATTCCATAGATCATGTTTCTCATCTGAGCCTGGTATTCCTAAAATCATTTTTTTTTGGTACTGGTCTTTATTCAGGCACGGTTACATGTTTTACAATTGTCATTCAAGATATAATTTAACAGGAGTATAACCACGACTCACCATACGGTGATATACAGCCGTTGCCTGAGTTCGGCTGGCCAGAGACAAACAGTAAACTATAGAGAAATATACATAACAACATATAATTATCATAAGTACCAAAATAACCACAGTTATATACATTTGTTTAGACAGAGGTGTAGGCATATACAAGTAGGTATTGAGTGGCTAATGTTTGAGAGTCAACAGGGGATATAATACAGTTCACATGGATCTAAGATATTATGTTACTTATAGTGTTGTTTGACAGCAGTTTTGAACCCTAGAACCCCATCATGTATACTGCATTCATGTCTTGCTAATTGTCTATCCAGATGTTCGTTTGATTTTGCCCAATTAATGAGGCTGTGCCAAAAATTACACACGTTTTGACAATCAATGAAGAAGTGGAAGATATTGTCAACCTCTTTGCAATAACTGCATGTGTCATAGATCTTGATGTTAATATCACATAAGTATAAATTGCAAACCGTAAGTCTATTCGATACCTTGTATTGGAATGATTGTAATCTTACGTCTTTTGTACACTGGTAGGAATCAAATACCAGATCTCCGCTTCTACTGTTGATATGTCTAAATCTTTGTCAAGAAACAGTGTTTGCCAGGAAGCGTTTCTGTCTTTGTCTTTATCCATAGATATTCTAACAGAGTCATACATAGTTCGAGTTGAAGCATTTAAGACATTGAAGGTTTTGTCTCCGAGGTGACATAGTAATTCGTCGTCAAAATTATACACTTCGTCTTCTTGACATTTTTGTATCCATTTGGAAGGGATCTTCGCTTTTAAACTCATGAACTCTAAGAAGTTCACTTTTATACCATATTCCGCTTTGAACTCCGCTTGATTTTTTATTCTCCCGTTAGAGATAAAGTGTTCAAACCTAAAAACCCCTCTCTCCCACCATTTCTCCCAGTTAGGGATGCCGGATTCAAGTTGTACCAGCCTATTATTCCATACAATTTCGCCAAGAGTGGCTTTCTTACCAATAGGTTCTTTTGAACCGAAAACCTTGTACCATAATTCCAGTTCATCTACATAAAATGGAGAACATTTAAGAGAAATTCTTTTCCAGGCTTCAAACATTTTTCTTATGTTATATCTGGATTTCTCCCTTAGGTAAGCTGACCATTTAGCCTCTTTCTCATTAATCAGCCTTTGGACCCATTTTAACTTCATAGAGGATAGTTTGGCTACTATATGATGAAGTTTTAAACCTCCTTCACTTGACGGTCTGTATAAATAGTTATTAGCGACTCTAGACACACCTGTGTCATTTCTCCATATAAATTTGTTGATCATTACCTGTATAGTTTTAATCGTGGCCACGCTTACAACAATTGCATTAGCCACATACCAAAATAAGGGCAGAATAATAACATTCACTATGATTATCCTACCAAAGAAATATCTTGTTTATTCCAGTGTCGGATTACTTCGTTGGCCTTACTGAAAGCGCTTTCAAGGTTTAAGAGGTTTTGTTTTGTTTCATTGTATGGGTAGACCATATGTATTCCCAAAATCTTGATTTCATTTACCCATTTGATGTTCTGACATATTTCTCGATACAAGGTCATTTTGCCTATATTAAACCCTCTGGTTTTGTTGATATTCAACGCAAGTCCAGATAGAGCCTCAAATTCTTTGATTACATTGAGCATATTTGACAGGGACTCTTCGTTTTTCGTTACAATCGTCATGTCGTCGGCATATTGAATTATTTTGTGCTCGACGCCCCCCATCATTATACCTTCACACTCTTTACTTTCTCTCAATCTCACGGCCAACTTTTCAACCACTATAGTGAAGAGAAGAGAAGCTATGGGGTCACCCTGTTTAACGCCTCTCTCGACCCCAAACCATTCCGACATGTGCCCGTTATTCATAACACTAGATTTGGAATCTTTTAAGAAAATCTTAACCCATTTTAAGAAGACCGGACCAACTTGGAGGTCTTCCAAACATTCAAATAGGTATTTCCAGGATATAGAGTCGTAGGCTTTTCTGAAGTCGAGAGAGACGAAAAAACCCCTTCTCGCCCAAGTGCTGGACTATGTCTTCTAGTCTCCTTGTGGCGCACCCGATGTACCATCCTTTTATGAACCCATACTGGTCCTCATTAATTACATTTGCAATACAATTTTTCAACCTGTTGCTCATGAGCTTTGACAATATCTTATAATCTGTATTTAACAGAGTTATGGGGCGCCAACTTCCGATTTGGCGCAAGTCACAATCTTTTTTGGGTATGACTGATATGAGCCCTCTATACATATCACTGGACAAGGCTTCTTGTTCATAGCTTTCCTCAATAACCCTGTTAAAGAATGGGCCTAAAATATCCCAGAAGGCTTTATAAAATTCAATGGGGAGCCCGTCAGTTCCTGGGGCCTTATTACAGCTGAAGGACTTTATTGTTTCCCAAATTTCTTCATCAGAGAAGTCTCGATTTAAGCAGTCCTGGTCGATTTCACTGAACTTACTTGCCTCTACCTCTTTCCATGGTTGATTTACCACTTGATTTCTAACATCATTATTGGCATAGAGCTTAGCATAAAAGTCTCTTTTCGCCCTAAGGATATCAATGGGACTATCTATTACACGACCATCCACCATTAACTGAGAAATTATTCTTTTTTTATAGTTGCGCTTCTCAAGATTTAGAAAATATGCTGTAGGTTTTTCTCCCTCGGACAACCGTCTAGCTCTGCTCCGAGCCATCGCTCCTCTCGCTTTTAGACATTGTTCGAATTTCAATTCACTTTTAATGCTTTCAATCTCAATTAATTCTTTCTCACTCAAGTTAGGTTTGTTTGATAGAGTTTCCAACCTTTCTCGGTAAGTTTTTTCTATTTCTTTTCTCTTTCTGCTCTTAGCTTTAGCAAAGTTAATGGTTGATGGTTGATCTTATAACAAATTTTATGAAGTCCCATTGTACTCTTGCATTACTTAAACCTTCTGTATCGATGGCTTCTTGAATACGTTCCCCTATAAAGGAGCAATAATTATCATCATCTATTAGGGATTTATTAAATTTCCAAATACCTAGACCTCTTGCCTCAGACTGTTGAGACATACTTATACATAGTAAATTGTGGTCCGAATGTTCACAAAAACTGTTTTCTGTTGACACTATTCTTGGTCTAAGGGTAGTGTCAATGAAACAATAATCAAGCCTTGAGGCTTGTGTACCTCTTCTCCATGTGATTAGGTTGTTACCATTTCTTTCCCTTTCCCTCATTATGTCACATAAATCATTACTCTCAATAATTTCTATCATTTCTCTGAGCCCGGTATATTTAGCCAAGTTGGCGTCTTTCCTCACTCCCATCTAGGATATCAAGGTTAAAATCCCCCAATAATACAAGACTTCTGTTGGATTTACCATCGATAATACCCATGAGCTCCTGGCATACCGCTTTTTGGTCATGGTACGCATCTTTTGTAGGAAGATAAATAGAGAACACACTCATGTCTTTACCATCTATTGTGATGTCAGTATAGGCCATTCTACCATGACTGTCACCGCCCCTGGCTGAAATATTTACAGGAAGACCTTTTGAAAAGAGCAGGGCTACTCCTCTGGCATTGGTTTCGCCATGAACAAAAAAGGATTCACCTTCCCACTGGTTGGTCCAGACCCTAATATCTGCTCTTGAACTATGCGTTTCTTGTAATGCAAATATTGCGTTTTTCTTCTTTCCTAGAAATCTAAATACTGCTTTACGTGTATCTATGTCTCTTAGCCCATTGGCATTGAGAGAATAAAACTTCAAACAATTATCACCCGACATTATGGGGACCTGATACACTATATAATAACATACATAAGGCACTCAGATGAGGCTGGATGGAATAACACATGTACAACATTTCGATGTTTGGGATCAGCATCTATACCACCAATACATTATCGTTAGACTTTAACTTAAAGGCTAGCTGCTCCTGAGACAGCCATATCTTCGATATTTCTGTCTTCCTTTTTCTCGTCTTGTTTGTCCCAGTTCTCTTCTGCATTCAGTTCATGCCTGTTCTTTCTGGCTTTTGTGGGAGATCCCCAGTCGGGGATATGGGATTTTCGGCGGACCTCCATCCAGGCCTCGCCGAGCTTGTTGCCTCCCGTAGCCCACTTGTTTCTGTCCAAGACTTCCTCGTGCTGAAGGGCCATGCCAATGCCCCACCTCACGTCGTAGGGAGCAGCCTCCCCTAATACCCTGTCGCCGGTGTTTTGCAGGTATTCCAAGATATGCTGGTTCTGTTTGACTTTCTCCTTTAGTCCTCTCACCAGGATGTCGTCTACCCTCTCGTACCAAGCATCCTTGTTTTGTTGGCTTGGAAAGGAGCCAAGAAGGTTCTTACATTTTACCGGGTCGTCGATCTTTAATATAAATTCAGCTTTAATTGGCTCATCTTAAGGTAAGCAAGATATTGCTCCATATTCTTATATTTAGCACCGTCGATGCTGAACTCACACATATAATGATTAGAGAGAGGGTTCTCCCTGGTGTAAAACACGAAGGTCTCCTCATTGGACCTCTTGGATAGTTGCTTGAGGGAGAGACCTTTAGGGAGGAATTCTAACTCGTCGTGCCTATATCTGAAGCGGTTGATGATTATATCTCCTTTATCTATGAAGACTTTTCCATATGCTTCCGCTGCTTTGGCGGCAGCAGCTACGGGTTTGGCCCTCGATATTCTCTTCCTGATTGTCACGGGAAGATCCCTCTTAAGCCAGATCGGTTTCTTACCGTCAACGAGCGCCTGGACTCTCCCACGACCACCGCTTTTTTTTTAAAAAGCCGCCACTGGCTACTCACTAAAATTAGACCAGTCGTACCCGTTATCACGGTCCTACGCACATAGTAGAAGAAAAGGGAATTGCTGCTGTCTCTGCCCACGAAATAAATGCTCATTCAGCTTTGTCTCAGGTGTGAGAACTATTGTATATTAGTAAGCAACGATATTAGCTAGTGATTACTGGAACAATATTGTCTATATACAACGATAGGGTCAGGTATAGCTCGAAAGATCTGCTCGGGAAGATTCGAATCGACGGCCATTGCCGCGAAATATATCAACAAGCGCCGAAAATGGTGTCTCCCAATACCACCGCAAGCGCAACTGTATCAAGCGCTGTTTAGCCATTGAGGCTAAACAGCGCTAAGGGTGGGGGTGCGGGAGCCGGGGGGTGGGGTGGTGGGCAGCATTGAAAATGAGAAAAAGATTACATATTGATATAATACAAGTACATAGCCTAAGACACAACACCCATTGAAGCGGATACTTTCTAGTCTTTTAATTTTGCCCTTTTCGCCCATACTTTGGCGGACTCTTCCTTGTTGGCGAATTTAACCATGATAGGAGGGCATTTACTGTGCCCCAGCCTGAAGGCTAGGTAGTGCCATGAGGGAGGCCCATTGTGTGCTCCATGATCTTGCCTACCGTTACATTTAGCTCCTCTTTGTTCTCATCATCTGGTTTCGCCACCCCCTTCGAAAATTAAATTCTTTTCGAGGTTTGCTGTCTGTTTCGTAAGTTGGGTTTCCACATTATCTACCAACTTTTTCCCTTTGCTCCATGAAGCTTTGCCTCTGTTTTTCCCTGGGGAAGATGCCACCACTTCAGCCAATGTGGGGCCTGGAGCAGATCTTGCTTTGTCATCCTCTTTCTGTTTTTTTCCAACAATCTCAACTAGTTCTTGGATTGTCTTATCCCTAGCAGCGTTACCAGCAACCAGCACAGCATTGCTAGCGGCCAGTATCTCAATTTCTGTTTTGTCACCCGGCCAGTCATTAATTCGGTTAATTCGTTGTATTTGACACCCAGGTTGGCAAATAATCCCCTCATCTCAGCAGGTGATATGGGGGAATCATCGGTTTTGATATTGCCTTCCATTCTCGTCTTTTCTGAATCCCCTTTAGTGGGTAGCTTTTTTGCAGGGGGAGAGGCAGTTGGACTAGGAGGACCACCTTCAGGCTTTCCTCCTGTTGCACTCAGCCCCTCTGTTCCCTCTGTTGACCTGACACTTTCAGGATGTTTGCGTTTTTTCTCAGTCCCATTTGACATTGATGTCCCAGATATAAAAGGCTCACTTAAAGACAAGCCAAGCTTTGTAACATATATTGTCTATTTCTTAGCTCAATGAGCCTTGCAACTGATGATTATTATTGATGATCGTCTTTTAGTTTAGCTTACATAGGCCGATCGGTGCGCGGGTCTGGGCGGAAGCTTCAGTTGCGCATGCGCGAACTACAAACTTCCGGTACAGCAACGCCACTCGATTCGGAGAGTTTTACATCGATTTTATCCAGAAAGTATAACCGCGAGTGGAGCTCTTTGCGTGGGGAGTAGGAGGAAATAAAAATGTGCTTTAAATTAAGGTCAGTGTGGAAACTATGTGATGATAAGGAGCAGAATGACAAACCATAAGACATGCATGAGGCAATACAGGAACTCACTATAATCTGTTGGGATATTTCAATTTTCTTTTGTAATGTCTGATAGCTTGTGACCTTTTTGTACACATTAATCATAGTAATATACAGTGTGTCTCTTCTTGACAATACACTGACTTTGATCTGCTTGTCCTGTGTGAGGTGAGGTGGTGGGTGCTGCATTTAATTGTACAGCATACATATTTCTATTTGAGTGCAAGCCCTTAGTTTTGATCTATATGAGTCACACTGGTGTATAGCAGCTGATTGGAGAGATTTTAGGGGAGTAACGTTTGTAAATAATATACATGGTGTTTTCTCTCGAAAGACTCTTGATTACCAGTACATTGTGAGACCGTTCAGTGTAATGCATACCAATTTTATTTTTGAGGGATCCCTTGCTCACAATGTATGCAGAGCCTTGACCCTACTAAAGGCTATGGGCCTGTTGTATAAATTGCGATGGCCGTTCGCAAACACTTTGTAGTGCGTTGCATGTCCAATCTGCTTGTATAAGCTCAAGAAATTGTATGTCCTTCACAGCCATATCGTACTATCTTCATCGTAAGTGTGTTATGGCTTGCATAAGAAAATCGGCTTTGTATCTTTTTCGCAAATATCAGTTAAAACCTGCAATCACCCTGAAGGGCTTCGTTTCTACTTCACAGGAGATGTGAAGAGGAAAGAGGTAGAGATTTACAGAGGTGGAAGAGGGGGGACGGGGAGAAGTAGTTGGAGTGGGAGAGAGGGTGATGGAGGGAGAAATCAGGGATCGTAGTAAGGGCTTTGTACTCGTAAATAACGAGTATATTTTGCTGTGAATGAGACAAAAAAAACCATGGAAGTCATTTGCACTGAATGCTCCTTTTCAATTTTATTTTCAATGTAACCTTGTGTGAGAATTTACCATCTTTTAATTTTTCCTGTATTTGTACTCGTAAGTGTGGACGAGTGCACAGTGCACCAGCAATGGTACTCGTCACACTTTATTTCCTTCTTTCCCTCTCACTCTCTCCCTCCCTCTCTCCTCCCCCCTGCGACCTTCCCCGTCTACCTACTCCTACACCTCTCTTTTTTTCTCTCTCATATCTCTTTCCGACCCTCTATTTTCTCTCTCCTTACTCCCTCCTCTTTCTCTGTGACCCCTACTCCTTATGCACATTTACAAGATTACATTCGATTCAATATTTTATTTAATGATCTGCTAACATGCATTCTACAATGAATACAATTATGAATTATGTTTCAAACATTTTCGAAAGCTTTTCTAACCAACCTCTCCCTCTCCCGTCCCATCCCCTTAATACCCTGCCCCTCCCATTGAGGTTATTCACTACTGGTGATACATTGTAATTGTATACTTATTACAAATATCCTGTACAGTTTCAAGTTATTTACAAAATACCACTCAAGTTATAGATACAATCAAACAAATGTTCTTTGTTTAGTCGTAGCTCTTTATCTTGTCTCCTATATGCTATTTGTATGGAACTCGATCCTCTATTATGCATTAAGATTTATAAAGTTTAAAATATAATTATACCAAAATGTTGCACCGATGTACATAAAATGTAAGTAGCAATGCCTGGCCTGCCAAGAAAATCACCTTCGGAGTGAGAGGGCCGGGCACCCCTAAATAAAAACGTTCCCCCAAAAAAGATAAAGACTATCTTGTTTTTACTTCTACAATTGTATATGTGGACGAGTGCTGATTGGTTGTGGACGAGTACCTCCGTTAGTCCACTCGTCCACAATACTAGTGTAAAGTTGTAGTTAGTACTGACCCAAGGCTTACTACGACCCCTGAGAATGGATCAAAGAGACAGTGGAGGGAGAGTGAGAGGGGGAGGGGACCTTGCTTACTGCACGGTAAATCACCCGCAGCTAGAGCATTGGTAAAAGCCTTGCTTATTCACGGGGACCCGGCTGGGTGCTAAAAATAGCATATAATCATACGATAATGTGATGTTGAAATACAAAAACAGGTGTCGCCGGTGGTCTCTTTAGCTAGATGTGAGAAACTTGTGAAAAAGTACGATGAAGATACAAATCTCCTGCGACGAAGCTTATACAAGTGGTGTATCGTATGTCTCTCGCAGTTTGTAAGGCCATTGTTTCTCCTATAGATGCGAGCGCCTGCGAAGCACTTACAACTGTGATATGATGAGTTTCTTATACAACGGGCCCTATGTGTATGTACGGCATTGAAGCTGTGAGTGAACTGTGCTGTGAGTGAAATGTTCTGAATATCATAATTGGTGTGGGTTGTTCTTACTTGACAGAGTTCAGCATGCACAGTACCATGTACCATCTACATGCGCACATAGGCGCACAAGACAGAGAGGTAATGGGCTGCTGTCCTCCAGAAGGCTGCAGTCACCTGGGGTCACAAACCCCAGCAGCCTGCAAACAATGTATTAATGCAATCATCCTATAGCCTACTGTGGGTGTAGGAACCAATTATTGAAATAGAAACCTGATTGCGCATTAAGCAGCCCAATTAAATGGGGAACCAAAGGAATACAAAAGACAATGAGACAACCTGTCAAATGTACATTCAGTACTAGTTAAAAAAATGATAACAGAAAGTGAAACCTACCAACAACAGTTATCCAAGGAATAATATGGCCTAACAGGCTCAGTTGCTGTGAGGTAATATTGCATATAATAATATGTAGGCTAATGATATAATATAGGGGTAGCTGAGCTGTGAAGGTATTGAGGGTATTAAAGATATTTCAATGGAGGCTATTATGTTAATGACTGAAAGTCACTCATTATAATACATAACAATACAATACCGGTATACATAAATAAATCACCAATGAATATAAAATACTTGAGTAGGCATATCAAGAAAAAAAGTAGACGTGTTTCACATTATAGTTGAATAGACTGGATATATTAAAGTAGGCCCAACCCAAAATACCTGACTCAATATGTCAGGAAACCAAACTATAATTACTAACAATTTGGACCTCTAGCCTAGGGAGCACAGGACTGTACTGTTCACTTGCATATAGGGGACCCGTCCAGTTGCCACTGCCACCTTGTAGTCGTATTTTGAATGGTCACTGAAATAAGGTAGGCCTAGCTATTGGTCAAGAGGCCTGTGTGGTTGATTGTTCCAGAGAAATAGCAAGCATATAATGCTCTGTTGAATAAACAATCCCTGCTGTATCCATTTATTTCAACTCATATACAAAGTGTTATACTTCATTTAAAAGGGATTTTGTTGGCCATTTCAGCTGTGTATACAAAATGCTTACATTATGTGTTTCGGCGCTGCTATATTGGTAAGAACAGATCGGAAGTTAGCTAGAGCATAACACAGGGTACTAGTTGTGTATGGTGCGCGGCCGATGTAAGTTCGTAATACGGAATTTCGGCATGTTTTATAAGAAATAGAAGGATAGCATGGAATGAACAGAAAAGTAAATTCAAATCTGGTTAGAATGAAAGTAGCCACGACTCTCTAGGACGAATAGAACCTGTACAAGACCTAGTATTGACATTAGCAGCTATGGCAAATGAATCTAGGCTTGCATAAGCCACTTGTCAATGTGAACAATCTCGTACCATGTACAGTACGGCGGCGGCGATTGCAGGCCTAGAAATAAACTACAAAGACCTAATATAATACTATAACATGCACCTGAGTAGTTTGATAGTTCATTTAGCTGGGCATTATTACTCCCCCATCCCGATTAACACAAGCTTGAGCACTGGAGCATTGAAACACATGTTTTCCTACAAGCCTGTGGCTTGAGTGATGACGGGGCCACTGGGATTGTTGATACTCTAGACTACGTCTCAGTGCGGGGAAAACTACCCGGAAATTCCGGCCGTGAATCTCTGGATTAAAAATTAAATCAAATAGGTACGAGAGGTTGATGACTTATTCCAATCCTTTACCTTGCTATATATGTGATAAGTAATGCGTTACTAAGAGTATAGAGAGCAGGAACACTGGGAGAACACTGGAGTGTTGTTTTTCTCATGGACCATGCTGGTCTGTGTGTACACACGAGTTGCCGGAAGCGAGCACGGGAAGGGAGCGGAGCAGGGCGCTCTGGGAAGGTATGTAAAGCGGTATGAAAGATTACGTAGTAAGCACGCTGTCAGTTCAGTCGGTCGATTGGCCGATGTCGAATCCCCATTGCCGGTAAGGTTAACATCAGTTGAACGAAGATTGTCATTTACTTGTGTGCGTTTCGGTTAAACTGACTTAACTCAAGTATAGCTTTGTTATTTTGCTGGCTATTGATGTGCCTGGATGGATACGTTTGTGGGAAAATGAGTGCGAGAATGGCCGAAAAGACCCAGGAGCCCCAAGTCAAGTATTCGTTGTAGCCTACAGTTATGGTGCTGCGTTCGCAATGTTTCAGTGCATAGCATTCGCTTATTTAAAATAAGCGGTTTTGCAGCCGTTCGTCCAGAAAGTATCCGCACAAGGTATTTATTTGTAGGAAGTAAATGGGTTATATTTCGGAATGTTAGATTGTTTTTATATTTAAATTTCCGATGAACTACCCTCCACCCACCCGTCGCGTTGTCCACCCCACGTCCCACCCGGGCCTTGGCGCTGTTTATTCAGTGAATAAACAGCGCTATCCATTTCGAATCCCAATTGCCGGTTACGTTGATTAGCGTGAACGTGACTTCCGGCTCGTACGGAACGGAACAAGGGATCGGAATGGTCAACGCGATATTGCCGATCGTGATGGCGTGGATCTAGCTGTGTTGGTTGAGTGTGGAGGTTGAAACGAAAACCGATTGTGGAAGCGTGAGTACCTGAATCAACAATCTAAGTACGCTAGGCTGTAGGCAAAGACCTAAACTAAGTATTCCATGCGTCAATAGACATTCTCAGAGGGGAAATTATTGAAGTAGTAGTCTGTGCACCGTTCGAAATTGTAAATAGAGTCATTCTGACTTCTTCCAAGGAAGAAGCGGAGGGTGCCGACCGTCCAGAAAGTAACTGCACAAGGTATTTATTTGTAGGAAGTAAATTGGTTATATTTCACCAGATCTGAACGCTTTTAGATTGTTTTTATATTTAAAAATAAAGGATCGTCCCCCCCCCACACACACACACTCTGTATATATCCCTCCTACCTACAATATCCATTTGATTTAGCGTTAAATACCGTCGAGGTACACACCACAACGTGCTGTGTACGTCAACGCAGAGAGCTATAATATGTACATGTGTACAGCCAGCGGGAGTGTGTATGCAGGGGCGCTTGCGGCAGTATTGGGAGACACCATTTTCGGCGCTTGTTGATATATTTCGCGGCAATGTTCGTCGATTCGAATTTTATCACATGCCTTGCTGGTGGTAGATGGGCTTATATCTTCTTTTCTAGACAATATTGTTCCAGTAATCACTAGCTAATATCGTTGCTTACTAATATAGGTAGGAGTGAGCACGGAGAATAAGCTGAATAAGCATGTATTTGGTGGGCAGAGACAGCTATAAATGTTGATTCTTGTAGTGTTGCGCAAAACCGTGATAGCGGGCGTGACGTCATTGTGGGTAGAGATCCTGCCGATGGGCAGCTTCTTTCAGAAAAGAAGCGGTTGTCACAAAGTGTCAAGATTTAAAGACATAGGCAAGTGATTCAGTCGATATCCAAACCTTTTTCACTGATTCCTTCCTAAATAAATCTTTTCCGAGGGAATAAAGCCTATATTTTCCGTGTTTCCACGTTCGGTCCCTTCCTTGCTCGTGTGGCTAGCTCCGACACAAGCCAAAATGGCGGCGATTTCAAATGCTCGCTCGAGGAGGGCGAGTCCAACTTTGAAGTCTAAATTGTCACTTTTCCTTATTTTGACCAGCTTGCCGATCGATTTTATCACATCCAGGTGGATAGCTTGAAGAATTTGCTGCTATTTAACAGCTTATACCTTCCGCGATCCTCGATAATCTGAAAAAAAAAGGGGAGCTCTGATGCTCACCGTCTACCACGATTTCGGACGGTACCGGAAGGAGCGTTTTATATGTTCCTGACAAAACTAAATATACTGCACAATCTGCTTGCAGTTCAGCATTATTTCATGCAGTAGGAATCAAAGATGCTATAAACTTAATGCATAGTACATTGCGTACATTGTGTTTCCAATATATCAGAAAAACATATCCGACAATTTCTTCTTACAAATATCTATACATGGCAGCTCAACCTACATACTGATTTACCCGCACAAATAACAAAAAAAGGGGTCACCATACTCTGAAAAAACTATTTGACTTTAGGCACTGCCTTGAGCAGTCTAATGTCTATAACAACCTATGGCTGAGCCTATATAGATTAATACCCTCCATTTCGAGCCTGTAGGTGCACTGTTTGGTGTATTACAGTATAATTCCAAGGCGAAGCAGCAGCCCCTCAAATGTGAATCGTTAACCCTTTAAAATTAAATTCATCGTCATACACCCTGCAAAATATAGCAAAGTTTTAATAAGTGGTGAAAAGCTGCTTCGTAAGCATATTTTGACATACCACCTCGTATGGCTTCAATATTGCATCAGAACTTTGGGACCTTATATGTGATGTGTTCCGGGGAAAAGAGTTACAAGTCGCAAAATTGATTTTCCAAAGTGATTTAATCACAAGATATCTTACTAGGAGTGTTATCATATTTGGGGTATCTAACGCCTCCAGTTGTATGAATACATGTACCAAATTTCGAGACAATGTGTTAAATGTATAGATCCATGGATTTCCAAGGTCATCTTATAGAATATATTTGGCTTCTTTACTAGTAAATGTCCACCCAGAGATATTGCAAACTCTTTTTCAAACATAATAATATATATAGACTTAAAATATAGAAATACATATTATCTATGTCCTATCTATGTCCTAACACCTCACATATTGTCATCCGCTGCAGGTTATTTTGTATTTGTAATTGATGTTGAAGGATGAATAATATTAATTTGTCATCCTATTTAGTCGCTCATCTCACACTATTGGATTATTTTATTAAGGAATTGTATTTCTGTCATGTTTTTAGCTTTGTTAATCATCATGTCCATGGCTCATGACGACCTTAATTCTTGTCAGTATTTTTACATGTCATGATGGCGCAGATTCTAATGAAAGATTGTGAATTTCGTTTCATTATTGCCTGGAGAAGGATTTTCCTGCCACCCCCGACATTTTTTTGTGAGAATACAACTCACAATTCCTTTTAGTCATTTGTCAGTGATGATGGACTTTAGTATTTCTACTGAAATCAGTATTTTAGAAAATAATTGTTGAATTTCCCCCAAATTCCATTATTTTTAACAAAAAATCCAAAATTCTCTGACACTGACATTTCAGACAAAAACTGATTTTCGTAAATCCTGATTTTCGTTATAAAAAAGATTAAAATTACCACTTCAATTATGTCCCACCCACGCCCCCACCTTTTCCCCTTGCCAGAAATGTATCAATATTTTTGCCATGCCCCCACCTTCATTTTTGTGTTGGTATTGATTTGACATTAGGAATTCAATTCAATGTATAAATGATACAATTTCTGATAATGACATTGTAATGTAACGATTCTCTTGAATGAGCGCGGGTTCCATGAGCATGGATGATAAATTCTTTCCAAATTCTTTTCTACAGCCGGAGAAGCATACGAGTTGCGTGTTAGTGAAATGTGCTGGATACAGTCAATGAAAATGGATGTACATGAGATGATAAGCTTGTGGGAAGAAAGGGAGCAGCTTGGAGACTTTCCCTGAAACACAAGAAAGCGAGCATAGAATGGTTCTCTTACTCAGTCTGTAGTCATTCTGTAACAGAGATGCTGATCTTCAGTTTTTGCACTGAAGTCAGTCAGTATTTTTTCAAACTTCCCAAAATTGTCAAATATCTCCCAATAGGGATTTGCACATGTTGGTTACAGTGCAGGCTGAGATGGATTCAGTTCAATCTGATATACAAATATTTAGCAACATTTTTAATGGGAAAAGCGAGGATCTTTTCAATAGTATTGCAGCTTGTGTAAATGATCTATAAAAGCCAAATGCATGGTTAGAAAGATGAAGTCTTGCTTTATGGAAACTTGTAAAACACATGGCTGTTTACATGAGATTACTGTTAAATATTCCATGCAGAACATGAGATGTTTTCTATAGCTTTTACACTGACATACAGCTCCCATGATTCCATGTAATCTAGGTTCAAGATGGCGGACATCAGTATCTTTTTGCCGATTTCCTACTTAATGTATTAGTTCTCTTTATCTGAACTTTTTGCAATTTCAACCTTGCCCATTGCTCCTACAGACACACATCCTGGGCAGGGTTCTTTCATCTTTCACCATTCCATTGTATTGGTGGGTCTCTAACTCACGACCTAACAACCTTGAAGTCTAAGGTTAAATTGTAGATTTTATCCAATTATGCACTGGAACTGACTTGTAGCACATGTAAATCCCCTATTATACATGCCATCCCAACTTAGGTGTGGAAAGGAAATATTATATACATTTGTTATCCATAAAATGTAACACCTTCACACATTTTCTCCTGTTGGTACGTATGATTCTATTATGCAAAACTACCTTTCCAGTAAACCTAGCCCCTTAAGGGACGTGTCACGTGCGGCACCCTTGATGTTTATGTTGCTACTCTGTAACAGACAATTCTAGTTCCAGACATTGCTTAAGGCTATTACATTACATTTGAGATAACCAGTGACTTGGACTAATGGATTTGCAAGTACATTGTTTTGAAACTTGGTTTGCATTGTTGTATAAACGCTAAGAATTACCTAATATACTCATATTATGACTAAGTTATAGGACTGAATTCATCAATATTCTTCTGCTGTTATGTTTCTACAAGAATTTGAAGTAGATACAGTTGAGCGAAAACAGCAGCCGGTGAGCGATAATAAGTAAAGTAACCATAGGAAAGATTTTGGCAGATCCTCCAAATACAAATAAGGACGTTTTAGAAGCTCTGTAGCAAAAACAACCAGACAACATCCTCCAAAACTTGAGTCAAATAACTTTTAGAGTGGTTGTAAAAGAACAGAACAAAATGTAGAAAATGTTCAATTCTTGGCCGATATTAGCTGAGAGCACACCCTTAAGGCTATTACGTTACATTTTGAGATAACAATGACTTGGACTAATGGATTCGCAAGTACGTCATTTTGAAACTTGGTTTGCATGAAATTTGGATGAAGTTTAGATTAGAATAAATAAATATTACCTAACATCTACTCATTAGATCAAATTGTGGATATATATTGAATATGTGCATCAACTGCTTAAGATTTTAATCATAAAAGTTCTCCAGCCAATATTCAGACAGACTTTATATGCACTGGAGCATGATTAATGCAGATAGAATACATTCTAGGACATTAAACCCGTGATAAGTCGTTCTTTTTAATGCATTGAATCCATTAGTAATGCGTTTGCATATGGTAAAAAACAGTGGGCCATTAAGGCTTGTATTATCATATACATATAGAGAGAATGGAACAAGCCGCCAGTAATCAAAAATCTATTGGACAAGATTCATACATGTAAAGGCCGTTATCCACTTGTACGACAAACGGTCACCGACAATCGGTCACTAGGGGTCACCGACAATCGGTCAAGTGGATACCGGGCGACCAACAATCGGTCACCAGGTGACCGACAATCGGTCACCCTCTTCATTTCGTCGGTGGGTTGTCGTGACCCCCCTGACAATAATGTAAATTTACATTATTGTCGGGAGGGTGGCTGATTGTCGGTCACCTACCAATTTTTTATTTTGTTTCTAACATGTATTTATGGCCAGACTCAAGGTTGTTACGACCTTGAATATCTTCGGTTGACATATGTGAATAGTCTAGAGTATATATTTGTACCTTTAAATTAATATTATTTTGTTCATTTCTATCGATTAATGTATAATTAGAGTTATTTTTACTGAATATTTCGATTTGTGCGTGGTTTGCGGGTCCCTGACTTGGGTGAATAGTGTGACATTAATTTGTACATTTTTTTATCATTTTTTATCATTTTTTTTATCATTTCTAGTGATTTATAATTATTTATTGGTATTTTTTGGTGATTATTTCGACTATTTTAACTTCAAAAGTCTCCCAATAGTACAGTATGTTAGACCACTGTTATATCAACTTGTATGTGAGACGTCTAGCAAGTCTTATTTACTTATTTAACTTAATATTTCTTTAATTAAATATGCCGAATACAGGGTTTACTATATTTCCATACATGTTCTTTGTGTATAACTGTAAGTAATATAGCGGTAATATGCCTGTTCTTTATTTAGCCTTGGGTTAATTCTCACTGTGGAAATATGCATACTTATCATTATTAATATCATTTTTATTCATATCTGCTATAACTCTTTTGCATTCGGGCTATACAGGCTCTTCCCCCCCCCCCCCCTCTCTCTCTTCTCGTTCTTCGTATATTGTGTATAATTTGTGTTGTTTCATTTAATGTGATTTAAACGACCGTATTAATTATCACCTGGAAGATCTACCCCCAATGTCATTGGTTAGTTTAGTGAGTGAAAGGGATAATCGGGTTGATTAATTTATAAATGATGAATCACATGAATTCGTCGAATTATAATAATTAAGATTCATTAAGAACCTTTAAATATAGTTATTATTCCCTCGATGCACATTGTATAGTTTATTGGGTAGTGAAGACATTTAAAGGATGCTGTCTCAACAAACAAATTAGTCCATACATACATGTACTGATTGTCATTTCATTGTTCGACACCACATTACCGTATACATACTCCCCAAATCCGCTATAATTATATTACTTTAACAAATATGATCGGCGATAGAAATATATATTAACAAGATAAATCAGTTGTATAAAGTATAAGAAACCTAGCTCGTTTATAAGGTATTAGCCTAATATTTAAGTGTTGATGAATAAATCCTTTCTTTGTTAGATTGTTAAAGATGAAGAGGTAGAAAATTCGAAAATACAAGAAGAATAAAATCAAATCGGGTAATTGTTTAATGCAGCTAGCTATGTATGCGCTCAGTTGGCAGGAATGTGGAATAAAACCCTTTAAAAACAAATAAATATACAATCAGTCACCCCTTGGTGACCGATTGTCGGTGACCAAACAGCCACTTTTTGTCGTACAAGTAAATACCCACCGACAGCACCCACCGACAATGGCAGGTGACCGATTGTCGGTCACCTGTGGTCAGTTTGTCGGTGGTCATTTTGTCGTACAAGTGGATAACGGGTTTAAGCACGATGCTGTAGGCAGGGTGCTTACACTGACAAATCAAGTCCAATTAATTTTCGATTACGACAGCGAGTTCCATTCTATATTTATTATAATGTGCATAAAATTTGATCAAATATCATCAGATATCACTGAAAAAGTATGAAACAAGTATCAGTGATAGTCCAAGCACCCCCGACTCTGTCCATGCCTGTGGATTTGTTGACATGTATAGAGAGCCAAGGCTTTCTCACGAAGCACGTCAACAGATTCACTGCAGTGCGGAGGTAATGTCAGAGCTATTTTTAGACAACTATATTTTTATCGTATGTGTACCATAAAAATATTTTTATTGCACTCAAGAGGGATGCGCATATAGTAAATACATGTACTGTATATGATGTACTGTTTATACCGATGTGTAGAGGAAATGGCCGCCGAACTGAGGGAGAGAGAGTTAGAGGGGAGGGAGGTGAAGAGGAGGGGGGAAACCTTGCCTGTGTCCTGTGTATTTTGATCATCACCATAATTGGTGTGGGGTAGGAATGAGGCAGAGAGGGGAAGAGTGTCTGACCAGGTATTAAAAACCCATGAGTGCACCATTAAAGAGCATCTCTAAACTGGGTGGTAGTTGACGTTCCCCTGTCTGAACCCCTGATGAATCTACAATTGGCGCACCACTAAGGGACTTATATTGCCTTATACATTAGTTCCCAGGAGAAATCCTGATGAATCTACAGTAGAATAATAATGCTCTACCTCCTGAGCTATACAGGCTGCTGCAGAACAGCGTGTCAGAACCTGGTCCTATCACCTGGGTCACTACTGCCGTACTGGTACATTAAAAACAAGATATTTTCAGCTTGTCCCATGTAATACTTCCTGTTGAGAGCGGCCGCATTTCGTCTTCCTTTTAACTTTTAAGACACTTTATGGGGAATCAAGTGAAACACAAAGGCTTATATTTCAAGATTCTTTGCTAAAGGCATATATATTATACATGCAAATCCCCTATTGGTATTTTATGGAAAATTACTATTCCCTAGTGGCAACTTCAGAAACTATGGTGGGAAACTGAATCTAGTTTTCAGGCATTTTTATGACATCAAATGTTCACTATACTACAAATATCTTATTTTGGACAAAAAACCCTATTTTTTGTTAGGTCGTTTGAACGACCTAACTCTTATTAGCGGAGCTTTTAATTGTCAATAAATCCCCTTAAAGTACCTCTTATCGTCTTACATACACTGTAACTTTGGCCAGTTTTGGTCAAAATTGTGTTTCCAGCCACTTTCCTCCACTTGATAGCCCTGGATTTCTTCACTTTTTGGCCTACTCCTAGCAAATAACCTGTTACAGTGTATGGGGCGAAAAAAAATTTTGAATTTATTTATTTAATAGGCTTTATTTAATGTCGGCAAAAGTCGTCGGTCAGGCTTGATCTTTTGTCTCTCAAAGGGGGTAATTGGCGTATAATGGTTTTGGCTGATAACGGCAGTAGCTGAGCCAACTCTGTGAGCCAAGCTGGTAAGCCAAGCTGATAAGCCCTGGGCGCGCCCAGTCGCACTAGTCTGTCAGTGTATAAGTGCTGGTCAGCTGGTCAGTGTGCACCCATATTGGGCCCCTTTCCACTTGAGGGTGTTGTGGCGGGCTGGCTGGGCTGGGGAGGGGATGGTTCAACTTAATTCTGACCAGATGTGAGGGTGTCAAGTTGGGAGGGTGTCCAGTTAACCCCGATGTCTGATGCCAAGGAAATTGTGACCATGTGTCTCTGTCTCTTTCCTCCCAGTCCCACACCCCTCCCCTCTCATATCTGCCGCTCCCCTCCCCCCTCTCTCACTCTCTCTCTCTCTCTCTCTTTTATGTTACCTTAGTAGTAAAATACATTTTTTTGTATTTTACTACTAAGATGTTACCAATCTCCTCCTCCTCCTCCTCCTCCTCCTCCTCCTCCTCCTCCTCCTCCTCCTCCTCCTCCTCCTCCTCCTCCTCCTTATCATCTATTATTATTAACGATTTGATAAAATGTGAGAATCAAATCAACCTTCTAATGGAATTTGTACATCAAATACAAGGACAGTTGTGTAATTGTAATATCTGTCTGTCTGTCTGTCCAAACAGCAAATGTCACTAAAATCCCCTCTCATGTCTGCCGCCCCCCCCCCCCCCCCCCCCAACCCCCTCTCTGTCAAACGGGGTTAATGGGACACCCTCCCTCCCCCCCCCCACACACACACACCAACTCTCTCCTCCCAGACGTAGTGGGGCATAACAGATAATGGCCTTAGACTTGTATGGTCTGTCGCCTCTAGGAGGAGGAGGTATAGTTCTTAACTGGACACGGGTGGAGGTGAGGGGAGGGAGGACCAGCTAGGACCACTCCTTTAGGTAATGAGGCCCGCCATCCTGATACATACTGTTATACATGAACGCCATTACAGCCATTACAGTGTTCTGGATGATCGCCATTAGGCCTGTAATGTCATTCATGATGATAAGACAAGGGGAGCTGTCCCCCAAATCTGAGTTCCTCCATCCTATCCCAGCTGTTGTTTTCATGAGGAGGTGACAGATTTCGAGAGGTTTAATGGAATTCCGTCTTCCACCCTTCCCAATCAAAGAAATGTCCCCGCAACGGGTATCATGTTACCAACTATAGTGGGACTTTGATAGGCCTTATCTGCTATGGTAATTGATAGATGACAGATGATGTCACAGATGCTGTACTTCTTTTTTCAACTTTGTTATTGTATGATCAGAAAATATTCCTATATTCCTCTTCTAGCTTCCCTCATCCTCTCCCACTGGCACTCGGCGGAAGAACTTCTTAGACTCTTGTCTATCAAGATAGTCGAACTACCATATTGTACTTAAAAACAAATGCAATAAAGAATTCTTGAATTGAATTGAATGTTTTCATAATCATAAACCCTAGTGACATGGGCAAACTATTTTAACAGGTACCCATCTCTCCCCCCCCCCCCCTCTCTCTCTCTCTCTCACCCTCTCTCTCTTTAACAGGTACCCCTCTCTCTCTCTCTCTCTCTCTCTCTCTCTCTCTCTCTCTCTGTCTGTCTCTCTCCCTCTCTCCCCTCTCTCCCTCCCTCTCTGCCCCTCTGTCTCTCTCTCCCCCCTCCCTCTCCCCCACTCTCTCCTCTCCCTCTCTCCCCCCTCTCTCTCCCTCTCCTCTCTCTCTCCCTCTCTCCCTCTCCCCCCTCTCTCTCCTCTCCCTCCCTCCCTCTCTTCCCCTCTCTCTCTGTCTGTCTCCCTCTCTCTTTCCCTCTCTCTCTCTCTCCCCCTCTCTGTCTCTCTCTCCCTCTCCTCTCTCCCTCTCCCTCCCTCTCTCTTCCCCTCTCTCTGTCTGTCTCCCTCTCTCTCTCCCTCTCTCCCCTCTCCCCCCTCTCTCTCCCTCTCTCTCCCTCCCTCCCTCTCTCCCCCTCTCTCTCTGTCTGTCTCTCTCCCTCTCTCCCCTCTCTCCCCCCTCTCCCTTTCCCTCCCTCTCTGCCCCTCTGTCTCTCTCTCCCCCCTCCCTCTCCCCCACTCTCTCCTCCCTCTCTCTCTCCCTCTCTGTCTCTCCCTCCCTCTCTCTCCCCCGTCTCTCTCCCTCTCCCTCCCTATCTCTTCTCTCTCTCCCTCTCTCTCCCTCTCTCTCCCTCTCTCTCTTCTCTCTCTCCCCTCTCTCTCTGTCTGTCTCCCTCTCTCTTTCCCCCTCTCTCTCCTCCCTCTCTCTCCTCCCTCTCTCTCCCCCTCTGTCTCTCCCTCCCTCTCTCTCCCCCCTCTCTCTCTCCCTCCCTCTCTCTCTCTCTCTCCCTCTCCCTCTCCCTCCCTATCTCTTCTCTCTCCCCCTCTCTCTGTCTCTCTCCCTCTCCCTCTCTCCCTCTCTCTCCCTCTCCCTCCCTCTCTCTCTTCTCCCTCTCTCTCTCCCTCTCTCTCTTTCTCTTTTATGTTACCGATCTAGTAATAGTAATTAAGGTCCCCCCCTCCCCCACACCACCTGCCCCTCTCCTCCCAGTCTAGTAGGGTATGACTGGGCCAGGTGTTATGAATTAATTGATTCAGTGTTCATCAATGTGCCTGCGAATTCTGGGAGTGGGGAGGAGGAGGAGATGGTGGTGGGTGGTGGTTGTGGTGGAGGCACTCCTCCCCTCTTCTAGCTTCCCTCATCCACCACCTAGGGGATTTCCCCTTATGGGAGTGCAGGTTTCTCTCCACCACCACCACATCTCTGCCCCCACCAGTCTTCCTCCTGTGCCCCCGCTAGGTGCAAATAGGTACTCCTCCTATAATGATGGCCTTTAACCCTTCCCCCCCCCCCCCCTGTCCCACAACCTCCTCCTCCTCCTCCTAAGTTGGGAGCATGGGGTCACAATTTACTAGAGTGATAACAATGTCACAACACTGATATCAGAGCTCTGATTCTCTCCACCACCACTGGCAACCCCCCCCCCACACACACACACACACACTCCCTCTGTCTCACTCTCCTCCTCCACCACCAGAGGGAGGGGTGGGTTGTGTGGGGTGGTCAACATGTGTTTTCAGTCAACCACAAGTCTCACACCCCTCCCCTCTCATGTCTGCTGCCCTCAGCTCCCTCCCCCCCTCCCCCCAACGATGGCCTTTAACCGTCCTATCATTAGTCTTTAGAAAGTCCCCATTTGCCTACATATAAACGAATGATATTTAGTAATTGATCCGATACCCCACTATAACAAATATCAATATTCATAATCAGTCTTTAGAAAGTCCCCATTTGCATACATATCAACGAATGACATTTAGTAATTAATTTGAGAGCCCACTATAACAAATTACATAAATTTTATAACAAAAAGGGGGTGTAGGTCATGAAAAAATAAAGTCATACCCCCCATATCATTTGCATTCATATCTCCAAAATTAATTGTATAAAATCCCTGGGCTTATGAACGGGCCACTACGGTATTGTAATTGATTCGATACCCCCCCCTATATAAGCTCCGCCCCTGTGACTATTCATGGTCGCAGGTCCCATGCCTCCTTGTAATTACTTTGCTCCTCGGACCTTGTCCCGGCAATTCTGCCATTTGCCGGCCTGCCCAGCCTCCTCCTCCCGCCCTCCTCACCTCCCAATTTACGTGCCCAAATTCACCATTTCCAGACTGGCGCCTCACCCGCTCCTCCTCCTCCTCTCCTCCTCTCCTCCTCTTCCTCCTCTTCCTCCTCCCGTCATCCCCGTCCCCCCGGTCATTCCCGTCCCCCTTCATCCCGAGTGCTGCCCCATCATCCCGAGTGCTGCCCAGAGAGCTGCCCCTAGTGGTACCCAGAGAGTGGCCTCTTGGCCTCTCCTGACTCAATTCTGTATCACATCACATAGAAGTCTCAGAAGAGTCAATGTACAAGGGCGACCTACTTGCTTATATACCAGCTTATTGCCTACCATGATGGTAAACGGTGTCTTAAACTCAGGTCAAGGCATTAGAATACATACGTCGATTTCACATATAGGAATTGACAAAACATTGAAAATATGATCGCTTGAGAGGAGAGACACCCAGTGGCAGAATCATGAACTAACCAACCGGAAGAGCAAATTTTGACGCGCATGCGCGAATCGATTTCTACCGTATATCCCTCATCAGGCCAGATCATTGAAATGAACTCTGAATTATGAACGTTTCGAAGACTTTTGAAAATAATCATTGATCGGATAGCTTTAATACATGTTATATTTAGAGTTTTGAATCATCATTCCCCTTCGATGAGGCGATTTTAAGCGTTTTTAAGGGATTCTCCGTGGTGATGTCTGAATCTTCCCTTGCCGTGAGGCCGGCCACAGGCAGCGATCCCACTTGTGTCAACATTTGATGCATTTTTTAGAACAAACAATGTTATACATGAAGATTTGTGAAGTATTCGCTTATTTTATCAAATAATAGCTGTAGATCGGGGCAAATCTAAGATATTTCTGTCATATAACCTTAAACCAGTCATTTGTATTGTCTATTTTCTATGCTATAAGCGATCGGCGCTAGCTTGCTAAGCCTAAGGCCCCCTAAACATCAATGTTAGAAATAAACAAACATGACGCCAGAAAGCATGGCTTCCCACGAGATGGTAGTGGTAAAATCGTGATATTTCCAACAAAGGAATATCGCCACACGTTAATATGTTCATAAATATAAGGTCGGTTAGATTTAATTCGATATGCTTCATTTCACTCGATTTCCAAGCCTATGTCAGTTCTGTTTGCCTCGAGAACGTCTGTACATATAATCATTACACATTCTTAAGCTGGACGGTTACCAAACTGACAGCAACAGGTGTGTGTGCGTGCTTCAAATCAACTACCGTACGTAATTCTGTTAGGAACATCGTGTTAAAAAATAACAAATATGGTTGGAATCGTGAGAAATCTACTAATATATAGGCTAGTATGGGTCATCAAAATTATTCACAGATTCCAAACACAGTGTGTGTGTGTGTGAGGGGGGGTCTTGACAATACAAATAAAAAGGTTGGTCAGATTTCACTGATATGCTTTGTTTAATTCGATTTCCAAGCCTATGTCAGTTGTGTTTGCCTCAAGAACGTCTGCCCAGGCTTAGCGAAAACCATGAACAAATATGGTTGGAATCGTGCGAAATTTGCTAATATATAGGCTAGTATCACTCAATATAAACTCTTATGAGCCACGTTGAATATTTTTCACAGATTCCAGGCACAGACACACTCCCTCTGTGTGCTTGTTTCTGACCAGAGATTTTCTGTAAAAAATATTCCAAATTATTATATTTCTCACTTGTTCCTGACACATAATTTTAAATGGCCATATCCATACCTATATTTCACGACCTAACATTATATCTTTCGTCAGAAGATTTGATACTTGTTAAGTAAAAGACTTGTTTTACATTTTGTAGATCATCGATGGGTTCCATATAAAACACACAAACGACCTGAAGGAGTCGGTGGCATACCTTATCATGATGACCAGGTACATCAAGAAGCTATACGAGGTAGGTCTTTTTTCTTTGAGCATCCTTCCTTTCTTAAAATTATGGGAGCTCTTTTCTTGTATTTTTTATTTTTAAGTTATCTATCTGTTGGACTATTTTGCTATTGAAAAAAATATTTTTTAGCTTTTTAAAGTCATGCTTGGAATTTATATAGAAAGGAAATGGCACTGAAATGAACATGGGTCAAGGAGTCAGAAAGTGTACAATTTGCCTTCACAAATCCCCTCATATTATAACCATAATTTAAAGGGTATCAAGCAAGATTATTACACATCATTTTTATTTTAATTTCTTCATCTACTCATATTTCCATATGTATCTCCCAGTCTCAATTTGATGTTAATGCTTATACAACGCTTAAAAAACACAATTTATATGAGCAGAAAGCCAACGCCCCCTAACCCTCACCCCTCCAAATCTGTGATGTCATGAGAGGTATAACAACATTTTGCTTAGAGACAGAGAGGCCTCACTAATTAATAACATGTAGGGAGCTTATCAAAGTCAAGAGCCAACATCACCCCTTCAAGTCACTTTCTTCCCGCTTTTGGAGGAATACACCCCCCACTGAGCTCAGCTCCTGGGACAAACCAACAGCTGCTGCTAATCTTTATGCTTTGAAGACCCAACTGGACATTGAGATTAGGCGGTTTGGTGATGTGGCACCATGCAGAGCTGTCACATAATTGTGGTTAGACCCAATTAAGATAGAATTCCATTGGTGAGGACTGGCTTGAAATTTGTGACTGCACATGTAAATAACTTTTTCTTTGCCCTAGAAATCATGTCTACAATTCACTTATGAATTACCCATTTATATGAGAGGAAGCTACACTTGTGCTTATAATAAATACTGTAGGTATTGGAGATTAAAACATGAAAGCTTTCCCTGGGAAATGAAGGGTTTTCTATCATAAGTGGCCTTTCAGTATATCTATAGTACAGGACCCATGCATGACCAGATGTGCCAGTACCGCTGGTGACATCACATATCTCTATGTTTTGCCTGGATATAGCTCCAGAGGCACCCTGCTGTGATTTTTCTCCCTCACCACTTTAATCAGCTATTTTTATAATAACATATCAAATAAACTCTTAAGTTGTGAGAGGAAGTTAATCACATTAATAGGAACTAATAGAAAGTGGAAAGTTGCCCTAAACTTGCTTGATACCCTTTAAAGCCAAACTTAGGCTCAAAATACAGTTCAACATAACGAACATATCGTTTTAACAGGCAGAATACCAAATTTTCTCAGATATACCCTAAATTTATCATTTTCAGCCTGATTTAGAAGAATTTACAAACTATTAAAATTTGCCGATTGTACATTTTCTAAGGGCCTGCCCATCTTCCATATACGTATAGTCTAAAGTAGAGTGCATGTATGTGAGGAGTCTTAAGAATAGGGTTCTATAGGAACTCTCCTCCTTATCCTACCCCATTACTGATAATTGGCCATGTAACACAAGAAGCCTCTTTCCCCAGTGCTTTGCTTATGGCTGGTACCGTATACCCTTAAAAATCAACCCAAGATTAGATTTTAAAAGTTATTTGGAATTGTATTCTCAGTATATATGACATAATGTCATTGTAAGTGTATTTTGTATACCTTGTTAATTGATTGGATATATTTTGTTGTTACGCATGCATTTCTTTTATGTTGCTTCTTCTCCCAAACATTTATATAACTATTTAATGTTCTCTAATAATGTTAACTTCTCAGAAATATTTTTGCACTAAAGCCCATTATATAATAAAATAGACGATAGTGTATATAACATTCAACACTGACTTTGTCCAGAGAACCGTGCCGACTTTGAAGTCTTGTATTCGCATATTATAGAAATAGATAGCAAATGCAAGATTTACGTTTTAGATTAATTTGAATCATTGAATCGCCTGTGGCTAACACAGGCACCTTCAAAGATAATTTATTTCCCCATTCTCCTCAAACATCATGAGGAGATGGGGGGAGGATAATCTTAACAAGTTATAAGTTTACTAATTATTAAGTTAATCAATGATTTAATCAACTATTTTTCTATTTAACTTTATAATCAGTTTAACTTAATGTTTATACCCTACGTTTCCAAAGGAAACAACTTCTCAGGATCAATTATTTGTGCGCGATGTCAAGTCATAGTTACTGAATTTAGTCTTTCTTAAACTGAAAATGCAGAATATTTACTGTCATATACAGGGTACCTACTGTCATATACAGGGTTCCTGAGGTCAGTAAAAGGTCTGTTAAAGTAATTATGATTTTGGGTTTTTCAGGTGCATCTCTCTAAAATTAGTAGAATGCACTAAAACAGCACTCAGAGTGAGAGAGAGAAAGAGAGATGGGGGTAATGGGTGGAAGGCTAGGGAGGGAGCTGGAAGGCAAGGGAGGGCGTGGGCAACCAACCATGACTGGGTATGGGGCAGGCCTGGTTTGTCTTATTATGTAATAACCAGAGGGGGGCAGTGGAGTGGTATATGGTGGATGTGAGAAATGGGTGGAGTAGATAAGCCTTCTGCAAACATGCGAACTGACCAGACAGATGATTTCACACTGATTGTTACCTCACACATCCCACAATCAGCTAACACATTTATGTTGGATTTAAACAATAAAAAGATGATTGACAGAATGGTACTCAATCCACTAACCTTCTCAGTTCCTGAGAAGGTAAAAATGTTATGAATCAATCTAAGTGTTTATATATATGCATGTGCCCTATAGTTTCCTATAGTCAAGTTATTAAAGCTTTAGACTTCCAAACGGGACATTGTTAGCCGTTTACATTTGTCTCATTTTTGAGTCATTTTAGTTTTTTGATTCACTAATACCTCCACATCTGGGCCTTGGTTTTCTTTTAAACTCACGTACAGATTTAGCTTTTGATGTTATTCCCTTTCGATTAGTGAAAGAATTAGAGGGGCTAAAGCCTGGGTTCCACTGCCATGCTACTTCTCCCAATACTACTCCTGTTTCTTTGCTCCCGCTACTTTAGAAGTAATGGGAAGTAGCTGTTTCAAATCAAACATGTTTGGATTGAAGTGACTACCTCCCGCTACTTGCTCCCGCTTCTAAAAGTAGTGGAAGGAAAGAAACGGGAGTTCAGGGATACTATGGTTCTCCAGACCTGAGGTATGGGTGACGGAACTAAGCTTGTGTTTATTTTTGGCGTAAATGGTTTTCACATGAGGCTGCAACTCGTCCAGAAAATATGATTTTACAGTGTTTTATAGTATTTGATTATTGCTCATCAATACTTTTGAATACTGTACATTACATATTGACAGTAGCGCCATACCAAGAGCGGCGGAAAACGGCTGAACTATGACGAAGGCGGGCAGGTCACAGAAGCCTTATGTATTAACCATAGGCTTCTAACTTTCTCCTTTTTCTCCCAGAATTTGAGTTATTGTATGATACTGTAAGCTATCCAATATTATCAAATGACATGTTAAGATTGGTCATGCTTAACAAGAGGACATTTTATCCGCTAGATTTTAGTATATAGCAACTTTCGTAACAGTGTATCAACAAAAACAAGTAAGCGTAGGTGTACGGGCTGCAGGGGGTCAGTGGCCGTGTGCTCCTAGGCACACACACAGCCCTGCACGTCCAGCGGTAGCCCGGGTGTGGTTCGGCCCGCATAGCTAGGTGAGTCAACTGGTCTGCACATGCGCAGAATGACAGAAGTTCATCCCGCAGTTACTGGTACGCACTGGAGACGGAATATGTAAAGGGGGCTATTAAAGAAAGAGTTCAGCCTGGACTAAAATAGGTATACATCAACGCCTTACCTCTTTAGCTACGACGGAATACGTTTTTACAATTTGATAGCATTCAAATAACTTCACTAAACAATATTAAAGTGTCCGAATTCGTGCGTAATCCATCTTTTAGAGAGGCTGACATCTTGGGCTTATCTCCCATGATTCCCTGTGAGAAGTGACGTAGCTGATGCTCGCCACAAGTTGTTTACATCTTAGGACAGCATGAGAATGAATGGACGTGTAACCTACCACCACTAAGTTGACATCGTTCTAATTTGTTGTATTTTCACTGGATTGGGCCACAGCCATGCCTACTTGTGCCGCATATGATTGTACAAACCGTACAGGGAAGGGTACACGCCAAAAGCTATCATTTTTTGCATTTCCATTCCCTACTCAAAATCAAAATCAGCATCCATTGCCTGAGTCTGAGAGGGTGTGGCAAAGGTACCATGCTCCCATTCCCTTTCTCCCCCCAGGAGCCCTAACAAATCTGTCAGCACTTTGAGACATCTAATAGTTATAATTACAATGTAAGGACTCATATCTATAGCTGAATATCTTTGATGCTAGTTGTAATTCTCACTCACTATCAGTGTGGGGCTTCGGTCATTGCTCTGGCCATTGCTGTGAAACTGGGTCATTGGTCACGTGATTCCTAGCCATAGTGTGATTGGCCAAGTTCCCCTACCCACACTGCATTGCTGCAACATGGCGTCATAAACAAGAGCTACATGACGAACATCTACAACATGTTCCCCAATGGAATAGGAACATATAGACAAGGGAAATATCACACTAGTACTAGAGCAAGCAAGAATAATGTATTATCTGTCTAAACAGAGGGCGAAATTAGTGTGTCAACAATTCTATGGCTGTAAATGCATAGATTCTAGGCTGTGTTGTTGTTTGGGGTTATCTCTTGTGCGAGTTTGCCACCTGCTAGGAGCCAGCCAATCACAGGCCTTCCTTGGTGCTAGTGTATAGCAGATTCATGCTCATTTTGGACTCAGGGAAGGGGCCTAAAATATGTCACTGGAGGAGAGAACATGGCGGCCTCTACAAGGGAAAATAGTTCCCTTTTCTTTCTCTTATACTGGAATTAATTGGATGCTAGGGAACAATTTACCCTAAATACATCATTATCAACATGGTAAGGACTTCGTGTAGAGCTATTTTATCCAAGGCTGAACTGTTTCTTTAAGATGTCTATGTGGGCACATATACTTCTATACCCGACAATACTATTCTCACCATTAGGTTGAAAAATTTCCCGTGTCTTGGGTCATGTTAAAGTCAATTAATTGCAATGTAAAGAACGTCCAAATTGTATTTAAAAAGACCTTCTTACTCTCTTTTTACTATATATCAATTACTTTGGTTTAAGTTTCAATTCAAATAACAATTTAATAAAGAAGTTCATCACCTTTACACCAGGAGACAGGGGGAGACCGCCTGTGGGCGACCTCTAGTAGTAGGTTCAGATAAGTATCAGACTGAGAATAAATGTAGATGTCTTCCATTCCCAAATGAATATTTAATTAAAAAAATAAATTATTTTATTTTCTCCTGGACAGAACAAGACATTGGTGGCATACAGCAGGAGGGCACGTGACAGTCTTGACATCCCCAACACCCTAGATGACCTTGAACCCAGGTTCATGACCTTCAAGGAGTTCAACGATTCATCTATCAAGTCCAAGGTAAGAGGGAATTGTGTGTGTTTTGCATTTTCAGGTGTTTTTGAACTTGTGAAAAGGTTATAGACCTCGCTTGTCTAGGAAGGGACCTTTTGAGTCTGGACATACGTTTTTACTCATTATGGTGCTGTGACTTCTTATCCTTGTTAGGATTTGCCTTGCCTTGCTTTCTGTGAAAGAAACCGTATCTATTGGTCTAAGGAAAGGGGACAATATCTTCTGTATTTTCAGGTAATTCTTTCTCTAGGGAAAGCTGCTTTCCCAGATAAACTATTTTTCTCAATTCTCTCTTTCTTTGATCCATAGAGATGACGAATAGACGATTTGACTACTAAAATCAAGAAAAAGATATTCAGGAATTTGTCAAGTTTTTTTTCCGAAATCTTCATTATTTTTATTTCCTTTCTGTGGCAATTTAGGGTAAATAGGAATGTGGGTTGGCTGGAAATTATCTGGTAATACAGCTTTAATATAATACCACTTTTGATCTTGTGGTCCATTATTTCCAAACCTATCTGTGGTCAGGTCGCCTAGAAATGTATAATTGCTCGCTTTACACATTTGGGGAATTCTGCTAAATCACCAGGGGAATAATCAATATGAACACAGTGAGTGGCACGGGAGGGGCCGCAGAGCCAGTCTATCGCCATTTTCATCAAATTTTCACTATTTTTTGCCATAAATTTCGGGAAAAGTATAATGATTACAAAACTACCCTCCATATTACACTTGGGCTATGCAATTTTGATCATTCGCTATATATGTTCATTTACAGCAACGGCTACGCCCGCATCTAATATTGAACATCACAATCGCTGTTGGGCAATTTCTATTGATTTAAAAACTGTTTGGTTATGTTGAACTGTATTTTGATCCTCATTTCTCTGAGGGTTCATGAAGGAGAATTGTACCCTATTTTAACCTTATTATTCTTTCAAGAGAGCTCAAATTTGTGTTATTTGAGAAAGGAGGCGAATTGTACCTTTCTAGATGGCCCGAACCATGTACGTTTTTCAGTGACCTGTCCCAGGCCATACTAAGTCTTGGACTTGAAGTACATCGGGGTATTTTGAGATCAGTAAATTGCTGGGAGGATGAAGAACCCTCTTAGTGAGGTGTAACCTCACTAAGTGTCTCCCTATAATAGGATCTGCTATAAGCTGCACCCACATGTTTACACACAAGAAAGGATTATTTGATTTTAGAGATCAAAGTTGACTCTGAAGTGGGGTTGAGTAGGGGGTTATTTGGGGATTAGAAAGTGCTACATGTTGTATAGGGGATTGGAACGGTAACAAGCTGAGGTCAATGAACCCGGAAAGGATAGATCATAGTCCGGCAGTGGGAGAGCCTAACCCGGAAATCCCGGATAAAGTGTTTTTCTCTCTTGATTTATCATCTATGGGATCACTTTATTGGCCACTAAATCAAGAGAGAGAAAAAGCTTTATCCAGGATTTCTTGGTTAGGCCAAAATTTGCCCTTCCACTGCCGGACTTTCCCTTCTCGAGCGTGATCTCTCTCTCTCTTCTATAGAGGTCAATGAACCCGGAAAGGAAGAGAGAGAGATCACGCTCGAGAAGGGAAAGAGAGAAGAGAGATAGATAGACAGCCCGCCCAACAGATAGACAGGGTCTAGAGAGGGAGAGAGAGCCGCCCAACAAACAGTCAAGAAAGAGGAAGAGATATGGGACAGACAGACAGTCTAGAGAAGAGAGGGGAGGAGAAAAGGGAGAGACCCAGAGACACAAAACATTAAAAGAGAGAATTCTTCAACAACAACAAATAAATATATTGAAATAATCGTAAGTGGTAAGTACACCAAAACTATGATCTCAGCAGTTGTATTGAAGTTTTGATTTTATTCAGTAGTTTGAATGGTGAAGGTGATTCCAACGTTTCGACTCATAGTTGACTCTTCATCGGGGAATAATCAATATTTAATATTATATAATTAATATATAATTATATAGAAATATAAACCTTTGTTTCTTTTATTCTAAATCGCCATAAAATATATTAAAAAACCATATTCAAACTCATAGGGTAGGTATCCAATATGAATATTGTGATTACACCCCTTCCCCCACCTTTTAATTCACATTTGATTGTGCACAAGTATACAATAATTAAGCGACTAGTAACAACAACATAACAACAAAACAGAAAGAGCCAAACAGAGACAATAATATATACACAGAGACAGACAGACATTTGTCCTATAACGACCCCGAATACAAGACAAGAGTCAAATATGTAAAAGAAACAGCAGTAAACTGTCAAAGAATTAAAGTCAAGCCCAGCCAGCGACTGGGCTGAATGCCTGATTGGCTACTTAATACAGTTAGTTGCGTGCACTCCCCGGTACCTCTACCAAACTAACGAGCTCAAGTCTGATGTATTTTATACTTTTAGGAAGCCCAAATACTCTCATTTGTGACAATTCTCCTCCAGACTTCTAAACTGCCCGGTCTTTACCACCTAAGTGAGACATTAAGGCTGGAAGAAGGTCTAGTGAACGAAATAGCTGGGTAATAGGGGGGTTGTATTAGCCGCCATCTTGATTCGCATGGAATTATAGGAGTTGTATGTCAGTGTTGAAGCTAGAGAAACATGTTATGTTCAGCATGGAATATTTAACAGTGATCTCAAGTAAATAGCCAAGTCTTTTACATGTTTCCATAAAACAAGACTTCATCTTTCCCATCATGCATTTGGCTTTACTAGATCATTTACACAAGCTGTGATATTGGTGAAAAGATTCAGGCATTTTTCAATAAAAATGTTGCTAAATATTTGTATCTCAGATTTGAAAGGATTCCATCCCAGCGCACACTGTAATAGACATGTGCAGTGAGACAGGCAAATTCCCTATAGTTGTATGAGTCACTGCGCATGTCTGTTAAAGTGCATGCTGGGAGACTCAGGTAAACTTTGACATACAAATATTTAGCAACATTTTCATAGAAAATTGCAAGAATGTTTTCACAAATATCATACATATCTGTATAAATAACCTACGAAAAACAAATGCATGACGGGAAAGAAGGAGACTAGTGTAATGGGAAAATGTATGACACATGGATATTGACTAATTCAAGATGGCGGACATGCAATTCCCTTGTGTGTGTGGGGGGGGGGGGGGCGTATGAGCTGCTGTTGTTTGCCTTCATATAGGATTATTGGGGGTTGAAAGGAAGTTGTTATACCAAATGGCTTGACAGAGGTTTATAATCGGGTTGAGACACGCTGGGAGAACCGCTACGGTGACAGTAGCAAAGGTCAAGTCTGTTTCCCCAGCGTGTCAAGACCTGATGACAAACAGTACAGAGTGTCTTTTAGTATTTATTAAAGCCGGAGAATGAAATTTGAAGGCAGTTCTAGGATTTGGTCTCACCTGTATCCACCTGTAGGTATGACCTTTTGGTTTTTGCTGTTTGGGTCTGTAGATCCGCTTCATGACGGTGGATTCGGTTGGAAGTTGCATCATATATATAGACAATAAAAAATTAAACAATATCTGCTATTTTGGATTTTTCAAAATTTATTTTAGGGGGAGAAAAGGCCATAAAACATAAAGTTCATTTGCACTTTTGGTGGGTCAGGTCATCGGAATGTGTACACAGCTCATGTCCATACATTTTGTTAAACTCTCTGAAATGCCTCTATACAACATATCTGACTATTGTTGGTACTGATATGTTAAATGTGCATTTTGAACCACATTCTATCTTAAATTTGTGTCATTGAAAGATTACATATCTGTATAAAGGAAGAGATTGCCGATTCAGGTGGTTTTTTTTAGAAAAAGGCTTGTAATGCAAGAATTCAAATAAAACCAAAGTGTGAAAACCACCTGCCGCCATCTTATCATCTCTTCATCTTATAATATGTCCATATAACTCCAGTTACGGACGTAGGTGTAACACCAATACCAATGTCTGGCATTTATCCTTTATTAGACCAAAAGTTTCAAGAACATCAGATGGAGCGTTGGTGTACAATACTATTAGATGACAATATACGTCCCTGTTTGGGTTAGCCCTGCCAATACCTATTAGCTTTTGGAATAGGATGGTTCTATTAAAGTCCCAACACTAGGCCAGAAGTTGTTACTATCTCTAAGGCCATGTAGGCCAAGAAACTTTTAAAGCTGTTTTCCAAGCTAAAACAAAATTTTATAAATCAAAACATTACATTACAGGCTATTTTCTGTTTTCAATATTTTCTTTCTTAAAGAGAAAATGTATCCTTTTTAGATATTTAATTCTGAGCAGGGTAGTAAAGAAAAGCATTGAGATCATATAATTTTCATGATAATTATTTTGGTACATGTACCTTCTTCTGTTATTCTGTTAATGCACACCCATTTTTGCATGGACATAATAATACATGTTCCCTTATTGCACTCAAATATTGGCCTCTCATACAAGCATATGGTAATAAATGTCAAGTCAAATACACAAGAGTCCTTTGTTAATGCATCGGATATTTGATAAAGAGCTTGTCCCATCGCATTTTATGTTCATTCTCAACAGATTTCAGTAACAAAAGCTATGAAAGTCAAATTGCTTTAGAATTAACTTTTTATTTCGACTCCAAAGGGGAAGGCTTTCAACTATGGAAGAATAATAATTAATCAAAAGAAATGTTTTGCATTGGGAAAATTCTTAATTTTATCCTGTTTTTGTATCTTTTGTGCCTGAGTGTTCAAAAATTAGTTAATTTATTTATTTTCCCTTAAACAAAAACACAAAAACAGCATTAAACAAAAACACAAAATCTATTTTTTTCATGGACCAGAATATTGACAATATTTTTATATTTTCATTTTAAAAATTACCATTTTCTAGCAATTCTGTTATGAATTAATCGAGTGGAAGTCATTAGTTTCTTGGAATCTTTTATCATTGACTTTCTCTGTGTTAGAAGGATCTGAGAATAATACTTTATGTCAGATTTCTGAGCGTGCACTGTTATAGACATGCGCAGTGAGACATGTAAATCCCCTATTATGGCGATTTAACCATTTCTAGTTTTCATTGACGAAGAATTAATTGAGTAGAATATCAGCATATGCATGAATTACTAATCTGGAAGACGATCTAATCACAGACCATGTAAAACATTGCTGAAACCTCCCCTGCTGCTCTATCCAGATCGCTTTCATACATTAGACATTATAAAAGCTCATGAAATGGCTCAAAAATACCCTAAATCGACGGTTTGATGTTCTCTTATTACCAAGTTACCCAACTACTTTGTACTCTTCATCGGGGGCAGATGAGACATACCATACTGTGGAAATGCAAGAAATAACTTCTTTTTTTAAATGTAATGAAAAGAAAATGTTATTGTTGGAAAAGAGAATATTACATCAAAGCTGTAATAAGAAGCAGGTGTGAATTAAGGTTGCTTGTAGGAGTTCATCACAGTTTAAACCAACGTTTCGGTATTTACATACATCCTATATTGAGCCCAAGAACGGAGGGGACAGGAGTGGGTGTTGAGTTTTTGGTTTGAGTTTATTGGGTCTGACGTTTCAGGCTAACATTTGCCCTTTATCAAGCATCCATTACATTACATCTTCATTAGAACTACAGAAAATGTCATTCTTTGATTATAATTTTGTACAATTTGTTTGCAGCCGCAGACGTTGAGGGAGTTGATGGTGCGACAGCTGGCCACACTGCACGGACTAACAGTGGACAAGGCTGCAGCTGTGGTGGACGTCTACCCCACCCCATTATGGTCAGTCAGTTTAAGTTGTATTCTCAGCTATAACAACAAAGTAAAATCTTGCCAAGCTAACCCATATTATGACTTGTAGAACGTCATGTTTCAGTATTTTGCTGCTGTGATATGTTTGTACAAGAACTTGAAGTTGAATCGGCCAACACTGCTACTAGGTGACATGCACTAAGCATTTTGTTTAGTGAAAACACATGAGGATTTCTGCAGACTGACCTGCTTTGCAGAGATGTGAATGCATTTGTTACTTTCTTAGTTTCATGAAACAATTAATGTCAGGGGAACAATCGCACTAGGTAATTTGACTATTTAAAGATAGTAGTTGTGATATAGAAATGAAATACAAATGTGTGGGTTTTCTGAAAATGCGTATCAGACACACTTGTAGTGAAAATGTATGCATCGGTGTCACTTGACGATGATATGTACAATTTCACTCTTCATGTGTCTGATATGCTAATTCAGAACAACTACTCATTGCATTCCAAATAAATATTCCTACTACAAAATAATATGTACACAATCTATTACTTATAGTTACCATGGTTTCCATTGTTTTGATAAGTATTTTCTATTACATTCGTAACCACTTTTTTTTTTTGCTCTATAGAAAGAGAAAAGAAAAAATGACATTATGTGTGCATAAGTTTGAGTAATTCTGTTAAATTAGGTGGGAAGATGAAAATACTGGGCATATATTTGGATATATTTCGTATAGCATTGATTTAAAAAGCATATTGTTAATGTGAAACTGAATTTTTAACCGTATTTGGCGTAAATTTGGGTTGTTTGAGAGGAGAGAGAGAGCAGACCTCAGAGGTGTCGGACGTATCCACGAGAGCTCCGCCAAAACGAGCTCACCTCCTTGATATCTCAGGAACGACACTACTCATTCACATCATTTAAGCACAGAACATGAGCGTTGGAGAGAGTGAGCCGTGTGAGTAATTTTATTGAACTTTGATTGAATATTTCGCCGAAAAATCACCAGTTTACTTTTGAAAATTCCTGAAATCTCAGTATGGAAGGGAATCCAGTGAAGTTCATTTCCGACGGCCAGCATTCAGACGCCTTTGCTAATCCTCTAATCCCCAAGCTTCCTAACATTGAGTCCTCGCTCCTACCACCGGTCGGCCAAATCCCATTATATGACGTAATTCCTATTACTGAATATCGAGTTGACAACAAGGATCTGTCTTTGGAGACTCTACATAAATCTCTAATAGCAGCGCATAAAAACAACGAGGTTTTGCAAAATAAAATGGAAGAAATGGTACTTAGTGAAAACAACTTAAAAGAAGAGATGATATCTCTCAAAGCCCAGGTTGTAGATGTCACTTCTGAAAACCAATCCCAGCAAGAAAAAATTCTTTTGTTAGAGACTGACCTTAGACGCTCAAATCTTATCATCGTTGGGGTTAACCAAGTAAGGAATGAAGACCTTTTCAAAGTTGTTCATCGATTACTAGTACTTCTTGATCCAACAATTAAAATAGACGAAATCCACTATGCCAGACGACTAGGTAAAAAGCAACAGGGCCATAGACAAATCCTCATAAAATTAAAGAACGAAGTACTCAGAAACCACATATACGACAAGCGTGCGCAGCTGAAAAACTTCCCAACCGGTCAGAATGTTTACATAAACCCTGATCTCCCAAGCGAAATTCAAGATAGGAAGGCAAAGCTAAGAACCATCAAGCATTATCTCACTGACTTAGGCGATAAGGACGTAGGGAAAATAGTCAAAGATCGTATTCAAATCGAGGGAATCTGGTATCGTTATGACCAGTTAGAATTACTAGAAGAAGGTTTTCGGCTTAGTGACGCGAAGACTAAAAGAACAATTAAAGGGGTATACTACCAATCTGAACACTCCCCACTGAGTAACTTTTATCCCTCGCCCATAAAGATAGATGATCTCACATTTGGATCCGCTGAGCAGGCCTACCACTACGCGAGGGCGAATTTACTAGGTGACCGGGAAATTGCCACACGAATCTATCTTGAAAAAGATCCTAGAAAAGTGAAAAAAATATCGACCGAACTAGAATCTACACCTAAATGGAACAAGATGAAGATTGCCGTAATGAGGGCCGTAGCGGACGAAAAGTTTTCCCAAAATGATGACTTGGCCCAATATCTAGTTAGCACAGGTACTGCCTCACTCCACGAAGCCACGGGTGATCGCTTCTGGGCGATAGGTTGTAGCTTAAACTCTCCACATATCAGTGATGAAAAGTATATTGGGGACAATATCATGGGGCAGATCCTGGAGGAAATCCGCTCTAGCATTAACAGCATGATTCTGACCGAAGAAGAAAGACTAAACCATAAATTTATTGGTAAGGACGGTGGCGACCCCATCCCAGCAAATAGTAACTCTCCCAAGGCAGACAGGAAAAAAAAACAAAGCACAGACGAGAGATACAAAGCCAATGCCGACACAGGTGGGAGGGAGAATAGGGCACATGCTAATTGGTCTACGGACCACCAGATTGACATGTCGGACGCCGAATTCCCAAGCGCAGCACTCAGCCAACCCATGCCGCAACGAATGGTGCAACCACTCAACCCTGACCATACTATCCTAGGGCCAGGTGGCAATATTGGACCCACTATGCCCCCTCCCTCGTCTCCCATAGACCGTAGCCAAACAAGCACCGGGGCAGTCTCCATGCAGATACCGTTGTATGCAGAACGTCTATCACCCACATACCTGAGATCAAGAACGGTTTCTAAGCCTGGAATCGACTCAGAAAGAAGCAGATCTATCTCCCAGGATAAAGGAAAAGTATCTAGCAAAAGTGCTGGGAGAGGGAAGCCAGCTAAGAAACAATCTCAGAATCAGGCCCAGGTAAATAGATCGAACCTTACAAATACTCAAGAAAGCAACTCATCCTTATTGACTGATCGTAGCCCTCCCTTGAGTCAATTATGCAATCTGTCAACTACTGGCCTTTGCGCAAGTTGATTTAATGAATATTCTCCTCTGCTTATATATTTACAGTCATCATGAACCAACCCACTACGATTGTCATAACGGACTCCAGAGGGAAATATCTCCAACAATATTTAACCTCCCCTGATATCATCGTGTACCCATACAGCGGCGCATGAACTCAAGAGGAAAATAGCCATACACCAGCCTAATAACGCAATCCTCATAGGAGGCATCTGTGATTTTTGCATTAAAGATAAGGTAACAAAAAAGATATCTCTAGCCAGTACCCACGAAGGCAATCTGGTAAGAAAGATGGTGGCCCTATATGAGGAAGCACTAGACCTTCTCATTAACGAACAGTCTACTTGCAACATCGCCCTGGGCGGCCTGATTGGAGTCGAATTAAACAAATCTAACAATCTACTCAACTTTTCTCCATATCAAAAAATGGTTTCCAATGCAATATTAACAATAAATCAAGATCTCCGCATGCTCAACTCCAACCGAAATATCAGCCACCCCCATTTAATTACTAAAGTCCACAAATATGAAAAGCACAAGCCCCGTCACACTTACAAGAGACTGCCAGATGGAATTCACTTAGATGAATTAACTCTAACTAACTGGGCAAAGCAAATCCTATTATTTCATGAAAATCCCCGACTTAATCAGTAAATAATTCCAGACCATATATCATATTCAATGCACATGGCCTTTGTATTTACATGTAAGTCTCAATTTGTTTATATTTACGTCCTGGTTGACTGATCACTGTTACCTATTGGTCCAAAAAACAATCACGCAACCTAACTAATGACGATAATCATTGTGGTAGAACAATTATTTTTGACTTTTGTACTGCGCTCATGTCTGACTTGTACTTATTTGATGGGTGGGGGAATTGGCGATTCGGACGATGATAATCATCACCTTAAACCCAACCCTCCCTCCCACCATTCTCTTGCATTGAGTCCTATATATATGTGCTTGATATTGCTCTATTTCTATGTTGTAGATGATTGGACGACAGGCTGGAAATGACCGACGACGATATATCATCGCAACCTGACCCGGCCTCTCGTTCACTCTTCTTCTTTGCATTGCTTCAGTTGACTTGAATACTCCTATTGTATGAATGTACCCTGTGAACATTTATCCTACGGCGCCTTCTACAATGTACCATGCGATACCTTAACATTGTGAGTAATATTTTTCATGTAAATCAATTCTTGTTCAACCTGCTTGCATTGATGTATGGTGGAAATACCCACATATGTATCACCAGTATGTTTTTCTGTACCGTACCAGGGGAGGGCTGGCGAGACACGACGATGATAATCATCACGGTCAACCCACCCCTTCCCTGGTAAACCCTATCTGTTTCCCAAATCATACCTGTAGCTCATCCAAATGGCTCTTCTTACTGAAACTAAACTAGAATCCTGGAATAAGTTAGAAGCTTATAAAGGCTTAAAAATAGTACACCTTAATGTAAGATCATTGGTTCCCAAAATAGATCAAGTTAGAAATGACATCCTAAGGGCAGACATCGATATGGTATGTTTCACGGAAACCTGGATTAGAAACGACGCATGTTTACCTTTATTACAACAGGAACATTATAACCTTATAAATCTAAACCGAATGCATAATCAAAAACATGGAGGAGGAATATGTCTGTACCTGAAAAATATTTATCATTGCGAAATCCATAACGAATTATGTACTAGTGACGATGATGTTGAACTATTATGTCTAACCATTACCAAAGAAAACATGAAACCTATCCTCCTCTGCCTAGTGTATAGGCCACCGCAAGCTAACGTTCATAATTGTATAAATAAGCTTAACTTAGTAGGGAAAGAATATGAAAATCTGAAACATCCAGGCTCCCTGATCTTCCTTGGTGATTTTAACATTGACCTCTTGGACCGATCCAATACAAAAAGTAAACTTATCCAAGAATTTGTGAGTGATTTTAATTTGAATATTACATCAAAACATATAACTCGGTATGGCTTATATAAAGATAGTATTCTAGACTACTTCATGTTTAGGACTCCGAAATCTGCAATAGCAGGAACCATAAACTATAATATCTCGGATCATCAGGCCATCTATCTTGTATTAAAACACCGTAAAATTATTAAAAATCCCGGCGTCACCAAGAGGATTAGGTCCTTGAAAAATTATAATACTGAGAACTTAAAAACTCTCTTAGACAATGCCAACTGGAATGAATTCTACGACACCCTTGAAGTTGACAAAGCCTGGAATATATTTTTTAAAACTATACTTGATACTGTTAACAAAATAGCCCCTCTGAGAACCCATCACTTTCGTAGTTGTAAACCGGAATGGTATGACCGCGGCATTACTGATGCTTGCAAAACTAGAGATGAGTTGTATAAAAGAGCTAATATCTCTAAAGATATACACGACATCCATGCAGCCAGGATACAGAGAAACCATGTCAATAGTCTTCTCCGCCGAGCTAAAACACGCTACTACACTAACCTCCTTAACACGAACCAAAACAATGGGAAAAAGTTATGGAGAACTATCGATGAAATCGTATCAAAAAAAGGGAAAGATATCACCAGTATACATAACCATGATAATCTAGAACTAAGTCCTCAAGACTCAGCTGATTACCTAAATAATCATTACTGTATGATCGGTGAGAAAATACAAGCGAATATTCAAGATATCCCACTGACGTTACACAATGAAACAATTGCCGAAAAATGTTCATCTTTTGAAGTAATGACCCTAGAGATCCTTAAAGAGTTAATAACTGACATTGACACCTCTAAATCCTCTGGATGCATGCAGTTAAGCTCAAAAATTTACAAAGATATATTTAATATCCTACCAAACCAACTTTTGTATATAATGAACTTGTCGTTAACTTGTGGTAGTTTTCCTTCTGCCTGGAAGTCAGCCCTAGTGAAACCAATCCCTAAGAAAAGCAATCCAACTATACCTGAAGACACAAGACCAATAGCACTTACCCACTTAGCTGGAAAACTCTTAGAGAAATTTATAGCAACTCAACTTTGGAAACACCTTGATAATAATAAAATAATCAGTAACAATCAGTATGGATTTAGAAAAAATAGGAGTACTCACGAGGCACTTTATGAATTAATTAGCTCTATAAATACCAATAATAATAACAATCTCTTTACGGCAGCAACTTTCATAGACTTCAGTAAGGCGTTTGATAGCGTTAACCACCAAATTGTCCTTAAAAAACTAGAAAAAATTGGATTTACTGATCGGTCACTACGTTGGATAAATTCTTACCTCTCTAACAGAACACAATCAGTCATAGTGAAAAACTGTTTTTCTAAAGAACTACCTATTGGCTGCGGGGTCCCCCAAGGCTCAATTTTGGGCCCGATTATTTACCTAATTTTTTCCAACGATATTAACAAACTACAGCTGACTTCCAGGTATATTCTATACGCGGATGATACGGTCCTATATGCTACTGGCGACAATGTACAGGAACTATCGAATGTTATGAACAATGATCTTGAAAAATTTTATAACTGGTCAGTACAAAACAAAATCCTGATCAATACTAACAAAACCAAAGCTATGCTGTTTGGCAGGAAAAGAAACAATACTATACAAGCTTCACTCAAAATCAACAAAAATAATATCGAACAAGTCTCCAACTATTTATATCTAGGAATCAACATCGATAGTAGGCTAAATTTTCTAGAGCAAGCCAATCAACTTATAAAATCACTAAACTATCGAATTTACCAACTGTCCCTGATTAGACCCAATTTAACCAAAAAGAGTGCAATTCTCTTAGTTAAGGCCAAAATACTATCGATAATTGACTACTGTGCCCCATTTATTAGCAGATGTAACCAGAAAACTTTATTATCGATTCAGAGACTCCAAAATAAAGCCTTGAAAATAGCTCTCAAATGCCACCCTAGAACTCCTACAGATGAAATACATTTAGTAACTAAAACAATGAAGCTCAGTGGTAGGGTTGATTTCCTCCTGTCCAAACTAGCATTCATCTCAATAACAAAATTGAAGGACTCCAATAACCTTCCTCAAGCTAGAGCGACCCGACAATTTGACGCCCCCATTCTGAATATATTCATCCCCAAGCGGGAATCGGATATACAATCCCTTCATTACAAAACTTCATTAGTCTGGAATAATCTACCTGTTAGACTACGTAGAATAGAAGATCCTATAGCATTTAAAACTCAAATTAAAAAATTCTATCTCGATAAAAATTGATTAAGAAACATTCTCACTCTCACTCGGCTCGCTCTCGTTCCTATGCTCCCACCTCGAACAGATATTGTTAACTGTATAGTATCGAAACACTTTGTTGTTTTCATCCTTCATCATTTCGTTAATCATCTCTCGTTCCACTCTCTTGTATATTTTGCTTTAAAAACACCACTGATATTGTTTGAGTCTTAAAATTTTTATGGTTTTCATCGTTTTTGTGTTTAAAGAAATTATTATATAGAATAGAATGCAGCTGACTTAGAAGAACGCTGAGGTTCAGCGACATTTTCCACTGCATGTTTTCATCATGTGTAATGAAAAATAAAAACGTTAAAAAAAAAAAAAATTGGTGAGAGGAAGTTTTCTGACATCCGGATTCCGCCATATAAAGGTTCTAAATATGGAAATGCGCCCACATTTTAAAAAAAACCCCAGGAAAATATAAGAAATCTAAAACAAGATAATGAGACAGTTTTAAAGCACCTAAATCTCTCCATAAAACCTGATATACTTTCGTCTCCATGGTAACCGTAAATAGTAAAAATATCTCCTTGAAGTAGTGGACCTTAAGCAGTCCCTGGATAAAAAGCTCCTTTTACCTTTTGGCTGTTTCCTTTTCTTGTGGCTTTTATTTGAGGTCAAATTGTTTACCAAGGGCGGGCCTTATCAGTTCTCTTGTTAGAGGATAGATGGCGTGTTGCGATGTAAAGAGCTGCCGCTGGAGGGGGTTGGTGTTAAATGTGATGTGGTGGTCACCCACCAGATGCCAGTTCCTAAAGAATGGGTGAGCAAAAGTCGTCAGAAAATGTACAATAGGGGAATTTACATGTCTCACTGCGCATGTGTATCATAGTGCATGCTGGGATGGATTCAGTTCAAACGTGACATAGCAATATTTAGCAAGGATCTTTTTACCAATATCATAGCTTGTGTAAATGATCAATAAAACCAAATGGATGATGGGAAGATGGAGGCGTGTGTTATGGAAACATGTAAAACACATGGATATTGACATGAGATCACTGTTAAATTTTCCATGCTGAACATAGCATGTTTTCTATAGATTTTACACTGACATAAAACTCCCATAATTCCATGCGAATCCTGATTCAATATGACGGACATGCAAATCCCCTATGCGTCTTCAAAAATCCTCTCAAATAACCCAAATTTAAGACGAAAAAGAGATTACAAATACATATTGTTTGAATCAACACGATACCAAATATACTCAGATGGACCTGGTATTTATCATTTTTCAGCCTTATTTTTCAGAATTTAATCAGAAAAAGTGTAGAACTGCTAATTATACATTTTCTGACGACCTGACCCATATATATGTACAGTAAGCATACTGCAGGGCCTTTACTGAGCTTTGAAAGCTTTGAAAATTTAATTCCATGCCTGGAATAGTAAACTCAGAGCCTTATAACTCAGCTTAGAAAATGTATCACTCAGAGCCTAGAGATAGGAATAGGATGCTCCAGCCTATGGTAGGGATAAGATAAGCTCTAGCTCTAACTACAGCCCATTCATGTCTGGAGTAAAGAGTCCTGCAATAGGAGACTTGCAGGACTGCTCTGAATCATTTTGCATGCGTGCAACTCATTAGAGCCGCACCTAACTGCGGGCACAAATGTTCCCCTCACTTCAGTGCCCATTGGACCCCACCAATGTCCCTCACATGCCCGTCAACACCACTAGAAATGCACGCTGCCTGTGTGTGTGTCCCTGTGTATACCTGTTTTTTGTAGATACACTCAGAGAAAACTTAGTAGTATATTCTACAATTTAGCGGGTGAAACGACCTTGAACCCAGCATGATTGCTCTAAAAATACTGTTCTATAATCCTGTCTACACTCTCCCGCGCAACGTATCCGCACGATACGAAAATGAATACGATTTTCTTGTACCCACTTTTGATACGATTTTTTTCGTCTCAGCGTATTCGGCGAGGTAAATACTAACCTGGGAAAGCTAAATCTTTTAATCCCCGGTGTGCGGTGGTGCGTTAAGAGTTGGCGCATCTGGAGTGCGGCAGTGCGTGAAGGAGTGTGCACTCACCCATTACAATGTGACAAAGCAGAGAAAAAAAACTTGCCCATGCTTGGGTTCGATCTAGCAACCTTGTGATTTACAATCAAGTGCTTTAACCATTATACTATACTGAATCAGCTATCAACATGGCCTCAACTAATCTGAATGCTAATACTGTGTCAGAACAGAAAGATAGAGAACAGAAAGAGAAAGAGGGGGAGAGGCAGACAGGAGGATTGCAATTGAAAGAAAGTAAGAAAGAGATGGGCGGGAAAGGAGAGGAAGAGCAGGCAATATTTATATAGAGACATCTATTGTAATAGACCAACATGATTTTGTGGCTTATGTGGGGAAAATGTACTACAATGTAGGAGTGCATGTATTCAACCTCAATGTCGCACACACCTCATGGGACACTTCATTTTCACACCTCATTTCGCTCACTCACACAATGACAGTGTGGGTTCAGTTTTAAAGCGAAATGCAAACCCTAAACAGTTGTAAATATGACTATAGCAAATCATATTACTAAGAATGACTCTATTACTAGCAATTACTAATCAGATATAACTTTAGACCTGGCTGCCTGATCACTGAAGGTTTCAATAAGTATAACACAACTCACATAGTCAATTCAGTTTCAACGATGTGTATTTCCAAGGTATATGCTAGAAAGCATGCTTAATCCTATAGCTAATCCCCCTCCCTGCCCCCAGCCTAGGCGGGGCCAGGCAGCTTAAATATAGGGAGATTAATCCTTATGAGGAAGCTTCAAGCTTTCCCTAAGCTTTTCAATACGAAAAACGGAGCGCGAATACGGAGCATATCATATTTCGTCTCCGTGATTCAAATGACCGTTTTTCGTCTCAGAAGTTCAGGCAATTTCGTCACCACAGCTCACCAGTAGCGTTCGCGGTGCTCGGTAGACAAAAATCGTCACACTGAAGACGAAAAAACTCGCCGCTCCGTATCGCATGGGTACGGTGCGCGGGAGAGTGTAGTATGTTGAGCACAGAGCTAGAATTCTTGGAGCATAAGGTGGGCAAATTTGGGCACTTTTGGCAAACGTATAGAGTCGATGGAAGAGTGCCTGTTGTATCTGTTCATTAGAATGCAATCGGACGCCTACGCGATCGGATGATCTACTATGTCATATCTATGTCAAATCTACCAAACTATGTAACTCTAAGCTCAATTGTAATCAGCTTAACTGTATATAATAATATAAATATTATAAGAATTAAGGTACAAGGGACCTCCTGGTAGAGCTATGATTAGCATAGAATGGGGTACCCATTTCCTGGTATTGAATTGAATTTATTGATGTAACTGTGTTGAACTGGAAATAAACAATATACATACATACATCTCTGACTGCAGCGCCACAGTTCCTGTGGTGGTTATGAGCTGCAGCTAATTTGTGAAATTGCCCTATTATTGTGTTAAAGTTAAAAAAGAAGTGTTTCTATCATTTCTGCTGAACCTGGTTTAGTTCTAGATCTGACCTGGATATTTGCTACTTAAGGACGATAAAACACCCATGATCTGACTCTTTTCTAGTCACTCTTCCTGCAAATATGGACAGTTATACCAAGTCCCCATTTCTATACTTTACTTCTACAGGGACACTTCTTTAATCCATACACTTGAGCCTAGTCCCGACAGTGTCGGTAATAGAGCTCTTTCACTGTAATAGTATCACAATATAAATATTTTGATATCTTAAATATTTAATTCTGAGACCCCCAGGGTAGTAAGGAAAGTCATTAGAATTATAAATGATTTTCATGACTTTTTCAATATCTCATAACCTTTTTCTTCCAGTTAAACAACTTACCCTCATGAAAAGAAATCAATAAACACTGTCTGTAATAGAGATGTTTCACTGTAATCTACACTATAATAATATAATTTACGCGATATAGCTTTCTCAATATCTAAAAAATATGAAGACTTTTTCTTTCAGTTCAACAACTTGTTCATATTAAAAATTTCAATTCGGCCCCTTTATAATCAGAACCCCTGGTTAATATGGTCAATTAATCTTAGTCCCAATGATGTCCGTTATAGAGTGGGTCTACTGTAATTCCCAGCTTCCCGCCATATTGAAGGCATATTTTTGGTGGGAAAAGAGCTGTAAAATGTTTATCTCTCTCCCAGAAGGTGGCTACATTTATCTCTACTAAAATAGACGAGGCGTTACCCTGGTAACCAACTGTGTTTTAATGGCTGCCCTCACTTATCACCGTAGTGTGTGTAGGGAAGGGTTAAAGGTCTCTTTTTTTCAAATTATTTTTATTCGTTTGTTAGCTTACCAGGAGTTTTAATATTTTAGCAAGTCGATACATCGAAAAAACAAAGAGGGCTGTGCATAGTGAATAACAGGCAATTCCCATTTTTCTTCATTTGCAGTATTCAAAGGAGGGAAATAGTTTTTGGTCAGTTTAGTTGGGCATGCAGTTTTAAAAGCGTATAGAATTGGAGGCAGTTAACAGAGAATGGATCCAGTTAGCGGTAATTGTAAAGTCTTCTTGAGAAGTCTATAACTTTTCAAATTACATGTGCCAGAGGAGAGAGAGAAATAAGAGAGGGGGAAGAGAAGAGGGATAGACGGAGGGAAGAGAAGAGGGAGAGAGAGAAGACGCCAGAGGGAGAGGTGAGGGAGGGGGAGAGAGTAAGAAGAGAGGAAGAGCGAGTGGAGGGGGGGGGGGGGAGGAGATGAGACAGAGGGAGAGAGAGTTCATGGTCACTGGCAAGGAATATACATCTTTGCATTAGATGTTGTTTCCCGGAAAGAAAAGGAAAGGGGAAAGGTGTCACACGCACGTGAGCGATAATAGAAGGAAGTGTTTATGATAAGAAGAGATGTATGGAACAAGCTAAAACATGTTAGTGTGTTCAATGCACTTGTACAATAAAGGAAAGGTTATTGCATCCCCTTGTACTCTACCTCACATATAGATATATAACAAAAAGAGCAAAGGTTTTCCCGAGTCGGTCTTAAAGCTGCATTCCCTGCTAAAGCAATCCAAAATTATTGTTCTTGTTTATTTCTTTCATTTATCCCGATTACTGTAGAGTAGAAGATCAAATAAAGAAAAATGTATATTTCGCCGAATTTCCTGAGTTTTTCATAAATTCTTGGCTTTTTCTAGAATATTTTTATGATTTTGATTTTTTGCTGATCTACAGTGGCAATCTGGATCAATGGGATTGGATTAATAGTGTAAGTAGTTGGCGCCCACCAATCTAGTCAGTGTAATTCTTACATATTTGATACCAAAAAAATTCCCAAAGTTTAAGAAGGTGATAGATAGTCAGACTGAAAAAAGATCTATCTGGGTGATCTTTGAATGGGTCTGGAATGAGTAGACCACTAAATAGACAATTTCATTTCTTTACGGAAATTAGCTGACAATGCAGCTTTAAGTCATTAGGGAAGGTGTGTGTGAGAGGCGTGAGGAGGCAGCCATTGTGTCCCATAGACAGAGCAACTCTCTGTCAACTTATTTATACAAGAGCTGCTCTAATGCTGTATCATTCATCTTTACAGACACACAATATATATGAGATGATTATATAACCCAAATAAATGGAGGAAAACGTCCTTGAGGAAAAGTGCATCTTTTTGTAATTGTTAAATATCATATCAGTCTTAAATGAAATTTTTAAAAAAAGAAAAAGAAGATTTTCTACTTATTGTTCTAGTCTTTTCCAACCCATCTAAAAGTCATTAAACTAAAATTTTGCAGGATTTTGTCTCAGAAGCATGATTATACGCTGCTCATGCTAAATAACATTTAATTTTATTTTTTTTAAACATTTTTATTTGCTGAAAATTTCGCTACGCGATACGTTTCATTCAGTCAAACAATACTATACAATATATACTCCATAGCTTCCCAACTCAAATTGAAATAAAATATCTCGAAGGGTTTTTTCTCACCGATGGTACATACATTGGTGTTCCGGATCCCAATCCCCTTTGATGTAGGCTAGACTGTGGGGATGCATTATTCCATCAAAAATGCTTTCAGAAAATTGACCCTCACCTACCCTATGAGTTGTGTAATGAAGGTCTATAACTATTATGTCTCAAGGTCTGTTTCAGCATGACTATATATATATGCCTCCCACTGACACCACATAGTCCTACTCTTTGAGATTTACATGTACATATTAGTATAATAAGGCAGTTATATAAAGGTGATGTGTCACAGAAAAATGAGTCACAAGTTGAAAAAAAATAATTTTGAGATCATATTGGAAAAGATTAGACTTAATAATAATAAGATGTGACTAAGTGGATTCGAACGATATTAACATTTAGGAAATTTAAAAAGTATTTCTATATTTTATGTTATTTTTATATGCTTGAAAATGGTGGCAATGTTTGTGGGTGGTCAATCACTAGTAAACTAGCTAAATACTCCATAGCTTCCCAACATTTTGACTCATGTGACATGTTTGGTAGTTACAGTTGGTGACGCTTTGACTCATCTAAAAAATTAGGTGCGGGGGGGGGTTGCTTATTATGGTGTTTACGGTATGTTTGTCATTAACATTAGGACTTTACTGTGCCATGACCTTATTTGGAATCCATAGATTATTTATAGGGGGATTTTGTTGAAGATAATATTGGCTATATTTGATGGGGAAAAGGGTTAAATAATTATATGTCAGATATAAAGTAAATCTATCCCAGCATGTACTGTAACAGACATGCATAGTGGTATGGAAACCCCAATTGCAGTGACCTTTAAAAAAGAATACCCTAAAGTTGCGTTTCTACCGGACTGCTGGTATGTGTCCTGACGGCCCCCAAAGAAGCCACACATAGAATTTTAAGAGCGTATAGAAAGCACAATAACCGACATGGTCTGCTATTGTTTGGCTTCTACATATCTACATTCACTCTTCATCTGCTTCATTTGTAGCACAAAAGGGCGCAGAGCGATTCTACTGGTTTCCTTTTTAATGAGACAATAGAGGATTTGCATGTCCGCTCCCTTGATCTTGATTCGCATGGAATTATGGGAGTTGTATCTCAGTGTAAAATCTATAGAAAACATCAGCAAATCCCCATTGATATAATATCAATTCCATTGGATTGCTCTCAGTGTGCTATTGGACCGCTACCTGAAAATATGGGGAATAAACGTCCCATATAGTTGGGCTAAAATCATATGCGTCAGATTTTAGCGCAACGTCCTGATGGCCCCCAAAAAGCCAAACATAGAATTTTAAGAGCGCAAGAAAGCACAATAACCAATTCCATCATACCACTTTGGCATTGCTTTTAGTAAGCTTTGTATGCGCTCTAGCAAAATAACAGAGCAAACCATGTTTATAATTCTGAGAGGCAGGTAACTTTGAAAGTCTGTAACTTCACTAATTTTTTGTGTATCAACAAAATTCTTTCATTTTTATAATGCTCATTTCCCCTTCTGTACATCCCTGTCATTTTAAAAAAAAATCTTTTTAATATTTATTTTTTGTACATGTGATGTGTCACAGGAAAATGAGTCACTCCCCAAACCTATTTGAGATCATCTACTGAAAACTGACATAACTTTACAAGAAAGCCCATATCTCGGCAGATTCTGGGAATTTTCAACTATTTTTTTCGGTTATTGACAGGAGGTCATGCAGATTCAGAATATATTATAAAACAATTTGGCCCTGGAGTCCCCTTTCTGCTAGCTGGTCACGCGTATCTAAAGAGCAGCCCAGTGGAATCGTAGCTTAAGGCAGGATTGACAACCCACAACCTACATGTAAAGACTTGTTTGGATGCTTTTATCCTCTGACCTACCCGCTCCACCTTGTCTTACCACTGCATTAACTCTAATCCAATAGGTTAATATGTATTTGTATTTGACCATTCTGAAGGTCACATGTGCATTTCCCTGTTCTTCTGGAGGGGGTGGGTGAGAGGGCACAAAGGTTAAGCCTTTGAGTCATATAGCCAAGAGGTCCAGGATTCAAATCCCATGAGCTACTTACCAGAGCATCATTTCATCTCCCTTTCAGTGCGCACTGACTGCATTACCAACAGCCATATGTCTCTCTTTTTTTTTATTGAGCAAAATGTTATATTGCGATATGAACATGGTACACCATTATATAAATCTATATATAATACATTGACTTTTAACTTTAATCGTTTAACATTTTAACATCAGCTTTGTATACCTCCGCAAAGAGAATTGTTTTTACTCTAACTCTATGCAATGTACACACGGTGTCATTCAAACCAAACTAGATTAGAATCACATTTTTTTCTCTATCATCTTTCTGTAGTAATATAACAACATGTATTCTTATTCATATCATGTTACATATTTGGTCCTGGGTATGACCATAAAGTGCCTTTCTGTCTCTTTTCTCTGTCTCTCTCTCCCTTCTTCTCTATCTCTAATTCCTGGGTATGATCATAAACTGCCCCCCTCTCAGCTCTCCCGCCCTTGATATAACCATATTAAATGTGTTGATAAGGGCATAAAGCAACCAATCTCACTCACTCACTCAAATTAAGTCAGCAAATCTAATGTTACAAATGAGTCACAAGTCGCAAAAAATGGATTTTGAGATATCGTCATAGTTGAAAGGAGGAGATAACGCTGATTCTAATGATAGTACACATTAGACAGCAAATAAGTATTTTTGTATTTGGAAAAAAAATGTTTGAAATATTTCTGAGTGGAAAATTACTTGTAATTAACTAAGTATAGTCTATAGGATGACCTTCAGAATGCAAGGTTATATTGACAAGACACCCCAAAAATGAGAACAATCCTACAAAGAGATCCTATAAATATAACACTTTGAATTAATTCTGCGGATTGTGACCAAATGTGTACCAGTATGTTTAAGACATGTTGTTACAGGACTCGGGACTCTAAGAACATTTGGGTTTAGAGTTCAACAGCATTACACCAACCCCACCCACGTGAGTCAAAGGGTTGCTTTAGTCACTGCCTTGAACAGTCCTGGGGCTATAACCACCTAAGGCAGAGACTAAAGAGGTTGATAACCTCCATTTCGGGCCTGCTGATGCACTGTTTGTGTATAATCCGACTTTGTATGTTTGATGTCAACTGAATCGATCCCAGCATCCGAATCAACCAATAGGACACATGCAAATCCCCTATTAAAATGGAATTAATGCAACTAAGTGAATTCCCCTATAGCCGTTGTTAGCTTGATATGATTATCCAGTCCCGCCTACACATATAACAATTAGACAGCTTTTTGTAGAACATACCTTTACACTTCAGGAATGCAAGTCGTCAGTATATTTCCGAAATCAGTAGTTTGATTTCGTCAACATTTTGTAATAGTTCTCTAATTGGCCAAAATCTGATATATATTATTCTTTGGTCATCAAAATATTCTTTAAATATTGTGTACGGGTAGTAAAGGCCCGAAATGATAAGAAATCATTCGTTCACTTAATTCGTTCAAATTCGTTCACTTAGATTGTAGCTTGTATGAAAGATGTATACGTGATGTGTCACAGAAAGTATCATAAGTCGTCATCATATTTGATAAGATGAGATCAAGAGCATTCCAACGATGTTCAAATTCAGGAAATCTAAAAAGTGTATCTATATTTTAAATTTCCAATATTTCTGGGTGGAAAATTACTAGCTCAGTAGCTAAAATATACTCCATAGGATGACCTTAGAAACGCAATGATAGATTTAATACACTGTCTTGAATTTGGTACATGTATTCATTCGTCTCGACGCACTAGACTACCCAAAATGCGATCATTCCCACAACGAGATCCTGTATGTGTGTGGGGGGGGGGGGGGCATTTGAAAAATATCAATTGTGTGACTTAGGGTTCATTTTACTGTAACACATCACATGAAAATGAGTGGCAAAAGATGAATTTTGTGATATCATCATATCTCAAAAGATGAGATCAAGCTGATTCCAATGATGGTAAACATTAGAATATCTAATAAGTACTTCTATATTGTTTTATGCATGAACAAGAGGTTAGCTATATTTCCTGATGGTCAATCACTAATATAGATAGTTAAATGTATTCCTCAGGATAACTTGAGATATGTACATAGATATCTTCAATCCACAGTCTACAGATTTAGTACATTCATCCATCCTACTAAAACCGCTAAGCACGCCAAATATGAATAAATCACTTTGAAAAATATCAATTTGGTGAATTATGGCACATTTTACTGTAACACATCACATATATATGCCCCAGGGTGAGAAGCCAGACCACTCCACCAGCCTATAACATGGTTATCCGGTAGACTACGCACAGTAAACATCTGGCCCCGCTTACATGGCAGTTTTAACGGTAACAAAGGTGGAAAACAAGCCCTGCATTTTTAACTGCATAGTATACACCTACCGGTACCGCCTATGGCAAGCCATTTGTGTAAGAATTAGACAAACACTGTTTGTCAACAGACAAACACTGTTTGTCACAGACAAACACTGTTTGTCAACAGACAAACACTGTTTGTCAACAGACAAACACTGTTTGTCACAGACAAACACTGTTTGTCAGCAGAAAAACACTGTTTGTCTAATTCTTACACAAATGGCCTGCATTTGTCAGTGAAAAACACTGTTTCTCTCTGAAATACATAATTATTAGAGAAAATTTTGTTTTTCTGCAGAAAAGCAATTTAGGTCACACTAAACTTGACAAACAGTGTTTGTCAGAATTTTTCTGACAAACGGTGTTTGTCAACAGACAAACGGTGTTTGTCAGGAAAATTCGGACAAACGGTGTTTGTCAAACAGACAAACAGTGTTTGTCAACAGACAAACGCTGTTTGTCAGAAAAAATTAGACAAACGGTGTTTGACAACAGACAAACGCTGTTTGTCAGAACGATTCTGACAAACAGTGTTTATCAACAGACAAACAGTGTTTGTCAAAACAGACAAACGGTGTTTGTCAAAACAGACAAACGGTGTTTGTCAAAGCAGACAAACGGTGTTTGAAAACAGACAAACGCTGTTTGTCAGAACGATTCTGAACGGTGTTTGTCAAAACAGACAAACGGTGTTTGTCAGAAATATTCAGACAAACGGTGTTTGTCAAAACAGACAAACGGTGTTTGTCAGAAATATTCAGACAAACGGTGTTTGTCAAAACAGACAAACGGTGTTTGTCAAAACAGACAAACGGTGTTTGTCAGAAAAATTCAGACAAACGGTGTTTGTCAAAACAGACAAACAGTGTTTGTCAGAAATATTCAGACAAACGGTGTTTGTCAAAACAGACAAACGGTGTTTGTCAGAAAAATTCAAACAAACGGTGTTTGTCAAAACAGACAAACAGTGTTTGTCAAAACAGACAAACGGTGTTTGTCAGAAATATTCAGACAAACAGTGTTTGTCAAAACAGACAAACGGTGTTTGTCAAAACAGACAAACAGTGTTTGTCAGAAATATTCAGACAAACGGTGTTTGTCAAAACAGACAAACGGTGTTTGTCAGAAATATTCAGACAAACAGTGTTTGTCAAAACAGACAAACGGTGTTTGTCAAAACAGACAAACAGTGTTTGTCAGAACAGACAAACGGTGTTTGTCAGAAATATTCAGACAAACGGTGTTTGTCAAAACAGACAAACAGTGTTTGTCAAAATAGACAAACGGTGTTTGTCTACCTGGTGTTTCCCCTAACTGGATTGCCCTAAACTATTGTTGCCCACTGCCCACTATCATTCCCTCCTAGTGGTTGGCCCCCTACATTCAAGTTGCCCACTTCCCCTGGTTGCCCCATGCTTGGGTTTCCCACTACACCTGGTTGCCCCATTCTTGGGTTGCCCACCATACCTCGTTGCCCCATGCTCGGGTTGCCCGCCGCAACTGGTTGCCCCATGCTCGGGTTATCCGCTATACCTGGTTGCCCCATGCTCAGGTTACCCGCCATACCTAGTTGCCCCATGCTCGGGTTACCCGCTATACCTTGTTGCCCCATACTCGGGTTGCCCACAAGAACTGGTTGCCCCATGCTCGGGTTGCTCGCCATACCTGGTTGCCCACAACACCTTGTTGCCCCATGCTCGGGTTGCCCGCCATACCTGGTTGCCCCATGCTCGAGTTGCCCGACATACCTGGTTGCCCCATCCTTGGGTTGCCCGACATACCTGGTTGCCCCATGGTCGGGTTGCCCACAACACCTTGTTGCCCCATGGTCGGGTTGCCCGCCATACCTGGTTGCCCCATGCTTGAGTTGCCCGACATACCTGGTTGCCCCATCCTCGGGTTGCCAGGCATACCTGGTTGCCCCATGCATGGGTTGCCCGCCATACCTGGTTGCCCCATGCTCGGGTTGCCCCCAACACCTTGTTGCCCCATGCTCGGGTTGCCCGCCATACCTTGTTGCCCCATGCTTGAGTTGCCCGACATACCTGGTTGCCCCATGCTCGGGTTGCCAGGCATACCTGGTTGCCCCATGCATGGGTTGCCCACCATACCCGGTTGCCCATGCTTGGGTTGCCCACCATACCTGGTTGCCCATGCTTGGGTTGCTCACCATACCCCGTTGCCCATGCTTGGGTTGCCCACCATACCTGGTTGCCCTATGGTTGAGTTGCCCACCAAACCCAGTTGCCCATGCCTGGGTTACCCACCATACCCGGTTGCCCTACCAGCAGAGTTAGGAATCTGGACTAGGGCAACCATGTTAGTCAGGCAACCAAATTCGCCCAAATCACAAGTTTGGCAACCAGTCAAGTCAACAGGGAATGTGGGCAACCAGAATTGATGTGCAACTGGGGAAATTGAGCAACAATTGAGTTTTGGAAGCCTGTCCAGGGTAGATGGGCAACCAAATTGGGAAGTGTAAGGTTGGGTAAGTTGGGCAACCACTTGTTGCCAAAGGTATGGTGGGTATGTGGGCAACACAGACTGAAGGCAACCAGGGGGCTATTGTTGGTCTGTTGAGAAACACTGTTTGTCTGAATTTTTCTGACAAACACCGTTTGTCTGTTTTGACAAACACCGTTTGTCTGAATTTTTCTGACAAACACCGTTTGTCTGAATTTTTCTGACAAACACCGTTTGTCTGTTTTGATAAACACCGTTTGTCTGAATATTTCTGACAAACACCGTTTGTCTGAATATTTCTGACAAACACCGTTTGTCTGTTTTGACAAACACCGTTTGTCTGTTTTGACAAACACTGTTTGTCTGAATTTTTCTGACAAACACCGTTTGTCTGCTTTGACAAACACCGTTTGTCTGTTTTGACAAACACTGTTTGTCTGAATATTTCTGACAAACACCGTTTGTCTGTTTTGACAAACACCGTTTGTCTGTTTTGACAAACACCGTTTGTCTGTTTTGACAAACACCGTTTGTCTGTTGACAAACACCGTTTGTCTGCTTTGACAAACACCGTTAGTCTGTTTTGACAAACACCGTTTGTCTGAATTTTTCTGACAAACACCGTTTGTCTGTTCTGACAAACACTGTTTGTCTGTTCTGACAAACACCGTTTGTCTGTTTTGACAAACACTGTTTGTCTGTTTTGACAAACACTGTTTGTCTGAGTTTTTCTGACAAACACCGTTTGTCTGTTTTGACAAACACCGTTTGTCTGAATTTTTCTGACAAACACCGTTTGTCTGTTTTGACAAACACCGTTTGTCTGTTGACAAACACCGTTTGTCTGCTGTGACAAACACCGTTTGTCTGTTTTGACAAACACCGTTTGTCTGAATTTTTCTGACAAACTTCGTTTGTCTGTTTTGACAAACACCGTTTGTCTGAATTTTTCAGACAAACACCGTTTGTCTGTTTTGAGAAACACTGTTTGTCTGAATTTTTCTGACAAACACCGTTTGTCTGTTTTGACAAACACCGTTTGTCTGAATTTTTCTGACAAACACCGTTTGTCTGTTTTGACAAACACCGTTTGTCTGTTGACAAACATTGTTTGTCAGAATTTTTCTGACAAACACCGTTTGTCTGTTTTGACAAACACCGTTTGTCTGTTGACAAACATTGTTTGTCAGAATTTTTCTGACAAACACCGTTTGTCTGTTGACAAACAATGTTTGTCAAAAATTTTCTGACAAACACTGTTTGTCAACAGAGAAACACTAAATTCTGACAAACACTGTTTGTCTGTTGACAAAAATCAGACAAACACCGTTTGTCTGTTGACAAACACCGTTTGTCTGTGACAAACAATGTTTGTCAGACTCAAACCTTGTTTTTCTATAGACAAACGGTGTTTGTCACAGACAAACACCGTTTGTCAAGCTTTGAGTTTGACAAACAGTGTTTTTCTATCTTTTGGTTGATATCAGCTGACATCAGTAATTCTTTTTGACAAACAGTGTTTGTCTGTTGACAAACAGTGTTTGTCTGTGACAAACAGTGTTTGTCTGTTGACAAACAGTGTTTGTCTGTTGACAAACAGTGTTTGTCTAATTCTTACACAAATGGCTTGCCATAACCGCCTACACACATCTCAATTAGAGACTGGAGGGTGGAAACACCTTCAGTACAGGTGGCTGCCTCACAGTGTGGGCAACTGTAGAAATAGGCATGTGGGAGACAGAGAAGAGGAGGAGACATTGAGAAGGGGAGGAATCAGAAGTAAGAGAGAAAATTTAGAGGAGGGAGGAGGAAGACAAATGGAGAGGGGAGAGAGAGAGAGAGAGAGAGAGAGGGGTGGGGGAGGGCTACTGGCAGGGGAAGAGAAAGGAAAGGGGGAGGACAAATTTGGAGAAGGAGGGGAAAGCAGAATCCGAAGTGAGAGAGAAGAGAGGAGGAAAATTGCTAGGTGGGGGAGGAAGAAGGAGAATATAAAGGGATATAGGTGAAATAGAGCAGAGGGAGAAGGGGGAGGAGAGAGATAAAGAGAGGGCCCTATTATATATTGCACATTTCTCATGAAGTATTGAAATGGAGTAGCCTATTGTTAATGATAACAAGTTGTGGGCGGTGTGCCGCCCTGCTAACGTCTGTCTTTTCTCCCTAATTATTCCTCAAAAATACTTCTGCGCCTTGGATTCCGTACTAATACATTGATTTGTCAATAGAAATGTCCCTGGAGATGGGTAAAGCCTACAGAATATGTATAAATGGTGTTTCAATAGTTTGTCATAAATCCAACAAACCTCTTGATAAAATATTGAGGGTATCTAACTATATTTGGAATTAATGCTGTATTCTTAACTATTACCAAAACATATTACCAAATTTACTTATATTATGACCTATAAGACTATATTTATCAATATTCGGCATATATATCTTTAAACAAGAATTTGAAGTCAACTTGGCTGAAAGAAAATGGCCGCCAGTGAGCGATAATAATTGAAGCCACGACAGGAAAGGATTACGGCGGGTCCCCGAAATTTAAATGGGAACTTTTATGAAGAACTGTAGCAAAATCCTCCAAAATGTTTGTCAAATGACTTCAGGATGGGTTGATAAAGAACAAAAATAAGTTTTTAACAATGTTAACTGTGGCTGCAACTTTAAGGAAAAGAGAGAGCAAATTTATAATGACATTAACACCTCAATTGATTTATTATTCTGGCAGACATCTGAGATTTGTAAATTCAAATTGTACACGTTTGTCGCTTTTACCCATTTCCGACTAGACAAATAATGTAGCATACACTGTTGGCTTAATGAGTATAAATAAGTTGCGATGAACTCTGAACAATAAACAATAAACACATGGCTGCGGATGAGTATCTGTGGCCATGTAAGCCACCCTTTATTAAAGATTTTTTAAGAAACCTGTAGCCTTGATCAAGTCATATCAAGTGCTCCGTCCGAGTGGTCAGTAGAGAGTGACCAGTCCCGTGGGGTCTCATGCAGCAGGTAAACTATGTAGTAACCAGGGCGATTCCCGCCACCATACATACAGGTGCAGCTACACCAATTTATATTTGTATTGAAAATAAATACTGCACATATATGTACATATATATGCTTAATTAATCAATTGAGAATACTCACAGAAGGTAATATTTATCCTTTATAGTAGACTTGAAGATAGGATTAAACTTTTTAGAGGAGCATGAGATACATTTAAACCCCTCAATATTCCTATATTTTCGAGATAACACCCTGTTATATGAATGGAGCATGCTGTGACCCCCAGCCTTTTTTCTTTTTTAAATTGATATATTTTATTTACCAAATTCCAAGCTGTGAAACAAAAAATGTAACTTAACAGGCTCAGCTATAGTATTTGGTTCCACCTCAAATCACATGAATTTGATGTTTTAAAAGAATGTTATTTGAGCTTAATTTAGATCTACATCTATAATTTCGTGACACTCAAGAAAACTATATCAAAATCAATTCTGTACATATTTAATAAATCATTGTTAAAACTTGGTTACATCGAAATAATTCCAATATTGACGACAAAAGTTGATCGGCATAGGATACGGTTGGTGTTGTGAGAGGAGGAAGGAACTCGTAAAATCCATTAACGCAGTAGGCGTCCCATTCTGATCTGAGAGGCTCTGAGCCTTGAACGATAATAAAGTCCAACATCTTCCTTAAAATCTTCCTTTAAAAAGTCCTATATTTTGCCAGCCAGTCTAGGTCCAAACCCTCAGGTCAGATAAAAATGGTATGTCAGTGATTGGACGCCTACTTCGCTAATCGGTTTCCTCGCCTAAGACTCGGCGTATTAATAGGAATATAATGACATTTTGCGGTCTTAATAGAAATATAATGGCCCTTTGTGGTTTGAGGCGAGATGCTTTCCCTCCGTTTGAAGGGACTCTCTCAACTTTGGGCCTAGACTGCAACCAGCACTTTTATGAATGAAGCCTGTCGTGGCCCTTTCCCCGTCCTTGTTGATTCATTGACGGGCAGAGGATAAAGTTGAAGTTGTTGGAAGGGAATGGAACTCGTGCTGTATTTTTAAAGCTCCTGACGGCAATGAAATATAATCTACTCCTCCATATTGTTAGAGAGCCTGCATTATTGTCTGACATCAGACGCCCTTGTTATTCGTACTGATGTGTGGAAATGTCTATGTCCTGAATAAAATATTTTCAAAATCAAAATCAATTGAGATGCTTCAACACTATCTATATGCATCCATGTGATGTGTCACAGAAAAATGAGTCTAAAGTCGCAAAATTCAGGATTGTGTCTTAGCGTTTCTGTGGAGTATATTTAGTTACATTAATTTTCATTACTACTTACTTTACATCCAGAAATGTGGCTAGCATTTCTTTTAAACATAATAATATTATGTTTAAAAACAAATTCCAACGATGTTAACGGTTTTAAAACCAAATAAATAAGTTTCTATTTATTATAAATAGAAACTTACTTATTTGGTTTTAAAACGGTTAACATCGTTGGAATTTGCTTGATCTTTGCTTTGTAAATATGATAGTAACTCTAAATCGATTTCATTGCGACTTAAGAGTCGTTTTTTGTGACACATCACATGTATATGATTCAGTGCGTCAGAATATGTACAATTTCGAATTCCAAATAATTGCGAAAATTATGAAATTGTGTATGTCCACATTAGAAAATACTTTTAGATTTGATATAGGACTGGAAATATTCATACATACCTAGCTAGGATTTCAGAATCATTTCTTAAATTTGTAAAATGTAGGAGGACGCTTGATTGAACATTACATATCAGACTTAGCAACCTGACAATTATTCAGTCTTAAGATAGAACTTAACGCGAGCTGCATATGCGACAACGTATTCACAAAATGTGAGTGGCTTTTGGTGAATGTCTTTCACAAGTGCCGAAGGCACGCGTGAAAGACATTCACCAAAAGCCACTCGCGTTTTGTGAATGTGTTGTTGCATATGCAGCTCAAGTTTAGTTCTATTTTTATGCCATGATATATATATTTAAGGGTTATTTAATCATTATTTACCTTCATTACAACCCTCCGAATCGGCAAAAACAAGCGCCTACAACATTGCGTCATAGCGGATTCTGCTAGTGAATTCTCTGCATGCATATGCCATGGGCTAATCTGGCCATGTTTTTGTGGATACGTACAGCTATCATGGCATAAAGGCTCAGAACCTATCAGATGGTCACCGATATGAATAATCAGGAAGGTTGTTGGTTTTAATCCTTCATTATTTTATTATCTTGGTGTCTTTAGGATCGGTTGAGAATGAATAGGCTATGAAATAGGAAATCCTTAGACGGAAATTAGTTGGTAATATTCAAAGTCGTCATACAAAATAGCTGTGTGACTTTGTCATCCATCTCAACACAATCTCACAGCAGATTTATGGATTGCTGCTTCAACTATGTAATGATTAAAAAGGAAAAAGAAACATTTCCCTTGCCTCAATTCAAATCCAGTACTGAGGTTGATGAAAAATCCCTTAATTAGTGGACAGTAATATAAATACAAATCTTCTATTATAATAAGCCCACATTGTCCGGGAGAATACTGGGCTTCATTTTTATAGGGGAGTTCCATGTGCCACTGCGCTTGTCCGTTACAGTGCATGCTGGTATAGATTCAGTTCAGGTCTGACATACACATATTTAGCAACATTTTTATTCGAAAGTCGCAATGGTTTAGGATCTATCATTGGGTCTATCATCATGTTTTCACCAATATCATAAATGACCTGTATAAATGACCTATGAAAACCAAAATGGGATGATGGGAAAGAAGGAGGTTTGTTTTATAAAAATATGTTTTATGGTTAGTGACATTAGAGAACCGATAAATACCCCATGCTGAACATGACATGTTTTCTATAGATTGTACGCTGTAAGTCCCATAATTCTATATATATATGCGAATCAAGATTCAACATAGCAGACATGCAAGTCCCTTAATTAGAAGAAATTAATATATGAATATATGAACCTCACCTCTATTGTAATTAGCCCAGATTGTCAGGGAGAAAACTGGGTTTCACGTTCTATCAGGATGAATGGGATATATAGAGAGGGAGAGGCAGGCTTGTGGGCGGACTGGCTTACTGGTGTACAGGTAGAGCCATTTATTTAGTTGGGCTAAAGGGACTGTGTGTGTCGGGGGGTGCTCGAGATCTGGCCATCCATAACGATCCCGGACCTCTGCCAATGGGGCTTAAGGTACGTACTGCAGCAACGGCACAGCGAAAATTGCGGGATGAAACCTCTCGGTTCTCCAATCATGAACAGCGATAGATTTTATTCCGGTATAGGTATAGTGTGTGCAAGTCTTTTGGCCACATTCTAATATGTCGGAAAACTCCCACTGTGATGAAAATGATGACTTGAAATTGGGACTTGAGCTAGGTGACTCCTTATCTCATAAAGCTAGTGTCAGATATGACAGCAGTTATCCTCTCAAATAATTATAAAGATCAGAAAATATTCCAAATAATTGCGAAAACCATTTTATTAAGAATTGAGTGCAAAATTTCATGTGCACATTAGAATACATAGATTTGATATAAACTGGAAATATTCATCTATAGCTAGGATTTCAGAATCATTTCCAAAATTTGGGAATTTTTGAAAAGTTAGGCTACTCCTACCTGAAACTGAGGTGACTCATAAGCAGGTATCGGATCTGACAGCAGTTTTTCTCTCAGATATGAAAATATAAAAAAATAAAAAGGAAAGAAGCAAATAATAATAGGTTTCAAAAGAAAAAGAAAATTGCGAATAAGGATTTGCAATATATACTGCATGAATATATAGACCCTGAGTGTGGTGGACATTGCACCTCTTGTGTTTGCGATGATACCTTTTACAAGGGAGCACTGCCTTGTTACTGTATTGCTGTGGTACAGCAAACAGCCACTGTACCTTTACACTTACCTTACAGCAGAATAGAACGCTGGTCATGCGACTAACTGCAACTTATGGTGAAATTTTAAAGTTGACGACTAATGATGCATCCCACAAACATTTCTGTCAATTCCTTAACAGAAATTTGTTCTGCAGAACTTGAGGCTCTGCTGTTCACAGAACCTCCCTCTCCCCCACCCGCTCTTTTCCCTGCTCCCTCACAATCTACTACGTCCAAGTCCAGAATAGGGAAAATAAATGTTTGTGTGCCACCTGTCCACTCTGTGTGGGTGGGCGTGTATAAATATGAAGAATAATGGGGGCTTGTATCCCCATGGGCACTGGTGGACATGTAAGGCCTAGTGGTGGCACATGTGGGGGGTGATTAGACGATAGAACCCCATGGCAGGTTGGTATTTTTACCTCACCTGCTTGAGTCATTAATTTTCCGTAAAGCCAGCAGCGCCATCACATCAATCCATTACCCAGAAATGAAATTACGAGAGCATATATATTCGGTAGAAACCACAATGCTAACTTTTCATGTCCAAAATATCAACCGAGCCATGTCATAATGTTTTCATTATCACATACCTTTTATCACATGCTCTCTCATACACTCTAAGAAGAAAGGGTTCTAACAAGAACCCTTAAGGGTTCTTCAGCTTGTCGACATGGCAGAACCCCTAAAGGTTCTACTTAGAACCCTTTTTTGAGGGTTCTAAGTAGAACCCCCGTTTCGGGAATAGGCAGGGTTCTACATAGAACCCTCGATTTGAAGAACCCTTTGAAGAACCCTCTGGCCAAAATAGGTAGGGTTTTACATAGAACCCTGATTTGGCATCCCTAAAATTGCCTGTAATTTACAATGTTAATTCTGAATGAAGTATTGATTTCATTATTCCCTGTTGAATCTAGACTGGTTCTTATAACAGCAGATTTGTGCTCAGTGCTAAGGCAGCATGTTTCTCCACAGAAGCATTTTGCCCAAGAGCATTCAAGGAGAGACTGCTTATTATATGCAGTCCCTTTGCTTGACTTTTTCAGAGTTCCTCATCCATTTCCATCACTTAAACTTACCCTTAATATAATCCTCTCCTGCAGCTGACATAGGTATCCATTGCAACTTGGTGTTTGACAATCTTGGTACTTCAGTGGTACTCATAGTAATAATATTAGAATTATAAGGGTGCTTTCTTCACAACATTTTTCAACATCAAGCAGGTAAGTTATACAAATAAAGTATTAATTTCATTGCTTTCAATATTCCCAAGTTTATAAAGTGTAATATCTATAAGGTATAAATGCCTCATATAAGTATTACTAGTGAGACTTTTGTTCTAATAGAAATTGTAAATAGCCTGTAGTAACCTGTGAGGGCACCTAGTGAAAGCCAAGTTCCATGGTACTGCCACCTGGTGAGAACAGTCGGATTGCCGATAACGTAGCCAATAATGCCAATAGAAAAAATTGGAGGCCAGATTTGAAAAGAGGGGGAAAAACTGGACTAGGTCAATATCTCACAAAATTTCTATGGGCCACCAGAAAAAAGTCAACTTTTTCAGAATTTGTGCCATAGAGATGTACCTAAAAAGTGTTATTCTTCTTACCTACTTTGCAATGTCAAACGAATCCTTTGATTTGAAAATGAAAAAATGCTCAGAATGAAACGTCCTTTGGCACGAGGGTATAACAGGGACCTATGCATCTCATACTCAAAGATCTAAGTCCTAGCTGCCCTAAAAGATCAACCGTTCTGTTTTTGAAAATCATTTTTGAAAATCTGAGCCCACTGGAGGTTGCATCACATTTTGGTCTCTGGTTTCCTTCAAGTTGCTCGAATTGATTCAAACTAAAGACCCCCCTGTAATCTAGAGACATGCAGCTTTAATAATATGTAAAGTTTGTGTATGAATCGACCCAGGAGACATGTGCAGAAATTCATTAAAAGTCACACACCCACATAATTGAAATAATTCCATATGACTCGTTTTCATGTGACACATCAGTTAAAAGTAATCTGTTTGAAGGGATAACATTTGTTTCACATTATTTAGAAAATGCTTTTAATTCTCTCTCTCCTGCCTATATAAACCTTGATTTTAAAGTGACTCTTCTCGCTGTTCTGAGCTAGAATCACGAGTAACGGAATTTCTTCCCAATATTCTACTATGTTGTGCGTCTGAACCTACCTAACTAATCCCTGGAGATACGGAAATTATATATTTCATACTTTAACAGATATTTCACCGTAAAGAGAGGGAATTTATTTATAGCTGCCGTCGGAAATTCGGGTGGGCGACCATTGCAGTTAGTGAGTTTGTCATGCGCAGTAGGTCATAGGAGAGGTTCCTCCAGTCACAGGTTAGCTGACCCAGCTTGGCCAGTGTTTATAAACAAACAGGCACGGTTTTGTAACTAGTTTTTCAAAGTTTTAATGAAAGACCAAATAATACATTTAATGTAAAAGTCAATAGGCAAGGGAGAGAGCTAAGTTAGAACAAAAAAATAGGTGTGACACTGGCCATATTGCGATTTGAGCTAGATTGACAGTTCTCCTCAACCACATTGTGACCCAGTTCTATGAATTCAAACTGCCATGGAGGCGGTGCAAGGACGAGTAAGGCAAGTTACAAAAGGATTGTATTTTCACAGGAAATGGGAAACCTAAAAGAAAAATAAGATCATGATAGGGCTAAGAAGGTTTGATTTAGTCGTTGGAGGTATTATCAAGGCGATTCTTGACTACTCCCAAACTTGTATTTTTAACTATCTTAGCCACTTTAAGATGTAGAATTTTTTTTTATATGCTTTTATGATGCACCGATGTATGCAGCTGAAAAAATTTTTGAAAAAAAAATTAAAAATATTCCGTCTGTTTTTACATAAATCCCGATGAATATTATTGAAAAGGAGAAAAGGAGATTCTTTGTAGAACTGCTTTGAGCTAAAGAACCCTTCAAGTTCAGGAAGAACCCTAAAATGAGGCAAAAGCCCCTATGGTTCTAGACGGAACCCCTAAGGAGAAAAAGGGGGTTCTATGTAGAACCGCTTTGAGTTAAAGAACCCTTCAAGTGCACGAAGAACCCTTAAATCGCTGAAGAACCCCTATGGTTCTAGATGGAACCCCCGGTGGTCCCGAAGAACCCTTTTCGGTGTCGAAGAACCCTAGGGTTCTTGGTAGAACCATGGGGTTCTATCTAGAACCCAAAAGAACCCTTTTTTCTTAGAGTGTAGAACCAGTTTTAGGTGATCACTGAAATATAAAATTTTGTCTATTGTCTATGGAACCCTGCTTACAAATATTTTTGGTTGAATGACTTTATAGGACTAAATAGGTAGCACTAGACTGCACAGAGCAGAAAGTAGAAACGGTTGGGTTTACGATCGCAGAAATTATCTTTAACTGGACATTGTTATTTGACGTGTAACTGAAGAAAGACCTCCTGGTCTGAAATGTCGGACAGGTTCTAAGGAAATTAAGTAGACCTTTGGATAATTAAATAGCCACCCCTTCAGAGTGTCGACTAGTTCGCGGAATTCCTCCCATACGTTAACATTTTGATTGAAATAATTGCAAGAAAATGCAATCCCCAGGTGTTTAATGCTATGGGTCACCCTTCTAACCCCCACCTCCACCTCCTCCCTACCTCAGCCACACAGAGTTGGACCTGTTCTTATGCCTGTATTTGTGTTGTCAACCTGGCTTTATGTCTGCCCACCAATCACTTGCAGATATTTATCAATATGGCCGCCCAAAATACCGCTCCCTGAATGTGGTTATTGAAGGCTCATGAATACAGGCAGAAGCCTGGGTATGGTCACTTGCTGGCTGCTGGGAAAGGATGATTGTGCCACCAATTTCTAGGTTTTATTTAGCATAATTTGTACAGATGAGTGCATGGACAATCAGCACCATTTATCATAATCATTCTTCCTGCTGTCTTGAACTAACTGAACTGCTAGAATAATTTAAGAGAGGTTAAATACATTGATTAGATGAGATGTACAATGAAATATGATGAGAAAAGGTGAGGCAGTATTATTCACTGACATTGTAGCTGACACACACAGTGGTGTATACAAACCCCCTATTGTAACTGACATGGTCATAGGTGTATACTAGGCCGCTATTGTAACTGATACAAATCCCCTATTGTAACTGACACACGGTGGTGTATAAACATACTATTGTAACTGACACAGACAGTAGTGTACAAGCCCCCTATTGTAACTGACACACACTCAGTGGAGTTTACAAACACCCCTTTTTTCTGGGGGCGCCCGTCCCCGCCCCCAGAATCACCATTGGTCCGAGCCAAGGTCCGTGGACGTGATTTTTCCCATCTCCATGACGTGCTCGTCGGGCCGGAAGTCGTACACCGCTCCGACACGACGTTGACCCCAATACCGGTCTATGTAGGTCAAATGGGAAGTTGACACTCGCTTGACCTCACCTTGAACTCATGTATAAACCAATCCAAAAGGCGCACAGGCTCGCACGTTCACGTGCACGTCCTTATCACACATTGTCCACATGGCCAGACCCAAGCGCTACCCTGACCCAGATCCTACCCAGACCTCCGATCACGTGATTACCCTGACCCAGATCCCGACCCAGATTTTAACGCGCATGCGCAAAGCGATTCCACTTGTCTTGGCCGGCCAGATCATTGAAATAAACTCTGAATTATGAAGGTTTTGAAGACTTGACAATAATCATTGATCGGATAGCTTTCATACATGTTTCGTCTGTATCTTTCCTTGCCGTTGCCGCTCCCGGTGCCTCCCGGCCAGAGTGTACCCACTCGTGTCAACATTTGAGGCGTTTTTTAGAACAAACCAATGATTTTACACAATAATCCTTGCATATGAGGTTGGAAACAAGGTTAGATTAAACGTTCAGGCATTTATATTCAGTCGCTGGTGTCATAATATTATTATAAATTTTTATTCTTATTATCTTTGCTATAAGCGATTGGCACGCTAAGCCTGACAAGGCCCCTTGTGTACATGACCAGAAAATAAACATGACGACAGAAGCATGGCTTCCCGCGGATCGTGATATTTCCACCAAAGGAATATCGCCACATGTTAATATGTTCATAAACTATTGTTTGGGATAGTATTTGAAGTTGACATGACTGATTTACGCAGATTATATGGATGTTATTGTGTCAGCGGCCAGAAACCGCTCGGAAATATGGCCGTACCGGGTTCACTCGAAGCATGTGTGATCGGCAGTGAAATCGTAAAAGATACAAATAAAAAGGTTGGTTAGATTTAATTTGATATGCTTCATTTCATTCGATTTCCAAGCCTATGTCAGTTCTGTTTGCCTCGAGAACGTCTGTACATATATCATTAGGCTACACATTGTTAAGCTGGTCGAACTGACAGTAACAGGCTTGAGTCAATGCCAATGGCTGCTTCACTGTCAGTAAAATCAAACTGCTTTTTGAGCTATTCGAATGACTTTTCCATAATAATCCTGGCATATGAGGTTGAATACAAGCTTAGATTAGACGTTCATGCATTTATATTCAGTCGATGGTTAATCATTACACAATCTTAAGCTTCTATTAGACAAATCCCCTATTTTCGTTCACTACGTAACTGGGACCCTCATGGACAAGACAAGTCACTGAACATCAACATGTTAAAAAATGAACAAATATGGTTGGAATCATGAGAAATCTGCTAATATATAGGCTAGTATTTAATGGATAATGGATGGGTTGGTCAGGGACCCATGTTTTGTTGCGAATAAATGACCGCAGACGGCTTTAGCCGTCGAGGTCCTTTATAAGCGGCAAAACAGTGGTCACGCAACACAACACATTAAACACACAAGTCAGCAATTGAGTTAAATTTGTTTATTTAAACGTAGTGGGGTAAATTATTGGATGTATGAATTGTTATTGTTATTATATAATGGATGTCGGGCCGTAAGGCCACACACACATCCCACTCTCTTGTGGTTGACAGTAATAGTCAGTAGATTCAGTATCTCAGTACACCCCCTCTGAGTGTAGTATTACACGGTATAGTTAAGAGATTGTTACAAGGGAGGCGGGTGGGCTTTGAAAAAAACCCCGTGTGGCTTCGCCTGGAGGTGTAGAGAGAATGGACGAGGGACTGGAGGAACCGGAAGGAGGCTGGAGGGTAGGGGTGGCACCAGGGGTGCCAGCTTCCGTGAGTCCCGCGCTCAATGTTCCTTTGTTTAATGACGGGAAATTATCAAGTTGTGATAATTTCTCCCCCATTAAACACACAAGTCAGCAATTGAGTTAAATTTGTTTATTTAAACGTAGTGGGGTAAATTATTGGATGTATGAATTGTTATTGTTATTATATAATGGATGTCGGGCCGTAAGGCCACACACACATCCCACTCTCTTGTGGTTGACAGTAATAGTCAGTAGATTCAGTATCTCAGTACACCCCAAGCACTTATAGGGCCTTCATGGCTCTATGGACTGAGGTGCTGGATGATTTGGTTGGTCGGATGTAGGATCTGACTGCGTCAGATGTCCATGTGCCGTGGGACATTATGTCGTTGAGGGAGGCCCCGGCTTGGTGGTAGGCATAGGAGGCCCCCCCCCCCCCCCCCCCCTACGAAGGCTGTGCATTGACACGGCCTTCGGGTCGAAGCCAGACTTGGTTACTATGGCAGCCCACTGCTTGCGCATGTATGTTGTTATAGGATTGCCGTCAGGGAATGCAAATAGTGGTGCTGTCCTTGGCTTACGGGTGTTGATTTGTAGTAGCTTGCACAGGGCCTGCTTTGGGCATGCCCTGTCACCTTCTTTTTGTGGAAGGTATATTTCCACCGGGGTCTTAGATGTCTGCATCGTCTTGGTCCATTTTAGCTTGATAGTAACACCCTTGTCATCTGGGGTCACATCTCCTAGTGTCAGGTGCCTTGTCGGGTCATAGGCCCTGACTGTGTTCGGGAACAAGTTCGATTGGCGCATGAAGCCCATGAACATAATAACTAGTGCTGCTCTTATTTGATATTTGTTTGGGAACTTAGCAGCTGTCCTGAGGCATGCTCTGAACATCTCAGGGGACACTAGGGCCTTAGGGGCCGGGGTGTGCTTGAGGGTTAGCTGGAGTCCTTTTATAGCCAGGTCGACGTCATATTCGCACAGTGGGGACACATCCAGCTTTGACATGCGGAAGAAGGTCCTCAGGGAGGACAGGTTATTAACGATTGTCCCTATTTTTAGTTGGTTGTCTGCTAGATACTCTAGGTACCAGCATATATGTGCTGATGTAGGGGCTGTGTAGTCGATGCCGAGAGAGAGGCAGAAGGATATGTACAGGCGGGCTGCCGATTCCCTGTTGGAGTTGGTTCCCGGTCTGTGCGCCTGCACCCTCCTCTGTCGTGCCTTCTGCTCCAGGTCTGCCTGTATCTTCCCTAGAAAAAGTGAGAGATGTCAAAGTCACTGGCGGTACACATAGTGGGTGTTAAATGGAGTTGTTTTATGATGTTATCTGCTTTAAGTTTAAATTTATGCGCTGTGTGGGCTCTGGACAACGCGTCCGGGAGCTCCATCAGGGCACCTGGGATATGGGCAAATTCGAATGTTATTTCCCGTTTAGCAGATAGGAACCAGAAGGCTCTGGCGCAAGCAGCCAGTGTCTGGTCCCTGGGCCTCCCCCCTTTGAATGCCTCCACGGAGGCTTGGTTATCACAACAGATGCGGACAGTGAGGCCCCTGTCTGCTTCGGACGTCAGAGTCCTAGCAGCTGCTAGACAGTTTATCGCCTCTATATGGTTGATGTTTCTCCCTTCAGTGAGTGAGGGCGAGAACACGTGTGCGTAGTACAGGTTGCCGTTTGTTGCACCCGCCCCTGTGAGGCATGCATCAGCCCAAATCGTGCGAGAGACTAGATTAGAGGGAATGATGGATACACCGTTGTACTCAGGGGTGAATTTTTTGAACCACTCTAAGTCTGATTTTATGGCTTTCGAAATGAAGATAGGGCCTCCTTTTGCTTCTCTAAGGGCACACAGTAGACGTTGCATGAACAAGGTCGCTGGTCGGACGGCTTTTGCAAGATGGGCTATCTTTCCCACAATGCTCTGCATATGCCTGGTTGTCACAACTCTCATGCTAGCCGCTTTCTCCAAACACTCTTTAATTTCGGCTAGCTTGTTAGTTGGAATCGACATGGTGTTGGATTCGGTGTCTAGGACTATTCCCAGCCACTGGACTTTCTTGGATGGTTGTTGTGTCTTTTCCTCTGCTATTTTCAGGTCTAGGGATGTTAGCAGGGTCCTAGTGTAGTTGAAGTTGTGAGCCATTGTCTCTGTATCGTGAGCTAATAGGATTATGTCATCCAAGTACATGAGTGACACTACTCCTTTCGATGCGAGTGCTCGTACAATAAATGAGGCTACCATCTGCATTATGTATGCTGATAGTCTGGCACCGAATGGGAGTGCCCTGTCAATATAGGTGTTTCCTTCGTGCTGTACTGCAAGCAATGGCCAGTCCAGGGGGCAGATGTTGAAGTGCCTATGCCCTGGAGAGATCTAGTACCGCCATTATTACTCCGTGTCCACCCAAGTTATTTATTATTTCAGTAGCCATTGCCACAGTAGGGAGGTTGTGGACTGCTGGTTGTTTGTTGTAGAAATTCTTAGGGACCCACATGTTAATGCCTCCATCGGGGAACGACAGGTCAACTATAATTCGGCGCTTGTTTTGGTCTGATTTTGGTCTGGTCATTAATGGGCTGTGATGACACCAGGGGACAAACGGGAGGCTGGTGAAGGGCCCTGCCATTGCCCCTAGGGAACACTCCTTCTGTAGGTATTCAGTGATGTGGGTAGGGTGTGCTAATGCTGACGGGTGGTTGCTATGGGCTCTGTGTGTTGGTGGTGGGCCGCCCATATACTGTAGTGGGAACCCGTATATGATTCCATTAAAGATGGTCTCGTCATCCTTATACCCTGTTGACACTTTTCTCCATGCAGATATTGACATCTTGGAAGGGAGGATGTATTTTGCACCCCTCCAGTTGGGGAGGCCTGCTCCGCGCACGGCCTCGTAGATTTTGGCCATCTCTGGTGGTAGCGAGAGTGATGGGAACGGCCAGTTGGAGTAGTTGTCAAAGTTGTAATTTGGTGGCAGGTTCTGATTGGAAACTACGTCATTTATGCGAACAAGTGAGTCTATAATAGTGCTACCTACTGGTTGTTGTGATGACAGTTCAAGAGCTATGCCATTGGTGCTCAGCTCTTCGAGTGGAGATATGTTGTGGTCTGTGTCTGCCAGGTCCGCGTGGGCGATAACAGGGCGGCATGGTCCCAACCGTGCTTCCAGTCCAGTACGTGCGTGTTTTGATCGATCTGGACTCGGATACAGACTATTCTTATAGCCCTGTATGTTGTTTGGTTCCGTTCGAGGCTCGGTTAGTTCACAGTTAGTATTATTCACAGACTTTGCTAACTCCGATAGCTTGGTTTTAGGTTGGGCGGAAGTGGGGTGGCCATTGCTGGTGTTTACTTCCGGGCCGGAAGCAGTATGGCCGTCCCTGTCCGAGACAGTGTCGAGCGTTGGTAAATTAGTAGAACTGATGTAGGTAGGTTTTGCAATATTAGACGTTGGAAGGTGTTTAGACTCACTGTGAATTTCTGACCGTTGCACGGTCAGGCATTGTAGTTTTTTGGCGAGCGGTTAGAGGCTGACGATGCTGGTGTAGAAGCCTCTCTGGGTTTGTATGTGCCCTGCCATTCACGCTTGTTCTTGTTGTTGTAGCAATCGTTGTTGTTGTTCTGAGAGCTGCTGCCCTCCCTCGTTGTGTTAGACCTGCGGTTGTTGCAGCTCTTTGCGGTGTGAAAGTATTGCTTGTGGCGGGTATTGTAGTAGCAATAGCCACAGCAATGTAGGAGTGTTATTGTTCCTTCGGCGTGGGTTTCAGATATGGAACACTCCTCGGAATTGTAAAAGGGGCAGGGCACTGAGATGGCTCCCTTCTTTTCTTTTGGCTTAATCAGGGTAGTGGGTCGATGATTCCAACTGATCTTAGCCCTCTGTTGTTGGATGTAGTGTATATCCCTCCACTTGGCCTTTCGGTCTAGTACGTTATCCACGACCGTTTGAGACCACAGTAATGGGCCTCTCCAACTATGTACTGCGACGTCCTCTCCCAACTCCGAGAGGTGTTTCAACATGCATTGTAATGTTGATCCATCATCAGCTTTGAGGGCACACATGGATGCAAAGCCGCAGTAGTACTCGTTGATCGTAATATCACGTTTCTCGTCCCGCAAGCGAGCGGCGAGATCGGTTGGGAGGGAATTTTCGGGGGTGTGTATCATTGCTTGTTTACCTTTGACTTTGGCCCTTCCACCGTACTGGCGTTCTAGTGCCTTTGCCGTCAGCCTCTGGTGCCTGTGGGCCCTCCGCATGTGTTTTGGGGATGGGAGGCCGTCGGAGTCCCCAGTCGATGTGTCTGTATCCGAAGAGTAGTGTCGGAAGGGGTGGCGTAGTTCATCAAGTGTTTTCTTGTGTGACTTCTTCCGCCTTTTCTTGCCTTTCTTCCTCTTATTCTGTGGCGTATAGCTCGAGGAGGAAGTGGTGTCACCCGTCTCTGAGGTGGTGTCACTGTAGTATCTCCTGCCCCGCGGCTCTGGTGACGGGGAGCGTCCACCCTTGTGCGAGCTCTTGTGCCTCGGCCGTTTGGTGCCTCGTTTACCAGGGGAACGCTGGTCCCTGTAGGTGTCTCGTTGTCTATTGGTGTTTGGGGTAGACTGTACCCTAGACATCTCGAGGATAGTGTCGCAAAATTTATCAACGACCGTCGTAGTGGTATTCCTCGCTTTACTTCTCTGAGCCGCCTGTTTAGCCTTAAGCTGAGATGGCGTCTCGTGTGTCTGACCCTCGGGGTTACCGCCGTGGTCACCCTCGTGGTCGCCCTCATGGCTGCCCTCGTGGTCACGAGTATCGTCGTGCGAGTCACCCTTATCGTTATCCATATCTTTGGCGAGTTCTCTGGCTTTTCTTCTACTTTTCTTGCTTGTTTTCTTTACTGGTGTTAAAAGCTCTTCGTCAGTGCCTGCCAACTTTCTGTAATCTATTCTTGGACCGTTCCTGGTCTTCGTGCTAGCCATCCCAAGATGGGCCTCGCCGCTTTGAAAAAACCCCCGTGTGGCTTCGCCTGGAGGTGTAGAGAGAATGGACGAGGGACTGGAGGAACCGGAAGGAGGCTGGAGGGTAGGGGTGGCACCAGGGGTGCCAGCTTCCGTGAGTCCCGCGCTCAATGTTCCTTTGTTTAATGACGGGAAATTATCAAGTTGTGATAATTTCTCCCCCATTCATTAACCATTTTAGCACACGTCCCAAAGAGGATAAATTAATTACTTAATCAACGGCCACAATCTCAAACTGCATACCACATCACACAGAAGACCCCTCGATTGTCTAATCAAGTCAACATGTGTCCGACATGGAAAGCCAAGCAGGCAACATCTATTCTAATCTTTCCTGGTTCATTTTATGAGGCTGGGCTAGGCGGGGAAGGCAGAGGAGAGTAATTATATATCTTCAGTCTAAGATTCTATCCAAACTACAATGCTAAGAGCAACTTTCGTCAATTTGACAACCCACTCCTCTCGACTTAATCTCCCCACCTTATCTCCTAGCCACATGCCAATTAATCACATCAAACGATGGTGTAATGGATGCAGCAGCTGGGAAATGTTAGATTAACTTCCAGGGTACGTGAGAAACAAAAGGAAGCAGCGATAATTCTCATCTGATCCTTTCCGCCATAATTTTTTAATTTTTGTAAAACAAGAATAAATGAAACATGAAAGACAATTCCGACACTTGCCCCACAGAATCAGTTCCATAGAACTCACCGACAACACGCGGCATACTAATTAGTATGATAGAGATATCTCTTACATATATGCTTTGATCCTGTAGTTAAGAAATAAACAGCTGGTAATGCTACAAGCTAGTACTAGGAGAAGATGAATCCTCTCTTCACTCGATATTCGTATATTTTGATATGTTGTAGTGATCTAAATCATGTATTTAAGCTGAGCTGAGCTGAGCTGGATTTGGCTATCATTATTGCAGTTCTTGCATCTAAATTTCTCCTTATTTTATTAAATGTATATAACTTATGATTTATCTGCTTGATTACTGAATTGAGTTGACCAACCATTGTTAAGTGTGAGTCAAGTTTTATACCAAGATATTCGTATGAGTTGGTTAAAAGCAACTCAGAGCCATCCACCTTGACCAAAACCCTCTTCCCTTTGAGTTTTGTGTCTAGTATTAAAAATTAGAAGTTTCGTTTTGGTAACATTTAGGGACAACTTACTATGAATACACCATTCATAGAATTTTTTCACATCATGAGTTAGTATTTCTTCACATGTTTTTAGAGAGTCAGCTGAACAGTAGATAACCGTATCGTCAGCATATTGAATATACTTAGCTCGAGATTCTTGATATCATTCACATATATGAGAAACAATAATGGGCTTAGAATAGACCCTTGTGGAACGCCTATAGATATTGCCCCTTCCGAAGAAGCCACCTCGCCAATTTTAACTTTTTGTGATCTATCATATAAATAGGATTCAAACCATTTCAGACCGACTTCCTGAATTCCAATATCTTGTAATTTTTTAAGCATAATCTTATGGTCAACGCAATCGAATGCTTTGCTAAAATCCACAAAGCAAGCAAGAGTATATTCTTTTTTATGCATAGCTGAATTTATATCACTAATTAGATTAAAGATAGCTTCATTGGTGCTATCACCTTTCTGAAACCCAAGTTGTTGTTTACTTAATAGAACGTTTTCCAGTAGGTATTCGTTCAAGTGTACTGCGATGATTTTTTCCAAAAGTTTACCAGCTATGTGGGTTAGAGAAATAGGTCTGGTTTCATTGGGGGTTTTAGCGAGGGGCTTCTTCGGTAGTGGTTTAACAATCCCACATTTCCATGCCCTTGGGAAAACCCCAAGGGAGATTGATTGTCTGTATATATGCACCATTTGATCTATCAGGATGTTAAAAGCATCCTTATATACTTTTGTAGATATGTGCTCGCAACCTGAGCTCTTTGTGACTGCTATGTCTCTGATTAACTCCAGGAGAGAATCCTTCGTCTACCTCAGGGAGAGTGTACTCCGCCCTGATGTTAGATCTATTACCTTGATAGGGGACATGCGCGATGCGCGCTGAGGTTTTGCTTCCAATACTACAGTAATAACCATTTAGATAATTAGCAGCATCCACCCCATAGATAGTTTCGTTTTTTTCATTTGATATAGATATGATTTCGCTTTTTTTCTTATTTTCAATTTCGTCTATAGTTCTCAAAAAAAATTTGGAATCGTTTCTATTTTCATTTAAAAGGTTTCTATAATAATTCGATTTTGCTTGTTTTACTGAGCGGTTACATAGATTTCTAGCTTGCCTAGCAGCGAATAAATCTTCAGGAGTCTTACTTTTATTTGCCTTTTTATAAAGTCTGTCTCTTTCAATACCTAATTCAGTAAGTTGTCTAGTGAACCAGGCGGGGTGATCATTTTTTATATTAAACACCTGAAGTGGCGCTAGCTTATTTGTCGCATTTAGCAAGTTATCATATAATATCTTCCAACACTCGTTTGGGTCAATCAAGTTATAGAATCTGTCCCAGTTGTACTCATTTAGCATGTAGCGTAAGCCTTCAGGAGAGTAGTTCGCATAGTTTCTTCCAGTGAATTTAACTTTTATCTTAATGGGTCTGGGTCTTTTCACTATTAAATAGGTTGGCTGATGATCGGAGAGATTATAGTTTATAGTACCTGTATTGCAATCAATTTTTGACCTCAATAAAAAGATATCTAGGATCGAGTTCCTAAGTAATCCAAATCTAGTTATCTTATTCATACTTATTGTCATAGAGTAATCATTACAAAATTCTACTAGTGCTTTATATTTTCCACAAGTTGAATCTTGAATATCAATATTGAGATCACCGCACAAGAATAAGTGCTTTCCTCCCTGGGGAAGTAGCGATATAGTATGATCAGTAACAGTACGTAAGGAGTTAAAATACTCTTTAATGTTACAATCAGGAGGTCTGTAGCTAGCTACTATAGTGAAGGTTGGATTCATCTTTCTCTTTATCATAAAGCCCAGAGCCTTGCAGTTATTATCAGAGACACAGCAGTCACCACTCGATATATAATCATAGTCATTTCGGATAAAGCAGCAAATGCCACCGCCTCTGGATGCAATCTTTCTATCTAAGCGAACGAGTTTATACATGTATGTCATGAGCTATCAAATTGTTGTGTAACTCGGCTTTGAGCCAACTCTCTGTAAAGATTATTACATCATAATTTTGTGAAAATATATCTTCTTTTATCAGATCGATTTTGGGTAATATAGATCTTATATTGTATTGTATGATCTTGAAGCCTTTAATATTGCTCAGTTCGTCCCAGGTTTCTAGGTTTACACTCATATATACCGATCGATTTATTTGATTGCTGTGTAGCTAGGGAGAGCAGTATGGGAGAGGCCCCATGACATGATTATATTATTATTATAATGAGCTGCTCAAATGGTGTTGTGTGACAACATGCCATTTTAAAATAATATAAACTATAAGTTGAACTATGTGATAATATTAATTATCTGTATACATTTGGCAGTATCAGACATGATCAGAAAGAAGATAAACATATATACAGTATTAATGATTATGTAGACAATATTCCATTGTACATGGGGGGGAAAAAAAGAAATAATTTGATATCAAAAAACCTTTATAATTATGATTCAAGAATATCAAGAAGATTACGAGGTCTGCCTAAGACATTTGTTCAAATAATTACATGTAGAGATAATACAGTAGTAATGCAATACATGCAATACAGCAAATACAGCCGCCAGCTGCACCATTATTATACGAATGTTTTCCAAGACCCTGTTAATCTAAATATGGGTTTATTTTACCTCATTCTTATACCAGAGTATACCTGAGTACGATTCTATACATAGTATTAGTACCATTATTAGTGACATTTTTGTGACAGCACTCGTGTAAACAAGTTCACTGTCATACTTCATATGCTATATATCATATATAAGATTATGTACATACATGCAATAGAATCATTTGGTGACGGCACTCGTGTAAACAAGTTAACCGTCTGTCAAGTAACCTGAAGATACCTGATCAATACTAGATAGAATAAATACTGTTTGGCACTTGTGTGAACAAGTTAACCATACGCCTAGACGCAAGATTTACTGGTTACCGATTTAATACAGTATACAGTTTGAAAGACTAAGTGTAGGTTTATAGTTACGATTTTCCAGACCTCGGGAGATGCTAGGATTGACTCAATTGCTTGAGGGTGGTTTCCAATACTTCTTATGGGAATGATGCCATTCCAAGTCGTGATACGCTAGGGAGAGCCGGTGACTTCAGTCGGCCGACAGTTGAAATGATAAACATCAGAAGGGCTCAAAGTGCAGTGCTACAGGATTTGTGTCACAAATTTCCTGGTTCAGTGCAGCTAAGGCGAGCGAATGAGAGATCCTAGTTGGGATATACATAGACTTGAGGGAATAATCAGTCTAATAATGGCTTGTTTATCGTAGCGGCTATTTCAGTAGCCCAACTTGATAGCACTCGTTCATCTAAGTGGACCCCGTCTGTTAGTCAGCGTGTGTCTTGGCCTCTTCTCGTAATATGTATGGACCCTAGCGACAAGGTGAAGATGCTTTACCCCTCTGCGCTCGTTAAGATTGTGGATATGATTATTTATTTTTAATATTGCAGAATTTATGGTTCTTTGGCTGTCTGCAAATCCCTCGAGGCCGTTGGCTTTGTTAAGATGAACACCAATAAGTCCACCATATATTATAGTGCAATATTGGTTCAGATTTAACATTCTCTGATTGGAAAGTTCAAAGGCAGAAGTGACATTATTTACTAATTCTAGTTCATTCGTAGTAGGCAGAAATATTTCTCTGGTAGATTTGTCTTTATGCGTTAGGTTACAGATTCCTCCAATTATGATTATAAGATGGGGGTGGTGCTTCCAAAAGAGATCTATTGCCCGGGTTGTTAAAAAATCTAATTTAGCCCCACTATAAGCAAAGATTAAAATTTCAGGATCATTTAAATATTGGTCAAGCTGGCGGCCCCTAGAGTCTGTTATTATAATTGTCAGAGGCATGGCGGAGATAATATTAAATGCTATTTAGTCACAGACCGGTTGGTAATGCTGCATTATCTGTTGACGCTCGGCAGGATTAGAATACTGGTAATTGGCCAGGGGGTCAATTTGGTTTCCAACAGGACTATCTTCTGCCAGAAAGTCGGTTAATTTTGAAATGGTGGTACTGGCAGGAGGAGGTCTACCAATATTTGTTGTCTTACTACTGACTGAAGAAACCGGATTGTGAATCGATTTCTTTGATGGGTTATTGTCGCATCCAGAATTCTCCGAGTCGATCGGGCGCTTCAGGCTAGCGGATCTAGATCTAGATTCACTGGGTAGTACAACGGCTCTAGTTTGTCTCGATCTTCCCCTTTCAGATTCGTCAAGTAATTCTGAACTCTCTAGATTAGACTTCGACTTAGAATTAGAATTGGGATTGGGAGCAGGTGCTGGCGACGGAGCTGTGAGTCTTAGAACGGCCGGTGTAACAGTGGGCTTAGACGAGGACAAAGCGCTAGCATTCTCAGTATGAGTGGATTTGTTTACGCGGCTTGGCTGATTGTTTACTTGACTGTGATCACTGGGAGTAGGCCAGTTGTTTCCATCCGAAACGTCTAATCCCATAGCATTTTCCTGCGCATTTTCATGAACATTTGACCTGGGTGTTTTTTTCGGTTTCGGTTTGGGAGAATGGCTAATGTTAGGATTTACAATAGCGCCGCTGGGCCTAGATTTTTTTTTTTTTTTTTAAATAAATTTTATTGAGGACATTCCCATGCGAACATGGTAATCTCATGCACACTCAATGGCAAAAATTAGATATTATACATCAAAATATCAAAGTCAATTTGTTTAAATTTACATTTGTAGATTATTTAACCATTTAATTACCTTAATTACCTTAATTACCTTAAACAGTATACCGTCTCGGATGGTTACTATTACAGATCAAGATACAATCGATTAGGTCGCTTGATGACACTTATAGATCGATTTCTTTGTGAGTTGATCTGTACCCCGAATTTATATGATCTCTGACATCTTCAACGATCTTTCCCACAACATTTGCACCTGTGTAGTTGCCTTCGTGCAATTCTGGCGATTTAAGGTACGCTCCACACGCCCAGAATTCACATGTGGTCGCTTCCAATAAAAGCATATTGCCCGTTCCGATCAAGAAATGACGCATTTCAGGGTTTTGAATGAATTTCTCTTCAATCAATTGTCTCATGATAGAGACTAGATAGAGCAATGTTTCTTTTGCCAAGGTAGTTCGCCCTAGCATATTGGTATGCATTTTCTACCGAGGCAAAAGACATACTTCCCAATCTAAGGTTACACGCTTTAAAATTACTTAGAATGCTAAGATCGCTCTGGAAGAACACTGAGTCGCCTATAATTTTGGTCTTAGTATTACTCAATTTGATTCCTTCTTCTAGGAACTCTAGGTCTTTGTAGGTGTAAGTAATATCGTCGATCTCCACCGTCTCGTTTGTAATTTTGCCTACTTTATGGTTCTCGTCCTTGTCAGCTAATTCTGCTACCATTTGAATATTGCGTTTTCGCTGTGTCAGCTTTTCGGGAATGTCGGCGTTGAGAAACACACCATAATAATCTCCAAGCTTCAATCTCGTTCGCCTGGCGTAGATAATATCTCGTACTTTTTCGGACACAAATTTCACGGCTATCTGCCTCGACCCTCTGCTCTTGCTGTAGAGTCTTTTCGCGTAAATAATGTTATCAGGGCCTATTTGAGGGTCAAGAGTTTTGAAACATGCAATTGTTTTAGCTAACGTATCCTCTTTGCGCGTTTCGTTGAGGCCAGAGATTATAATTCGCGCTCGGTTGTTTTCGATTTGTGACTTTAAGTCTTTAAGTCATCTTCCAGTCATCTTCCATCTTCCATCTTCCATCTTCCATCTTCCAGTCATCTTCCAGGTCTAAATGATTTTGTTTCAAACAAGCGTTCTCCTCTTGGAGGGAGGCGATACATTGGGACATTTCTTTCTCATTCTGTGTTGGCGTGCTGACCCGCATCAGAATCTCATGTTGATTCGCAAGAGTAGAATTTAGTGTGCCCTGTATATCGGCGAGAACATATTCTGCAGGTGATTTGTTCAATACTAAACTATCAGGACGTCTTTCTTCAGGGATATAGAGTGGGGCGGTAGATTCAATATTGAGTCGATTGAAACATTTGCTTAGATCAGGGAGCAATGGTTGGTTAAACGCTAGATCTGAAGTCTGTTGGTCAAGAAATATACGTGCTCTAGCCTCTCCCATACTGGGCCCTAGCCAAGCAGCACACACACAGTTACAATCACAATATATACTCTAAATGAGTGAAAAATGTACTTGCACGTTTCCTGGAAGGTCCACTCACTCACAAGATTGATAATTTATCACAGTATGAAGAATGAGCCGGATCTAGGAATCCGATTATGAAAAAATATCCAATGTATCACTGCCGTGAGCATGTATCGCAGGAGCGAGTAGCGAACACGACCACCCACCACGGAGTCCTGCGCACTATCTTATCTCCTAGCCACATGCCAATTAATCACCTCAAACGATGGTCTTATGGAATCAACAGCTGGCCAAGGTTAGATTCAGTTCTAATTCCAGCAACCATTTCGCGCATGATCCCCGTCCATTTTTTTTTTTTACAAATATATTCCTTGCCTGATCATTTTATAATTAAGTCTTTAGCTATGTTAAAAAAACTGGGCGCTCCAAAGAGTAATTCCAGGGGGCATGTCGGTCATCTCGTTTGACTCGTACACCCACTCAAACTATAAAAGGAGGAGCAATCTCTTATCACTGTTCATTGTCTAATTGAAATACAAGAGATTTAAATGTAATAGTTATTGCCAGATCGTGTGCAATAACTTAATGGAAATATAAATGATACAATGCAAATGGATACTTTCCCTTGATTATATACTACCTGGGAAGCCCGCATTATACAGAGTACTTAATTTTATCCTTTACCCATTATTTAATGCCATAGGACGACGAACTTTAATTCTACTATTCACATGTTAAATTTTTTAAACATGCAGCATTGCTGCGACCTATGTACCAACGTATTAATTTCTATAAGGTATTATTAGCTTTGCTACCTCCTCATTTTATTATTACATCAAAGCTAAACGTCTATTATCCTTATAACTTTACCTTCACTCATGCTCCAAGAAACGACCAAGCTTGACATTTCAAATCATCAGTTTAATTACCTTTTACATCAAGCCCTCGTATACAAATTTGTGTTTTCACTTGCCGCCGTAAACATTTTAAACAGTTAAATCTCCATTCTAAATAAATAAACAGCTGGTCATTTTCAAGTTCACCTCCATGCCTCACAGATAATCTTATGAGGCGCTAGTGAACATTTTAATAAGCATTCTATGATGTATCATTTTATACCCATGTCAAAATACAGCAGTGGCCGGTCCAAGCAGTAAATGCTTTTGCCACGTTTTAGTCTTTAGTGGAAAACCAAGCAGGCAACATAAACGTTCCTGGTTAACTTTTTGAGCATTTTCCAGCCACCGCGCACTGTCCAATGGAAAGTCGATCCATTTGAACACCCATCCAACAAATTTCCTAACTCGTCGCAAGTTAACCTCATTAGAGTCTCTTTCATTAACACCCAATTAACACGCCCAGGACGACGAACGATGTCCAAGACAATAATGTGTCCGCGTACAGATCAGAGTAGCTCCAAGGTGTTAACACACTTTTAGAAGGTTTTTATAATGACTCATCATACAACTCAACAAACACACCAATGCACGCAGTAATGCCTGCAAACACAATGTTTCCCCATGCAGATCGCAGTACCTCCAGGGTGATAATGACTCGCCACAATTATACCAATTATACACATGTCACTGTACTCTGCAAGAATAGATTGTATATCGTCATATTATTTTGTGTATCGATTAATAAACGTTTCTAATAATAAAAAAAAAAAAAAAAAAAAAAACCCAGTCCAACCCAATTATCACCAATTATGTCCAATTATCCAATTAGTATAATGCACAGGGTCGTCATTATTATCCTACTAGAATCCTATAATGACTAGTTGTAATTAGTGGTACCAGATTTCCCGTGAATTTGTTCAGAATAAAGACGGGTAATAATGCCCAAAAACCCTCTAAAAGTGTGTTAACACTCAATATAAACTCTTATGAGCCTCGTTGAATGATATGTCATGTTGATTTGTCTATACATGAACTTAGAATCTGTAATATTGTGTAATTATTGCAAGGTTCGATTCACATAGGCCTAGGCTATAGCGACGATTCAAAATATATATGTGTGGGTCAGATCGTCAGAAAATGTACAATTCACCCTCACCAATCCTCTCAAATAACCCAAATCAGATGAAAATAAAGTTCAAAATACAGTTCAACCTAACCAAACAGATTGCTAGAATCAATGCAATGCAGAATATACTCGAATTTACCCAGTATTGACCAAATTGCAATTTAGCAGAATTTACTAAATGGTTACAGCTGCCAATTGTATGTTTTCTGAAAATCTGACCCATATATATGAATACGTTACCCTACTTTACCCCCTTTACCCTACTTATCCTGAGTAAATTTAATCAAATGAAACAACCAATGAATACTTTACCCTACTAATACTCTACCCTACTTACCCTATATAAATTTAATATATTATTCAACTCGAAATAATACTGAACAATTTAATAATTTATACCCAAATTATTGGAGAATACTATACACAAGAAAAATTCAAAGATTAGTTATAATTGCGACTACGACCCCAGAATCATCTTTCGTCAGAAGATTGTCACTTGTTTAACTGATAGACACAGTGGTGTATACAAATCCCCTTTTATAACTGATACACACAGTGGTGTATACAAGCCTCTTATTATAACTGACACACACAATGATGTGTATAAACTCCCTACTGTAATTGACACACAGTGGTATATACAAACCCCCTATTTTTACTGACATACACAGTGTGGAATACAAACCCCCTACTACTGTAAATGACATGGTCATAGGTGTATACCAGGCCCCTTTTGTAACCAATACAAACCCCCCTATTGTAATTGATATACAAACTCCCTATTGTAACTAACACACACAGTGGTGTATACAAACGTCCTATTGTAGCTGAGTGGTGTATACAAACGTCCTATTGTAGCTGACATACACAGTGGTGAATACAAATCCCCTATTTCAAACTTTCAAGCCTGTTGAATATATATGAACCTACTGCCCATAAATTCTATGTCGAGGCGATTCAATTGCGCCTGTGTTCAGTTGTTGCTGTAAACTTTGTATATATGAGCTGTGTTTGGCAATAAAGACTGGACTGGATGTACATCTCCCACTCTTTCCACAGCTCAACATACAAGCTGAATGTATAAAGCAGTTCAGAACATGAATATCTGTGCGAATGTCTGCAGACATTGTATAATGTCATTTTGTGTACAGGTCAGGACGTCAGAAAATGTACAATCGGCAGCTCTTGACTTTCTATAGGACATGTTGCTTCTGGCACTGCTCAAGTGAATCTTTCTTAAGTTCATCTCTCTCACATAGACAATAGAGCGCATGTAATAGATATTCCATAGACATTCTTCTATGATTGGGTTGTTGTCACTGTTGAGGGCTTTATAGAGCTTATATGGACTGGGGAAAGTCTATATGGAGTGGACAAGTATATATCTGGGAAAAGTATTTATAGAGAAGGAAAGTATAATATGTATACACTCTGAGAAAGGTATAAGCGCTGAAGCTGTGTTTTTGTAGCCCTTTTGCGTTTAGAGAAGAAATATAGTTCCGACCTGAGTTTAGACATCTTGTCCACAGGTAGGCTGAGTGTCATGGTGTCAGTGTTGATGTCTATGCCCAGGAACCTGCATATTTGTGAGGCCCCGGAAACCTTCTTCCAGGCAACATAGAATCCTAACCGACGTAAAATGGAGAGGAGAAGGGACTGGGTATTTAAGGCAGACTCCAGATCACAGCCCCAGTAGAGGAAGTCATCAAGGTAACTTCGACAGTTATGGCCCCGCCTGATGAGCATACGGGACACACAGTCTGTAACGCGATGAAACACAAAGGGTGCTGCTGAGGCCCCGAAACAAACGGCATTGTCCACCATATGCGAGGGACGGCCGTCTATTTTCCAGGAGAGGCCAAAGAAAGTCCTTTGCGAAGGATGTAGGAGCAGAGAACGGTAGGCACTAGTCAAATCCACCACTCCCATTAGGGCACCATGTGGAATTGACTGTGCTACCTCATCTATTGATAGAAGACTAAATTTCGATGTCACTTCATTTGTAAAATTATTCACAGATAGGTCCTGCGGTAGGCTGCAGTCTGTTATCGGGCGAACACCGCCGTCTGGTTTTGGCACTGCACCAATAGCATGAGTACATAGAGGCGGAGAATCCACTATAGAGAGTTTTCCCGTCCTTATTTCAGATAATATTAAATTGTCCAGTTTGCGAAAGGCATGTGGGGAAAAGCACGAACGGTAATTTTCTGCTGTATAACCAGCGATATGTCAGTTCTTATTTAAAAGGCGAAACCCATTCATGATGCCGTCCAGCACGTAGTGCGAGTCCGGGTCCCAGTCATGGTCATAATAAAGTAACTCAGCCCACATGGACGGATGTAATTGTGAGGGAACTCCTTGAATTAGATGGTTAGGCCCTACTTCACGGCACAAAGTCACAAGATGGTCGAAATTTGGCTCAGAAAGAACAGAATTGTCTGTAGCCGAAGGGAACTGAACACTCACCGGAAGTGGAGGGCCGCCATTGATGTTGACTGGAGCGCTACTCTGCGCCTCCACCTCCGGAGACTTCTGACCACCGAAAGGTGCTGGTGCGCTTCTGGCACCCGTCCGCTGTATGGTTAGGCGAAATGTGCTTCCTCTTGCACGGTACTTGACATTTCTTGGTTGGATGCTGGTAGTTATAGATCCAGCAGATGTCGGAGGGCCAGTTCTCGAAGTCAAATAAAGGATCGTATTTATCTTCCCCGGCTAGCCTACGGGCCGGCCTGACAACGACCTTGCGTGCGTAGCGAGGAGCAGAAGATGCCGACAGGTTCTTCAGGGCTGTGAACGCTTTCATATTTTCGGGGCTAAAAAACGTACTGGCAAGTTGGGTTTCTACATGGACCCAGTCGCGAAGCTTCCCATCTAGGACCGCATCGGTCACAGCTTTTTCATAGCGGATGAGTGCCAACTTTACGTATTCCTTCCTAAGTGATTTATTAGCCACGAAAGCCATGTGCAACCCGTAGCCCATAGGATCAATATCATTTGTTATTAAATAGTTCATGACTGACATGCACCCATAAAGTAACTCACGGACGGTCATGTTTTCTGCCTTTTTCTCCGCGATGAGGTGGTTCTCAGGCCGCAGCTTCGTGAGGTCCGGGACCCTGGACAGATCCAGGCACCGGGTCAGGTATGGCGGTCCATTCTCGAAGGGGGGCGAATTTCCTGCCGCGCCCGGAGTTCTCGGTGAACGAAATGAAGAGTTCATCTGGAGCAACTGAGCCTCTAGAGCGCATGTCTTAGACTCAATCTGTAATTTTTGCATCCTCTCGCTTTGAGCATTCACCATGGTCTCCAGCCAGGCCTGGTACTCAGCCGTTCCCCGGGCGTGAGTAGTGGGCTCCATTTCTAGGTCTTTCGCTATCGCCAATACCGTCGAGGATCCTGTAGCAGCCTCCGCTCCAGGAGTACATGCAGGCTCCTTGTGCTTTTTCTGGCACACGGAGCAGTTAATGGTAGCCATTGCGCGATCGAGGACAAATTTTCACACGAATTAAATTTTTTTTTTCTCTTCCTCGACCCGATGAGAAGGCTATCAAGATGGCTGCTGACGCCCCGTCACTGGGACGCCACCTTCTCCATGGCGAAAGACCGCCGTCCCCCTGACGACCGGTCCTGTGACGTCTCGTCCGGTTCCGCGCTCTTCTCCAATTTATACATATATTCACACCCTGAATATACTACATATAGAGTAGGAAAGAATATACATTCTGAGAAAAGTATACATGGAGTAGGAAAGTATATATACTCTGAGAAAAGTATATACTGAGTAGAAAAGTATATACTCTCTGGGAAAAGTACTATATACACTCAGGGAGAAGTATATATATGATCTCGGAAAAGATATAGTAGAAAAGTATATACACTTTGGGAAAAGTATATATTGAGTGGAAAAGATTATATGTGGACTGCTAAGGAATAATAATAACGGCATTTATAGCCAAGTTTAATAAGTTATGAAAGAATGTGGCGACGTTGTTTTAGGGGCATAAGATGTAAGGTGATGAGAGAGTATATGGTACATTGATGTTGCCAACACTAAGGAATACATTGAATATCGACACAAAAGTGCTGATGGTTGTCAAGGAAGCAAGCTAGCGTTATTACCGTGAGGCCACGTTGTCCGTGGCATTCATTTAAGGAAACCTCAGTTGTAGTTGCCTGGGCCACACGCCCATTTAATTTGTGTAATTATACAATACATAGACACAATTGCCTGACAGCCAATCTAACATTTCATATTACACGCAGGTGTATTAATTGAAGTAACTAAGCGCAGCGAGCAAATGGATTTGCATAGCCCAACTGTAATATAGATCTAGGAGATCGCCCTAGGGTAATCTTATGATTATTCCACTTTTCCCGACTTTTATGGTGAAGAAATTGTGAACAGCGGTGGGCGGAAGACCATGGTTATTCTGCATTGGATTATCATCTGTGAGCCCATATCTCAATGTTAATGGCTTCAATTGATTATTAGAACTTCATCGTACAAATGTAGTTTGTTTGTCGATAACTCAACTGTCGTTATTACAGAAGATGTGCTGTATAAAAATACTAAATAAAAAGAAAGAAAAAAAATCGATTGAAATTAATGGCAAGTGTAACTGGTAATACACAGGCTTTATTACCCGCTGTTTGTGATATGAACGCCAATGCTGTAACCTATGCCATTCCATATTATCTGCTAGGAAGGTATAATAAAATGTATAAAGTGAGGCAATGCCAGCCTGAATATAAGTAACATATTCACCTGAATCTTTATTCTGTGCTTTCCACGAAAATTCAAACTGAGGGTATGAGCTGTTATCATAATATGCATAGCATTTATCGTTTAACGTCGGGGCCCTGATGGTCAGGAAGGCTGCCACTATGGCTATATGTATATTGCTGGCTGTGGCAATATGCTTAAAATGACAGAGCCATTTGTAATATACGAAAAGAGGTTAATGTAGTCCGTTATAGTGTGTATCCACTTGGTCGGTGAAAGTTGTAATCTTGGCATTATTTCTTCCTATAAGTAGGAAATACATGTCGTTACAACCTACTGTGACCTATAGTGCATATGGTACAGTTGCAAGTATTTAGCATAGTGATGTTGGAATTTGCATCCTTGCACCAAATGTGATGTATCATACAAAATTGGTCATTTTAAAAAGAATTGCGATCCCATCATATATCAAAAGATGAGATCAAGCAAGTTCTCATTATATTAACGTTCAGACAAACCTAATAAGTATACTTCTGTATTTTGTATGTTTGAAAGAAATGCATGGAGAATCACTAATACAGTAGCCCAATTGTATCCATATCCTTTTGTGTCGATATTCAATGTATTCCTTAGTGTTGGCAACATCAATGTACCTTACTCTCTCATCACCTTGGAAACACAAAACTATTCAATACACCGTCTTGAAACTTGATATATGTATATTGCTAAACACTCCATCAAGGAAAATATTCTTACAAAGGGCTACTGTGGAAAGAAACCTTTGAAAAATATAAATTTGCAGCTTGAGACTCCTATATATCTGTAACACATCACAAATGGATATGCTGCTCTGCAACCTATAGAGAGTCCGATTACTGATAGTCGTTAATTATAGGGGATGTGTTTGTCTCGCTGCACATTTACATTGTCTATTACAGTGCATGCTAGAATGGATTCGGTTAAAATCTGACATACAAATATTTAGCAATAGTTTTATTCAAAAATTGCAAGAATGTTGTCAACAATATCATAGCTTGTGTAAATGATATACAAAAACCAAATGCATGATGGGAAAGCCGAAGTTTTGTTTTGTGGAAACATGTAATACACATGGGTATTTACATGAGATCATTGTTAAATTTTCCATGCTGAACATAACATGTTTTCTATAGCTTTTGCACTGACATACAACTCCCATGATTCCATATGAATCAAGATTCAAGATAGTGGACATGCAAACCCCCTATTGAACACTCGCAAGCTCTTTATGAGTTATGAGTGATTGGGTCAAGGTGTTTGAAAACTATAGAATTCGCTTTCACTATTCCAACTGTAAGACGAAAATCAGGTTTAAAAAATAGTTCAACATAAACGCAGATATTTGTTCATCCATGCATAATCAGATGTTCATCATTTTCCAGCCTAAATTTAGCAGCATTTAATATTTGTAAATTGTCTGACGCCCTAACGCAATAGTTCAACTAACCAGTAAATTTAACAAATGAAGCATTTAAAAAAATCTGAAAAAATACAGTTATAACATTGGTTCATAATGCTTGCCCATTAGGCTGTACTTTGTAGGATACAAATTCACTATGCAAAATTGATGTTGGCCTTTAGCCCGACCACGAGTGGGGATGACCATATTTACCATAAAATATGGCTCCAACAGCTCATGCGGAATATAAACCTGCTGCACCGACGGCAGTGGAACCAGTGGGAGAATAGTGGGCTTTGCACTGAGGCTCTTCACTGTCGGACTTCACTGGTCTTTCTTTTTACTTTTGTTTAAGATAGTTTTTCCAGGATCTATATCTACTAAGCCGATTTTATCATTGGGCACTGTCAGCTGACTGATGGGAAAATGCGGAGAAGATTGGATTTATCTAATATTTATACCAAATTGCACAATGGAGGGTGATAATGGAGTCAATGAGTTGGAAGAATGGTAACAAGTCCCACAATTCCGTTGCCCTGCTCATCAAGACACGATTATAAACTGTACTGATTGAAACATACTTATTTGTTGATTTATTTAGTAAATACGTTATTGATACTGCATTTTTTGCAGTATTATTTTTACATCGTCTATAAACCTGGCATGTAAATCTTTTGGAACAGGTCTTTACTTTTTAAAAAAGAACCTGGACCAGTTCACCTGCGTCTTTCCCATGAGCATACAACACTAGCTGATTACGTTGGGACCTGGAAAGCCAGAGATACGCAGTACCCACTAAAACCATAGTGTTGTACAATCAATCAAATTGCGTCATTTGGGTTTACAAGCATAACGGCACAATTACGATTATGAAGAGCTGAAGGCACCCTTGAATGGCACAGTAGTAACTTATCAAGTATGTAATAAAAACAATCGACTGTTGCATACCTTCATCGTGCCTTCATTTTCCCTGGCCTGACTGCCCTCTGTTTTCCTCCAACTGCCCCCACCTCACCTCATTAGTGTGGTGCAATGATTATCCATTAGCGTTAATGAATCGAATTCCTGATTTGCATATTTATCAGAAGAATTAAAATTATTGCATGGGGGCAGTGGTTGGGGGTTAGGGGCGCCGGAATGGTAAATTATGGTTCTGTAGGTGGAGAGGAGTGGCGAGCTCCTCCCTACTTGGTTCACTGGCCTATTGATTCTATAGTTTCCTGAAAGATTGCCTAGCAACAGAATGGGATATCATATTTGCCTCGCTTGCCTCGAAAACATCATTGAGTGAAACAGGACTTGGACTACTTACCTATTCCCTGCACACATGTTATAAAATTACCTCTGACGGCCCCACCATTGATTTGTGATGTGGTACCGAGTCACAAGTCGCAAAATTTATATATTTCAAAGTGTTTTATTCAGAAGATCTCTTTGTAGAGGTATCTAGTCCTTTAAGTTGTATGAATACATGTACCGAATTTCAAGACTATTAAATATAATATCCTTGCATTTCTAAGGTCATCCTATGGAGTGTATAAATTAAGCTTCTTAACTAGTAATTGTCCACCCAGAAATAATGCAAAAATAAAAATCAAACATAAAATATACAGTAGTGACCCATTCATAAGCTGAGTCTCAATTAAAAGCCTATTTCAAATATTTAGACACAATGCTGGGACTGGATTTCAATTTTTGTTTATTAAACTGTAAATTGCCTATGTGCCAGGCTCTTAAAAGTTGTAATTTGTAAATTATTTTAAATCTTATGATCCATATAAATTGTTTGTTAGCAGATTATTAATTATAAATGAACTCTTTTTCTATAATTAAAACAGCACGTCCTGGGAAAATTGTAACTGTTACATAATGTTCTATTGCTGAATGAAAATCTTAAAATACAAGCCGGGGGTTATAAAGATAATAATTTCTGTGGCCACTATTATATAGCTCTGCCCTTTCTAAATTAAACAGATGTTCACTACAGAATATATATATCTGTCCTAAATCGGGTCTGGAACATTTCTCTTCCATTCAATCTACCCAGCCCATTATAAACCAGCAGCTATGATGTAAATGTCTGATGACCCTCTTGGTAATATCTCCATTTTAGCGGCTCTGAAACGCTGTCACATGTCTATATTTTATTCATACAAATGATATTCACTGCAGACAATTCTATTGGCATAAACCATTTGTGTTGCAATGCATTTAATGTTCTGATCAGTTTCTTAATAGTTTGAAAGAATCAAGAATTAATAATTTGCCAGATCAGGACAGTTCTCTGCATCCATTCACTGCCCGAATCTGTAATCGGTTTTTTTCCATCAGTTTTGTTGTGTTTGTTTGGTTTTTTTTCAAATAGCAAAGATCATACATATAAATCTAATTGGCTGATCACACACTTTACTCTAAAGCATCTTGGGTGGATTGAATCCATTATGGAAGTCCCTGTATAATGTCACTGCCTGGTGACCCTCATGTTAATAGCTCAATTCTTCTGGCAACAGCACTATTAACAGGCTGGATCTTTATTGGAAACATTCAATGCAGGCAATGCTTGGCTGGTCTCTGATTGGGCAGAGAATGCTTACCTAGTCCCTGATTGGGCAGAGAATGACTAGCTGCCCTCTGCCCCATTGCACAAGGTTTTTGTTGCAATATATTGGGACAAAAATACTTCAGGTTATGAAGTTTGAATTCCATAACTAGTCGACACATATCATCTGACAGTTTGGACAAATTTGAAAGGCCCAGAATTCTTGAATTATAGAATTCTTGGTAAAACAGATGGGTCGAGTTGGGCATTTTGTAGAGAATGAATGTAGAATCTGGGGAAAAAATGCTAACCATGGGACCCTGACCTAGGGGTCAAGCCAACATTCCCTATGTGGCACTGATGCAATTAGTAGAATCTCCTATTGGCCGAAATGTCTTTCCCTTTTTAATGATTACAACATTTACTTTTTTCTCGTTCAATGACCGGACCCCGCTGCCATTTACCCCTAGATAAATTGTGGATCTGAAAGTGAAGGTTCACATTCTTTATAACCTCAGGGTTACATCAGCCTTTGTCAGTTCAGTGTGTTTATGTTGTAATTCCAGTGTCCGCTTAGATATATGACTAGAGGGAATGGAGGCATTGCAAGGTTTGGTTAGACTGCTGGTCTATTTTACATGTGCCCCTTCAACCCAGGCCAGGGGCTGATGTAATTTGTTTACAGTCGAGGAGGGGGAGGGGGTCATAGTCATTGGTATATGATGATTAAATAGTATGTGCTTAGAATACTTGTCTTTGGAATTATCTTTTTGATATATTTTATTTGTACTCTGTGTCGTGGTAATGATATTTTCATGAGATACAATCTGGACTTTCTAGTATATAATACAACGCATAATCTTCATCATTTTTATTAAACAATTCATTGAATTAACAAAACATAGTTTGATGTGATTTGCTATAGTAGCTTAAACACATACATACCCGGTGTGCGCAAATCATATTTGGCATTGAAACGTTTGCGCGGCTGTGCCGCGCGTTGCCGATGCGAGCCTTGTTAAGCTTTGCTATATATAGAACTGCAGCCAATGTTAGGCGTGAACGCGCGTGCAGGTAGGCAGAATGGTACTGGGGTCATTGGTGCGTGCTCACGCTGGTCAGGCCGCGGTAATTTAAAAATTGTCAGCATTCTTTTAAAGCTTGTTTTTGCAGTTCTACTGGAGTCATAAATGTTTGAATGGTAGGTTTCCATTAAACAATATCGCATTAAGAATGATCAGCTCTTTAAAGCCAACTATTAGCCATTATCTCATCAGTTTATTTCATCATTTTTGCCATTTTAACTCCACCATTACTTGCCCGTCTGTAACACAGAGTACAGAACTTAGTTGGAGGCTTGTGGCATGTATGAGGGTGCCTTAGATTGACAACCAAGCTTAACCCTTGCAAGCCACCTAACGTTTTCACATGGACGACTATGGGGGTGTTTTAATATTAAGTGTTGCACCATCAAACAGAAACGATACACAAATGAACTTACATTAGTCTATCACTTACAATGTTTTTTTAAAAAATACATGATTGAGAATATTTATGAGCATAAATGCCACATAAGGTTAATTTGGGGCGCTGAAATATATGAGAATTTGTAAATGCAAACCAGTCAATCATAACGCCCCCTGGTGAAAACAAGCCAGACTAGGCCTGTGCCTCTGGCAAGATGAGCCAGATTTTAACATGAAGGTGTTCCATGTAGTTATAGAAACCACTAAAACAATCAATATGTTTATTGTACAATGTTTGTATTTTGGATGTAATATATTACACCTTGTCAGCTATCCAGACCAGTTTTCATATTCATTATATCTCTGGATAAAACTTATATGAAAGAGATATAGCTATAGTATAAATGCAGTAATATATTTTATATTTCATACATCTATTTCATTTCATTTATCTTTTATATGCCATTGTTTCATAGCCAACATGCAAACCAGAAACCGGACAATAATGAACACCCATTTACCCTGACATAAACAACTATATACCCAGTGCCACTTTAGACTCACCAATCTGACACCCATGCTCATCAGCGTTCCGACCGCGTAAACGTTTTAATACAAAAGAGCGTGCGTGCATTTCAGTTGCAGGGGGAGGGGGAAAGCCCAGCGGCCAAGAGCGGTGCACGCAGTTGCAGACAGTGCCTGCATATTGGCCGCTGAGGTTTCCTATTTGGTCGCGCTACCCTACTGGCCTTGTGTTTGCCGGGTACATGTATCAAACTCAGAGACTGGCATTGAATATATCTATGCATGTCTGAGGTTATATTCAACAACTTTACTAGTGATTGACCATCAAGTGCATCACTTGTTTTTTTTTCATGCATAAACAAAAATAAAGGAACTGCACTTATTAGATGTTGCAGGAAAACGTTAAATTTCTGTACAAAATCTCAAGACATTGCATTGAATATCCTTGCGTTTTGAGGGTTATCGTATAGAGTACATTTAGATACTTTATTAGTAATTGTCCAACATAAATACACTAGTAAAAAAAGTATTAATAAACCCTTTAGGATAACCTCAGATATGCATAAATAAAATTTGTTACATGTATTCATGCAACTAGCACCACGCTAAGAAATATCCCTAGAAATAGGACGAAATTGCGTAGTGTGTCATGTGCATTGCGTAATTTTAATTCTCCGCACTACAAGGCATTGGCATAATAGTGGGGCAGCTTAGGGTTTGGATGGGGACGGAGCGGACAAAAGTACCAAATTTGGCATACAGGTACCTTTGGTGGTCCTCTTTCAAGTTAGAACCGGATCCAGCGCCATGGCATGGCGGGGGTTATAAAGATTGATATATTGTTATAAAGATGGCCGCCGGTCCACCTCTAAAAGGCCCCGAAATTCCCCTGAAGTTGCTATTTAATGACTTTTTATGTTTAGATATAATGTTTTATGACTTAATCATCCTTCTTGATCAATGAAAAATTACTTTCGTACAGTGCTTTATGTTAAAAATGTCTGAAAACACAAAAAAAAACAAGATGGCTGCCAATATGGCTGCCATTTTAACCAATAAATCAGCATAAAGCAGAAGTTGGTTAATAATTGTCTGTTTCTTTAATGAGATACCTCATTTAGTGGTTTTGTGTGGGCAATAAATCAATTGGGATCACTAAAAATGGAATTTGACAAGTATCCATGGAGATAGTGGTACCCATGGTAACCAGGATTATGTAATTATGAATGTTCTTGAATCGCATTCATCAATAATATACTTGTTCTGGATCACTCCTGTGTTGTATTACTCTGGCATTTCAAGGCATGTGTCAATGGTCAGTAAAACTTTAATTATTTTTTTTATCATCAAAATGATGCTTAAAAATAATCAACATACAAGACAGTTGCACAAATTAATTTTCAAGGTTCTTTAATGAACATATATCAAATAATTATGAATGATTGAGATATTTTGTCCATTTACCTTCTACTGCATATGAAACTTTAGTGCTTGAAAGCCTATGATTATCACATTTTAGCTGATTTATCTTGTTTCAATAATTGTATGAACTGACTATATGAACTGACTATAATTGAAGCTGTATTGAAAGGTAATTAAGATCTTTGTTGAACAATATTTTGTGACTGTTGTCATTAGTATTCTAACTAGCAAATACCCATGCTACGCACAGGATTTGCTAGTGGGACAGTGGGGCCCACATCCTCATCTCTTCTTGTTCCCTCTCCCACTATCTTTCTCTTTCAAGTTGTCTCTATAACTTAGTATCTTCATACCACAAATGGAACCCTGTTTAGATGCTTTTTTTGGTCACTGTTCAGTGTTGTGCCTGTCCCTGTCCCTGTCCCAATACCTCTCCCACTCCCTCTCCCGTTCCCTCTTTTATTGTGGGGTAATAAGTGGGCGGGCAAATTTCTGTGTGGGTGGGCCTTATCCTCGTCTCTGTCCTGTTCCCTCTCCCACTCGTTCTTCCACTCTCCTTCCCTCTCCCTCTCCCATTCCCGCTCCCTCTTTCATTTTCAGGTAATTTAAATTAGTGGGCAGATAAATTTGGTGTGGGCGTTGGTGTGGGCGTAAATGGAGTTTATCAACTGATTCAACTCTGATGATGCTCCTTTTGGTGGAAACATATCAACTCCCGTCCCGTAGTGAAGCAACAATGTGCCCGTCCATGACGCCATGCTTTGGGTGACCCAGAATTCTGATGTAGGGGCACTGATAGTGGTTTGTTTTCAGGCAGTGCTGGGGGCCCTGGATGGGGGTGCTCAACCCCTTCTAACCCCTTTGCAACCCTAATTTGCTAATGAAACATAGTGGAATGGCTCGGCACCATTTTTGGCAATGTGTATGTGAAATATAATGGAGATCTGGCCAGCGGTTTCAGAGAAGATAGGGGTTTAAGGCTCGAAACGCTTATTTTATTAATATAGAGATACTTAGAAGAAACATCCTATATTCCACAATACAGCATCAATAATGATCTTATTTGTTAAGACATAGAATCAAACTTTCAATCAACCAATAATTGTGGTCTCAATAAATATAAGTATGTGAAGATAATTAGTCACTGTACTTTGGTATTTTTCTTGAAGACTTATGGTGTTACATAATGCCCAATTCAATGGCGAGATCGTGGTCAATTACAGCCATCCAACTTCATTTGTTACATCGACATGTACACAGTGCTGTACATGTTTTTTGTTGGAGTTACACTTACATCTATTGCTTTCGCATCCCTTCTCAGTTTTGCAGGCACATTTGTGAAGATTTGCCACTTCTGGTGATGACACAGGCAATAGTGACCACCGAGGCATCCAGCATTCTTCATCATAGTCCCAAGACCAGCCCATGCCTTCAGGAGATGGTATGTTTGGAGCATGTTCCAAGGAAAGTGCATAGATACCACCTTGCAACAAGGTTCTCTTTGTATGCTCCACCAAGGCACCTTTGGTAGGTGGTATTAGCAAAAGGGATTTGCTTGTTCCTTGGCAATACAGAAGCCTCCTTGCTGCATTGATGCATTCTTCTTCACAGTCTCTCTTGTACATGATTATAACAAATCTCTCCAACTGTTCGAAATGTTCACTGTCATCTTGGATATCAGCAAACAGATTGTTCATGTAGTGCAGAAAAGCTTCAGTGACATCTGGGAAGGCCATCCATGCCAACCATGCAGACACTTTCCTCTTGTTATGAAAGGCAGAGACTGTATCACACCCTGTGAAACAGTGGAAGAATGGCAGTGACTTTGATTTATCTGGCCCAAGACTGTTGCAGATGGAGTTGATATGAAGATCTTTATAACTTTTTCCAGTACCAAAGCCCACCCAGATATCAGCATCTGGATATGTTTGAAGGAGCTCGTTCAACTTTGCAATCAAAAGAACTACAACATCAGTGTCACATGTATGGACAAAGATGGAGCAACATCCATTGTTCAAGCCATCATGGATATGTAATAACATCCTTGTATCAGCTTCCTCATGATTGGATGCCGGCATTGTGTGGTTTTGGTCACTGCAGAGCACCTCTTGATCATTTGTGTCACTCACTTTTTCCACCGGGTAGGTACAATTTGTCATCATCAGATAGAGATGGGGGAGCTTGGCGGTTCTCATATGAAAACAGGTCATCCATGTCCACTTTTCTCTGTTGTGCAACAATGAAGAGTTTAGCAAAGAGGTCACAATCATTTTTCAAAGCAGCCACCTGTTTTTGCTGTTTTGATTTCTCCCTTGGCTTTAGGGATTGAAAGGGTGGCAAGGAGTTCCTTTTGATTGATTCATGAAAGAAGCCTGAACGGTCAACAAGGTATTTCTGGTAGTAGTGAGCATACTGCGTTTTACCAATTTCTTCAATAGTGTTGATAGTATTCACAACTGCATCATTCATAACCATATGGTTGTCTAAGGTGAGTAGATCAACTGTGTTGTTTAGAAAGGGATTTCCCATACTTTCCATTGCTCTAACTAAATCAAGAGCCTCCTTCTTAAAGTCAGCTTGAAACTTTGGTCCTTCTTCATGATGCTTACCGATATCATGCTGATCACTTGAGAGAGAGTTTTCAAATTCCTCCAGTATTCTTGTTTGCTCTGGGCCTGCGAGTATCCACTTTCTAAATGCTACTGGGTTCTCGGTTAAACCAACTGCACCTCCACCACCCTTTACTCTCTCATTATTCTGCTCATGGGCCTGGTCGATTGGCATGGCTGAGAATCGATTTCTTGTCTTCTGTACAACCCATTGGCCCTCCTCCATAAACTTGTTCAAGATGAAGGCGGCAAGTGTTCCATGTCATGGAGATGAACTGGAATCCATCTGGCATAGTTCTGATGGTTCAGAGCAAAGAACCATGGTGCGATCGCTTTTAGACTTTGTACATACAGGGCAAAGTTCTTTTCACGATGGGCTCTTACAAATATCAGTCCTTTGAGTTCCAGATTCAACACTGTGTCAAAGTACCGAAATGTTGGGCTTTCAGAAGACATCATCTCCTTGCAACTTTTGCAACCTTCTCCAGTTTGTGGGAGACCAGACTGCATGAAGGCTTTTTCCTTTAGCATGGCTAGGGCCAGTGCACTTATCTGGTGAGCATGTCTGGTTTTGGTGAGATGTGCGGCATGGAGAAATGAGTTGGCAGTACCAGTTGTAGTAACACCAGCTTCCACAAATGCTGTCGTCCAGCCTGAACCATCTAGAAAATCTCCAACTGTCCTCCAGATGGCCATTTCAATGTGTAGACCACCTAACATTATAACATACCTGTCCTCTCCATAAACCTCTGGCCATTTCCACTGAATATACTTGCCTAATGCAAACAAGGGTTCATCCATTGTCATCACTGGAATCTGTCCTGGATTTAAAAATTCAGTTAAATCTCTCAGGATATCAAGGCCATGCTTTACCATAGCACTTGTTGCTGCCTTTTCATTAAAGAGAGGTAGTAGTTGACTAATAGCTGGTCTTATTAGCTCGGCAGATTCAGTCTGATGTGCAGCATGATATGCAGCCCAAGCTACCACAACTTCCTTCTCTAAATCTGATTTTCCAAGAAGAACAGATGTAGTACTCAACCATTTTTGCTCATCAGTTATTGCATCATTCATATATCCATTGCAAAGTGATGATAGTTGTTCTTTGGCTGCCTTGGCCCAACAGTTAGTTTGGAGAAAGATACAGCTGGCACGAGGCGGTAGCTGTCAGGTAATAAGTAACTTGACTTTGTTATATCAGCTAAAGATATTGGCTCTTGTGCTTTGCCCATGTTTTTTGAAGTGGGCTGCTGTTTACAGATGTTAGAGCCCAATGACATTAGGGCCAACAACAATAGAGCCCACTTTCACTTATTTTCAGATGTTAGGGCCTACCCACCTTCAGACATTAGGGCCCAAACCTCAGATGTTAGGGCCCACTTTTGCACATTTTCGGAAATATTTTCAGACGTTAGGGCCCACCCATCCTCAGACGTTAGGGCCCAAAACTCAGCTGGTAGGACCCACCCATAATAAGTTAAATGAAACTATCAAAATAATTAAGTACTCTATCAGACATTAGGACCCATCCCAGCTGGGCCCTAGCATCTGAGGAAGGATGCATGGGCCATATCATCTGAAATATTTACTTGTATATGTAGCTCTTGTATCTGACTTCTTGCAAAAATAAATTTTACTATCATCAGATGTTAGGGCCCACCCACCTTCAGACGTTAGGGCCCATCCCCCATCAAACCCTAATTTCTGAAAGTGGGTGGACCCTAATGTCTGAATATGGGTAGGCCCTAACGTCTAGGCTTTGGGCCCTAACATCCAAGGTTTCTGGGCCCTATCCTTGTTGGGCCCTAATTTTTGGAGTCCAACTATATATATTATGGACAGCTTACATAAATGACGGGTAAATCAACTGTTTATGATGAGTAAATAGGATATTGTCTGCCTTGTGCTGTGCGTTCATAAACATATGATGCTGGATACTGGTTTAAACCATATTTTAAAGATTTCCATTGATTAATTCGGTCGTACTATATTGCCGAGCGCGCCGCCTAGTATAAGGCGTATCAACGGTTTTCTTCTGTACTTTTGCCATTTTTGTCGACATAATAGCAACGCGGCCAGGCCAATGTCTATGGGAGAGATTCTTCGACGGGTTTGAAGTATGAAAATTCCATCTTGGGAATGATTTTATCTACCTAGTAACTTAATGTGAATGTTTTTCTCGATGATTAAGCTGCTTTAAAGAAGATGACATTAATTTAGTATGTTTACCGATGGTATACATACTCAGTATGCATACGCTACGGCTTTGTTATGTCGACCCTGCCGTCAATTTCCGACCGCCCACGCCGTCTGGTATCAGTACAAGAGACAATTTCGTTGCGGTGAATTGACCATAGAAAACACAAAATGAGGTATTATATTTAGATATTGGACAATTATTAAAAGAGTCACATCTAAAATTGTTTCACAAGGTCAATGGCAGTCATATTGGCAGTCATTTTGTGTTTTCTTTGCTTTTTCTCACACAATTTACTGTGTTAAAATAGTTATTTATTAGTTTAGAAGGAAAAATGATAACAATATAGCAATAGCAATGTAGCATGATATATACATTGTGTTATTGTTTGTAAATGCTCTATATATATACCCCTGGTTACCATGGGCACCACTATCTCCATGGATACTTGTCAAATTCCATTTTTAGTGATCCCAATTGATTTATTGCCCACACAAAACCACTAAATGAGGTATCACATTAAAGAAACAGACAATTATTAACCAACTTCTGCTTCATGCTGATTTATTGGTTAAAATGGCAGCCATCTTGTTTTTTGTGTGTTTTCAGACATTTTTAACATAATGCACTGTACAAAAGTAATTTTTCATTGATTAAGAAGGATGATTAAGTCATTGAACATTATATCTATACATAAAAAGTCATAAAATAGCAACTTCAGGGGATTTCGGAGCCTTTTAGAGGTGGACCGGTGGCCATCTTGGATTTAGGGGGATCCAGCATGCCATGGCGCTGGATCCAGTTCTAACTTGAAAGAGGACCACCAAAGGTACCTGTATGCCAAATTTGGAGCTTTTGTCCGCTCCGTCCCCAAATCATCCATAAGTGTGGTTAAGCTGCCCCACTATAATGGAATTTGGAGATTAGGCAATCATTCAAGCGCACCATGCTGCAGGCTTTCAAAGAGGCCTCCACGCTCCAGTGACCACAGACTCCTGCCCCACTGCAAGGCTACTCATATAGCGCTACCCTAACCTAACTAATAAACAGTGCAAGAATTATGAAAATTGAAGAATATCCTACCATACATTAAATTAAATTATTTCATTATTCTAAATTCCATGATCGATATTTATATGTAATAGCCCGATGGAGGTTTCAAATCGATCGAGACGGAGGGTCAAATCGATTTGACCCGACGTCGAGATCGATTTGAAACCGAACAAACAGAGGGCTATTACATATTTATTTCATACATATTCATTGATTTATTTCTTATGGTTACCTTCTTAGCAGTGTTTTTCTTGACAAATTATCAGAAAACTTCCGAAACGTGCAAGACAGCGCTACGCTTCTCCCGCTAAGAAGCGCAACGTCATGAACCAATTATGTTACGTTATTTGGGTCACGTGCTTCCATGACAACCCGAATCACATACGTATGTGATACGAGATTTCTAATCACACCCCTGAGTCAGGCTCTCTGTAATCACATACGTATGTAATAAACACTGTAAGCGGTCCTGCAGTCAAATCCGTGTAATTTTACACGGATTCCACTGCGTTTTTGGATGACGGTTTTTCCCGGTAAAATTACATTTTCGTGTAAAATTACATGGATCCCATGTAAAAATTTACTCTGAATCCATGTAAAACCCAGCTCAAAATTACAGTGGATCCGTGTAAAAATTTACTCTGAATCCATGTAAAACCCGGCTCGAAATTACAGTAGATCTGTGTAAAAATTTACTCTGAATCCATGTAAAACCCGGCTCGAAATTACAGTAGATTGTGTAAAAATTAATATAATTATAATAAAGTGTTAGAAAGGTGATCCAAAAGTGCCATATTTATCTCTCATGAAATGATTAGCTTTCAAAAATAGATTTTAACATAAAAAACGTCTCAGAATGCACATCTAATCACAAAGATCTTTGTGATAAACCCCCACACTCCCAGTCTTTTATTTACCCTCAGAAAATCATCATTTCATCAATTTGGTTCATCATTTTTCTTGTTGGTGTACTTCTTCATACCAGCTTCTGTAAAGAATAAAATACAGCTTAAAAACAGTTAAGCCTCAATCCCTTTGTGAGTTGCAGTAGATTAAAGTTTGCTGAGAGTTCACCTGGGTTAGTTAACTATTTCAAAGTAAAATCTAAGATTGATTATAAAATGTATAAAAACCAATCCTCACTTTTGAAATTTTCTGAGGGATTTGGCGTCCCCTGTTTCCCTCATGAGTATGTAATATATACATGTAATGATTACCGCTATGCGAAATCAAAACAATAATACGCTGGGTGGCTTTAATCATCATGTAGTGCCCTGATATGGGTCACGAAAATGTGTTTTTATCCACATTTAGCATAGGCGGCTCATGGCCCAATATTATATTTCCATTGTGATTCTGTTGCTTGGACTTGAACCACAGAACATATTCCGTCCTGGATAACCCCACAACAGCATGTGAAAACAGACTATTTTAGAAGGAGGATGGGTACTATGACTTATGGGTTGGGTGGTACTCTGACTGGTACTTTGAAATTTAATTAAGTTTAGTCACTGATTATTAAATGGGTAGTTTCCCACACAGTATTTGTTGAGGTAAAAATTGTAGATTGTAGAAGTAAAAACAAGATTGAGTCTTTATCTTAGTGCATAATAGAGAACCAAGTTCCATAAATGTAACATATAGGAGACAAGAAAAAGAGCAACGACTAAACAAAGAACATTTGTTTGATTGTATACATGTATCAGCAGTAGTGAATAACCTCAAGCGGAGGGGCAGGGTATTAAGGGGGAGGGACGGGAGAGGGAGAGGTTGGTTAGAAAAGCTTTCGAAAATGTTGGAAACATAATTGATTATTGTATTGTATACATTGTCTTCCCCCACTCCCTGTGTTAAACAACTTTTACACCCAGTCGGCGAGTGAAGGTGTCAAAAAAGCATTTAGCACTTGGCCATAGAGACTCAGCAGCTTTTGGCCATACAGGTTTTTGGACATAGCGACCCGGTAGCTTTTGGCCATACAGGTTTTTGTCCATTGAGACCCGGAATCGTATAAGGTACACCTGTAGGATTACTCAAGAAAATATCACTATAAATTCGAACTATAATTACCTATTAATAATGCACACAACTGCTGTTATACCTTGCTGGGATCTTGTATTAAATCGAATGTTTAAAATACATAGGAATCACATATATAAGTTATCAATAACCAAGATCGAATTACTCCTGAATAAATAGATTCTCTTGCATATTTAGCAAGTGAGATGGTAAGTCTATATGTCCGAAAGCTTCCAGCTATTTAAAACAAATATTTCATGTACTTTTCATCTCATATAGCTACCTTCCCGCAATGCTATAACCCTGATGGAAATTACCTATATGCTCCTTATACATCTTTGAAAGTGGTACTAATATTTAATTCCTATTGGCGTACAATAGAATACAAAACATATATTACTTACCTGAAAGTATTGCCATATTCCTCAAATGGACCTGTACATAAACAATCCGTCCTGTGAGTTGTATTGTCCTACCTCACTGGTTGAGGGTAAAAGTCGTTGTGTTTTCAAACCTGCAGTCCAGTGTTGGGCTGACCTAGAAATCACTGGTGCATGCAAAAGGCTATACCAGAGACAGTCCATTACGTAATGGACTGTCTCTGGCTATACATAGCTCTGCCAAAACAAAAGCCACTGCAGGTGGCCTTAGCATGGTTGACTGAACAGTGGGAACAGTGTAAAATCAGTTGGGATTACAAGCTATTACATGGATTCCACGCATGCACGCTGAATCCATGTAAACTACAGATCGTACCCAGAAACAACAAGTAATTACATGGATCCAGATGAATTTTCAGCTGATTTCTTAGAGTGTAATACAGAATCAGTTGCCATCAACTTTTCATTTTTCATAATGGTGATGTGTCACCAAAAAAGGAGTCAATATATACAAAGAAAAAAAGGATTTTGAGATATAAATGTTTGAAAAGATAAGATTAAGTGGATTCCAACGATGATAACATTTACAAAGTCAAAAGGATTTCTATATTTTATGTTTTAAAAAAAAACCTTTATAATAATTTATGGGTGGGCAATTACGGTACTAGTAAAGAAGCTAAATATACTGAAATTTGGTACATTTTTTTTTGTAAAACACTATAAAATATCAATTTTGCAGCTTATGACTCATTTTTCTGTAATGCATTAAAATTTGGGTCATTTCAAGCCAATTATTACCTAAGTCTTTAATAACTTAATTTATATATATAAAAATATACAGACATTTAATTCCCCTCCTTCCTCGCGTGCCCCCACCTTGCTAAATTCCTAAATCTGCTGGGTCGGAATAGGTATATTTTATCACTGTAGACTCATGTTATAGTTTGGTCTAATAGACAGGGCCATTCTATTGACCATTACATCAAAGTTATCTGCAATTAAGTCGGTATATATGTCCAAATTTCTGACAAATGGCCGAATAATAGGCACAGTGGAATAGAGCTATATAAATAAATGAACCTTTTAAAGTGCAGTGTTGTACTGCTAAACCTATTAGTCATGTGCAACAGGCAATCATGACAATTGTCTAGGCAACTAACGTAAGCGGGCCTTCTGTGGCCCTACTGCTTCATGCATACCAGTGACTGGCACTTCTGCATTTCTAATGACAGGGTCTCAACCATTTACCATAACAGCATTTTAAATAGTAAACTAAAATTACATGTATAATGTGTATGTAGTTTTATATAGTTTTTTTTAAATTGATAAAAACAATGGGAAAAGAGTTGTGCTCTATGGATAGTACTGCACAAAGTTGGTGCACCTGGTATATTGTTCTATAGGGATAGTTTGTGCTATTCGGATAGAGTACTGCACAAAGTTGGTGCTGTACCAGGTATATTGTGCCATCGGGATAGAGTACTTGTGCTATTGGGATAGAGTCCTACAGAAAGTTGATGCAGTACCAGTTATACTGTGCTATAGGGATACTATAGAGTACTTGTGCTATACGGATAGAGTACTGCACAAAGTTGGTGTAGTACCAAGTAAATTGTACCATCGTGATAGAGTACTTGCGCTATTCGGATAGTACAGTACAAAGTTGGTGCTGTACAAGATATTGTGCCATCGGGATTGAGTACTGCACAATGTTGTATGCAGTACTGGGTATATTGTGCCGGTAATGATTTATACACTGGTAGTGACAATGGAAAGGAGGAACTGATACAGTTCAATACAAGAATAATGGTCTGGGAACCATTATTGATTTACTTTATTATCTTGATTGCCTTTATTATGAATGCATTTTTTGTCTCAACTAATTTCAGGATTAACCTGATATTCTCATGTTATACAACGAATCCAGGATATTTAAATGTATTTTATAAACAAACAATATACTAATACGTTTGGAAATCAAAACTAGTTAAATTTAGGTCAAAGGGAGAATGGTGACAGAAATCCTAACCTCCATGCTGAGGGGTAAGATTGAGACTGGCCGTGATTAACCCCCATGCATAATTTACTGTGGTTTGATGGAGCAGGAGGGCCAAATCGGAAGTAAGGGTAGGCCCATCTAGCTCAGTCCTGTTGCCATAGAAACCTTCTATGGTTATAGACTCATTGTTGTTCCCTCTATATTGCCCACTTGTGTTCCAGTATTGATGGTTCTAATCTAGAGATATTGAAGAAATCAAGTATAGGCTTGTTGTGATAGATAGATGTTGGATAAATGTAGTGTTTTTCGATTTTAGCATTAGCATCCCTTTAGGGAGGTCAAGGGAGGTTTCTTTTAACGAATTTTTATTCAGGTATTATACAAATCAAAGCTAATCACTTTTACTCTTTATGGGTGTTTTTCGTTATACCCTGAGCAATCATACTATGTCCGGTTTACAGACAGTAGAATGAGGTTAATTTTAATTTATGATTATACCAAGTATGTTGAATACAGCACTGGTGTTGTTTGCTGCTGCACCACCAACGTCCTCAGCCGAGGCCATCCCTCATTGTGCGTTTCGACCCCTACCTCGGTACACTCTCAGGATGGGGGGTCCACAGTGATGATCAGTCACTGCGCGTCGGTGGTGGGCCTCCAGCTACTGGTGTCTCTTCATATATGAGCTGTGTGATGATGCTGGTGTGCTCTATACATCCTGAGAATCCAGGCACTCCCCCTTTCTGCACTGATGTGTCAATATACTCGTTTATGGTCATATATGAGGTCATTCTCCTGTACATTCTCTAGTACTGCAAAGAAGATTTTCCCTTCTGCATTCAAGAGCGAGATTGTCCGAAATTGGGAAATTTGTCCGACTTTTCCTCCTTTGGGACAAAACATCCCTCTGCCTTTTGCCAGCATCATGGTATCTTCCCTTTCCTCCATACCACCTTTATTAATTTCCATAGATGTTTCAGGATCTTGGGGCACTTCTTATATACCTTATAGGGAATGCCATTTGGCCCTGGTGCTGATGCTGACCTCGCCTTTTTAACGATATCTGTCACCTCTTTCCATGGTGTTCATTTCTACCTCTGGTTCTGACACACTCTCTATTCTATCACATGGGCCTAAGGGTTTCTGGTGCAGTTTATCTCCATGTGTCTCTGCTAGATGTCTCTCAACTTCTGCTTTCGAGCTCTTGAGTGTTCCTGTCTTAGACCCCTCTAGCGTACTTTTGGTGAATTTGTATGGGTTGGCTATAAACATTGCTCTCTTCTTCGCTCTGTCTCGTCTTGCTGTTCTTAGTCTCTGCTTTTTGTAGGTTGTTCCTCCGATCTCTCAAGATGGATCTCAATTCACTGAGTCCTAACCTTTCCTCCTGACTCGCCTTCCTGTATTGCCTAGTAATGCTCTTTATCTCTGCCCTTAGCTCTTTAATCTCCTGCTGGCGTCTGTTTGGTGGGTCTTGTGGTTTGCCTCTATTTCCTATCTCTATTTCTCCAAACCGTTCCAGACCTACTGTGTACACTAGTTTAGCCAGTGCTGAAATCTTCCTATCCGCATCCCCGACAAGGGTGTTTTCCAGGATCTTGTCAAGATCTTCCTCAAATGCCTGCCATCCCTTGTCATCTGCTGGTGGCCACTTTATTCTCAGGTTCTTGGTATCCATTAAAATGTTGACCTCAGAGATCTTCCTACCCGAAGTCATGCTAAAGGACGGAAAAATCTCCTGGTACTTCCTGCTAAGTCCACTAAAGTTATCAATTCCCTAATATACAAATGTCAAACCAGATGGAACAGTTTAGGTCCAGAAGCTCATATTATTCCTGACAAGTTGACTTTTAAGCATTACACGGACAAGTTGTTGAACCCGTTCTGATGTTGTAGTTTTTCACTCATACATTTATTCTTGTATAACTCTAAACATCTGGTCTAATTGCGATGCAAACTGAACTATATTGTTCATCCTCAATTTAAATTTATTATATCTCCTGTTTCATGTTACAGGACCCTTTGTCATTCACGAGAACAATCTCTGGTGATGCAGCTCTATATAATATTTCATGACTGCGCTAAATCCACTCATGGTTAAATTATATTCGAAAATTTGTATCTTTCACAATGATGTACCTTTGTATACTTCACATAGTGAAGTCTTATTGAAATCCTCTGATACTATACTGTCTATGACACCCTATTGACTCAACTGGAAATTTTGTCCGCTTATACTTCACACAGTGAGGACTCATTCTGATCCTCTGATGCTATACTGTCTTTGAAACCTTATTGATTCAACTAGGAAGTTTTGTCTATCAGTAGCACTATATGAAATGTTAAGTTCTCACTTATACCTCATCTCTCATGATCTGTTATTGTTAATCCATTATTCATCTCATCACATAAATTCAAGTACTGTACTGTTATATCTTAATTTAATTCACTGTTGTTATTATTGAAACTTCTCGTTGAAACTTCTCTGTAAAAAGCAATCAAGATTCAGGCGTTCTCTGGAAGAACTGATTACTAGATTTATTTCTGTAATCAGACATGGAATTACCTCTGTACTTTTGTAAACTCAAGATCTGCAAAAATAAAAGAATCTATGAATTGAATTGAATTGAATTACAGGATCTGCATCTGCCTGTGGTGGATTGGGATCACCCGGCTCCTCTTCAATGTTGGCCTGAGTTGCATTAGGAGGTAAGAGGTCCTCAGCTCTGTGGTTTTCATCCCAACTGTGGTCCTCCTCCGTCTGATCAGCGCTAGCTGTGCGTTCCCCCTGCTGTTTCCCTTGCCCGCATTTCATCCTTGCCTGGTGTATCTTCAAACCCTTCAGGTTTTTGCAGACCTTTCCGCAGTGACATTTGGCTTCTGCCGGTATTCCAGTCAATGTCCGTTGGGCTAACCGAGTCTTTGCCGTTGAATCTGATCTGATGGGTCTTTCATCCTCCCCCCTCTCAGAAGACCCTGGGGGTATTGCTTAATTGACAGAACCGAGTCGTACAATATACATTATTTTAGGAGAGGAGGTGAAGGTCAAATGAAATGATGGGTGAAGGTTGATAGCGTCAGGGTATGAGTAATCAATACCTTATTAATGTTTTGGGTTGAAGTTCTTAGTTTTTTCAATATATAATTTTGGCAAATTCTGTTATATTTTCTATTACACACATTTTAGCCTGAGTAAAGTCTCTACGCCTTTGCTTTTACCTATCCTGCACCCGCACCTCACCTGTATCTCCAACCACCCGTCCCCAAACCTTTGTAATGTCTATTCATAATATCATTTACTGTAATTGATAGTCATTTACGATAATTGATATCCATTAGCATTGACCCGTTTGTTGAAAATATATTTAGAAGAATGGTCATTCACCAGAAGTTTATATGTGATGTGTCACAGAATAATGAGTCATGAGTCGAAAAAAATAATTTTGACTTTGAGATACCACCATGTTTCAAAAGATGAGATTAAGTGGATTCCAACGATGTTAACACTTAGGAAATCTAAAAGGTTTTTCTATATAAGTTTGCAATATTTCTGGGTGGATAATTACTAGTAGCTAAATATACACCGTAGGGCAACCTAAGAACCGCAGGGATATGATACAATCTTGGAATTTGGTACATGTATTCATACGGCTTCAAGCACTAGACACCCCAAAAATGAGAACATTCCTCCATAGAGATCTTGTGTATAAAACACTTTGAAAAATATCAATTTTTGCAACCCACCACCCATTCCCCCTTCATGGTACATGGATACAAACCGAGGTATGCACTTCTTTGCTGTACTGAAATGCTCAGATATTCAATGCCTAATGACATGAATGTATGAGACCTTCAGCTCGATTAGCCAACAATTCAGCTTTAGGCAAACTTTAATCTCTTAATTGTTCCAAGCTATATCCAACTTATGGTCCTAATGTTCCCAGATCTGAATTAGTATTTGATAATCTAATATGTGGCTCGAGTTGCTCATAATTTAGTCAGCAACAAATTAAATTTATCTATAATGCTGTTATAACTCCACTTATTATGTGAGGACTTTTAGAAAGATATTTAATGAGTCAGATCGCCAAGATATGTACAATCGCATTCATAAACATATTAAAATGGAATAGGTTATAGAAAAAGTTCAAAACGTATTTGTTTTTTGTTTTTTTTCCAACATCGGACTTTCATTCAATCTATCAACAAAACTGTCGACCGGGACTGATCACATCTAGGTGTACAGCGAGTCCTCTCACCTCTTCAACCAGAGCAAACCTTTTTGTCTTACTACTATCAAGAGAATTCTACAAGAATCCCTGCCTACGATCGTGCAAACGTTTACAAATTTTTAAACCATACTTTTTTTAGCTTTAGGAAAAAGTAAGCTACTACCTAGTATAACCAACGTCCAGTTTAAGAACTGGCTGTCTAGCCCGAGAGGAGGCTGGTTCTTATTAAAGATACCTACTTATTTGTAACTGAGACGTAAAGTCTCGGAGCACCGTGATCAGCAAAAAGAGAAACAAGTAGCGGTGACCTGTTAAGCTATAGGGTATATGAAATGATAGCACCATACATGACCTTTATGGCTGTTAGTACACACTTATAACTCTTGGAAGAAAACCTTCCATTTTGTAAACTCTTTTCTATACGACACATTATTCCTTGCACAATCAGCTATGACCTGAAGTTTTCTTTTAAGTTCTCTTAAGAACTCGAATAGACAGATCTTATTCTCTCCAAATAATTTTTTTTTTGTAGATATAAAATCTAGCGGTCAAAAGAATGCAATTCAAAATATTGTGTTTCTCTTCTGAACCAGGTATATACGTATTTGTTTTTATTTTATTTTTCATACAGCATCTTTATAATATTCAGTTATGGCAGGTCAAACTGTTAAATATGTCAACAATATTTTACCAATATGCCTTAGGTCTTTCCCTGACACTTGATTTATGGTACACATGTTCTCTGTGGCGCTGCTGCCGTTCTTTACTGATGAAATGGTATTGGACTAGTTCTCTATTGCTGGAACTACTTGTCCTTGACCCTCCCTACCAAAATCTTGGAATATTGCACATGTGTTGCTACGACTAAGACCGCTAAACACCCTAAATATCAAAAATTCCTACGAAGATATCTTGTGGAAGAAACTTATGAAACAAATAATGTTTGTGACATTAGATTCATTTTTATGTGACACGTCACAAATGGCCAGTTCCATTCAATGTAACCAGCCCATTATAAACCGGCAGGTCTAATGGAAATGTCTGTATGGTAATATCTCCATTTTAGCGGCTCTGAAACGCTATCAATGTCTATATTTTATTCATACGAAAAAGTTAAGATAAGAAAGTAAGATAATAACTCTTTCAAAGGCCAGATTGCACAACGAATTTATCCTTAAATGGATTACAATTTCATCTAAATAAATTCTTTTAAACTGACAACCGATCTGGCCAAGACCATCATCAGACCTTCAGTCATGATACCTAACTCTGATAGTAAAAGCTATGAACCAAATTCGAATAGTTTAGTTAAATCAATCTTTCCCAGTGACCAAAAGAAACAAAGATTACTACAAATAAAAGTGATTCATATTTCCCATCTCCTGTTACAAGAATCTGTATTCAATATTGGAACTTTTATAGAGTTCCATTTTATTATTACAGTTCACATTTGATTAAATCAACTTGATAACAAGTAATATTATCTGTCAATTATTTTAACCCCATCAAATATACCTCCTCCAACAGTGCTTAATAAACAGACACACAGTGTTATATATGTACATCACAAGTTTGATGGATTGAATTATGGTCTATTGTAGTAAGACTTGTAATATAACACAAGGGGAGTAATATAATAGGATATCTTCATATTAGCACAACAGTTGAATGGCTATATATTTTACAATACTTGTACTGCTCTTTCTCCACACTTAATGCATCAGTTGATATCGTCCATTGTTGAAACCATTAGAATTGCTGGGGTCAGGGTGTCTGAAAATGTACAATATGCATTTAGTAAATTTGGCTAAAAGGCTGAAAAGTGTTGAAAACTAGGTATATCTGAGTATATTTGTTTGGTACTTTGTTGATTCAAAAACTCTGCTCAGTTATGTTGAACTGTGTTATAAACCTCATTTCTGTCATCCTAAATTTGGACTTTTTGAAGCAGGGTCTCTGTGGGGCGTGAAAAAGTTGAAAAAGCCTTGAATTTGGTCAAATAAATTCAAAGCCTAGTTGATTTGGTCGAAGGGCCCGGGGAATCATTGTATCATGGGCCATGAATCCTGTTAGATTCTATTAAAATACCTTGACGCTTTCGCAGATCCTCAGTTTCTTAGTGCACACATTCCCCTGACCCGCCCCTCTCACATGGTACACCACTGAGTGCCTCACAAAGTATAAAACCAAAATATGAAATTTGTTAAATACTTAATTGGTCTATGTATGAGTACAACACTCTGGTCCGTCATTAGGGCTATGAAAAATCACTGGAATGGGTCTTGAAAATCACTGAAATGGGCCTAAGAATCATTGAAATTGTGTTATTTAATGTATTCTAGGGACGCAGAGCTTGTTAATAAAGAACTTTCAACTTTAATAACATCGGGTCTGGACTCATTCTTGAGATCCTCCTTCCCCTAAACACCTCCTCCATAACAAACCTGGGAAAGCCTGGTATTTCTTCTGACCAAAGGCGTGGAGACCCTGTGTAGGCAGATTGGTGAATCGTACATTTGCTGATGTCCTGATCCTTCTGCTAATGCCACGCCACTGTCTAGACAGTGTAATTGGAAAGGTGTACTTTAATGACCATCCATCTGACAAGACAAGAACTATTCTAGGGAATGTTCTCATTTTTCGGGTCTGCAAAGCATATAGTTGTATAAGTACATGTACCTGATTTCAAGACTACTAAATATTTCTGTGCTTCGGGGAGGTAACAGTTGTTACAATTGTTGAATAATAATGGAAGTCATGAGGTGGATAATGATGGGGGTGATAACTTAGCAATAAAATAATGATACATGATATATAGATGTTTCGAGTAGGTATGAATTAATGATGGACATAATGAGATAATGATGGATGTGATACGATGATGATGATTGGAATGCGTACAATTTTGTTGGTGTTGCATGAGGGCCTGCGTTATCAGATCGTTGTGTTAAGCTGAGGTTGCAACTATGATGATCCACAATGACTCCCGAATAGTTTTACATCATAAGGTGAATAAAATAAAGTCCAATATATCAAATTTTCAAAAGAAATGAAAATTTGTTTCATTGGGTGCCCTATCGCACCACGTTAATAAGTGGTTAATTTAGTGATCTGCCGGACGATTTAATGCAACACTATTGTTTGCGCTACCATAACGATACATATTTCAGTTAACACAACCTCGTGTAACGGCCCTGGGGGGCGTTTCATAAGTTCGAATAGCGCGCGTTATAGGGCCTAACGACAGTCGTTACCAAACATAGCACGCGTTAAGGGCCAAAATTGACGTCAAATAACATTGCGTTACTATAACGAACGCGCGCTAAATTTATCTATACCATAACGAACGCGCACTGCGTTAACTTATGAAACGCCCCCCTGATCTACTTACTGTACAACTGTTGCCATCCTTATGGCCTCAGTCGCTTATTTCAGGTTTCCCAAAATACGATATAAGACACACAAGTATTGTGTTCTAGAAGACGTTTTCTGTGAATCTTTTCAGGTTTCTGTCTGTGAAGCTGGAGTTTCTTTAGTACCTTACCTTAGTGTAGCTTTCCCTGTAGGCTGAACGCAAGGAAGGATGCCAAACAAATGGGACTTGTGGGCACAGGTCTAGTTACATTTCTCTGATTACATCACCCTTAAAGCTGTATTATTGATCAACTATTCCAATTATTTGAACTCTTAAGACTGAAGTTGGCAATATTATGCTGCTGTTATATACTTAATCAAGGATTTGAAACTGAATCAACCGAAACAAAAACAATGCTTGGGAGTGTGATAAGTGACCCCCCCCCCCCCCCCCCCCCCCCCCCAGCAAAGTATTTTGGATTTATAAAGCCCTGCTGTAAAAATAATAGTTAACTGAGATTGCAGCTTTCAACTCCTCCAATCATAGAGTGGTACATGCTAGTTCTTCATACAGCCCATTCAAGTGACTGGGTTGTACAGTGGTACTTGCTAGCCCATTCAAGTGACTGGGCTGTTGATTGGTACATACTAGCTGTTCATATAGCCCATTCAAGTGACTGGGTTGTACAGTGGTACATACTAGCTGTACATACAGCACATTCAAGTGACAGGCTTGTAGAGTGGTACATATATATATACTAGCTCTTCATATAACCCATGCAAGTGATTGGACTGTAGATTGGTGGGGGGGGGGGGGGGCTTTAATCTATATAGAGATAAGATTAAAGGGAAATGCTTGAAACTCCTCTCCAAAAGGTAAAATCATCCCACTGTGCTGTACACAGATACGAAATAAAAAATATTAAAAACAGCAGAAGTGTCCATAAATACAGGCCTTCCTGTGCATTTCTTCAAAATATACGTATTAACTTAAGCATAAACTCTTTGCTTCACCAGATAAAATGTCTCTCTTTGTCCTGAACTAAGGGGATTAGTGTGTTTGTGTGTGTAATCGGTTGCTGCCTTTGTAAGCTGTCATCAAGGGCCATTAGCGTATAGTTTTTATTCTGATGTTCTCTTTGGGGGGCTGTTACTTCCAATGTCTTTTAACATGTGGAAGTCGAAACCGAAGAAACCTGTCTTTCAGAGACAAACGCTTCGAGATATTACCCAACTCCTTTTATTTGTATTCATTAGTGAACATCTTGTATATTGTTTAGAAATAAACTGTGACATTTGTTGAGACCTTGATTTGATGGTTTGGCATTCAGTTATTGGGTTTTGGATCGCTCTGTCTGCAAACGCTAGAGTATTTAGGCACCCATTTACAGAGATGCCACTTTTCCTCTTTTCAACGGAAATCCGAATTAATGTTTTGTAGAAGATATTTCCGTGTATAAGCTATATTTCATTTAAAACTGCCTTTAAATAGCCCCAGTGTCAGTAATTCCCTTGCCTTGTATGCATGCGGTTGTACACGTACCCGCTATAAGGTTGCTAGGCAACCAAAATCATGGACCTTTGACCGCACTGGAGTGAGCGGTTAGCTGCACCCTCTGTCCTGCCACTGTCCCACTGCCGTGGGGAATGTGCTTTGCTACTCCAGTGCCACAGATATAGTGTAACACTAGGGAGGCTAGGCACCTTCCCCACGGAAACTTATAGGGAGACAGGCTCAGGCCACATGTCTACTGGCACCCTTGGCCCTTACTCCGGGAATGCCTCTTGACATGTTCCCCTGGTCCCCCAACGGCGGTGATGGACCCTGGAGTCAAACCCATGAGTTCCTTGGAAGCTGTGCCTATGACTCAGTTGGTAGAATAGTAACCACAGAGCCGACGCTCTACCAACTGAGCCACAGACCCAGCTCTTTGTACTTTTATGATCACTAGATTATCACTTAATTATAATATATAGGAAGCGGTCAGAAATTACCTTATAAATGCAAACTTTATCTTAACAATTGCCAACTTTTTTCTCAATCTCAATCTTCTATGTTTCCCATCTTGCCTTCATTGGGGATGGAACATAAGGTTCATATACATTTTAACCAGGTTCTTAGTATGTTATACCTCTGTAAATGTTGTGAAGTATGACAGAAAAATGCCCTCAGAATGCACCATTTTACTCTAATTTTCACAAATTTCCTGGGGGGGGGCATGCCCCCAGACCCCCCTAGGGGGCAGCGCGCCTTTGGCGCTTGCATCAGTGGCTCTGCCACTGCCACATTGACAGTCATCTGCATTGCCGATTTTTTTTTTAATTGTGAATGGCATCTCTGCATTTATACCAACTATCTCACAAAGAACACACACACACTCTCTCTCTCTCTCTCTCTCTCTCTCTCTCTCTCTCTCTCTCTCTCTCTCTCTCTCTCTCTCTCTCTCTCTCTAAAAGAACAACAAAAGGTAGGAAATCTGTTCTGATAATATTTGATGATAGCTGAGGGTGCAAGTTTAACTCATTTCTCTATTTAAGACAGGTCATCAGAAAATGTACAATTGGCAGCTCTACACATTTAGTAGATTGTGTTAATTGTTTTTGAGATGATTGATGACAGTCAATTGTGCATTTTCAGGCGACGTCACCCATTTTCACCCAACCTCAGCCTTCACATCACCTAGCGCAAAAATCTCATCCTAACCTTTATCTTTGAAAATTTGGTGATCATTTACAAAACATCCGTTTCCATGTTTCTTAATCCTTAATGATTAGTCATTAATCTTGCCCATGAAAGATGTGGCCCGGGGTTTTTGAATCATGAAATCCATGAATTTATTGCAAAGCCATCCGACCAGAAAGCTATCATTATGCACGGGTAAACATGTTAGTTTTGTCTGCGAGGATCCTAGGCTTTTTCACAGCTGGGGCGATTCGCAGCCAGTGTGGCGATGACAATGGAAAATGTCCTTATCTATTTTTCACGTATATCAAGGGAATTAATCTGACTTTTTTTTAAAAGAAATTGATATTTCTGGAAAGTGGAAAGTTTGTCTATTAATGAGTAAATTCGGGGATGTAGACTGGTGCCACATAGAGAGAAAAAAATTTCTAGAGGCATTTTTTGTTAATGCTTGGTATACGGTGGTTTTATACTAAATTGAGGCTGCTGAGTCCGAAAATGCTGGTTACCACCCTGAAATATTGCTCTTTCCTACCACCAGGGGGCGTTTTATGTCAAATTTCGGACATTTCTTCTTATAACTTCAAGGAAATTAATCACAGCCTCATGCATGTATAAAATTATTTGTAGAAAACATCATTAGCTTTCGATTGATGTCAACTATTTTACTATGCAATAAATATGACATTTTATATGAATTTTCAAAACATTAAAAAAAATGCATTTTTTCACAAAGTGTGAAGTTTTTGAAACTGTATGACAACAGAAAAAAACCTGTTGATTTTAGCCATTAGCAATTATAAAATGGAATAAAGGCCCATTAATGAGCTTCCATTCGACACCATTTACAAACCAATCGGAGCAATATTCATAGAGATATTGATTGTTGAAAAAATGAAGTACATTTGATTTTCAGTGATCATTTACTTAAAAATCAAAGTCAGATATTTTTTAACTTTCACAAAGTTAGCTTTACAAGGAAATGTGTTTTCATCAACAAAAAATGCTTGGGATTTTGTTTGGATCTAACAAAAGTATTACTAGTATCAGATGTCTCAATGTCAAGGTCATTAGGATAATATCCTATGTATGTACATCTATACAAGTTGTTAGTATTTCTGACTGTAGATCTGGAACATTGCTGTCACTCATACTAATTGCTTTTAGCAGTTCTTGTTTTTGCAAACTTCAGGAACTGGTTCCAAAGTCATAAGGACTGGCATGAGGCATGAATCGTTGATGAACAATCCAAAATCAGAAGGATCTGGAATCATTGGCTTGGGAATATGTGCCTTATTCCAAATGAACGCCTAATAATGAGCTTGCTTTAGTGTAGCTCAGGCTTTCTGCATTTTCCAAATAAAATGTGCCGGGCCTTGTCAACTGATGTTGTTTCAGAAACTTTGTATAGGTGGCAGAAAAATGTTTCCACAGCTGACATTGTTGAAGAAGGTAAAGCTTCATTTAGTCCAATTTTATTCAACAATGTGTGATGACCCAGGAAATTAGCGTAACATGTTTGTTTTGAGTGGCCAGAAATAAATGATGTGTCAGATGTTGTGTCAGATCCAGTGAGTGCATGAAAGGCAGGTCGATTAGCATGGATACCATTTGGAAGAAGTTCTACTATTTCATGCACTGGGTAGTACTTGCGCTTTTTCCCAGTCCCAGCTTTGACCCACAACTTTTGACAAGAGATTTTTCTTGTAGTGAGCCAAAAGTAAACCTAGGACATCTGTTTCCCTTGATTGTACAATAAGGACAACTGTAATAATCTTAACTTAATCGGAGAATAGAAATTGTAAAAGTATGCCACAATATAATAGACAACTGAAGTGATACAAAACACAATATAAATGGTAGGTGGTCACTTCCAGTCATCAACGGAAGTGATATTGTTACCTACAATAACCTGTAAGAAACAAAGGCCAGTTTGGAAACCTCCCTGATGCCGGAGATCCAGGCCTATAGCGAATATTTTTCAAAATAAATGTCCAATCAATCAATCAATCACAACTACAGTGTCCTTATTGCAGTAAATTGCATGAAGAATGAAACATGTCTGCTTTTTCATGATCAGATTCTAGCCCTGACAATAAAAGAGTAGGACAATTGCTTTGAACTACATCAATTTCTTTGAACCCTCCACTGACCACTATGGTCTTATTTTGTTCAAGAAGAAGTTGTTGTGACAAAAAACATGTTAGATCTCCTTTGTTTTTTGCCAGTGAGAGGAAGTTTTCCCAATTTGTTGGAAGGGGAACATGACGTCCTTCAACCAATTTACGCATAGGTGCGCATCCTTTGGCCCTCTTTATTCTGGTCAGGTTCTTTATGGGTGTTTCCTTATATCAATCAAATATGATGTGAATTTGATTGAATGAAGCTACTGCACCCATAACAGCTATCTTGAACATATCTGCCAGCTCACCAAATGTGACAGTCTCTGTGATTTTCAGTCTTATTGCCCTGGCAGCAAAGACTGGAAATCCCAGAGACTGTCACACATGTCTTAATGTTGGCTGGCTTGCCAATAGAACAAATAAGTGCATGCCCATCAATCAACAGATAACTGCTTCCTTCCAAACTAATAGAAGAGGGGCAGGGTGCACCTTTTACCAAGACATCAGCAAGTAATGACTTGTTTCCAGATCTCATTTTATTATTAGGTTCAGCCAATGACAATGGCAATGACAATGACAGGCATAAGTTCATGCTCCATTACCTTTACCAACTTTCCGACCAGCTTCAAAAGAAGTTATTAGGCGCTGCATGACACTCCTGTCAACTTTCAAAATTGTATTCTTATCTTTGCTTTTGCCTTGTTTCTTCACCTTGTACAAATGGTCAAATGTGAGGGGATTCTTCCTTTTGAGTGCCTCATGAAATGAAGTTGTACATTCCACAAGATGAGTAGCAACAAACTTGTTCAAATTCTCTTCCCCATTTATCTTGGCTGACAAAAGTGAGTTTTCTCTGTATGTTTCATTACTGATGTGTGATTGCAAATTATATATCAGGGCCCACCTATTCAAAGCTTTCCTTGTCTTACTGATACAAACAATGGCACCCCCACATTTCCCTGTTGCATTTAGCCAATCCTGTGCATGGTCTGCATCAATTTGGTTGAAGCATCTAGTTGATCTTTTAACAGTAAAACAACCTTTCTTGAATTCATGAACCGTTCTTGAACCCCATTTACAACCCTCTGTAACTTAACCTATTCAAAATGTGTCAAAATGTGTCAAAATGTGTAAACTAATCATTGTGTGCAAAATGTGTCATTATGTGCAAAATGTGCCACACCTCGAATCTCTATATAAACAAAAAACCTTCCACCACTACCAGTTCACTCCCCTGACGAAGACCACCCTAGGTCGAAACGCGTTGGGACTTGCTCTGTAACATCATAAGCTAATAAACTGGAACTCACAGCACTTCACAGGAGTTGATCGTTTATTTGAAGACATCTACTATATTTATCTTTTCTTGAATTCAGCCTGATGAAAATAAGGCAACATGCGGTTGAAAGATTCCAGATGAATGTCCCATAAACCATCATGATAATTACGTGTCAGCATGAGAAGAATTGAAACCATTTGCAAATAATGCCACCAGAACAAGAAGTCAGGATTGTCCTTGGAGTTTATTTGAATAAACTTCTCAAGAATATCCTGAATATGAAATTGTTCAAATATTGATATCAGTTCCTGACTTTTAGAGGAAGCTTTTCCAAGGACATGCTCAGCTGTATTTTGTCTGAGGAGGCCACTCTCCACCCAAGCATCAGTTAACCCTATTCCTTGTACATGTTGACCAATCACCTTTAGAAAATTCATGGCAATATGTAAGCCACCAAGCCTAATGACCAACTTATGGTTGTATTTTGGTGTTAGCCATTTAATTTCAAGCAGTTTACAATATAGCGCTTGGTCAACTGTAATGACTGTCTGTCTCATACCAAGTTTTTCTGCAACAAACATACATCTTTTAACAACTGTGCTAAGTGTATCTAGTTCATGTGCAGGTGCTTGAATGATGGGCATATGTCCAACTGTGGTAATGGGAGACTTGTTTGTAGATTTCTTTTCATTATATTCTGTTCCGCCATGTCTTTCATCCTCATTTTCCCGCCCATAAATGAAAGCTTAATCTCTTGCTTGAGCAGCTTTTGATCCACTGGGAAGGTACCAATTGCTTTCAATGATTGGAGCGCCCCTACCCGGGATGATATTAGTGTGTCTAATTGAATCCCTTAGGGGAACATATGATAGATAGCTGATATATTTGCATTCATGTAGACCCAATTTAAAGGATCACAATGAATTGCATGATAAGGTATTAACCTTATATAATCTATCCAAGCAATGCAACTTCTAGGGCAATCCCCTAGTCTATTGAGTGTATGGAAAGTCATCTGTCTACAATACAACACATTTTACTGACCAATGGTCAATATACTATTTGTCTGGGTGTTCTTTAACAAAATAAACAAACAATTTCATAATATGCAATTGTGTATTTATCAAGTTAACAAAGTTGGATATATTAACAAGGGAAAATAAACTAGGCTTGTGAAGATGTATAATGTATGAGATCATTTCCATGAGATTGACCTTGACCTTGAGGAATTATCCGATGATAGTAATTGTTTTCCTGAAAATTATTTCTAAGTATTTTTGTTGATGAAATCACATTTCTTTGTAAAGCTAACTTTGTGAAACTTCTAGAATATGCACTTTGATGTTTGGGTAAATGTTCACCTAAAATCAAATGTGCTTCATTTTTTCAAGAATCCATATCTCTATGAATATTAAATCGATTGGTTTGTAAATGGTGTCAAATGGAAACTCTTTAATAGGCCTTTATTCCATTTTATAATTGCTAATGGCTAAAATCAACAGTTTTTCTTCTGTTGTCATACAATTTTCAAAAACTTCACACTTTGTGAAAAAATGCATTTTTTTTATTCTTTTGAAAATTCATATAAAATGTCATATTTATTGCACAGTAAAATAGTTGACATTAATCGAAAGTTAATGATGTCTTCTACAAATGATTTTATAGATGCATAAGGCTGTGATTAATATCCTGGAAGTTATAAGAAGAAATGTCCAAAATTTGACATAAAACGCCCCCTGGTGGTAGGAAAGAGCAATATTTCAGGGTGGTAACCAGCATTTTCGGACTCAGCAACCTCAATTTAGTATAAAACCACTGTATACCAAGCATTAACAGAAAATGCCTCTAGAAATGTTTTAGAGACAAATAATATGTAGTTTGGCACCAGTCTAATGCTAGTCTTCAGTATTTGTAGTGAAATAAGTATTTCGAAAACTTCCTACTTGTCACCATTTCCCTATTCATGACCTAATATCATAAATTAAAAAAATATTGTTCAAATATGTCGTAAAAACGTGTCCTCTCTCTAAAAACCCAAATTCTCAAAGTTTGATATCTTTGGGGCATTAAAATCTTTATCTTTTAATCAGTTTACATTGAAAATGAAAATACACTTTTTTAGGGGGTGGGGAAATTGGTAGTTTCGACAAAACCCAACTCACATCCCAGAATAATCCCTGTAATTTGAGCAGAGTATGGATGAATAGTGTAGAAGTGGTGAATTTGGCAGAAATATGCCGGTGCCTGATTGCCAGATGTCCTGGTGTTAGGAAATCACGTGACGAGAAGATGGAAAGTAGAAGAAGAGGAAAAGAGGGGAAAGAAAATGGAGAAGACCTATAGAAGTGGTAACAACAACAAAAAACTGTAGACAGGCACTGGATAAACAGGGAATATGTATAAGAGGAGACTGATAGAGAAAGGTGGGAAAGTAGGACAGGATGAAAAGGTACACATAGAGATGGAAAGAGTAAACAGACAGAGATGGACAGAAAGATGGATGGAGAGACATACAGGCAACAAGGACAAGATAAACCGGGTAATCACATATAAGGGAGGACTGGGTGGAGAAGAATAGAAATAGAATAGAAAATGACAAGATAAAAAAAAGTATATAGAGAGATGGAGAACAACAGACAGAAAGGGGGATTCGGGCTGGATGCACAGGACATAATGATAAGGGGGCAGGGGACAGGGGGAAGAACACAGGATAAATGACAAATAATAGACTGGACACAGGATAATTGACAAATAATAGACTGTGGATAAAGAAAATAGAAAAGTATGAGAGAAGGACAGGATGGAAAGATCTAGAAAGAGATGGAAAGAAAAAATCCCGACAGAAACAAACAGACAGAAAGTGGGATTGGGAGACAGGCAGAAAAAGGGATAGGGAAACAGACAGCAGAGACAGACAGAGAGAAAGAGGATAGGGAAACAGACAGATAGAGGGATAGGATGTCGGACATACAGCAGATACAGTTGCAGGATGAATGTGGTAAATGTGAAGCCGTTGAAAGACAGATGGAAAAAGACAGACAGACAGGGATAGGCTGACAGACAGATAGACACTGTCAGACATAGACAAAGGAGAGGGAGAGAAACAGAAGAGAAAGAAAGCGGAGAGTCACTGACCATGTGCAATAATCATGCAAAAATTGGACCAAATTAGTGGAAGACAGAAACAGTGACGCCAATACAAAGTCGATCCATTTTTAGAAGAAGCACAATCAATGGTGGGGAAGGCACTTGTAATTCCCCATTACTGTCTATTCACTGGAAGAGTGTTTGCTGGAGATTTGAGACCAGGGAGGGAGAAACTCCAGTGTGTGGACACACAGTGGGGAAAACATACAATAGGGCAATTCAGTTTCACATTCAGTGGAGCCTCAATAACTCCTTTTAGTAAATGCTATTAACAGTTACAGTAGCCAGTTTCAGACTAAACGTTTTCATCTGGGAAACCTGTTTGGGAGGCTTCATCTTAATGACTGTTTAGAATTGCTAATTACTTCACTGTTTTTTATTATGAAAAGTATAAACGGTAAACTAAACAGTAACTAAAAGAACAGAAATGACTACCACAAAATGTTAAACCATGAGAGTTCTACAATTGCATTATAATCTACCTTTCTACCCTTACATGGGTATGCACCAGTAACTAACAAGCTCTAGAGCAATATGACTGGGCTGTAGAGTGGTCTCTATCTCAGTTTATCCATCTTAAATAGGGGCTATAACAAGCTAAATAAACTAAAAAGATTAATAATTTCAGGCCTGCTGGCACACTGTCTGTGTTTAGTTACTGCCTTCAACAGTGCTTAGGCTATAGGCTTAGGCTGAACAGATTAATAGCATACATTTTGGGCCAGCTGGTGCAATGTTTGTGTATAATCCCTTGGCTTTGCACAAACAGTGCACCAGCAGCCCCTCAATGTTGGTCATTTAATGTTCTTTTATCACTCCAAGATATATTGTAAGCATTCTGATGACCAGATACCCATTTATGGCGCCAAAACATTTTCATGGACCTATAATGGTGTGGTGAAGAAAGTGAATATTTATATCCGCAATGCAAAATCTATGGGGATCTTTTATTTCCAGTTAACAGATTGGTGCAAGTGCGCATCTCGACTACTTTAAATATGACTGGGCTGTAGAGTGGTCTCTATCTCAGTTTATCCATCTTAAATAGGGGCTATAACAAGCTAAATAGACTAAAAAGATTAATAATTTCAGGCCTGCTGGCACACTGTCTGTGTTTAGTTACTGCCTTCAACAGTGCTTAGGCTATAGGCTTAGGCTGAACAGATTAATAGCATACATTTTGGGCCAGCTGGTGCAATGTTTGTGTATAATCCCTTGGCTTTGCACAAACAGTGCACCAGCAGCCCCTCAATGTTGGTCATTTAATGTTCTTTTATCACTCCAAGATATATTGTAAGCATTCTGATGACCAGATACCCATTTATGGCGCCAAAACATTTTCATGGACCTATAATGGTGTGGTGAAGAAAGTGAATATTTATATCCGCAATGCAAAATCTATGGGGATCTTTTATTTCCAGTTAACAGATTGGTGCAAGTGCGCATCTCGACTACTTTAAATCGCTCATGACCCTATAAGTCTATCTCCTTCAAGCCAGTGGCTAATACAACTCTCCTATTGTGAGACCTCCATCAATACCTCTTCAAGTCCGGTAATCAACTCAGACGTAAATACAACTCCCCTATCCTTATGTTGAAACGGTCAGAAAGAGAAAATAATTCCTTTTTAAATCATATTATAAACGATTTTAGCGAACTACTCCCCTCTCTCTTTTGACAACCTCTGAATACCTTTTATTTATTTATTTGAATTACTTATTTCTTCAATGTCCTTAGAGCGTGTGGCTAATGTAACTCTGCTATTGTTCCGTTCAGGTGGCCAGAGACAAAAGGCTGGTCGTCCTATTAATCGCTTCTCTATCCATTCTCCCCATCAATGCATGCAGGGGTGCGGAAACTGGAGCCATGAGTCCAGTGCACAATAATCATGGCTTTTACCTCTTTATTCCACGGTGGAAGGGGTCTGGGAGTCTCAGGGTGGGGTGGGGGTCCAGTAAAGGATTAATAACCGATATTGAGGGGCTACTGGTGCATAGTTTGGTGTATAATCAAGAAGCGAAGCATAGGGATTATATTATTAGGGATTATACACAAATAGTCGTCGTTGGTCTGAAATGGAGGTTATTAATCTGTTTAGTCCCTCTATGGTTGTTATAGCTCCTGGAGTATTCATGGCAATGACTAAAGGGGTGGGGGATGAGAGCCCCAAACCTCAATAATAAATTAAAACCTGGAAAGGTGTCTTTGTTTTTATGGTGCCAGTATAGACTGAGCTATCTGGTTGGAGTGTTGAGCTGTGACAATCAGTCAACCACTGTGGTGTAATGGTTAGCATGTCTGCATGCGAAATCCATGGTTTGAGGCCCCTTTGAGGAAGGCAGTTCTTTTGGGTTCACTACATATTTTTTTAAGATTTTATTTATACTTGGTTATACATATTCAATTATACCCTAAATTTAGATTTTTGTCATATTTCCAACAGTGTTTAAACATTTACAATTACCATTATCAAAAAAGGCTTGCGTGGTTGATATAAAGCTATTCTTATGTTTCTTATAGAAGTGGTTAATGAAGAAATATTTTGAACATATATTATGCATAAGCCAAAATTGACTTTGGAAGAAATGGCTCTAAATGTCTTGTCATACACTATAGGGAGTGTAAGTAGTCCACCACAGTGATATTTTGAGTCGTGCTACTGTAGCAGTTTCATGACGTTGTGTGGACATGTTGCACAAAACTCCCATAGGCCCACCATTGCGGAGATGAATAATCTCTGTTCTTTCATCAATCATATAATGTTATTAATTTTAACTCACATCTTTAGAGGCAAAAAATTTCAACTATAGCCTCAATAATTGTTAAACCTTTACTGGGGCGATGTATAGAGTGGATATTTATCGCCCCAATGCTAACTCTGTGAAGATTGTTTACTTCCGGTCCCCACATCAGTACAACTACACAACTATTTTATGTTATTTTGCGCCCCGCCGCCATGACACTTACATACCCTATTGCTGCATTCTCAGCTATTATGACAAAACAAAACTGATCAAATTATGCCTTATTTGACATTTAGGACTGAATATATGCCTAATTCTGCTGCTGTTATATGTTTATATGTTGGTGTTAAGCTGAATTGCGTGAAAGAAAATATGCGCCTGTTTAATAAGCAAAACCATTGTTGCAAAGGATTTAGGCGGGTCGCCACAATGTAGATGTTGACATTTATGTTGTGGTGAAGCAAAAACAACTGGTTGGTCAAATGACATATTCAGAGAAAGAAAATGGAATAAAAAGTAGATTTTTAGCTTTCCTTTCGCCAAGTTGTGGCATAAGGTTACCAAAACATCCCTGAGCACCCCCACCACCCTCCAAGTTGCCCACCCGACTGTCAGTGCCTCGTCTGAAGAACTAAAAATACAAATTCTTTTCTATCCCTTTCAGCCTGCACCAGGCCTATAGTGATTGTAGCACCCAAGCGGAGAAAGAAAACCTGCTCTCTGAGATCAAATATGGATCCGCAGCCAGGTCTGTGTCATTTTTATTACTTTTTCTCAATTCGGGTTTTTTTTATCTGTTTGTTGTTAAAACTGCTATTTTTGACGTTTTTTCAAATTAATTTCATTGATGGATCTTTCTGATCTTGATGATGGATTTGGAGTAGATGGTTCTGGGAAGTGGTGTGTAGCTTTGTTTTGTCACCATTTTATTGAACTTGCTTCATTTTCATCACTTTTATGTTAACATTCTTATGGTTATCTTAAACGCTTTGTTTCATTGATTGACCTGCCCTTGTTTTGGAAATTTGTTGAGAATATCTTATGTGACCATTTCATTGTAAACTTTCACTTATTTTTATCCCTTTCTGTAATTATTTTTTTCCTTTTTTTATTTTGTTTAAAGAATGTTTTTCAACTCGCTGTATTCATTGGTCGTTATTTCTTTTGTTGATGATGGATGAGGAGTAGTTATGAACACAATGTAACGTTTTTATTTCATCTTTTTTTCTGAATTACCCTGTAATTGTGATCTCTTCTTTTTCATCACATTTAGTTTTAGCCCTTTTTGTATCTGTTGGCCGATTGTTCATGTGTATATTTTTCGACTATTTTGGAAATGGAAAGCTTCTTCCTAAGTTATTTTGTATCTCCTAATTATAGACACGTCCCCTGGTATTGGTTTTTAGTTGTCTGTGTGTATTCTACTGCTATAATTATATTACGAGACTATTGATTTTTGGCATCTTTCTTTTCTAGTATGTTATACGGTAACCTTTAAACGTAATTCAGCATGAACTGAGAATATTGTATCTACATTATCCATTGCTGAATTAAAGAAAATATTTAAAACAAAACAAACAAGTCATCAGTAAAATTCATATGCCGGTACCAAACATTTCATTTTAAGAAAAAATTACTAGGATTCGGAAAGAAATTAATTTGAAATATTATAGTCAGTTATTCAAAATATAGTTAAATAATATCAGAACTTAGAAGACGTTGCTTGAAACATTCATCACATTTTAAATCAAAATTGTTATTTGGTCGTACCATTTTTCAGCTTTCTTTCAATAAAAATATAGTCAGTCCCCTCTCACAATTAGTGGGATTTTAACAATTTAATTCACCTTTCAAATTGTACAACTCTCAAAGGCCTCTTCCGTGTACATTTTTTAAAGGGATAGTATTTTTCACGACACAGGAAGTACTTAAGCTAAGGAAGTCTTCACAAAGGAGGCGTGAAAGCTTTCTGCGTTTTTATTCTAGCATTGTCATCTTTTGAATCCTGATTCACAATGAATGTTGTTCAATGCAATTCACATTTCAAAGTACAAAAAGACATGAAACAAGTGCGAAAAGACATGAAAACATTGCTGCCCGATGATTTGTTTAAAAGGAGTTAAGTCATACAGTTTCGGAAGTAAAGCCTCACGTGATACCTTCAAAGATAAACCCATACATGATGTATTACAGAGACATAAGTCATAAGTCGCAAAATTGACATTGTTCAAAGTGTTTGTTTTATTCACAAGATCTCTTTGTCGGAATGTTTATTTGACAAATCACATATGTGATGTGTCACAGGAAAATGAGTCACAAGTCGCAAAATTGATATTTTTCAAAGTCATTTATTCACAAGATCTCCTTGTAGGAATGTTCTCATTTTAGGGGTATCTACTGTTGTAAGTCGTATGAATATGTGTACTAAATCTCGAGATAGTGCAATATATTTCTAAGGTCATCCATGGAGTAAATTTAGTATATATATCAAACTTAAAATATAGAAATAATATAGATAATAATAATATAGAAACAATTTTCTGTGATGCTCCTTGCTCGGCGGCTTGAGAAGAACTGGCGCGAACATATATTTTATTTTTTTTAAACGTTTTTATTTTCATAAACATACTGAAACATGGCAGAAATTGGACACTTCGCTTGCAACATCAAGCGTTCTTCGGAACCTTCTGCTCCAATTAATCGGTTATGCATATGGCAACGATATCAGCAAAAAATGGTGAAATCTTCATTAAATATACATAATAATTATATCGGATATAGGTAATTCAATTTACAAACAAAAACCTAATAGCGGAGTTTGATGAGGTAAGAAATAATGAGGATGAAATTTAACAATTCTATACATAAGAAATATACTATTGGAGGTGAGAGTGGAGCAAGAGAGAGCTGAGTGATTCATCCACTCATATTTAATTAAGGTAAAATCGTTTAATGTGGTTTTTAAACATTAAATTATCACGAATATTACGAAGTTCCGTTGGGAGGTTGTTCCACGTAAATGCAACTTGATACACTGTATTACTGACCAACGGTCATTTGGGCTCAATCCGACTGTCAATGGCTGGCAGCAGAGGTGCCAGTCACTGACCGTCGGCCCTACCCTGTTGGACGGTCCTGACCGTCGCGGCCACGGCCGCGACGGCAGCGCCACTTTGCGCCGGCGGCGGATTTTGGAACTAAAATCGGTAGCGCCACTGGTGGATATTTTCAGAACTAAAATCTTATATGCCAGGGTGGGAGGGTGGTAGCTCTAGGTCTACTGGTGTTAGGAGTTTGAGATTGTGCTACTGGAGATGCTTTAGTTGAATGGTTCATTTGATATTATACATAATTATTAATATTTTAAATTGGGAATTTTAAATTATATCATTTCCTTATCATTAAGACATGTTTAATTCAGTATATATAAAAAAAAGACGCTTCTTTTTGGCAAAACTTCTTTATTTCAACAAAATCGAAATAATAGTCCAACATAATAAATACAATAATCACATAATCGCATGAAATATCAATATCCGACATGATCATATCATATCCAGCATGATAATCGAATTATATATAGGGGATGCAATATAATTACTGTCAAATATTGAAACACCTGGTATAACACTCTATATACACTTAGAGTTCTGCATCATTCAAAGCAAGAATTCGTATAAGATGCAATCAGATCAGAGGCAAAAACTAGTAAGTCTATATGCTGCAATTAAATATATTTAAACGCATAAATAATATGTGTAACTTTAATAGTGGAGTGAGGGTGACAAGGCTATATCACCCACACATATATGACGATACTTTCCTGACCTGACAATAGACTTTCCTGACCTGACAATAAACATTTCCTGATCTGATAATAGACATTTTCTGACATGACCTGTCAGACGTGGCCTGACGGTAGACTTTTCTGACCTGATGGTAGACTTTTCTGACTTACGATAGACTTTTCTGACTTACAATAGACTTTTCTGACTTCATGATAGACTTTTCTGACCTAGTATTGATTATACAATAATAATGTATTGCACTAATTAATGTCATTTTGTCCTCAAATACTTATTCTAGTTGCTTCAAAAGTGCAAATCAGAACGATAAACTGGTTAACTTTATACCCTGGTAGGTATTGACACTTTCAATAGGTACTCAGTACAAATAGTTCACACTCTAGTGACTAAGGCAAAATCCAATATACTGATGAATACTGATGAAAATCGATCTCAAATCACTGGAAAAATCGTGCCACTTTGTTGTGAGTACCAGGGGTCCCTTTCTTCAGCTTACTCTTGTATCCTTTCTTCGGCTTGACTTTAATTAACATCCTGGAATGAAAAAGGGTTAATTAATTTAAATATATGCACAGACATATGATATTGATATTGTCATAGTTATGTAAAATCAATATACTATATATTGAAATAGCTAGAATTTCTATTAGAAATGTGCTAGAAAGCTGAAATAGTGTATATTATATTGTAAATTTATATTATATTTGAAAATTGAAGAATATGTTATATTGAACAAATTATCTGAATAAATCCCCAATTTATCTTATTCTTATCAGAACAACCTGCCCCCCCCCCCCCCCCCGTCCATATTTGTTTATAGCATTCATGTATGGATATCAATTCTAACATTACGCATTCCCCTCCCTCTCCATATAAGACTCAGTGCATATGGTTGATTCCAGAAACTTTAGTGCAATTCTGATGTTTTTCCTGTTTCTTTTATAATTCTAGTACTTTCTTAATGTACAATATACAGCAATCTTTGTAATTACAATTTAGTTTAAGCATCTTCATGATTAATTAAAGTGGCTAATTAAAGTGAAATCATTAGTAATAATATTATGCAACGACAAATGATTAAAATATTCAAAAATATATTTTCATGTCACATACATGTATTCCCCCTTCCCAGAATGACTATTAGAAAGAAATGTTTTACTTGTCTGTTGCACCAAACGACCTTATATTTAAGGATAAGAAATTATGCCATGATATTTAGCTTACCTAGACTTGCAGTCAAAATGGCCAGCTTGGAAATATATGTTATATAGTCATACCCATCCGTCCACACATAGACTTTAGTAGCTGCTGATCTATTCACTCATGTAACCTCCTGCAAAATGAACAGAATAAAATCATTTTTTTTAAATCAGTAATTAATTGGACAAACTGTGCTCTGCCAACATGTATAATGATCTATAATATTATCATCTAAGCCAATGGGAAATCGAAGTTTTCAAAGGATACATTATCACATTTGATATACCTTTGTGGTGAACGGAAATATGAGCCATGGAATCAGCCCCCCCCCCCCCCCCCCCCCCCCCCACCCCCTTACATTATTGCAATGTACCACTTTTACCGCTACAGCAGCCCACCCTTACAAGGGTCCCGCCCACTCTTACGCAGCCGCCTCCCTTCAACGGGGAGGCGGCAGGGGTTGCAGGGGTATGTCCCTACACTAGGGGTTCCCGGGAAACATTTATAAGAATTTAAAAAAGGACTAGTGAAATTTCACTAAATAGTGATGAAGGAAATTAATTCCTTCGATATCTTCCTTCCCCTCCTTTAATACACCCTTTCGGATTGCCTTTAATTTCATCAGCCATACTTCATGCTGTGGATATATTTACTTCAGTACCTTCCCTGTCAATATTTAAAGGTTCATTACTAAATACCTCATATTAGCGGAGCTATGTCGATTTTTGTAAGGCTTGTTAATAAATGAATTTGCATTGACCGCATGAATATAGAGTGATGTAAATGTGATGTAGGATGTAAATCATATATTACTTACCTGAAAGTATTGGAAAGTATTGCTATATTCCTCAACTGAACATTTGCATATAAACGTTCATTTGTGAGTTGTGTTGTCATACCTCCGGCCTCAGGTAAAGTGGCCAGGTATGTGCTATAATTGTAGGTATGCGCCTGCCTGATTCCAATAATTGGTAATTCTGCGGATTTCCTGAGCCAGCTACAATGTCCACTTCTTATCCCCAACATGTCCGTCCTTGAAAACTCATGATTAGCTTGGATACAGGCAGAGCAAACCCAAATTCACGCTCATGTCCCACTGGCTGTAGCATATTCTGCCGTTGGTTGTTTAAAACCTACTCAGTAGGTTTTAAAACCAGTAGGCTACTGTCCAGAAAGAGGCTATGTTGCGTTGACCTAGAAATCACTGGTGCATGCATAAAGCACATAGGTCTGGCCGAAACAATAGCCACTAGAGGTGTGACTATTAATACAGTACAGTCAATGTGTCCAAACTGTCCCTCACACATAGACCCGCAACAGCTTATAAGTTTGAATGAGTTCACTAAATACAGGCGAAATTCCTGTGCATATAATTTTTTGAAAACAAATAATTTCATGTCGTTTTGCCCTTCCTACGAATTGTTTATGCCTGCCTGGATTTGTTAAAACATATCTATATGAATGAATATTTAAATGTCGTGAAATTACAAGGAACATTCATTGCAATGTCACTGTTGTGCGATAGCATCTCCATTACACCATGAAATTAATAGAAATAAGGATACTGTAAACGTATTTATTTTCGCTTGGAAACCTTTTCCCGCGGATTTAAATTCATGCAGCAAGGAAGCCTCATGCCTTGTTTATGTAATAATATATAGGTTATAGGTTAGCGCAGGATTTAAATTCGCGCACATAAGGGTGTGCGCGAAAATCCCGAAAATAAATACATGCCTCTACCATATGAAGCTATGAAAATGAACAAAAAATATCTAGATAGGATAGATTAATAAGAGAAATGGTATAAAGTGTGTGTGGCAATATACATATATGATCGGGAGAAAATGGTTTGAAACACCTCCCCGCCTGCTTATATATATGTGTGTGTACGGTAGGCCTACTAGGCTATATAGCATGCGCCCAACCCACACTGGTTGTTAATCCCTCTCGTCCAGTGGTAGGAGTTGTGCGCGCGGAAATCCGAACTCGCTTATTGACTAGCCTTGTTTTGATACATATGGGGTTTGAAACAGGCTGTCAGCCTCGGCTAAGGGAAGAAATGTATTTATTACTGGGGCATAATTCTTGGAATCTGCCCGACATGAATACACCAGGATAAGTACCAGAGAATTACACAAGAAAATGAATCCACAATTGCCATAAAGTTATGCGACTATACACACTCACCTATAGCTATTCATTTCGCGCTAACCTGTTGCACACCTGACACCCCCAGCTCCTCCCATCCATGTACACACATTTTCTAACACTTATTTGTCATTACTTAGCTTTCACTCCTACTGCTAATTTTAGAAACCCCTATGTATGCTAACAAAATCGACCATCATAATATTATGAAAACATAATTTCTCAACTTATTATTTACTTAAACCAACCCTCAGAAGTATCATGTATACTAAATAAAATGAATCGATGTAAAAGTTGATAAAATTCAACAGTTAAAAGCATGTAGCAGAATGTTTAGCACAGTGGACGGGAGCGCGGTCTGACTAGCACCCTAGGTGCCTGACCGTTGTTTCAACTGTTGCTGACCATACAGACAGTCATTGTCCATCAGGCGGGTCTTGACCATCGGTTGCACCTTCCATTGACAGTTGATATCGACTGTCATTGACACTCGCCCCGTTGGGGAGTTTTACAGTGTAGAATAGGGATGATCTATCAATTTCACGTCTTGGGATAAACAAATTTAGTACAGGGGCATCGTGAAGACGGGTAGGTCCAATTACTCGTTGAGGATTCGGATAGTGCAGTTTACATATTTTAGTGAAGGCCATTTTGGAGAGGAGGAAGCCTGTTCTTTTGTCTAATTTCATAGTTTTTGTGATGTTATGTATATAGTCAGTTGCGGTTCTAGGGTGACAACCAATAGCTATCTTCAGGGCCCTATTTTGTAATCTTTGAATGATAGTGAAAAGTTTTTGATTGCAACCACTAATAAATGGTGCACTATAGTCGATAATCGAAAGAATATTAGCTTTTACAAGTAAGATTGCACTTTTCCTTGTAAGGTTTCTTCTAATGAGAGCTAGTTGATAAATCCTATATTGTAGGGATTTTATCAAGATATTACTTTGCTCATTGAAGTTCAACTGGTTGTCGATATTGATACCTAGATAATTATAATTACTGACTTGCTCTATCTCATCATTGTTTACCCTTATTATAATTTTATTAGATTCAGTCTTCCTCTCACCAAATAACATAGACTTTGTTTTAGCTGTATTTATAAGTATCTTGTTTTTTACAGACCAGTCATGAAATGTCTTTAGGTCATGGTTCATTTCTCTGGTTAAATTATCTAAGTTTCCGCCAGCAGCATAGAGAACCGTATCATCGGCGTAGAGTATATATCTGGAGGATAAGTTGAGTTTATTAATATCATTAGAAAAGATTAAATAGATGATTGGTCCCAATATGGACCCTTGGGGGACGCCACAGTTAATAGGTTTCAAGTCAGAATAATGCTCTCCAAGCCTAACAGATTGCGTTCTGTTAGTAAGATAGGATGTTAGCCATGCTAGTGCCTTGTTTTTCAGGCCAATTCTACTAAGTTTATCTTTAATTATAATATGGTTTACACTATCAAAAGCTTTACTAAAATCAATAAATGTGGCTACTGTATAAATTTTTCTATTATTGTTTTCATTAATGTGACTAATTAATTCATAGAGGGCCTCATGAGTGCTACAATTTTTCCTAAATCCGTATTGATGGTCCGAAATAATATTATTGATGTTTAGATGACTCCAGATTTGTGAGGAGATGCATTTTTCTAACATTTTTCCTCCTATATGAGTAAGGGCTATGGGTCGTGTATCTTTAGGTAGGAACGCATTGTTAATTTTGTTATTTTGTTATTTTGTTAATTTTGTAATTTTGTTATTTTAATGGGTTTCACGATGGCTACTTTCCATGCTGCTGGGAAAATACCTGACTCAATGGATAAGTTAAAAACATGTAATAGCTGTTGGTCAACAATGGTAAATAAATCTTTATACATTTTCGAGTTCAATTCTTTGCAGCCAGAAGACTTCGACGTATCTATCTCTGAGATAAGATCTGTCAGTGTTTCCAGGGATATAGCACTAAATTTATTACACACCTCAGTAATTGACTCAGTATAATCATCTGGGGGAATATCTGGGATTTGTTGCTGAATTTTTTCTCCAATAGAACAGTAAAAGTTATTAAGGTAGTTGGCCGAGTCTGGGGTGTTCAGTTTAGTATTATCATTGTCTCTAATATTCAGAATATCCTTTCCTTTTTTTGATGCAATTTCATCTAAAGTTCTCCAGAGTTTTTTGCTATTATTCGTGTTATTACTGAGGATGTTGGTGTAATATTGAGTTTTGGCCCTCCTGAGGAGGCTGTTAACGAAATTCCGTTGGTTTCTAGCTGCATTAACATCATTGGGATCCTTAGAAACATTAGCATTTTTATACAGCTCGTCTCGTATCTTACATGCATCAATAATTTCTTTTGAGTACCATTCAGGTTTAGAACTCTGGAAATATACATTTTTCCATGGTGCAATATGATCCATCGTGTCAACTAAAACAGAATACAAATAATTCCAGGCTAGATCTACCTCTTTTATATTATAGAGCTTGGCCCAGTTAACATTATTAAGAATGGCTCTTATCCGATCCACATTATAATTTTTCATTATTCTAATTCTTTTCGTGTTTCCAGGACTTTTAATGGTTCTTTGGTGTCTGAGGATCAAATAAATGGCTTGGTGATTGGAAATATTATAATTAATGGTGCCTAAAGTGGTTGATTTATTACTTCTAAAAAGAAAATAGTCTAGAATACTATCCCTCTGAAGACCATACCGCGTAATAAAATTCATTCTTAGAGTAAGATTGGCAGCGATAGAATAGTCATTGATAGCCTTGTATTTAGAGCTTGTTCTGTCCAGCAAGTCAATATTAAAGTCACCAACAATTATTAGAGATCCTGGGTGTCTAAGGTTATCGAATTTAGTAACTAACTCGTTAAGTTTATCTAAACATGAGGTAACATTAGAATGAGGAGGTCTATAGACTACACCCAAATGTATAGGCTTCATGAAATCTTTCGTTATCTTTATACATAATAATTCAATATCTTCATTACTTAGAGTCAAGTTTTCATCGACCTCGCAGTGAAATGTATCTCTTACATATGCACACACTCCTCCCCCATGTTTGTTGGGAATAGCTCTGTTTAGATTTATCATATTGAAATTATGGTGTTGTAGTAATGGCAGACAGGCATTATCTCGTATCCAGGTCTCAGTGAAACACATAATATCAATATTAGAATCAAGTATATCATTCTTTACCTGATCAATCTTTGGAACAAGTGACCTAACATTAAGGTGAGCTATCCTTATGCCTCTCTTACGGGATAATTCGTTCCAATTGGACAGGTGGGCTTCAGTCAATTTGGAATCATTTAGAAGGGGCATAGTATAGCGCTATATAGTACAGTTTCGAGTACACCCAGTGTCAGACATGAATATCAACTCACACACGCGATGATTATCGTCGGCTTGTATGACTCCTGGTTGATACAAGATACCGATATGAATAATACATAATATATACAGTGATATAATGGATAAAGGTTGATATAAGGATAACATGGACTTACCATATATACACCACGTCATGTAAGTAAGATTCCACAATGAATGAATTTTGGTTCTCGCCACGAGGCAGTTGTTGCAGCCAGGGGAGGGAACAGGTTAGAAGCGATGATTATCGTCGTCATTCCGCGCTGAGGCCTCCCCTGGTCCTATCAAGAAATAGCATATACAACAGTTCAGTAGTAGAGCCATCACAAGTACACAATTGTTATCATTGTTTACATATCCAATTATAATGAGTGAATAGTCACTTGACAGGGGTGATGATTATCGTTGTCAGCTGTGCCATGTCTATTTCCTCGAGTATGGACTAAAACTTATAACACCATTACAGATCAAAAGAATATGACAACATCAAGGAGGCATTTTCATATCAGCAGATAGATTTAATCATGAGCTTATTAGTGATAGTGTATACAATAAGAGCAATATAAGAAACCCTATGATACCATTCCGATCGGGTAGGGGGCGATGATAATCGTCGTCCTCCCCACCGCGGCCAGAGGTGATTGCATTGTACCTAGGAATATATCAAGAAATGGCATTATAATACATGTATATATTGAACCTATCAAGTAATAAATCATCAAATCGGATGAGGTAATTTGTTAGAAACCTTGGCAGATTTTGGTATTTTATGAATCTAAGCGAGGTGTATTATGAAATAATTCAATCTGCTTCGCCCAATTTTCCAGAACAATAATATCGACGGCTATACCATCTGGAAGTCGCTTATAAGTATGTCTCGGCTTGTGTTTTTCAAATTTGTGGACCTTTGTGATTAGATGCGGATGATTGATATTTCTTTTGGAATTGAGCATACGAATGTCTTGGTTGATGGTAAGGATAGCGTTAGAAATCATCTTCTGATGGGGTGAGAAATTTGGTCTGTTATTGGCTTTATTAAGTTCGACACCTATTAGTCCTCCTATTGCAATATTGCAGAATTGTTGCTCAATATTCATCTGCTCAAGTGCGGATTCATATGCTGCTACCATCATACATACAAGATTCCCTTCGTGGGTAGAGGCCAATGTGATTTTCTTGGTGGTTTTATCTTTCAGACAAAAGTCGCAGATCCCTCCGATCAAGATGTCATTATTCGGTTGGTGGATGCTAATCTTCATTTTCAATTCATGGGTTAACCGATCGATCCCAGCCCCTGGATAAGCGTAGACAATGATATCTGGGGATCGTATGTAATCTTGTAGGTTTCGTCCCCTTGAGTCAGTCACGACTATAGTTGTGCTTTGATTCATGTTCCCTGTAATAAGGTATATGGATGTAGTAGAATAAGGAGTAGAGATTCTAATGATCAATGTATAAACCAACTGAGTTTACCAACTGAGTTTATGTGGCATAACGATTGCAATGATGGATTACTATTAGGCACGATATGACTTTCAGAGTTAGGAGGAATTATATTTGGCTGATCATTTACCTGTTGGTTAGGTTTCTTGGGTCTACCTCGGGATGCCGATTGTTTGTTCTTATCCTGGGAATCTGAAGGTTGATCTGAAGATACACTCTGAAGATACACTCTTTGGGGCTGGACGAGGTCTTAGGTACGCAGGTGTTACTTTGTCAGAATATGAGGACTGATGAATGCTTACTGACCCAGTGGTGGTTCTGACTTGTGTGGGGTCTGGGGGGGACGATGGGGGAGGCATGTTTGGTTTCAAATAGCCACCTGGTCCTAGTAGTAGAGGCTCGGCTTGCTGGGAATTGGACGATGGCATTGGTTGACTCAGCGAATGGCTAGGCAGATCGATTTCATCCATGTCTAGTTGATGGGTGGTAGACCAATTTATATGAGTACCCACTGGTCGCTGGTGTAATGCTCCTCCTATCGCCATGTCCAATTTCTGTCCCTCCTCATTTCTAGCATTTCTAGGGAATTTCTTTTTTCTGTCAATCTTAGGAGATCCACTTTTGGTTGGTTTGGGGGCCTCTCCTCCAGCACCTTTGAATTTATAGTCGAGTCGATCTTGCTCAGTGATGAGTCTGTCATTATAGCTGGCTCTAACATCTTCCAAAATTTGGCCCATCATATTATCGCCGATGTAGCTGTCTGCATTCAGGTGCTCCGAATTTATTCCACAGCCAATCGCCCAGTATCTGTCGTTTGTTGCTTCGTGTAATGGTGAATTTCCAGTATTGGAAAGATATTCGGCTAGGTCCTGGTTCTGCGCGAATTTTTCTTCAATAACTGCCCTCATCACCATTAGCTTCATCTTATTCCATGTGGCAGTAGATTCAATCTCTGTTGATATTCTTTTGATTTTTCTTGGGTCCTTTTCACGGTAGATCCTGGTAGCAAGCTCTCTATTACCGAGCAAATTCGCCCTAGCGAAATGATAAGCTTGTTCGGCAGTATTAAAGACAAGTTCATCAATTTTAATGGGGGAAGGATGGAAGTTAGACAAAGGTGAGTATTCGGACTGGAAGAAGATTCCTTTATCATGTTTCTTCGTCTTTGCATCACTCAACCTACATCCAACGTCAGGGAGCTCCAATTCGTTGTGCCTATACCATATCCCATTTATCTGAATTGAATCGCGGACGATCTTTCCTACTTTCTTACCTTCCAAACTAGACACATGATGTTGTATAGTACGCAATTTGGATTTCCGTTCCTGGATCTCATCAGGAAGATCCGGGTTGATAAAGACTCTAGGATAAGTGCGATTGTCTTTTAGGGTGCTTCTTTTATCATAGATTGAATTGCGAGCAGCTTCGTTCACTAATTTAACAAGTATCTGCCTCGAGCCTAGTTGCCATTTACCTAACCTTTGTGCATGCATGATCGCATCTAGTCTAAATAGTGGATCGATCTGGAGGAACAATTGGTGGACCTTTTTGTAGATATCTTCATTTTTATCGAATGCTAGACCAACAATGATCAAATTTCCACGTCTAGAGTCTGTCTCCAACGCTATCATTTTCTCTTTTTGACACTCATTTTCTTCAGTTACACGGTTCAGTTGTTGCCTCATGAATGTTACTTCCTCCTTTAAATTGTTCTCACTGAGGACCAAGTCCTCCATTTTACTGATCAATACTTCATTATTTCGGTGGGACATTTCCAAATATACTTTCAAAGCGTCTAGAGTTAGATTGTCATTTGTAATAGCATAATCGGTGGCCGTAGCTAAGTCATGCTGAGGGATTAGACTGACAGGCTGTCGAAGGGCGAGGGTATTGTTAGGCTGCTTGGGGATTAAGGGCTCAGAAAATGCATTCGTGTGTTGGTCATACGATAGGAATTGAACTTTCCCGTCCATTTTCACTGGCGATATTAGGAGTTTTCAAAACGAAATCACGAATAACTCATTGGAAAAAATGTTTTCTGCGATATAAATTACTCACTCAGCCTCTCTCGCTCAATCTCAATATGGTAATGTCAATATGATAGCGATGAAATAGTCCGTTCCGGAGATTTAAGCGGCGATATTGGTGAGCGATCGGAGCTCTCTCAATGTGCGTCCAGCACCTCCGAAATCAGGTCTCTCCTCAAATAATATATAGGTAAACATATATCAAACTTAAAATATAGAAATACTCATTAGATGTACTTCTAGGGTTTACCATCATTGGAATCGGCTTGATCTCATCTTTTCGAATATGATGATCTCTTAAAATCCCTTTTTTTAGACTTGTGACTCATTTTCCTGTGACACGTCACCTATGAGGCAAAAGATAAAAATTGACACTTCAAGCTATTGGGTCCACACGGCAAACTAGTGTCCAAACTACATAAAATCAAACTATTTCTTGTTCTCGTAAATCAATGAAGCTTAGAAAATATTTGGGAGGTTTAAACTAGTTTAAACAGTTTTAACTCAACACGACGCCACCAGGGCCAGCGTCCTCCTGTGTGTGGCCATGACCACATGTTAACCAGCACTTGTAAGCAAGGCAGCGCGAGGTAAAGACCTCACCCTACACGCAGCATGGCAATCGCTAAGGAGGACTTTGAGTATGAGGCCTGGGCCGGAGGCATTGGGCTCAATGACTAGACAGTAAAGAAACTTGCTAAGGAGGACTGTGCTCATTACGAAGTCCTGCAAAAACTCACCAAAGAAGCTATTGTGCAGCTGGGCCTTACAATAGGACAGACCTCCGTGTTGATCAACTCTCTGCATGCATTCGGTAATCCACACATGCCCGCCAAGCCCACACCTGTAGAAGATCCGACGAAACCAGGAGATCAAGGGGGAAACGGAGATGGAGAGGGGAGCCTGAATCATCACGAGCCGTTAGAGGAAGATGGTCTGGATAAAGATCTCGACAAAATCATTAATGCGGTCGCCCACGGGCCAGGGGGAGAGGCCGAGACAACCAACAAGCCACGACCGGCCGTGGGGGGAGCCTTGTTCGGGGCAGACCCACGCATAAACCTCACCCTCCGGGCGGTGAGAAAGAAGGCACTCAAGATCTCTAGCTTTGTACCGGAGAAAGTAGCCTTACGACTGGCTGCTAAGAGGAAAGAAAATGGCTCTCGTGGAAGGGAAGGAAGGTACCTTCACCCTTAAGACAGATGATTTTCACCAAGCCTATCTCACCTTGGCTGAGTGGGGGGCCGCTAATCTGCGCTTGTTGCATCAACTTTTAGAGACAGGAGACCTGAAACGATCAGAGGTGGATTATTACCATTCATACACAGTCACTATCTTCGAGCTACTGGAGCATTATGAGTGGAGCTCTATACTGGAATATGATACCCGCTATAGAGAGCTCCAAGCCCATTACGACTTCTCTTGGGGAACTCCTGTGATGTCCTTAAATGCCTCCCTACTGGTGGCGAGGAAGCCGCATGTTAAGGATAAGGGAGGAGACCGCAGTAAAGGACAAAAGGAACACAGAGGAAAGAAGTCAGAGCCCTGCAGGCTTTTCCGCACCAAGGATGGGTGCCCTTATGGTGAAAAATGCATATATCAGCATATCAAGGGATCTGCTGAGAGTTCAAAAAACGGGGAGTAGCTAGTGGCGGTGGGGCATTGGTATATGAGGCCTGGGAGCGCCTCTTGGCTCCAGACGACAAAGATCGGAGGTTTATATTGAATGGAGTTAAAGATGGGTTTCGTATAACCAATTCCGCCATACCCCCAGAAAGAGCGTTCATGGAGAACTATCTCTCATGTACACAGGAGAATGCCTCTCCTATTGTGGAAAAACAGATAGCAGTAGAACTAGATAATGAGCGTTATGTGCGTGTGAATCATCCTATGACTATAACATCAGCTTTGGGTGCAATCCCAAAGCCTGACAGCCACAAAGTGCGATTAATACATGACTGCAGCAGGCCTCTAGGTAAAGCTGTAAATGACCTTGCAACACACGAACCTTTTAGTTATCAGAGCTTTGATGAAGCCCTAGATATGCTCACCCCTGGCTGTTGGTTGAGTAAAATGGACTTACAGGGAGCGTATAGGTCGGTGAAAGTTCATCCATTAGACTACCCAGTGTTGGGCCTGAGCTGGCACTTTGCCAACCAGAACTCTTTAAGTTACATGTATGACTCTAGACTCCCCTTTGGAGCTAGGTTGTCACCAGGCATTTTCAACACACTCACACAAGCCATCAAACGCATAATGGCGCGAATGGGACATCCAAAAATTGTGGTATATTGCGATGACTTCATGTGCATAGGAGAAAGTCAGCAAGAATGTAAAAACACCCTCAATGCACTAATGAAGCTCTGCCGCCAGCTAGGGTTCAGCATTAATTATGATAAAGTGCTTGGTCCTGCCAAGCAACTGACATTCCTAGGAATAATGGTAAACACAGAAAGCATGTGCATAGGATTACCACCCGATAAACTAAGAGATCTGATATCCCTGCTGAGAGAGACAGGAGCCAAGAGGAACATATCAAAGAGGGCTCTTCAACGCCTGGCTGGTAAGCTTAACTGGGCGAGAAGAGTATTCCATGGAGGAAAACATTATGTGCACCATATCTACGATCGCATTAAATCACTAACCACCCCTTGGCACAGATGCCGGGTAACACAAGCTTTGAAGTCAGATATCGCATGGTGGATCGATACAGCCACACATACCAATGGCTCTCTACCACTGATTGACACTCGCAGCTACACCCCCGTGACCATTGATGCTTGCCAGACAGGGGGAGGTGGATACCACATGGGGGAATGGTTTTATCTTCGGTGGGCCGATTGGGAGGGCATGAATGTGAAGCATATTAATTACAAGGAGGTGCTCACCCTGGAGCCGGCCTGTGCCATTTTCGGTCCTCGGTGGAGAGATAAAAATGTCATCGTGCACTGTGACTCCCGTGCAGCTGTCGGCATGATAAATAAGGGCCGTTCACCCGATGAGGACATCAACAGGTCACTGCGGAGAATTTTTAAAACGACCATGATGTATAACTGCCGTCTCACGGCCGTGCACTACCCGGGCCGGTGTAATGTGATAGCAGACTCAATTTCTAGACTGGAAGAGCCGGGAGGTGTGCAGAGAATGCTGCAGACACTAAAGGGAGTGGGCTCCAGGTATGGAGGAGGCCCTGCAAGCGGAGGTACTACATTACCAGGACCAAGCCTGGGCCCCAAATACCAAGAGAGCATACTCCACTCACCGAAGAGCATACCTGAGGTTTTGTAATACATATGGAAAACGGCCTGTGCCTGCTTCATCCCGGACTCTGTGCTTATTTGTGGCGTGGTTAGCACGCAAATTAGCTTATAACAGCATAAAGCAGTATCTAAATATCGTGCGAGTGATGCATGAGGAGTTGGGGTACACAAACCCTCTTGCGTCAGATTACCACTTGAGAGCCACCTTAAAAGGGGTTCATCGCACATTGGGCTCAAAAGTCACCAGCAAGGCCCCTATTACCCCTGACATGCTGCTGATCATTAGAGCAGGATTAGTGTCCACCATCGACAAGGATAAAGCTGTGTGGGCAGCCTGTTTAATAATGTTTTTTGGTTTCCTAAGGAAATCAAACGTGTTCTGTGACTCAACACAGCCTGAAAACATCACCCCTTTAACGAGAGGGGACTTTAGTTATGCTCCCGCAGGAATGTGCTTAAAAATAAGCTGGTCAAAAACTAACCAGTATGGGGACAGAGGCCATGTGGTTACCCTCCCTAGAATACGGGGACATGCGCTATGCCCAGTCAGAGCGGTGCACGCTCTCTTCAGGACAACACCAACCACGCCCCCTTCTTCCCCTGCTCTGAGTTTCATAGCAGGCACACACTCGACCAACCTGTCATCTCAGGATTTCATCTTACGTGTAAGACAGACTTTGCAAAATACAGTGCAGGACATTAACTCCATCAGTTGTCATGGGTTTCGCAGAGGTGCCGCCACTTGGGCACATAAATCAGGACTAGATGCTAATTCAATAAAATTACTGGGAAACTGGAGATCCGAAAGTTATCAAAAATATCTAGCCCCTGATACACAGGACAGAATGAACTTCTCCAAGGTTATGACGCAAGGACTCCCCTAAACTTTTTCTACTACTCTAGGGTTTTGGGGTCACGAGGAGTCTGAGGCACCACTCAGAGATCATTACTCGGACATTGGGTTAATTAATTATGCTGATTGATATTTACTTCTGTAATTGATTCCTACTTCTGTAATTGATTATACCGATTGTTTCACTAATTAATTCTGTAATTGATTTCTGTATGTTCATGACTTCTGTACAACTTGAAAAGATTACCATTATGTAATTGTGTACCTGGCGCGCGCAAACAAATTAGTCTAGTTGAGTTGAATAAAACTCCCTTTTCCCACAACACGTTTTTGAGTTAAAGAAAATATCGATGTTTAAAACATTATGTACAGTACATTAGTTAATTATGAAAACTTTAATATTATGAATATTCAAATTAAATTAACTGACGGTGCTATTTATATCATCAAAGATGATATTAGTGAGTTTTTATATCATCTGTTTTATAACTTGTTTTGTGTATTATTATATACTGTATCATATCGTGTACTTATTAGGCAGTCACTCTAATAGTATAGCTATCTTTTTTCTATAACGGCTGGAAGACCTGGGTTCTATCCAGATGCCTGCTTTGCCATTTGTCTCATACTCATACTTGTAAAACGTCAGACAAATAAAGTATTATTCAATTCAATTAATTTCAAAGATTAAATCGCCAAATGTATTAAAGTAATGTATTTGTCTGTTGCAGGCGTATTGGCGTGGCTACAAGTAAGATGGTCTGCAGTCTCTACACAAAGTTGTGAACCCTTCCCCACACACAGAGACACTTACAGAGCATGGATGCTTTTATCACTGTATCAAATAGGACATTTGAAAGCTGAAACTTAATTTAAAGCTCTAATTTGTAATCTGAAAGTCGTCATCTAGAATTTTAACTTGTGGACCTTGAACAATGTTGTCCTGTATTACTCTAAGTACTGTTGTACCACACACCTTTTACTGTATTGTACTATATTCAGGGATTAGTATTTGTATTGAATCCATTTTTTATTTAACTTCCAATAGTTGTCAAAATTCCAACATTTTATAACTAAATTTCGTCAAAAATCTCTGTAAATCTTATTGACCAATTTCGTCAAATATTTCGTAATTATTATCCTCAGAACCTAATTCTTTTTTATTTTTATTACTTTTTTGGGGGAGGTGACATCAAAATATCTTTTTTTTACTATCAGTTTGGAATATTCTGTATATGTAGTAGACCTATACTTTCCTGCAGATTGCACTCCAAATGTATAGACCCATTGACAAACTTAAAAACAAAGTGGTAAGAAGTGGTTAAACGTATAGCCCGGAATTGGATGTAACCTTGCGGTAACAATAAGCACTAAAGTAGCTAGTCCACTAGTCACGAAGGGCCTCTGACCACTATCCCCATCCATTCCCAAGATCTGATTTTAATTCAACAGGAACCATCACAAGGCTTTTTGTGTCTAATGGATCGAGCTCCATGCGAAGGAATGCAAAGAAGATTTGCCTCAAATGATCAGTAAGGCTCTCAAAGCCTTCCCAAAGAAATCCAACCTGTTGGAATTTAAGTGGTTCGCTTAAACGATCCGTGGTCGCTAGTGGATCTAAATACCTTGCTTTGACATCACTAGCATCCATTATCCAACTGACCTTTTAGTGTAGCCGGTAGTTTTTATATCCAAGAATTGTATAATTGTATCACGTGCGCACAGCAAGGATGCAAGTCTTCAGTATTTGTTCTGAAAACTCTCCTTAATCTCCTCCTAATTCCATTTGTAACCAAACTTTGAGACAATTTTGATTGACCAAATTTCTCAAAATTGATATCTTTAGTCTTTAAATCAGTTGGAAATATGCTCTACAGGTGGTAGAAGTCCGCTCTTGATAATAACAATTTAGTCTTTCTGATGAAAATTGTCCGTAATTTGTATAACCTGCCTTGCAACCTTGCCACAGAGTCTCTGTTATTTTGATATACAGCACCTTTTCGTAGTTACTATTTCAAGGGTGCTCATATCCTGGTGCTCATATCTTAATATATATTATAATGCAATGCACAGTTTCATAATCAACAGGGTGAACTACCCACATCTTCATATAATACTGCATTATGTGTCAAAACCCTGATCATTAATGTTTTGAATTGATGTTGACTAACACGACCCACCTCACGTCAAATCGTCCAAGGGCAGATGAGACTTTTGCATTCATGATACGTTAGCTCATCATCTATTATGTTATCTAGATAAGAAATACTTGTCAACGAAAATGGGTTCGAATGCAAAAGCCACTCCTTTCCCTTGGGAGGTTTGGCGTGATAGTGGATATCGGGCTTTATAGTTCTAAATCATAGGTATATGTAGACTTTTAGTGTAAAGGGCCTAGTGCAAAGGAGTCCTATGCGGCGCAAAATCGCTTGAGAATCGGCTTAGTGGATTAGGCCCTTAAAAGCAACAAAATAAGGATACAGCAAAGCAGCCAATATGTGATGCGTAACAGAAAAATGGGTCGACTTTCAGTACGGTTTGATGTAGAACCTCATACGAGGCATGTAGTAATATGTAAAGTGTCACACTTATCAATCATTCAGAGATGCAAGTCATGAGTAATTTGTACTACAATCAGTATTTTCGAACACTTCAGTTTCAGTGGAGCCCCAACAACTCCCTTTATTGAATATTCTTAACATGTACACTACCCAGTTTCAATATTACTACGCATTTTCATCTGACATCTAAATGACTTCAATCACTGGTTTTTCTTTTAAAAATTGCCAATTACTCCACTATTCCTTTTATTATGAAGGGTATAAAGGCTAAACTAAACATGAACTACAAGAGCAGAAATTACTGCCTTATTTTCGAAAAACTTGCAAACAAATCGGATCTCCCCCAAATTTCACAATATATATCCCCAAAGTTCTCAAAATCTGATTAATCATGTTAAAAGTTAAAATTTGTTTGTCTTTTAGGATAATCGGTACCGCCAGGAGAGGTCCTAAATGATGATAATTCTATTTTTTCTCTCAAAAACTTTCAATATTTTCGCCCTGACCCTATACTTGCATTTCTGATCATTAAATCTCTAACCAATGGAATCTTAGGGTATTTGTGAAAGAGATTTTTAGATTTTGTCAGATTTCTGTATGATTTTATTCAGTTCTGGTCGCCCTGTTTATGGGTCAGATCATCAAAATATGTACAATTGGAGTACACAAAAATATTTTTTTATTACAAATAAAGGCCAACATACATTTAATCACAATGGAAAAATACGCATTTCGACCTTGTCGATGTTCTCATGCGTTCGTTGCTTGGCTTCCATCATCTAGATTTAAACACCGAATATTATGTTATCAACAATTTCTTTCATATCGTAGAAATACATCCATTCATCGTTGTCCAAACTCGCTATATCAACAAGGGTTCATCATATCGTATCATATCACCATCGCGTCATATCCTATCACAAATCTAAAGATTATGACGTATCATTTCCACAAAGAATCGCCCATCAAATACACAATTATATTTAGAATTTGGGAAAATTTAAAAATTAATTACAACTCCAATTGCCCACATCTTGATGATCTCATCCATATAGGAAAGATTGTAACACGTGTGTCTTTACTGTTTGTTCTATGTATGTTGATGAGAAATAAAAGAATTCTATATTATTCCATGAGTTGTTCCCCCTATATTTGTGCGTGTATATATGTTCTACGCGATCTATGTGCATGTTTAGTGCAAGGAAACACTTTTTTATTATTCTCAACATGTCTTGAAGGAAAATATAGAATATACAGAAAAATAAGTCTTAAGTCGAAAGAAATGGATTTTGAGATTCCATCATATTTGACAAGATCATTAGATAAGATAAAGTGGGTTCCAACGATGTTGACATTTAGAAAATCTAAAAAGTATTTATATATCTTATTTCTATATTTGAAAAAAGAAGTTATATTTCTGGGTGGACAATTACTAGTATAGTAGCTAAAGTAACATACCCTATAATTATGATGAAACGCAAGGATACAATTTAATAGTCTTGAAATTTGTTTTAATGGAACTTTTTCTTATTTGATATGGTAGAATGATAATGATAGAAGCATACAATGTTCTTGACAATATTCTTATTCATTCCACATGAAATGCAAATATTGCTTGCCAAGAATTAGGAATTAAAGTTGAAAATTTGGTAGCTTGAAGATGATAAAAACAGGCCATGTCCCTGACAGTACTTTACTATACACAAAATAAAAGGCTTCATGAAGGTCGCATGGCTTGTAAAAGAGCGAAATTTCTCCTTTGAAATAAAATCCGTTTGTTTTTGGAAATCGAAAGGCGCACGAAACGTCCACGCCTTCTTAATTCTTAATTCTGTGGAGAAGCAGCGGTGGCTTCCAACACCTTCAGACTCTTTGAATTTAAGGCTAGATTTTTATAGAAATGTGTCGGGAGAAAAATGGTCTTTATTATGAGAGAATGTGGCTGTCAGGGGATAAGAAATGGTGGTCACAGCATGGCGGGCGTTTTACATCTAATTGAGTGGGGACATCGGGACAAAAACTGGGTCTGAATAGAGGGTTGGTCTCTATAACGATGTGGTCATTATGCGGGGTTCCACTGTATCTCGCATATGGGTAATTCTCCCAATAGGGCACCATTCGGTTTTCCAGACTATGGTGTCTATTTGGGATGATCATCCATGATTATAAACATTTTATTTTGGTTTGTTGGCAAAATTAAACTGGGAACCCCGCCTTCCAAAGTTTTGTGCCAGAATCTTCGCCGTTATGGAGGAAATTAAAAGTGTTTTTTTGCGGCTAGGAAATAAGTAAGAATTTGAAGATATACATATACAAGCGCATTGAGAAAATATATTGCTTATGCTGAAACACATCGTCTTCTACACATGCACACATGTTCATTATTATGAAAAAAACATAGTATTTATGTAATCATTAATTTGAACTAAGCTATATAGGCATGGAAACTATCGTTTCATTAAATTTTACTAGCCAAATCAGTTAAGTGGGTAACTCACCTCAATCTTACACTAAATCATATGATGAATCAGGGTAAATATGGCCGAAATAAGGCAAAATATTGGGCAGAAATGAAGGTATTTGAAGCATAGGTGTAGGAATCGAAAAATGTGCCACAGCCTTCCTGAACTTCGTCTGCATTATACTCATATTCGCTGCTATATAATTATGTACGCCAAAAATTGCAGAGATTCAACAATTTGTACTCCTGAAAACGAATGCTGCCCTGAATTAAGGGCAGCATTAGTCCACTAAGCCAATTCCAATGCGATTTTGCGCCGCAAAGGACTCTTTTGCACTAAATTCTGTGAGAATCACATGAGAATCAGCTTAGTGGACTAGGCCCTTTAAGCTGGCGCCAAACTAGCCGACATAAGCCTTGCGATAGGCTTCGCAACAGGCTTTCATGATAGGCCTGGCTACTGCAGAGGCCTATTGGGAAGGCCTGTTGCAAACGTCTCCACGTTTCGGCAATAGAGCTATCTGCAATAGAAGGCGACGCATTTCTTATTGTGAGGCCTGTTGCAAAGGCTATTGCAGAGCCTGTCGCAAAGGGGCCCACACGTCTGCAATGCACTGCTCGCCAAGATCGAATATTTTCATTTCTATTGCAGAGGCCTGTTATCGCGGCTAGTGTGCTCCCGCCTTTACTCATATATGGACTTTTCAATAAGGTCTGTCCCAAGAAATAAGTTTTTTACATATATGTATGTATGTTATGGCGGAGGTATCCGGTCCGGTGTGCGGACAGAATCCTGCCAGTGAAAACACCCCTAGGCAAAACCCCGCTGTCAGAACCCCCCCCCCCCAGCCAAAACCCCCCTTGCCAATATCCCTCCATGCCAATACCCCGCCAGTCAGAACCCTGCCCTGCCTTTACCCCTGTGCCATAACCCCGCCAGAATATTTTATCTAACCAAATACATGGAGTGGCAGCAAGTTGCTTAAATGTATTGCCATAAGACATAACAACATGTATATTCAAAATGTAGCACATCCTCATCCAATATGATCAAATAGTTGACACATACAGAGTTCACATCCAAAGCAGACACAATTGGTTGGGTTTTGGCTGGCGGGGTTTTGGCATAGATGGGTTCTGACTGGTGGGGTTATGGCATGGTGGGATTAGGGGGATTTTAACGGCAGGGTTTTGGCTAGGGGGGGGCGGTTATGGCTGGCAGGGTTTTGCCCTAGAACCATCAGATCCACATCCAGTTTTAGTCACTCAGTCTAAACTCACAGTCTCTCAGATCAGAGATCAGATAGTAGTTTGTCAGTGATAGGACGCCTACTGCATTACTGGCTTTCCTGGCCCTATATTGGGCGTCTTAATGGGATTTTAATAGCATTTTGCGGTTTGGAGTCAATGTTTTTTCCTCAGTTTGGAGGGACTCTCTCAAATCTGGGCCTAGACTGCACTGCCTTGAATGGTTTTGGAGCTTCTTTCTCTCCTCTTTAGTTTCCCTTCTCCTATTACAGCCGACGATTGTCTTACATGTCGTCCTACCTTTCTGAGAGATGGGTCCTGGCATCAGAAAATGTACAATCCACACTTCTATTAACTTAGTGTGATAATTTGCCATAACTTTATCTGGTAACTTGTAATATAACTTGGTCTGATAATTTGCCATGATTTGGTCTGATAAGTTGCCATAACTTGGTCTGATAAGTAAAAGAACCTCATCTAATTTCTGTTACTACAAAAACAGGACATAATCTTCCAATTGTGTGGATCAATTGACTTTCAGATGGATAGAAAAACAATTAGACCAGAAATAGAACAATTAAAAGTGATTGGCCTTAAATTTTGAAATTTAAAAAAAGAATTGTTGATTGAAATACAACTTTTTGTTTGGGTATTTTTTCTTCGTGGCTCACCATTTTCTGACTGATGTAAGCAACTTTAAATAGAAATAACAAGTCAAAACCACAAAATTACCTTTGAGAATATTTTATTTTAACTGACAGATCTGTTGGAAACATCATTCGAGACCTCGGTACATAAATAAGTATAATGATGGTCACCATGGTACACAAATGAGAACAAATATATACAATTAAATACATTTAAATAAAGAAATACAAAATAAATATTGTATAAATATTTCTACATTACAAAGTGCGGAGGTAGATCCATAGATGAGAATCAAGTGGGAATGGGTGGGTGAGGGAGAAATTCTCCCATTTTAAATGGTTTTGAACTTAGGCTGATTGTTTTGTTTTTTTACATTTCGAAAATTTATCTAGAAATTGAACTAATTGAAGGGAAACATCATTTCATTAAACAATCAGATTTCTTATCTTTTTTTCATTGATTATTTTTTCAAAAAACGATCCAAGATATTGGGATGAAACTGATTAGTTGAAGACCCCCGCATCACCCACCAACCCACACAGCTGGATGTTACTCTCCCTTTCGATTTACATCATGAACCTCAGTGCTTACATGTAAAATATAAATTTTATGACCCTCTTCAATCTTCCCCACTTAGTCCCTGCACCCGCTGAGCTGATTATGTTCTTAATGAGGAGGGCGGGGTGGGGTGGGGGTGGGGGGGGGGGCAGTAAAGTAAGCGGGGAAACAGAGGGCAGTCAGGCCAGTGCAGGAGAAACCGAGAGCAGTCAGGGCAATGGAGGAAAAGCAGCTACCAGCCAAGTCTTCCATCTCCAGGCTGTCATCCATTGTCAGCTAACTGCCCCCTTTGAGAGAATCGGCTTCTGTGAATACAGGCTTTTAACAGCAGCCACACATTGGCGATTTAACCAGTGCTCTCAATGGCAACTGTTGCTAGACTCTCTGCACAGTATCAACTTATTGGTAAAGGTAGGACTTCACCAGACCACATGTAAGCTTATTTCAGCTAATACATGGTTTGATAGATATTGTCATATGCTAATTATTATATCAACCTATCACAACCTATCAAGACTCTCCTCTGACCAGCTCCATTTCTAATTATATTCGGATTGAGAATACACTGATAAATTAAACCGCAACAACTGCAGAGAGAAACAACGTCACTGGAGTCAAACCCTAACAAATCACAAAATCGCTGATAAATCACTAATATGAGGGTCACCCTTTACTCTCTGGATGAGCTTATTTTAACTTATACAGCCTTTACACAATAGACCACCCCATCAGGCTGAGGTGTAGAATCTCACTGTTCTTACCAGAACATATATCTTAAGCCTCTACCGTGAAAGGTCCAGGGGCTATAACCACCTTATTCAAAGACTAAAAGGATTAATAACCTCCATTTCTGGCCTGCTGGTGCATCAGGGCACCAGCAGACCCGAAATGGAGGATATTAATCCTTACATCATAAACACACATATATATATCTATATTTGCGAATGTATTTATTAAGATAAATGCCTTCAATACAATTCTATAGTGTTGTTTTCCCTCAGAGTAACAATACATAAAATATATAGTATTTCCATATTCTGGATAACTGATTTTGGTTGCTTGGCAACAATTGGAGCCAAGGAAGGTGAAATGACGCTTCAGTCAAAGCACTATAGGATTTGAACCCAGTAGTTTCTTGTTCTGGACCCGAAATCAACACCTCAGACCACTGCGCCACTCCGACCCCGCCATTCAGGAATATTACAGACAGCATAATACTAGTTTACCGAATATTTAATGGGGAAATATACACAGTTGCTTATTACATAGACAAAAATGTGACACCGGCCCATTCAAAGTCGTAATATAGATTTGTAGCTACATCATAAAATAACATATTTCTCTTTACAATCTTTGTCAATCAAGATTCGATTTATGAATAATTCGTAAGTTCAGGGCGTCAAACGAATCAATATAAAAAGTTTCTAAAAGTATTTTCATTTTCATCCGTTTGACATAACGTACGTCATGTCCTAGCCATTCTCCTTCATTCATACAACGATTTCTCCATGTTAATTCTTCGACCACCAAAGGGGTGGGAATAGATCAATGGTTCAGGTCGTCAGAAAATGTACAATCGGCAGCTCTACATATTTAGTGAATTCGACTGATTAGGCTGAGAAATGATTAATAGGTATATCTTACAATATTTTGGTATTTATTTTTTTACTAAAAATGGGTATATCTTAGAATTGAATACTTCGTATTGCGTTGATTCAACAAATCTGTTCGGTTTTATTCAAGTGTAAGGTACTTTTAACCCCATTTGTGTCTTAAATTTGGTTTATTTGGAAGGTGGTTGAATGCAATTTAGACAAAATGCAAAAAGAAGTTGATGTACTTGAGCTTTCTTGATGCATGAGGAAAATGAGTCACAAGTAGCAAAATTTACATTTGTCAAATTATTGTATCTATAAGAACCCTTGCTCAGAATGTTTTCATTCTTAGAGTGCTTAGCGCTTCTATAGTAGCATGAATTGATGTACTAAATTTAAAAACTGTATTTTGAATATATCTATGCATATCTGAGGTGATCATAAGGAGTATATTTAACTAAATTTACCTACTTTACTATTGTAAATTAAGTCACCATCAACAAATGTCACTAACATTTTTTTCATCCATACATAAATAAAGAAATACTTATTAGATATCCTAGTATTTACTACAATTGAAATCTGATCTGCTTGATCCCATCTCCTCTAATATGATGATATCTCAAAATACATTTTTTTGCGACTTGTGACTCATTTTCCTGAAACACATCACAAATCAAAAGACTGTGCATCAAAAAAAAGCTTAATCATATCAACTTCGAGTTAACGTTTTGTATTATATCACAAACGGACATCTTCTTTATGTGCGTAGCAACGTGTTGATATCATCAAACAATATCACATATGCCCTCTCTTGGATGTGATAACCTAACTTGTGATGCAATGTACATTTTCTGACGCCCTGACCCAGATTTTGCAATTCACAGATTCATATCATCAATATCCATTAATGTTACTGCAGTGTTGTACCATGTTATCACTATTACCAAGTTCACTCGGATTATTTAATACAAAAAGGCTTTTTTAATTAAGTACAGAATTGATTGATAATACATTAATTACATTAGGAGTTTGCACTGTGTTGTATGACCTTTACCATGCCTTAATATTCTAATGTCAAAACCTGGAGACCTTTTCCATACAATTGGAGAAAGTCAACTCTTTCTATTGTACAAATATAATAGGAGAGATTAACAGGGTTTCTACCATCCATCAAGGAGCACAATCCATTAAGATTAATGCAGTAGTATTTACTGTATTATTATCACTATTACCGTTGCACAAATTCACGGGGATTATTTAATACACAAAAGGCTCCTTTTGTTTGGTAAAGGATTGGTTAAAGCTGCATTCTCACTTAACGTCAGTCAAAAACTAAAAGTTTTTAAAGTTTTGTTCTGTTTTTTTTCCAATCCATCGAAAAGTCATTTGACCACAATTTTGGAGGAATTTGTTTGTTTATTTTTTGCTACAGGTTTCATAACGTCCCCATTGATATTCGGGAAACCCAGCCGAAATCCTCTTCTGTGGTGGCTTCACTTATCATCGCTCACCGGCGGCCGTTTTCTCTCGGCCGATTCAACTTGAAATCTTTGTCTGAATATATAACTGCAGCATAATATCATAAGTCATTATGAGTCAATTTGATAATATTTCTCTTTTTCTCTCTTAGAGCTGAGAATGCAGCTTGAAGGCTTCGGCAGTAGTACCACATTATTATCACTATTATTTACCGTTGCACAAGTTCACTGGGATTGTTTCAATGTAAAAAGTCGATACATGATTGATTAAGTGCATAATGTGAGAAACCAGGGAATAGGGGTTTACAATAGGGGACCTGCATGTACGCCATTTTCAATTTTGAATCTTGATTTGCATGGACTTATGGGAGTTGTATGTCAAAGATAAAGCTATGGAAAACATGTTCAGCATGGAATATTTATCTGCACTTCAATGTCCGTGTCTCATCCACGATATTGTAACACAAGCGTCCACCTTTTCCCACGATTTATACAATACTATTAGATGAACATATTGTGCCTATTTGGGCCAAAAGTATGTCAGGTTTAAAGTGGATCCATCCCATCATGCACCTAAACAGACATGCGCAGCGGCAAGCCCCCTATTGGGGGTATACAATTTTGTTGTGGCACAGAGAAATCAGTCGCAAGTCGCAAAAAAGATTTGTTTTAAAATGTGTTCTTTTTCCACAAGAAGTGTTTGTAGGAATTTTCTCATTTACTTTTTGGGGTGTCTAGCACTTTTAGTGGTATAAATACATGCACCAAATTTCAAGATTTTGTACGGTACTTAATATAAGTATACCTTCCTAAGAACATCGTGACTGAATAAATACGTTATTACTTTACAAGTGATTGTCCATCCAGAAAGATCGATTAATCATTATTTCTAATAGACTTTTAGATCAGCTTTTCGAAAGGTTAACATCATTACAATCGGCTTAATCTCATCTCATCGTTTTGTATCATATCACAAATGGATATTTTTGCGACTTCAGACTTTCCTCAGGGACACGAGACAATTGACATTATCCATTTAAAACATTGCAGTAATATGCTATTATTATTGTAAAGTTCACTGGGATTACTTTCATACAAAAAGGCTTCTTAGTTTAAGTAGACTAATAATACAGTAGATCAGAAAAGACTCTTTACAACCGGGATTAGTATTGCATTAAGTCAAATAAGATTGATGTAAATGTCACAAGGTGAGCGAGTGTAAGTTGCTCGAACAGAACTCGAGCATATCATGAGGGACTAATTGTAGTTCCCTGTTATACCAAAGATGTCTATTTGTCATGTGTTACAGCAAAATGAGTCATATGTCGAAAAAAAGGATTTTGAGATTAGGAATGCAAGGATATATTTAATACACTCTCACGAAACTTGGTAGGCCCCTAAATGTATTTATACGGCTTAAAGCGCTAGATACTCTACAGATGAGAACATTCCTATAATGATATCTTTTGAATAAAACACCTTTTCGACTTAATCAATTTTACGACTTGTGACTCATTTTTCTGTAACACATCACATTTGGGGGCAGGGTTGGCACTTCGTCATCGTTTCCAGGCAGGGTTATATAAATCAGACACTAAGTTGGCATCCTTGACAGAACCTTTCTCATTTTTGACAGGAAGAGTTGGTGTTCGTGCCCCATCGTATTTAGCCCTGGTACCCAGGTGTTTGTTGGAAATTGGCTTAACATTCAGTAAAAATGTCATCGATTACAATATTCATTCACATTAGGTACGTTTAAGGTCACAGTGGTAGGTTTAGCCGGTTTCTCCTTTTGCAGTAAAATGTCACACGGGATTTGTTCATTATTGGATTTATAATTTAAGCCGGAATCCCGGGGAATTACCAATAAAAACTGTTTCTTTTTTCATTATTCTAAGAATATTATTAACATCAAGGGTTGCTTGGCCCAAACCGAACTATTTCTCTACATATCTATCAGATACAACACAGGATTTAACATGGCAACAACGTATGTGAACTCTTATTAAACTTTGAATTTGATAATCAAAAATAAAAGTTACTTCAAGTAAACTTGCAAAATACTTTGCGAAAATCACACCGAGAAGAGCTTGCCCCAAACAATCTTGTGATCTTGACGCGATGCAGGGAAGAAATGGCTGAATCAAAAATGGCACTTTTCTTTACAAAATCTCTCTGTCCATCCAATAGGGGATTTGCATGACCGCCATCTTGAATCTCGATTATAGGAGTTGTATGTCAGTCTAAAAGCTATAGAAAACATGTCATGTTCAGCATGGAATAGTTAACAGTGATCACATGTTACAAATAGCCTTGAGTTTTACATCATTCCATAACATAAGTCTCATCTTTCCCAATATGCATTTGGTTTTTATGGACCATTTACACATGCTATATTGGTGGAAAGATCCTTGCATCCTTTTAATATAGATTTTGCTAAATATTTGTATCTCAGATTTGAACTGAATCCATCCCAGCATGTACTGTAATCGATATGCGCAGTGAGACATGCAAATGCCCTATTGATACTACCAAGAAGTAGCCCATGTTTTCAGTTTAAAAGCACTGAGCAGAAAAAGAGATACTTTGATAGTCAGTGCTTAGAGATTACAGTCCATGTCGCTGCTCATCCGTCGCCGATTTTATTCCCTTCTAGTCTTTGAAGATGTAATATTTGGATCTTGGCAGAGTTGAGAGTTAGGAAAACATCTTGCAACTCAGCCAGATCGAGCAGACTATTTTTTCCAATGCAGGGATGCAAGTTTTCAGGATTTTGTACTGTATATCAGTATTTTGAAAACTTCCAATCATTGTCAAATCGCTTCCCCCAATTTCCACCATTTACAACCAAATTTCTAAAAAAAAACCCAACCCCCCCAAAAAAAAACCAACCATTTTTCTAAAATTCTGATCTAGATGTGATTTTAATTAGGCCAACACTAGTTATGGACAAGTCCGATTGTAAATCTAACGAAGATTTGACTTGTAAATTGTAACCTGCGGATTTGATTTGATTAAAGGTTTGGGGTTCTTATATAATTGGGTCCTACCGAAACTGAGACAAGAGCAATCTGCGTAGGCCAACATCCTCACTATCAACCCCAACTCTTCGTAAACTTAGAGAATCAGCTGTATTATTAGGTATCACCCTATCTTTTCTTTCAAAATTGCCAGTCCAAAACAGCAACAAGTAATGAACACTTCGAGAAAAAACGATGGGTTATTAAAAAATGTGTTATTGGAATTTTTTCATTGTTGAAATCATCAAAACAAAAACAAAATAGAAATTTGGATCAGTTAATGAAAAAAATTCTTTGTCAATTTTCATTATTGAAATTTCCAATCAAGAGTTGAGTGCATGTCATGTCACCAGATCTTGGCTTTAGGTAATTTCTTTCTCTATTTAATGCGACATAATTATATGTCCTTTCATAGATATTGTATTGAATGTCACGAAGCAATGGAACTTTTAAAGGAAGTTTAAGTTTGAATTCTTTAAGACCTCAAATTTAACATTTAAAATCATAAATACTGATCTAATTATATTAGATAAAAGATAAACAAATGGGCAAGATATATCCTAAATTGAAGCTGGCGCAGGAACGAGTTGAAAAGCAGGGAATTCATGAGATGAAATGTTCCTCTTTTAATTTTTTTTTCTGCTTTTATAACATATTTTAAAAAATGTAAAGCTTTCCACAAAATTGAAAATAAAAAAAACGAATTTTTGGTTGGTTTACCTAAGGATACAGCTTTAAGCCAAGAATATGTAGGAGACGGATGAAGTCACCAGAAAATGCACAATCGGCAGCTCTACACATTTAGTAAATGGAAAATGATAAATGCTAAGTATATCTGAGTATATTTGATATTGTATTGATTTTTAAAAAAATGTTCGGTTATATAGAACTAAACTTGAGGCCATAATTATACAAGAGTTTTTAGATTTCATTTATATTTGCTGCATAATTCTGTCTTAAGTCTTGGTTATTTGAAAGGATCAATGAAGGCCAATTGTACATTTTATGGCGATTTCAACCAAAAGCCCTTTGCTGGCCGCTTAGTTTCTCTTGTTAAAAATAGTTTCGGGCACCCGGATGAGACACGCTTTCAAGCAAAATGGAATCTTCAGTTCTTTATTAAAGTTGCACTCTCAGTTCACATCCGTCAAAAACTGGAGATTTTTCACTTTAAATCTTTTTATTCCCTTCTTTCCAACCCCTCTAAAAGTGATCTGATAAAGTGTTCGAGGATTAAGTCTGGTTGTTTTTGCTGGTTGTTTTCTCTCGGCCGATTCAACTTCAAATATTGATAAATTCAGTCCTATAAGTCATGATATGAGTTAAAGTGGTAAGGCCTGCACTGTATGACCTGAACATTGAACGTTGCATCTCCTTTGTGTCAGTATCTATATGATAAATAACTTATATCAATAATAACTCATTTATACATAAAAAGTCCAAGACGCAGCGAAATACGTCAGGCTTGCCAAATAATAATCTTAAAAAACTGCCAAATTAACATCATGGTTTGTTTCAGTTGCCTTCAACTAAATTAACATAAATAAAAGATATTAAAGATATATTCTGGGATACATCGACACTTATACATTGGGCAAGTCTCTTTTAATACGATCAATATTTGGAATGCCATAAAGTTTTCCAAATAAAATCACATTCTCAAATATTGGAGAAACATCTAGATATGGATCAAGTCTTTGAAATGGGTACAATACTTCAACTTCTTGAATGCCATGACACTTTTCCAATTATAACAGTAAACTTATATTATTATATTATATATCTTTCCTCTTAATATATTAGCGGGGCATTTCTTTCTACACTATTTGTATATTATACATATTGTATATGGATCATATCCCAATGAAGTTGAATAAATACATAGCCATATATCTACAGTTCCTTTGATTTAAGCTAATATGAGAATACTTACACCCTACACCATTCACACACACTTAGCTCTCTCCCTGTAGATAAGCTAGATAATCTCCACCCATAGCGTAATGACCATAATAAGCGCACAGAGCTCTAAACATTTATTTAGTCCAGAACTCGGTGCAAATTTTCACCCTAATAAGCACCACACACCTTTCCCAACGTTTTGACCGACATGACGTGTAATAGGGGTGTTCCACAGGTCGGAATAAGCCTTACGTCCCAATCGGTTTTCCAAAAAACCGATCATTAATTCCGACCTATTGTTCACATAGCAGTCGGTTCGGTTCGGCTCCATATCACCGTCGGAATATTTTAGGCAAACCGAACGAACCGAAGGGCTAAAAACGATAATCCGACCTGTTTGATTTTCATCGGTTTCTGGTCGGTTTTTGATGGAACCGATGGAACCGAATGGAACCGAACAGACGTTCCGACCAGTTGTGCTTACCATCGGAATGAATAGGACTGTTTCGGTCTGGAATTGATGTAATAAATCTATTTTATTCCGAGCCGATGAGAACCGACCAGTTGCACACACCCTTGGTTCGGTTCCGTTCGGTTTGGTTGGAACAACAACCTGTGCGCACAAAACCGATCCAAACCGTAGCATTGTTTCGTTGGTAAAACCGATTGGGACATAAGGTTATTCCGACCTGTGGAACACGCCTATTAGGCGGGGACGTTTGTGACATTTGGTCTGATGTGACATCACAAACGGGTCGCTTATTAGAGGTGGGCACTTATTCTGGCAAATACGGTGGTATTTTATCTTGAGATAACACACAAATTAGCGCTAAGCTCTGGTGGTAGCAAGCCCCAACAAGAAAAGTGAGCCACCAAGAAATAATAAATGGGATGAAGCTGTAGGAGATGAGGAGGCGGTCGGTGAGGCGTGACCGAGTTTGGACCTCGCGCCGCTTGTTAACGGCTGCTGAGGCTGAATAGCCTCCCGCATGATTCCAGGGTACTGCTTAATCCCCCCCACATAATCAAAGAAATAAACCTGACCATTACCATCACAATCACTCACATGAGACCAATACACTTCGTTCCTATCGTCCACTGAAAAAGTCCAGCAGATTTCACTCATGTTATTGATGGTCTTCCCATCACGGATCCTCATTAGGGAAAAGTCGATCGGGGTTGGATAATTTTTATGCCCCGATTTCTCCTGGAACGAAGCGAGGCAGTCCATGATCATAGTACTTGATGTGATATCATTAGCCATGTAATTATTCGCTTTGATGCCTCGACCATGGCACTTCTCAAATGTAAGTTGGAATGATGATGGGCCGTCTGTGGAGATTTGTTCTATATGGCCCTGACATGTGGTTTCAGGGTATAGATTGAGTTCAAATAATGAGTAAGGAGGTAGCTTGCACTGGATGCGTCTGTTTCTTGCCCTGTCTATGTTGTTCTCCACCAATATGTTCTGTTTTTTCCTGACCAGGTTAAACCAGCCGTATGGCAATGTTCGGAAAGTCTCTTTGATGTTAATTGCAGGCTTTCTATATTTGGTGCCTGAAATGCATGAGAGCCTCCCATATTCGGGAACTTTCTCCTGAGAGAGCTCTTGAAACTGCCTCCAATTCACTGTTATAGGGATGCTTATTCTAAGACTAATTACAAAATGGCTTCTCACTGAGATCTGCACAAGAGTCATCCGGGGACTGCAGCCGTTATCAAAGCTCTGAATAAATACAAATTCTCTCACATTATCGCCCATCCCTACCATGTCTTTTGGATCGGTGCAAAATGACTCACCAAAAATCCTATATTTCCCTAGAGATGGAATCTCTATGTATTTGTCGCTTATGACCACCCTTTCAGGCCCTCTTTTGAACGTATCTTTTAAATAAGCTCCTTTGTAAATAGAGGGCAAAGTGACATTTTCCCAAGCTCTCCGCCAGGGGCAAGTATGGCAGGTGTATCGGCAAAAGGACGCCCAATTCCAGCCACAGCCGGATTTGGGTGGTAAGAAGTCGTTACACACAGGGGAATCATTGCTACACAAATCAGCTTTGAGGTTGCCTTGGAAACCCTCTAAAAACATATGCCTGTGGACCTTGCTGGTTGAGATATCCTCGGTCCTATCACAAACCCCATCGAGGAAGAGGTCTGCACGGAATGTTCGCCTGTGGTTTGTTTTATACCTGAAACAAGGCAACTCAAAGTCTCTGGCCTCACGGAACAGTACCATGTAGCTATAATTTCCCTCTGTCCAATCAGCGAGGCAGAAAAATGGAAATCCAGTGTAAATGGGTGGGCACTCCGGACTGCCCCCTAAAAAACCCAATCCCTCACCCTTTTCGCATTCGTTCTCTACTTTTATAGAGACAGGAGCCTGCTGTGACGCCTGGCATCGAGGTTTGTTTTTCTCATCGAACCATTGCGTCAAAACATAGCCTCCAGAAAGTGGGCAAGCGTGGTAAACTGTATTTCTATTCCTCGGTTCTGTCCAGTAACTTTTCTGGTCGTGAAAATACAACATGGGAGCATCCATTAATTGTAGGGCGTCTTTATCACACATTTTTACAGACATTTCAGGAAGTTGCGGTCCGAATTTCATCTGGACCACATTGAGTCCCCTGATTAGAAATTCTATGCACGAATAAAGATTGTTTTCACCGTTTTCTATCACTGTAACTAAGTAAGTGTTTGGTCTGTCCCCCATTTTGTGGTTACATTTGTAAGTCACTGTTCGACCGGAAGTGGTCCAAGAATAGCGCTCGGTGATGTAGTCCATGCGCATATCACTGTCGATGAAGTTGACCTTCCGCCGGAAGTGAGGTAATTGTGACGTGATATCTGGTGACATGATGCGCCATTCGAATTTGACGTCATAAAATGATGCCGGGAATTTACATAAGTCATTTTCTCTGAAGGCGGAGGTGTAGCAGGAAAAGAGAGAGAGGAAGATAAGGTGGGAGAAGTGGGAGTCCCTTCCTTGTTTGTAATAATGCATGGCGAGTTAGGATAAATGGTTCTGCTTTGGGAAGGTCATCTGTACGGTCTTCTATTTCTCTCTCCGTCTCCTTCTCCTGTCTCTCAGCTCACTCTCCACCTGCGTTTTGCCACCCCCAAACGCATCTCCTCTCTGGAAAAGAAGAAAAAACGATTATTGTAATTATAATTATCCATACTATTACCCGAATAACAAAACATGGTGGGAAAAGACCAGAATTCTTTTAACCAAATCATATTTTGACGAATATTTACTGATAATTCAGCTTAAAGCCCTACTGTCCTACTAATAAGTGCCCATAGTTATATATAACTATGGGCACAAGTGTGAGAAAGCAGAGAAAAAAAACCAACCTGAACATGCTTGGGTTCGATCTAACAACCCTGTGATTAACAAGCCAGTGTGCTAACCATTACACTACTGAAACAGCTACCAACATGGCCTCAACTAATCAATCTGAATGCTGATAGTGTGTGTGTGTGTGTGAGAGAGAGAGCGAGGAATAGAGAGAGAAACAGGGGGAGAGGCAGACAGGAAGATTGCAATTGGAAGAAAGTAAGAAAGAGATGGGTGGGAAAGGAGAGGAAGAGCAGGGAATATTTTTTTTCAGGAATATATATTGAATATATCCAGGTATAATTGTAAAATTTGTCACAATATAAAAGAAAACTCAAGAATATTGCTTTCAGCTTTAGATAGCTCATAACTCCCTCAAAATGCATCCGATCTGAATATAAAAATTATCCCATGAACCCCATGAATGTCAGGAAGAGAGCCATGCTGATGCCATGCTAATCGGACGATTAGTTTCTTCGTAATAAATTAATTTCGTCGGCCGCATCAAGTCGTTCGAATCGATGATATGAATCAACGAGTATATGAATTGGAGGTTTCTTCCTAAGAAAGCCCACACATTACCAAACTCAAGTATGTTTCTTAAGAACGATTTTGAATTCATATGAATTGTCTTAAGGCCCATTCAGCTCTGAGTTCTTCAGTGTGTGGGCCCGGCTTAAGGGTAGAATAACTCCCAAACTAACATCATGATCTCGAGGTACCCCAAACTATATCATGAGGTACCCCAATCACAATCACAATCTAAAAAAACCCTCAAGAATATTGCTTTCCACTTTAGATAGCTCATAACTCCCTCGAAATGCGTCCGATCTGAATATAAAAATTATCCCAGAACCCCATGAATGTCAGGAAGACAGCCATGCATTCAGGTTTATAATCGAATGGTAAGTTCTTCCGTAAAAATTAGTTTTGTCGGTCACATCAAGGCGTTCGAATGATATAAATCACCCGATTCCATGCTCGCACATTCTTTTTTTAATTTCAAAGTTTTTCAAAGTAATTTATTCACAAGATCCCTTTGATGGAATGTTCCTATTTTTGGAGGGTTTATTTCTCCTAGTCATATAACTATGTGTACCGAATCTCAAGACATTGCATTGAATGTATCCGTGCGTTTTGAAAGTTATCATATAGAGTACATTTAGTTACTTTATTAGTAATTGTCCAACATAAATATATCGATCATGGAATATAGAATAATGAAATAATTTGATTTAATTCCTGGTAGGATATTCTTCGATTTTAATAATTTTACATTTCATTGCATACATACACTTCCTCACCAGACACCTATTTCATGCAACAGTGCTGCAAGGGAATATGGATTCATATTCGCACCTAGTTATAATTATATATAGAGAAAGCCTGTCTGCCAGGTGTTACTTAAGACAATGGCTAGGCAAGCCTTCCCATTTGGGCGCGCTTGAGTGATTCCCTAATCCACGCATTGCGTAAACCCAATGCCAGGTACTGCGTAGAATTATATTATATTATAATTACGCAAGGTACATCACACACTACGCTATTGCTTACTAGTTCTAGGGATTTTTCTTAGCGTGTATATATAGGCCTATGTTTGTTTTTCAAGGCCAATATGATATTTAAAGAGCCATACAATAAATACAATAAGACGCAGGGTCCACCATGGACGTTTTCACGCGTTGCCTATATATAGAACCAGGTTACACATCGATAGGTCACCTGTAGTATCGTTGATAGGCCCAAGTAACTTGAGAAGGTTTACATGGTAGCCAAACCATTGTAACCAAAACACGCCTTGGGAACCGACAGCTATTAACACATTTCGCTCCAATTATACTCTCATTAATCATATCAACAACACACATATATCCATATAACACCGTAAGTTATGTAAAAATAATTGTTATTATTAAAGTAATGTATTCAATGACCAAATTGAATAAGTCTACATTTCAAACAAAACCAAATCACAATCTAAAGTACATCAGATACAAATCAGGATCAGCTATTAGATGGGGTCTCTAGGTATGTATTTATTCTTGTATAAATTTACGTATGTATTTATCTTTTTCATCCAATTTTCCCTCCTGCCAGTCATCTCTATCCCCGTCTCTATCTTTCTTGCTAAACAATGCGACAAAAAGATCTTTGGCTTCGAATTAATTCAGACTGGATTATTCAAATTGAAACTTGAACCGAAATGATTGATTTATGTGCTGTAGTGTTCTCGGTATACGACTCTGATGGACCATATAATGCAAATAATTGTTGTTAACTTGTTTTTAGTATGTGCAAGTTTTTGTTTACATTGCCAATGGATGCAACAGCGCCTCTGTGACCCAACATGTAGTGGTTTCCACCCCCAATGGTCTCGTCAGGTGCTAGCTTGATCACTTTGGTTAATTAATACAAATAACTCAGGACCAGTATTTTCCCTAGCTGAAGTTTTATACTGTCATATTTATATTAGGGCCTGTGCTGGTGGTGCACTGTGCGAAGGCTATTCTTTTGGGAAATACCTGGCAAATATAGGTTTATACGATCAGATCCGGAAAGCCTTGGATGAATAAAAAGGGGTTCCAAAGTGTTCAATCAAAATTTAAGATGGCGGACATGCAAATCCCTCATTGTCCGCCATCTTGAATCCTGATTCGCATGGAATTATGGGAGTTGTAGGTCAGTATAAAATCTATAGAAAACACGTCATGTTCAGCAAGGAATATGTATCGGTGCTCCAATGTCAATATCCATGTTCCCACATAACACAAGCCTCCATCTTTTCCATCATGCATCTTGTGAAAACATTCTTGCAATTGTCGATGAAAATGTTGCTAAATATGTCAAATCTGAACTGAATCCAACCCAGCGTGCATGTGCAGTGAGACATACATGTAAATCCCCTATTACAATAACTTTGGTGCTAAAATCTATAGAAAACACGTCATGTTCAGCAAGGAATATGTATCGGTGCTCCAATGTCAATATCCATGTTCCCACATAACACAAGCCTCCATCTTTTCCATCATGCATCTTGTGAAAACATTCTTGCAATTGTCGATGAAAATGTTGCTAAATATGTCAAATCTGAACTGAATCCAACCCAGCGTGCATGCGCAGTGAGACATACATGTAAATCCCCTATTACAATAACTTTGATGAAACTCCCACACACTAGCTCTGTGATCTGCAAGAACCACTTTAAGTATAATCCCTAAGGGGTTTTAGTATTGTGGATAGTGCCAGATGTACATTACATGATGACTTCACTCATATGTGATATGTTTCAGGAAAATGAGTCACAAGTCTCAAAAAATGAATTTTGAGATATCATCATATTTGAAAAGATGAGATCAAGCCGATTACAATGAGAGTAAACATTGAGACAACTAATAAGTATTTCTATAATTTCTATTTGCATAAAAGAAAAGTTAGTGATTCTTGAGCTAAATATAGTTAAATATCCTACTTAGGGTAACCCTAGATATGCATAGATCTAGATATATTCAATGTATAGTACTTAAATTTGGTACATCTATTCATGCTATTAGAAGCGCTACGCACCGCAAGAATAAAAACATTCTGAGGAAGGGTTCTTGTAGATAAATCACTTTGTAAAATATCAATTTTGCGACTTGTGACTCATTTTTACATACTTTGCCTGCCTAGATATTCATGTAAGTGGCCCCTTTCAAGAGAGAAGAAGTGTATGGAGGCGACTAGCACAAAACCAATCCATCAAATTTTACCAATAAATACTAAGTGCCTTAGACAGCTCTGCCTCCAAGACTTTTTTGTTAGGATCTGTTTAGAAGGGTGACAGAGTCATTCCACTATTGGCTGTCCTCTCTGCAAATATTTCTGCGAATATTTTCTAAACTATAAGCATGCATTTAAGTTTTACTCCGATCAAGTACAGAATTTTTTGTGATATAAGCATGTTACTTTGACTCCAATCAAGTACAGAATATTCTGTAATATAAACATGCTATATTTTTACTTCAATCAGGTACAGCATTGTCTAATCCAGAAAGCGTGCAGACCTAGAAGCCTGGTATTCGCATATTATGCAGATGCAAGATATATTTTTATGATTTATTTGAATCATTAAATCGCCTGTGGCGAACACAGGGACATTTAAAGATAATTTATTTTCCCCATTCTCCTCAATCATTATGAGGAGAATGGGGGACTAAAGTAAACCTAAAATGTGATGAATCAATGTAAGTGTTTATATTCATGTGCCCTACCTATATTCTTCTATAGCCAAGTGATTAAAGCGTTGGACTTCCAAACTGGACATTGTGAGGTCGAGTCCCAGAGCAGAGAGCCTTTTTACATTTGTTTCATCTTTGAATCATTTTATTTTTTCAATTTCAATAATATCTTCACAACTGGGGCTCGGATTTCTTTTAAACTCACACAATCATGTAGTTATTGATGCAATTCCTTTTTTCGATTGGTGAAACAATTAGAGAGTCTAAGATCGAATTAAGTGAGAAAAGGGAGTTAGATGGGGTTTGGGGATACATAGGTTTTCTATCATAGAGGCATGGGTTGCAGCACTACCCTATGTGCATTGGAAAATCCACCAGTGTATGTAAAAGTGCCACTGACCAGTCACAAAAGTGCAATCCGCTCAGAAAAGCAGTTTTGCACCTGGTTTTGCACCTGATGCAATTGGCATCATTAGATGCACTCCAAAAATGCGTATCAAATTTATGTATATAAATCGGGTATCAATGCACTAGCTACATGCAGTGGAATTAATGGACGTCAGTCAAAGTATAGAGGAATTTATATTCCGTCTAAAAAATATAATCATATTTCATAAGGCAACATATGAAAACAAGCCAAATCCGTACCCACAACTACCATATAATTCTACAACACAATGAAGCCACACCAGTCCATAATTCCTGCCACTGCTAACTCACCTGCATGGCATTCACACCTAATGTCACACATATCTGACCCTCCATTCTCTGACACTCACCCTCAGTCTCTGGCACCCATTCATAGAAACCCCTCTCTACTAAACTAAACGATGTAATGCTACCTTCAATTTATTATCTGTTGTCTGTTTCCTTTTTTCCTTCCTATAAATGTAATTCTAGACAAATGAAAGATTGTTAAATTCAATTCAAAACAACTATCGAAAAGTACAATTATACTGTTCCCCATTAAATGACATATAGGCCTACAGTCGATTATATTTCTAAAGCTATTCTAACTGTTTTGTTTTCAAGCAAACCTGGAAAACCTTTCTCCAGTATATGCCCAGAAAATGTGTCTTTAACATAGGTTTTATAAGTGCAATGAATATTTATAGCAACAGTCTTAATAACTGTAGTGAATTGGGCGGTGAGTAAAACATGTAACATGATAGGAGACATTTTTCAATAGTTTTATTGTGTCCGCCCGCCCAAAATACATCAGAAATACCCCTATTGACATAGTTTTTCCTATGAATTTAGCCATGGGGATCAGAAAACCTGATTCTAGGGCCTTAAAAATGAAGAAAATTTAAGTGTTTAAAATAACTCAAAATAGTCATACATAGTTTAAACTTCTGTCACCTTATGTCAATTTCGTCTATATTAGCAGCAACATGTCTAGTTTATGTACAAAAACAAAATAAATCAATAGAAAATGAGTCACAAGTCGCAAGATTGATATTTTTCAAAGTGTTTTTTCTCAAGATCTCTTGATGGAAATCTTCTGATTTTTTTAAGGTTTAGCACTTATAGTCATATAAATCGGTGTAAAAGATTTCGGGACATTGTATTAAATATATCCATGCATTTTGAAGGCCTTTGTATGGAGTATATTTTAATTACTCTACTGGTTAATACCCATCCAGGAACATTGCAAGCTTTGTTTTAAGAAATAAAAATATCAAACTTAATAATATAAAAATACTTGTTAGGTTTCATAGTGTTTACTATCATTGGAATCAGCTTGATCCCATCTTTTGAGAAATGGTGGTATCTAAAAATCTATATTTTGCGACTTATGACTCTTTTTCCTAAAAACGGATCACATAATTATATCAGTCCTGCGCCATGATTTAAAAATAATAAATAGACAAGACAAAAATCGTAATGTACCATGTAATTATTACAGCAAACTGTACTGTATATATATATATGTTTCAATATATGTTGTTCACATTATATATTTATATAAATGAGGTTGGTCGGACTGTCGCCACCTAGCGTCAGTCACTTACTCCTTGGCTACCAACCTCACCACACCTTCACTTACTCCTTTCATGTGTGAAAAATTCTTCTGTGTGTATACGTTTGGTATTTAGTCATGGGTAAGTGTGGAGCGTGCGGATATTCCCACCCTAGACCGGGGGTGTCTGTGTGTAAATACCGCACCGAAGCTGTTGCAAAATGTAAAGAAGCTGGTCAGTTAGAGGTTAACTGGTCCAAATACCTGGACGTTCTTACCTTGGAAAAGCTAACTGAGCAAGAGGAAGTTCATGCAGCCTTGGACATTACCGAACTCCGCCGTCTTAATGCTGGTCAGAGTGCTGAGATTTCCGATATGTTGGATAAGATGGACGTGATGTCAGACCAATTCAAGAAAGTTCTGAAGTTGGTGCCTGCCGGTAATACAGGACGCGGTGGTGAAGGTGCGACCGGCGGCCATTTTGACAATGTTATGGGTAGTGGCTTGTCCGGAGTGTTGGACCCTAGCTTGACCAACGTGCTCCGCGATGTGGCCGTCTCATTGGATCCTGCCGTTGCAATAAAGGACAAAGGTATGCCTCTCCGCCCGGAGTATTATGTCCAGCATCTACTGTATAAGACCCCTGTTAAGAATTTGGATCACAACAAGCTTTCATATCGTGAGTTAGTCCATGGGATGGTCAGAGTGGCTGTGCACTTGTTGGAGTCTGACGGTGATATTGCCAGTTATCTTGATCACCTAAGCTTCTTGACAGAGGAGGGCGCATTAATGACACTTTCCAAGACAAAGCATATGCCTTGTATGATCATAGAATGGTAGACAAAGTCTCTAACGGTAGATTGGACGCGTTCAGCGCCGGAGACCCATTGTGTGTGGCTGTGGGCTTCAGTCCGTCGTTGCGTAAGCTGGGTAAACAACAACAACAGTGCGCAGCAGCATGCCTCGTCTACTTCATCTACTACTGGGACTGGCACACGCAGATCAGGGAGGTCTAGGATTCCTGCAGACTTCCCAGACGATGTGTGTTACGATTGGAACTATCGCAATTGTGCTAATACTGCTTCTAGTTGTACTCGCAAGCATCAGTGCCGGTTGTGCAAACTGGATCATCGTGCCGTGGGGTGTCCCCAGAGGAAACCCCGGGATTCCCGGCAGTGACGTCACTCGCCCACGAGAGTATGTGAGAGCGGGATCTGTCATGGCGGCCATTCCTCAGACCCGTGTGTTTTGCCCACTTCGGACATTGCAAAATCTTCATTCTCTCGTCCTTTTCAAGTCCGCCACCTCTCTGATGTTAACAACAATCATGTTCCTGGAGCTGAGCATCTATTACGCATGTCAACTACCGATTGCAATGCCGTATCTTCTCCCCAGGGACTTATCGACGCCTCTCGTGACTCGGACACTTGTGCTTTGTTTACATCATGCTATGAGGATGTACTTCCCGTGGGTCGTAAAGTTATTTGTACTGATACTTGCCTTGATAATCCTGTTCGCGCATTATCCTCCCCTGATGTATGTAATCATGTCCTTCACCCTGGTTGTACTACCGTTGATTCCTTTGCTTGCTCTACTCTCCCCGCTGTCACATGTACTTGTCTTGCTTGTAGTAGTTGCGATGATGTTTGTATTGTCACTGATGTTGATATTGACCATATTGATGATGTACTGGGTTGCTGTTACCCTTATGATAATTTATCATGTTCTGATGTTGACAATGTACCTTATGATGCTGATGTCTTGTTTGCAAACGTTGATGATCTATCCTTTGCTAGCGTTGATTATACCATGTGTACCATTGTTGATGAATTGCGCCAGTCACCCTTCATTGATCTGAGTCACCACTATGCTTCTCCACACTACATCGGCGGGTTCAGGTCACAGTTGAACCCTACTGCTTGGTCTGATGAACTACGACATGAAACCGACCCTTTTCTTTGTAGTTATCTTCTCAAAGGCGTCGTTGATGGCTTTGATATCGTCGACCAATCTTCTACGATACCGTCATATAATTGTGAGAACTACGCCTCAGTTCTTCAGCCTGATGCCTTCGCCTTTGTGAATGACTTAATTCAACTTGAATTAGATGCAGGGAAATTCAAGGTTGTGGATACCCCCCCTCGCTGTGTACATGCTATTGGTGCAGTTCCAAAGCGGGGCGGAGCTTATAGGCCCATTACTGACTGTAAGCGCCCCTTGGGCTCCTCTATTAATTGCTACATGTCAAGTACTTGCAAGTCCTTTAAATACCATACAATCCAAGAGGTGGCTAGTGTTATGACCCGTAATTGTTACATGTGTACAATAGATATCTCTTCGGCCTACAGGACTGTAGCTATTAATCCCTCACAATGGACATTCCAGAGCTTGTGGTGGCCCTTCAAGGACGAGGCAAGTTTCTGGTTGATACACGTCTCTGCTTCGGGCTCCGCTGCACGCCTTTTATCTTCATACAATTATCCAACTTCATATCCAGGTGCATGGTGCGCAGGGGGTGCTCCTGTATCTTCAATTATATCGATGATTTCATCATATTAGCTGAGACTCGTGATGAATGTGTCTTCTACCAGACAGTTCTCTTCCGCCTGCTACTGGGACTAGGATTTCACATTTCTTGGAAGAAAGTGATTGCCCCATCTTGCCGCACTACATATATTGGTATAGAGTTGGACTCGGTTAATATGCTCCTTTGTCTCCCAGATGATAAGGTCCTGAAGCTGCACGCCAAGCTTTACTTCTGCGAGCATCGTTCCAGAGCAACTAAGCGCCAACTGCAGCGTTTGTGCGGTGTGCTGGCCCACTGTGCTAAAGTTATTCGTGGTGCCAAGACCTTTTCCCGCTGTATAGTTAGCCTGTTACGCGGCCTTCCAGTAGACTCTAACCCCAGAGTTAGATTGAATGATGAGTTCATTAAGGATCTGCAGTGGTGGAGCCTTGTGGCTGCGGACTTCAATGGTGTCTCCCCCATAATTGACTTCAACTTCGGGCAGGGCCCGTGGTTTGTAACAGACTCATCAATGCAGGGCTTTGGACTGTATGTGGCCGATGACTGGCTTGCTGGTTATTATTCCCCGCATGTGTGTGATTTAGATATTAGCCCTTGCGTTGCGGGTCATAGCCATTGGTGTGACATTAACACTTCATCCATTTCTCAAGGTTTGAACATCAACTTCCTTGAGTTGATCCCTGTCTGGCTCGGCCTACTTCGCCTCGCCCCGCGCTTCCCAGGCTCCCATATTATTTGCCATAGTGACAACCTGCAAGTCCTGCATATGGTGGGCAAGGGCCATAGTATCAACTCTAACTGTATGGCTTTACTGCGGCATATTTTTTTGATCTGTTCCGTATTTAAATGCCACCTATCTGTTCAGTATATTAACACTCATGATAACTACCTGGCTGATGCGCTCTCCCGCATTCATGATACCAAGGCCTTACCAGAGGATGTGTTCTCTATATGTTCCAGATCATGCCTCGTTAGCAGCCCTGGATGTGGAAGTTTCCAAGATTATTGCTTCGGCCTACTCGACCAATACTTTGGCCACCCGGAGCTCGCAGTGGAAGCGCTTCCTGTCATTTTGTGCCTGCCACCAGTTGACCCCTCTCCCTGCTTCAGAGAAAACTGTGGTTCGCTTCCTCGTCATGATCAGCTTGTCCAGCAAATATTCCACGGTTAACAACTACTTATCTGCCATTATGGGACTGCATAGAGTGTACGGTTTTGAGCCTACATTCCGTGAGAGCTTCATGGTTAAGATGTGCATGGCGGGCATCAGGAATACGCTGGGCGACCAAGTGACTCAAAAGCGGCCATTAGGGGTTGACAACCTTGTGGCTATGCATCATTTTATTGATTCTTCTGTGTATGACAGGATCTGCTGGACTGTGATTGCCCTATCATTCCGCTCTCTTCTTCGCAAGTCGAATCTTGTGGGTGATTCGACCTTCGCTGGCCATATCCTCCTCAGGCGTGACATTTCCTTCAAGGGCAACTTGGTGTATGTTACTGTGCACTCCACTAAAACTATTCAGGCCAGGCAACGGACTCTGAATATTCCCCTCATGAGTACGTTAGTGGGTGCGTTGGATGTAGTCAGCATGTTGCGTTGGATGATGTCTCTTGTGCCTGGCAAGCCAGAGGACCCCCTGTTCATGAAGCCTTCCGGTAAGAGCTGGGCTCTGCTCTTATACGGAGAGGTTCTTACCTTCCTGAAACGACTGGTCAAGTCCATAGGCCTCGACCCTGCTGAAGCGGGCCTTCATTCCCTTCGTCGGGGTGGCACTATGTACCTCCATTCTATTGGTGTTCCCCTGGCTGATATCAAATGTTTGGGTGACTGGTGTTCTCATGCTGTGTTTTTGTACTTAGCTACTCCTGATGACAGGAAACTGACTATCGAGAATTTCGTCACCACCAGACTCAACTGCTCTTCTGGATGTGCTAAGACTGAGTAACTTTCAATTTGGGTGGTTTGGCGGTCACTTGACAGCCGGCCATCAAGGCAAAGTTCCCCTTCTAGTTATTTTTCCACTCGCTATTTATGTTTCAATATATGTTGTTCACATTATATATTTATATAAATGAGGTTGGTCGGACTGTCGCCACCTAGCGTCGGTCTTCTCTACCTGCCAGGTTCCCGCACCGGTGACAGTCACTTACTCCTTGGCTACCAACCTCACCACACCTTTACTTACTCCTTTCACGTGTGAAAAATTCTTTGTTTAATAAATAGGGCGGTCACTTGACAGCCGGCCATCAAGGCAAAGTTCCCCTTCTAGTTATTTTTCCACTCGCTATTTATATATATGTAGTGTCCGATCGACGGCCTTAAGCGACTATGAGACTTAATCTATCGAATAAAGACAACGACAACAACAGGATCTAATGGACCTCGCCAGCTTCTCTCTTTATATACTTCTGTTCCTCACCCGGGCTGCTCTCACGAGAACAACCACAATACAATACGTCATATCGAATAATCAATACATAGGTGTGCATACACAATGGGTGTATAAGGAAGGAATAACAGTAAATATATGGAACAAGCAGTATCACACAGCAATAAAAAAGTTAAAATACAGACCACCGAAATACAACGACCTCTATCGGTCAAAACCCACCACAACCGCGACCAGCGCGGCTACTCTAGACTTACTTAGCGGGACTGGTACAACAGCCGCGTAGCCCCGGCTCTGGTTTAACAAATGTCAATCCAGAGCCGCGCACCACAATGCCCCTCCCCTTTTATTGTTAGGAGGGCACAACCGCTTTAGACCTTACATAAGAGTCTATACCATAAGGTTTACAAGTAATTTTAACGCAAGCAACAATAGTAGGTAAATTTGACACTCAAACAATATAAAAATCATCACAGAGTAAAAATATGATAACACAGGAATCCATACCGGTTTGTAGAATACACGAACAATGCTGAAGTAAAAACACACAAGGAATCTCAGCTGGGCTATCCACTACCGCATACGGCTCGAGTTCATCACATCTCAAGTATCAAAAATGAACAACAAACCTCCAAGGCAGATTCCAAGGCGAAATTTTAAACCGTCGGGTAAGCATCATCAGGGTCTCCTTTCAGCAATTCCTCCTCATACGCAGGATCAATTTCCATGTTTCTATCTTCCTCATCAACACCCCGTTCCCAGGTATCGCTACCATGGGGAGAACCAGAAATATCCTGCTTCTCATTACCAACAGAGATAGTACCCGGGTCTGACTGCGTTTCTTGACTCGTGACTTCCTTGGTCGGTGTGGGTTGGTCTTCTCCCGAACCAAAAGTCATAGCCCTAGCAATCATATCGCCAATTTTTCTCACCGGGGAGGAGAAAAGAGGAGTCACGGTTGACAGTTGAACTGACCCCTTCTCCTCAATACCCACGGGAGTCACACCAACAAATCCTGGCGGAGCCGATTTCTTGTCCGTCTTAACATCCAATTTCTTGTCCTTCCTCTTAGGTTTAGGCAAAGAAGCGGCTGTGGTAGTTTCCTCACCATCACTATCACCCGCCTCGGCGGCTTTGGAAGCAGAAGCAGTAGCCTTGACATGCTTAACTTTCCTCCGCGACCTAAGCTTAGGAATTTGCCAATCAGCCACAGCCTTGCGCTCCTTCGCCTTCTCCAACTCCATTCTCTTTTTCTCAATCTTCTCATAATCTGCTTTTATCTCAGCCTCCATTTCTTCAGCCCAACTTGCACTAGGCGGCTCCTCTAGCGAGACAGATTCAGCGACCACAGGCGCAGCGTCTTCGGCTGTGGGCTGACTCCCGCTAGCTGCTACATCATCACCAACCACCGCCTCCTTCTGCTGATTATCGCCCGGAGGCGACTCAACGTCCATGGCCGACTCCTCCTTGTCAGACATCCTATCTGCTTGAGAACTCCAGATGGAGTTTCAAGGTTAGGGACACAGACAAAATACAAACTCTGCCAACCAACTCAACAACAACCTAGGAATACAATGATTTATCGGGGGGATAAGCCAAGCAAACCAAGTCACATACAACTGGATAGTGAAACACGTGTGTTGTGTTCACTGCCCGAGCGTACTCTGCAGACGGACGCTCTTGCCAGCTCTCGTGACCTAGTCTCGCGACACCTCCGCCAATCGGAGGACTTTCTTCCCTCTAAATATAGCATCATAAACCTGTTGCCGAGCCGTTCACGCCAGAGTACACACGGCCTGGATACCGCTGCCTGCCTGCTCACTATAGCAAGCATACACACAGTACCAGGGACCTGAACTCCCGAGCAAAGTCCAACACTCTTCCACTTGCAGTAACCAATATCATTAGAAAAGAAAATCAAGCAGTCTCTCTCTACTTTCCGTGGGGTGTATTGCTTCGGCCCAATCACATTTCCCAGTAGGTGTCAGGACAATGAGAGGCTACATGCCCTGCCAGTCGATTACATTTTCCAAATCAATTCAATTACTGAACCACGTACAGTAATTATGATGTTTTTTTTTATTAAATAACTCCCACACACGGAGTAGCTTCACCCCCGCCATGCTCGTGTAAGACATTATTAAACCAGTACTTCTCGTTGTGTCATTTTTTTTCCTTCCACCTTTCACCCAATTTTTTCACTCATAGCCTAATCGGTCAGGTGCTTGCCTATGACGCCTAGGCCGCTCCTCTAAGTAACCTGATCGCAACAAACCATCCATAGTCTTGGCTAGTGGTGAACCTTCTACCTTTTCCTCAGAATCTGAATCACTGGAACTCTCAGACACCACAGCCGCTGTGCCACCTTCCAGCTTCGTTCCCAGGCCCGGCGGCTGGTCAGACAACAAAGCTGGCTTATTGGGCGGACGGCCGCGCCTTTTCACATGTCTAACTATATTAGCTGCAGGTAACACGGCAGGAGCATGCCGCCCGGGTATGACACGACCTTGAGGAGTAATCTTCAAGTAGTCTTTACCCGCTACCTGCTGCTTCTGATACTCAGATGCTCTATGCAAGTTAGTAACCTGCACCGGAGTCCCATCTGCATCAAAAGCCAATTTGAGTAAATCTCCATTCCATCTGAGAACTCCCTCCTCAGTCCTGAGTTCATAGGTAGAACCCTGCACACGACGTATGACTTCAAAAGGACCATCCCATTTAGGGCCATATTTCTTCTGAGCCATAGGCGTCGCATACCTCCATACGACATCTCCAGATTTGAAAACCTTGGGTCTCGCCCGCCTATCAAAATATCGTTTCTGATAAACGGCTGAATGCCCCAAACGCTCCCTAACAAATCTATGTCCTTTCAGCAATAGCGTTTTAATCTCCTCCACAAAGACACTGCGACAAGGGAAATCAACGTCCCCAGTCAGAGTACCATATATAATGTCAGCCGGGACTGGTAATTCTGTACCGAATACCACCAAATTTGGCGTGCACATAGTACTCTTATGCACCGCTCCTCTATAAGCATGTGCAATACAGGGCACCAACAAATCCCAATTCAAATCCTCAAATTGTGTCAAACATGACAATTGCTCAACCAAAACACGATTCCAACGTTCTACCTGCCCATTTGCCTGGGGTCTATAGGGAAGGGACATCAATTGCTCTATGTCAAGCAAGAGTAATAACTCCTTTAAAAGAGCTGAACGAAATTCTGGCGCTCCATCAGTCTGGAGGGAGACCGGTGGGCCGTACCTTAGCACCCACTCAGTAAACAAGGCCATCGCACAGGTAGCGGCTGTGTGATCGGGAAGCGGGTAAGCCTCAGCCCATTTAGAAAAATAATCTGTGACAACCATCACACAACTATTTCCCCTAGGGGTTCTCCTAAATGGACCAATGATATCCAAAGCAATGCGGCTCCAGCGCACACCATGGATTTCCTTCTTCAACGGGGTTATACCTTTTCCACCCCTACTCTTACAAGAAGCGCAAACTTCACAGCCGCATACCCAATCGGCGATATCCCTCTTCATCCGGGGCCAAACAAACTTTTGTCTTGCCGCCTGATAAGTTTTGAACTCGCCAAAGTGAGCTGCAAGCTTACTCCCGTGCAAAGTACGGAATAACTCCTTCCTCAGAGCTAGAGGTACCAGTACACGTGTATACACAACTCCGTTGTCGCTTTCCCAATCCATACACAGCAATTCTTTTTCCACTTTTAAAAATTCTATTTTACTCACATAGTAACAGAACTCTCCCCCCTCAGCCAACAAAGCTTTATTGTCTGGCTTCTGAGTAAGGCCCTGTACTATTGATTTGATTCTGGTGAGAACATCATCTTCTTCTTGCGCCACCTTCAGCCGATCACCCGCCAATGTTGAAAATATATGGTAGTCCACAGTCATTGTAGCTACTACGGCGTCATGTGCACCACAATCCAGACAATCTTCTCTGGGACATCTTCTCACCGGCAGCCGCGAAAGCGCGTCCGCATTTATGTGTTTGCGGCCCGGCCTATGAACAATCTGATCTTCCCGCAATCCATAATGCTGCAAAGTGGTTAACCACCTTGCTAGCATACCAGAAGGGTCTCTAAAGTTCATTAACCAGCGCAACGAAGCATGATCAGTTCTCAACATAAAGTCATGTTGCCCTATTATATAATGTTGAAACTTAGATAAATAAGTCAAAACAGCTAGCAACTCTCTTTTTGTAGCACAGTAATTCTGTTGCGCCTTAGTCAACGTATTACTGGCATAACTCAAAACCACCTCTCTCGAATTTTGCATCTGAGAGAGGACTCCAGACATACCGAATCCACTCGCGTCAGTATCCAGAATGATAGTTCCAGACGGCTGTGGGTAGCCTAATACAGGAGGAGATGTCAATAAATCTTTCAGGTCTGTAAAGGCCTTATGACAATTATCATCAAAGGTCACACGCCGATTATTCTTCAGCTCCGCCCCGGCTACCAATGCTTGAATAGGAGCTGCAACCTCTGAGAAATTGGGCATAAATTCTCTATAATATGAAGCGAAACCCAGAAACTGACGGACCTGCTTAACAGTAGTCGGAACCGGCCAAGAATGGACTTTCTCCAACTTATCCGGATCCGCGCGGACTCCATCTTGCGAAACAATTCTCCCCAAATACTTCACATTCAGTTTGAAAAATTCACATTTCTTCGGTTTAAGCTTCAACCCATAATCGGCTAGTCTCTGCAAGACTTTTTCCGTATTTAACAATGCTTCATCAAAACTGGAGCCAAAGATGATTACATCGTCCAAATAAACAAGACAGCATTTCCACCTCAATCCAGCCAACATTTGTTCCATCATACGCTCAAATGTGGCAGGCGCATTGCATAGTCCAAAACTCATAACCTTGAATTGGAACAGGCCCATAGTCGAGACAAAAGCCGTCTTCTCCTTACTAGCTTCGTCCATGGCAATTTGCCAGTAACCGCTCTCTAAATCCAAAGTTATAAACCATAAGTTACCACCCAATGCCTCAATGCTTTCATCTATTCTAGGGAGAGGGAAAGAATCCTTCTTTGTGACCGCATTGACTGGACGATAGTCAACACAAAACCTGTCAGTGCCGTCACTTTTCTTCACAATCACAACCGCAGATCCCCAGGGGCTATTACTAGGTTCTATAACACCTTTATCGAGCATGTCTTGAATCTGTTTCTCAGCAGCTTCTCGACGCGCGCGCGGCAGGCGTCTATACACACTTTTAATTGGCACAGCATCACCTGTGTCAACCACATGACGCACTTTGTTAGTGTGTCCCAGTGTTTCACCCGGCAACCTGAAGCAATGTTTATACTGCCAAAGCAGATTCCTTAGTCTAATTATGTCCTCCGCCTTAGACAAATCAGACCCTCTTACCAATTTCGCTAGTGGGCATTCATCCACTGGCGGCATTGGAACCTCCGGTTCCAACATCTCCACATCAACAATAGGAGAATTATCATTCAAGAAATCTTCTCCCCTTGCTGTCTGCAGTTCGATCAGTACGGGAGAGCTAGTGGGATTGCATACAGACAGCGTGCAATTATATCGGTCGCCAGCAACCAATAAACTCCCTGCAACATAACATCCCAACTCCGGCTCATCTGGTTCAAAGAACATGTCCTCATTCAGGGACATTGGGCCAATGCCACTACAAATAGTGGAGAAAGCGTCTATGAAAATACTCTCACAGTTGCTCCTTGTCATAGGCCCACTTTGCAATGCCCTGCACATTACCGAATGTTCACCTGCCTCGAGAGTGAATAAACCAGACCAGTCGGAATTACATTTATGGAGATAGATAAAATCCATCCCCAAGATACCAGCTTCTGCTCCAACCAAACCACTTACCACCAGGCAGTTGAGGGCATACCAAGCACCTCCCAACCCCAGCGCGAGTCGCACACACCCATGCGTCTTTAGATTATGACCAGTCCCAGCATAGCACGTCACTCCACATGGCATCAATGACGGCCTGACTGAGAGTTCATCATATACATGCCTTTTTACCAGCGTGCATTGTGCCCCCCAGTCAATAAGGAATTGACCAGTTACATTCACTAAAGTCACATCCGCATACATGCGCTCAGCCACAAGCGGACGATTGCGGTCTGAAACACAAATCTCAAAATCACGCAAGTCACACACCATCACCTTACTCACCACCCGGGCATCTTCCCCCCATTCAACTTTTAGAATTTGCCCAGGCATGCATACATACTCAGGATCTCCTTCATTCACCACCATCACTGAGCATGTGGCGCGCCCAATTGCGCCAATGCCGCTGCCCTCGTGCACTTCACCTCCTAGATCACCTTCTCCATGGGCGTCCCCAGGCTGATCTAGGGGCACAAGAACATCGGATCCAATTGGTTTACTAGCCCGATTTATCGACAATGCGGTGTGTATGCTGTTTGTCGCGATCTCCTGTTCACCGCCTAAGAAGATCCGACCTTGTTTAACAGCAGAGCCAACTGTTCCTTAATTGCCGCAGCCTGAGCTGTAAAGTCATCAAAAGACTTAACATGTGTTTTTTGTTTAACACAATCCGCCCACATGTGTCCTTCTTGCTGACAATAGTAACATTTCCGAGGCATACCAGGTCTTCTCCTATAATTTCCTTCAGAAGAACCCTTTCTACCCCCCTCACCCGACTCGGCAGGTGGTGGTGGTGGTAAAGCCTCCAGTTGCGGTTTTGGCCTTTTCTGCCACGCCCGAAAAGCTTGAAACTCTGCCATTTCTCTATCATCCCATTCTCGTTCCGATTTGGTCACAGTAGTTACCGTTGACACACCCGCCCCGCTTTTAATCGAGTGTAAATGCGAAGACGTGTGTGAAACTTCACTGGTTCCAAATACATCCCTATATCTAGTAGCGGCTGCCGCAGCCGAAACTATATCGGTCGGCTCCTGCATTGCAACATATTGCGACATGCCTTTATCCACCAGCCCATCAAGAAATGTTTTTACCGCCATATCATGCAACGTGCCATCCCATTCACCGAAAGCATGTACTGCCTTCAAACTTAAGTTCTGGCTGAAAGCAGCCGGACTCTGCCCAGGATCTTGCCTGCATTCGAAAAATTCCCGCTTTCGCGTCTTATCAGACTTTTCAGCCTGATAATCATATTCGAGCATCTGTAGCAGCTGATCAACTGAAAAATCATCCGGCTCCAGCATCATAGCTTGCGGCAGCTGTTTACCTACTCCGGTTAGCAGTTGTATTTTATAAGTCTCATCATCCCAATTATTTGAACGTGCTATCATTACTGTGCGTCTTTGATAGTCACGCCAATCCTCCCGACCATCCCATTCAGGGAAGTTCACAGTTCTAGGGTTGCGAATTGGCTTAGTTGGTTTGAACTTAGGCATGCCAAATGCAGGTCCCTTACCTTCAGGTAAGTAACCCGCGGCTGGATCTATTGACCGCCTAACTCCACTCATATTGGCCGGCAATGATCGCCTTACCGCGCCCATAATTCCATAACCGACTGGACTAGGACTAGAAGGGCGCAGACCACGCGCAGCTTCTAAAGCACTCCTCCTGTCACCTTTAAACGCCCGCCCGCCAGTTGGTGCGTCCGGCATGACCGACGTATAATGTGGTGGATATGATGCTACATTATCTGGACTTCCTTTCCTTTGATCAAAGTCAGGTAAATCATTCATGATTCGGGTGTATGATTCATTAGTTATACCACCCGGATTCTCATAAATAGGAGTGCTAACCTTTTCCACCTCGTCAGCAAAAGCAATACCCCTAGCCCTGTGCTGTGGGACTTGAAAGTCAAAGCGGCTATTCAATTCTTCCAAATTCACTCTCATACGCTCATTATTCTTACGTTCCCAAGCGCGCTTAGCCTCTAGTGAAGTCAATTTCTCACTTTGATCTTTCACTACAGATCTTAAACGAGCTTCTTCCTTTCTAGCCAAATTCAATTCCGATTCAGTATAAGCCGCTTTCTCCAGGGCCTCTTTCCCCTTCCTTGCAGACTCCAATACCGAATCATTCATCAAATTCAAAGTACTCATTTGCGTAGAGATGAGTTTATCCATCCTATCATAGGTCATGCGCCTATTCCTAGTACGGTCCTGAGTCCATTCGGATTGCAACTGACCAATATCCGCATGAACCACTGGAGTCATGGGAGGCAATTTACCATGCAAAAACTCATCCTCATCCGAGCCAATATCCACAATCTCCGGTTTTTTCTTTAACGCACTACGAGGAAGCTTTGACAACTTCCTTCTCATGGTCACTTTCAAATCGGGCGGTTGTACATGTTCATCGCCGCTACTTGAATTAGCTTCTATGCTCGCTTTCACCCGCACATTAGCATCAACATGGGGTTCCAGCGATCGATTGAAATTCAGTTTTGACTGGGCCAACTGATTTTCCAAGTCCTGAATAGTCTGATTAGTTTGCTGTAGAAATTCATCCACAGCCATCAGGTCATCCGGCGCTCCAGTGGAGAGCCGGACATCTTTCCCCTTGTCACCCATCGGCACTCCTCGTTAGAGGCTACCGACGGCTGACACAGGTCTCACCCGTTAGCGAGCAAAAATCCAAAAATGGTCACGGCACCAAATTGTAGTGTCCGATCGACGGCCTTAAGCGACTATGAGACTTAATCTATCGAATAAAGACAACAACAACAACAGGATCTAATGGACCTCGCCAGCTTCTCTCTTTATATACTTCTGTTCCTCACCCGGGCTGCTCTCACGAGAACAACCACAATACAATACGTCATATCGAATAATCAATACATAGGTGTGCATACACAATGGGTGTATAAGGAAGGAATAACAGTAAATATATGGAACAAGCAGTATCACACAGCAATAAAAAAGTTAAAATACAGACCACCGAAATACAACGACCTCTATCGGTCAAAACCCACCACAACCGCGACCAGCGCGGCTACTCTAGACTTACTTAGCGGGACTGGTACAACAGCCGCGTAGCCCCGGCTCTGGTTTAACAAATGTCAATCCAGAGCCGCGCACCACATATATATATATATGGCCCATTCTCATGAAAATGGTGCAGTCCTTTCTAAAAGGGTAAAAATTAATTTTTGTTTGATCGATCTGAGAGTTGGTAGGTTTAATGGTAATATATGGGCGGTAATATGTCTGAGTTTGCCATCAAATTAGACCATTAGTTTTTGTACAGGAGGTTATCAAAGATTGGTGTAGAAAAGTTAGTGAAAAAACGTCGCACACCCCTATATATCTTAGTAATGATCATTTCTCTATTAAATTTGTATTTCATCAATTATTTCTATCACCATTCTCTAACTAAATGTTTTATTGATGTAATAGCCAAGAAATTTTTTTTCCCTATATAATAACTTTTCAAATCAAGGAACTGGATTCCCACATCAATCAGATGAAACATCCTATCATTGACTGTGTTTTTATATATTATTCTCAAATCGTTCTAGTTTTTCTGTTATAATATGATCAAATATTATCTTTTACCCCTGAGTATGATTAGTTACCAAATTTTTGGTAAATTATCCATGTTTTAAGGCTTCAAATTTGGGCGACGTTTTTTCACTCAGAAAAAACGTCGCCCAATCTATGTCATATTTATTAAATTATTTAAAGCCTGATTGTTATTTTTTATGTTTTTAATACATGACTGACACCATTTTAGACCATTTTAGCATTATTTTTTGAAAATTTGTCATTCATGACAATATCCACTCAAGGATGTGTGTTTTCATGCTGTAGAGTCATGATGTGTTTCAGGAAAATGAGTCACAAATCAAAAAAGGGATATTATTCATAGTGATTAAATCATCAGATTTCTTCATTGGAATATTCTCATTTTTGGTTTGCTTAGTGCTATTGATCATAGCAATATCTGTACCAAATTTCAGGACAGTGTATTGAATATATCCTTGATATATCCTTGTATTCTTGTCAAAGAATGGTGACAAAAATATGTTGCTGCCTGTGATGTCCATACCTCCTCCATGTAATGTATCATAATTACTCATCTACATAAAATACATAGATCAATATTTTGTTGTAGGAAGCTACCTTAGGACCTGTTTCTTAAAACTGAGTAGGATACAAACATCAAAATTAAATCATTTCTTGAGTACAAGGATTCAAATAGGGGCGACGTTTTTAAACTGCCAAGTCATATATTGAGTGAAAGTTGTAAAAACGTCGCCCTATCTAAAGTCTAAATAACTCACTTTTTGGAATCTTAACAGTTTCTGAACATCGTTTCCCACAAAGTCTAAGATGATGTAATGGTAAATAAGTGGAAAATGATTTAATTTGGTCAATATTTAGCTCATATTTTTATGTAAAAACGTCCCCATAATGTGGAAAAAACGTCGCCAGGGGGCGACGTTTTTTCCACCAATTATTAGGATCAGCCCCAAGGCCTAAGGCCTAAGGTCTCACAATCTTCCAATGGTGGTATACATGTGTCTGCCAACCTATGCTTATGAAATCATACTTCTCAAACAAAATTGATTTAATTATTTTAGAAAGCACAGCCTTTTTGTCTGGCGACGTTTTTACACCTCAATTTAGCCATTTTCACATTTATTGACTTAGGAGCATTAATTCTGCTGATATATTCAACCTTAATATATCATTTTATTCGGTTTTCATCCTCCATTCTATGGCACAAATTTGATTTATGCATATTTTGATTCAACTATATTTTTTTCCAACATAACTATGAGTTTAGTAATGATTAATTGGGTATATTCCTTGATTTGATAGTATGTACTTAAAAAAATATACATCACAGATACACAAAAGTATATATTTTAATGATGCTTATGTCAAGATGGATATATCTAGTCAATTCTTTTGTCTTTAAGATCAGAATCGACCAAGTTATTGGCCAATGAATCGAAAAAACGGGGGGTTGCACCACTTTCGTGAGAATGGGTCATATATATATATATATATATATATGAAATACTGATAAATTACACCCATCCAAATGCTCTGTTTATTTGAAATGCATTTTTTAAATTCTTTTTGTTCGGTCTCAGAGCCTAATTTGTACATAGAAAACAATTCTATTATACATGTTCGAAATATTGTGAATAGCTCTTGTCCTGTTTATGATCATAAATGGGCCATTCTTAGAAAAGTCTTGTATTTCAGGATTGGAAATACTATTGCCATCGGACTACAAAGCATATATACAATAAAATAATGCAGAATTATATTAAGTCAGTGATAAAACAATATTCCATCTTAATACTAGACAATAATGCCACTAATCCTTCTCAATACAGACTGCATCTCCCCATAGACTTACTATCAAACTGATGGAAAACTAAGCCAGATGGGAGTAACCCATCTTCACAACATTGGGAATAAGCAGAATCTGTCTTTAATCCTAGTTTATTTAATTAATTGTTCTTATTCTTATGGCAGTATACACATTGTTTAATCCTATTTATTTTAAGTTTATAATTGCAGCAACAAAAGTGCTAGACTGAGTGCATAAAAAGTGCATAATTACACCTGGTACTGTGAGCATTGTTGAGAGCATTTTGACTGCATTTATAAATCGGGTCCATAGAGCATTGTAAAATCAAATTTGAGCCTCAAAACCGTTTACGTTTTCCACTAGTAAAGCACCAGGTCAGAATCAGGCCTGGAAAAAGTTCCAGGTAAAAACTAGGTTAGAAATGCAATCCTGCACATCGGGTAAGCTTGTGTTTATTTTCGAAAATAGTTTTTGCACTGGGCCACAATTCATCAAGAAAGTACAGCATTTTCTGTAATTAACATGTTATTTGTACTCCAATCAACTACAGAATGTTCATAGATATATAAGCATGTTATTTTACTCCATTCAGGTAGATAATTGTCTGTGATATAAGCCTATATGCGATGTGTAACAGGAAAATGAGTCACACATTGCAACATTGATATTTTTCAAAGTGATTCATCTACAAGAACCATTGCTCAGAATGTTTTCATTCTTGGGGTGCTTAGCGCTTCTAGTAGCATAAATAGATGTATTACATTTTAGAGACAGCATATTGTCTAAACTTTATGGGGTGTGTAGCAAGAAAACTTTATTACTTATATATAAAACAATGATACTGCCGATATTAGATTATGGAGATGTGTTCTATGGTTCAACAACCAAAGCTTTCCTCCAAAAACTGCAGACTTTACAAAACTCTGCATTCAAGATCATTCTTCGGTTACCAAAATATACGAGTACGAAGGATATACATAAAGAACTCAAAATCATATCACTTGCTACGAGATGCGAGACCCATATTTTGGAGAGGTCATTTATCAGATCCAGAGACTTAGATAATGTAGACACTAGAAGCTTGGGCCTGGGAAGCCTTCAAAAGGGCAAAAGATTAATCGTTCCCCTTCCGAAAAATGAAATCTTTCGGAGGTCATACCTTTTTTCTTTACCCAATCTTTGGAATTCTATGTCTTGCGAAGCACAACGTATTTCTATGAGGACAGAGTTTAGGGGATACCTTAAACATAAGTACCCCCTAGAACGGGATCCTTATCTAAAAACGGATGATGATCTGTAGTTGATTTGAACATATCGCTGTATATCGTTTTATATCTTGAATCAACAGTTCCTAAGGACTCGTTGAAGGGGACAAAGGGGAGTCATTACTCAAGGAACATGAATCCTTTCTCTTAAAAAGATCGATACAGCGATAGTAGCAGGGGATTGGGGGCTGGAAAAAATTATGTGTATAAAAGGGGTCTCATTAATATGAAATCCGCCAGTACAGGTCGATTTGGAGACAGTCCAAGATTGATATTATGTATTTTGTTATTGTTAAGGCCTATAGTAGAAGAAGCCTATATGAGTTACAGATGTTCATGTATGAACTAATGTTAAGGCCTCCAGTATAGGACGTCTTTTGTTGGAATTTTAATGAATGGATAGACATTACTTGTTGTTAAATATTATTGATTATTTCTCGAGTAGATTTACGGTATAATAGATCAGAATTATCACTGATACTAACAATGATAACTTTGCAAAGATACAACAGACATTTTTTAATTATATACTCAATGAACTATCAAGACTACAAAACTATCTGAAACAACAAGGAGATATGGAAAATGGACACTTTTAATTGAACTACACACTTGTAGATAATCTTCTTTGGTTACATAATTTTTGGTTTGCCTGGAAGAACTGCATGACCAGGGCACGCAGATGGTGTATTCATTTCTGATTGTATGTATGTCTATTCAGAATAAAAATCATATATATATATATATAAATATATATATGTAGTGGGTCCGCCACCCGGAATACAGCGAGGCTGTCGAGCGGGGGCACTTCTACCGGAGCCGGAGACGACGACGACCAGTTCCGGCCACTTCCGTCAGGGGGTGACATTCACCACCGTGCAGACGACACTGCAGACACCCTCCGATGGACGGTAGGGGGAGGATACTACTACCTCCGCAAGGGGATCCAGGCTTCGCTTAACACTACGGACTCGAGCCGCGCAGCGGACCGAGATACTTCTGTTGTTCAAATTAAGCACCCTTGCTTCAGTGACAATACCTTTGTAACTGTATACCTTTGGGAAATAAACCAGGTTCAAACGAATCTCCTCGTATTTGTGATTCTTTCCGGAATTTCGTAAACTTGTGCCCACAAATCTGCGGTTCACTACATTGGTGCCGTGAGCCTAGGGCCAAGTAGGGAAGTTCCTGAAAGGATCCCCGATGTTAAGAGTCAGGCGATGAGTCTTGACGATGAGGAAGCAGCCAAGGCTGAAGCCGAGCAGCAAGCATGCGAGGCTCTCGCTCAGATGTTGACGAAACGTCAGGGCGATGCGCAAACTTTTGCGAACGACTCATTTGCTCAACTAGAGCAAGTAGTTCACACATAGACGATATGCGTGCCAATGGATTGGTTGTCAATCCGGAAACACAAAGCTTAGTTGAGAAACTAGTAGCTGTGGTGTTAGGATTGTGCCCGTGTTACAACGAGGACGATCTTCACAAGCTCATAGAGCAGGCGGGCTACAACGTCGAAACAGGCGAGGCGGATGGATCAGATGGTTCCGACATTAAGCTGCCGGAAGCCGTTAAGACAGGCGCGGAAACTGCAGTCCTGCCGGGGCAGCAAGATGATGCGAAAATCATGATGGACCATCTGACTACTGTGCTTTGTTCTTATGACAAGACGGGAAAACCATCGAGCGAAATCGCTGAAGGTGAGATTCGAGGAACACTCGAACTGCTATGGGTGCTACACGAACAACTTCCATTGAAGCGTGTACAACGGCTATATCGTGGTCTACACGAATATGCGGCTTGCCCCCAATATCTGATCGACGTGTTGGATCGAAGATATCCCGCGCTGCTGCCTCCAGGTAGCCCGGATCCGTGTGTGCAGATGCGATCGCAGGATACGGATAGCACGGAACTACGAGCCCCGCGCTTGCCTAGCACTCCGGCAGGATTCAAGACTGCAGGAAGAAGAGTCGACTTTGTGGACTCATCTCCTTCGGATAATGGTCTCAACTACTCGTTGACTAATGTTTCAATTCCATTATTGGACAATGACCTACAGCCCAAACGTGGTCTGTTAGCTGGTCGCGAGCCAGATAGCCATATGACGGTACCTACGAGCACTACTAAGAGTAGACGTTCGATGATGCCTGAGATGGAATCAAGTGTCGTATACAACGAAGACCGCCCTGCGGAAGTTCGTTTGTACAGATCGACGGGCAAGGGAGAAAATCCTAAACCTAAAAATCTCAAACCTTTTCGTAATGGAGTTTCTCGCATCAGCGATAAACTACGCCAAACTTTGCGGTTGGCCAGAAGAGACGCTTATGCGCGAACTGATTATGGCAACTTCACGACATGTGAACCAGTCAACTTGGGGAAATTCACGATCCCTAACATTAAGTGACATAGTTACGAGGCTTCGTGTCATCTTGGACACAAAGACCGAAGAACAACGCCAGGAGGAATACCGTGGACGTGTTCAACAGCCAGGCGAATCACTTCAACACTATGGTGAGACACTGCTTACCTTGTGTAAACGTGCGTACGAGGGCCAATACCTCGAACATATGAAGAAGGAGTCAATCCGTATCTTCTGCACGGGCTTGGAAGATAAGTTCCTTGGCATGTGGGTGCAAACTAATCGCCCAAACTCTATGCAAGATTGCGTAGATCTCGCAACGGATTTCGTGCGAGCAGGTGGCCCGGCAGCATATCAGCGTGTCTTGGGTTCCACGCCGGGACAGTCCTCTAAATTTAAAACTAGGGGATATAAGTTCTACGGTCAGAAGAAAGACAAGGAGCGAAAAGCTTCTTACGCGGCTGCGGAAGCAGAGGCACAGTCTGAATGTGCGTCTACTGCACACGAAGTCCCGGACTCTGATTCGGAATCGGATTTAATAGCCGATTTGTTCGGCCTTCCAGGCAATGAGGAAGGACGTGCGAAAGGGAGACGGTAAAAAGTCTGACCAGAGCACGAAAAAGTTGTGGGACAAAACCAAGACTTTATATAGGTAGACGAAGCTTGTAACACCTAACCTGCACTAAACCTGTACTAAAACCAAGACTTTGTCTAAATTTTCCAAGAAGACTGTCACGAAGACTGACTACAGGAAGAAGGACACGAAGGCGACTCGGCCAGAGCCTACCTGTTGGCTTTGCGGGAAGACAACCCACTTGCAAGCCAATTGCAATCACCTCAAAAAGTTTCGCGCTTTCATCGCGAAAGAAAAGGGTGAGGAAGACAATTCCCAGGAGCAAAACGAACCGCCTAAGGGAAATTGAGGTGGGTCTCGCAAGGAAGCGGTGACGAGACCCACAAGTTCGACGAAACTCTTGACGGGGCGGGGAAGCCCTTCCGTAGCTCGCTTGGGCAAAGAAACTCCATGTGGGTCGTACGATCTGGGGAGGTCAGGTAGGCAGGCAGAACAGAACAGAGAGGAAACTGTTGTGGTGGAGGGTGAGAACCCGACGAAGCCCACAGATACAAAACTTTGGTCGAAGGAGTCGGTTAGTAACATTCGAGCCATCCCACGCGATCGTGGAATGTGTTTGGACAGTCGCTATACTGACGCTGGCACGGCGCTGCTCGCGGTTAGCTCTACCGTAGGTGGAGAACGCTGTGTTAAAAATTTGACTAGTTCTGCGGCCAGCCGTGATCTCTCTATTCCTATCGACGTGGTAGCGATAGTGGATAGATGGTATGTACCTGTCAGCATGGGTACTAGGCGAGGAGAATTTTTATACGACACGGGTGCAACTACCTCACTAGTGTCTAAACAGTTCTATGAATCGCTGGCCTGTAAGCCCAACCTGCTCGCTTCGCGGGTTCGGGTCAAACCACTTGCGGGTGGTACTCCAGAGACAATGGGGTATGCGGTCTTTGACTTTGAGATCGCAGGGCGTTCGTATCCGAACGCTTGTCTTATAGTCAGTGGTCTAGGCGGCAGGGAGGAGGCTGTGCTGGGCCAAGACTTCATGTGGCGCTATGATACTAGCATGACGGGGCCTGGAAAGATGCTCCTGGAAGGAGGCAAGAATCACGTATTCTGTCGACGGAAAGGTGCGATATCGACCGCATTCCTACGGGAGGATGTGCGGTTGGCCGCGTTCGAGGTGAAGGTCGCGTCTGTGGATGTGTCCCTACCTGAGAACAACGTTGGCTATATTATGGAGTCGGATGTAGGGTTACAGGTAGACAGTTTAGTGGAGGGTTGCGATACATATGTATCGTCTGCTCACTGCCCGAACTTCCTATTATGAACTCAACGGGACTTCCAATAGTCATGCCACGCGTGACGCCCGTGGCATCCGCATACAAGGTTGCGGCAAACTTCACGGGTGACTACTCGCATTTGGCGTGTGCGAGAGCCGAGTCTGTGAACGGGTCCAGCACGGGGGGGAAGCGGAAGCTGACCCCTGATAGCTGTGAAATTACTAGCATCTCTGAACTGGAATCTATCATAGAGGTCGCTGAAGTAGCAGATACTGAAACCTTGAAAGAGGTGCGCGAGTTGGTATATGCGAAAAAGCGAGTGTTCAGATTGCAAGGTGAACAATTGGGGTTTACGAACAGGGTTCTACACTCCATCGACACCTATCGAAGCCTATACAGTTACCTTTTCGTCGAGTTCCCTTAGCGAAGCAGGAAGCTCTGGACTCCCAGGTCAGTAAGATGCTAGCGGAGGATAAGATCGAGGAAGGAAATGGCCCGTGGGCCTTCCCCACCGTTCTTGTTCCAAAACCGGATGGTTCAACTAGGGTTTGTGTTGATTTCAGGAGACTGAATAATGTGACACGAAAAGACTCGCATCCACTGCCGCGAATAGACAACTGTCTAGACGCGCTTGGTGGCAATGCGTGGTTTTGTACCCTAGATCTGGAAAGTGGCTATTGGCAAATAGCTATGGATCCGGACAGCAAGGAAAAAACGGCTTTCACTACTTCCACGGGTTTATACCAGTTCAAGGTGATGCCGTTCGGCCTTTGCAACGCCCCGGCCACGTTTAAAAAAATGATGACGGAGGTTCTCCGGGGGCTTAATGGCAAGATTTGTGTCGTCTATCTCGACGATGTGATCATATATGGTGCAACGGTCCATGAGGCTATTACGAACACGGGTTTAGTGTTCGACAGGTTAATGGCGTACGGCCTTAAGTTGAAACCGAAGAAGTGTTGCCTCTTTCGTAAGGAGGTACAGTACCTGGGTCGCATCGTATCTAAGGAGGGGATACGGGCGGATCCGGAGAAGACGCGAGCGGTGGTAACTTGGCCTATTCCGTTGACAGTGAAGGATATCCGCTCTTTTCTGGGTTTCGCTTCATATTACCGTCAGTTCATTCCGATCTCGTACGGCCATTGCAGGAAACTGCAACAGCCGGACAAAAGGTACTGCGATATAAGCTTACTTGGAATAGTGAGCTCGATGATGCATTCGAGGCTACAAAGAAAGCCTTGCTTTCCACGTCCATCTTGGCATATCCACGAGCAACCGGCCAGTTCATTCTGGATACGGATGCGAGTGGTATGGCCATGGGGGCGGTCCTATCATAGGTTCAGGATGAGCAAGAGCGAGTGATCGCATATGCTAGTAATTCGCTCTCGAAATCGCAGAAGAACTACTGTACTACATACAGAGAGCTGTTGGCGGTCGTATATTATGTGCGAAAGTTCAAACATTATTTATACGGCGCAGACTTCATAGTCCGTACGGACCACTCATCCCTTACGTGGCTTATGACCTTCAAGGAGCCAGAGAATATGCTGGCTCGTTGGTTGCTGGACTTGCAGCAATACGGAGTTACCAATAAAGGTGTTATTCAGCACCGCCCAGGCAAGAAGCATGAAAATGCTGATGGCCTCTCTCGTAGACCTTACAGTCGTTGTAAACGTACAGATTGTGATGATTGTGGGGCACACGAGGCTATCGCGAGTCTCGGAGTCACAAGACGGATTTGTGTTTGGAGGAAGGGGTACTCACGTTCAAGTGGAGAAAACCTTCAACTGGACATGTTTTCCCGAGGATCGTGTTGCCGTTTGACCAACGCCTATCTATGTTCAGGCGATATCACGGCCCGGCCTCGGCGGGACATTTTGGGCACGCCAGAACGAAAGACGCTTTGCGAAGAAGGTTCTTCTGGCCGTCTCAATCCGGGGACATAAATGATGGATTAAACTATGCCCCGAGTGTAATGTGCGAAAGACACAAAAAGGTGTAAATAAATCGCCATTGCAAAAGGAGCTCACGGGAGAGAGATTCAGCAGAATCTCGATGGACATCCTGAGTGGCTTTAAGACTAGTACGAGAGGAAATACTTGTGTATTGGTCATTGTGGATTACTTTTCAAAATGGTCAGAAGCATACTGCTTACCTAACCATAAGGCGGCGACACTCGCCTGGACAGTATTTCGCAATTGGATCCTACGGTTTGGCACGCCCAGTGCTATACAAACTGATGGGGGGCCTGAGTTTGATGGAGAATTATTCCGGGAACTGACAACTGACAACTGATATACTTATATCCCGTGCATCGCAGCGGCCTATAATAATACGATTAACGCACTCCTCATTCTGTGGTTTTCAGTGGCCTCATTCTATGGCCACAGGCGTGGCCGACCACCTAAGCACAAGAAGGAGTGTACTGGGGTGACCATGCTCCCTCCAGAGCGACCAACCTCTCTACCGAAAAAGCAGGACAAGGGTAGGAAACCCTTGGTACCCAAGGCAGACAAGCCCGATAAGCGGGGTTCGGAAGTGCCGAATCCCACAAGGTCGCCCGATGTCACAACGCGAGGCATTGGGAAACGTGTCTCGCCGGTTAGGCTTGGGATTGGATAGCTCGGAAGGGCAGTTAAAGCCTCTCTCTAAAATGACGAACATAAAGGTCTGTTAATCCGGTCGTGTCTGTCGAAGACATGGGTTAAGAAAAAAAGTTCACAACGAGAAGTCATTTTGGTCAATACGCTAGGAGAGTGGACACCTCTGTAACGACCAACCCTATACGGCAATAGCTGTACAAAGCTGATAGGTTGAAACTGCTAGTATGGATCCATGATGTGGACAGTGCCGAGATCGGACTGAAATCAACCATATTCGCTAACAGTAAGAAGTCTGAAGCCAAGTATGTTTCCATTATCCCTTAAAACTGCCATAGTACCTTGGAGCAGCCCGTCTAGGGCTGTACATTAACATATTTAACACGAAGGTGTTACTAATCGTGGTTAAAGACCACATACTTACATACGTACAACTTTCGTATAGATCAACTATACGGAAGTTATCCGGTTTACGGGTAGAAAACTTCTTGGAGGCTGTGCCCGACAAGGGCGCCACCTTCAGGCGATCTGTTGATCACATGACCTGATCTTAGAGCATCTGCCTCCGAGACAGTCAGTCAAGTGAGAAGGGAGTTGGTGGCCACACATAAGTGGCTCGCATCAACCGCATTTTTGGCTTTTACATAGAGCAAGGAGGAAGCTGACCGCCAGCAGGCCAAACTGAATCGGGAGATACAAGAGCTCCGCGAAACAGAAGAACGGCTGCGAGTTGAGGCTTTCAACTCGCATCGGCCGGCCTTTCCTCTAACCCACGGGATAGAACCTCCATCCGTCCAGGTAGTGGACCCCACGGGGACCCCCATGGAAACTGGTGGCATGCTCATTGGCGTTACCAACCTAACTCGGCAGCGTGAGAACCAGAGCGGGGACCACCCCGCGGATGTCGGCAGCTACGTGGGGCCCTAACCTGCTCCCGAGTAGCCACTCCGCGGAATCGTGTGAAGCGGCAGTACCACCTCGTCTGCCGTCTCCACTCCCCGCTCGTACGGACCACCCTGAGGAGACGTCTCCTCGGCAACCAAGCGCCTCTCCTTCATAGAGGAGAAAACTTTGGTGGCACGACCTGAACCGCCTCCGAGCGGAGAGGCCTCCCCAAAGCTGAAGGAAGTGCTACCTTCGGTGGACACATCCACAAAGGATCCGTTGGTAACCGAACCAGTGGCACCTCTTCCCGAAACCGCGCCCACGGGTACGAGTACGGAAGAGGTTGAGGGGAAGGGTGACGTAATCCCGTTGCCATGGCCTCTCACAGTCGAGCGTACCAGCTCCGTGGACGGTCCGGTGACAGCAGGCTCGGGCTCTGACAAGTCGGTAGAAATATCGGACGGGGAAGAGCACGAGCTACTGCAGGAGTCGGACTCCGATACGGGGCTGATCTACGATGATCTGGGACAGGAAGACAACATAGTTTTCGTCCCAGATCCGCGGTTCGACCCGTTCGACAAAGCCCTTATTGGGAACCTTTCGCTTCACAGCATCTCCAAAACGGAGGGTGAAGCTGAAGCGAAGGAGACGGGTGCTTGGGATTTGCACTGCGATTCCCCGAGGCGGCAGTCTTGTGTGGGTTCATCTCACAGCGAGGGGAGGGCTCTCCTCTTCGCAGGTGGTGGTTTTATCCGCAAGACTAGTATAGTTCACTAGTCTCAATTTTAATAATAAAGCTCGTGCACGAAAGTTTTTCTTTATATGCTTCGAATGTACGCTTCCGATTGTACTGCATCGCGAGATCGGGACGGACAGGCATGTCCGGTGGCCTCTTTAGGCCTATGAAGGCTACAAACCTTGGGGGCAAGTGCAAGCCTGGCTCTAGGATCCGTGCGGCGGAGTGGCATGACGTTTGCCCCGCTGCACACGAGGGTCTAAAGCCACGAGGCTAGAGCCAAACACCAACCAGGCTACGACAGCGGGGGCACTTCTACCGGAGCCGGAGACGACGACCACCAGTTCCGGCCACTTCCGTCAGGGGGCGACATTCACCACCGTGCAGACGACACTGCAGACACCCTCCGACGGACGGTAGGCGGAGGATACTACTACCTCCGCAAGGGGATCCAGGCTTCGCTTAACACTACGGACTCGAGCCACGCCGCGAACCGAGATACTTCTGTTGTTCAAATTAAGCACCCTTGCTTCAGTGACAATACCTTTGTAACTGTATACCTTTGGGAAATAAACCAGGTTCAAACGAATCTCCTCGTATTTGTGATTCTTTCCGGAATTTTGTAAACTCGTGCCCACGAATCTGCGGTTCACTACATATATATATTGAATATCTATACATAATCTCTATGCATCTTAGGTTACTCTAAGGAGTAACTTATTCATGCATACATAAATATAGAAATAGTTATTAGATGTCCTAGTGTTTACTGGTATTAGTTAGACTCATTTTACTGTAACCCATCACAAATCTGTAGTACTACATCTTTAGTGAGACAGTGTCAGTTTATGAAACCATGTCCTTTACCTTCCTTCATCCCCAGGTTAAACGGTCTAAGCTAGTATTTGAAGATCAATTTATGAATATAAAGGTTGATGATGATGTCAATAGCAAGAAACCAATCCATCAATCTCTAACAATAAATGCTAAGTGCCTTATAGTCCAGGCAATATAGCATCCAACCTCAAACAAATTGCAAAAGTATTTATTTTTGCAGGATGATGTTCCTTGATATATGCTGTTTTTATTGTCCTAAAAATCTAAAGCCATCGGTCTAGCTTTAATTGTTTTAATAAAAAGCAACCCAGGATAGATAGAAACAATTCGAAATAAGTCTGAGAACACCTGGCATAGATTGAATCAAATTCTTGTTATATTTGACACAAATCCCGATTTTTATACCCAGCAATCTTAGCCACTTTAATATGACCTAAGCTCTTACTGGAATATTTTGAGCGTTGTTCCTAGAAATGTAAAAAAACATGTCCCCATAGTGGTAATTTTGATAACTTTCCACTAGACCGATGGCTTTAGATTTCAACAAAATCAACCTTGTGAAAACGGCCACCAGTGAGCGATAATCAGTGAAGTCATCACAGGAAAGGATTTTTGCGGGTCCTCCAAATGCAAATAAGGTCGTTTTAGAAGCCCTGTTGCAAAAACAACGAGACAGAATCCTCCAAAATGTTGGTCAAATGGTTTTAGATGGGTTAGAAAAGAATGGAAGAAAATATCTTGTATTTTACTGAATTTAACTGAGAGTGCAGCTTTAATTTTATTAGAATTGATTAAATATGTAGAGCTCGGTGTAGAGGTGCTGGTTGACATTTTCTGACGGCCTGACCCTCACATGATATTCTCTTATACAGGAACCTAATGTACCATTAACTTTTCTGGTGACATACAATATGCCAAAATGCCAACATGTCCATTATTCCCTTCCCATCCAACATTTAGCTCTCTATGTGACTTCTGTGCCCCAGAGGTTCTAAAAAGAATCTATGCATCGAAATGTGAGCCTATTAATTGGAGTGCTATATAAACTGACATACTATGTTTTCATATCCGTGAAAGCACTTCTTTGCAACATTTGCTTCTCCTACAATATCTCCAAGAGACTGAGATGTTTAAAGGTCAGACTAATGTATTGTTATAAAAGAATAATGTATAGCATGGAGAGAAATGTCAATAGAAGACATGGAAAACTGACAAAATACTGATTTGTCATTATTTCAGTTGCAAATAGTCCGTTCTACCGCCTTCAGAATTAAATATAGAAATAATTGAAAATAATTCTTTTTGGTTAATTTAGCTGGGAATGCAGCTTTAGGACTCACCTCGGGCCCGTTGCATAACAAATCATTACTAACAAAGTATTTCTTGCTTAGCTATCTTTTCCTTAGTTGCTGGTAAGGAACCTTTAGGGAAGGGAATTGATATAATTTCTATTTGCTATTTTTATCATAGTAATTTTGCTAATAATATTTTGCAATTGTTAAATTGTCTAAAGCTTAAATAAAAGTCAAATCCAATATACACAATGCCATGTTTTATTCCTACGGCAGGAGTTTCCTATCCAAACAGGGAGAAATAGCTTAGCAACGAAAATTTTAAAGGAAGGATTTATTATGAAACAGGCACCTGGTGATTATGATTGACAGGTCCATCCCACAGTGTGTGTCAGTCAAGTCAGAAAAGTCAGTCAAGTCAGAAAATGTACAATCGTCAGTTCGACACTTTTAGTAACTTCTCCTAAATTAGGCTGAATAATGACAAATACTAATACACCTGAGTGTATTTCTCATTGGGTTGATTAAAACAACATTATTTGGTTATGTTGAACTGTATTTTGAATCTCATTTCGTCCCAAATTCGAGTTATTTGAGATGATTGGTCAAGGCGAAATGTACATTTTTGGCGACCTCATCCATCTATCAAATACACTTGTGTACATGATACATACATGGCCCATGGCCCCACCATGACCTCTACCCTTCACCTCTCTCAACCTTTGCCTTGCAGTTCAAATATGTTATGATGCAATATGAATATGGACCGCTGCCCACTATACCTATATAGTTTGCATATGTTAAAGCTGTTAACAACTCGGTCCAAAACTCAAGACTCGCTACTCTTCGTTCTGTCCATTTCCCAGATACATTTAATATATACTGTCTTGAAATCTGGTTCATGTATTCATACAACTGAAAGTGTGAATAGAATAAAACAATTGAAAAATATTAATGCTGGCACTTAAATGACTCATTTTTGGTACCTTATGTTGTCCATAACATGAATTAACAGAGATCAGGTTCCCAGTTGTATGGTCGGAAGCATCAGGATCAACGAGTCATGCATCATTTTGATCTTGGTATCCCCAATATTATGATCACCATGTGTTAATAATGACATAATTCACAACTCTATAGATCTATGTGTGAATTATTGTAAATAATCTTAATTTTCCCTCTCTCCCTCTTCCCTCCTCCCCCTCTCTCGATCCTAATTTCTCTCTCGTCCCTCTCTCGCCTCTTCTCTTTCCTTCTCATTCCTTCTCATTCCTCCTCCTCCCTTTCCACCTCCTCTCCTCTCGCATTTCTCATTCTCCCGCTCTTCTCCTACTCTTCCCTCCTCCTCCCTCATTCTCCCTCCCTCTCTGGGTGTGCTCTTTCACTTCTCTCTGACACCGCTCTCTCTCTCCTCATGCTTTCTTTCCAAATAGGTGCATGATATTTTATAGGCATATATCGCCTATTGCCCTATCGCAAGATAAAAGCAAGCAGTACAGGCAAGATAAATACTTGTATATGTATCGCCTATATTAGTTCTGACCTTTTTCTATCTCCTCCTCCACTTCTCCTTTTTTTTTCCCTCTCTCCTCCTACCTCTACCCCTCCTGCCTCTCTCCAATCGCTCTCTCCTTCTCCTCCCCTTCTCCCTCCTCCCCCAAAATATGGTGAATGATCTCTCTTATGTATAGGTAAAATCGCCTATTGCTCAATCGAATGATAAAAACCAGTATAGTGCATGTGAGATGAATACAAGTATATATATCATGTATCACTGCTATCAATTCTGACCTTTTTTTGCAATTATACATATAGACCTGCCCTTCACAATATGTCCCAAATGCGGCAACAACGTTTTGTAGACAAAAAAGGAAAAACATTTTTTTTTCCTAACCATTATTGATTAAAATCTCATATCAGTTGACTGAGTGGATAAAACATATTACTATAAATGATGATATTTTGAAGTGACCTTTTTCATTACATCCAGTATTAGTAGTAGTTGTACAAAATCCTCCAAAACTTTGGTCAAATGACCTATAGATGGGTTGGAAAAGAATGGAACAAAAGGTAGAAAATGTTCAGCTTTTGAACGACGGTAACTGACAGCGCAGCTTTAATTGACATTGATATTATGACGCAACTGCAATACAAAATCTGTACATACAAATAATTGAGCCTGACATGCACAATTTGAGCTTGAAGTTTGACCTGCACACATATAGGGAGGTTCCTCAAGTAAATCTCAATTACGTAACCGTATCTGTATCTTTCTAGTGAATTACCTCTCATTTTTATGTATAAAAAATAGATTGTGAGATGAAACATTTTGCTTGATATGGTTTTCCCGCCATGTTTTGCTAAACCCTTTTCTTCCTTTTAACGCATGTTTGTATATATCAGAGATGCGGATACATTTACGTATAGGTTGGACTTGCTGAACCACCCTAACTTGAAGAGCGCACATATCAATTCTATTATCTCTGACATTTCAAACGTGTATGTACCCCCTGGCATTGACAGAGGTGTGACATTTATATGCAGAATTATAATCAGCAGGAATCGGTTTGCCGAAGGGCAACTGGCACAACAAATCTTCTAGGACCTTGAACACGTAATTGGATTGTTGTTGGATCCTCATTTTCAGAAGAATGATCACACAGACAGAACTAAGGTTAGTTCAAGATTTATCTGACCTACTTTCACAGTAACAAATAAAATCGCAGAAATGATAACTGGGTCAACTGTTTCTTCCCTAGGGAGGAATGAAACATATTTCTTCCCGCTTGCTCGCATATAACAAGCCTATATACTAAGTTAATATGGACACTCTGTTTCAGAGGTGAAATAAACATGTACAATGGATGGATATTGACATTAGAGCACTGATATTGATCTTAGCCCCTCTAATTCTTTCTCCCAAACGAGACAAATGCAAAAAGGCTGCCTGCTCTGGGACTGGGAAATTCACAATGTCCCAACTGGAAGTCTGATGCCTTACTGGACACTAGTTTACTTTAGACCCAGTTTGGTCAGATTCTGGGGTGTATTTTTTCACAACAGACCATGGCAATCACTTCCGGCAACTTCCGGTAAGAAATCAGGTTATAGATGTCAAAAGAACTGGTAAATAAAAGTCAGTAAGTGGTAAATAACAGTCAAATCTGACCAAATCGGGTCTAAAAGCACTAATACCCTCGGTTTTGGATGGTCTGGGTGGTCTATTGCCTGGTGGAAATTCTCGGGGCTAACCCCCCTCGAATTGTCCACCAGGCTATAGACCACCCAGACCATCCAAAACCTCGGGTATTATTGCTATATTAGCCACTGCACGGTGCGCCTGTTAATCTTCATAAGGCTAATAGGCATACCGCGAAGCATAATCATGTACCATATCAAACCGCCTTCCTGCCCAGTAATTCAAATAAATACTGGTCTAATAAAAACACAATTTCTTGAATATTGTGGGAAGTCCTTTGCTAGCATCCACACACTATCTGGACAATTCCTAGTGAAGTAAGCAAATAATCTCCATAGGATGACCTTAGGACTGCAAGGATTGAACTTTGGTACATAAATATAATATGACTTAAAGTGCTATATATACCTGGAAAATGAGATATCGTTGAAAAATATCAATTTTGCGACTTATGACTCATTTTTCTCTAACACATCACAAATCACTATCATACGGAAGACGAGAGTGCTCACGCATGGAAAGTTTTTTTAAATAGAAAATCATTTTCATTTCCAAAATCATTTTGAATTTCAAAATCATTTTCCATCTCATTTAAAAACTAAAATTCCTTTTGTTTTAAAGTATGTTTCAAAAGACACAGGCGTTTTCATTTCCGTTTTGAATTTCATTTCCAATTTCATTTCCATCTTGAAATGGAAATGAAAATCTATGAACGAGACTTAAAACGAGATGAGATCTCACAGATTTCACACACAAAATGGTGGCCCCCATAGGTGCTGCCATCTTTGATTCCTTCCTCAGGTGAAGTGCAAAGTTTTAGCCAATAATGCAATAATGGTGCTATGACTATGGTATTTCCATCAATCATAGCACAACACAGAGCAGCACTGCATGTTTTGTGCAGCACACAACTGTCCAGCAGCACAGTGCAGCAGAGAACAGCACAAAAGCACGAGCAGTGCAGCACATTAGAGTGCAGTACTGTGTTGGACAGAGCTTTAGAGTGCAGCACTTCAGACTACAGCAGCATATTAGAGTGCAGATTAGAGTGCAGCACTGTGCTGCTCATCACTTTAGAATGCAGCACTGTGCTGCGCAGCACTTTTCAGCACATTAGAATACTGATTCAGCACATGAAAGTGCAGCACTGTGCTGCACAGCACATTAGAGTGCAGCACTGTGCTGTGCAGCACTCTAGAATGCAGCACTGTGCTGCGCAGCTCTCAAGAGTGCAGCAATGTGCTGCACAACACTCTAGAGTGCAGCACTGTGCTGCTCAGCACTCTAGAATGCAGCAATGTGCTGCGCAGCACTCTAGAGTGCAGCACAGTGCTGCTCAGCACTCTAGAGTGCAGCACTTGATAAGAGTGCAGCACTGTGCTGCGCTGCACTAAACATTGCTGTACACTGCTGCAATGGACATTGAGCATTAGCAGCATTATGCTACAGCATAGAATATGTCCTTACAGAATCTATGGCTACAGGAACAGAAGCATAACCAATCCAAGATGGCGGCTCCCATAGGTGCCGCCATTTTGCCAGTTAGATCTCATGAGATCTCGTCTCGTTTAAAATCTCGGAAGTCAAAACGGAAATCAAAACGATAGTGACATGTGATGTTGAAACGAAAATTAAAACGATACCGGTGGTGACCTGTGAATTTGAAACGAAAGTCAAAACGAAAATCAAAAGTGATCTTATTATTTAAATGTGATGCACAATGATTTTGGAAACGAAAATGATTTTCTTTTTTAAAAATAAAACAGAATTTTACTTTTCATCACATGAACAGTCTCGTCTTCCAGACTATCATACTTTACAAATTATTGTATAGAATTCGTGCAATATACTTAGAGGGAACTGTATGAGGTATTAGAACTACGAGTATTCCATGACTCAAGTCAACACTGTATTTCATATCCAACAAGCAGTTATAGGCCTTTGTAACTTTTAATGCGATCAATTTATTTGTGACATTTGCTAAACTTTAACATTGTGTGGCAGCGACTGGGGAATCTTTAACCAATTATCTTTAGCTGGAAACTCAATTTAGAACTGTTTAGTTTTAAGTAAATGTTTCAGTGGCTTTTCAGTGGCTTCTGTCAATATCGTGATTCTTCATTTTAGGCACCTATAGGTTGTTCCGTCAAATACGGCCCTTTCATTACAATTTTGATGAAAACGTTTAGTATTAGTCATAATTTGTGTAATTTTGATAAGATTTGTTTTGTCATAATAGCTGAGAATGCAACTTTAATAAAAAGGATTTGGTGGGGCTCCACTGAAACTGAACAGTTATGCGGAAATGAAATTTGGTTTGTTTTAGTATTGATGTAACCTTGGCAACAACATATGCATGCCTAGCCACCATTTCTTTGTTACTTTCATCTATATGGCACAATTTATACTGTATATTTTACCAAGATTAGATGGAATTATTTTGTCCAAAAGAATTATTTAGTCCAAAACATGATCTCGTCAATAAAACGTGGATATCAATCTATATATAAAAGAATCTCTCTTACAAAATATTAAGGTAGTGGACAATATCACTTTCATCTATGACTGATATTATGATTCTAGTATTATTAATGGCAAATTTATTAATTTGCCATTTTTTCTTTAACTAAAATAAAATTATGTATAGTGAGGATTTTGTGACGCAGCATTCTTGGTCGTCCGTCGTCTTCGTTCGTCGACATTCCCAACATTCCAGAGTCATGTGTCATGTGTACAATTGGATGCATGTGTACAATTGGATGCACACATTGAGCATATAAATCAGGCTCCAAGTTGAATAGTACTGAATAGATTGGAGTATGTTTTGTACTGCATTCAGTTTGGTTAGGTTGCAATGTATTTTGAACTTTATTTTGGTCTGAAATGTTGGTTATTAGAGATTGGTAAAAGTGAATTGTTGAAGTGAATTGTACATGTCCTGAAAATCTGTCTCATGGTGGGCTCCTCCTGCCAGTCCTCCTGCCAGAAATAGTCAGAAATATGTACAATTGGTAGTTGTACACATTCAGTATGCAAGGCTGCCTGTGATTTGGTGAAGAGTACGTAAATTCCAGTATGTTTTGTATTGCATTTTGTTTGTTTATGTTGAAATGTATTTTGAAATTTATTTTGGTCTCAGATGTGGGTTATTACAAATTGGTTAAAGTGAATTGGTTAAAGAGAATTGTACATTTTCTGAAAAATTTGACCCATACAAGTCTCGCCGGTCTCGGGGTCTCGTGCATGGCGCGCCGGTCTCGGGGTCTCGTGCATGGTACGCTAATTGGCTGTAATATGGTGTTGTGTCTGTGGCTGAGGTATGTCATATGGTGTTGTGTCTGTGGCTGAGGTATGTGTGTCACGCTTGTATCAGAGCGGCTTGTATCAGAGCGGCGGAGGTATAGGAGTGCGCGTGTATGGTATATGAGTGCGGTAAGGTGGACTGAGTGGGAGGGCGGATAAGAGGTCAGTGCGCTGATCAGTACAGTAAGGGGATAAGAGAGCCCGCCGAGTAAGGGGAGTAAACAATGCATGCTTGTATAACAACGCAGCTAGTCGTCGTCCTCTCGCAGCTACATAACGCTACATAGAACCTGCATCCTCTCTACTCAGAGCAGTCTACTCACTGAAATCATTCGGTTGTAGAACAACGCTGTATCCATTAGCGCTAAATCATTCGGTTGCGAAATCATTCGGTTGAAGAACAACAAGTGAATTCCTGGAAGACAGACACAATCTAAGACACAATCTAAGACACAATCTAAGACACAATATAAATCCTTTACTTCTTTGAAATCTAATGATCTGAGATATAGACAGCTAATAATTCGCTGCGTGCATTGTAAGCTAGCAAGCGAATGATCTGAGCTAATCATTACATGGTTCTGAGGCGTTCTGAGGATCAGAAATAGAGCTATTAATAATCTGCATTGATTATAAGCTAAACTATAGGTAGCTGTTCATAATGAGTTCCCTACTTAAGTGTCCTGTTCGTATCCCAGATAAAGAATATGTACACGGTTCTTTCAGTCAGGGAGATGTCAGATTTGGCAATAACTCAGGCAAGCAGTGTGTGGCCAATTCCATGATGTATGTCTGTACAACGTATGGGATACAAATAAAGTCGTTAAATACAAATTTGATTGACAGCATTATTATGGAAGGGGATAAGTTGTACACTCAAATACGTCCTCTAGTGACGCATGATTATCTTAACTTGGATGAAATTCCAAGGAAAATTACTTGCGGCAATACAATAAATAAAGTAAAAACCTTGCTCTCTTTGAATGGGATAATAAGTGATGAACATATGCTCAAATCTCAGTTGTTGACAGCGTTTACACAGACGCAGTCCTTATGTTTCTTATGTAAGATAAGATAAGATAAGATAATTCTTTATTTGCCATAGAGTGTTTGACAAAAAGGTTGCATTCTTCTCAAGTGGAGGTCTTCCCGAACATGCCTTTCTTCGTTACCTTTTTCTTGGTTACATTTGGGTTACATTTTGACTAAGCTAGCTACGCTCATATTAAAACACTATAAGTATTAAACAGTATTATTAAGGAAACAATTAGTTAATTAATTCATTCGAAAGATCCATCAATCATTAAATTTTTCATGTGCACATCTCAAAAAGAAGTGTGCTCATGAAAGGCTGCATGTACAAGGTGCTGGTAGCAAACAGTATAATCATGTGAGGTATACAATTATTGAGCATCATTATAAAAATAGAGAAGAAATTGAGAAACAAAGCGCGGAACATACAACAATAATCCTTACAACAACCCCTATGCCGTCTCCCCAAAAAACGGTCATTTTAAATCATTGGTACGGTTAATATATTTGATGAAAGCAAATCTGTCTTCAATTTTGTGTGCCTCTGTCTTGAGGTTGTTCCATCCAATCTGACACTTGTATACAACAGAATTTTGTTGTTCTGGGGGTGATTGTTTTTAAATTTCTGCGACCCCCTGCATGACTCCTGGTCCCAAGTTTTCTATTATCTAAGTTATTTTGATTTTTTGCTAAATGATGTGCTATTTCAATGATGTGTCTTTCTCTTCTTTCGCTGAGAGGCAGAATGTTTAAGAGTTTGTGTTCATTTGTAACATTGTCGAATTTATTTTTATCAAAGATAGTACGTAATGCCGAATTTTGTAGTACTTGTAATTTATGAAGAAGATATTTGGGTCCCGAGTCATAGATAAAGTCGCAGTAATCAAAGTGTGGTAAAACAGCCATCTTGTATAGATCTTGGCGTGCTTTTTTGGTCAATGAGTTTTTCGCTTTATAAAGTAGTCTAATTTTTAGGGAAACTTTTTTTATTAGGTTTTGCAAGTGGGGTTTGCAGGAGAGTGAATGATCCAATAAAAAGCCTAAATATTTGTATTCAGTAACTTTCATGAGATTGGATGTCCCAAGTCTCAGGGAGGAGACACAATCAGTTTTGTACGTAGGAGAAATAGCAAAGTTTATCACACTGCATTTATCAGCATTTAAGGAAATCTTGTTGTGACGGCACCAGGCACTAATATTATGGAGGTCTTCTTGGATTTTTGAATTTGCTACACGTTCATCTATATGGTTAAAGAAAACTACTGTATCATCCGCATAGTGCTGAACATTTGAATGTTTTATTGATTTATGTAGGTCATTTATATAAATAGAAAATAGAATTGGACCAAGAATTGTGCCCTGAGGCACCCCGCAGGTGACCATGCCTGGGTCTGATTTATGACTATTTATGCAGACCGACTGTTGTCGTCCCGACAAATAGTCCTGAAACCATGACAACTCCACATCTCTGATACCATATGTATAGAGCTTATTTAATAACGTTTGGTGGTGCACGGTATCGAAGGCCTTTCTAAAATCGAGGAACACAGTTGTATTAGATTGTTTATCATTTAGGCCACTATAAATGTCATTAAGGAAATCAATATGCGCTTGCTGAACCGAATGGTTCTTTCTAAAGCCATACTGTTTTGTAAAAAATAAGTTATTGTGTTCAAAGAAGTTCGACAGTTGAGTATGCACCACCTTTTCCAGTATTTTTGACGGTAAAGAGATGCAGGAGATTGGCCTGTAATTATTTGCAGAGCTTTTAGAGCCATTTTTATGCAGTGGGGTCACTTTTGCCTCCTTGAATGTACTCGGGACCTTTCCCGACGCAAGTGAAAGGTTTACAATAAATGACATTTGAGGAGCGAGTATTTTTAAGCAGGGCTTCAGGATCTTTGCAGGCATGAAACTGATACCTGTATTTTTGTAGTTATCAAACTTGCTGATAATTTTTATAATCTCCTTGGGAGAGACTGCATCAAAGGAAAAAGTTAATTTTGTTGAATCATTAATATCATCATCATCATGTGACCTTTTCATGGTCTTTTCAAGTTCACTGGCTTCATTATTCGATAGGGGGACAATCTTTTTTGCCAGGTTTGGCCCAACATCTAATAAGAAATTATTAAATTCAGAGCATACCTGCTCTCCCGCTAACATACAGCCGTCTTTTTCAAGAGATATTTCATTATTTTTCACATTTTTTTCTGGATTAATGATTGGTCTCAATATTTCCCAAAATTTTTTGGTTTTTTTTTCCTCCATACCAAGGTTATTTTTCACATGAGTGGCCTTAGCCAGCTTGCACCTCTTATTGACCACATCTCTCGCGGACTTGGCCCTGGCCAATAGTTCCGGGTCATTGTTCGATTTTGCCTTTCTAAACAGCTTGTCTCTCTCGTTCATCAAAGTGACCAATTCATTTGTAATCCATTTCTCCCTAATCTTTACCCTCCTGAATAATTTTACCGGGCACATTCCATCCAGGTATAACTTTATTTTACCCAGGAGATATTCCCATCCCTCTTCTGGACATTTCAGTTGATAGAATTCGGTCCAGTCTAGGTCTCTTAGAATATCATTTAAAATTTTCTGCTCAAATTTTTTTGTGTTTCTGGCCCAGAAGGTGTCTGTTTTGTATCTAGTTCTATTTTTCTTTCTTATCAAGTATGTTGGGTAGTGGTCTGATGTTGAGTCTAGAATTATGCCTGATGAGCTTATTATCGGGGAATTTGAGTAGAAATGATCAATTATGGTCTTTGACTTCAGGGTGGCCCTAGTTGGTATTGTTATATACTGGGTTAGATTCAATTTTGACATTGTGGCTTTGAGCTGCATTGAGAAATTTGACATGGAATTTTTTTATTACACTGTAGTCAAGGTTAAATCGGCAGATTTTGGTGGAAAGAATCTGTGCGGGAGAATTCTAACCAAGATCAAAGTGGAATTAACCCGGAGCTAGATTCTCGCCAGCCCATGTTGTATGACAGTTAGTATTTTTCCAAGAATTACCATTTATCTACATAGTCTCTGTATTATCGCCCAATGGATACGTTGCTCGTCATTGGAGACTCGAGAGCCGGCTCCCTAGGCCCCTCTCTACGTCATGAAATGGACCACAATGTTCAAGTAATTATTTCTTCACTCCCTGGAGGTACTATAATGCAGTCGGCTCAGTATGCCACGAGCAAAATACGCCGATTCTTACCTTCGCAAATATTTTTCGTCTCAGGTTTATGTAACCTAACATCCAAGAGCCCCTTGACGGGTATGGTGTCCATTCGTAATACTAGTAGTGAAGAAATGGCCATAGCCCTGACCTCGGATCTCCAGGAGTCCCATAGCCATGTGCTAACTCACTCGCCAAATTGCCAACATGTGTCCTTCTCCCCGATCACAGGAATGTGCCTCAGCAGGTTTAATGCGAGAAGGGATCTACGACGAGGCATTATCACGACCGATGATGTACCTGTTGACCCAACTCAAGTTATCCTTGACAACCAAATAGAATCTGCCATTTCCATAATAAAAGACTTCAATGTAACGAACAATGAGCCCACCCCATGGACGCAGAGGAAAATACATCGCTATCATGCCAATAGTCGCAAGTACACACATAACTATGCAAAGATGTCACTTGATGGCTGCCATCTATCGACAGAGTTGCAACAATACTGGGCCAAAGCCATCTGTAAAGCATACGTACACAATCTCAACAATTAATGCTTTAGTCTCTTCAAACTCTTAGGGCCTGGTCCACAAATCGATTGAGGTCACTTGTCTTAGTACCTCTTAGATTTTGGACTCAGCCCTAATCCTCACCACCTTACTTCTTTTGAAAGACGTAAAAATCTGACTCTTGCAACAGCTGTACTCTATCCACCCCAGCCTCATTATACTATAGTAGTTTATAGACTACGTAAATGTGACATATTTACAAGTGCTATATCGGTTTTAAACTGACATAAAAATTCTTTCAATCTCTGCTAAACAAATTTTAGTTTAACCTAGCATAAAATTAATTGAATCTCTACAAAAAGTTTTTTCTCTGTGCAAACTGTTCAAACTGTCAAAACTGTTTAGAATGTTTAAAATTTATGAATAGGCGACTGTAACCCTGTGAATCAAATTAATTGCAATTACAATATTAGCTTAATGCTGAAATTGTTATGTTATCGTAGAGGTCAGCTACAGTTACAACTGAATCAACTGAATTACCTAAATACTATTTTGATATTGATGTGGACATTTATCAGAGACAGTGCATGCTCCATGCCGCATGTTGGTTTATAAACAAATTGTCTAAATATGTGCTACCATGTTAATATAATAGGTATATTGGGGATAATCTTGGAATTTGTCTGTCATCAACGCCACTGGCACATCAAATACTGATACCGTTATGTCAACTACTTGTTAATGTTATCGCAGAAGAGCCTTAATATTATACCTCCCCTAATCACCTCCTTGTAGGTTACCTTTATAGCAACCCTACTACAGGAATTTGAGATGTACTGGTGAGGCTCATAACTGTATGATAATCAAATTTGTTGTAAAATTAGTGGTCATAGTGTCACACGAATTGATACTCTTACATAATTAAAAGTAAGTAAAAGTATCTTATATAATATCTCATTGAAAATATTCCGCCCGAATCATAACTCATTTGTTCATCATCTGTGTGTTGTGTCTATTCGTTGTCGACCTCTTTGGATCGCTCTAACTGATCTCCCTATTCTCTCACATAAAAGGGCACTTGTTTTAGTCCCCTTTTTACTGAGACCTGACTGATCATAGACGGCGCACCGGGGAGGTTGCAATTATATAGAATGCAGAAAATACAGAAATAACTCATATATGTGCTCCTGTAAATACTTTTCATACTTGTCTGTTTATTCCTTATGACTGGCACACTACCTAGCTACCTTAGGGTGCCTTATATTTCGCTGCTATAGCTATAGATGTAAGTTAATACCTGGCTAGATTATCTAGTCACACATTTCTTGTTAAAATTAAGGTATCTTAGCCCTTGCGCTTTTGCATGTTACATATATCATACTCCATAGGAAATTTGTTGGCATGTCTCAACAATCAGGCAGTGCACTACTGCGATCCTTCGGCGAGCTAAATGATTTTAAAGGCTTTAAAATAGTTTCCTTGAATGTCAGGAGCCTTTGTAAACATTATGAACAGATAGATTTTCTGACAAGTGGTGCTGGCGTGGATGTACTTGGCCTATGTGAGACCTGGCTGAATCAATCGATTCATGACAATATGATTCAGCTACAGGACTACAATCTATTTAGACTTGACCGGACCACTAAAAAGAGAGGTGGTGGTCTCTGCATGTACCTGAGGGATGGTCTAGTTGTGGATTCAGAACTTTATGAAAAGCTAAACATTTCGAACAATGATATTGAAGCTCAAATAATTCAAATTAAAAAAGGGTTTGCTAGGAGGTGTAACCTCTTAAACCTCTATCGACCCCCCAATGGAAGTGCTAAGGCCTTCATTGAATCCCTTCATAACATTCTGTCTAAAATAGATACATCACAAGAACTATATTTAATGGGGGACTTCAACCTAGATTTTCAGATTATTGAAGCTTCGAAATCCACTCTTTCAATGGAGTTAAAAAATTTAATAAGTACATTTTCTCTAACTCAGCTCATTAAGCATCCCACAAGATCAACCCTAAAAACCAACACTATTATAGATCACCTCTATTCAAATTCGTCACATATCTCCACGGCCGGCACCATAAACATCAATGTTTCTGATCATTTTCCTACTTTCTTAATTAGAAAGAAACCTAGAAACAAGTATGCAACAAGTACTTTCTGGGCCAGGAATACGAGGTTCCTGGACCAGAAAATCCTTAATGAAATTTTAGTTAACCTGGATTGGAGTGAATTCTTTAGCAACCCTGATCCAGAGGTCTGTTGGGACTCACTACTGCAAACCATAAATTATCATCTTGACAAGATGTGTCCACTCAAGGAATTTCGTAATGTACGCTCTAAACCCCAATGGATGTCAGATGAGCTCATTGTCCTTATGAACGAAAGGGACAGACTCTATAGAGTGGCTCAGAAGGCAAAAAACCCAGATATTCTAAGACAGGCTAAGATCCTTAAAAACCAGGCTAACCGTAAATGCAAATCTGCAAAGTCGGCCTATATCAAATCAAACCTGGAGTTTTTTGACAAAGACCCCTGAAAATACTGGGATTTCCTTCGGCCTATCATAAGCCCAAATAAATCGAAAAAATCTGTACCGGTCTCCATTGAAAAAGATAATCAAATATTGAATCCTTCTGATGTTCCAGACGCCTTCAATGATTATTTTTTAAATGTTGGCCCTAACTTAGCTAGTAATATCCCGCATAGCCCAACAGACCCTCTCTCTTACTTACCACACTTGCATACCACAGATTCACCCGCATCTCCTATCTTTAGATTTACCCAGGTTTCCTCTGTTGAGGTACGTAAAATTATTTCAAAAATGGATTCCAATCTTTAAGTCGGGTGAGAAAATGAAGTGTAACAATTACAGGCCCATATCCTGTATTTCGCTCCCAGCTAAGATTTTAGAAAGGGTTGTACAAGAACAAATCACAAATTACTTTGAGACCAACTCCTTATTCAGCAATACCCAATACGGCTTCCGTGCAGGTCGTTCAATCCAACAAGCACAAATAGATTTTCTACAGAACATCTATACTGGCTTAAACAATAAATTGCTGAACAAGACGGTATTTTTGGACTTTTCCAAAGCGTTCGATACTGTACACCATGATATTCTTTTGAAAAAGCTGGCAGCCTACGGAATACAGGGTATGGAGCAGCTTTGGTTTTCAAATTATCTCTCAAACAGGCAACAACTAGTGCAACTGAATGGCCTACAGTCAGAGAGGGGTACGGTCACGTACGGTGTGCCCCAAGGCACAATTTTAGGGCCTATACTCTTCACTATTTACATTAATGATTTACATTCAGTTGTCCATAATGCCCATATACAGCATTATGCAGATGACACGGTTCTCTTCTATAACAGCAAAAACAATGACAGCTTACATGATAACCTCCAGCAGGACCTTAATAATGTCTACACCTGGTGCGAGGTCAACAAGCTTTCCCTAAATTCTACAAAATGTAAAACCATGTCATTTGCATTAAGCTACCCTCTGAAGACTAAATCCCTAGCCTGCAACAGAACCCTTAAATTAGGTCAGCGCCAAAATCATTACTTCAAAAACTGCAGTCTCAACAAAATAAAGCCCTAAGAATTATATTCAACAAATCCAAGTATGAGAACGTTGATAGAGAACATCAAACATTAAATGTTTGGCCCCTGCAGAACCGCAGGGACAAACATCTCCTAGATGTCTCCTTCTATCTCTCTCAGAATCCTAATAACCTCGATAGCAGAAATCTGTCAACGAGGAGTCATGCAAAGGGTAGGAGAAACCTTATTGTCCTAAACACAAAGTCCTCCAAGATTATGAACTCGCCTATATACAAATGTCAAAAGAGGTGGAATGAGCTAGATATTGAAGCTCACAAAATTGAGGATAAAATAACCTTTAAACAATATACAGACAGGTTGCTCTTTCCCTTTTCACCCTAGTAATTACACCACTAATGGTAACAAATTTATTCCCCACGTTGCTTAAAACCCCTCTAACCCTTACACCAAATCCTTCCCTAGACTGATTGATTCATAATACTTTGCTATCGCCTGGTTGACCGTACCCTTCTTATCTGAATGAGTACCTTTGGTTGATGGGAGTGCCACTTGTTTTAGTGCCTTCCTCCTCCATTAGACCTCACTTCGGATCTTCTAACCTTAAATGGGGCTACTGCCTTCCCTACTGCCTGCTCACTATTTATCTACTGTTATGAAACTTCTTGTCTGCATTAATGTATTGAATAATGCTGGAAACTTGATACTGATATGTATAACAAATACGGTATCGATATCTTATATTGTTCGCAACTGCAAACTATGTCCTATACTATGCGCTACTACAAACTCCAAAACAGATACAGAATTATCATTATGTACTTTCACGATAATATATCTGTATGTGTCTCTTCTCTCAGTTGACACTACCTTACTGTTTAACTCCTACTGATTAGGAACAATTTGTCTCACACTTTAAATACTTCGACACAATACTTTGTAAAAACAAGACTCACTGAAGACTAACAGCATTATGAATGTTAACTCACTTTATGTACGTACGGTGATAATCCTTGCGAATGTTAACTCACTTTATATACCTGACTGCGCCTCAGACAACTCATGTCTCATATTTATTTATTATCTCATCAACACATTTCATACCCCCTCTATGTCATTTGTTAGACACTAAAATTCAAAGTAAATTTATTTCATGTTAATGTTGATACCATGTTATTAAGATCAATCAAGAACGGGCACTTGGCGGAAGAACTACATAAACTCTGTTTATATAGACAGCTGAATAACCTTGTTGTATTAAGATCAAAACACAATAAAGAATTCTTGAATTGAATTGAATTGAATTGAGTTAACATCTCCACTAAGGAAGATCTCTCCGCTATGTTGAACTTTTGACAGAACATCTTCAAGTTTTTCCAGAAAGACTGCTGCCGACCCACTTGGGGGTCTGTAAACGTTCAAAATCAACATGTTTTTAGTGAATTTGTTTTTGATCAGAATTATTTGAATTTCTACATCTTTATTGGAGACATTAAGCGCTCTATAGGTGTCGGGGTCAATGTCATGGATCTTTTTTGCATAGAGACAGAGCCCTCCTCCCTTTTTTTTGCCCTGACGATCACATCTAAACAGGTTGTAATTGATGATACCAATAGAATTATCATGGGTTTTCTTATCTAGCCATGTCTCGGAGAAGCATATAAAGTCAACTTCGCCACCCTGAAGTGTGACATTTACCAATTCAAAGTTTTTTATGTCAGGATAAGTGCATTGCTCTCCAATTTATAAGTGAAACAGGGAGATATATAATATTTGATCCTCATGCATGTTCACATACAGGATTCCCAACTCCTTTTGGCAAAGCTTGCATATCAATCTATTCCAAATTTGAATTCCTTTTTTTTCATCTAAGGAGACTTTTTTCAAGCGGACAAGGGCAACCCTTTGAGATAGTTCCTATTAAAATTTCACAGCAAGCATTATCAGGTGACTTTAACATAAATTTTTTCCCAAGTACAATACCTGCATGTAAAACTTCATGAAAAGTGGCCAATCATTTTGTCTCAGTATCTAAGCCAGTAACCCCTTTGCCAATAGGCAATTTGGAACAACGCTGTGCACAAGTGCATTTATTAGATCATGCATCATTCGCTGCATACATGCCCCGAACAGACTTGGTCATTCCTCTCTCTTCTAACAAATCCTGTGATTATCAGCCTGTTTCCTCCATGTCTCCTATGCCAGATAATCCCGTAAGCAATGGGCCAAATTATACCGTATTCGATAGTGCCTCTAAGAAAGAGGCAGCAAGAAAAGAACAAAGACGTAGATTTGTCAGTGGCTTGATGACAGATACAGAGGTAGAAAAGCACCAGGAAATTAGAAAGGAGCAGAATGCAAAGCGACGGGAAAAATATGCAAGTAACAACGCAAAAGTGAGTGAAAGAAAAAATGCAGAAAAAAATGCAAAGCGACGGGGAAAATATGCAAGTGAAGAAAATTCAGAAAAAAATGCAAAGCAACGGGGAAAATATGCAAGTGAAGAAAATGCAGAAAAAAAAAATGCAAAGCGACGGGGAAAATATGCAATTGAAGAAAATGCAGAAAAAAATGCAAAGCGATGGGAAAAATATGCAAGTAACAACGCAAAAGTGAGTGAAACAAAAAATGCAGAAAAAAATGCAAAGAGTGAAACAAAAAATGCAGAAAAAAATGCAAAGCGACGGGGAAAATATGCAAGTGAAGAAAATGCAGAAAAAAATGCAAAGCGGCTGGAAAAATAAGCAAGTAAAAAAAATTGAGAAAAAGATGCAAGGGAAAATGCCGAAGCACAAATGGCAGAAAGAAAAACAAAGAGACGAGAAAAATATGCAAATGAACAACAAAGGCTGAAAAAAAATGCAAAAAGAAGAGACAATAAGACACAACGCAAGGAGATTTTGGTTTTAGTTCTTTTTATTCTCAATAGTATAATCCTAAAACTGGTAACTACCTATTGTAATTAACTTATCGTTGCATACGCCTATTGTGCTAGGCTCTTAATATTGTTCTTATTCAAGAATTGTTATAGATATTTCAGAAATTGTTATAGATATAGACACATGTAAACTCGAATATATATTTTCTAATTTTTCTATCATTTTGTAATCCACCAGCAGACTCTGAGAACAGTGTAAATGTTACATAATGTTTATTTTGCTGAATAAAAATCTTTAAATACAAAATACAAATATGCAAAGGAAAAAGATTCAAGTGCCCCAACTAGGGCTCCTCCTCCCTCTGTAGATCATAGATCATCCAGTCCTATTCCAAGTGCCCTGAGTGGGGCTGCTCCTCCCTCTAGAGATCTTTTACAAACAGATGGCTTATGTTCTAGTGGCAGTTTTACTAGACAGAAACGCGCTAGAAGCCCAGACAATTCACCGTCTGAGGAATATGAGAATGAATCTAGAAACTTGTCATCTGATGACGAAGAAATTGAAATATCAATTAATCTAGGCCACAGAACAGATGATCAGACATATACTGAAATCCCCGATCTTTCCCCAGATGAATATTTCTCACGTTTTAAAAACATACGAAAAGATTTAAATGCAGGCCCATGCTATGTATGCTGTGTTTGTTACATTATTTTATTTAAACGCCAAGTCAGGTCTATACCAGAACATAGGCGCTCAATGTATGAACCTTATTTGAGGCCAGACTATAAAACTGAGAAAGACCTATATTGTTGTCACACTTGCAATAACCATATATCTAAGGGACGTGTTCCTGTCTGTAGCTATTTAAACGGGACTAAGTTTCCTACTAAGATGCCACAATTAGATCTTACACCTGAGGAAGAAAAACTAATAGCCTTAAGACTTCCATTTATGCAGATAAAACTATTGCCACAAGGAGGCCAGTTGCAACTGCATGGCAATGTGATAAATGTCCCAACCAACGTTGAGCCTATGATCCTCCAACTACCTAGATATATAAATGATGAAGGAACAGTATGTATAAGACTAAAGCGAAAACTTAGGTATAGAAAGGCATACAGGTCTATGAACATTCGGCCCCATATTGTTATGAGAAGTATTGAATATCTAATGCAAAATAGTGCATTATATGCAAACAGCAACATACAGATCAATGAAGATTGGTTAGCGGAAACAATAAGGGAATTATTTGGCTCCAATGAAGATCCAAATGTTCATTTAAATGATAATGATGAATATGACAATCATATCTGTTTAGACGATATTGATGAAATTGATAATTATGGAGACGTCAATGAACATCTCTGTTTAGATGATATTGAACAAAGTGTCACAGACGTAAATGTTGTTGAAAATAAGGGAGTAGAAGAAGAGGAGGAAATTTCAGATAACTTCTCAGAAGTGGAAGAGAACCCCATGCACAATTATCAAAGTACTCTTTTAGAAGAAGAAGAGCAAACTCTATTTCTAGATGTAGCACCTGGAGAAGGAAATATGCCCCATAATATTGTATATGATGAAAATTGTGAAGAATTGGCATATCCTAACATATATGCGGGATATGCCATTAGTGAAATTTTTCCAAAAAATCTGTCTGTTAATATGCGTGTAAGATGGGAACTGCGGTCAGATGATAGGCGTGTTGTACAATGTCCTGAAGCCATATTTTTCAAATATAAAAGGTATCAAGCAGATTTTATCTATAAAAAAGCTTCCTTTGCGTTAAGACAAATTAAAAATAAAAATTATACTGTATCAGAAGTTTTGTCTACAGATAGCCGTAATAACTTGAGTGGGCAAGACCAGGGATTTCACTTGTATCAGCAATTACGAAATAGTCCCATGTATCTTAGAGCCAAAAGAAATGAACTAGTCGCTGCAATTAGACAGATGGGTATCCCTACCTTCTTCATATCTCTCTCAGCGGCTGATAGCCGTTGGCCAGGACTCCTCAAGAGTCTAGGCAAAATAATAGATCATAAAGAATACAGCGATATAGAAATAGAAGATATGCCATACTTAGAGAAAACCAGACTGCTAAATGCAGATCCAGTTACTGTCTGTCGCTATTTTGATAATAGACTCCGAGGATTTCTGAAAAATGTGATGTATTCCCCATTACGTCCTATTGGCGCAATTAGCGATTATTTTTATCGTGTCAAATGTCAAAATCGGGGGAGCAGCCATTGTCACATGGTTGTCTGGACTAATTTAAGCCCAAAATACCAAGCAGAAGGCGATAATACCGAAGTTGTCGAATTTATAGATAGATACATTTCATGTTCATTAGATGTAACTGGGGAAACAGCGAAATACATCAAATATCAAGTTCATAAACATTCTCATACATGCCGGAAAGGAGGAAAGGCAAAGTGTCGATTTGGGTATCCATTACCTGCCTTCAAAGAAACTGTAATACTTAAACCCAAAAAGGACGCAACAGATGAAGATAAGAAACGGTACCACTCAATACAAGTTTATCTTGATTCCATAGAGACAGACATAGATGTTTCATTTGAACGTATGCTCACTGACCTGAAAATGACAAATGACCAATATATTGATGCTGTACGGTCTACATTGAAAAATGACCGTGTCTTCTTAAAGCGAAAACCTACTGAAAGTAGAGTAAATGCATATATGAAAAATCTTCTTCAAATCTGGGAAGCAAATGTTGATTGCCAATATTGCCTTGAGCCATATGCGGTAATAAATTATATCGTCAATTATATAAATAAAGAAAATAGAGGATTGAGCTTTGCACTTAGAGAAATGTCGAATGAATGTAAAAAGAAAAACTCAGGCATTAAAGAAAGTGTCAAAGCAATAGGAAGTATCTTTATGCGATCTACAGAGGTGAGCATTCAAGAATGTTCCTATATGCTGTTAGGCTTACCTCTAACTTATTTAAGCAGGGATATTTTTAAAATAGATACCAGAATACCATCAGAAAGATGTAAGGTTTTGAAACCAAAAGTTCTACTTGAAGCAGCCAGTCCTTCAGATACAGACATTTATTGTCCAGACAAGTATGACATCTACTCTCATCGACCAGTAGAATACGAAAATTATTCACTTGCAGATTTCTGTTGTAAAGTGACAAGAACTAAACTCAAAAATGGCCGCAAAAATAGGTCCACAAGCATGGTGCCAGACTGCGTTATACATGACGGTTATTCCTATCTATTAAAGCCTAGGTCGTTGATCTTGTCATATGTTTGCCCTGACCTCCGTGCTGACCCTGAGTCTTTCTATAGAGTACAATTTCTGCTCTTTTGCCCTTGGCGTCAAGAGGGAGAAGTATTGCAGTCATATACTACCTATTGCGAAGCATACAGCAATATACCAGATGATCAACGTCAATCAATGAAAGACAACTATGCATCTTATAACAGCCAGAATATACTTGATTTGACTAATCTGATAAACACAGCCCAACAAGAGCATCTTCTTCTTTTAGGGGAAGTTGCGCCTAACTGCGATGAACAAAATGAATTAGTCAATGAACAAACATCAACCTCAATTGGAGATGATGATTTCTTTATACCACAGACTTCACAGGACCATTTTAATGATGAAGATAATGACATTAACATGAACTATCACCATGTGCCAGTATCAGTTGATGATCAATGGCCAAGATCTGAGTTGCTTAAACAAACACAAGAATTAAACTCTAAGCAACGTCAAATTTTTGATCATGTAATGAAAGGAATCCTTTTAGATAAAGAACCCTTGAACGTATTCGTGACCTGTGGCGCGGGTACTGGTAAGACCAAGGTGCTCAAAAGCTTATTTATGGGAATGTCTAGAGCCTTTAACCTATTACCAGGAGTAGATCCTTCTCACAATTCAGTTATAAAACTCGCATTCACTGGCAAAGCAGCCTTCCTTATACGTGGCGAGACAATTCATCGTGGCCTCCATATTCAATTATATAACAATGTAATGACATATGTTCCCTTATCGGCAGAAAAACTAAGTACAGTCAGACTAGAATTCAAGCCAGTTAAAGCAGTTCTATTAGACGAAGTCTCACTCATTGGAGCACGTTTCCTATCAATCATTGATAAAAGATTAAGAGAAATTAAAGCGTGTAACACACTTTTCGGAGGTATTCACATCATTGCATTTGGAGACCTCTTTCAATTGCCTCCAGTAAATGACCAATGGATATTTAAAACTATATCAGGTGTTGCTAGCATAGGGGAAAATATATGGGTAGATAATTTCCGCATGTTTGAACTCACTGAAATTATGCGCCAAAAGGAAGATCACATTTTCGCAGAAGTTTTGAATCGAGTACGGGAAGGAAACCAAACATCAGAAGATATAGAAATACTGCAATCAAGAAGTGTTAATACCCTTCAAGAAGCAATACTCTCGACTCAATCACCAATGTTCTTATTTTTAACAAATGAAAGAGTGAAACTTATGAACGATTCACTATTTGACACAGCTACTGGCGACAAATGCACTGTACAGGCATTCGATACATTACTAGGCTCAGTGAATCCAAATTCCATAGAAAGCATGAAGGAAGAAGCGTTGGCCGTCAAGTCACAAAAGTCCATACTCGAGGGTGAACTACATTTATGCACTAACTTAACATATGATATTGTTACTAATGTGAATGTAGCTGATGGATTGACAAATGGAAGTACAGGAATTTTGCGTTTGATCCAATACCGCCAAGGATTTTTGACGCCTTGTTGCTTATGGGTAGAATTTGATGAAGAAGAAATTGGAATACAACAGAGACGAACACATCGAGGTCTAGCACCTCCTGACATTGACCCTCGATGGACCCCAATTTTCGCCACTACTGCTAAATTCACAATTAGACGAAAAAGTGTTACTGTTGTACGAAAACAGTTCCCGTTGCGACAGGCTTCAGGAAAAACTATACATAAATCTCAAGGTTCAACTGTGCAATCGGTAGTAGTAGATTTGAAAACATCTACGGCTTGTGGCAGTTTATTGCGACATGCTGCATATGTTGCCATGAGTCGTGTAACATCACTATCTGGCCTAACCATGATTGACTTTGATAGTAAAAAGATCAAAATAGACCAAAATGTCAAAGCAGAAATGTGTCGATTACGTCAATATAGTGCCTTACAATTGAACTTTAATACTTTCCAAAGACGTTCCCTTGTGATTTATTACCAGAACATTGAATATGCCTCCAGAAATAAAGCCTCTTTCGACAAAGACCCTCAAGCCCAAAGAGCAGATATTATTTTGCTCAATGAGACCCATCTAACAGACAATTGCCAGTATGATTACATACAAGCAGAATACAAATGCCATAGACTCAATATTTCATGCAACGATAAATTAATCACATCAGGCTTAATGATTTTAATGAAGGCTACATATGACATCCAAAATATATATGAATATGGGGATAACGGATCGAGTTTCTCCTCTGTGATATTGTGCTTAGAAACAGAAATATGGGCATTGTAGGAGTTTTCTACTGCAAGCCTAAAGCACGCCGACAGCATATTAAAAATATGATACAACAGGCTGCTTCATTACTCCCAGGAAAACAATTAATATCATTTGCAAGAGATCTAAATGTTGATGGGCTACATGACAAAAATAAACAATTCATTAATGAGCTATACGCCATTATGCCTTATTCTATTTTCAATAGTAAATCTAGTACACGATGGAACACCCAAATTGACTATATATTTTCAAATTATCAAGCCAAACTGTCAAGACATTATATAGGCTGGTCCCACCACTTTAGCATCAGCATAGAAATCCAAAACCCAGCCATTTTCAATACCTAAATCTAGCTCCCGGCCAAACACCCATAGCTTTACAATACTAACAACATCTTCTTATTAAAACCAAGTTACTTGAATGGGAGCAAAATAAGAAAACATGATATAACATAAAAAAATAAATAACCATTTAACTTCACTTCGATCAACGTAAATATTCAATTTGTAGTCATGAATTTCATTACTCAAAATAGAATATCCGCAACATATCTTATTTAGGAATGCATACTATATTTTTCTAACTACATCAAAATCATTTAATTTACACTGCTTATGACCATCGTCCTAACAAAGCTAGACATAACGGAATTGCCCTAAACAGACTTAGACTATCGCGCATTTTGACGGGTAAAGTCTAGACACAACACCATATTTGGAAAACAGCTGGTCAATATCTATGTAGATTGTCCTCACATAGAGATCCAATCTCATGTCCGGATATTTCATTCAATTAATTCTAAACCAATGAATGACTCTCATACGATCCTCATACATATTCATGTAATTTCGCGCCTTTCCTCCTGCATCTTTGAGACACGCAAGAAAGTGCGCACTTCAGATCACTTCCACTTCAGCGCGCTTTCAGGAAACACCAACCCTTCTTCAACCCAAGGATACTTGTTCATTAGATTCGATATATAATACCATCCACTTCAGCGCGCTTTCAGGAAAAAGCAACCATTCTTCAACCCTAGGATACTTGTTCATTTTATTCGATATATAATACCATTATGTCTACGCCTAAAAAAATTGCCAGTTGTGGCAAGTCAACTTACTCGCCACGAAAGTCGGTCGGTACCGACCAAGGATCTACTCAAGGGCGTTTCAGCCCTTACAAAAGCCCTGGAGCGGCCTCCAGCTCAAAATCGCGACAGGTAAGAGTTTCCTAACTTTTATTTTGCCTCCATTCATTGTCATAGTGTCTCCACATTGACAACTGATTTCTGTATTCAGGATAGGAAATACCTTTTCGGCAAGTATTGCGCCATTTATTAGGTCAGGATTCAAGATTCACAAGGGTATACTGGATTAATGAAAAGGATTCAAAGCCAGATTTTATTTTTCCATATAGGGATTCCAAATAGTAAAAGGGCATTGCAAATTCAAAACCTACATGATTCGGGTAATAGGCTTATAAAAAATGAGAAACGAGATTCAAGAGGCATCTCCCCTAGCCTATGTATTTTGATAACTAACGCCAATATTTATATATTTCACCAATTCACATACTCCATTTGAAAACATACACGCCACCGAAAGGACCAAACATTATTTTTTCTATCTCTTAAACTGCAGGAACTGCCGTCACAGAAAGGACGAGTCCTTATCAAAGACTTGATAGGGAAAACCATACCCCTCATTGTGCTCTCTGTCAAGGCACAAGTAGCTGCCCTGCAAGATCCTTTCGAGCGCGTTGAAGAGGTTCACCGTCTACGCAGGAAGTCCATTGTAGTTGATCATAGCGGCAACATGGTTGCGTACATCAAGATGACCAAAGATCTAACTTTCGTCGAAGGGGACTGCATAGTCTTTAAAAATTTCAAACTGGACAACGGAGTCATAACACTACATGACAACTCCCTCGTTGATATGTAAGTACATTCATATTTGTTAACTAGTCTATGTCGAATAGTAAATTATTCCAGTTAATACTTTCATAAAACTTACATCCGAAACAATATCTTGCAATGTAGACACGAAATACCTAGTTGGTGTACCATAACCAAACAGTATTTATGTCACTCGCTAATATGTATTAACTCTTCAGTACACACAAACAACACATATATAAATGAGGCACAAAATTAATAAATGTTAATTTTCTTTTAGCCATTACGACCTCCGTCTCGATACGTCCCTCGTGGATGCAGCAAATGCCCTCATGACAGAACCCATAACGCCAATATGCGCCTTAGCTGACGCGATGGCCAAGCCCAACGCAACACGCATCTCAGTCAAAGGGAAAGTGATCCAGGTTAGCATCATTGACTTTACCTCTAGATATATCAAAACATATATGCAATCCTAATGCCACCTCCTAAATGTGATAAGAATTTTATCCATTCACAGTTATTCTATACCTATCTGCAACGTCGGTGGCGGCTAGTGAATATGATATTAATTACCTCAACTGGATGACACATCTCATGAGTATCTCAGACATGTCAATAGAATATATTAATTTTTCAATTACGTCCCAAACTATTGTCTGCCTTCCATTCTTTTTCATCTATAAAATAATATGATCAATATATTTAAAATGTTTATTACATCATCATTACATAATCAATGACACGTGTTATATTTTATTACCACAATAATGTCATTATTCCATTTCATTTAAGACGGATGAGGCCAGATTAGTAGGTGGCACCGACGGCAAAAAAAAAACACTCATCAAAGAAATGCGCATTACTGACGGATCAACTACGTCAATAGTGACAATGTGGGACGCCGCGGCCGCATATATATCGGTAGAAGAGGGCCACAACCTGGAACTACTGGATGTCTCTACTACATTCTCCAAAATACACAACGAGAGTGTCGTCAGTGTCAATTACCCGGACCAAGTCATGGTAAGAATATTTCACTATTTACACTATAAACATTTTAGCCACAAACACAGCATAACGTCATGTCCACAATGTCCCCATTTATTGTAGTCTCAACAACATAAATCACAAACAATACAATATTCTAAAACAAGTTTTCAAAATTTATTTCCAACAATAACAATAACTCAACATTAATGTAACTAAGAAATAATTTATTACCCAACTTTACTCGATTCGACTCGATTATATATATATTAAGTGTGTCTCACTGTCTAGTACAGTACATATGCAAAGCTTACTGACTCCCTATCTTTCAATTTCTTCAGATACTACCACCAGAGGACGCACCGAAAGAACTCGTCATCATCGCATGCAGTGATCTTCCGGATGGAAGTAACATGTCGGTCACGGCAGAGACTGACAAATCCATCATATCACTCACGATTGATGGAGACATGCTCCTTCGCGGATTAAATCTAAATCCAAACGGGAACGCGAGCGATATCCTAAAAGTACTGCCAGTGACAATTCAGGCACAAATTGTCGGGTCACATGTCAACAATGTCTCACTCCCCAAGGACGCAGATACTGACAGTGATGACATGTAAACACACAGAACACTCTAAGTTTTGTTGACATGTAAACACACAGAACACTCTAAGTTTTGTTGATTACCTTTAGCATTATTAGCATTAGGAACAATGACTTAGAGTCATATTAAAACAATAGATATATATATACCGAACAACCTAGCACAACCTCCTTCAAAGATGCAGGAACTCACAGTAGACCAAGGATACTTTATACATAAAATAGAACATTGCTCAACAACGACAACCTATTTACATGGATCATGACTTGTAAAACTGTATTACTTAATATTCTTTTCTGTTTAATAAACATGAATTAGAAATAATGTGTTTGTTTCAGTCAATGAAATCGTATAATACTTGAATTTCAAAATGGCGACTCTCATAATAATTACTGCAGCGGAAATTCATCCTTTATTCTTATCACCGAAATACATATCAATAATAATAGTAAATACCTCATCATAAGATAATTCAAGCTAATTCCGCGACCAATCTCTTACAATAGATGGACAATCGAAGAAAAGACGACTTATTACGCCCATACATACTAGTAGACAGTACATTCTACTAAAGTCAAGATAGCACATTAAGTCCTACAACAATAGATGGCAAATCGAACAAAAGATGACTTATTACGCCCATACATACTAGTAGACAGTACATTCTACTAAAGTCAAGATAGCACATTCAGTCCTACAACATGCAACCCAATATATCTGCCGCTTTCCACCCAGCCATATAGGCTACATAGACATAATTAAATAGCAAATACATCATTCAGAGCACTTATGAATATATGAAGGCACAAATTTGCCATTACTTTTGTATCTCAAAAGTTCTATGATTAGAAGCATATTCTTGTTAAAATTCTAGGTATCTATACGAAAATATTAAATTTATATATTTTCATTTGTGATCTCTGATTTAGAAACAGATTTTATCAATAAAATGCTTGTCAGACCAGATTCAGTTTTCTATAGCATATTCAATTTTATTAACCTTTGATTGATAGTTTGATCATGTCAAGTAATTTAAGGTAATTAAGAACCACCAAATTTGATAATTTTGTACTAATCTGAAAGTCATCTGACCAGAACTAGTGCATTGCTGTTTTTGCCAGAGGACTTAATAACCGTCCACATTTAATACATGTATATTTTTTGCTGCTGTGGTTTCACTTATTATCGCAACCTTTATTTTATTTCTTGGCCGATTTGACTTCAAATACTTTTAAACATATTTATAAGCATATGGTTGCAACAAAATATGGACAGCTTTAGTCCTATAAGTCATTATACTGAGTAAATTAGGTAAGTTGTTTTTTCCTAATGGCTGATAATGCAGTTTTCAACTGGAGGGATGTCTTGAATACGGGTCTAATTAGCGTCCAGTAATTACTACTGAGATCAGTTATGGTAACATTAAACTATTAACTCAAATATTAACTTTGGTTATAACATTTGAGATTTGCACAATAAGTTAACGAAAACTGCCATATATTTGATATTTAACTTTCTATTTCATTAATTTCTATTTAACCTCATGTTAAACCTCGTGTTTAACCTCATGTTAAACTTCATGTCAAACCTTGTGGTCAGACCTCTTGTCAAACCTTGTGGTCAAACCTCTTGTCAAACCTCATGTTAAACCTAGACTTTAATTTAACACCTACTGGATCTTTAGCATAGCATTCTACGTTTCACACCATCTGTGTTTCCCTAGTAATCTTTTCTGTAATACTTTCATTTCCACCTTAATTGTGTATTATTAATATGAATGATTGTAAAACAATAGCTCAGGATCGGCTGAGATATTCGTTTCGACGTAATGCTTGTTTTCCTGAATAAAAGAAATCTAAAATCTAAAATCTAAACCTCACTTCAAACCTAACGTCAAACCTCACTTCAAACCTCACGTCAAACCTCAAGTGAAACCTCAGATCAAACCTCAAATCAAACTCCATGTTAAACCTCATGTCAAACCTCACCTCAGACCATAGCACCTGGGCTTAAGGCTTAAATATTGCCGTAGTATTGAGAAAGTGTCGCCCCAGAACCCTCTACCAAGCCAACACTGATGGTTAAGAAAGTTATGCCTTTATCAGCCTACAACTACTTTCAGCTTCATCCCTTATTAAACCAATTATGTATACTAAAACTTAATACCATTTAGAAGCATCTGTACATGAGAGAACACATTATGCCAGTGGAAATACAGGCATCCATATATATGAATAATTAGAGCTGATGATTGTGAATTCTTAATGGCCTACGTCTATGAAATGAATCCCTTTACCTTGAATTATAAAAGATTACACTCACAGATATGGATGAAGACATCATGGAATCTACAATCAGCCCTTTTAATCAATTGTAAAATTTCATAAATTTGCAAAAGTCTAATATATGAGATCATGTTTAAATAAAAATGGTATGCTTCATCTAATACTTTTGCTTGTTTTATATTTACTTTATGTTTGTAAAATGCAACTGTACATATTTTGACGCCATAACCCATATAGATAATAGTATCATATATTAGTAGAAATTGTGAGCCGTTGGAATTCTAATTGGATATATTTAGATATATTTATCCTCATGAGACAGGTTCGGTAAAAGTGCTATTATTGTAGTGGTTTTAACTAATTCTTTCTTTTTTCATGAGCTTTATTCGTAGACATATCCATTCGATCATTCGTCCTTTTCTCAAACCATCAATAATTTCTTTCTTTAACACATTCATCAATCCTTGTGTTAGTCGATTTAATCATCTTTTCAGAAACCTCCATCTACCCATCCTAAACCAAGATATATAACAATCCATCCACCCACCCATCCATCCATCCACCCATCTACCCATCCACCCATCCACCCATCCATCCTTTCTTTTTCCTTCAATACGTCTACCTAGCTATCAGAACACCCATTCATCCACCAACATGTTCTGTCATCTATCATCATTTCATGGACAGCCTGCTACATAGACAGATATATGGCTGTATATGGATCATACACCTGTAGTATATAAATTACTTCAGTGATAAGGTATACTATATAGAGAGATTATCAGCTATAGGGATTATCAATTATCTGGTATATTAACTCACCGTTAACAGCCTAATCTATCTTTGATATTTCCCTGATAACAGTCTAATGTGCTTATGTGCCATTGCTGTTGTCAAACCCCATTATTAAAGGATTAATGAGCGACATTGAGGGGTTGATGGTGCACTGTTTGGTGTATAGTCCTAAGGCAAAGCAAAGAGTGCATCAGCGGGCCCGAATTGCAGGTTATTAATCCTTTTAGTCTCTGCCTATGGTTGTGATAGTCCATGGATGGCTCAAGGCAGTGATTAAGGTGACTCAGTAGTGATTTTGATTATTGATGAATTTTTCTAAAATTTTTACCAATGATAGTTGACATGAAATAATCATTATTGAGTGAAAAAAAAACATAGGTCACCAGGCTAGTTTTCATGCTATGGCAGTATGGAGATAGAAATAATGAATCATATTTGAGTAATTTTACTACATTTGAGTGATTTATTAACATAATTCGTTTAAAATGGTTCTGACATGAATTCAGACATCAAATTTCACCCAGACATTCAACATATATATACTTATCATCAGATAATGTTTTTTTTCCTCAGATCCTGAGTTAGCCCCCTGGAAGCCCCCTAGTGGCAGTATGGGGCACTAGCAAAATTGACTTTGGCTGATGACAATCAGCGTTTTAAAAAAAAACTGTTTGATGAATATTTTTTAAATTTAATATGAATGTAGATACAGTATTTACCAACTCATACACAAAAAATCAGGATGGCTTTCCAGGCTAAATCTTTCTATATTACGACTTATTTATGAGAAAAATTGGGAAAAAAATTAAATTCCTGATTAATATTTGATTTGAACAACAATGGCTTCATAAATCTTGATGAAATTCTATATGGATACAGCTATCATAGTTACTAACTCGCACACCAAAAATCAGCATGAATTTCCAGGCCGATTTTTTTGTGTTACAACTTAATTATGAGAAAATTGCCTAAAAATGAGAAAATTCTTAATAAATATTTGATTTATACACATAATTATGGCTCCATAAATTTTAATGAAATTTAATATGGATGTATAGGGATCGTAGATACTAACTCCCACACCAAAAATCAGCATAAATTTTCTATCTGAAATGTTTATATCAAGACTTAACATACATACTTCGTCTGCATAATGCTGATATTCCCTGCTACATGTATTGAATACACATATATCAGTACTGAGCTATATGTATTGAATACACAAGATCAGTACTGAGTCACCTTAAACCCATATATAAGGGTCAGGGCAACGTCAGAAAATGAGCAATTTGCCTTACCCATGCAATCCTCTCAAATCACCCAAGTTCAAGAAGAGATGAGAAGAGCATGACAATAATGAAATTATGACACAACTTCATTTTGTGTCAATCAGTTCTTCAGGCCAATTTCATAGTGAATGCCTCATACTTATCTTATACCTCATGTACTCTACGTATTTATATTTACTTGTTTAGTTCATTATCTCATGTTATTGATGTTCAAAGAGAATGTAATTTACATGGTGACTGGTGAACACGGACCACTGTGATGTCGGACCGGGCGGCTTAGTGGAGTCGGACCAAGGGGTTAGTGGACTCGGACCACCGGGTTGGTAGACTCGGACCACTATGAACTCGGACCACTGACAACTCGGACCAGATATGATATTAATAGGGGGGTATAACTACTGCCTATACTGACCTAGGACCACACATTTAAGGTTAGGTTTAGGGTTATAGTTAGCATCAGTATCCATCCATGTACTCATTTCACTTCACAAAACACATGAAAAGCTATGAAAATACAGTGCGTAATGGTAACAATGCTCTTTGAGTTGAGCAAGCATGGTCCGAGTTTAGCATGGTCCGAGTTTACCTTGGTCCGAGTCCACTAACCCCCTGGTCCGACCTTACCCGGGTCGAGTACACGGCGGTCCGAGTATACGACGGTCCGACATCAGAGTGGCCCGACCTCTGTAGAAACCAATTTACATAGTTATGATTATCAAACAAAAAAAGGAAGAAGTCTGCATGGTCATTAATTAATGCAACACTCGTTTAAATAAGGAATACCTACTGTTATATCTTCATCATAAAGAATCACTATATATATATATGATATTCATTTATCATGCATAGGCTATTATTTTACACTTTTATTGATAACTTTAACATGTCAATATTGTGCTTGCTTAAAGCTGTATTCTCAGTTATTATGACAAAGGCGATCTTACCGAATTGACTCATATTATGACTTGAATTCATCAATATTCTGCTGCTCTTATATATTTATACAAGAATTTGAAATAGAAACAGTGGAGCGAAAACAGCTGCCAGTGAGCGATAATAAGCGAAGTCATCATAGAAAAGGATTTGGGCGGGTCCTCCAAATATGGATACGGACGTTTTAGAAGCCCTGTGGCCAAAACAAACAGACAAAATCCTCCGCATTTTCGGTAAAATATGACTTTTAGATGGGTTGGAAAAGAATTGAAGAAAATGTAGACACAATGTTGTATTTTACTGATGTTAACTGATATTGCACGAGGGCAAGATGCAATTAGAAGAAGGTTTTCTCCCAAACCACTATTTTTAAAAGGTGCATGTACTGGATGACCTCAGCTCCCGGAGATGTATATCTTCCTGTTTGTCTTCTGTTTTTCTATGGCGAATAAAGAATCCTATTATTGTTTTATTATTATGACAAGACGTTAGCCGGTCGAGCTTGAAATGAAGCCTTTAAGATGTCCTTCTGTCATTATACTCCATGTCCTCAAATCTGAATGGCTTCCAAGTCTCTAATTTAAACGTGCCAGGTTGCCAGGAAAATGTACAATCAGCAGCTCTACACATTTAGTAAATTCTGCTAATTTAAGCTGTATTCTGTGTTTCTATGGCAAATAAAAATCGAAAAATTAATATTTGATTGGTGAAGGTGAATTGCACATTGTCTGACGCCCTGACCCAACCCCTGGGTACATTATTGGGACAGTGAGTGTGGTGGGTTTGATTAAGGCTATGACCCCTGCACATTGTTTTCGTACCGCTTGGATGCCCGTACCATGCTCTTTAACTTGTTGGTTTTGGCTTGACATTGGCTTAGAGTCCCTTTCAAGGTAAAGGAGTCTATTTAATTGGACTATATTGTGCAGCGATCGAGTCCAGTAATATCTAATGTACGGACTTTTATTCATTTTCCGTAACACATCACATTTTCATGTGACACATAAAAAATGTGTAGCTCTGCCGATTACAAGTACAATCCCCGACGCCCTGACCCATACACTTGTTTAGTAACACTCCCCGACGCCCTGACCCATACACTAGTTTAGTTACACCACACCCTTATAAACAACACAACCAAGCACATACATCTCAGCTTCCACCCAATTAATCCACATCGATCTATCGGAAATCATTAATTTTAATTAATTGATCAGGCGATCGGTGGATTGTTCTCACAAATGGCTAGCACCACACAATCCTGCTAGGAAACAGTTAATTAAATCCATACATCCATGCTTTGATTGTACATTAGTAACCAAACAGGAAGGCCAATTATTTTTAATGAAGGCATTTTACATGTTTTATCCATTATGGAGGGGCGTTAATGGGAGAATGAATCAGTCATTTGTCAGTGGTCACCTTCTGTTTATTCTGAGGTCTCATTTAGTACTGTCCTGGTTGTTTAATAAATGGGTTCAGGTTTCAAGGCTTGTTTTATTAAAGGTAGCTCAGCCATCAACCCCTACCCTGCTCTTGCAATATGTGAGCTGTTTCAGGAAAATGAGTAACAAGTCGCTAAATTGATATTTTCAAAGTGATTTACTCACAAGATATCTTTGTTGGAATGTTTTCATTCTCGGAGTATCTAGTGCTTGAGGATCTATAAATACATGTACCAAATCTTAAGAAAGTATATTGAACATATTTGTGCATTTCCAATTTTATACAGTATATTTAGCTACTTTACTAGTTATTGCCCACCCAAAAGTATTGCAAACAGCTTTTTACAAAAATAAAAATTTCAAACTTAAAATATACAAATAAGTATTACATTTTCGACTGTTTACTATCATTAGAATCGGCTTGATCTCATCTTTTCAAATATGATAATATCTCAAAATCCATTTTTTTGCGACTTGGGACTCATTTTCCTTTAACACATCACACATGAGTATGTTTTGAACAGTTTTCTACAGAAAGAATTCTTTTTCTTTGTCCAGTAAATCAGTCATCTGCCTTGGTTACCCATGGTTATTTGGTGATCCCATTACTCTTCCATTACAAAATCGATCAAAAACAAAATATTTTCTACGTTTTGTTCAGTTCTAAAAGTCATTTGACCAGAATTCGGAGGATGTTGTCCAGTTGCTTTTGTTTGGGTAGGAAGAGAACTGAACAAAAAGTAGAAAATATTGTGATTGGTATCATATGGCATTATATTGTAATTACCACACTATTATCGAGTTGTCTCAACGCAATACCACTGTTAGGGAGGAGACATATTATTCATATATAAGAGATTCTTACAAGGCGATAGGGAGACTTTCTTATTGCGTTCACCAATCAATCAGTATTAATACTCCCTTGGTGCTGTCGTTACCTGTATGTGGGTGAAGGCGTCAGAAAATGTGAGTGAGCAAATGTGATAGTACTTGGGTAAAAGTAGGGGTATAATTTAGTAACTTCTGTTAATTAGGATACAAGTGATAAATTTATACCAGGTACATTTTTTTATCATATTTTTACTTGCGTTGATTCAAAGAACATGTTCGATTATGTGCAAATGTAATTTAAATCTCAAGTTTTTCTTAAATTTGGTTAATTTGAGATGAAAGTTGAAGGTGAACTGTACATTGTCTGCCAACCTGACCCAATAAGTACATCGTTCTAAGCTGTTTTCTCCTATGTTTTAACCCTTTTGCTGCGTCTTAGTTAGATAACGGTGCATGCTGGAAAACCTTTTTCAGAACCATGTATCCATTTTGAATAGTCTCATAGAGTAGAGATCATTCATATATCTCCCCCCCCCCCCCCGCCACAGATAAGATAAGATATATACACAGTGGATACACACAAATCCCCTATTACTTCTCACTCGCCCAGTAACCTTTCCTTTCAGTCATAAAAGAAAATGTCCGATTGGAAGTTTTAAAATTAACTTAAATTAATGAAACTTAATTAATTAAATCACAAAAATGCAACCAGTTGCTGTTAAGAATAATGAACAACTAACTATAATACATGTTTCTGAAAAAAAGATTATTACGAAACCAAATCAATCGTCCCTGTTGCTTCTTGACTTTCACTTAAAGCTGCAGTCTCAAGAACCAACGAGACTGCAAGAACTAAACATTTTCTACTTTTTGTTCCATTCTTTTCCAACCTTGGATCTTTTCCTTTTGGAGGATTTTGTCCAGTTGATTTTGCTACAGGGCTCCTAAAACATCCTCGTTTGTATTTGGAGGACCCGCCCGAAGTCATCACTTCACTTATTATCGTTGACAGTTTTCTCTCGATGATTAGACTTCAAATTCTTGTATAAACACATACCAGCAGCACAATATTGATAAATCCATGCAGTTGTATAAGTCATAATATGAGTAAATTTGGTAAGTGTTGTTTTGTCGTGATAGCTGAGAATGCAGCTTCAATAGTTTAACCTTTCTCATCCGCAGATAAGGGGGCTATCATTATTTACCTCGTAGGGGGGGTATAAGAATTTTGGCTGTCAATCATACACATTTTTGTGACCCCCCCCATCCAAGGGTCCCATGTTTTTGTGACCCCCCCTATCAGAGGGTCCCATATTTTTGTGACCCCCCCCCCCCCCCACCAATCACACACCCGCAGTGAATTAAAATAGTTGTGTTGTGTTTTTCTCGCATCAAGTTACCATAATTAAAAGCAATCCAGGATATTTAAAATCATTTGTAGCGTGACAATCCTCCAGATCGGGAGGTTGTGTGTTCGAACCCCACCAAAGGCTGGTCACTGCAACCCGCTCCCACCCAGAGCATAGGCGCTGTCTGTAGGCCTAATGGGAAGACTATGCCACCTGGTCAAGATTCAGTCACTCAACGACTGCAACTCTGTGAGAGCTACTACAGAATTAGGCCAGAGCCTATGGGTGATACTAGCTCTGCCGGTATCCAGGAGCCCTGGGACAGATGAAAATCAGTATAAGTCAAACTAGGTCAGTAGGAGGAGACTCTAGCCAGCCTAGCTGACTGTCTGACAGAGAGCATGGGAACTGGCCCTGTCATGTATGTCACACACCGAAAAATGGACCGCTACAGACAAGCTAGAGAGAGTAGTATAAAAACAGAAAAATAGGGTATCCCAAAGAATAAAAAGGTGATATCCAAGGGGGGGAAAAAAAAGAAAATTATTTGGAAGAGGTCAAATAAATCTCAAACTAACCTTAGTTATGTATTTCCGATTGTTCTTCACCTCGTTTCTTGCATAGGAATCCCTTGGGTCTATGCTACGCTCCGACCCTTGGGATAGCTCCCCCCTCCAACTTGGTGAAGAACGATCGGAAATACATAACTGCAGTTAGTTCTGTCTCTGTACTCATCAAGCCATCAAGGTATATCCAAGTATTGTTATCCTTTCCCATTCCAAAACAAGCTTTACTTTGGGCTGACTGCATATACCTTTATTGAAGTTTTCATTCTATAATGCCATAGCCACTCTCATTGTTATTGTTGGTATTTTGATTTCCCATGTATCAGCTAATCTGCCATGATATATGTCACAGTCTGGGCATAAAGATGACTTCATCCTCAGATTCATTAATTACAGCATTATTCTCCTCTTTAGTGACTTCATTTACCCTTTCAGCATATGTTTCAGGTTCACATGAATCTGAAACTAGGTTATTGTCTGAGTCAGAATTGTCATCACCTTCTGTAGTTTTTGTCCTACTCTCCCTAGACGCTTCACTATCTTGTTCCTCTTGTAAATCCTTACCCTTAGTATTTTGTCCCTGTCTTCTCATTTCTCTTCTCATCTTTGTTTCTTTTTTATTCGGCATGTGGCCAATTACATGGTCCTTCCTTACAAGAAAATTGTGAGCAAAAGATTTAACTTTGGCTGTCATTTCAAGTCATGTTCTTCTTTTTCAATGAGAACATCGCATTATATGCGCAACTAAAAACCATCAAGTCGTTGAGATTCACTATGTACACAATCAATTGTTTCAGTATATGTTGTGTACTTGTAATGGCCAGACTCAAGAGAGGGCATGGGCTGTGGTACAATGTAGACAGTTTTTAGAATGGAATTGTTTCTGTTCCCACACAAATTACATACCTCATTATTTCAGCTGACACAGTGGAACTCTTTCTACAGCTCGCCAACTTGGCAATGATTATTCATGTGCTCTTCCATTTTTTTAAAGTAATAATGCCTTGGTAGATCACCTGGTGCAGCATCTTTGAAACACTATATTGGGATCATGAACTTGACAACACATGACCATACATATGCAATGACAAAGTTGAGAAATGCTTGAGAGAAAAAGACCATTCTAGAGAAGAATAATTGAACAAGAAAAGTATGCAGCATATTTTGAGGGCAGCTAGAGGAATCAAACGAGACACTGGCAGATGTCTTTAAGAGTGTTCAATCCACTAAAGCCTACTCATACTAAAAGTAACAGCAGGAAGGAAAATAAAAGGAAGTCAGCCAGTTGGAAAAGAAAATAAGATGAGGACAATAGTATAGAGTTACTAAACAAAAGAACTGAACCAGGGAAAGCAATAGAATGTTTTCCAAATGATTTTTCTGGCAAGTCAGCAGTCATGGTTCAACTCAATGCCCTGAATCATAATTTAGAAGGTCTCCTTCGCCCAAAGATGGACGGAAAGCATAAGGACTTTCTCTGAACAAAGACCATCTTTTGTCCTGATGTAGTTCTCAAGTTTAAAAAAATCATGGAAGACTACAAAAATCAAACTGAAAGAACCAAATGGTGCCAACACTTGAAAGATCTGGATGTGTTAGCTTAGAAAGTAGTGACAGTGAAACTGGACATTTCCAGCCAGAATCTCTCCTTTGAAAGGAGAAGTGACCCAGTTCATTTGTTGAGGGAGAAGACAAGCAGGAGTCAATTTGATTTTTGTTTTGTATATTTATGTTACATGTTTTCAAAGTATATCTGGATCGGGTATAAATGTTGAAGTTTTGTTTCTAGTAGTGTTATAAAAAAAACCCAGTGGAATCAATTGCTGAATATTTAAACAAGGGCAGATTGTTGGTTACATCAAGACGCCAATTATAAAACTTCTTCCACTCGACCCATAGGAGTATCATTATTTTTTTGCGAACTCCTTGGATTTGTGTTTTTCGCGCTGTTCTCATACCCAAGCGACTACTCACAAGCCCGCCTTTCGAAATGAAAATTGGTTGTTTTATTATATCAATCAATTCCTCTATGTCTGTTCCAACCCGTCTCCAATTTTAAACAGTTTTGAGGTGTAAACTTTTTGCTGTTGAGTGCCTCGGCACCATAGAAATGATATGTGAAACACTGAATTCATAGAGGGAAAAAAATTGCGGTAGCAGAAGATATTTTGCGGAATTCTTGGTACTTTAGCCAGTAAAAGTCATTATAGATCTGCATGTTTTTTTAACCGATTCATCACTTAAGATGGTGTGAGGATTGCCTCAGTAAACATTACTAAGACACAGTATTTTTTCAACCCTGATGTTGGTGTGTTTTTGTGACCCCCCTATCAGAGGGTGCCATGTTTTTGTGACCCCCCCCCCATCAGAGGGTGCCATGTTTCTGTGACCCCCCCCCCATAATTCTTATACCCCCCCCATGAGGTAAATAATGATAGCCCCCTAAATTGATTAACTTTTATTGCAATCTGTCAAGACCATCTACCATGATTGCGTGACTCCTACTGTTGATAGGGGGTAAGGTCACTAATACAATTGAATTAATTAAAGTTGCACTTTCAATTAACATCGATCAAGACTAATCATTTTCTATGTTTTGCTCCGTTCTTACCCAACTCCTGTGAAAGTCTTTTTACGAAAATATAGAAGGATTTCGCCTTATAAATCTTACATTTATATTTCGCAGTGGTTCCACTTATCATCGCTCACCTGCCCTCGTTTTTACGCAGATTCCACTTACAGTTTTTGTGTAACATATATATATTTAGTCAGTGCCTTGCACAGTTGAGGGGCTATAACCACAGAAACTAAACAGATTAATAGCCACCATTTTGGGCCTGCTGGTGCACTGTCTGGGATTATGAACCACACAGTGCACCAGCAGCCCCTCAATGTCGGTCACTAATTCTTTAATAACAACAGCAAAATATTGATGACTTCTGTCCTATACAGGTCAAACAATAAATGAATTTGGTAAGATTTATTTTGGTTATAATGACAACTTAGAATGTAGCTTTAAGGTTAATCTACAGATATATAATGATACATTAGCTATATATATAAACAGTTAAATAACTGTACATTACCTATATAAGTGCATGTAATTCCGTCCAGTGTTCTCTCCTCATGTTCAGTACATCCACCTCGGTGTAGGTACGTATCCTCTGTGAACCTGGAACAGATTAAACTGTTAAATACATTGACCCCATGTGAGTGTAGTCATCCGAAAGCTAATATGCATAATGGGTCGGGTCGCCGAAACATGTATACTCAAATTCGTGACACATTTATTTTGAAATCTTCGAAATTTACAGTAATTTTTGCATATTTGATACATTTTTATCTGCATGTAATCCGAGCCCCTTATCTGAACTAAATATAAGAACATTTTTAGAAATTCAGCTCCAAAATTGCTCCAAAATTGCACGTTTTGAAATATTATTTTGGGTCTCTAGACATCAACTCTATATATATCGGCGACTTCGCCCATTATATGTTAGTCAGAGCTTATGTAGATGAGCTTTCTTAAATTTAAATTTTATGAAATTTTGTTTTGTTTTGTTTTGGGAAACCCAAAACGGCCCGTTTCTTTCATTCAAAGTAGTACGTGTGGATAAAAACAGGACAAACTCAGCAACGTAGAGAATAATCAACTTTTCTTTTTCCTTCTTTATCACCTCTGTTAATTTGCATTCTCAGTTAACGTTGATCAAAACCTAAATCTTTCTTCATTTTGTTCCGTTTTTTCCCTGCTCATCTGAAAGTCATTTGACGAAAATAATGTAGGATTTTTCCCTGTTGTATTTCTTGCAGGGCTTCCTAAATGCACACATTTATATTTCGGTGGCCCGCCGAAATTTGCTTATTATCGTTCAACGGCGTTCGTTTCCCTTCAGCCAATTCGACTTCAAATTATTGTATAAACACATGACAATGTTATGTAACATTACGTAACATTGTGTAACCTGCAACAACAGCAACAAATTGATGACTTTAATTCTATAGAATTAATAGATTTGGTTGTAATAGCTGAGAATGCTCGCAACTTTAAACATTTTGGAAAGCATCACCTAAAATTAGCCACTGACACACGGGCAGCTCGTAGGCTGCATTTGGTTATATGTATGCACTTTTTAAAATAATTTAAACATTTTTTTTATTGAGTTCAGTTTCCTCCCTCGCTCTGATCGGACCAAGAACGTATCCATGGTGTCAAAACAAAAACAGGGTGGAAAGCAACCGACCCGCCCTCCCACCAGACTGGCTAGAAGAGATCAGATTTTCACGGACGTTCCTTCCTCAGATTTGCCTTCCAAGCCATCTGACAACAGACCCAATAATGTGATGTGTAATGGGAAATGAGTCAAAAGTCGATTTTTTTTTCCCACTAGAGCACTTTCTCAAATAACCCAAAATTAAAATAAGAAAGAGAGGTTTAAAATAAAATTCAACATAACCAAAGAGATGATTTGATTCAACGCATTATCAAATATTAGCAGATATACATAGTAGTAATTTACCATTTTCCAGCCTAATTTAGCAGAATTTACTTAAAGCTGCATTCTCTGCTTTTACAACGAAGAACATCTTGCCAAATTTACTCATATTATGTCTTATAGGACTGAATTTACCAATATTCTACTGCTGTTACATCTTAATACAAGAATTTGAAGTCAAATCGGCCGAGAGAAAAAGGGATGCCATCATGATATATTTCCTGAGTTGATAATGACCTTCACTTGATTACGAATTACCCTACACAATGAATTAAGATTTAAACACATCACAATCTAAGTAGAAACAAAACACAACTGGACAGCTTACAGATACTTCAAAATAATACCCTACGTTTTTCCCTAAAAAAACAAGTTGGCATAATGTACAATAGGGAGCGTAAGTAGCCCACCACAGCAATATTTTGAGTCGCGCTACTGTAGCAGTTTCATGACGTCGTGTGGACATGTTGCGCAAAACTCCTATAGCCCCACCATTGCGGAGATAAATAATCTCTGCTCTATCAGCGATCATATAGTTCTATAAATTCTAACTCACATATATCCATCTTTAGAGACAAAAGATTTCAACTATAGCCTCCATAATCGTTAAACCTTTACATGGGCGATGTTAGATTGAATATCCACCTCTGGGTCCACTCCCAGAGGTGGAGAGCTCGGGTATATATTCCAGTGTTAAAGGAGATCGCTGGTAATGAGAGTCCGATTCTTGACATACACAAATAAACCCTCTCTAAAAGTTGATTCAACTTAATCGCTGATGTAAAAACTCACCCCTAGGATACAAGTTCTTTTTCTTGACACTTCCTGTTCCAAAGGGAGCAGTCATTAAAGTACAAGCCCTCTTTGTTCCCGCTCAAATGTAGTTACCATCTTGAATGTCTGTGAGGAGAGCTCAGGGAAGCTCACTAAATGCTCCCCGATTCCCACTTCCTATCACATGATTTCAAGTCTAACATGGTGCCATTTATGTAGGCTCTCCACATCGATTCAAACATTCAAGTAACTCAAAACAATATTTCTATCACATTGACAAGGCCCAAATCACTCATGAAGGAGTGTACCAACGAGATCTCAAAGGTGAATAACCTTATTAATGTGCCCAGCACGTAGTTTGTAAACACACGCCATTTAACTGATCACCCTCTCTGAGGAGAGCTAGGTTCTGACCACCAACTCGGGATAGGCCGAGTTGGTGATACAAACTAGGGCGATGTATAGAGTGATAATTTATTGCCCCAATGCTATCTCTATGAAGATTGTTTACTTCCGGTCCACACATCAGTAGGCCTACAACTACGCGGCTGTCCACACATCGGTCCACACATCGGTACAACTATGCAGCTGTTTTACGTTATTTCGTGCTCCGCAGCTATGAGACATGCCCAATCAGAAACAAGTGGGGATGATCCTAATTCCGTCAGAGTTCTTTGAAAGTGACTTAAAGCTGCATTCTCAGCTATTATGATGAAACACATCTGACCAAATTTACTCATAACTTGGGACTGAATAGGACTGCATTTATCAATATTCTGCTGCTGTTGTTATATGCTTCTACATGGCTTTTAGAAGCCGTGTAGCAAATACAACTGGTCAAAATCCTCCAAAACTTTGGTCAAATGACTTTTAGATGGGTCGGAATGGAACAAAATGTGAAAAATGTTCAGTTTTTGACCGATGTTAACTGAGAGTGCAACTTTAATATGTAGAGCTGCTGATTGTACATTTTCTGTACAACCTGACCAATCACATTTTCTGTACGACCTGACCAATCGTATGAAAACAAATCGATAAAGGATGCACATCTTCATTCCTACAAGGAGGAGAATAGATACCTCTTCTATGTAATTTCCTGATTCTGTTAGGCGATGATGTATCACGTACTATTTCATTTGCTGCACTGCAGATGTATTGTATCATATATATACTGCAGGGAGGAGCAAATGCTATCGCATTGTACAGAGAAATCAGTTCTGTCAAGCTATATCAGATTTACAACGCACTGCTTGGTTGTTCGTTTGTTCTTGTCATAACATCATTGTATGCTTTCCGGTAAAAGTTGGAAGGCCTGGCTCTAGTGGTGGGGGTGAGGTGGGGATGGGGATGGGCGGGGCGGGGGAGGGGGGTGCGGGGGGGGAGGGGGGTGCGGGGTTACTGTCATTGCTATATTCGACACGAATATAAGATATCAATATTAAATAATTAGTAATAACGATATTTGAAAGGGCGAAATCAAGGGGATTCCAATGATGATAAACATAAGGACATCCAATAAGTACTTCTATAGTTTCCTATGCATGAAAAAAGAGATCGCAATATGTCTTACTGGTCAATCACTAATAAAGTAGTTGAATATTATCCTCAGGACAACGTCAGACATGTATAGATATATTCAATATACAAGATATCATATGATCAATCTTATATACACTCTAAGAAGAAAGGGTTCTAACAAGAACCCTTAAGGGTTCTTCGGCTTGTCGACATGGCAGAACCCCTAAGGGTTCTACTTAGAACCCTTTTTTGAGGGTTCTAAGTAGAACCCCCGTTTCGGAAATAGGCAGGGTTCTACATAGAACCCTGGATTTGAACAACCCTCAAGCTAAAATATGTAGGGTTCTTTATAGAACCCTTGATTTGAAGAACCCTCCACCTGAAAATATCCGAAACAAAACCCCTTAATATGGTTCTTCAAAACCTAGTTGATTTTATTAATGCTTTTATTGGTGAAGTAACATCACTTTTCATCAAATTATTCAACATATTCCAGTTCATGGCGTGGGTAGTATTTTCCTTTATTCTTCAGTGAGTATTCCAGTCGATAATTCCTTTCTTCCCTCCAAGTCTGTTTGGGAGGACATCCTCTTGTCACCTAGAATATAAAATTCAATCATGATTATGTATAAAGCCATTGAATAATGTGATCATAAATGTGATATAATAGGTAGACAGAGCAATTGTGAAGTGTCAAGGGAAAACAGAGCCACTAAATTGACTGACACCATATTGAACGCTGCATCTCAACAGATTTTGATAATCTCACTCCTCCATGATCCTGACATATTCCCGATTCATTTGAGGTAAAATAAAAGTTTCTGACATTACCAGTTCCTGTTCTGTGAGTGTTGGAAAATGCGGCAACGTTGCGGCAACACTACCCTCTTCCACGGCATATTTTGAATCTGCCGCGATTTTAAAATCAGCTGCACATGTCCAGGCAGTTTGAATGCGCTACAATGGAGAATTATGTTCCATACATGCATTAAACATTCACTGCAAGTGACCCTAGTTATACAAGCTTATACACAACCTATTTATACTCTACACTGCACAGTAGACGAAATCAATAGAGAAATGAACAAGAATTAAGTAACTTACCTAGGCCTTTATCTCAACTCTCATACCATTACCAGCGGGGGTACACGCCAATTTGAAATGCTCTGGGAAATGGCCGTCCTTGCTGACCGTTAAACTACTAGTGCAAGCCTACTTGTCTGTTATGCACTCACCCACACCCACCCCACCCACTACAAGGACGCTCAGTCACCACGCAGAGCGGCTGGCTCCAGTGCTCTCTCAAGCTCCCAGGCCTGAGCGGCCTGAGCGACCTGAGCGGCCGGGGCACTGGGGTGTGACGAATTAGCAAGATGCACACACACACACACCAGTTGCTCTCTTTGTTTCAGGCAGTATGTATCATTAATGTTTAGACCCTGTGGGAAGCGTCAGTTTCTAGAGGTGTTAATTATTGCCAGGTCACTATAAACATGTATGCGTCTAGAAATACTGAAATGGTGAAACTAAAACATACTCACTACTAGAAATCGTCTAGAAATCCTTGACCGTTTTCCAAAGTCCCTCTCAGGTTTGAAAGATGGCAGTTATGACTGACGCATGCGCAGTGATGGTTTAGCCTGGCCTGATGCATAGGAGGTTCTTGGGAGCCCCTATTGTTCTTGACGGCAGTTAAAGAACCCTTCAAGTGCACTAAGAACCCTTAAATCGCTGAAGAACCCCTATGGTTCTAGATGGAACCCCCGGTGGTCCCGAAGAACCCTTTTAGGTGTCAAAGAACCCTAGGGTTCTTGGTAGAACCATGGGGTTCTATCTAGAACCCAAAAGAACCCTTTTTTCTTAGAGTGTAGGACTCTGGTGTATATATGGGTTTAAGATGTCATAAACATTCTCGAGAAATCTTAAATTACTAATTAATATACTCTTAACTAGAGTCTGAATAGTTTATTGAATTCATAAGATAATATATTTATTTCAACATTTCCTCAGAGATTTTCATTAACAGAATTCCATTGCTTGTTATGGAACTTAAATAATCAAGCACACTATTTAAGAACCAATCCTATCGTATATTGGAAGATACATCAGCTCAGCTCATATATGGTGTAATTTCCTCTTACTTTTATGACTCCGCCACACACTTTCAATCTTTTTTAAATCAACGCAATACCAATTTAATATTCACATACATATATGTTATTATAATTGTTTGCCCAATTAAGCAAAGGCTGGTAAATGAACCGTTGATTTTACAAATTTATTTCTGACGCCCTGACTCTCATGCCAGTACCAGTGTGGAAGTTTAATTTAAGCTGCATAATTTCCGGATTTGAAGCCAACTTATATTTATGTTATTGTTTGAGGTTAGCGAGGTTAAACTGTTAAATACATTGACCTCATCATGAGTGGTGTGTGTAGCCATCCGAAAACTATAGTCTGCTCTTGCCCATTTTCATAATGATCATGGTATGGGCTACCTTGATATGTTCATTTGGAGAAGATAGAAATAGAAAGAGAGGGAGGGGAGCGAGATGGGAAAGGAGAGAGCATTGGTACAGACAGGGAAATAGTGGAGAGAGAACTATGCAGAGAGAGAAACGTGTGTGTGTGTGTGGGGGGGGGGGGGTCGGGGGTTGAAGGAGAGAGAAGAAGACAGGGAAAGTTAAAGAGAGAGGAAGAGAGGGAAGAAGACAGGGAGAGTGAAAGAGAGAGGAAGAGAGGGAAGAAGACAGGGAGAAGGAAAGAGAGATGAACAGAGAGAGATAGGGAGAGAGGGGGAGAGACAGAAGGCAGGGGAGGGAGAGAGAAGAACAGAGAGAGAGGGAGAGGGGGTGGGGGTAAGAGGGGCTACACATGTTGTAATTTGGGGTAAACTTTCTTTTTTACACAGAACTCCCACATACTCATTCACAACTGCAGAAACATGTAATGCTCCTATAGGATCATCTCAAACATTCTGATGAAGAAATGTTTCACTAGTTTGGGTCGACTTTAGTTAAGATTGAGTGGTTTGTTTCCAGTTGCTAACAAATTAAATCAATTTATCAGAACTGCTTAATCTGTCTGAGTGACTGGAATGAACAAGCAACAAGAGAAATCAATCTACCCGTCTATTTTATCTCTTAGAGCTTGCCGTTTGCCGCACTTTTCTAAATTAATTATCTTGATTAATGGCGAATTCTTAGACGTAGCGATTTAAGGGGCCTTTCTTTTTCTCCTCTATTGATTTTTAAAGGTTTACTCAGGTAAATGATTGTATTACAAAATTGACATAAGCTTTTCTCAACATAACCTGGTCTTATCTCAATTATATTTTGCGCGTTGTATTAACCAACTATTTTAGTAAATCTGTGAAATCTTATCAATTGTTTGAAGGGGGTGTGCTACATCAAACTGTACATTAACAATTGTGATGTGCCATAGGAAAATGAGTCACAAGTCGCCAAATTGATAATTTTAAGTATTTTATTCACAAGATATCTTTGGGCAAATGTTTTCATTTTTGGGATCCTTAATGCTGTGTGTAGCATGAATGCATTTCCCAAATGTCAAGACCCCGTGTATCCATGCATATCTAAGGTCATCGTATAGAGTATCTTTACAAATATATGATGATATCTCAAAATCCATCTTTTGCTACTTGTGACTCATTGTCCTGAAACACATTACAATTGGCAGCTCTACACGTTTAGTTAAAGCTGCATGGTCAGCTATTATGGAAAAACAAATCTTAGCAAATTTACTCATATTATGAATCATAGGTCTTGATTTATTAATATTCTGCTGCTGTTATATATATTTATACAAGAATTCGCAAGAAGTGATTCGGGTGGGTCTTCCAAATACAAATAAGGACGTTTTAGAAACCCTACAGCAAAACAACTGAACAAAACCCTTCGAAAGTTTGGTCAAATGGCTTTTAGATGAGTTGGAAAAGAATGGAACAAAAAGTAGAAGATTTAATGATGCTAAATTTGACTGAAAAATGATATAATTATACAAAGTATACCTCAGTATAACTAATGTGTTGATTAATTAAATACTAAAAACTCTGCTGAGAAATGGTGAAAGTAAGTATACACCTGAGTATATTTTGTTTGTTTTACTTTGTCAGTAAACTCTGTCTCGGTCATGTTAAACTATATTTTAAACATTCTGGCTCAAATTAGGGTTTTCTTGGACCATTGGCGAATGTTATAATTGTACATTTTCTTGTGAATTCACCCATAAAATCCCTACTCCGCTAATGTAATAAACATGCTCTGATCTCTACCGATTTCTTTTTTTTTCATTGGAAATGGTTCCCACCAAAGATTTAAACTGGGACACAAGGCTTACTGTCTCCACAGTCTCTCTGTACCCTGGAGACGCCTGGCCCACCAATCAGATTGTAAATACATGATGGATTGGAGATACCATCATATTTGAAACGGTGAGATAAAGCGGATTCCAACGATGCTAACATTTCGGAAATCTTATGCTATTACTATATGCTATGTTTTATTTTCTTTTTGAAAACAAAAAGTCTGTAATATTTCTGGGTGGAAAATAACTGTACTAGCAAAGTAGCTAACTTGTATACTCTAAAGGTTGAACTTAGAAACGCATGGATATATTTTAATATGTGGGATGTCTGCTAGATGAGTAGATATAATGATGAAGTAACACAATGGTCCAACAAATGATACCAGTTGTTGAGTCAACTGTTACTGCGGCAGCAGCCCAGTTTAGTCCACACCAATGAAATGGGGGTTTATTCAGCATAACAATACAATAGGATAAAGAAAAACAATTTTGAGCGTGCGTAGCGGTTGGGAACCGGGCTTGGAGTGTTTATTGTTGTGGAAGAAGGAAGGGGCGTACTATGACGTATGGCGTCACCATGGAGGAGGGCGTGGCGTAGTGGCGTTGCCTGGCGCCCATCCCAATATAGGTGGTGACGTCTCACCTTCACATACACGGTCTTGACATGTGCTACAGTATTTATTCGACTCAAAGTGCTAGATACCCCAAAAATGAAAACATGCCTACAAAGAAATCTTGTGAATAAAGCACATTGAAAAGTATTCAATTTTGCGACTTATGATTGTTTTTTTATGAAACACATCACAAATCTGTCTTTTCTGAGACAAATCCATCTCGAGAAATAGCTACCTTCCCCAAGATACATCCACCATCTGAGTAATGTACCCTTTTCCCCACTATCCAACCTTTTATTTATTTTACAATTCCCAATAAGTACTAAATTTGCATTTCCAAGGAAAGCGCATCACATCAAAAACAAATCGGTCTCTGAAGATGACAATCAATATTCTGTGCATTAAACTTTGTCTTGTTAAAAATATTTCAATAACAGCATAGTCAAAGAAAGGTGAAAATAATCAATGACACTTTAAAAAGACAATAGAAAATTCAAATGAAAGTCACCCTCATAACAAGCACATAAAAATGAGGTTCAAAATAAATCAGTGGACAAACTTCATTTTTCGAAAAGTTCCAAAATGCATTATTTAAGCTTTATTAGCAAAGTTTGATGAAATTCAAAACCATTGTGTAAAACTAGATGAGACTCATTGACTATTAGGGCTGATTAAAGAACAATTCATATTATTTTCTGTTTCAGACTGGGTAATATTATTGCAGAATGGCGCAGTAATAGTGGACTTTATAATTGGTAACTCTCAAAAACTGGCAATAGGATATCTCTAGACTGAGGTCCTCATTGTCAAATTTAACATATTAATTGTCGGTTTTAAAACTACCTGAGCAACCAAAACAAACTAATCTATCTATGTATCTATGTATCTATCTATCCCTCCACCCATCCATCCATTCATCTATTCATCCATTTATCTAAACATCTATATCTATAAATCTAAACATTTATGTATATCTATCCATCCATTGGCCCACCAATCCATTCATCCATTCACCCATCTATCTATCCATCTGCCCATTCACCATCCATTCATCTATTCATCTATCTATCTAACTATTTATATCTATCTATCCATCTATCTAAAAATAATAATATATCTATCTGTCTATCATCCATCCAACTATCCATCCCTCTATCTATCCATCCACCCACCCATCCATCAATTCATCCATCTATCTATACACCCATCGATCTATCCATCCATCTATCTATCAATCGATCTATCCATCCCCCCATCCATCCATCCATCCATCTATCTATGTAACCACCCACCCATCCACCCATCTATCAATCTGGTTGTAATATAAGAAATTGTATGATTTCTTTCCAGACCAAGGACAATCTTAGCAAGGAATAAATAAAGACTTCATATGCATCAGGCGCCTGGAATGTCTGTCATCTGAAGGAAGTATAGCTGCCATATTGTTTTAGAGCTTTATTAATGATGCTGATGCAATAGTGTTTACTTTCGACTGACAAGAGCTGTCAAACCAGGCAGACAATGGTTTTAGCGAATCAGGACATGCAATTAATGCCATGTGACCATAATTCACACAAACAAGAAACGGCCATAACTTGCATTGATATTTTCTATTGTTAACAATTTTTAAGAAACTATCAATAATGGAAATAAAGATAGAGTTAGTGCAGATCTATACGTTTCCTAACTTTATAATGTATCAGGTTCAATTGATAAAAGCAATGATGAATGCATAACATGAATCCAAACAATGCATAGTGTCACTGTACATCTTTCAAAGCTTGTGTACATACATTAGGTAGGTTTTAAAGCTGCATTCACAGCTAAAGCTGTCTCGTTTTTTTCTTTCCCTTATCCTGAGGACTGTAGAAAGAAAGAATCAAATAAAGAAAATGAAGACAAATGAATATTTCCTTGAGTTTCTTGAGGCTTTCATGAATTCATGGCTTTTTTAATGATTGCAATACATGGGTCAGTTTTTTCAAGTGTGCTGTTTTGCTATTTTGGGATCAGGGAAAGGGGGAAAATTTAGAATACTTTGAATATAATTTTTTGGCCTTGGATCATAATATACTGGTCTTGACATTCTGGGAAAATTTTATTCCAACAAATTCGGACCTGTGGTTGTTTTATTATGTCACTTTTTAATTACCTCTTTTATATAGTCACACGTGAAGTCCCAATTTTGTTGGAAAATATTGAAACCATTTAATTTAACTGAAGGGAATGGCTTGTAAAACCTATAATTTGTATGTTTGATGCTTATATGGGCACAAATAAGCATTTATTATTACTTCCAATCCAAAATTACAGCCAAATATATATATATTTTAGCTCCTTATATTGTGCCTAGGGAAGGGATTTCATGTGTGAAACACAATAATACATCAGTTGAACAACCTTCATGGAATAAAAATACCTTCATTTGGCTTTAAATCATTACAAATGGAACCAAAATTAATTTATAATTACTTTCAACCTAAAGAGAGGGTCAAAGATAGATATTTTGGGCCACCCTCTGTTATGATATTGAAGGGATTTCATGCGTTACTATGTTGGAAAACACAATACTAATTTAGTTGAAGTGTCTTTCTGACATAAGATTGGCATCAACTTGCTTTATATCATATAAAATGGAATAACAACTAGTTTATAATGACTTTTAATTCAAAGAAACTGCTAAAAATATATTTTGGGCCACCCTATGTCAAGACCATTAATGGGATTTCATGCGTGATTCTATAACCCCACACAATATTAATTTAGTTGAACAGTCTTTATGAAATAAAAAGTATCATCCCATTGCTTTAAATCATTGCAAATGGTATCAAGATTAATGCATAATTCCTTTCAACCCAAAGATTAGAGCCCAAGATATATATTTTGGGCCACACTCTGTGATGATTATTGAAGGGATTTCATGCGTTACTATGTTGGAAAACACAATACTCATTTAGTTGAACAGGTATCATGAAGTAACAAGAGCATCAATTTGCTTTAAATCATATCAAATTGATTAACAACTAATTCATAATGACTTTAATCCAAAGAAACAGCTAAAAATATATTTTGGGCCACCCTATGTCAAGACCATAGATGGGATTTCATGTGTGATTGTGTAAACCAACACAATAATAATTTAGTCAAACAGCCAATATGAAATGAAAAAAGCATCCCCTTGCTCAAAATAATTCGAAATGGGATCTAAACTAATTTATAACTACTTTCAAGCCAAAGAGAGAGCCCAAGATATATATTTTGGGCCACCTTTTGTCATGATCATTGAAGGGATTTCATGCGTTACTATGTTGGAAAACACATGGTAATTTCGTTGAACAGGCTTCATGAAGTAAAAATAGCATATCAACTTGCTTTAAATCATTTCAAATGGAATCAAAACTAATTGATAACGATTTTCAAACCAAGGAGACATGGTGAAAATATATATAAGGCCACCCTATGTCAATATCATTGATGGGATTTCCTGCGTGATTGTTTTAATCAACAAAATAATAATTTAGTTGATCAGCTTATATGGAATAAAACAAAAATCACTTCACTTTAAACAATTCAAAATGGGTTCAAAACTAATTAATTATTATCCCAACCCAAGAAGTAAGCTCAAGATCTATTTTGGGCCCACCTTATGCCATGATTATTAAAGGGATTTCATGCGTTACCATGTAAAACAACACAATAAGAAATTAGTTGAACATGCTTTATGAAATGAAAATAGCATCAACTTACTTTAAATCATTTTAAATGGAATCAAAACTAATTGATGAAGATTTTCAGATCAAATATAGAGCAAAAGATACATATATTGAGCCACCCTATGCCATGATGATTGAAGGGCCTTCATGCGTTATGCTTAAACACACACAATATTACATCAGATGAACAAGTTATATGCTTTGAATCATATCAAATAACATCTCAACTAATTTATAATCATTTTCAAACCAGAAATACACCCAAATAAATATGTTGGACAACCCTTTCTAGTATAACTGCAGATGTGTTACTGCCAGATTATATAGGGCTTTCATGCGTTACTAAGGGATATTTTAGGGATTATTGGCCTGTTATTTGTCCTGAATCAAGATAATCACGAAATTTTCTAGTGATGTCATAAGAGAGATTGAGATGGGATTAGAACATGGTGATATGAAGTATTTTAGTTTATTTGTTTATCCTGTATGCATTATTTTTCAGCAGTAACGCATGAAATCCCTTCTGGTTGGAAAATAAGGATTGTATACAATAACCTCTTGCCCACCCAAAGGTTTTGAAAATATCAGGTGGAATTTTTTTTACAGTAAAGAATACATGTATACCTTCTCCAATATACTTTTTTGTAAACATACTTGAAAAATATATATTTTTTACCCATCCATGTAATAAAAGGGATTTCATGCGTTACTCTGATGGTTGGAAATTATTGAAGGTCACTCTGGAGGTCGTTACCATGTTCATATGCTTAAAAAGTAATTTCTAACTAATTCGGTCCTAGATGTATTGGGAAAAAGAAAAGAAACATGTAGAAGAAGGTTCTAGGCATTGTGCAAATCATTTATATTTTACTTCATTGGCTTTTTCTATTGAAAAATGATGCAAAAGATCAGTTTTTAGAATTTTAAGGCACTAAATATTGGAATCAGCATAGAAAAAGTATACATGGAATGACAGCCCTTGTTCATAGGAATTAAATGAGACTAAAATCTTTAAGATCCAATGCATATCGATCAGGATATGGTAGCAAATATGATATTTAGGCAAAACAGCACACTTGAAAAAACTGACCCACATGCTGCGCATGCTTCTCATTGCCTTTTAACCGCTTCTTCAGCAGTCTTTCTCTTGCCAGGTTTTGGGGCTTAGACTGTACCTGGTGTTGTTCAAGAGGTGCCCCAGCAGAGCTGATCAGGCTCCACTTAGCAACCGCAGGTTTCCAGGGGCAGCGCCATATGTATCGCCGATACCCTGAGATGTATCGCCGATAGAGGAGACTTCTATAAGCTTTCGAGCATGACCAATTGATTCTATCTGACTACATATGCTACTTGATTCTTTATGAATATGTACGGCACCTGCTGATCGACTGAAGCAGATCAAGCGTTGGACACACACTAATATATTCGTGGATTATATATTGCCGATTCAGGACGCGCGTTTTACCGCCATTTTGGATTGGCCATTACCCCTATTATCGTCTGTATACATGACAGCCATTACTGACAGTTCAGACGAAACAACCATGGATTTAAAAGAGAGTGAAGTACAAGATGACAGTAAAAAACTGGACGACGAAATAAATACATTAGCAGAGCAAGAAATAAATAACAGCCAGCTAAATCATAGTAACAACAGTCAATTCTCACAGTTCATTGCATATATGACATCAACCCCAACGGCTGGGAATATTACTTCAAGTCCAGGCCTCAAAATAACTAGTCCCAGACAAAACCAAACCAAAGACAATAGCCAGGGCCCTGTCGACGACCTCAATGTTTCTTCCACTGTCACATTCACTAGTGAAAATAATGAAAATAATATCGACTCACCGAATCTAGAAGATACAAGGAAGTTGGAGGCATCCGATGACCTATATACATCAACCCACGAAATGCTGGTGTCTGATCCATCGATTGATCCATCAAACAAGATCACAGGGGATAGTCCAAGTCCTAAGTATAATAGTTCCTTGGTTGTAGTGAACGACACACAGCCCATAACTCATCCACAATGTATTATTCCGAATGAATCGGAGATTACAGACCTAAATAAGTCAGGTCATACCGATTCCACCGTGACTGCCAATCTTATGTCAGTATCCATGGTCCAACAAATGATACCAGTTGTTCAGTCAGCTGTTACTGCGGCAGCAGCCCAGTTTAATGAACTACTAAAAACACAGATGTCTTCATTTAACACTAGGATTGATGAACTTGATGCAAAAATCGATGAGCATAGAGGAAATGTACAGCTTCAAATTGACACCATCACTGCCAACTGTTCTACTAACGCTATCGCCGACATAGTAAGGAAGGAAGTAAAGGGATGCCTAGAAACTCGATCTCAGGCTAGCCCCACTGCCTCATCGGTAAACATGGATTCTATTACTGATTCAGTCAAAAAACTTGAACAAATGGTGAAGGACCTACAAAGGGAAGTTCCTCCTCCAAAACATGCTGACAGTGGTCGATATAGACCTCCATTGTCACACTTTCCAAGGCTATCACCACCGCCATTCTTCTATCAAGCTCACAACCGTAAACATGTGCCTTCCATGATGCCGAGGCAGCAACACCAACACCATATCCCGTCCACTAAGTCTGGTCTTATCCCACACTCTGCAGGCAGGACGATAATGATCCTAGACGATATTCCGGAGCTTGGAGGTGAAAACATAGCGTTAGATATCGTAGAAATGTTCAAAGTGGTGAAAGATTCAATCCAGCTGAGTGAGTTTGATGAAATCTATCGGATTGGTATCAAACAAGACATCATAGATAGGCCAGTCATGATACGCTCACGAAACAGTGCTTTGTTTACTTCCCTCGAGAAGAATATTGACAAAATCCGTGATAGTGACGTTCGTTTCAGCAACATGAGTATCCTTAAACAAGGCCTCACAGTTCCAAAATATGAATTTAACATCCTATGTGACTGTACCAGGCTATTAAATGCAAATGGCGTAGTAGCGAAGCACGAAGGCAGCCACATACGTTATGACATTAAGACATACTCCGTTCATGACCTGAACCTACTTCCGAAAGGCTGTCGGCCCGAAAATGCCCGACAGATCCCGATCGATGAAGGAAAAGGGTTAGGTTTCAAAAGTGAACATTCATTTTTATCTAACATGTACCCAGCCACAGTTGTTTATGATGACACAACATATAAATCAGCAGAGCACGCATTTCAGGGCCCAAAAGCAAAAATGGCAGGAAAAACGGAGATCGCCAACGACATTCGGCTAACTCCGTCTCCCTATGTCATAAAAAGCATCGCACAAAATAAGGTAAAACCATCGGAAAAGTGGAAGCAAGATGAACTAAGAATTCTAAAAGAAATTATTACCGCCAAATTTCAACAAAATGAAGACCTGAAAGCCAAACTAAAAGCGACTACGCAACTAAATTTCTACGAGATGACGGCTAGCCGGAAGTGGGCCACCGGCATCCATCTTCCACCCATCTGCCCAAATGGAAAGTACGCCGTCCTCTCCTCCACGGATTTTACAGGAGAAAACCAATGTGGGAAAATTCTAAATGACATCAAACAAGAACTAATGAAGAGTTAAAACTATAAAAAGTGTCGTGAGTTTCTAAAAACATTCCTGTCTGTGTTATCTTAACATACTAAACCATGATGCTGTATTATCACCCAGTATTATGAAGGATCGTGTACGTACCCGACCTCATTCTCACTCGTGTTGCTAACAAACTTATTTTCCACTCACAAACACGCCTCACTCTTGCCAGTTTCATGGCGTGCTGACTGTTTAATCTTATTTTAATTTTATTTTAAAAATTATATTGACCATTCGGATACTTCTCCTCAACGCACTGTATACTTTATATGCATTAGCCTGAGTCGTTACCATGGAGAAGATACTCATACTTGGAGACTCTAGAATGCGACACCTTACATCGATGCTACTTCATAAGGAATGTGATCCACAGTTTCACAACTTTAACAACTACTTCAAAAGTGGAGCTAGCATAAAAGATGTCACATCACTTGCCACGACTACCCTGAGACACTATAACCCCTCACAGGTCATCATAACAGCAGGCATATGCACATTAACAGTAAAGGATAGACTCACAGGAACAGTCTCTTTAAAACATCCAACAACCCAGGCTGCTGTGAATTATTATATGCAAGAAGTCCAAGATGCCCACACCCGCATTGTAAACATCTGCAGGACAAGCCCATCTGTGTCCTTCGCCCTCCCCACAGGTATGTGCCTAGGTACATACAACCATAGGAAAAGTCTCATAAGGGGCCTACTACAATTAGAAGACGTACCAACACACCCACAGCAGAATATACTCAATCAGACAATAGAAGAACTATGTAGACAAATTAAACAACTAAATTCAAGTCACCGCACAGCCACACCTTGGACCAATAGACAGGTGTATCACCCATCAAATAAATAAATAAATCTTTCACACACAACTATAGGGTGCTGGACTCTGATGGCTGTCATCTACCTCCAACTCAGTTGGACTTCTGGGCCAGGGCAATCTCAAACTGTATCCATAAAAATATCAAAATAAGAGACAACAGCAACTAAAGTATAAGAATATAATTCTCTGGTATAGAGGATCTTATCCTAAAAAATGGTAATGATGCTTTCAGGTTATTTGTATTTGCATTAATATTAATTTGATTTATCATCTGACTCAGTTAGGTTATTTGTACTTGTATTGATGTTGGTTTGATATATCATCTGACTCAGTTAGAGGGAAACTTAACATTAGTCCTATCTGACTAGGTATTCCCTATAAGTCTAGAAGTGTCATACTATTGTATTTAGCAGCATCATAACAGCTGCCATGTTTTCATCTGTGCCTGTAATTTTACCGCATTGCATATGTAGTCAAGATACTACCTTTCTCACTGTATACCTATGTTATTCCTGGGTACGGCTGTATTACTTGAACCCAGTGTCTTCCTGCCAGGTACATACATGGGTACATACATGGGACCTTTTATGTTTGTGTTTTATGTTCATGTCTTCGCTGTCTTACGGATCTGAGTTGTGGTGAGTGGTGATGGATGGGAGCGTGGGACGACTCAATGCTGGGAGAAACTTGACCTTAGTACTCCTTGGCATTGGGCTCCTGCCTGCGGTCCCCTCCCCCACCACCACTAATAGTCAGACGACAGCCTATGGTTTACTATAATAATTATTATTAGTCATGCTTGTATTGCTGTAGTCGGTCACCTAGTCAGTTAGCTTACCTTGTCTCTGCACTGAAACAAGACTGGTGCTACCTGCTAACGTTAACTGGGTATTATTATTATTACCCTGTGGGTGCTACTTCACTCTGGTGCTAACTTTTTGAGACACCTGATATTGCATCTTATGTATTATATTCTGTACATTTCATATTATAAGAAATCACCTCAAACGCAATAATGACCTGTGAACAACTAGAATCTTTCAAAGATCTTGGCTCATGAAAAGGCCTGCGTTTTGTCTCCTGGAACATCAGAAGTCTGGTAAAAAACTTTGAATTGGTAAATGTCACACTTCAGGGTGGCGAAGTTGACTTTCTATGCTTCTCCGAGACATGGCTAGATAAGAAAACCCATGATAATTCTATTGGTATCATCAATTACAACCTGTTTAGATGTGATTGTCAGGGCAAAAAAAAGGGAGGAGGGCTCTGTCTCTATGCAAAAAAGATCCATGACATTGACCCCAACACCTATAGAGCGCTTAATGTCTCCAATAAAGATGTCGAAATTCAAGTAATTCTGATCAAAAACAAATTCACTAAAAACATGTTGATTTTGAACGTTTACAGACCCCCAAGTGGGTCGGCAGCAGTCTTTCTGGAAAAACTTGAAGATGTTCTGTCAAAAGTTCAACATAGCGGAGAGATCTTCCTTAGTGGAGATGTTAACCTTGACTACAGTGTAATAAAAAATTCCATGTCAAATTTCTCAATGCAGCTCAAAGCCACAATGTCAAAATTGAATCTAACCCAGTATATAACAATACCAACTAGGGCCACCCTGAAGTCAAAGACCATAATTGATCATTTCTACTCAAATTCCCCGATAATAAGCTCATCAGGCATAATTCTAGATTCAACATCAGACCACTACCCAACATACTTGATCAGAAAGAAAAATAGAACTAGATACAAAACAGACACCTTCTGGGCCAGAAACACAAAAAATTTTGACCAGAAAATTTTAAATGATATTCTAAGAGACCTAGACTGGACCGAATTCTATCAACTGAAATGTCCAGAAGAGGGATGGGAATATCTCCTGGGTAAAATAAAGTTATACCTGGATGGAATGTGCCCGGTAAAATTATTCAGGAGGGTAAAGATTAGGGAGAAATGGATTACAAATGAATTGGTCACTTTGATGAACGAGAGACAAGCTGTTTAGAAAGGCAAAATCGAACAATGACCCGGAACTATTGGCCAGGGCCAAGTCCGCGAGAGATGTGGTCAATAAGAGGTGCAAGCTGGCTAAGGCCACTCATGTTAAAAATAACCTCGGTATGGAGGAAAAAAAACCCCAAAAATTTTGGGAAATATTGAGACCAATCATTAATCCAGAAAAAATTGTGAAAAATAATGAAATATCTCTTGAAAAAGATGGCTGTATGTTAGCAGGAGAGCAGGTATGCTCTGAATTTGATAATTTCTTTTTAGATGTTGGGCCAAACCTGGCAAAAAAGATTGTCCCCCTATCGAATAATGAAGCCAGTGAACTTGAAAAGACCATGAGAAGGTCACATGATGATGATGATATTAATGATTCAACAAAATTAACTTTTTCCTTTGATGCAGTCTCTCCCAAGGAGATTATAAAAATTATCAGCAAGTTTGATAACTACAAAAATACAGGTATCAGTTTCATGCCTGCAAAGATCCTGAAGCCCTGCTTAAAAATACTCGCTCCTCAAATGTCATTTATTGTAAACCTTTCACTTGCGTCGGGAAAGGTCCCGAGTACATTCAAGGAGGCAAAAGTGACCCCACTGCATAAAAATGGCTCTAAAAGCTCTGCAAATAATTACAGGCCAATCTCCTGCATCTCTTTACCGTCAAAAATACTGGAAAAGGTGGTGCATACTCAACTGTCGAACTTCTTTGAACACAATAACTTATTTTTTACAAAACAGTATGGCTTTAGAAAGAACCATTCGGTTCAGCAAGCGCATATTGATTTCCTTAATGACATTTATAGTGGCCTAAATGATAAACAATCTAATACAACTGTGTTCCTCGATTTTAGAAAGGCCTTCGATACCGTGCACCACCAAACGTTATTAAATAAGCTCTATACATATGGTATCAGAGATGTGGAGTTGTCATGGTTTCAGGACTATTTGTCGGGACGACAACAGTCGGTCTGCATAAATAGTCATAAATCAGACCCAGGCACGGTCACCTGCGGGGTGCCTCAGGGCACAATTCTTGGTCCAATTCTATTTTCTATTTATATAAATGACCTACATAAATCAATAAAACATTCAAATGTTCAGCACTACGCGGATGATACAGTAGTTTTCGTTAACCATATAGAAGAACGTGAAGCAAATTCAAAAATCCAAGAAGACCTCCATAATATTAGTGCCTGGTGCCGTCACAACAAGATTTCCTTAAATGCTGATAAATGCAGTGTGATAAACTTTGCTATTTCTCCTACGTACAAAACTGATTGTGTCTCCTCCCTGAGACTTGGGACATCCAATCTCATGAAAGTTACTGAATACAAATATTTAGGCTTTTTATTGGATCATTCACTCTCCTGCAAACCCCACTTGCAAAACCTAATAAAAAAAGTTTCCCTAAAAATTAGACTACTTTATAAAGCGAAAAACTCATTGACCAAAAAAGCACGCCAAGATCTATACAAGATGGCTGTTTTACCACACTTTGATTACTGCGACTTTATCTATGACTCGGGACCCAAATATCTTCTTCATAAATTACAAGTACTACAAAATTCGGCATTACGTACTATCTTTGATAAAAATAAATTCGACAATGTTACAAATGAACACAAACTCTTAAACATTCTGCCTCTCAGCGACAGAAGAGAAAGACACATCATTGAAATAGCACATCATTTAGTAAAAAATCAAAATAACTTAGATAATAGAAAACTTGGGACCAGGAGTCATGCAGGGGGTCGCAGAAATTTAAAAACAATCACCCCCAGAACAACAAAAATTCAAAATTCTGTTGTATACAAGTGTCAGATTGGATGGAACAACCTCAAGACAGAGGCACACAAAATTGAAGACAGATTCGCTTTCATCAAATATATTAACCGTACCAATGATTTAAAATGACCGTTTTTTTGGGAGACGGCATAGGGGTTGTTGTAAGGATTATTGTTGTATGTTCCGCGCTTTGTTTCTCAATTTCTTCTCTATCTTACAATAATGCTCAATAATTGTATACCTCACATGATTATACCGTTTGCTACCAGCACCTTGTACATGCAGCCTTTCATGAGCACACTTCTTTTTGAGATGTGCACATGAAAATTTAATGATTGATGGATCTTTCGAATGAATTAATTAACTAATTGTTTTCTTAATAATACTGTTTAATACTTATAGTGTTTTAATATGAGCGTAGCTAGCTTAGTCAAAATGTAACCCAAATGTAACCAAGAAAAAAGGTAACGAAGAAAGGCATGTTCGGGAAGACCTCCACTTGAGAAGAACGCAACCTTTTTGTCAAACACTCTATGGCAAATAAAGAATTATCTTATCTTATCTTATCTTATATGTGGACCCCCTTCCACCTACAGTCATGGCCATTCCAGATGTTATCCAAGGCAATGCCATTCCTTCGAAGTTGTGGTGGTATGAGCTGTAAGCACTTTGGTGTGTGTCCGGGCTTGTCTCCTATTCTGTCTCACATCCGTTTCTGGACTGCATTCCACAACTTAAACTCCTGTGTAGCCCCATGGGTGTTCTGGACCGTGTTTCATGCCCGCAGAGCCCACCGACATAAGACTATTTTTACGATTTTGTTTTTTGCTGATCTACTTTGCCAATCTAGCCAGTTAAGTGTTATCCTAACATCAATGCCAAGGATGATCTTGGCCGTGAAATATAGTATTTTATCCTTCATCAATGTCACGCTGATTAGTGACAACACAACCACTGTTGCCTATATCCACAAATTGGGCGGAACCAAATCTGATAATTGTTACGCCATTGTAAGGGAGATCTGGCAATGGGCAGAACAACGCAACAACTGGCTGTCAGCATCCCACATTCATGGAGTAGAGAATGTGAAGGCCGACCCAGCTAGTAGGCACCTGTCTGAGCATACCGAATGGCAATTGAATCTTGACATCTTCACTCATGTTGTCTCTGAGTTTGGTACACCCAACGTCGATCTGTTGGCCTCACGTCAAAATTTCCAAGTGCCATGCTGCGCTAGTTAGTTCCCTGACTCACTCTCAACGAATGTCAACACCTTTTCATTGCAATGGTCTTCGTTTAATCGCCATTACATCTTTCCTCCTTTTAGGTTGGTGGGAAAGTGTCTGCAGAAAGTTCACCACGAGCAAGTACAAGCCATCCTCATAGCTCTAAACTGAAGCAGTCAACCATGGTTCTCCCAGTTCAGGGGCGGATCCAGGATTTCCTGAAGGGGGGGGGTTCAGGTCTGAGAAAAGGGCACATGTTGGGGACTGAGTGCTGAAGGCATGAAGCCCCCCAGAGGAGGGTCCGGGAGGGTTCTCATTTGGGGAATTTTTCAAAACATACACCTTAGATGATGAATTCTGCTGCATTTTGAGTGGATGAGCATATTTTTTTTAGTGTATGTATGTTAACAATATTTTAGCTTAGGAATTGCTGCTTATTACATTACAGATGATGTAGAAATTATAATAGATATTGACAATGATGTGTCAAGGCCCGTATAGGGGTCACTGGGGGGGACATTTCAAGGCTGGGTGTACCTGGCATGCCCCCCCTGGAAAAAAAAATGGAATTTAAGGTGCAATTTTGGAGCATTTGGTGCGTTTGGGAGCACAAAAAATGTATTTAGTCACAGATAAATAGTGAAGAGTCCATAGATATTTCTAATACTTATTTCGACAACCATGTTCACAAACTAAATCTAGGCCCAATAGACAGAACTGAATAGATTTTAGGAATAAATACCAAACCAATTTTAAATGTGGGGTTGATAAATTCTAATGAGATATGACAAATGACAAATTTTATTATGCGGAAAATAAGGAAATCAATAGAATTTCCAAAATTCATATAAGTTGAAGTTTATCTTTTCAGGTGAAGTAGTCCTAGACATATTTAGCAGATGCATTTTTAATTAGAATCTTGAAAAATGCCACTATTTTTTCGGTATTTTTGTAAAAACAATTTTATTTTTTCCCAAATATGCAGCATTTCCCAATAGATTTGCCTACTAAATGGGTACAACTGAGAGTACCCACAGCAAGCTCTGTTTCACAAACTTATTTATTTCAGACAGCTACAACTACAGATAAACACAATGTATGTAACCTGCACCAGGGGCGGATCTAGGGTCTAAAATGAGGGGGGGTCAAAATAAAAAGGGCACATCAGTCCATCCCCCAAAAATGAGCCAGAGGGGCACAAAGGCATACAAGGGAGAGATCATCAGAAAATGTTACTTTGATATATCAATAATTCATATCTGTTCAGTCTAATTTAGCAGAAGTTAAAGGACAACACATTGCATGATTGCTAATTGTACAAATTTGTAGACCTGCCTAATGTGCATTTTCTGAAGATCTGACTGACTAGGGGGGTCAGGGGCATGCTCCCCCAGGAAATTTAGAAATTTAACGTGCCATTTGGAGGCATTTGGCACTTTTTGAAGCACAAAATACAGTATTTAATCACACATGGAAAGTGTTCATTTTATTTTGTTTCTATGGAAACAGCATTTTATAAGTTCTTTTAACAGCCTTTTACAGCTGTTACCGCAAGGCACTTTTGGTTGTAAAAGAAATTAAGACACCTTTGGTTCCTAAAAAAGATTTTTGGCTATTCAAATGGGCACTTTTGGTTGTAAAAAAAGACACTTTTTGGTTGTAACACTTACAACCGAAAAGGGGCATAGTGGGTTGTAAAAGAGGGCACTTTGGGCTATTCAAAAGGGCACTAAGTCTTATGAAAATTTTGAGGGGGGATCAGGATGTTGCCGACCCCCCCCCCTTGCCAGTGCACTATATGTGTAGTAAGCGTTGGGACAGTAGCAGTAGCCATTAGTTGTTGGTTTTATGTTGGTTTAATAATACTATGTGAAAAATGGGCCATTTCCTCATAGAGTGCCATAGACTTTGGAATGGGAAAAAGGGCACTTTGGGGCGGAATAAATGGCACTTTGGGGCGGAAAAAAGGGGACTTTGGGGCAGGAAAAAAGACATTTTGGGGCGGAAAAACAGGGGACTTTGGGGCAGCTAAAAAGGGCACTTTTGGGCGGATAAAAAGGGCACTTTTGGGCGGATAAAAAGGGCACTTTTGGGCGGGAAAAGGGCACTTTGGGGGAGGGCAAAAAGGGCATCATGGGGCCCAAGGGGGGGGTTCGAACCCCCCGAACCCCCCCCCTGGATCCGCCCCTGCAGTTTCTGCAGACAAGCAGGCAAACGCTCATCATTCCAAAACGACCAGGCAACCTGATCCCAAACAAGGGAAAAAATCTAGACTCTCCCGCGACCTACCGCTTTTTTTAAAAAAGCCGCCACCGGCTCCTCTCTAAAATTGGAACAGTCGTACCCGTTATCACAGTCTCACGTACAAAGTAGAAGAAAAGGGAATTGCTGCTGTCTCTGCCAACGAAATAAATCCTCATTCAGCTTTGTGTCAGGTGTGAGAACTACCGTATATTAGTAAGCAACGATATTAGCTAGTGATTACTGGAACAATATTGTCTATATTCAATGCTAGAGTCAGGTATAGCTCGATAGGTCCCGTCGGGAAGATTCGAATGGACGGCCATTGCCGCGAAATATATCAACAAGCGCCGAAAATGGTGTCTCCCAATGCCGCCGCTGGCGCCACTGTGAATAGGCCGCTGCTCCGTGCCTACGCACGGAGCAGCGTTATACGGGGTGGGGGTGGGGTGTAGGTGGAGCGTGGACGGGACCTCGTCGGCAACGTTTTTCTTTATTTATACAAGCAACTAGCCTAAAAGCCAGATCACAACACAACCCAATCCAGCGGTATGCTTTCTGGATCCAAAGATAGAACAGACAGGTCTAATTGCCGCATCAATCTACGTCACCGAACGTAGTGAAGTTAGTAGATTCTAATCATTCCCAAAGTTTAGGAAGACTGACTGAGAGTCAGACTCACAAAATTGAGATTTCGACGGGTCCTCTAATGGGAGATGATGAAATTTTACACCAAGAAGAACAGCTCAAAATCCTTTAATACTCTATGGTTTGGAATGAATAGACTGCTTAATAGACAATTTCATTTCTTTACGGAAATTAGCTGAAAAATTGCATTGCAAAATATGAGTCTAAAGTCGAGAAAAATGAATTTTGAGATACCATCATATATTTGAAAATATGAGATCAAGTGAATTCCAACGATGTATGTACATGTACATTTAGGAAATCTAAAAAGTATTTTTTCTATATGTTATGTTTGATTTCTTTTGATGTTTGAAAAGATAGTTTGAGAAAATTCTGGGTAGTCAATTACTAGTAAGGTAGCTAAATATACTCCATAGGATGACCTTAGAAATGCATGGAAATATTTAATACATTGTATGAAATTTAGTACAGGTAATCATACGACTGCAAGCGATAGATACCTAAAGAATTCCTACAAAGAGATCATGTAAATAAATCCCTTTGAAAAATACCAATTTTGCAATGGCTGATTTTTCTCTATTACATCCCATATATATACATCAATTAACTATACGTAGGCATGAAAAAACCCTTTAAATGACCCCAAGCAATACTGTAGGACCATCCACCCATAACCCAAATCTCACCCATAATCCACCCTGTAAATAAATCTGGTATAATCCGGGGAAGCACCCTTTGAAAAGAAAACACCAGGATCTTGGCCTTTCAATGGAATAAAACATGTTTAAAGTGAAACATGGAAGGTCCTCACATCTGCAAACATGTATCTAAAACCTTTTATTGAGTTTCAGGATACTGTTATTGATGTAGGCTTAAACCCCTTCATTCTGACCTTAAATTATAGCTTCACAGCAAACCTCTATTTGTGAACACCCCACTAATCCGGATACCTTGATATTGTGAACAATTACGGTTATAGTCGGGTTCACTGGAATTTCATTGGAATTTTCTTGAGAAATTTCTGGAAACTACAGATCGTACAGACATTTTTGGAAACTACAGAATGCCAGCAATCATGAAATGGATGATGCCATTTACGCTGAACGAATGGCGAATGGCGCTGGCGAATTAGCAATGTTTTTGTAAAAATAAATGTGAAAAAAAAAATATCTTTAATCGATACAAAATTCTCATCAATTTTCCGATTGATGACATTTTCCAAAAATGTATAGTGGTGCCTGACTTAATTCATATCTATTTATTGTTTCATGCTTCACTTATTATTGCTCACTGGTAGGCGTTTTCTCTTGGCTGATTCTACTTCAAATCTTTGTATAAACATATAGCGATCCACATAATTATAACAGCAGCTGAATGCCGATTAATCCCGGTCTATAAGTAAACACATGAGTAAATATAATTAGGGAAGATCCGAAATAGGATATGGTGACTCTCTAGAGTGATGAATGTAAAAATATAGAGTGGAAAGAGGTAATTAATATTCTTGGCATAAAAATTGTGACCCCGGAGATGGGCTGAACGAAAATGACATTAACTTTAAGGATCTGCTGTGTAAAATGCGAGGCATAGTGGGTGTCTGGAGTTTAAGGGAGCTGTCATTACGTTGTGAAACGGTAATTAAGAGAAGGCCAAGTCATTTTAGAGGCAGAAAAACATCTAATATCACCACCAACCCTGAGGATATGAGACAACAGCTTGCCCCATCTTCATGCTACTTCATTTCCCTTTATTAATTATGGAAAAACATACCAGAACGACCCACCAACAGGTCATTGGATACAGCATGTGTAGGTTCAGGTTCAGTGCATGTTGCATGCAGACAGGGCCTTGCCTGCACAGTGTGTGAGCGGGTGTGTGCTATACCGATGCGGTCAGAGCCCCACCAACACTCAGACAGGCCCCATTTCCTTTCTGAATTCAGGGTCACCTGCACGTCATACCTCTTCAGTATCACCAATTCCTCAGTGCATTTTCTCTTACATGTAATAATAATAATAAAGAATGCAGCTTTGATAGCGAAGTTTAACTGTATTTCTTGCTCAAGCCATTTTAATCCTACTTAGAATTTCCCCCTATTCTGCTAATGGATACATTTAAATGTTTGCGCTGCGATACTTGTGCATACATCTGACACAATCTATATGATATAAGGCATTATGACATAATGTTAAATGCATGTGGATAAATGAATATAGATCTGTACTGTTGAATATTTAAAGGAAAGCACCAAGCTTACTTAGGACATGTTAGGATGGTCTCGGCACAGACATTGGAAAAACAATAATATCGTACTCTTAAAACTGAATAGTTCAATGCCTTTCGAGATTGTTTGGAGGCAATTCTTAGTGAGAAAACTGGCTGTGATACGGCCATATTATCAGAATTCCATGCGCAGATGTGCCAGAGAACTTCAATTTCAATAGAAGTGAATGCCCAAAAGCGATTCTTTGAAAAAAGGCCGACTTCCACTTGCGTCAACAATCACAAGTTGAGAAGTATACAGTTGTAAAGCAATCGCAATTGGATACAAAGTAATACAAGAGAAAAAAAGATACACCTACTATTTTTTTCCAGGTATATCGTAGGGTAGAGCTAGGTTAGTCTTGGAGAAATATCCCGAATAGCAGCGGGGCTCCTAGCCTTTGGTGTATAGGCTAGAGCTATGAATAATGATGGTCAGAGATTTGGTACTGTTTAGACTGGGTATTTTATTCTCAAACATCAACATTTATACGAAGTATCATGTGACTTACATGGTCATTGGGTATGCGTGCCCGCATCCAATCATGTTTATTAAATACAAATAACCAATCATAAACAATATGAATTATTTGGCCACAGGGGGTCGCTTACATAAGACCAATACACTGTCCCGCGCAACGTATCCGCGCGATACGAAAATGAATACGAATTTCTTGTACCCACTTTTGATACGATTTTTTTCGTCTCAGCGTATTCGGCGAGGTAAATAATAAACTGGGAAAGCTAAATCTCTTAATCCCCGGTGTGCGGTGGTGCGTTAAGAGTTGGCGCATCTGGCGCATCTGGAGTGCGGCAGTGCGTGAAGGAGTGTGCACTCACCCATTACAATGTGACAAAGCAGAGAAAAAAAACTTGCCCATGCTTGGGTTCGATCTAGCAACCTTGTGATTTACAGTCAAGTGCTTTAACCATTATACTATACTGAATCAGCTATCAACATGGCCTCAACTAATCAATCTGAATGCTAATACTGTGTCAGAACAGAAAGATAGAGAACAGAAAGAGAAAGAGGGGGAGAGGCAGACAGGAGGATTGCAATTGAAAGTAAGTAAGAAAGAGATGGGCGGGAAAGGAGAGGAAGAGCAGGGAATATTTTTTTTCAGGAATATATATTGAATATATCCAGGTATATGTGTGATGAGTTACAGGAAAATTTGTCACAATATAAAAAAAACCTCAAGAATATTGCTTTCAACTTTAGATAGCTCATAACTCCCTCAAAATGCATCCGATCTGAATATAAAAATTATCCCATGAACCCCATGAATGTCAGGAAGACAGCCATGCTGATGCCATGCTAATCGGACGATTAGTTTCTTCGTAATAAATTAATTTCGTCGGCCGCATCAAGTCGTTCGAATCGATATAAAATGTATTTTATATCATTATTATATATCAATATTTTTAAGTAATTTATTCACAAGATTCACAAGAGGAGTCATTCCTCTTAGTCATATGAATAGGTGTACCAAATCTTAAGACATTGCATTGAATATAACCTTGTGTTTTTAAGGTTATCGTATAGAGTTATGTAATTTTGACTATATTAAATATCAATCAAATATTACTTAGGAATGAGGTTACTTATTCAAATGAATATTAATCTATAATAACTATTGCTCTGGTCGACGAGCCTTACTGCTAAAGTAAAGGTAACACAACTCACAATGCCAATATCAATCAAACTGTATTTCCAAAGTAATGTCAAAGTAAATGAACAAGTACTATGGGATACAGAGTCTAGAGTATATAGGCATGGAGAAGGTGATGGTGAAGTAGTAGCAGCAGGTCTCTAGTCAGAGTGGTTCTCTATTCAGAGTAGTTCTGTCTTACTTCACCCAGCACCCCTCCTATATACCCCAGAAGCTCAGTATCCAAGCACTATGGTTGCCATATGGTTACAGTACATTTTCTATATAATATGAACAACCATAAACAAACAATAATCATAAATTTTGGTAGGTGAACATGCTTCAAACATGCTTTCAGACATGTTCACCAGCCCAGATTAAGTGAGGTTGCTAAATGTTTTTAGCTGTACCTCACTTTCCATTGTGATGGGCTTCTTGAAGGTGTTAAAGCATTGCAATAACACCCACTCAAGCGTGGTGCGTCCAAGCATGACCAGACCAACAGACATTGAGGAGCCATGGCCAACATCCAAAAACGGAGCGCGAATACAGAGCATATCATATTTCGTCTCCGTGATTCAAATGACCGTTTTTCGTATCAGAAGTTCAGGCAATTTCGTCACCACTGTTCACCTGTAGCCTTCGCGGTGCTCTGTAGACAAAAATCGTCTCAATGAAGACGAAAAAACTTGCCGCTCCGTATCGCCCGGGTACGGTGCGCGGGAGAGTGTAAGAAAGGAGAGATTATTATTTAGGGTCAGCTCCCTTCTATGATTAACCAATAGAATATAATTAGTGACTGACCAACCAGATGTTATGGAGTTGGGTTGAACCCGTAGATGGGTCGAGGTAAACCCCTATGGAGTGTTACCTGAACTACTGACATGGCCTAGTATTGCACTAGTCACTCGCATAATTAATTTGATATTTGTAATTCAATGCAGGCTTATATAACAAGAAATTTTGGCTGTGACCAAGGAGAAAACGGTTTCCCGGACTAATTCCACAGCCGTCATGCGCGGGAAAAAGCGTTGTCAAGTAGGGCTACAGCACGCGTTACTAACGTTGTGTAGGCTAAATTAGAACACGTCACGACGACCTGTTCAATATTGGGTCCTGTACGGCATATCGACTACAGCCTACACTTTCCCCACCTTCCTAGTTTGTCACAGCATCAATAATAGTGGTATATAAATATGGTTCATGCCCAATGCAAGCTTAGACATTTCTCTTTCCGATGGTGTATAAGGTTAGGGAATTATTTTATATAAGCCTAGGCCCTATTAATGCCCAGAAAAAACATCGCTGTCATATGGCTCCAGCGATGTATGGCAGTCTGACTGAGTCACCTTTGCTCGCAGAACAGAAAACATTGGTTTGAGGATAATTCTTATACTAGTTTGAAGCTATTTGTTGCTATGAGATTTATTTAGCAACATAATTTAGCAACAAAAGTAGATATTTACTTTCTTCCGCATTGAGGGAAACAATGATTTTCAGCATTTCCCTGCCCTGTGGCTGTGCTGCTTGACAGCACGAGATTGACTCCACTGACAAAAATCCAATCGTCCTCTAAGATATTTTGAAGGTCTAACAGTAGACCTAATGTTTCCCCCATATCTTCCTTATTTAAATACAAGTGTTGATAAAACTACATATTTGGGGGTAGAAAATCATGCCCGTTCTTAATTTCAACATCTTGGCAATGTATTTCGAGTAAGAATAGCGATTTTTATCAATTTGCGGGAGCGTAAAATCACTGCGATGTGTACGCAAGTGCGTCGGAAATTCAGGTGGGAAGAGGCGGAGTCGGGTTTTCCTTACAAGGGGGCGACACGGACGCGCAAAGAACAGGCGGCAAAAACTGGAACCTATTATAAGGTTTCCCAGTACGAGCGCTCGTACCGCCTTCGGCGGGGGAAACCTTAAAAAATATTTAATAATGTTTTTATATTGATATCGTTAGGTGATATTACGTAACCTTATGTAATGACATTATGGATTGTGACAAAAGCTTGTGTATAAAATAAACACCAACTTTGTTATGTTTTCCTAAATGAAGTCATCCTCTTAACTCTGACCCACGCGATATACAGCGATACTTCTTTTTATATTTAGTCATGAGTATGTGTGTAGCCTAAATTGAGCTTCAAAGCTGCATTTTCAGTTAATATTCACTGAAAATGAAAGATTTTCATTTTTTTCCATTCCCTAGTCCTAGTGCCTGGATCCCACATATGCAAGCAGGAACATATTGATAACTTGAATCCTAAATTTGATGTAAAATATTGTCGCCCTGATTACTTCCAAATTAAAAAGCTAGGCGACAGCTAGATCAAAAAGCGTTGGTCGGGACTACAATAATTTTAACAAGTGACAGACAGTGAGTGAAGAATTAAGAGTATGGAACAAACAGGCGTTGTGCAACAGTTTCTCAGAGATGAAGCGGTTTTAAAATACTGTAGATAGTTTTGCACAACTGAGCAATACTTAAAAGATGGAAATTAAAGATACCCTTTATTCATAACTTTCACCGAAATTGAAATATAAATGCATGAAATGACATTTTGCTGTGGCAGAGAGTCATGACTGAATGCTAATACAGACGTGATGCTGTCTTCATTTCTTATCATTTGCCATCACTTTTCATCATTCAGTGATTATTTATTTGACTTATTCGATGTTATCAGACTCCAGAGTCAGGACACAACGAAAAACACTTGAAAGTGAACATTATAATTGTCAATGGGATGTGACGGGATATGAACAATTAGTCATTAGGCACACAAATTTAATTGATATTTATCAAAGTATTTATTCACCAGATGTCTTTGTAGGAATGTTCTGATTGTTGGTGTGTCTAGCGCTTTAGGTAGTATAAATAGGTGGAACGTAGCGAGGGTGGAGTGTGGTCACTTGTTACTGACTGAGGTGACAGCGGGAGGTTAGAGGGCTTTTAGCCCAAGAGCCTTCCGTGTTCACCGAGGTCAGTAACAAGTGACCACACAAAACCCAAGCTTTGTTCCATATTTATTATACCCCGTTAGTAAATAAAGAATATGAATAAATGAAAATAAAAATAGTTATTTCAGTTTTCCGCCATTATGTTTGCTTTTTGCGAAAAACATGAAGAAAATAGTCCATCCACTGCGGTGATGTAGCAAGTCATGCTACTTGTCAGTCAGAGCTCTGCCTCTGGTCAGACCAACAGCAGTTGGTTATTTCCTTGTCTATTGACATAAAAGTCTGAATCGTTCCAAATACCAAGAATAGGACCTTCCCATACTAACAAAGCTTCATTGGGATAATTTTTAAGGAACTGAATCGTACCAAAAATATAAAATTGCAGTAGTTTCGGTTGTCATCTAAACATAGAACTTAGGATGAAAGATCGGTGATTTTACTGACAGACGTTACAGTAGTGTAGTCAATGGGCACACACACAAGCATCAGTGGGTGGGCCTTCACTTATTCATTTCCATTCTACATCAATATACTTTTAGAAAATCAAATTTTTAAATATCATTCAGTACAACTTTTCATTTTGAAGCAATACCTTTATCATTTGCAGAGAAATTAGGGTTAACCATCGACGATTCCACCTTGGCGGAGCATTGATACACACATTGATTGACTTCCAGTGATCAGGCCTACCAGTCCTACTTGTTGTATGGGCCATGGGTGGCATAATTTTCATGTGAAGCCCCACCTTGACCAAGTGTGGCATACCATGCTGAAGGTATAGGCAACTATAGCAGAGGGGTGTAATAAATACATGTACCAAATTTTAAGACAGTGTATTAGATATATCTTTGCGTTTTTAAGGTCATTCTATGGAGTATATTTAGCTACTTTATATTACTACTAATTGCCCACACAGAAATAATGCAAACGTTTTTTCCAACCAAACAAAATGAAACATAAATCATAGAAATCTTTTGAGTTCCTAAATATTAACATCGTTAGAATCAACTTAATCTCATCTTTTCAAATATTTGATGATATCTGAAAATACATTTTTTCTTTTTTTACTTAAGACGGTACAACATTCTAAATACATGTGTCCTGTATTGAGAATGCTGTACCATCATTCTGATTCTGAAAGAAATTTTGGGCAATTTAATTTTTAAGATCACAGTGTATATGAGTCAGAGCATTAGACAATGCATAACTGTCATGCCAACTCAGTGAACCATGAACTCCTATTGATCAAACTTAAGAGAATGGGGCTGGGTGACACTTTGCTGAAGTTGATAGAGTATTTTCTGGCCGATCGGGGTCAGTATATCAGTTGTGAGGAGGGCAGAACAGCGAGGGCCCCTGTCAACAGTGGGGTCCCCCAGGGCTCCCTGTTGGGGCCCTTGCTGTTCGGCATATACATAAATGACATGGCTGACCGTGATTTCCCTGGAAATCTAATTTTGTACGCGGATGACTCTGTAGTTCTGCTGGAGAGTGAGGATGCCACCACCTTACATCAGAAGGCACAGAAGTCCATAGATAAGTATGCAGAATGGTGTTTCGATAATCGCCTAGAAGCAAATGCTAGAAAGACCAAGTATCAGCTTTTTGGTAAGAGGCAGGTCATCGCCAATATGCAGCCCCTAAAATTACAAGGGGCGGAAGTTGAAAATGTAAAAACTTTCAAATATCTTGGTGTAATCATATCAAACGACTTGTCCATGAAAAACCATGTAGAAAAGCAGATTCGTACAGCCACATGGAAACTGGCCGAAATTAGAAGACGGCGCAAATATATGTCCTCTAAAATTTGTGGAATGTTGGTAAAGACATACGTCTTACCGATTCTAGAATTTGCGAATTTCTTACTGTTGAATGTAGGGAAAAACTTAAAGAAAAAAATCCAGCGTGTATGGAACAAATGTTTGCGACTGGCCTTTGGGCAAGATAATACCAATGACCAGGTAAGAGAAAAGTCGGGTTTATTACCCCTGATAGAACGAGCAGAGATCACGACCCTAATACTGTTTTTCACAAGGAAAGACAGATACAAACCCCTAACTAACAACGGTTTAGCATTAAGAAATAGACAGGCGAATATGCTGAAAATATGTAGAGCACATAAAAACAGATGGAAGAACAGTGTGTACGATAGGGGGAGAAGATTATGGAACAGTCTCCCGGATGACTTGAGAAGTGAGAATAGTAGAGAATCTTTTAACACCAAAATCAAGGTGGAATGGAAAAAAAGATTTCTCGATAGGGACCGTATGTAAACAATCGAATAAAAATCACTGAAGATTGTATTGGTCACGGTAATAGTCTCAATCTCACCCGAGGTAGTGATGGGGTAATAAGATAACAGATAGTCTGTGTATTTCAGCTGATTCAGTATGTATTAATGACATGTGGTGACAACTGTAATAATGACCTAAATGACAATATCGAGTCGAAAGGTCCTTGGACAAAGATCAGTTAGATGGTCCTGTTTTTAGTGGATAAGAGTATTGTATTTGAAGGATTATAAAATGGTTCATTACCAGTCTAATCTGTATTAATAGTAAGCTACTTAATAGCAACAGAGAATGGTCTGACATAAATTTTATTGTTCTGTAAAAGGAGTCACTCCTTAAATTGATAGGTTGAGGCAATGTATGAGAAACGTCGTTGAACGACAAAATACGTATTTTTCTAACTATTGTACTTGTAAATTAATGACTTGGCCTTAAATTGATTGATTGATTGAAAACGTTTATTGCTAACAAGTAGCCTTGTATGAGAGGGGGGTATTCTCCAAATGAAATAAAGAATAAAAACAAAACAAAAACAACAACACACATTTACTAAATTAGGCTGAATATGATAAATACTCGTTATTCTCTGAATATATTTGGTACTGATTCAAAGAGTCTGTATGTTTATCTATTATGGAGTTTAATTTCTTATCATTTTTGTGTTACATTTAGGTTATTTGAAAGGATTGCTGAAGGCAAATTGTACATTGTACATTGACTTGACCTACATAAATCTGTGAAATTGGGGTCAATTCAGCGGTGGTGTGAGTTTTATTGATTCAAATTTATAATGCGAGTTTAATGGACTGGAAATTATATATTTTATTGGTCTTTTGTGTATATGCAATAAGGCTAGCTGTATTTGAACTTCCCTCTGACTTCAGATGTGAGTCTTTGATCTCTGAGTGTGCGCTGGCTCCTATTGTATGAGGTAAGTAATGAGCTGGAGCCAATTGCATTTGGATGTGTCACAGAAAAAAAATTGTTCATAAGTAGAAAAAAACGGATTTTGAGATACCTTCATATTTGAAAAGAGGAGATTAAGTAGATTCCAACAAAGAACATTATGGAAATCTAAAAATACAAGCCCCTGCACACGATCTAGGACTCATATAATGTCTGTTTATTTTTTCATTGTCTTTAAGGCATAGAAAGTTTATTCAAAAGGTTGAATTAATTACCCTTTAATAAACTGATGACAGATGTTCCTTCCACTGAAAAATCATTGGAGAAAATTTCAATTAAACGAGTGTCCCCTTAGGCTTTAGGGAATAATTCGCTTTCAATTTTTATCCTCATTTTTAAATATGGTGGTTCAATGTTAAAACAATTCAGAGATTAAACAGACTAGTATTTATTATGATTTATAAAGAGTTCTGAGGCGAAGTCAAGTAACTATGTAAATACAGTGCACCAGTAGGCCCGAAATGGAGGTCATTAATCTTTTTAGTCTCTGCCTATGGTGGTTATAGCCCCTGGTCTGTTCAAAGCAGCAAAATTTAAGATTGAGTAGCTCGTAGGTATAGCATCCTTAAAGTTGCACTCTCAGCTGACATCCGTCAAGAACTGAACATTTTCTACATTATTGTTCCATTGTAAATTTGGTAAGATTTACTTTGCCGTAATAGCTGAGAATGTACCTCTAACTTGCGTGGATGTGATTCACAATCAGGGGAGGTGTGGGTGCACAGAAAGCGGAGCATGCGATGCTTGCCCTATTTACAATAAAGACATTACATGAGGCAGAGACGCAACAGGGCCCATTTTGACCAATGCATGCTTCACACGCACTCATAGTGCAATCCAAGCATTAATTGGGTGAAATATTAAATTATTTCTCTGTAACGTTGTCTACATTTCTCTATAGTGTAGTTTCTCTATATTCTAGATGGGTATATAACAGATTTCAAGAAGCTACCAAATTGCACTCTTTTTTTCCCCGAATTCCCCTTCATTCCATTAACCCCAACGAAGGACATAAATTATTGTCCGAAACAAATAGGAAAATAAACCAAGGAATCACAATTGATATAAATTTGTGTTTTTTATGTGATTTCACCTTTTTCAATTAACATCATCTAAACAAAATAAACTGCGGTCGATTTGGCAGGGAATGAATCTTTAAATGAATACTGAAATGTACACCTACTTTCTAATGCAGTAGCATGTCAGCATGTACCCAAATGTCTATGTAGTTCCAATGGGTAAAGTGAAGAAGGTTAGCCTTTCTGCTTACAGACTGGGCTTTTCTGCTTGGAGGTTTGCTTAACTTTTCTGCTTAGAAGTTTTTGTTTTTGGCCTTCACTTTGCTATTGATTAGCTTTCATGCTTACAGTCTGTGTAAGCTTTTATGCTCACAATCTGTGCTTAGCTTTTATGCTTACAGCCTGTGTAAGCTTTTATGTTACAGTCTGTGTAAGCTTCTATGCTTACAGTCTTTGTTTAGCCTTTATGCTTAGAAGTTGAGCTTAGCTTAGACATTCATTATACTGGAACATATCCAATATTCGAATTCTCAGATAACAATCTCATGCAATTTACACACTTGTGTGAGAACTGTTAAGTTGCCTACCTGGATGTGCTTACCCATAGAAAGTGACAATGTCCAGGGTTTTCTATTACCTGCGTAATTTCAACACTGAGTCACAGAACTGTCTGCATAATGTGTATAACGTTGTAAGCAACTGAAGGAAAAGAAAGACCATCTTTAAGCCTTCACGAACAATGCATTGGGACTGTTTATGTCTCTAAAATTGTTTCCAGAGAGTATATTTTTCCAAATCATAGAATCCAGGTTATTTGAATTGGGACTGAGGTTTCTCCCCAGAATATTCCAGACCATGTATATACCAGGTACTTTCCAAGCCCAAACTTCTCTTCAAATCTGCTAGTATTTCCTGGCAATTTTATTCTTTTAGTATTCAATAAGGCGTTCGTCTTAATACAGATTTTTTCTCCAATTTCAGCTCTCAAATTAAAGTTCGATTATCACATTTCCTTTCTAGATTTAATTCCACATTCAATTCCACTTCTTGAAATCTTGAAATCTGTAACCCATTAGATTATAGGGTGTCAAATTAAGTCTCAAATTACGGTTGTCCTTTCTTTCTTCTTCACAGATGTGTCCACATTGAATAGGTTTCACTATAATGAACTGGAAAGTAAAAGTACAAATCTATTGACCATACTGGCGAGGTGTCTGATTTAAAGAGGTATCTTCAAGTGTGGTATCAACGTAGTTGATTCCACGATTAGGCCAAAAGAAATAGATGTGTTTCCTGTTCTTTCCTCATTTACCAAGAAAAAGCTTAGATTTGCCCTACACAGATTCTAATTCTATATTGTCTCTTTTAGAACTCAAGAAATAATCTGTTTGGCTATGTTGAACTGTATTTCGAATTTTTACTACCTCACCCATATAGAAAAATTATCTTAACTAGTCCTCTCAATATAATCGAGCCATATCTATGTCCTCAAGTTATATTTATCGAATTATATCTATGCTATCCTTTACATCCTTTTCCTTCAGTTATATCTATGTTATACAGTATTATTTTCCGCTATATATACCATCAAAACTACTCCCTGATATTGAGTTCTGCATACATAAACCTACTAAGTGAACTTCCTCCTTGAGCTTATATTGATAATGCTAATAATTATATATATGGTATGTTCCAGGAAATTGTCTGTAACACATCATGTTTATGATATATATTCTAAACAGTTATATCCATCCATGTCCTTCAGTTACATTAATATTATCCAGTAAATATTTCCTCCATGTAAGCAATCAGACCTACCCACTTAGTAGAAGTAGAATTGCTCTCTCTATATAAATCGACTGTATGTTGAAAGCTGAACCTTCTCCATGAAGGGACAACAGGTGACTGAGAGAGAGAGAGAGTGGGCGGAGTGAGAGTGGGTCTGTATATCAACAACACATTGTGAGTGTGGATCAATGTACAGAGAGTGGCTGGTGACTACTGCACATCTACCTGAAATGACCTTATAAACCTCCTACTCCTAACTTATCCTGCTACTCCTGCTTTTGTTTTCTCTTCTGTACAGGGTTCTCCTCCTCCTGTACCTCCTCCAGTCCTCCCACTATCTCCTTATTTTGACTCCTCCTCTTCTAGAACATCCTTTTGTACTTCCTCCTGTACCTCCTTCTGCACCTCCTTCTGCACCTCCTACTGTACCTCCTTTAGCTCCTCCTCTTCCAGAACCTCCTCCAGTACCTCCTACTGGACCTCCTACTGTAGCGCCACTGCCTTCTTATTTAACTTCTCTTATTCCAGAACCCCTCCTTTACCTCCTCCTGTATCTCCTTTAGCGCCTCCTCTTCCAGAACCTCCTCCAGTACCACCTCCACTACCACCTCCAGTACCTCTTCTTGTACCTCCCTACAACCTCCTGTACCTCCTGTACGTATATAAACCTTCTCACCCCTCCTACTCTTGGTCCTGCTCCAGTACCTCCACGACCAATCGTACTACAAGTACCTCCCCATCAACTCCTCCTGTACATCTAGTACCTCTTCCCCCTGTACCCCTGCATAACACCCCGTTTCTTCAGTGAAATCTAGAAGAATTGACTAAATGTGTAGGGCTGCCAATTGTACATCTGAGAAACACTGAACCATTTATTACCTGTAGGAAGTGAGTGGGTGGGTGTCAGGTGGTAGTAGGTGTGGGTAGGGGTAGGGGTTGGTGGGCTAGGTGCCATGGTAGCATGACATAAGCACTAAATATAATTCAGTATGCCGTAGTTTCCCAGACTCACCCAGGCAAATCAATGCCTACGTCAGGTATCTATTGGGCTCGATGTAGTCTCACGTTTGGTCAATTATCACAACTGTTTCTATCTATGTTCGTCTCTTTCTGTGCCCTTCTGTGCCTGTCTGTCTCTATCTGTCCATTTTTGTCTCGTACTGTTTTTTTCTGTACCTTTCTGAGTATGCTTGTTTTCTTTCTGCCTATTTCGGTCTCTTTGTTTTTTCCCCTCTTTTTGAATCTCTTTCAATCTCCCTCACTCTCCGCCTCCCTTTTTTTTCTGGCCCTCTCTTTCTGCTTTCGTCTTCTCCTCCTCCTCCTCCTTCTTCTTCTTCTTTTTCTTTTTCTCCCTTATCTGCTCTCTAACTCCAGCCTCTTTGTCTCTCTCTGTCTCCCTTCTCTATCTTTTCATCACAGCACCTCCCCCTCCCCGACCCTGCGTCTCACCTCCACCTAACCCCCACTCTCCCTACCTCTATACATACCTCACATCTCTTCTCTCCTTAAATGGAATCCAGTAGTAGTTTCCAGGACTCATTCAGCCTAAATCAATGCCTACGTCAGGTGACTATTGTGCTCAATATAGTTCTCACCTATTCTATCCAGTCACGCTTCCAATGCTAATGCGAAGCCTTTGTGAACTGTCATGATAAAATTATGGCAATGACATGTCATTGAAACTATTTTGGTCAGTCTGAGGAAACACAAAGGCAATAAGATACTTTTATGGAGGTGTCTAATTTTGCACCTCACGTTTAACACTAACATCTGCTATTGATTAGATTAGGGCCAGCTAGATGGTTCTGGTTGTGTTGAGGGGTGTTTCACAATAAATTGCAATAAATGAACATACATGAACAGGATCGCATTTATAATATGTCAAGTAAAGGGAACGGCTGGAAGATCTGTGAATAAATCCGTAATGGTTCTCAGAAGCCTGTCGACCGGTTCGTAAAAGATAGTTCTATTCTATTCTATATTATATTCGTTCAGGCCTACAAACGACCATGATTTTTGCAACAAGACGTTTGGCAAACTTGTGTCTAACTCCCCCTGAACTAGAACCTACAGTTAGGCTGTTAAACAGGTTCCCGTTCGTAGGCCAAGTAACGAGTAGGCTTCTCTACTAATTTCAACGAGCAACAGACGAACAACAACGAAGAGCCATGTACCGAGGTCTTATAGCTAGTTAGGGGCCTGTTGCATAAGAATCCTTACTTAAGGTTTTCCTCCTTTAGCTATATATCCTTGCTAAGCAGGTCGTACCTTTAGGGAAAGAATTTGCTATATATAGACAATGCTATTTGTTATTTCTACAGTAGGAAGGAATATTCTAAGAAAGGATTTTTTTTATGCAACAGGCACAGGGAGATTATTCTGTTCTACCCATGGTATTATCAACCCAAGTGTGTTTCTTTAGCATAGCATTTAGATTCCATTCTTCAATTTCATTCTTAGTAAAATAAACAATAGAAGTACTACATGGTTATGGAATATGCACCAAACAGTGCACCAGCAGTACTGAAATGGAGGATATTATTCCTTTTAGTCTCCTTAGCCCTGGGTGGTTATACCCCCTGGACTGGTCAAGGCAATAATTGTCTGCAAGGCATGTAAACCTGCATATAACCAACCCATAACATAGCAGAGAGAAGTAGTATGAGAAGTTGAAATAAAGGATTGTCAAAATAAAGAATTAAGGGTAACTGATTCCACAGTTAAATACCTGCCTTTGTACAAACCCAGCTTGGTTAAGAATAGATTTATGATCCATTTCCTCAACCTGTGTCCGCCATCTTGATTTCCATTTTATCTGAAATATGGAGCTCATTTCCCTTTCCCCTTTCCTCCCTGTGATGACCCCATTTCCTATTTGGCAATAAATAATTTCGGAATTGTCCATTAAAAGCCTCATCTTCTAACACTCGGGGCGGAGAATTGTTTGAGGTAGTTTTGATTGTATGGGTCTGGTCGTCATAAAATGTACAATTGGCGGCTCCACAAATGAAATAAATTCGGGTAAATTAGACTGAAATTACCTGTTTTGTTATGTTGAACTGTATTTTGAGCCTCAATTTTGTGATGTGTTACAGGGAAATGAGTCACAAGTCTCGCTTTGAGATATCATCATACTTGAAAAGATAAGATCAAGCCGATTCCAATGATAGTGAACTTTAAGGATATCTAAGTAGTGTTTCTACATTTTTTTGTTTGATATATTTATGTTTGAAAAAAGATTTCTGGGTGGACAATTACCAATAAAGTAACTAAATATAGTCCATAGGATGACCTTCTAAACCAAGAATATATTTAATATATTCCTCATTGATAAAGGGCAAATGTCGCCCGAAACGTCGGACCCCCAATAAAACAAACCTACAACATACTCCCAAGTCCTCGTCCTACTTCCGTTTTGGGTGAATTATTCCAACTGAGAATATATTTAATAGTCTTCACATTTTGAAGAAATGGTTTAAAAGACAAATGGTGTGCAAATTCGTCATGAAGGAATAATTTTCATTCCATACCAAATGGCCTCATCTGTTTTAATGTTTTTTTATTGGCCACAAAATACCGAATGTACTGAAAATATATATAGAGAGAGAATGGCACAAGCGAACCATAATTAACAATATATTGCACCAATTCCTCCGCTTAAGTACTCTGCTTTCGGCATCGTACATCCGCGGAGGAATCGTGCTAAAAATATGTTAGTGGCTCCCCACTTAATACACCTGTCAAGAGGAATGCGCATATATATATATATATATATATATATACAAATTCATAGAAATGTATTTATATGTGACCTTTATATACCAGTTATAACCTTTGATGTAAGACTTTAGCACAGAACAAACAGATTTTAAATCACAAACACATTAGGATAGTGGAGAGGCCGGGGCTATAAACGGGCTTCATGTCATCGTCATCACGAACAAGTTAATATTCTAGCAAATGTTATTGAAAACCTTCCTTTTATCTTCTGTGAACAGCTTCTGGATTATATTGCAGTTGCTTCATTGGAGGTTTTGGCTGATGCCAATCATTTGTTGGCTCAAATTGCGATGGAGTCTATTAAGTGCCTTTAAACATTTAAAACTGCATTCTCAGTCAGAAACTAGGTATACATGCTTCTCAATTTGGGATTGTTGACGCAAGTGGAAGTCAACCTTAATGATATAATTGTTTTTGTGCATTTCTATTGAAACAGAAGTTCTAGGGCACATTCATGCCTGGAATTCAGGGCATGTGGCTGTTTCTACCTGCCGTATCACAGCTAGATCTCCCACTAAGAATTGCCTCCGAACAACCTCAAAAGGCATTCAAATATGTATTACAATAAAGAGCATAATGTCACTGTTTCTCTCAATATCTGAGCGGAGACTAAGCTTGGTGGTTTCCTTGTAATATTCAACAGTACAAATATACATTACCGCTTTAATCAAAGGTCCCAATGTGATGTCAATTAGTTTCAGTTAAATCTATTTATCATCTACATGCATTAAACATTATGTTATAATGCGTTATAGTTAGTTCTGGTATCGAATGGAAATAAAATAAACTCAAACACAGGGGTGCCGTTTAGAATCTGCGACCATGTGGCCGCCCTTTATTAAAGATTTTCGTTTGACCAGTGGACATCTGGTCCGATCGAATCTTGCGCTGAGAGTGACGGTTTGGCCGCTGGTAGCTAGGCAACAGTCAACAAACATTCAGGTCTCACAACAGTCTCACTGCACCAATTATATCTGTATTAGTATTAAATACACAATATAGTTAGTTCCGGTATCAATGGAAATAAAATAAACTCAAACACAGGGGTGCCGATTAGAATCTGCGACCATGTGGCCGCCAAAACACCCAACAAAGAATTATAGGCTTCCGAGCAAAGAGGAAACTTTGGATTCAATGGCCTCTATTCTGTGCTCCGGGGTATGCAGGTAATCAAGGACTGACATGCTGTGCCAATCTCCAAAACACTTGATGTCTACAAGAGGATTCCCTGCGCCATGCAGAAAGGCAGCTCCACTGCGCTGCAATGAGTGTAACCCAATATCATTTGGGTCATAGCCAAGAAGGGACGCTTTGGCTTTGATGAACTCCCGAAGATCCTTGTAGAGAAGATATGACCTCAACCCATCCTTTTTCAGTTTGAAAAAGAGAGGCTCGTCTGATGAAGCAGGAAAAATCACAAAGTGGGAGCACAAATGAGTGACTAAATCAAAGTAGTAATTGGGGCAGGGCATAATCGGGATGATGAACTTGTCTTTGCGATGCTTCAAGGTTTTAGATGATCTGACCACTATAGATAGGCCAGTGTCGTTGAAGATAACATCTGAACACCTAAGCACATGTCCCAGTACATCTGGGGACTCAGGCACTACATTAGACTTTCTTAGAAGCGTGCGAAAAGACAGCAGAACAGCAACTGAGCAAGCCACTTCATTGACATTCGATCTGTCCACAGAAACGAAGATTTTCTGTAGATCCAATACACTCAGGCAGAGCTTACGTTTCACTTCTTTGCCAAGCTTGTTAGCAAGACCCATTAGTGTAAGCTTGACAGCATATTCTGAGCGAAAATCAGCAGGAAGACCGAAGAATTTGTGTAGTGTGACGATAGCAGACAGATAGTTATTACAGGTGCTGTAGCAAGAGGAGCGAGCTTGATAGGTGAGGAACCAGCACACTGTACGAGACGAAGCTGGGAGCACTTGCAAATCGTTGTCAGTGCAAAAAGACAAAAACCGGCCCCACTGGGAGTTCCTTGTTTTTAGAGTGTTGGCAGACCAGGCAGTAGAAACAGCTTCAGAAACTTCACCATCCAGCACTGGTAACTCCACCTTCAAGAGGGGCACTACAACACAACGAAAAAGAAGACAGATGAGATAGGTCTTCCAGTTTGTTGACTCTAGATAGGAAGTCAGCACACACATTTAGATGGCCCGGGACATGGCGAGCCATCAGGTATATATTATTGCAAACACACAGCCAGAAGATGTCCCTAACTATAGGCATAATAGACTTGCTGACGGTGGTGCCCTCGTTAACACAAGCAATCACAGTGCTGTTATCAGAGAACAGAATCACATGGCAGTTGGTCCAGAGACTAGCAAACCTAAGGAGGGCTAGGCGGACCGGAATCATTTCAAGGTAGTTGATGTCGTGGGAGGCAGGCACTTCGTCGACATTTACCCAATGCATATGGTCAGGGTTGGGCAACATCAGAAGTGAACTGACCAAGTTGCCAATCATCACCACAAACCAATCCGTACCCAGAGAGGCAAGCATCAGTATAGAACAAGGGACCAAGCCCGAAGTTGTAATAAATCATTTTGGTGGACCCATTGAAGTCACGGGCAAAATCCTTCCACCATCTGATATCGAGCCTGAAGCCGTCGTTAAGGCGAATACGGGATTTCCCCGGAGGAAACTTGGATAATAGGTCTATTACCCTCCTGGAGAAGGTTCTTGCTCCCCTGACTACCTTGGAGGCATGGGCCATTAACCCGCAAAGACGCTGTAACTGGCGGCGAGTGGCTCTATCTTTGTCGGCGAAGTAGTCCAACTCCAGAAGCAGAGACTCCAGCTTACGTTCAGGAAGGGAGACAGACATGGTGTTAAAAGTGTTAAACTCAATACCCAGATAAGTAGCAACCTGGGACGGGGATGTAGATTTCTTCCATGAGATAGCAAAACCCAAGGAACCCAAGATGGCGATAAGGGTAGCTGGGCTAGTTGGCATTCAGCATAAGTGCTGCCGATCAACATGTAGTTGTCGATGTAGTTCACACACCTATGAAACCCCCGCCGATTTAGGCATCGAACAGTAGAATTGGAAATTTGCGTGTAGACATAGGGGGCATAACTAAGGCCAAAACAGAGGCGTGTGTCCATCAGATAAGACATGGAACCATTAACAGGCCAACTAATGCCTTGATAAGTCCATTGATCGGCCCGTACAGACACAGTACGATAAGCACTAGCCACATCAATGGTCGACATGTAGAAACCTGGTTCCAGTAGCTCTATTACATCGTCCACAGTTCTATTACAGAATTTTTGCACAGTGGATGACATAAAATTATTGATAGAATTTCCTAGGGGCCTCTTGCAATCCTTGATGGGCCTCCAACTGCCATCATGCTTCGGAACCACACCCAAACTGTGTACACATTTGGGTTTTTCCATGGCGATCACATACTTGCCAGCATTTAACTCATTCATGATTAAATTATCCACAAAGGCGTGGGCAGGACCATGTAGCACTGAATTATAGTTGGAGCATTCATAAGAGGCAATATTGACATGTTCATCAACAATGGTGAAACCATTCATTATACCTTCATGGATGTACGATCGCAGGGGGGCGTTGTTTTCCTTGCTAAGCTCATGAGCCCACGCACCAACACTCCAGCTGGAGCGGAGGCCCCCAATAAGGTGGTCGAAAACTCTTTGTATAAATATAGGAAAATCAAAGCAAAGCACATTAACTGGAGCATAATTGCCGTATCGATCAAAGGCGTTTTCGACATCAAAAAGCAAAGTTTCAGAATAATCAAAATCAGTCGTAGGGCCGACACATATTGTATCATATGGTAAACAGTCAGGGAGGTTAGCGGTAGAGCTACCATTACATAGGCCTTGGTTGATTCCAGAAGAAGTGTCAACTAATTCAAAAGCATCATCGTGTACAAAGTCATAGTATGAAACCAATTCATCGTCAACAAAACTCATATCAAGCAAGGAAACATCGTATTTAATGAAAATGTCATTGTCTACTACCTCCAGACTGAGATCTTCGTGTCCACAGACGCCATCTTGATTATCGGTGTTGCACACTTCCGGAATGGAGGTGTGCGGGGCTAAGGTTCATTTTGCTTTGTTTGATTCTGAGCAAGACTGAGCCTTATGCTTTCCAGAACACTTATGACAAATATGTTGCTTGGGGCACTTATCCTTATTGCACACACGGTAATTATAATGGAAACATATGTCGTCAGGAAAATCAATTGGAGTCTGAGAATTCCCCTCTGACCTTTGGCGCGACCTAGATTTCTTGCCTACTTCCGGTGCAGCCGGAAGTACATTTGGAGAATAACAAATGGAGACACCGAGCCCATGGTGCTCCGGGTAAAAATCTAGGACTTTTCCGTCGATAACTCGGTCTGTGACGTATTTGTCGTAGAGAACAGAGGCCTTGTCAGTGAACTTTCGTGTGTTATGCATCTAACAAACAAAAGCCAAGTGGTGAATGTAAGAAGAGCACCTGGCGTCATCGGACAATTTTAGGTTAGATAAAATGGCTGACATCCCGTGTACCAGGCTCAGGAAATCCAGCTTGGTATGGTCAGGTTTCTTCACATCAGGCAATGAAAAGGTCTCAGGGCGAAGATTTTTACCTTTATCACTGTCTGTGCTGGCGATCCGATCCAAGGCCTTGATGAGCGGGCCCGAAACCAAGTCAGAAGCAGCCTCGGCACCGCCCAGGGGATGAGGGAGACGGTCAGTAGATCTGCCGGCGAGAGAGACCTCGATCGCGGCCAGCCTGGCCGTGATCAGCGACAGCACATTCTTGGAGTCAACTGACTGGTCCGGAGCTCCACCAGAAGTGACACTTCCCGATTTGTCTTCTAAATCTTGGATCTGCCTTTCCATGGTATCTCTGTCTTTAGCAGCAGTAGTGTAGGCCGTTTCCAACAGTTGGACATACTGAGGGTCGGCCTTGTCGACACCGCAAAGAACGGACGACATATTGCCCAAACAAGACTTTCCAAATGGATAGAGATGTAAATGCTTGCAATTGGAGCAACGCTTGAGCATCAGGTAAGTTTACCCAATACTTATGATATGTTGTGGATTATATAAAAAAAACCCAACCGATATGACTCCCAAAGATTTTCGTTTGACCAGTGGACATCTGGTCCGATCAAATCTTGCACTGAGAGTGATGGTTTGGCCGCTGGTAGCTAGGCAACAGTCAACAAACATTCAGGTCTCACAACAGTCTCACTGCACCAATTATATCTGTATTAGTATTGAATACACAATATATTATATGAATTGTGTTAGATGTATGCACAATTATTGCAGTAAAACATTTTTATTCATCCATGAGCAGAACAGGGAAAATTTTAGGTAGGATTAAAACTGTATTTAACACGCAAAAGAAAATAATTTCTACTTTTCCCTCGCTTCTTTCCCAACGAATCTGAAAGTCATTTGAACAAAGGTTTGAAGATTTTGGTCCAGTTGTTTAAATGCAAATTCATCAGCCAGGGAAATGCAGTGAATCATGCTCTCAGGGAGTCGAAAGGATTTCTCACAAAATTAGTAAAAAAAGGTTAGCAGATGAGTGTAAAATGACGTTTCTGCAAAGGAGAAGGTGATTAAGTCTCACCTGTAACATGATGGTCGAAATGATCGGATTGAATGCAACCTAATAGAGTTATAGAGTTTTTAAGTACATACTAGAATCCCAGACAGCTTTGACAAAAAACAACTTCTTTATGTTCAAGTTCCAGACAAGGTGAACAAAAGTCATTCTTTCATCTGTAATATAAAGTTCTATGCACTTAAGTTAAAAATTACCTCATTATCTACATCTGAAAATCCGCAACAATCATAATCAAAAAGACCCCTTTATCCACACACAGAAGTGTCATATTTATTTCTCAAATGAAAACTTCGAAACAAAATTAATTAAGCAAAATTAAAAGACTTGGCTTTAGAAATTCGTTCCCTAAAGCCATTGCACTTATTGGAATTTTTGTTGTTGAATGGAAACTTTTTAGTTTTGCATTCTGTTGTTAAAGCTGCTCTCTCAGTTAACGACAGGAGAAGACAGAATAGTTTCTACTTCTTTTTTTTATTCTTTTCCAAACCAACTAAACGTCATTTGACCAACATTTTGGAGGATTTTGTACAGTTGTTATGGATTGCGACATGGCTTCTAAATCGTCATTATTTTGTATTTGGAAAACCCACCCGAGTCCTTTCCTATTATGACTTATTATCGGCTGTTCTGGCTCAACCGATTTGCCTTCAAATTTGTGTATAAACATTAAAGAAACAGTTCAGCCTGGGATAAAATAGCTCTACACAAACTCCTTACCATGTTGATAATGATGTATTTAGGGTAAATTGTTCCCTAGCATCCAATTAATTCCAGTATAAGAGAGAGAAAAGGGAACTGTTTTCCCTTGTAGAGGCCGCCATGTTCTCTCCTCCAGTGACATATTTTAGGCCCCTTCCCTCTGAGTCCAAAATGCGCATGAATCTGCTATACACTAGCACCAAGGAAGGCCTGTGATTGGCTGGCTCCTAGCAGGCGGCAAACTCGCACAAGAGATAACCCCAAACAACAACACAGCCTAGAATCTATGCATTTACAGCTATAGAATTGTGGAGACACTAATTTCGCCCTCTGTTTAGACAGATAATACATTATTCTTGCTTGCTCTAGTACTAGTGTGATATTTCCCTTGTCTATATGTTCCTATTCCATTGGGGAACATGTTGTAGATGTTCGTCATGTAGCTCTTGTTTATGACGCCATGTTGCAGCAATGCAGTGTGGGTAGGGGAACTTGGCCAATCACACTATGGCTAGGAATCACGTGACCAATGACCCAGTTTCACAGCAATGGCCAGAGCAATGACCGAAGCCCCACACTGATAGTGAGTGAGAATTACAACTAGCATCAAAGATATTCAGCTATAGATATGAGTCCTTACATTGTAATTATAACTATTAGATGTCTCAAAGTGCTGACAGATTTGTTAGGGCTCCTGGGGGGAGAAAGGGAATGGGAGCATGGTACCTTTGCCACACCCTCTCAGACTCAGGCAATGGATGCTGATTTTGATTTTGAGTAGGGAGCTATCATTCAATGGAAATGCAAAAAATGATAGCTTTTGGCGTCTAGCCTTCCCTGTACGGTTTGTACAATCATATGCCGCACAATTAGGCATGGCTGTTGCCCAATCCAGTGAAAATACAACAAATTAGAACGATGTCAACTTAGTGGTAGGTTACGCGTCCATTCATTCTCATGCTGTCCTAAGATGTAAACAACTTGTGGCGAGCATCAGCTACGTCACTTCTCGCAGGGAATCATGGGAGATAAGCCCAAGATGTCAGCCTCTCTAAAAGATGGATTACGCACGATTTAATATTGTTTAGTGAAGTTATTTGAATGCTATCAAATGGTAAAAACGTATCCCGTCATAGCTAAAGAGGTAAGGCTTTGATGTATACCTATTTTAGACCAGGCTGAACTCTTTCTTTAAACAGCAGCAGATAAAGTCAGTCCTATTCAGTCCTAAGTCATAATATGAGGAAATTTTGTAAGATATGTTTTGTCATCACAGCTGAGAATGCAGCTTTAAGTAACTTTCCGGGAACAATGAGAGAAGCTCATCCCCATTTGTTTGTGATTGTCATGCCATGTTCTCGGAATTCTTCTTAATTTGAAAAAGTTGACCTGATTGTCTTTCATTAGTTTTGTTAGGGATGTACAAAGAACGGTGACACAATAGGGGATTTACATGTACCACTGCACAGGTCTGTTACAGTGCATGTTGGGATAGATTCAGTTCAGATTTGACATACACATATATATTTAGCAACAGTTTTAATCGAAGATTGCAAGAATGTTTTTAGCAATATCATAGCTTGTAGAAAAGATCAATGAAAACTTAATGCGTGATGGGCAAAATAGGGAGTATCCAATTACTATATTTTTCTATATTCTATATTTTGTATGCATGAAATTTGTTTTTCTAAGTGGTCACAATCTCTATTAAAGTAGTTAAATATACTCGTTAGGATTACCTCAGAAATGCATAGATATATTCAATACACAGTCTTTTAATTTGGTACATGTTATTTGTCGTTACTAAAAGCACTCAACAGCCCAAAAATGATAACGTTCTGAGCAAGAACTCTTGTGGGAAAACATTTGAAAAATACCATTTTTGTAACATATAAACTGGTGCTGCAGCTGTGAGTGGGCTTTTAGGTAGCACCAGGTTGTTATCCACCTGTAGAGTATAATAAGTGTGAGGGAGGAGCTCCAGAGGGACTCGTTAACACCCTCCTACCTCCTCCTCCCCACCCACTCAATCATCCACTTCAGGCACTACTGGTATTACAGGTGGTGGATAGTAACAGGTAGATGAGTGCTGGGGCAGGGCCTTTATATTCTCTCAAACAAACCATTTGAGACAACAGCCACATTTCAAGAAAAATTTTCTATCTATTACAATTTGTTTAACATTTATTTAAAATGTTTTATTGTTTAAGTTCACACCAGCAACAACAGTGTTTTGGAAGAAATATCTCTCGTACCGTTTTTTTTAAATCTTTTTTCATTTTTTGTCATTTCATTTGTTTTTACTTACATAAGGGTTCTCGGCTTCCATAGAAATTCGCCACCAGACTGGTTAAATGAGTTTTAGATGGGCAGGAAAGATTGGAACAAACATTAGAAAATCCCCAGATTTTAATTGACAGCAAGAATACAGCTTTAATATCTATTCTAGGAGGAATATAAATAAGATAAGACAAGATAAGATGTTTTTTATTTGTCAAATAGAAACTACAGAGCTTCAGTAAATATAGAAGGTGACAAATAGGTCCACATGCCTATGATAAAACATTGGTACCATCTCTTCCGGCCGTTACCGAATTTGGAAGACGTGATACAATTAATAAAATGATAAACATCATTTGAACTGATTTGCCAGAGTGAGGTACATATCGTGAAACCTAAAGCTACATTCTCAACTATTACAACCCAAATTATTATCACCAAATTTATTCATTTTATGACTTATAGGACTAGATCAATATCTGCTATGTTTATACAAGAAGTTACACTCAAATCAGTCGAGCAAAAACCGCCGACGGTGAACGATAATAAGTGCATTAATCATAGGAAAGGATTCGGGTGGGTCTTCCAAATACAAATAAGGATGTTTTAGAAGCCTCCTAGCAAAAACAACCAACATAATCCTCCAAAATTTCGGTCAAATGACTTTTAGATAGTTTGGAAAAGAATGCCAGAAAATGTAGAAAATGTTTTGTTTTCACTGATGTTAACTGAGACTGCAGCTTTAAGGCAAATAATCTTTAGTCAAATTTGCTGGGATAGTTGTCGTTAAAGCAACAATAAGTTAGGCCACCACAGGAAAGGATTTCTGAAATAGAAATGTGGACTTAACAACTGGACTTAACAAGTAGACTTAAAGTAGAAATTTGCTAGCTTTTAAGTGATCTGTTTCCGAGACTGCAGCTTTAACTGAGATTGCAGCCTTAATATCCATTCCAGGGGGGGAATAAAGGGAGATCATTTGAACAGTTTTCCCAGAGTGAGTTATATTTCATGACGCCTATTAATGGCAGTGAATTATGCATAAGCATGAATGTCCTGACATCTGTAACATCTTAATGGCTGGTAATTAACCCTGAGCATGCGGGGAAGGGTACAGACTCGTTTTGTTCTTTAATTAACCCTTTCACGATAGAGCTATATTCTCAGGTTTTCTCAATTCTCTGAATAGGGACTATTCGGGACATTGTTTGAGTAATGAAGGAGATACTCAAGCAGGATATCCACTACCACGTCAAACTGGACGTCTAACCTCACATCAAACCTCACGTCAAACCCACGTCAAAACTTCCAAGAGGAAGAAGATTTTTTTGCATTCAAACTCATTTACATCAACGGATATTTTAATCCCGATAAAAAGACGGAATTTAGCTAAAGTATGAATACAAAAGTCACTTCTTTCCCTTGGAAGTTTTGACGTGAGGTTTGACGTAGTTGTGTATAACAGCCTTTAGAGTTGTATTACCAGCTAAATTGATCAAAAGAGATTTTGATCAATTCTTTCTTTCCTTCTTTCTATCTTTTTACTGCTATACAGTGAAATATTTGACCAATGGAAATTTCTTGATTGGTATTTTCTTGATTTTGTGTAAGTTCTACAACAGTGGCAATTGAAGGTAAATGGGATGCATTGTACAATTTGTTATAGCCTCCTGATATATTTATTCAATTTATACCCTGTCTATTTCTTCATTTTCTTTTGAGACGTTCTCTCTCTCATGTGCTCAGGCTTAAAGGCAGGTTTTACAAAAGTGACATTATTATGAGACATAAATCTCACTCTAAAGCTGAAGCATGCCACCATATCAACATTGCATTGTTGCCATCAGTTTTAATAGTCTGGTTCACAAATAGGCTACGTAACTTATCAGATTAATTTAGTCTTTGTATATCTTTTTATGAATGGCATATGCAGGAAAGATTCAATTTATATAAAGTACAAAGTTGCATTAAGCCTAAGGCTGCATTCTCAGCTATTACGGTAAAAGAAATGTGATCGATTTACTCATTAGTATGACTTATAGGACTGAATTTACCAATATTCCGCTATTGTTATATGTTTATATATGATTTTGAAGGTGAATCCGCCGAGAGAAAACTGCCGCCGGTGAACGGTAATAAGTGAAGTCATCGCATGAAAGGTTTCAAATGGGTTCTCCAAATAACATATTTAGGGCTATCTATACATGTATATATTCGAGTTGATACTTCACATATAATTGTAAGAAATGGTGTAGAAGGAGTTGGGAGTGAATTACTATACGTAAACTGAAACGCAAATATCTGTTAAGGATTCTCGTGCTAAACTATGAGGCACAACCATATTAATTATACGTAATTTGATTCTATAATCTCGTGTCTTTTCCTAATATAATTCAGTATGTGTATACTATGGTTTTGTGTTAATGAAGGACAGTCTTAAGGCTCTATGAAACGAAATGTAACATAAGTGAATTATTATGAATTGTAATTAATCTTGTAGGAGATTCAAAGCACTTCACATTTTAATCCTATTAAACTGCCAAGCTAACTTATTATCGCTCACCGGCGGCCGTTTTCTTGGCCTATTGGCCTATTTGACTTCAGATCCTTGTATAAACAAATAACAACAACGGAATATCAATAATTCAGTCATATAAGTCATGATATGAGTACATTTGGTTACAATTGTTTTGGTCGTAATAGCTGAGAAAGCAGCTTTAATAAATAATGCTTATACAGAATATCAATAAATTCAGTGCCATGTCATAATAATTATGACTAAATTTGGTAAGATTGTTTCAGTCACAATAGCTGAGAATGCAACTTGAATAAAAAACAGCTTGAAGCCTCGAGGATCCATGAGACAAAACGCTGTAAGTTGTATGAATGATCACTAATCTTATATGAGATTAATCTTATATGAGATTCAAAAGCACTTTTCATTTTAATCCTGTTATGCTGGCAAGCTGAGAGGTGAAAGGAGGAGAACGACTAGTCAATAGAGGATTTTGAATATCCACCATCTTGAATCTTGATTCGCAAGGAATTATATATATAGGAGTTGTCAGTGTAAAAACAATAGAATAATGTTATGTTGAGCATGACATATTGAACAGTAATCTCATGTAAATAGCCATGTATTCTACATGTTTCCACAGAACAGGACCCCATCTTTCACATCAAGCATGTGGTTTTTATAGATCATTCACACAAGCTATGACATTGGTGATAAGATCCGTGCAATATTTGTTAAATATTTGTATGTCAGATTTGTACTTAATCAATCCCAGCATGCACTGTAATGGACATGCGCAGGGAGGCTACCAAATCCCCTATTTGCTATGATCCATTGTACACTCCTGCCCTCTCAATTAAAGAATTATAAATACAAGACCCTTACCTTGTAATCTCCTTCTGCTTAATTGATCTACTTTAGATCTTTGTGGAACATTCTAGGGAATTTCAGGCTCACATTCGAATCCTTTGGCTCTGAAACAACAAGAGAGAGGGAGTTCTAAAGAAGTCTATTATATAACGAGTAGAACTGTCTTTCTCTGGAAAGAGAGAGAGAGAGAGAGAGAGAGTTAGGTCTAAAAAGAGCTCTTCTTCCTTTCAGAATCAGTATAATTTAAACAATCGACACATCGATGCCCATATTTGGGTCCCCTGGGCGGCGCATATCTTCCGGCCACGCCGACTTCTGCGTGGACCAATCATATGGCTCCCCGCAGTGATTATGACGCAAGACGTTCCGGAACAATAACAAACTATTCATCTCAGTCACTCCCACCCGTTTCTCCGCAGTGCGCGGAGGTGTATTCAAATTTATTGAATATTGAGGATTTGTGGAGATTTATCAGGCTTCAACATGCCTAAGACGAAGATGTACAATAACTGCCAGACTTCACACAGGTCCTACGGGTGAAAATTGCAAGAACAAACCTGAAGAAGTGTAGTATCTTGGTTTGTACAAAGCTTTATATTTTTTTAAAGAAAGAAGAAATTTTATTGAGCTGATTTCAATGTTTTTACATGGATAATCTCACAGACTCAAGTGGAAAAATTCATATTCGATATTATACATTGGATATTCTTACAGAGGTTGTTACTTACAAGTTTTTTTTTAAATATTAAATTATTTCATTATGCCGACACATTATATATTATGTTGTCAGACTTACATACATTTGGAACTTTTGATCCTGAATCATTTACATACAACATTTTTTTATTTCTTTTTTAGTAGTGTGCGCCTCACTTCTGTACAAGATTGATAAATCCTTATAATGCACGATCTGATAAAAACAACATTGTATCAGAGATATTTGGCTTTTTCTTTTGAGTTTTCTTCTCAAGACACTATTACATTCAGTTCTCGACATGATTTACATCCAGTTGTTATTCTTCCTTAGATATGATTTTAGGCTATTCCAGTTCACATTTCTGAGTCGACCATTGAGCTTATTCCAGATGAGTGGTCCCTGGTAGTGTGGACATTTTCTAAATTTTTCGTTTGTTGGTCTTTTTATTTTTAAAACATACCCAGACTGGAGCCTGGTTTCGTTTATTTTCTCCCTCTTTTCTACCAGGTGATCTTTCAAACAGGACATAATACCTAGTAACGATATTTTGCTTCTTTTTTCGAGAGTTTCAATGTTACAATTTGAACTTAACTCTTCTGTGCTGCGAGCATCGTTGGGATATATCATACGTACTGCTTGGTTTAGGATTCGTTGCAATTTTACCCTAGTTTTCCCATGAGACATTCCCAGTAGGAATAAACCATATTGCAGAAGCGATAGAACATGAGTTTTTACTATAGACTTCGACATATTAATGTTGAGATATTTCCTAATACGGAATAGTTGGGTCAACTTAAACATTGATGAGTTCTTTACTCTAGTAAAGTGTTGATCGAAGGTTAAGTTTTCATCAACCCTATAACCTAAATAATTCACCACCTTTTTGCAAGGGATTTGCTGCCCATTTATTGTGATTTTTATCATATTAGGTTTTTTGATCTTTTTTATCATGTTTTTGGTACCTATGAACTGGGTTAAACTTTTTTTTTCATTTAATTTGAGCAAATTATCCTTCATCCATTTGTTCACATTTCCAGCTGCTGTCTGGGTGTATTCAGCACATTTTGTATGATTGTTACCTGACACACTGATCGCCGTATCGTCGGCATAAAGCGTTATATAAATTGGATAATCAGGGTTAGGCCTATCTGCTAGACATTTTGGCAAATCGTTAATAAATATAAGAAACAAAATTGGCCCGAGATGGCTTCCCTGAGGTACGCCTCTGTTGATTGGAATAGTCGAGGAAGTGATACTATTAACAACTGTTTTCTGCCTTCTATTGGTCAGATAGTTCATTATCATTCGAATTAGTACAGGATTGATTTTATAATATACCAATTTGTGTTTAAGAATATCATGATTTAGGCAGTTGAAGGCCTTTGCTATGTCGAAATAAGAGGCCATGGTAATTTTCCCTTCATTTATACCATTCAAAATCGGTGTTAGAAATTCGAATAGACTGGTATCAGTCGAATGGTTAACTCTAAAGCCTCCTTGGCTCTTGGAGAAGAGATTATTCATCTCCATATGGGCTGTTAGAGGGGTACATAGTAATTTTTCCAATAATTTAGACATTATCGGTACCAATGCGATGGGCCTCAAATTATTAAACAAGCGTAGATCACCATCCTTAGGTATCGGTTTGATAACATATTCTTTCCATTCACAAGGCATTTTGCAGGTTGTTATACATAGTTTCATTAGAAGAGTTATATGAGGGACAAGTTTGGATAGGAAAAATTTCAAGGTCTTCGAATTAATCCATTCAAATCCACTGCTTTTTGATATGTCTATATTTTCAATATACCTTCCTACCATAGATTCAGTTACAAGTATGTTAGTACTACATTGAAGAGATATTTCTGGCAGCAGATAGTTTTTGATCTCAGACCTCTTTAAGAGGTCTGAGATCAAATGAGTCACTACTAAATACGCCAATCATTCTTCATCTGATAACATTTGTAGCTGTATGTAAGGTGTTAGAGCTTAGATATGACATCAGGGGAGCATGCCATATCTAACTCACTGATCAGTGATACATTTCGCACTGTTATGCCAACACCTCAGCCTCTTCACCCCCCTCACCCTCCCCCCTCCCCCCACCTTCCTGCCTCACCCTCAACACAGAAGGGGGCCAACCAAAACAAAGGGGGATACTTAAGTTTGGATGCCCATAACTGTGATTATAAAGGCATGTACATAAGATTTAACACCATTTACCATTGTAGATAAGTTATAGTTTTACTTTGGGATATTAGACGTTTTACCAGATAGATGCACAGTACGATTATTCAAGTCAAGATATGCCAACACATGGGTGTAACATACGGGAAACTACCCGTAACATACATGTGTGTATGAGTGCGTGGACGGAGGCAGGTACCCGGTGAGGGGCACTGAGTTCTGAGGGTAGGTGTAGTGCTAGCCTCCCTGCCCCCGTGACCAACCCACCCCTGGCCACATACACACAGTTGCATCTATGCACCTTTACCTAACTCATACAAGTTACAACCCATAAAGGCAGATATATATAAGTCTCCCTCGCACTAGGGCTTGTTTGTGGGCCAGTGCGGCCGTAGCCACGCCTCCACAGTCACGTGACCCACTTTCGGGCACCGGCCCACAAACAAGCCCTAGTGCGAGGGAGACTTTACCCGCTCGGCCGTCCGTCTTAGTTGAAAATTGCCCACACAAACCTAGTGCAGTGTGCACGTACACACACAGCACACTCTTTACCAATCAGTCTAGTGAAAATAAAGTTCTCCAAATTCACAGAAATGTTCATTTATAAACAGAATCGTTCATTTGGGATCTTTAATAAGAGTCATATTAAGCTTCCTATCTCTTTAGTTACTTTAAATAATTCATTAGATAACTTTTAAAGGTGTTTTCGTTGGCCCAGCTGAGTGGGCGATAATGGGGGTTTCAGCCCACTCAGCTGTCTGCGGAGCGAGGATCCAAGCTCATGGACTAGGTGGCAGGGAGCACTGAAGGATGCATACGTATGTATGCGTATACATGTATACATGTTTGTATACATGTAGTGTACTTGAAGACATGTGAAAATGAACTAAAAAAAAATAAAAAAAATTAAAAAAGAAAAATTTTAAAAAAAATCAATTCGGTCCATCAGTCCATCCTTCAGTCCATCCTTCAGTCCATCCTTCAATCCATCCATCACTCCATCCATCCATCCATCACTCCATCCATCCTTCACTCCATCCTTCCCTCCCCCCCTTCTCTCCCTCCTTCTCTCTCCCCTTCTCTCTCTCTCTCCCCCCCCCCCCCCTCTCCTCTCTCTCCCCTTCTGTCTATACTGTACTTGTGTCTATACTGTACTTGTGTGTGCATACAGTACTTGTCAGTGTAGAGTGTACTAGGAGTGTACCGTACTTGGAGTGTACCGTACTTGGAGTGTACCGTACTTGGAGTGTACCGTACTTGGAGTGTACCGTACTTGGAGTGTACCGTACTTGGAGTGTACCGTACTTGGAGTGTACCATACTTGGAGGTACTTGGTGGGCACTTGAAGGGTACTTGGTGGGTACTTGGTGAGTACTTGAAGGGTACTTGAAGGGCACTTAAAGGGTACTTGGTGGTACTTGGTGAGTACTTGAAGGGTACTTGGTGGGTACTTGAAGGGTACTTGGTGGGCACTTGAAGGGCACTTAAAGGGTACTTGAATGGTACTTGGTGGGTACTTGAATGGTACTTGAATGGTACTTGAAGGGTACTTGGTGGGTACTTAAAGGGCACTTGAAGGGTACTTGAAGGGTACACGGTGGATACTTGAAGTACACACACTGTACTTGTGTGCACACAATGTACTTGTGTGCACACACTGTCCATCCTTCAATCCACCCTTCACTCCATCCTTCATTCCACCCTTGGTCTGATATATTCATATTTTTAATTATAATTATACTTATAATTATTATTATGTAATCGACCTATATTTATACTTATAGTACAAAAATATACTTAATTTTTACTTATAATTACAATTCTATATAATTCGAATAATTAAAAACTCGCTTTACACAAGCTTATGCTTGTAATTCTTGTTGCAAACATAATGTTCTCTTGAGTTGAAAATCATTGATATACCCTATATACCTGCTCATAAATCAGGGCGAGTTCCGATGACCGGGAAATTAGGACCGGGGCTCCGAGAAAATTTTAAATTAAGCCTCCTTCAAATCTGCTATGAATGCACATTAATAATGTCTAACTAAATTCAAATGACCTCACGCTCTCCGCCTGGACAACAAGTTAATAAATTGACATCGGACACAAGTAATTCGGTCTGAGAATCGTTTCCATTGGAAACGCCAGGTATATAAATTAAGTTGACACTAATTGTAAAGTTAAATAGATAAACCAAACTTAACTTGATAATTTCTTAACTTAGTACTTGTTATAACTTGTATCAACCTTTTCAATAGCGTCACCCAGTTTTCAGAAATAATTATTCAGGAGGTTACATGCTTCAATACCTTTCACCTCTCTCCCTTCATAATTAAAACTGGTCGGTATAGATTTTTCACCTCTACCGATCAAGGTTTTAATTCTTCTCTAGAATTTTTTGCTATTTTTGTCATGTTGTTGGAGTTCACTTCTTACCTCTTCCCTTTTTTTACTTTCAATTCTACGACTTATGTTTTTCCTTAATTCAACAGCTTGTTCAAAAATCACATTCGAGCCTGTCCTTTTAGCCCTTTTGAATAGTCTGTCCCTTTCTTGGATCAACTGAATCAGTTCGTGACCCAGCTTAAATTTACCCTTTCGAATTGTTTTGGTATCTTCCACAGGGCAATATTTATCAAGATATTGAGTCATACATAATTTCAAGTTATTCCAGATAAGTTCAGAGCTGCTGTTTTGATTTCCAAAACACATGACATTATTAATGTACGGTTGTAGGAAATTTAACAGATGATCTTCTTTCAATTTGTGGTATTTACGACCTGTTTTGTTTCAACAGTGACAGGTTCCCTCCTTTTTTTAAACTGAACATATGTGCAAAGGTGATCTGAGATATTAAATTCCACAACACCAGAACTTTTTATGTGAGGGTGATCAGAATATATAACATCAATGAGGGACTTTGAGTTTTTTGAATACCTTGTGGGAGTTTTTATAAAGGATAAGAGATTATTATCACTCATCAGCGCTTGGAAATTACCCACAATTTCATCTTGAGACTCAAGCATGTTCACATTTATATCATCGCACAGTAATATGTTGATATTTTTCACTTTACTTCTTACCTTGTTTAAGGTTTCATTTAGAATTTTGGTGAAGATTTTTCTATCACCAGATGGCGGACGATAGATATTGAGGATGACTATTTTTCGCCTCATACCTGGCTTGATCAAAATACATTGGATTTCAATATTATTTGAACATATATTACAGTCATTCAATTTTACATAGTCCACCTCAAAATCCTTGTGCACATAAATACAAACACCTCCGCCTTTCTTTTTAGCATCATTGATGTCAGTGCGCCTATCCATTCTGAATATCGAATAATTAGGATTAAGGCATAGATTACTGTCACTATCAGCATCAGACAACCATGATTCCTGTACACATAAGATTTTTGTAAATTCACAGAGCAAAGTATTACTTATTTCAGTTATTTTGTTACGAAAGGACCTAACATTGATAGATAACAAACCAAAGCCGGATAGGGAGGTAACCTGGTCTAGCTTAACCGATTCCATTTCGGTCACTATTAGAGTTTATACACATTTCTTGGCAAACCTTTTCACAATTCAAGCAAAGCACAGGGCATTCAGTCTTCAGAGAGTCGTACAATTTTAAAACATCAGTGAGGTACAGCGCATATAGGATTAAAAACGAGAAGTGCTATGGTAGGCTCAGCGACATATAGAGTCGACGCGTTAGAGACAACAACAATATAAGTTTTATAGACTTGTCATCAATTGTGGGCTAATTCCATTCTACAGCATGAAGCGATGGTGGGAGGGAACATATATACATCAATTCTCAACTTGGTAATGCTTAGTATTAGAGATATTCAGGAAAAACATTCATCCACTAACCTCATTTCGTGAAAGACTAGGTCTTGTCGGCCATTTTGGAAATCTTTACTTCCGGACGCAGTAAATGACTGGTCTTTAAGGAATAATCGTTAATGATTAGAAATTAAATACTCATATATCTGGTAAGTCGCAATTTAATTACCTTATAATTATTTCAACACCCTATTATTTTTAACTTCAAGCGTAATGATACATTTTCGGTTAACAATCGGTGGCATTTGCTGCCGACTATCATCCAGTTCCTTGCATCCGGTGTAAACACACGTGGGTCTCAACATGTGGCGATGTCTACATAAACAACTGTCTGTTACGGCGAAATTAATATGCGGAGGAGTGGATTACATGGATTTTGCTGCTCTAACCGGGTAAGTCTTTACTTCTTCTGTACCATTGCATCTCTTAGGCCATTCATAGATTCGTTCAGCGAACGAGAAGAGGTGTTTAGCTCAGGGCGAAGCCTCGAAGGACGTAACACTGTGGTAGCCGGGGTACTTGTATGGTCTGGTTTGGGGGGCGCAATGTCCGCCTCAAGAAGGGTTTCCTCATCGTCCTCGTCAATGTCAATAGAATTACCAATATCCATATCATCTTCCTCAGCCTTTTCTCCATTGTTTCTGACTTGTTTCTCCTCTGGGGAGGGGTGTTGGTCGAAGAAGCGGGGGTGTCGGATTTTATCTGCTGAGGCCAGACTTAGGTTATTTCTGTCAATAGGTTTGGGAGGCGGGGATAGTGGGGTGATGTCTGCCAGTTCGTGCTTATATTTTTTTTTCATTTCAGCGCGTATTTGCTTCAACAGTTCCCCTTGACGATTTAGGCCTTTCCAACCACCAGTACGGAGAAGAACACTGCCCAAATAGATGCCACACGCCCATCTCAGGTCATGTGTTGCCTCAATCAATTCCATTTCTCCGGTCGCAAGTAGTAAGGTACGTAAGTCTTTATTCTGGTCAAACTTAGCTCTTATGATCGTCTTCATGTAGTTTTCTTCTTTCCTAAGCCAATCATTGTCAGGGGTGATTTTTCCACTCACCTCTTTGATTGCATAGGGGTCTCTCATACTGCTAACCTTCGAGGGCCAGGCGTAACTACTCTGGTAAGCGAGTCCGTTTGCGACCTTCTGCACCTTTATATTCTCCGGGGCGACAGATTTTGGTAGTAAAGACAGCTGGTCTTGATCGTATGTCTTGCCTTTCACAACGACTTTGTCCCCTTTGACTTTTGCATTGGTGTCCAATTTAGTCAGATTGGCTATTTTGGCAATCTGTCGTAGTAGTCCTCTGTGCCTCCTCACGTCGGGGTTCACATCTTCCTCAAACGACCAGTGTCGATGTGCTGGGTACTGAGTACGGAGGGAAGTTGGCATCAAATAGTTTACCTTTACACATCATAAATTGTTTTTTGTCCTTTAGGTATTTGAATCTGACCGAGATCGGATCAGGTCGTCTACTTCCTTGCCCCTTGTGATGCGATACAATCCTGTAGGTTTCATCAAGCTGAGATCTGTTAAAGCCTGGGATAACTAACTTGATAATATCAGCACAACGATTCTCGATAATTTCATCTCTCTTTGCTAGGATGCCATTGAACAATACACAGTTCTGACGAAGTTTAGTGTCCATATCATTATTAATCATGTGCTGTTTTTGCAGTTGCTCAGTGAGGTGATCTATCTTATATTCAAGCTCGGCTAGTCGGTTTTCAAGTCTACTTGTCTTTTCAGCTCGGGCGTTGTTGGCTAAGATTTCATCCGTCAACCCAGTCGCTACCTCGGAACATAGAGTTTGAGTGTCAGCCACTACAGAAACGATCTGATTGTGATTCGTACATAGGGAACGTATTACTACCGCCTCTTCCAGATCTGGGTTATCGACCCAGGGTTCATCAGGTAATGCTTCCATATTTAGATCGGATGGATTTTAATCAATGAAAGGACCATTCTAGGGCCAATATTTAACCATGCAATTCCACATTATGATGTGTATATTTATGATGGTGCAGTGTTCTCACCAGCAAAAATTGACAGCATATATAATATATGTGGTTCAAACCTCCATCAAGCAAGTGTTTAGGGGGTAGGCCTATGCTCCCCAGGGAATATTTTGGCAAAAATGAGTGCTGATTTTCAGAGATGTCAACTTTTTCATTAAAGGTTGCGGGACACTATCCAAGGCCATAAGGCATGGGGTTTGGGGCCCGCCTAGGGCCCCAGAAGCCAGAGCGTTTTCCTTGCTCTGTAGTGCATTTTAAGCAGTTTCAGGGGGTAAATATTGTCTAATATACATAATTATTTTTTTCATCCAGACTTAATTTTATGCGTGAGATTTTGAAGCTTTAGCGTGAGAGCGTGAGATATTGGCTAAATGCGTGTGTCACACGCAAAATGCGTGAGACTTGAGAGCCCTGCAGGAGAGTGTCCAGTAGGTCCAGACGCCGCTCTCTTCATTCCTGTATGTGACGCCGATTGACAGTCCCTCTGTGCCTGACAGTGTATTGTCTGACAACACGACAACAATGGTAGTGATCGTACTCCTTGTTTATCGCTCAGCCTGGATTAAGTTCTAGCGATATTGGACATACTACGTTAATAGGAACTGTGTGTATGCAGATTTAGTTGCCAACGGACTTTGCAATCATTTTCTCGGTAAAAATTTCCCACCTATTTACACAGATTCGCCATAGATCAGGTAAGTGGTCTTAGTCACTTTTGGCCCGTCTATCAGTGATGTCGGCCATCTTGATCTTTATTAAATATCCTTCTTGGCTTAAGGCATATAATAAATGTAATAATATGAATAAGAAATGGAACTCTACACTTTTAAAGTATGAACAAATGCGATGTGTCCCAGAGATGTCCCAGCCTAAAGTAATAAAAAATGATAGTTTTGCCCCCACAGGAAGTGCTATCATTTTAGTATGTTCATCGCTGTTAGTGAAATGAATACACATATAGAATCAATACATATGTAAGTGCTGTGTTAAATTATATATATTATGTAATTATTAAATTATGTAATGATCATATGAATCGGATCTTAAGCTTTCTCTGACTGGCTTTTATTAAGGGAATTTAACAATGTCCGTCGTGCACAGGGGAGGTATAAAGGTATAAGGAAGGATAAAGAACAATGACAATATATATAAGACAATGTGAGTGAGGTGAGAAATGCTAATATCTAACTTATTAACCTGTAATCATACACATTAATATGGGGAGATATGCAAATAGGATATGATATGATGACGTAATAATAACTAAGGGTAATAGAGACTAATACCAAAAGATATTTAAATATGATATTCTAGGATGATAACAATGATAGTGATAGATATTCTAAATAAACAATAATACGAAATAATATAGCCTAATAGTCTCAGTTGCTGTTAGGTAATATTACATAATATAAAGATAAGATCTAATGATATACTATAGGGGTAGCTTAGCTCTCTAGGTAGTAAAGATATTTCAATATAGGCTATGTTACTGAACCCAACTCTCACTCATTACATAATAATGTAATATAAATCAATATGTCACCAAGGAATATTCAATACCTGATTATATAAGCATAAAGGTAGACCTGTGTCATATATAGCTGAATATACTGGATATATTAAAGTAACCCAAAATACTTGACTCAATGTGTAAGGAAACCAAACTATAATTACCAATAGAAGGCAAGAGATGTACTTTCTCTCACAAATAAACACAAATATCAATAATAATCATTCAATACATCTCCCTCTCATGGGGGAGGAACTTTCTTCTCCCACTCTACTGGGGGAGGCAAATATTCAGCACTAGAGCGCCTGGTCTAGGCTATACACAATATACACACATAAATCAAATCAAATCACAATAATCTCTGAAATAAAGTACAAATAATGCAATACAATTGGTAAAATAAATGGAACTCACAGTACCCAAGGCTGTAGAGAAGGACAGGAAGAATACAGCAGAAAATAAAGAATCAGACTAATTGCTCTATTGGACTTGCTCAGGGACTAACCCATCCACATAGCAACAATTTCTGTCTGGCTCTTCCCTCTCCACTGGAATCTCAAAGTCTGATTTTCTTCCATCCTTCCCTGCCTTTTATACCCACCCTCCTTAATAATAAGAGAAATAACCTTGTGTGATTGGTTTAGAAAGAGTCTAGCATTGTTTTTATATAATTAACCTTGGCTGGGATGAAGGGAGAAAGGTTAATTGGCCCAGCTTTCATAAGCATCCAGCTGGCCCCCTTAGTTTGTCTAGCATCTAATCCCATCTGAGAACAACCCAGCGTTGGTAGACAAGCATCTTGTTATTCTTTTAACCATCAAAACAACTGTCTGAAGCTATAATGAATGCCGCCATTATAATGACGCATTTCAACGGCCGCGCATTGACGCAACGCATTGTCTCGCGACGGCTGCCGCCGCATTGTTATAAATCTTCACAAAACACTCACACATATAAGATAAGATAAGAAATTCTTCATTTGCCATAAGGTGTACTTTGGACAAATCATCTCAAAAAGAGGTCTTCCAGACCATGCTTCTCTTATTTTCTTCTCTTGGTTGCTAACTTGGTTCTAAATTAATAGCCTATGTTGAATAAAACCTTTTAAAAAAACAATTGTGCATAATTATCAAGTCACCCTAATTTAACTATTTTACTAGTGATTGCCCATCCATAAACTACTTTTTTTTCAAACATAAAACATATGTAGTACTTATCACCACCCTTTCGGAACTGAAATTTTTTTTTATTCTGTAACAATAGTTCTTTTAAACAAGAAAGAAATGTTCGTTTTAAGGGTTTTCTGGTTAGGAAGACCTGTATAAGTGCAGCTTGGATAAGTTTTCTTTTGTTACAATAAAGGAATATTAATTAGGGAAGTTCAAAACACAAACTTACCTTTTTGCCCACTGTAATATAAATGCGCAGTGAGACATGCAAATGCCCTATTGTATATTTGCTGAGGCGTTGATCCTTATGTAAGCGTTCACCGTGTGTGGGCAAGGTATACATATCTGGGGTCAGGAGTTGCCATTGATGTGAAGGATATGGATCTATATGTATACAAACAATAACCTACCAACATTTATACCTACCTCGTTATATCAATAATGACACATTCTGCCTGGCTTATACACTGTGAATCTTAGAATAAGCTACAATATGGCCATCGTCTGGGAGAAGTACATATATCCCTTACATCTATGAATGGACATCTGCTTATTTTTTAACCCCCGGTAGCTGTATACATAACAGGTGCGAAATATACACATCCATTCATGATGCGGTTACGTCCGTAGAGCGCTTTTTGCTATTATGTAACAGGTCAACTACCTCACAAAGCTTGTGTGTGTACAAGGCGACCTTGAAATCCATTCATGCATGCAGCAGTATAGCTATATGGTTTGTCTGCTACTATATGTGGAGGGCAGTGGCGGCACAACTATATTCTATTCTGCAAGTAAATTTGGGCAAGTGAAAATGGATGTCGGGCAAGTAAATCTTGGCTGCCACTTGCCCAATGGGCAAGTGAAGTTGGTTGGGTTTTTTTTGAACCCTGTTTACATAGTCATGTAACTGTTTTATGATAAATAAAAGTATTTCTCAATTCCATTCAAGCGTCCTACTGTCAAAGCCTCTGACGGTCAAAGCGTCCTGTACCTAGTCAAAGCATCCCACCCTATGCTATGGTCAATAGTCTATGATGTAGTTTATATGGTACTATATTATTTAATTGTATAAGGCATATGAATATAGGCGAGAGATGGCCAAACAATATTTACTGAATATTATAGGCTATTTAATTAATTAAACTCATTAACTGCTCCACTACAGGCTCACCCTCAAGGGTAGGCCTACCGATTCCCCTCAAGGGGAGGCGGCAGGGGTACCCCTAGCACCGGCAGGGATAAGGGGAAGGGAGTGAAATATTTAACGATCTTTGATATGTCCAGGTCTTTTTCCTGGAACATTACCTTCCACCGAAAAAAAATCTATCTTGCAAATACATACCATTTAAATATTTCTAGGCCTATATCTGTGTGGGGCGTTAACATATAGCCCCCACCCCTGTTACTAAGACTTATAGGGTTGAGTGTTAATTTGACTGAAGGTGTTACAGCTAAACGACTGATTTTGACATGCCAAATTGCCAGGACAGGCTCTTATATACTTGCTGAAGCTCTAAGAAAGATGGAAACTATAGGTTGCAACAGTATAAAACAATAAGAGTATGATAATTGAAGTCCACCGACACCTTAGCTATGCATAACCATTGTTTATAAGTGTCAAGTTGTCCCCTGAGTCCACTGCGCATCGTTTTCACACACAATATGGTGGCACCCAATACCAGACTCACGACTTTGGTTATACAACCCTTACCTCCGTCCATACAACCTAAACCTGCCTTTCACGCTCCAACGACTGGGCAGCTAGCTAGACTAGGCAATGGGTGGGGTAGGGGGGGGGGCCTGGGTGGCGGCGGCAGTGGCAGAGAGCAAGAGACCCACTGCTCACACTCCCAGTACATCTCCAACCACTGGACAACACACACCAAAAGTAATTGGATGTAGTTCTAGGTATACTAGTAGGTATCCCAGGTAAGTATGATGCATGCATCTCTTTTATTTTACTCTAATTCATTAACCATGATCTTTAGTATCATTTCTCATGAATCCATGTTCAATTTTGTTTCAGTTTTGTGCCATTCATTAAATCATTAAGCACCTGAGAAATGTACAGATTGTAAGGTGAGTTGTAGAGCGTTAGGTACATACCACAACAATCAGTGATTACATGTACATTTTATATGGTACACAGCTATTCATCTTAGAAACTTAGAAACTTTAGTTTACAGATATGCATATATACTATTATATAATTATAGAGAGATATTGAAATATTGAATTACTAAGTTAATTGTTTTGAAATACAGCAAACATTAATGTGTTTCATTTGATGTGTATACCTGTACTTTTCTCTTTACAGAAGCTTGCACAAGGAAGAAATACATCAGAGAGAAACAATGCACCAAAATAAGGAAATGATGAGTTTGAAGGGAAGAATAAATTCGCCCTCTTCAAAGTCAATGAATGAATAAACAAATAAATATTTAAGCGGTATTTTCGTGGCCTAATACAGGCCAGCAACAATAGGAATTAACCCCCTCCCCCACCCCACACATAATCACCACAGCATGACGAACCCCCTCCCCCACCCCACAGTGTGGGTACATGTAGCACCCGATATTACGTCCTGCGGCAGGCGTTTAACTTGGACCCGCCTTATAGATGGAGCACAACAGTGTTTATTTTCTGTTCAACACTGCCAGTTCCCTATCGGGTATATTGTATGTTGTGCCCAGACTGATCAATACGGTCATGTTAGGTACGGTCTTCCTAGTATTGTAAACAATATCTATTGTAAACTGAGTTATGGATATGCGCTGTTTACATTGCTTATTCATGATCTATACTTGGATGCGTGTACAGAAACATGTACAGTCGGCTTTCACCAACCATGATAAAAAGCTCAACTATTTTGATTGTCAATCTTCTTGTCTCTTTTTGGTTGGCATACAACCTTGGCTGGGTGGTCTCCCCGTCAGGCCCACAGACTCTGGGTATGAGCCAGTTGTGATGAATGCCTGTCAATCTTGGTTGTTTAAAGATATGGGAGGAACGTAGTGGGAATGGTTATATATAGGAGAATTCCCAAGTTAAAGCTACATTCTCAATTATTATCACAACACAATAATCTTATCAAACGTATCCATATATTTGTTTAATTGTATCCATATTATGACTGAAAAGTTATCCTTGTGACAGACATGACAGAGCCGGGTTCCATGCTTTCTGTCAGTCAGCATTGGTGTTTCATGGTGTTTAAACCTTTTACATTTTTATACTTCATTTAAAGGCCAATCAAAGTTTATAGTTACATTAATCCGTTCAAATAGAAAACCGCAGTTTCCTTCAAGGACTTTTTCATATGCCTATTATTGATAGTCTTTATATATGTAATTAAGCTTGAACTATTGATCAAACCGGCCAACACACGTCTCATAGGCTCCTCCACTAGGTTGTAAACTGAGGTGAATGCAAATTGTATAATGATTACGATAGATTTTGCAACAGTCTTGATTGAAATCAATGAAATTTTAATCTCAGAAGTATCGTCTGAAATCAAGCTATCATGCCATTTCTACTTACCACTACTACGTTAGCGATATATTGTATCAGACAAGTCTGGAATATTCATATTTTCATTTGATTTTATCTCCTTTCAACCACTACTACGTTAAGCGATATATTGTATCAGAAAAGTCTGGAATATTCATATTTTCATTTGATTTTATCTCCTCTCATGTGTATACAATAGCTTAAATTTTCCTTTGAATTCTATGTGAACCATTTTGTATAAACTCTCACATAACCTCCACTGTATACATCTATAATTGATTAATCTCATGGCACGACGAGTGAGAGTGAGAGTGTTTTGAAAAATTCCCTGAATACATATATATTTGTGCAAAAAACCCCCAGACACATTGTTCAACACTTGCCTGTGTTCGCATATGTTCACAACAAACATCCAACAGTTTTGATTCATCTTGCAAAGGACCATGATGTTTGCAACCATTCACACCAAGTCACACAAGAGGATGGCGGTTGGGGCGAACACAGGCGAATGAAATTGCCACTCACACGGTAGATCACATGCATTTGCATATGCCATGTTCACAATGACGTTCGCTCGACTTAGTGAAGGACCTCTATTACTTTAGCTGGCTCTACATCAGTCCCGACTCTATCTCCTGATACCTGCGCTAGCAAATGTTGACAAAAGTTCCTGATAGTAGCGATGCAACAATATATATATTGTCGCCATCTGTCCTGAGTATCGGTAATGCCTCTACATTCGCACATGAAAATTCAAACATGTTTGAAATCATGGCCGTTGGGAGAGCCCCACGAGAGCCTCTACATCACTCCCAACAGTTGCCCGATAAAAGTATCGGCAAGTATCGCCAACTCTCGGCACTATAGGGACCAATGTAGAACCAGCTTTTGATTCTCCATAACTTAGGGAATAGTTGTTTATGACTAAGGAGGATTGGGAATTAGAAAGATGATAAAAGAGTTCTCATCTTTTGAAAGTTTAATTGTATTCTTTTGTTATGTAACATTACGTAACATTGTGTAACCTCATTATCTATCTAATTATCACCCATTAATTATAATATCTCATTATTAAATTCGCTAATTATACTTAGCTATCCAGTACTGTGCAAGTCTACTTATTCATGCTAAGCCATAGGTATTACGTAAGGGCTCCGCCCCCTACTCTTTCCCACATCCTGTAGAAACATGTGTACAGATTCTAGTTCATTAAATCAGTTGCTTAGTTCTTCTCACGAAGACCACACGTTTGTTTGCTATTCTTCCATTCATACCTTAACACTTTCCCTGAAGAAGGGCACTATACTAAAGCCCAACACGTAGGAAATATTTAAGCATATTTAAAAAGATGAGATTACGTGGATTCCAATGATGGTAACATTTAGGAAATCTAAACATACTAATAAAGGAGCTAAATATACTCAATTTTGGGAGTAAAAGCCTTTGAAAATATGATGCATGTTTCTGTAACACATTACATTTACCAGCTGGAATAAATTTTGGCCAACTTAGCTGAAGGTGCAGTAACAAAGGCTAGGCCCATGCAGTGAGGGCAATGGCAATGCAAACACTGTCTCCTGTATATGGATTGGTTTTTCACAGGCGGGGGTATTGATGTGAGCTTTATATAAGATGTCTATTTATAACAAGTACATATGAACTCAGGTCAGGGAGGGCCCATTATTGATAGTTTGATCAAAATCGGGACAGGTCATTAATAATGATTTGGAAACAAGTTATAAATTATATTCTTTGGGAGAGGTTTAGGGAAATATAGTATGAAGATTTGGGAGGAATGAAGTTTCATATCCCTATCATCTCATTTCATCTCGTTAACCCATTAAACCCAACCCTCTAGTTTGTTTATGAATTGTTACGACAGCGAACACCAGGTGAAGGAGGAAGACCAAGGGCTCTCCTAATCCGCTGCAAGGTATATGCCACGCAGCATCCCCTGGATAATAATATTATTGTGGTGCGCGGCTGTGGATTAGCATTGCTGAACCAGAGCCGCGCCCACGCGCGTCTCAGCGGTTGTCGCTTTGGGACTCTAGGGTTATGTAAGTTGTGTACTGGTGCTAGCTGCGCGGGTCGCGGTTGTGGTCTTAGTCACCAACAGAGGTCGTGCTGTGTTGTGTATCTGTATTTTTGAACTTTTTATTGCTGTATGTTGTACTTATCCTATGTATGTCTTGTACTTACATGTTATACACCCTTTTGTATTTGCATGTCATTATCATGTACTGCTCTCTTTATGTATGTCGGTTGTTGTTGTTGTCACAAGCCGTGATATCTAGCAACCCGGGTGTGAATAGGAAGATATCAAACGTTGAGTGCTGGCGAGGTCCATTAGATCCTGTTGTTGTCGTTGTCTTTGATTAGATAGATTAAGTTCCCATAGTCACTTAAGGCTGTCGATCGGACACTACAATTTGGTGCCGTGACCATTTTGGATTTTTGCTCGCTAGCGGGTGAGACCTGTGTCAGCCGTCGGTAGCCTCTAACGAGGAGTGCCGATGGGGGACAAAGGGAAAGATGTTCGGCTCTCCACTGGAGCACCGGACAACCTGACGGCTGTGGATGAGTTTCTGCAGCAGACGAATCAGACCATTCAGAACTTGGAGAATCAGTTGGCTCAGTCAAAATTGAATCTCAATCGCTCGCAAGAGCCTCATGTTGATGCTAATGTGAAGGTGAAAGCGAGCATAGAAGTTAATTCAAGTAGCGGGGATGAGCATATACAACCGCCTGATTTGAAAGTGACCATGAGGAGGAAGTTGTCAAAGCTTCCTCGTAGTGCTATGAAAAAGGCACCTGAGATTGTTGATATTGGCTCAGAGGAGGATGAGTTTCTACATGGTAAACTGACTCCCATGACTCCAGTGACTCATGCGGATATTGGTCAGTTGCAATCTGAATGGACTCAGGACCGTGCTAGGAATAGGCGCATGACCTATGATAGAATGGATAAACTCATCTCTACACAAATGAGTACTTTGGATTTGATGAATGATTCGGTATTGGAGTCTGCAAGGAAGGGGAAAGAGGCCCTCGAGAAAGCGGCTTAGACTGAATCAGAATTGACTCTATCTAGGAACGAAGAAGCTCGTTTAAGATCTGTAGTGAAAGATCAAAATGAGAAATTGACTTCACTAGAGGCTGGACGCGCTTGGGAGCATAAGAACAATGAGCGCATGAAAAAGAATTTGGAAGAATTGAACAGCCGCTTTGACTTTCAAGTCCCACAGCGCAGATCTAGAGGTATTGCTTTTGCTGACGAAATAGAAAAGGTTAGCACTCCTATTCATGAGAATCCAGGTGGTATAACTAATGAATCATATACCCGAATCATGAATGATTTGCCTGACTTTGACCAAAAGAAAGGAAATCCAGACAATGTAACATCTGATCCACCATATTATACGTCGGTCGCGCCGGACGCACCAACTAGCGGGCGGGCGTTTAAAGGTGATAGGAGGAGTGCTTTGGAAGCTGCGCGTGGTTTGCGCGCTTCTAGTACTAGTCCAGTTGGTTATGGAATTATGGGCGCGGTAAGGCGATCATTGCCGGCCAGTATGGGTGGAGTTAGGCGGTCAATAGATCCAGCCGCGGGTTACTTGCCTGAAGGTAAGGGACCTGCATTTGGTGTGCCTAAGTTTAAACCAACTAAGCCAATGCATAACCCTAGAACTGTGAACTTCCCTGAATGGGATGGTCGGGAGGATTGGCGTGACTATCAAAGACATACAGTAATGATAGCACGTTCAAACAATTGGGACGACGAGACATATAAAATACAACTGCTAACCGGAGTAGGTAAACAGCTGCCGCAAGCTATGATGCTGGAGGCAGATGATTTTTCAGTGGATGATCTCTTACAGATGCTTGAATATGACTATCAGGCGGAAAAGTCCGATAAGACGCGAAAGCGGGAATTTTTTAACTGTAGGCAAGATCCTGGACAGAGTCCGGCTGCTTTCAGCCAGAACATAAGCTTGAAGGCAGTACATGCTTTCGGTGATTGGGATGGCACGTTGCATGAAATGGCGGTAAAGACATTTCTTGATGGGCTGTTGGATGAAGGCATGGCGCACTATGTTGCGCTGCAGGAGCCGACCAATATAGTTTCGGCTGCGGCAGCCGCAACTAGATATAGGGATGTATTTGGTACCAGTGGAGTTTCACGCACGTCGTCACACTCGCACTCGATTACAAGCGGGGCGGGTGTGGCAACGGTAACTACTGTGACTAAATCAGAACAGGAGTGGGATGATAAAGAGATGGCGGAGTTTCAAGCTTTTCGGGCGTGGCAGAAGAGGCCAAAACCGCAACTAGAGGCTTTACCACCACCACCACCGCCCGAGTCGGGTGAGGGAGGTAGAAGGGTTTCTTCTGAAGGAAATAATAGGAGAAGACCCGGTATGCCTCGCAAATGCTATTATTGTCAGCAAGAAGGACACATGTGGGCAGATTGTGCTAAACAAAAAACGCATGTTAAGTCTTTTGATGACTTTACAGCTCAGGCTGCAGCGATTAAAGAACAGTTGGCTCTGCTGTTAAACAAGGTCGGATCTTCTTAGGTGGTGAACAGGAGATCGTGACAAACAGCATACACACCGCATTGTCGATAAATCGGGCTAGTAAACCAATTGGATCCGATGTTCTTGTGCCCCTAGATCAGCCAGGGGACGCCCATGGAGAAGGTGATCTTGGAGGTGGAGTGCACGAGGGCAACGGCAGTGGCGCAATTGGGCGCACCACATGCTCAGTGATGATGGTAAATAAAGGAAATCCTGAGTATGTATGCTCACCCGGGCAAATTCTAAAAGTATCTTGGGGAGAAGGTGCTAGGGTGGTGAGTAAGGTTATGGTGTGTGACTTGTGCGATTTTGAGATTTGTGTCTCAGACCGCAATCGCCCGCTTGTGGCTGAGCGCATGTATGCGGATGTGACTTTGGTGAATGTGACTGGACAATTCCTGATTGACTGGGGAGCCCAATGCACGCTAATAAAGAAGCGCGTGTATGATGAACTTTCAGTCAGGCCTTCTCTCATGCCATGTGGAGTGACGTGCTATGCGGGAACTGGTCATGATCTAAAGACACATGGGTGTGTGCGTCTGGCGCTGGGGTTGGGAGGCGCATGGTATGCTCTCAATTGCCTGGTGGTAAGTGGTTTGGTTGGTGCGGAAGCTGGAATCATAGGGATGGATTTTATCTATCTCCATAAATGTAACTCTGATTGGTCTGGTTTATTCACCCTCGAGGCAGGTGAGCAGTCGATCATGTGTCGGGCATTGCAAAGTGGACCGATGACGCGGAGCGGCTGTGAGAGTGTTTTTATAGATGCTTTTTCTGCCATTTGCAGCGGCTTTGGTCCAATGTCCCCCAATGAAGACATGTTTATTGAACCGGATGGAGCAGAGTTGGGATGCTATGTTGCAGGGAGTTTATTGGTTGCTGGCGACCGATATAATTGCACGCTGTCTGTATACAATCCTACCAGCTCTCCTGTACTGATTGAACTGCAGACTGCAAGGGGGGGGGGATCTGATGAATGGTGACTCCCCTATTGTTGATGTGGAATTGTTGGAGCCTGAGGTTCCAATGCCTCCGGCTGTGGAATGTCCACTTGAAAAGTTGGTGAAAGGGTCTGATTTGTCTAAGGCGGAAGATATAGTCAGACTTAGACACCTGTTGACACAATATAAACATTGCTTCAGGTTGCCAGGTGAAACACTAGGACACACTAATAAAGTGCGTCATGTGATCGATACAGGAGATGCTGTGCCGATTAAAAGTGTGTATAGACGCCTGCCTCGAGCACGTCGTGAGGCTGCTGAAAAGCAAATTCAGGATATGCTTGATAAAGGTGTTATAGAACCTAGTAATAGCCCATGGGGATCTGCAGTGGTGATTGTAAAAAAGAGTGACGGTACTGACCGTTTTTGTGTTGACTATCGTCCAGTGAACGCGGTGACTAAGAAAGATTCTTTCCCGCTACCAAGAATAGATGAAAGTATTGAAGCATTGGGTGGTAACCTATGGTTCATTACATTGGATCTAGAGAGCGGCTATTGGCAAATTGCCATGGATGAAGCAAGTAAAGAAAAAACTGCTTTCGTCTCGACTATGGGGTTGTTCCAATTCAAGCTTTGGTCTATGTAATGCGGCGGCCACATTTGAACGAATCATGGAGCAAATGTTGGCTGGTTTAAGATGGAAATGTTGTTTAGTATATTTGGATGATGTAATCATCTTTGGCTCCAGCTTTGATGAAGCATTGTCTAATGCGGAAAAAGTCTTGCAACGACTAGCTGATTATGGCCTGAAATTGAAACCAAAGAAATGCGAATTCTTCAAACTTAGTGTAAAGTATCTGGGTAGAATAGTCTCTCAGAAGGGGGTTCGCGCTGATCCGGGCAAGTTGGAGAAGGTTCATTCATGGCCAGTGCCGACTACTATCAAACAAGTCTGACAGTTCCTGGGATTTGCCTCTTACTATAGAGAATTCATGCCTAACTTTGCTGAGGTTGCGGCTCCTATTCAAGCATTGGTGTCCGGAGCAGAGTTGAAAAATAATCGGCGGGTGACGTTCGATGAGAACTGTCAGAAGGCTTTTTCAGACTTGAAAGACTTGTTAACATCTCCGCCTGTGTTGGGCTACCCACAGCCGACTGGAACTATTATTTTAGATACAGACGCCAGTGGGTTTGGAATGTCTGGCGTCCTATCCCAGATGCAGAATTCTAGGGAAGTAGTCTTGAGTTATGCCAGTAATTCATTGTCCAAAGCACAGCAGAATTATTGCGCCACAAAAAGAGAACTGTTAGCTGTTTTAACTTATTCATCTAAGTTTCAACACTATATCATTGGCCAGCATGATTTTAAACTTAGAACTGACCATGCTTCACTTCGGTGGCTGATGAATTTCCGTGACCCGTCTGGTATGCTTGCAAGATGGTTAACCACCTTGCAACATTATGGTTTGCGCGAAGATCAGATTGTTCATCGGCCAGGCCGCAAACACATCAATGCGGATGCGCTTTCCAGACTACCAGTGAGAAGATGTCCTCGCGATGATTGCTTAGACTGCGGTGCGCATGATGCAGTGGTAGCCACAATGACCGTCAATTATCATATCTTCTCGTCATTGGCGGGTGATAGATTGAAGATAGCGCAAGAAGAAGATGATGTTCTGTCAAGGATTAAGTCTATAGTACAGGGTGTGACTCCGAAGCCAGACAATAAAGCTTTGTTGGCTGAGGGGGGAGAATTCTGTTACTTTATGAATAGGATAGAATTTTTAAAAGTGGAAAAAGAATTGCTTTGCTTGGATTGGGAAAGCGACAACGGTGTTGTATATACACATGTATTGGTACCTTTGTCTCTGAGAAGGGAGTTATTCCGTACTTTGCATGGGAGTAAACTTGCAGCTCACTTTGGTGAGTTTAAAACTTATCAGGCGGCGAGGCAAACGTTTGTTTGGCCCCGCATGAAGAGAGATATTGCCAATTGGGTGCGCGGCTGTGAAGTTTGCGCTTCTTGTAAGAGCAGAGGTGGTAAAGGTATAACCCCGTTGAAGAAAGAAATCCATGGTGTGCGCTGGAGCCGCATTGCATTGGATATTATTGGTCCATTTAGGAGAACCCCAAGAGGAAATAGCTGTGTGATGGTTGTCACAGACTATTTTTCTAAATGGGCTGAAGCTTACCCGCTTCCCGATCACACAGCCGCTACCTGTGCGATGGCTTTGTTTACTGAATGGATATTAAGATATGGTCCGCCAGTCTCTCTCCAAACAGATGGGGTGCCTGAATTTCATTCAGCGCTGTTGAAGGAATTGTTGCTTCTGCTGGATATCGAGCAATTGATGTCTCTACCCTATAGACCTCAGGCAAATGGACAGGTAGAACGCTGGAACCGTGTCCTTGTAGAGCAACTCTCCTGCCTGACACAGTTTGAAGATCTGAATTGGGATTTGTTGGTGCCTTGTATTGCACATGCTTATAGGGGCGCTGTGCATAAGAGCACTATGTGTACTCCGAATCTGGTAGTATTTGGCACCGAATTAACCGTTCCGGCCGACATTAACAAACTTATCAGTAATGTCCAATACGGTTTTAGGAAGAACAAGTCTATAGTCGACGCTCACGAATTTCTCTTAGAAAAAATTTATAACAGCACTAACGAAAAGAAAATGGTAGATATGATTTTTTTAGACTTTAAAAAAGCGTTTGATACGGTAGATCATTCAATACTATTAGATAAATTAAAGTACTAGGGAATTAGAGACTCTGAATTTTTATGGTTCGAAAACTATCTTAGTAATAGACTGCAAAGTGTATCGCTAAATGGACAACTTTCTTCACTAAAACCTGTCTCATGTGGGGTGCCTCAAGGCACTTCACTGGGGCCAGTTCTATTCATTCTTTATGTCAATGACATGTGGAGGTCAGTTAAGAACAGTAGTGTCCAGTTATTCGCTGACGACACGGTCCTATATAATGTAAGAGATAGAGGTGCAGAGAAAAGTGTTGATCTTCAATCAGATCTCGACCATGTTAAGGAATGGTGCGATACAAACAAAATCTCTCTAAATACCTCCAAGTGCAAAACCCTCACCATTGGCACTAAGAATGAAAAGCAACTGACTATATATCATATTAATAACCAGAACCTAGACTCTGTAAATTACTACAAGTATCTAGGAATAGAGTTGGACTGCCAACTAAATTTCAAAAAGTTCCTAGAAAGAAAGGTCAACATTGTTAGAACAAAGGTAAAATCCCTGTCTAAGCTTTATAGCATGTGTGACAAAAATACTCTTCTATTAATCTTTAAGGCTACAATACTCCCCCACATAGACTACGGGGACACGCTATATATTTCCGCCCCGCAGACCCACCTTAACCGATTACAGACCCTTCAAAATTCTTCCCTTAAAATTGCTCTAGGCCTCCCAAAACTCACAAGTACGAAAGATATACATCCTAGAATCTAGGAGGAATAGACACCTCCTGGAAAGGGCTTACCTTTGTTCACTAAAACCCGATAAGGTCGATTCACGCAATATCAATTTAAGAAGTATCAAGAAAGGGAAAAAACTAAAAATCCCGCACCCAAAGACAGAAATGTTCAAAAGAAGTTTTATGTATAAAATGCCCTCAATCTGGAATAAGCTACCAGATGATGTTCAGCTAATAAAGAACAGGAAGGAATTTAGATCCTACCTTAAACATAGGTACTACCCCGAACATGACCCTTTTTTAGGGTGATGATGTATCGTAGATGTTATAATGAAAATGAAAATGTTATGTATGAAGTCTCTCAGATGTAGCGAAGTGACGATGTATTGAGATGTAAGGTTCGAAATCTCAGGCGTGTAATGCCTTATAAACTAAGATCGATACAGCGATAAACCCACCCCCCTTTTTTAGTTAAATAATTGTTTCAAATGAGACCTAGTAGAGTAGTGAGGTTCCTAATACAACTGTACTTAATTGAACAATTTTGACCTGAAGTCAAAATAGTGTGTTATTCAACACCAACTTGAATTGTAAATGAAGATCTTGACTCAAAGTCAAACTATGATGTTTAATCCCAACATGTAATGTTGTTGGTAATCCTGACCTAGAGTTAAACTAGGAAGTAACGATTGTATAATTAACATTTCTGCGAAATAATATCATTATTATGTGATCTTGTGATCAAACTATTGATTAAGTCTCTGAGTACCGACTCAACCCCACTTTTAATTGATACCACATAGGATATATTGGAGATTGAATTGTAATTTAGCGACATGATTGTACTCTAGTATTAATGATTGTTGTAGAATGATAATTTAATTCACTTCACACATTTACTCGAACTCATTATCAAGATGCGATAATTTAAATGAACTAACTAAAGACTCTATGACGAAATACCACTGGCAAATATATGAAACCACGGACAATATATGAAACCATGGACAATAGGACACTGCCATGAACGTCATTCGCATCATACCATTTAAAAGCGGGTCGATTCTATATTCTTAGTAACCAAACAATGTATCTGTCTTTAATTGTGAATTATTCTTACTTGCCTTTTCATTAATTTCTGAAGGGAGCCTGGGAAGATCTCAGCGTTGTGGAACACTGAGAGGGGATTTTCCGCTTCAGTACAGCATAGCAGAAATGTACATGTTTTATTGAATAAAAGTTTTATAATAATAATAATTATTTATGGCACTCTGACAGGAGATGTTGATTTTCCCTGCCGCAATGTATTTGTGGAAGAGATCAGGTCCTTGTTGCTAAGAGGGCATAAGTTTGTCAGGGAACGCCTGGGGCATTAGGCTGTTTACCAGAAAAGGTATTTTGATAGACGGGCCCGGCCAAAAATATTTAGAACTGGAGATGTAGTTTGGAGATATGCAACGCCTATGGCTCAAAAGAAATATGGCCCCAAATGGGATGGTCCTTTTGAAGTTGTGAGGCGGGTGCAGGGCTCTGCCTATGAACTCAGAACCGAGGAAGGGATTCTCAGATGGAATGGAGATTTACTCAAATTGGCTTTTGATGCGGATGGTACTCCCGTGCAGGCGGTAAATCTGCATAGAGCTCCTGAGTATCAAAAGCAGCAGGTAGCGGGGAAAGACTACTTGAGGATTAATCCTCAGGGACGTGTCATACCCGGCCGGCACGCTTCGACAGTGCTCCCTGCAGATAAAATTGTGAGACATGTGAAGAAGCGCGGCCGCCCACCTAAGAAACCATCTCCTGTGACTGACCCACCGTCGGGTGTGGCCGCGGGAGTGGGTGAGGGCGAAGCGGCTGTGGAATCTGAGAGCTCTAGTGATTCAAGTGATGAGGAAGAGGTAGAGGGTTCACCATTAGCTAAGACTATGGGTAATCTGTTGAAGTCAGGGTATTTGGAAGAAAGGCCTAAGCATCATAGGCAAGCCCCTGATCGACTTGGCTACGAGTGAGTGAATCAGTTGTATGAGGTGCAGAGGAAACAAAAAATGACACAACGAGAAGTACTGGTAGAATGATATCTCACATCAAACATGGCGGGAGGATTTATTCCTCTCTGGTGTGATATTTATATGAAATAATAACAACAGTTTCAAGTTTACTATACATGGTTTTGGCATTGAAATTGACTTGGAAACTTAACTGACTGGTAGGGCATGTAGCCTCTCATTGTCCTGACACCTACTGGGATATGTGATTGGGCCGAAGCAATACACCCCACGGAAAGTAGGGAGAAACTGCTTAGTTATGTTTTCTTATGAAATTTTGTGCTATTATTGGTAGTGTATTGGGTTCTGCTCGGGAGCCCGGGTGCCTGGATGTTGTGTGTGTATGTCTGCTAGGTAACGGGGCAGGCAGAGACACCACTATTCGTGGTATGTGCACTCTAGCGTGTACCACTCGGCGACAGGGCTGCGATGCTATATTTAGAATGAAGAGAGACCTCTGATTGGATGGGGTGTAGTGGGACTAGGTCACGGGAACTGGCGAGAGTGTGGGTCTGCAGAGTACGCTCGGATAGTGGACACGCCAGACGTGTTTCACTTCCAGTTGTATGTGATCTAGATTGCTTGGTTTATCCCCCCAATAAAGCATTGTATTCCCAGATTGTTGTTCGGTTGGTTGGCTAGGTGTTTAGGAGAACTTGGAACCTGGCTCTGATACTCTGGTTTGAGTGATCAAGTCAGGATGTCTGATAGGGAGGAGGCGACGGCCATGGAAGTTGATTTGTCAACGGGTGGCAGTGAGAGGAAGGAACCTGAAGACAGACCTTGTGCGAGTGGGGAGCAGGAGTCCACAGCCGCGGACACGGCGGCTGTGACTTCTGAGACCCGCGCTGAAGAACATCCCCCGAAAGAAGACTTGTATCGGGAGATGACCGCGGAGATTGAGGCCGATTATGAGAGAGTAGAGAAAAAGAGGATGGAGCTGCAGAAGGCGCAAGATCGTCAAAATGTAGCAGAATGGCAGCTTCAAAGGAGTAGACGAAGGAAGTCTAAGCCTCTAAAGTCTGCCAAGATCGTGGAATCGGATGAGAGTGAGGAAGAGGAGCAGTTGCCTCCCAAAGCCGCTGCTGCCTCTAGGCCTAAGAGGAAGACAACCAAGAAAACTGATCCTGAATCAGTAGCAGCCCCTGAGTCTGAGAAATCAGACAAACAGACTGGGAAGAAGGTTGAAAGTTTAGAGGATGGAAAAACTAAGGCTGCGTCTGCGTCAGGTAATGCAAAGTCAGCGAGGGACGAAGCAAAATCTGATGGCGGCAAGACAAAGTCAAAGAAGGAGTTTAATTCCCCCAAGGGAATGCCAAAGCAGGAAGTTAAAAGAGGGCGAGAGAAGAATAAGACTATGGTTAAGGAGAGTGGGAGTAGAAACGCGAGTACTAGCTCTCGTGCCTCTTCTACTGAGAATAGTGACCAGTCACGCGCCAGTCACACCGGTGGCGCTGGACTTAACTCTGTGGAGGATGTAAGACGGGCTTTGGCTAAGCCGTCTTGGAAAAACGCTCCTAAGAAAACTTCAGACAGTGCAAACCCAATTCGCCATCAGGCGCGCTGGCGGTTGAAGGATAAGTTGGAAGGAGTGGAGCTTAGCCCTACTAATATGGCTAATATCATTCCGAAACAGGGAGATGGAGTTCTTGTGAACCCTGAATCGGATGATGAAGATGAGATTCTGGGTAATTATTGGAAAAACGCTCCAATAATGCCCCGGTATGAGGATAAGTTCCATTACCTCAAGTCCCGTACCGGGAAAGCAGACGGCCATCAAGAAATTATAGACTTTATAATGGATAAATTGAATGGTGCTCCTTTGCTGTGGAAACCTGGCTACAGGTGCCCATTTACTTGGTGTAGGTATCTGGGTAAGGAAATTAATCCGAATGGGATTAAGGTCTACCGCACACGGGAGAGGTTTTATCGCCACCTGTGTGAAGAGCATTGCCCGGCGGTGCATTTGTACACCTGTCCACACGCGCACTCCTGTAGTGTTAGGTTGGATAGGCGTTCAGACCTTGTGCGCCATTTGGTCAACCGAACCACCGGCCATAGGAATGGACCAGACTGGGCGAAAGAAATGTCAGGCAGTTTCAGAGTTTTGGAGCAGGAGTCTGCAAACTTAGGTTGTGTGCGTTTCGCGCGGATGGGAAGGTACGACCTGGATCGACCATTGGCCGACATAGCGCAACTGGAGATTAGGGCCAGTGCCTCTGAAGCAAGGAGAGTTGCTAATAAGAAAGTGGTCGATGCTCCTGCTCCTGCAAAGAATGCTTGGTCTACGCCTAGACCTTCTCAGGCTACAATTGCGGCAGTCTTGACTGGTGCACGACCGAAGGACAGCTCTACAGTAGCTGTGCTAAATCAGCCAGCTGCTGCGGCCGGAGCTCCTGGTGAGATAGCCACTGATCGTTGTATGTTGGATGGAGCGGGTGTGGTCGACAGTGTCCCTGTGTCGGTTCTACCATATCTACCCACGGACGAGAGTTTGGCTACAGCCGCTATAGATGTGGATAGGAGCTTGAAAAATGTCTCTGATTCTATCAATCAGGCTGTGAATGTTTCGGTGGAAGCAGTGAGGTCGGCTGTGCTAACTGCTTTAGCGCCAGTAACCGACATTGTAGAAATCAGAGCCACGGCTGCAGAGATCCCCGCTATGCGTGCCCGCATTGAGGATCTTACCAGGCAGCTGGACTACTATAAGAGAGAGGATAGGTTATCAAGGGAAACCATCCTTGATCTGAGGTGTCGCTTGACTGCTTATGAAAGCGGTGAGGGTGAGCCAGAGAAGAAACGGAAAAAACCTGAAAAGGTGAAGGAGGACGTCGAATCTGATGTTGTGCGGAAGTCAGACCTGGAGAAGATCATGTCTGATCTGCTCCAGCAACATGCTGCTTCTTTCATGAAGTCGCATGTTGCGACTCCTCAGGGGCAAGCTGTTCAGGCTCCGCCAACGAATGAGGAAGTTATTGTGGCTTTGGTGCAGTCGTCCCCTAAGAAGTTGCCGCAACAGCAGTTGCAACAGCAGTTGCCACAGCAGCAGTTGCAACAGCAGTTGCCACAGACGTTGCCGCAGACTACTTCAACTGCGCTAGCGACTGCTGCAGTCGAGGAAACTACTCCACTTAAAGCGGTAGTGATAAAGGAGTGTGTGCAGTCAACTCCAGCCCGTGATAGTTGGGATTCAGTAATGAATCCTAATGTACAGATGAACGTTGTTTCGCCTAGGCGTTTCAACCCGATGATGTTACAGACTATGTCCCAGTTGCCCGCTCAGCAGTTGCATCAACAACAGTTGGATAGGCAGTTGGAGCAACAACAATTGTTGCAGCAACAACAGTTGCAGCAGCAACAGTTGCAGGAGCAACAGTTGCAGCAGCAGCATTTGGAGCGGCAGCAATTGGAACAGTCCTTGGAGCAACAGCGGCATTTGCAGCGCTCACTGCAGTTGCAGCAGCAAGCTTTGCAGCAGCAGCAGTCGGGTCGGGCAGTGCCTCTGCCTATGTATAGTCCTTATGCGATGACAGGTTTCACGCCTCTGTCAACAAACAGAGAGCCTGAGGCGCAGCGGCGAACATCAGTCTTGTTAGGGGAAAACCCAGCTGCGGCACAGGGCTCTCCCGGAGTGCTTGGTCGAGTTGCGGGTAATGCTCCCATCACTCCTCCTGGTTTCGTAGGTGTTACACCCGTGCCTGGTAGTAGCACTATGTCTCTGTCGGCAGTGCCCCCGCTCTTCTCTTCTCCTGTGAGGAAGATGAGGGGGTTGTTTAACAGACTTATGAATACCTCTATTGGAGAGGAGCAGCCAGCGGCATCCGAAGATTCTGTTTATGTTCCTCAGTCAGACGCAGACCGTTCAGCGCAGGAAGACGGACTAGATGTGTCTGGTTCGTCTCATGCTTCTTGTGAAAAGAGCTTGACTGAGGAGGATAAAAATATGGACATTGACGAGGAGGAACTCTTAAAAGATGAAGAGAGTGATGTTCGAGGTGTATATGAGATGATCTAATTTGATGCGTCTGAATGTAGTCTTTGGATAATATTGGTCTTTTCAAGTAGTGATCGTTTTAGACTCTGGATATGTACATGGAGTGGATTCGAGCCAGATGCAGCAGTGGTTAGCCCAGCTGTGATGAGCCCAGCGGTGACGAGACGAGACAAGCGAGAATGGATAGATGTCCCTTGATATATTGGATACAAACAATTTTTACCGCAGCGATACATCGACCTATTACATGTGTGCCTCAAACGGACAGTTTCCAGAACTAGGATGTTACCGGACATTTGTGTTGTGCTTCTCAATAACCAGGACACTTGGATTCATTATTCATGGACTAAAATATTACCAAAATGGACAGAGTTGCTGATCTACATACTTCAATATATTTGTGTGTTTGTTCTCTCCATTGTTCGTGTGATTCCTGCAAACCCGGTATGGATTCCTATGTTTTACATATTTATTCTGTGATTTTTATATTGTTTGATGGCGAATGTATTGTTGACTCTTACTTATTTTTTACCTACTTACTTGTGTATTAACCTTATGGTTTAGTCTTTTCTGAGTAAAAGCCTAAAGCGGTTGTGCCCTCCTTTCGAAAGAGGGGGAGGGGCATTGTGGTGCGCGGCTGTGGATTAGCTTTGCTGAACCAAAGCCGCGCCCACGCGCATCTCAGCGGTTGTCGCTTTGGGACTCTAGGGTTATGTAAGTTGTGTACTGGTGCTAGCTGCGCGGGTCGCGGTTGTGGTCTTAGTCACCAACAGAGGTCGTGCTGTGTTGTGTATCTGTATTTTTGAACTTTTTATTGCTGTATGTTGTACTTATCCTATGTATGTCTTGTACTTACATGTTATACACCCTTTTGTATTTGCATGTCATTATCATGTACTGCTCTCTTTATGTATGTCGGTTGTTGTTGTTGTCACAAGCCGTGATATCTAGCAACCCGGGTGTGAATAGGAAGATATTAAACGTTGAGTGCTGGCGAGGTCCATTAGATCCTGTTGTTGTCGTTGTCTTTGATTAGATAGATTAAGTTCCCATAGTCGCTTAAGGCTGTCGATCGGACACTACATTATGATAATAATGGATAATACATTTTGCTTAAATAACAAAAAAGGGGGAGTGGTTAAACTGGAGAGTTTGAGTTATGATTGAGGGAGTCATATAGACTAATGGAAGAACAGCTTCATGAGCTAAACGACAGGCCGACCCAAACTTAGATGATACTATAGATCACATTTTAATTGTATATATTATGGCCCCGAGTCACTCTTTTGCCAATGGCCAATGACCGAAGCTGTCCAATTTACTTCTTCAAGTTGCAGAATACAATGAAAGGATTATTAACCTCCATTTCTGACCAGCTGGTGCACTGATGGTTCATAATTATGCACCAACAGTGCACCAGTGGGTCAGAAATGAAGGTTATTAATCCTTTTAGTCTGTGCCTCAGATTGTTATGGCCCCTGGACCATTCAAGTTTGAGACTAAAGCGAGGGAGTATCACCACGCCTGCCACAACCGTCGTCACCAACTCATTGCCTTGTCACACCGTGTAGTTTATGACCAATGCAATTCTGGCCTTCCTGTTACACCTGTTATCGCCTGGTCTTGATGCAGAATATAGAAATAGCCCGGTAATATAAGAAAACTTAGGATAGGGGATATATAATGGATCCAGCCATCAGAAAAAAACAATTGGCAGAAACATTTTACCAATGACTCACAAATGCACGTCAGATAGATTTAATAGGTATGATTTAGACAAGTAGAAAGACAATACTGTTGATATTACATTTATTCAATGAAGAGAATTTGGTGATTAGATTCCACTGAAAGGAAAACTAGGGTGAAAAATGATACATATGACGAATACCTGAGTGTATTTGGTATTTCTTATATTAAGAATATGTTTATAAATGGTGAACTGTATTTTGAACCTGATTTCTGCCTCAAATTTAAATTATTTTAGAGGATTGGTCAAGGCGAATTGTACATTTTCTGGTATAGAGAGAATAACGAGGCATAAATTCAAAATCAGGGTTTGCTTTAATTAGAGGGGAGGGAAACAGGTCATTATTTAAGCTTTGGGAAGCAGAGTTGGGGAGGGGTCATTAGTCAAGATTTTAGTCGAGGGGTTCAGGCCGAGGACCTGATTGATTTTACATTTAAAGAGGAGTAATTAAAATCTTGCAGATGGGTAATGAGAATGGGGGGAAATTTAGGAGATCTCTTCATCAATACAGTCTAGGCTCAGTGCCTATCAGATCCCTCCAAACTGAAGGAAATTGACCGCAAAATCCCATTAGAACCCAATTATGGTAGTAACGGTAGGCTATAGTCCTGGGACGGAAAAGCCATTAGAATACCGATCTTTTGGTGTCAGTGGAGCCCCAACAACTCTTTTATTAAATGTTCTTAGCAACTACAGTATCCAATTACTCCACTATTATATGGAAAGCATAAACGGTAAACTAAACAATATTATAATCTTTCAGAAAGTTTCAAACTCACTAAACATTTTCATCTATGTAAGTAATAAAGGGATGAAACATCTCCCTCTTTCCACCCCTATATATGGGCATGCAGCAGTAACTAACACGCCCGTTTAACTATACTATATGCACCATTAAGTGGCTAGATGTAAAGCCTGTTTGGGAGTGACTTAGGATTCACTGTTTTAAAATTATTATTGATTACTCCAGCATTCCGATCTTATCTCATCTGATAGGCTCTGAGCTAGACTGAATACCCGATTTGGCCAGCACTTTGGTCATACCGAAAGGTTATATAATAAAATGAATAGTTAAGTTAAAGCATGTCAGGTGATGGATGTCACTCGTTCAATTAATTAAACGAATTAAATTAATTCCCTGAAGATGAGAGCAATGGCTCTCGATCACTCCTGAAACACTGATGTTATAATAACTTCGCGAATAAAAATACAAATCATCAGGAACTGAAGAGATTGGTTTTAGTGTGAAGATTGGCATCATTTTTAATTAAAGCTGCACTCTCAGTATTTTTTCCTACCCATCTGACAATCATTTGGCCAACATTGCGTAGGATTTCACCTGATGTCCTTTGATGTTTATTGAGAGAAAATGTACAATTCACCTTCACCAATGATCCGAAATAACCCAAATCTAAGACACAAATGACTTTCAAAATACAGTTAAACACAACCAAACAGATATTTTAATCAAGACAATACCCAATATGTACTCAGATATACCTAGTATTTATCATTATTTAGCCAAATTTTACACTAAATGTGTAGAGCTGCCGATTGTACATTTTCTTTATGTATGTACATGAATTTGAAGTCTAATCACCGAGAGAAAATTGCCACCGGTGAGTGATAATAAGTGAAGTCATTGCAAGAAAGGATTCGGGCGGGTCCTCCAAATACAAAGGAGGACGTTTTAGAATATGTTCATTAGATATGTTCATGCTAAGCTTCTTATTAACCATAATTTGCATGCTTCACTAGATAAATCCCTTTTGAAAGCTCAAAATTTCAAGTTTTCAATACAAAATAATTGACAAATTATTAATAACAGATCAAAGTATAAACATTCGCACTCGGAGGTTGTTGACATTATGCCTCTTTAGAAACTAAACAAATGTTTCTGCAAACACTGAGCTAATTAGGACATGAGAGGATTCCTGCACTCAAACCAAAATCAAATGTGATGTGTTACAAAGTCGCAAAATTGATATTTCCATTTTTGGGGTATCTAGTGCTTGAGGTTGTATGAATAAATGTACCTATTCCAAGTGTATTGAATCACATTTCTACACATTTCTAAAATCATGCCATGGAGTATATCTAGCTACTTTAAAGTAATTATTCGGTCAGAAATATTGCAAACCTCCCCTTTTTTTAAAGATATAAGATATATAAAATATGTAAACTGTATCAAATATAAACTATGGAAATATTATTTAGATTTCCTAAATGTTCAACGTTGGAATCCCATCTTTTCAAATATAATGGAATCTAACTAAAATACATCTTTTTCCGACTTAATTGTTAATTTCCATAATGCTAATTACGCACACAAACTAACGTCAAATATCAACTCTATTCTCTTCCCCTCTTCCTTCGGTCTCTTTCCTCTCTCCTTTTTGTTTCTGCTTTCCCTTGCTCTCATCCCAGTCTCTCTCTTCTTTCTCTCTATCCTCTCTCTTCTCGTCCTCCCCCCTTTTCCTAACCGCCCTTTCCCCACTCTCTTTTCTCTACCTCCCTCTTTCTTCTATCCCTCTAATCTCTCTCCCCCTCTATCACCTCCTCCCCTCTGCCCCCCACCCACCTAATCTCATTTCTCCTTCTCTTCTGCTCTCCCTGTTCTCCTTCCCTCCCCTCTCTGCTTCCTCTGTTTTTGCGCTCTCTTGCTCTCATCTCTCTACCATTTGTTTTTACACATTTCATTTCGTAGATATTTCACATTCTGTGATACGTTGTAATCATACGAACATACATTTTAGAAACATGGACAATATATTATAAACATGATGTTGTTCAGTACATTAAATTTCATTGGAATTTGGAAGATTTAACAGTTACTTCTCAAAGTATAAGATAGTATAACACGTTAAACAGTACGAAGCAAGACATAATCAAATGGCACGGCACCCAGAAAAAAGCAATAGACAGAACAAAATCCTCATTTATTTTTTAGTACATTTTTTGGCCTCCTAAAAACATAATTATAACCAATCTATAACCAATCTCTTCTCTATTCCCTCTGTGGGTCAGGTCGTCAGAAAATGTACACTCGTCAGCTCTACACATTCTGCCAAAATACACTAAAAATGATAAATACTAGGAACATCACATTATAGTTAGCACTCCGTTGATACAAAACATCGGTTTATAAATGTCAAGCTGTAATTCAGACCTTATTTTTGCATCTAATATGAGATTATTTGAGAAGATTGGTGAAGGGGAATTGTACATTTTCTGACGAGTTCACTCACATGTTGGTAGGTCATTGGCACCATTACTCTACCCCACTGACTGTCCTAATGCTTGGACCATTACCTCTGGAGCGGTCAATCATAGAATTTACATGTCTTCAGGCCATAGTAAATGTCCAGTGATCTACACTAATGATGTCGAGTGGTCAGTATTATATGACCACTACTGGACATAAATCAACCATACATCCCCATATTTCCTTCTTTACGGTCAATTCATACAGCTTTTCTTTTTTCTGCTCCGGGACTAATCTCTAGTATGATATGAGCACCTTAATTCTAAGATAATATTAGCATATATATATTTGAGTAATGTCTGAAAGTTGCAAAATTAATATTTTTCAAAGTCTTTTATTTGCAAGATCTCTTTGTAGGAATTTTATCATTGTTGGTGTATCTAGCGCTTCCAATCGTATGAATACATGTATACATGTACCGATTCAAAATTTCAAGACACTGTATCCTTGTGTTTCTAAGGACATCCTATCGAGCATAGTTAGTTACATTACTAGTAGTTTTCCACCCGGAATCATTGCAGACATTTTTTTCAAACATAAAAGAAGTCGGACATAAAATATATGATAACATTGTTGGAATCTGATCTTGTGAAATATGATGGTATCTTAAAAAGCATTTTTTTCCGACTTATGACTCTTGTTTCTGTGACACATCATTTAGGTCACATGACTAAAACATGCATATGTGATATGCCACAGACAAATGAGTCATCTGAATGCAGTAAACTGAAAACATAATTCATGTAATAGTTAGACAAAAGACAACAAGTCATACGCTTGACATTTCTATACACACAAGGTGGTTTTTCACGAGTGCATGGCCACAGGCCACACATGAAAAACGTCCATTTCAACCACCAAGTGTACATAGCAACGTTCAAGCGTATCAATGATGAGTTTGTTTTTTGTTTTTATATCACAAGTCCCACATATTGGATCAGAAAGACAACAATAAATACCTTTATTTTCTATCAACCGCTGCCTGCCCGTCGCCATTATTGTATTCCTCAACCAAACCTCGTAAACAACAGCATGAGCTAATAAATACCCCAGCTACTATAACAATTTTCAAGACCAAATTGCTCCCCTTTTTGGATTATGGGGATGTCCTGATTCATAATGCACACCAACCTCTTTTAGACAAGCTTCAACGACTGCAGAATAGGGCCTTAAAACTAGCTCTACAACTCCCCCATGATACGCCAACAGATATCCCACATGCCACAGCCAAAGTTCCCTTACTAAAACACAGAAGAACAGTGCACCTTAGAATTCTGGCATTTAAAAGGGTTAGAAACCCTAAATACAGAGAACCCAAATAGGAATACAAACGTTGATGCTCCTAGATTAGAAACCCCTCGCTTTAGAAATATCTCCAATACTCTACTGCAAGCTACCCTATACCTCGGAGACATTCCATTCATATCACAATATAGCTCAAAATTCAGTAACAACAAAAACTGCACAAGCCTTGAATGAATTATCTGCTAGGCAAAGGAATATTGGATCTATGGAGACTTTCAAGTCGAATAAAAATTTATGGTTTAACACCCTTTTCACTCAACTCTAAATCCAACTTCTCTCTTTTCCTACACTACTCACCTAACACTATCCACATATCACCTGGTAACTGACACTAACACTCCATTGGTTACGATCTGAGTGGCAAAGTGTAATCCAGCATTGGTTTAAGTCTCTTCAGGAAAACAGTAATCCCTGTATATACTAAATGAACCACTAACACTCCATCGATTATGATCTGAGTGGCAAAGTGCAACTAACTTAGTCACCGGTACAAATTCCTTCAATTTCCTAATGATTCTTGTATACATAAGATCGATATAATTTTTCTATTGTATGTCTTTCCCTGTTCAGTCTCCCTGATGTAAAACAGGGACAGGCGAAAAAACCCGTAAGGGGACCATTCGATCCCCAGTATAAATAAAATCTTTTAAAAAAAAAATGTAACATTGGATCACATTCATAAAAATTCCCAACGAGAAAGAAATTAATGAAAGGGAAATAAAAAATATAATTAGTATTTTGTTACATTCCCAGGATCCAGTAACAAGGGATAGAAGATGGGGATGGCAAGAAAAGGGAAGATCTGAGCGGGAAAAGGAATCTCAGACCATAGAAAAAAAGTTAGAAAGCTCGTGTAACTAGTACTTTTCTTTACAGTACTGAGTATTTAGCGCTGTTGCCTGAATTCCAGGCGTCACCTATATTTCACCTATGTGTTTAATGTTTTTCAGAAAGACTTAGTTTTCATTATTGGGTGTCCTTTGTGGGTGTACCAAATTTCAAGACTGTGTCAGGGATATGTCTATGCATATCTGAGGTTATCCTAAGGAGTAACGTATATTTAACTACTTTACTAAGTATTGACCAACAAAAGTACCCCTAACGTATTTTTCCTTATTATATCTTAATCCTTTCCAGTAGTTTCACTTCTTATTATTGCTCACGAGCAGCTGTTTTCCTTTGGCTAATTGGACTTCAAAGTCTATATATAGATAGATACATTCAGTCCTATATGTCATACTGGTCGTTGATATGGATTTTTGGTCGTAATAACTGGGAATGTAGCTTTAATCAGTGTGCATCATTGCTGGAAAGCAAGGCTATATAATAATGCCTAGTGTCGGGACATATATATATGTGGGTTACCAGAAAACGTACATTTGGTCTTCATAAATCCTCTCAAATGAATATAATCTCAGACACAAAGTACAATTCAACTAACCCAAATAATTTTCTTAAATCAACACATACAACATCAAAATATACTCAGATATACCTAGTATTGATCATTTTCTAGCAAAATTTAAAAGAATTTATCAAATGTGCAGAGCTGCCAGTTGTGCATTTCTATAGACGATCTGACCCATATCTACATCAGTTTCAATGACCCACACTCCCCCTTTAGGATGTATTACCTGAACTGTCTGAGCTATCTGAACCCACCGTAAAGCCAGGAGAGCTATAGGAAGAGGATTGCCAACCATCACCCTCATATGACAAGAATCTGTGTCAGCTTTTCTCTGATAAATGGAGATTTAGTTCTCATAAAGTTGTCCTTGCTGAGTCATTGGGTCAATAGAAATGAACATTTCTACATGTAACTAAGGCCACAACTGTAAGGGTGGCCAAAACAGAAAACAGAAAAAGCGAAATTATTTAGATCTCAATTAACTCGTGGCAATGGTCATAAATTCTGTGGGTAATAAATTCTTACTTGGCCAATGAAGACACGCAAAAGTTGGTCAATGCATCTATTGAAGGATTAATCTCCCGAAGTGTATGGTCATGTGTAAAGTTAGCAAGGCTTTAACTCAGCTAGACCCTTTCCCAAGTCAAGCGAGAGTTATTTTTAATTATAGAAGTTTGTTTTTTAAATTATAAAACCATTTGGTCAGTGTAAATTGATATATTTACATGAACAAATGCAAATGTCAGTTAACTAAGGCCCAAACTGAAACGGTAGCCCAAACTGGAAATGCTCAATATTTTCATCTTAATTATTTTTCTCAATGAGTGCAAGGTGGTCGGCTAATATTAAACATTAATAACATTAATCAGTATTAGAAAGGGGTTGTATTGCTCTATGTTGATGGGGCCAGTAGATACGTGATCATGAAGAACTATTAAAACATGTGTGTTGTTGATAATCTTTCATTCCTTCATGAGCTTTGGGGCTTTACTTGCCCTTCCACAGGTGAAGAGTGTCTAATCCTAGCATATAAGCGGCTATCATCATTTAACTGCTTTACTATATAGTGGTGGTGATTGACCATCAATAAGTTATATAGCTTACATTTCATTTCCAGTCTTCCATCCGCCTGCCTTAAGTTAAGGTCAATATGAAAAGATACTTATGTTAGTGAGAGGTTATATTCATATGATAAGAGTATAGGATATAGTGGTTGGGGGACAGGGGGGGGGGGCGTTGGTGAGCCGGTCTGTGAATAGAAATGATCATTGTTCTGTGAATAGAAAATGGTTCTTTTTAAGTTTATGTTTAATGAAATTGTATCTTGTTGTGTATATTGGCACCTAATGAGTTCCTTCTAGTGCTTAACTGATATGATAAGGATTTTCGATCTGATTCTGTTCGTGGTAGGAAATTCTCGATTGTTATTGCCTGATTTTGTCTTGTACTCCTCTGTTTAGGTGTGTGTGAGTTGCTTAGCGATATCTTTTTCCCAGTTGTAAGAGTAAGAATTGTTGTCGATTTAGTACCGACATTACTCTACATCTGCTATGTAATTCCCTTCTAGGTTCTTGGTACTTAGTCTTAAGTGCTATGCATAGTGTCCTGTTTTGAAGTTTTTGAAGTTTACTGATTTTATCTTGTCCTAGCGATGTTAGAAAAGGTAAAGAGTAGTCTAGTATAGATAGAATCATTGTTTTTCCTATTGTGATTGCGGCTGGGACAGTCAGATATTGGCACATAATGCTTAGCTGGTAGGTTCTATAGTGTAGCTTCTTTATTAGTGAATCATACTGCCTGTTCACAGTTAGGCTTGAGTCTAAAGTGACACCTAAATACTTTTATTCATTCATCTGCTCTATATTATTATTGCCTAATTAAATCGATATACAAGTACTTATTGAACTTATTTTTCTGGAACACATCACAAATGTGAGCCAAAGTTGAAAGCTCAAGCCGAGCACTGGACCCCAACTATATAAGGTATTCCAGTAAAGTACAGGTATAATATACATATAACATATGGATAAGGGCGTCACATGATGTACTAGTGGGTATAGAAACTTTCCAAATAACAAGAAATTATCTCAAAATTGTCGTTCAAATTCCTGCTATTCATGAATGTTGCACTCATTATATTCCAATGTACACATGTTCGCGCTTTTTGGGAAACTGAAAAATGAATCATAAGTCGAAAAAAAATGGATTATGAGATACCGTCATGTTTGAAAAGGTGAGATTAAGTGGATGTCGACGATCATCGGATGTTAACATTTAAGAAACCAAAAAGATATTTCTATAAATTCAGGTTATCTTGTAAATAAACCCTTTAAAAATATCAATTTTGCGTCTTATGACTCATTTTTCTGTAACACATCACAATTGTGCAAAACAGCTTATTTTTATATATGACTTTACGGCCTGACTCATATGATAATGACTAATATTACAATTCAAGCCACCCATACAACTACACACCCACACACCCTCCTAATGCTCCAGCATATTTGTCTGGGCTCTCCCGACTTTCTATAGAGCCAGGCGAGGAATACGAGGAAGGATTGATAGTCATTTCCCTGATATGACAAGGATCTGTGTTGATCAGCTTTTCCCAAATAAATGGAGATTTGCTTCTCATAAAATTGTCCTTGCTGAGTCATAGGGAGGTTTTAACTTTAGCTTTTCGCATTATATTTCTTGACATTAAGGAATATTATTCTTTTATTTCAACATATAATATTGATTACAAGTTTATTGAAGAATACAATATTTGGCACTGTTCTATGTTAGTTATTTGCTCCTTAATTGGGGATTTGCATGTGCCACTGTGCATGTCTCTCACAGGACATGCAAGTCTCCTATTGTTCTCACTTTGCTGCACTGTATTACTTGTCTAGTTCACACATCTACTTTATTTATTCCACCTTTATGTTACGGTATACCCAGAAGACCTGTGCCTATCACAGAGTGTAAAACCATTAGAACAGGGTTTCTCCATGCTCACAACCCAAATCCCAGAAACACAACACTCAACATCTATAATGAGATATTGACAATTATGCAATAGACTATGACTAAAAATATGTATATTCGTATCTGGAGGCGAAGTTTATTGACTAAACATCAGTCTCCCTGTATATTGATCTAGTTCAGTCTATAAGCTCCCATTGAACATGTTGTGCCCCTTGCAGAATATGCAATATATTTTCCTTCCTTAGCTACTTTTCCTTGCTAATCAGCTGCTGAGGAACTTTCAGGAATTTACTGCTACAAATTTATGTCTAAAATTATCGCTGAAGCATAAAATTCTTTGCATACTGTGTAGTTACACAATTTCGTGGACCAAATGGCGACAAATACCTTGGAATTACATCTTAATCGGTGATTATAGTTTCCATTTCTAAGTCTGCGAAACTATACGTTTTCCTATTACACGCGAATACATAGACATGGGGAATGTTATAGGAAATTGGAAATTAAATATGAAATGCTCCAACCTAACTTGAATATTTTTTTTATAATAATTGTAATGACCCATGCATATGAAGATAAATAATTTTGAATTAAATATACCTCTACCTAAAATACGAATTCCCTTATTTAGTTTAAGATATATTTATACAGCAGACAGCATTACAAATTTTCATTGCTATTCTCAGCCATTACTGATGGAGACACATATGAGTACTATACAACTCCCTAGCATTTAACCATCAAAATATTCACTTTTAGTCATCAGGACAAATCTAACAGGACATTCTAATAGTAACAATCTGTTTATCTAGTACAACCGTGGACCCTAGCGGTAGCATATTTTTCATAAAAGAAAATTAATACAGTATGCATACACAATAAATTTGCATAATAAAAAAATACCTATTCGATAAAAGATTAAGAACTCTAAATAGAAATAGAAATATTGAGACTGTTATCTGGGTTGTAACTCAAGCCCAGGAACTGACTAGAACTATATCCCTATAGATGATGAAGTATCGACAACTCCGCTATGGAATATGACTTAAATATTTATCTTCTTACCCGGACGTGAAGTTTATCGACTACACATCAGTTACTCCGCTCTCACTGTGTATTGATCTCAGCTTGTCTGGCAGCCCCCATTCAACATGTTGTTCCGGGTATTATACTAGTTTACTGTCCTCTAATCTAGATTGATCTTCCAGGCTGATTACCATGCATTGGGTCCCTGATTAGGGCGTGAATAAATGTACTTGCATTATTGTGTGTTTTATGGATTGGTTTAATTTGTGTATTTTTGAAAAGTTGTGAATGAATCGATGAATGAGTGGAGGAATGAAACCAGTTGTTGTAATTTGTGTCCTGGTGTTCATCGTAGAGGGGATAGCCTGAGGCCACTCATTTTAATTGGATGTTCTTTCTATTTTGTGTACAGTGAATGGTTTGGTATTGCTCCCTCTAATCTACTGCCCTGATCATAATGCTGAGTGAATGGACTGACGTTACTCCCTCTAATCCGCCTCTCTGCTTATAGCATTGAATGGTCTGATACCACTCCCTCTAATTTACCTCCCTGTTTATAACATCGAGTGAATGGCCTGGTATATTATTCCTCTAAGCCATCGCCCTGGTCATAACGCTGTATAAATGGTCTGATACCACTCCCTCTAATCTACATACCTGCTTATAACATACCACTCCCTCTAATCTACCTTCCTGGTTATAGCTTTGAGTGAATTAACCTCTCCACGAGCATCGGAGGTCCACCCCCTTACATAACCGATAGCCAGTCAGCGCGCTTGAAACCATAAACAGATGTGGCCGGCATGGGTTGTTTTGCGCGCACTGCATGTTTACAAGTCAAACCTCAGACACAGACGGGAACATACCTTGATTTGCCCCAAATATAGCATTTTTCATTGGATTTGAAGTGTTTTGGACTATTATATTCATGGTATGGACCCACCAATACCCCCTACCCTCACCAGGGCGGCTTGTTTTAAGAAACATAAAGGAAATCACCAAAATAACAGATCAAACTCGTGGAAAAATATAGATCCCTTCTAAAAAAATCTCCTTATTCAGGAGACAAATGTATAGATAACTAAGATCCAACTTATATCTTACATAAGCAATAATCTCGCTCCATCTCCCTAAATCCCTCTTTTGAAAATTTCAACTATTGATCATTTAAACATGCCATTAGATATATTTATACCTGCTGTTAAATATGGTGTTATTCCTCATGGAATATTACTATTTTATTTCAAACAATTAACATTGTTACATTAAAGTTAAACAGTTCTTCTTCATGAGTTGCCAATCTTCTAGTAATCAGTATAGAAATAGCCTAACGATTTATCTGAAAACATTTAACATTAATCATAATCTTATGCAAAATAATAATACAATATACTAGAATACTGACTCACTCAATCTCCACAATGGATGGTAATTTCAATTTTCAATAAGCCATAATCATGCAGTTACTGATCTTTGTTATCTTGCTGCCTAAACTAATCTCATACCTTCATCTCCAAGGTAAAACTTTTGTCTCTTTCTCTATATCTTATGCTATCAAACATATTTTTCGTTGCCAGTGAGACTTAGTATATAATCATATCCTTAGTGTAGATGTCTATATGTTGTATGATGAGAAAATATCAGAGAAATCAGAGTATTTGGGTCCAAATTAAGATCAAAACACGCCTCTAGATAGGCAGTTTTAATGCTATACAGTTGCCGTCGTGGGTTTGTTTGTCTGAGGTGGCACCACATGGAGTCCCGGGAGACGGTGGGCGGAGCATAGCCCCTCTCGTGGAGAGGTTAATTGCCTGATATCATTCCCTCTAATCTACCTTGCCTGCTTATAACATTGAGTGAATGGCCTGATACCAGTCCCTCTAATCGACATACCTGCTTAATGGTCTGATACCACTTCCACTAATCTACCTCCCTACTTATAACATTAAGTGAATGGTCTGATATAGCTCCCTCTAATCTATCTCCCTGCTTATATCATTGAGTGAATTGCTTGATATCATTCCCTTTAATTTACCTGTCTGCTTAAAGCATTAAGTAAATGGCCTGATATCGGTTTCCATGGGCAAGATGGGCAGCGATACTATATTCATTTACCACTTTCCCCTGATATGCCAGATCACATTGGGAATAGGAGGAAAGGGTTAACTGCCAATACAGCTGATCAATTCGGCCAAGCGAATTAGGGAATCATTAGGGAACTCTTTCCCCAGCAATACACTGATACGCCAGATATATCCCAGCTATGATCTAATCAGGAGATGACAGCAAAATGGATAAAGTGGCATTCTTTCTCGGCCTTGTGACCATCAAAGAAATATTATTGCGACCAAAACTTTCCCACTGCTTCTAATCCAGCTCCCTGCTTATAAGCGAACAAGCAAACAAGTGAACACTAACCTGTAAAGGTGCCTAAGACAGCAAAATTCCACTCGCCAGCCACAAACAACTAGTTGGAGATAATCCATAAATGTATGTTGAGTAAGTAATAAGAGTGTTTGTGTACATACGCATTACCCTGACCCTTGGTTCAGTCAACCCCGCCTTCCACCAGATCCTAAATTGCAGACCGGGTTCACCCCTGGTCACTTGTTATCCGAAAAACCCTTCCTATAGGCCTCTATCCTATGTAGAGGACTTTTAAAAAGAAATCATCCTGGGAACAGTTTACAAGAATTTAATATAATATAAATGACTTTATAATCTCAATTCCAGGTTCACCCCTGTTCATTTGTTATGCTTCATATAGACTGCTATGTTATGTAAAGGACTTTTAGAATAAATTATCCTGGGAACATTAATACACTTTTAGAATTTAGGAAAAATGATAATTTTGTTTAATTGAATATAGAATTTGAAATGTGACTGTAAACCTCAGTTATGGTTGGCTTCCTGATCATTTGTCATCAGGAAAACCCTTCCTATAGGCCTCTATATTATGTATAGGATTTTAAAAAGAAATTATCTTGGAAATTATTTTTACAAGTGGTCATATTCTCAGGTTCTTGATTCAAAATAGTATGGATTCACAAAACGGTATGTATCAGAAATAACCACGTATGATATTAACCTATTCACAAGGAAATAATATAAATACAGAGTCTAGCTAATGTTTTGGTTTATACAATTTTCCTAACATCTCAGGGTTTCTTAAAGAAGCATAATCAACTAATTTTGATTAAAAAATATTCATTTTTGTACATAAAGCATTACATGTAAAACACAGATTGTGCATGATACTGGATGTCCCATTGAAATTTGAAAATGTCCCATATGAAAATGCATATTGCAAACGGAGTTTATTAATCCTTTTAGTCTCTAAGGTGGTAAGGTGGTTATAGCTCTAAGATCGTTCAATTAATAATTCAATTCAATCAACCTGTGTTACATAACATTCAGCACTGAGTCAGAATGGTTTTTGTTTATCATATTCTTTATTGGTCTGGTGCATGAGACCAATTAGTCACTGCATTGGACGGTCTTGAAGCTGATTAAAAGTAAACCACCCCAGACAGAGACTAAAGTAACTTTAGGGAGCTTCCCCAGACAGGACTGGTCCAGACCAATAACGATGTGGGCGGTAATTACTATAACACATGGCATATTAATTAGCATGGCGGGTGGATGGGGGTGGTGGATCTTTTCCCTTTCTTTTAGAACTACTTTTGAAGGATTGCGGGTGATAGTGGATATCCACGCGAGGCACTATAATGCACATTGCCTAGTTTCGGCTATAACAACTTTGAGCAACTTTTAGGCAGAGATCAAAATGTTTAATAACCTCAATGTGCGGCCTGCTAGGTGCAATGTTTGGTGCATCATCCCTTGGCCTCACCTTGGCATCATGTACTCTAAACTGACAGGTTCTGAAAATGTTGGATTTGAACTCCACTAAAACCTTGTCAGAGCATTGTTTCACGTCCCAATAAGTGTGCGCCGACTGGGTTACCACAGGCTAGCCATGGGTCTAGCTGGTTATATGCATACATGTAATCAAACTATTGTTAATTATCTAAAAGAGTAAGGTATTGCATCCTGCTAGCATGTTTCCTCACTCATCCCAAAATGACCAAAAGTATAGCGTTAAATGGGGCAAAAAGCAAGCAATCAAGCAACCCCCCCTACCCCAAACGACAGCTATATAGCTGTTCAGCGACGATTATAAATCACTACATAGAGGCAGTCGCCTGTTCTTGTCACCAGTTGGGGAAGATATGATTGCGTTGCTGCTGGATAACTGCTATTAACATAACCAAAGTTACAAAAAGCAATGGGCCAACCCTCCTCCTTTATCTCAAATCCCAGCTCCCAGAAAGATACGCATATAATCTAGTCCTTATCGTGACATGTAGGGCTATAAGCCGTAGCGTAGACGGCTTCCACACCTCGCTCAGATCGCCTTTCAACAATTCATCTCCATAAACTTTCTCCTCTGTTAGATTATCTATCGCTGTGAGAAAGAGAATATTGTCCCAGCCCCATAGTTCATTCCAGACTGCTTTGTTAGGCTTTATGAGCATGGGGCGATCCCGGCCTCTGTATTATATCCCCCGCTGCCAAAAATATCAATACACTTCACGCCCAGTGGGTAATCATACAATAGGGCGTTTGGTATCGTTGTTGTGACTTCAGTAGGGATAGGGGAGTTGTATGTGCAACTGATCATGTTAAAGTGACTAAGATCACTATGTTGACTGGACGGCTTTTGGGAATGCATTTGCAGATTTCCATGACGTGCATAGGTAAGGTCATTTGGTTGGATTATCACAGCTATGTATTCATTAGATTGTTCGATATTTGTAAAGATAGTTTGAGTGGAGTTGAATCTAATCAATTCAAATCTGACTGAAGAAGCTAGCTTCACAATAGAGTGCTGATAACTGACCATGCCTAAGGACTGGGTGCTAGAAGAGAGTTCGGAGGCACTTATTCAGATATACCCCAGTCCCCTCCAGGTGTTATTTTATCAGCAACTATTAATAGATGCACGCTTATATCAGCAAGTTTCTCTTGTAACTGTCCTCTCTTGGAGAGGTTACATTCCACCATTTTACATTTTTATGCTCCAAATACAGTTTTTTTCTAACAGTAATGCTGCAGGGCATGGATTGCTAGGAACTCAGTGACAAGTTTCACTTTAATGGCTATCAACACTCTTCATGGGTTATTTCAAGTGGGTTAATTCCTGCCATGAACAGTCTTGGGGCTGTAACCAACGATCGTGTAGCTATAGGATCGTTGCTGTAACCACCTTAGGCAGAGACTAAACTGATAAATAACCTGCATCTTTGGGTTTTCATTCTTGATCCGTACACAAGACAGACATTCTGTGATGTTATTACTTACATAATATTATGTAACTGCAATTATATTTACCTCTGGCTTCTATTCTAGACCCAGCTCCTATTTAACTAAAACTGCCATTGTATCGTGCTTGTATTCAGACCCCTGACCTCTAATTGACAAAATGCTGTACCTGGAGGTATCATGTCCCGTCCTAACTTGGCAGAATAAATGTATAGAGTTGTCAACTGTACATTTTCTGATGGCCAGTCTACAACCAGAAATACAATCCCACTATAAATAGTAGATATTTCACAGGTTATTTCATGCTCTGATGATTTACACATACAACTGGGTCTGACCAAGCTCTGTAGTGAAGGATGGAAGGAGAAATCCCCATTTTGTTCTATACAGGCAATGATTGAGAATTTCAACCAAATGGATTTTCAGTGTAATGCTGACTGTCTCTGATATTATTTGCCTCTCTCAAGGTCTCCCTATATCCCTCTCCCTCTCTCTCACTCTCTCTCTCCCATTCTCTCCCCTTTCTCTTTCTCTCTCCAAACCTGTATCTCTTCGTCTTTCTCCAGCTCTCACTGTCTCTCTTTGACTTGTGCACGTCTAAAGCCATCTGTCCATTGAACCGATTTCCTCAAGTGTTCTCCCTCCCTTCTCTATATCCCCTATCTTCTGTCTTTCTCTCCCCTTTATACTTTCCATTAACCTATAGTTGACTGCCTCACCTCTCTTCCCTCTGCTCTTAGTTCATATAGAACTACTCTATTTCCTCCTACAGACTAACGCACATATATGAAGCAGACGGCACAAGATGAGCGCGGGAAAAAGTCAAGGTCAAACATGTCGTCCAGCTCAGTAACCATGGTAACATCCAGAGAAGGGACGAGATCTCGAGATCTCGTGTGACGAACGGTACCTGAATCGAGGGGTCTGTTGCATAAGAAACCTGAACTTAAAATGTTCCCTGTGAAGCTATTTGTCCTTGCTTAGATAGGAAATTCCTACTGTAGGAATACGAATTAGTATTGTCTGTATACAGCATATTCCTTCCCTAAGCATTCCTTACCAGCTGCTTAGCAAGGCAAAAAATTTAAGGGAACGGCCGGAAGAGCTAAGTGTAAGTCCTAAAAGGTACTTAGAGGCCTGTCGACCTATTCGTCATGTATGCTCACCTTGATGAATAAAAAATTATTCTATTCTATTCTATTCTATAGCTAAGGAAGGAACAGTAAGGATTTCTGAAACCAATGCAGCAAACTCCTAGTAATGTGGATTTTAATGAGACACAGAAAGAATTAATATAAATATTTAGTTTTTGATCGATGTGCAGCTTTCTTTCTCTCCGGTCGGGCTTGCATTAACCACCTTCTCATACTACAAAATATATGTTATTTCTTTACACTCTCATTCGTTAAATCTATCTATTATCGCATAATAAAAACTTGATTACACAAATTTTAGTTTCCTAGTTTCATCCAGTTATGCATTATATTCAAACTTTTATCCATCCAAGTACTCAAATTCATTGTTGCCTTTTATAAACGAAAAAAACCCAAAAACATAAGAACTTATCATGTGAATTTGATAAAAGTTTTATTAACTAATATCAATCAATATTAAACCAGACCAAAGGGATGAGCAAATACATCCAATAAGACCAATTTTACCAGATCTACACCTTCGAAATAAAAATTCAGCTAAATAATTGGTCCAGCTAGACCAAGCGCAACTGACCCGCCCCCTACAGGGCGGATTTAGACCACCTTGAAACTTCCTTTCGTTGCTCCATTACCCCTGGTATTCTCAGTTAGACAGAACTCCCATCCATCGACCAGTTTTTTATGTTTTCCCATCTAAGTGGGTACCATTACATCGTCTGAATGGCAAGTTTTGTTCCTCATGAGGCCTTTTCAGGGGACGACTTATGTATAATGTGGTACAGGAAAGTTGCAATTTTAAATATAAAGATTGGTTTAGTCTCCCACCCCTGTCGCACCTCTCACACACACACTGCACCTTCACTCACTCACATAGCCCAGTATCACACACTGCCCCTCCCACTGCCTGCCACTGCCTGCTACTGCCTGCCACTAGTGTGTGTGTAGCCTTGCCTCAAGGCTACACACACACTAGGCAGGTAGGCAGTCAGGTATCAAACACTAACCCATGGATTCTAATGTGAAGGGAGGAGTGAAGGGTGGGTGGCTGGTGGGCATGCAGTGTTATTCAAGGTGAGAAAAACAACAACTATAAGAACAAAAAAAAATAAGTACAGCAAGCAAAAGTACTAGCGGGTAAAATTTCTGGACTGTAACGGTGTGGCCGGTGGTGATCCGCACTCTAACGGAACAGTACCGGACGCATATCTGCCTGCACTGTTCCGTCCTATTGTTCCGGTATGTGTGTTCAGGTAATACACAGGCTTGTGCCGTTGCCGTGTGCAATTTATAAATTGGTTTAGCTAGGAATGCCACAGACTGAGTGGTTTCTCTGGAATGTGCAATCTGTCCAATTACTTGTACTTAACCATTTAGTTTAGCTTTGGGAAGGGAAGGTAAGGTCTTCAGAAAATGTACAATAGGGGATTTGCATGTCTCACTGCGCATGTCAATTACAGTGCATGCTGGGATGGTTTAGCGACATTTTTATCGAAAAATTCCAATATCATAGCGTGTGTAAATTATGATCTATACCAACCAAATGCATGATGGGAAAGGTGAAGTCTTGGTTTATGAAAACATGTAAAAAAACATAGCTATTCACATGAGATCACTGTTAAATATTCCATGCTGAACATAGCATGTTTTCTACAGCATTTACACTGACATACAACTCCCACAATTTCATGCGAATCAAGATTCAAGACGACGGACGTGGAAATCTCCTATTGGCAGCCCTACACATTTAGTAAATTCGGCTAAATAAGGCTAAAATGCTAAATACTATAGTTATATCTGCGTAAATTTGGTATTGATGTTGTTTTAAAGTCTGTTCTGTTATGTTGAACGGTAATATTGTTTTTTTATCCTCAGTTTTGTCTAAAATCTGGGTTATTTGAAAGGATTGATGAAGTCGAACTGTACATTTTCTGAGGGTGGAGGGTATAAGGGGACAGAGATGGGTAATAATTGATCAACACCCTAAACTCTAGGGGCCTGTTGCGTAAGAAGACATCTTACTTAAGAATGTTCCCTGCAAAGCTATTTGTCCTTGCTTTGATATTAAATGTTTCCCGTAGGAATACAAAATAGCATTGCCTGTGTCGTGAATTTCTTCCCTAAAGGTTTCATACCAGTGGCTAAGCAAGAAAGCTAGCTAAGCAAACAAGTAATTTAAATATTTCAAGTTTAAATATCAGTAACTATTCTTTAAAGCATACACAGCTATAAAAGTACATATCAAAAGTGGTAATGGTCAACATTGTTGGATTCACCCTAATCCTATCTTTTAAAATACGATGGTCTCTCGAAATTGATATTTTTCAAAGTGATTCATTCACAAGATTTGGTCGGAATGTTTGGGGTATCTAGTCCTTTAGGTCGTACATGTATACATGTATCCAATTACAAGATTGTGTATTGAATACATCTATGCATTTCTAAGGTCATCCCATAATTTATATTTAGCTACCTTTTGTCCACCCAACAATATTGCAAGTTAACCTGTAACACATCACCACCGATCTCCGAATAAAGATTCTTCTTTTAAACCAAAGTTTCTTTACACGGTCGAGACTACGCGTCCCGAACCCACCTCTACCTTTACCTCTATCAACATCAAAGACACGCTAATAGCCACATCAATAAACATAATGAGGGACAAATATAGACCCTTGTTGATTTCAGTTGACCTTGGCTGGTCAGGGTCAAAGCAATGGGGACAGATCACGCAGGTTGCCATGTCAACAAGACTCCCAGCTGTCACTCAACCTCTCGCTTGGGGGCAACCCGCTCAAACTAGGGTTCAAAGGTTAACATTTAATGGTTTCACAGAAGATAGGTTCCCAATAAGGGAGTTTGCATTGAGCCGCAGTTTGAATCTGCATTCAAAAGTCCCTTCAATATTCATTTTCTTTCTGCTTTCATTAAGGAATATAGATCCTGAGAGACTGATGGTAATTAATTGATTCTTTTTTGTGGATAATGTGGACTATTAGTAGGCCTAAGGTAAGGACCTGCGTCCCCACTCCCTGCGCTCAAAAATCGCCAATGATTTATATAAAAAAGTATTATTTCATAGCTATGCCAAATAAATGCGTAATGATTACGCGCGGCGGTAACGCATGCCTGCTACTAGTGAGATCGTAATGATGCATATGGTTGAATTCCTTATTTCCTCAGCTTTCTGTACATATAAAGTGTGTGTATGTTAAAGAATATCTAATATGATAGAGTATTTACCGAAGATAATCATTTATTTCTTTTGCTGAAGAATAATAAGGAGAATAAATATAAATACAACTTTTTCTAAGTATAACTTTTCTGCATTTTCCGTCCTATTGGTTAAATTTATCAAACTATCTTTTTATCCAGAGCCATATTTTTATTGTGGAATCGTGGACATTATCAATACCTCCCGTTGATTATCATCAATAAGAATAGATCACAATACTAGTCTGTTTGAACAGAGCTATCCCCAAATACTCACTATTGGAACATCATTGATGCCAAGCCATGCGACAATTGATGTCTCTATGCATAGCCCACATGAATACACATACCTCTAATAATGAGTCAACAAGTTTTTGCTGGGATAAGCCCTGGCTTATCCTCGTTTAAAAGAGGCGCAGCTACTCGCGCTGCACCATGCGCTGTGAAGTAGAGTCACTTCTTCCTCAGCGCTCGAGGGAGTAAGACGCGCTGCGCTCATAGAAGCTCATCATGGACCCTAGAATACCTGACCCATTCGAGCTCGGCGATTGGTGTGCGGCCTTTGGTTTGACCAAAACCACTGCTACAGTTCTGGTCAAAGCTGGGTTTGAGACGGCTGACGGGCTGAAGTTAATGCAAGGTGCAGATGCTACCACTCTGACGCTATCGGTAAGACAGGCCCGTTTGATGAAAGTAGCACTGGCTATATTAGGTAATGATCACTTCAAGGCTGATCAAGTAACTGCCGAACAAGAAGCTAAAGACCGAGCTGCTGAAGCCGAGCAAAAGGCCTGTGAAGCTGAACAACTTAACCAGCAGAAGAAAGACGAAGCCGACGCTAAGAAGGTGGAAGATGACAAGGCCCGTAAAAAACGCCTGGAGCATGAGGCGATACTCAATGCTGGTGATCAATTTGATGCATTGATCCATAACATCGCAGGGCTTGAGACACACGAATCAGGTGCTAAAGGAGGTAAAGGTGTAGGAGGCATAGGCTACGCTCCTCCCCCGCCTGGTATACAACTGGAGACTTACGACCCCAGGTTGCGTCTGACTCTGAAATCTAGCAACCGCAAGGCATTACATATACAACAATACTTACCTGAATCAGTTAAACAGAGAATGGCTAAGAAGAAGAGGGACGTGATGAAGTGGAACGACTCGGGAGAGGGTACTGTCATATTGAAGGCCGAGGACACCCCCAAGCTTTTGATCTCCCAGGCAGAGTGGGGGGCTGCCAACATGAGAGTGATGTTTGCATTAATGGAGGCCGGAGACCTGTTGCGTAAACATGTAGAGGACTACCTAAGCTTCACTCTTATGATGCACGAGTTCGCCAGCTTATATGAATGGCAAAGTGTAATGGATTTAGATGTACGCTATAGAGAACTCCAGGCCCAATATGAGTTTCGGTGGGGATCGCCCTGCAGGAGTCTGGAGGATACTCTGTTGATTAGACGCGCCCTCTTGATTAGACGTGCCCTCCCCCCTGTTAATGGAGGGGGAAACAAGTCTGGAGGTACTGGAGGGAAGAAATACTCGGGCAACGATAAGGAAGCCCCCTCAGACGAGAAGTGCAAATTGTTTTTGAAAGGGCATTGCCCTTATGGCGAGGAGTGTAAATTTCGCCATGTCAAAGCCGAATAGCAACAAAAGTTTAGGTGCGTCCCGGGTGCACTTGACCCCAATGCTTGGGACAGACACCTCAGGGGTGATGACCCCACCAGACCTTTCATCATGTCTGGAGTAATTGACGGGTTCCGTGTGACAAACAAGAACACAGAGGAGGCTGGTGCATATCATAAAAACCATCCATCAGCGACCAAGGCCGACCATAGAGAGTTCGTTGAAGATCAAATACAAAAGGAGCTCATTAATGGAAGATATGTGTTAGTTGATTACCAGCCCCGGATAGTGTCGGGCTTGGCCGCAATTCCCAAAGGTGGTGGTAAGGGAGTGCGGCTGATACATGACGCGTCCAGGCCACACAGACCGGCCTTAAATGATTATGCTGTCAATGAGCCTTTTCGATACAGCACAGTACAGGAAGCGGGGGAGGAGATAGGCGTGGGAGACTGGCTCGCCAAAGTAGATTTGGAGAGCGCCTATCGCAGTGTCAGGATACACCCCAATGATTTCCCATTAGCGGGTTTGAGTTGGCATTTCAAGGGGGAGGGCAATAAATTCATGATTGACCGGCGCCTGATGTTCGGAGGTCGCCTGGCGGCGTCTATCTTTAATACCCTGTCTCAGGTGGTATGCAAGATAATGCACAGCTGGGGAAACAAGCATGTTTGGTCATACCTAGATGACTTCTTGATAAGAGAGCCCACAAAGGAAAAATGCAGGGAAACGTTAAACTCCCTGATGGCCCTATTGAGAGAATTAGGCTTCGCGATCTCTTACCCAAAGGTCATAGGCCCATCACAGTGTTTGACTTTCTTAGGGATTGAAATAGACACCCCCAATCATGTCTATAGGCTTCCCAAAGACAAGACCGAGGAATTGGAGGGATTAATAAAGGACTACTCTGAGAAGACTGCGATCTCCAAACAAGAGCTCCAATCCCTGGCGGGTAGAATGAGTTGGGCGTCTAGAGTGGTGTATGGAGCTCGTACCTTCACTAGACGCATCTTGGATAGAATTAGGACTTTGAGGAACCCAACCCACAAAACCAGGGTGACAAAGGGTATGCGTGCTGACTTTACATGGTGGTTAGATTTTCTCCACTCCTTCAATGGTAAGGTGCCCATCTTGGAAAAGCGCAATTACACACCAGTCACCATAGACGCTTGCAGGAGCGGAGCGGGTGGGTTTTACATTGACCAGTGGTATCATGTGAACTGGAGCCACTGCCCCGACGTAGCAGACCTCCACATTAATCATCTTGAAGTGCTAGCACTGGAGCCTGCTGCACGGCTATGGGGTGAAGCTTGGAGAAACAAGCATGTTGTGTGTTATACTGACAACCAGTGTGCTGCTGCAGTTATAAACAAGGCGAGCTGTAGGGAGGCGAGTGTAATGCACTCACTTCGGAACGTATTCTGGTTGTCAGCGAAATATAACTTCAAATTAAAAGCTCTCTATTACCAAGGAGCTAGGAATGTGTTAGCTGACCGGGCTTCTCGGCTAGGAGAAGCGGGAGGTTGGGAGAAACTGCAGCAAGCTATCCAGGGCTCCTGCAGCGGTCATGGATATCCCAGACCTGGATAGGCAGGTCGCCAACTACCAGGGACAGGCCTTTGCGGAAAGCACAGTAAAGGCCTACAAAACCCAAAGGAAGTGTTACCTAGGCTTTTGTCACAAATTAGGAGTTGCCCCAGTCCCTGCTACCGGCTCACTGGTATGCAGATATGCTGCGCACTTAGCTAAACGATTGAAGTATAGCTCCATCAAGCAGTATTTATCTATAATCGCCCTCATGCATAAGGAGTGGGGGTTGCCCAACCCATGTACTACCCTATTTACTGTCCGCCAGACCCTGAGAGGGATCAGGAGAGTCCTGGGGGATAAAGTGATTAGGAAGGAGCCCCTCACCCCTGATCACCTCTGGACTTTGGTTACCTATCTCCACCTCAGTGACCCTAAAGAGGCCATGGTCTGGGCGGCCACTCTTTTGATGTTCTACGGCCTCCTCAGGCGATCCAATGTGCTTCCCCCGCCAGGAGGGTTTAATGTAGAGAAGCACCTGAGGAGGAGAGATGTCTCATTTAGTGCAAAAGGTGTTCTGCTTGTGATTCGTTGGTCCAAGACGGATCAGTTCAGATCTAGAGAGAGGGTTCTCCCCTATCCTCGCATCAGAGGCCATTCTCTCTGCCCGACAGCTGCTGTGTTCAATGCTTGGGCTAGGACCGGCTCACCAGACCCGGACAGGCCGGCGTTCCCAGGCTTGTCCCCCGAGGCCTACTCCTCCCTCATGTTGGCGGCCCTGCGGTGAGGAGGTGTGGAGACCAAGGGCCTCGGCAGCCACAGCTGTCGCAGGGGAGGAGCGTCTTTCCTCTGGTCGAAGGCGGGAATGGACGAAGGGAAGATCCGATCCCTGGGCGACTGGTCCAGCAATACATATGTGCTCTATATCATCTCAACAGGTGAGGCATTGGGCCAGACCATATCCGCCATGGCTGATAATTTGGCAGTCTGCCCTCAACCTTAGTTAATTCTACCTTACTACCACCCATTGGACTATTGGGTATCTGGTTGAGAGGCAGCGGACATTACATCTTTATTACATCATCTGCCTTCTTTAATTAATTCTCTTTATGGACTGTGTGTGACTCCGGATCCTGTGACAACATTATTCATATATTTCTATATCATGTATACATTATGCTATGTCAACATGGCGCGCGCAACTTAGTTGTCAAATAAAACTTGACTTTACTCCACACCTGTGTTTACTTTTAAGCTGGGATAAGCCCTGGCTTATCCTCGTTTAAAAGAGGCGCAGCTACTCGCGCTGCACCATGCGCTGTGAAGTAGAGTCACTTCTTCCTCAGCGCTCGAGCCACCACCCTCCCCTCCAACCTAATTCAAGGACTTACGTGAACCACAGGGGTTCTGGTTGAGAGGCAGCGGACAATACATCTTTATTATATCATCTGCCTTCTTTAATTAATTCTCTTTATGGACTGTGTGTGACTCCGGATCCTGTGACAACATCCATATAATATACGGCTAGAGCGATTTCTAGGAAAGGAGGTAGAAAAGAAATGGTAGAAAGAAGGTTTTCTTTGTCCAGAATGTTCTCGGAATTTGTTGTTTTACAAACCACTTTACTCATCTGTAAAGGTCTGTCCCCCCTCTCTGGATGTCGTCGTGTGTGGTTTGTGAAGGTATTTGGGGTGGAAATGTGATTTTGAAGCCTTTTTTAAATCGGGATAACCACACTCTATTTATAGTCTGGGAAAGCCCCTGTGAGATACAACGTCATTTCCCACAACCTAGGTCCAGGTGGACCTAGGGGGAGCATGAGGAAGAGGGGAGGGAGAGTGTGGGGGGATCGGAGAGGGGAGGGGGAGCATGATTTTCTAATCAAACTTGAATATATAATTAAAAAAGTTTCTACCACTCTACCAAATGTAAAACAAATGTAAAATATGGAAAACATTATTTAACAGCAACTTCATCATAAAAACTAAAACAAAATGTAATCCAAAATATATCAGGAAATCTGGGAAGATCAACACACTTCAGAGTAGTGCTGACAAATCATAAATGCTATCCCCTTTTCCTCCTTTATGTAACTGTATGCTTAATGAGAAAGAAAAGTTCTATAATGATAATAATGAGGAAGAGGGGAGGGAGATGGGGGAGACAGAAGGGCGGGGGAAAATCAGAGATGGGGTGGGGAGGGAAAAACAGGTATGAAAGACAGAGAAGAGGGGGAAGGAAAAGAGGGAGAGGGGGAAGTGTGGGAAGAGAGAGTGACCGTCCGGAGGACGGGTACTTTGCTAGTTATTCATATATTTCTATATCATGTATACATTATGCTATGTCAACATGGCGCGCGCAACTTAGTTGTCAAATAAAACTTGACTTTACTCCACACCTGTGTTTACTTTTAAACGGCCGCGCAATTCGAAAAATTTCGAAACAAAATCTTAGATTTTGAAGTATCATATCTCAGCGGCTATAAATGGCAAAGACACAAGTCATATATGAAACGAACGGGTATTAAACCCCCTTGAACTGGTTTAATGTTACCTAAGCTCTATATATTATATATCGGGAGTTATTTACAAAAACAGGGAACATGTATGTTGCCGCCCGATCATGTGCCGTCCTTCGCCACGCTTCTAATATTAGGGACAGTTGTATATAAACTAAATAGCCGCATTCGTCTGAATCTGAGCTACATTTTGATAGTAAACACTTTATGTTTAGATCAATTGGAAGGGGTACTAAATCATTATTAAAAGGGGTTTATTCACAAGATCCCTTTATTGGAATTTTTTATTCTCTATGCCCCTCCCCACCCATTTACAAATGTCTTGTTCTCAACAGGAAAATGAGGTTTTAATTATTTTAATTAACTATACTTATGTAGCGATTCGCAAAGTCTCGACAACGAATAAACAACTTAACAAAGCCAATTCCTCGTATCTCTGTTTATTCCAGTCCGTAAATTGGCAATCTGTCCGGATTACCCGGACAGGGTAGTGTACTCTAATCCGGAGTACATATGGGTGTTAGAACACATCAGGTAGTATGGTAAACACATACACTCAAGTAACACATAATATCAGAATGACATGGACTATGTAAACAGAGTATAAGATAAGAATTGAGGTGTAACATAAGGGATAACAATAACATAAGGGATAACAAAGCATTTAGAAATACTCTACTCGTAAATGCAGGGGATCAAACGCAGATCCCTCTGTGGGATTGACCCTAGAGGTATGAAGTGTAACTACTACAATACCCCCCCCCCCCTTATTTTTAGATTTTTAAAAACCCTTTTGAAAAATCGTAATAAGATCAACTAAGTACAAAGTACTACAAGGTTTTAAACGGATAAATAAAAAGAGAATTCACAATGCGAACCTGGAAAATTAGAGTTAAGGTAGGTCTTCTTGGTGACAAAAAGGAGCAGCAAATGGTGTCCTAGCTACATACTTAACACAGACCAGGTCGCTACATCTCTAATATAAGAAAATCCGAACTAAACAAGTGAAATGACAACAGTCAAGTAAATAAAAGAGGTAAAATACACACAGGAGCATCCGTGTCCTAACTACATAGGAAAACATGTTGAGGATTATTGATATATTTCTACACGTAGAAAAATAAAAATCCGGATACAAAAAGGTGCTTCCTTAAGGTGAGACCTCGAAGACATATAGAAAAATAGCAGAAGAATAGTTGAACAATACAACAACATAATCAAACACTAAATGTCTTTTGTCAAATATGAAATGCAACTACTTTCTGTCAGCATTGTCATTGGCGCTGGTGTCGGTACTAGCAGCCGGAGCAACCTGTCCATGGGGATTCACCAAGGTTGTAGGGCTAAGCAGCCAGTTTGGTATTTCATAAAATCCCGGATTCTGTACATCACGATGTGGAGTGCCAACGGGAGGCATCTGCTGTTGACCCAACGCCTGGTTTGGAACTTGGTTCGGGGCTTGCTGAGCCAATGCTGGGTTTGGCGGGAATTGAGTCGGAGCCTGCTGAAGTGTCCTAAGGAGGTTCGACAGCATAAGCAACTGAGGTAGCTGTTGCGGGTCCAACAGGAGGGCAGGAGTCATCGCCGGAGGAGTAGGGGCCGTAGAAGTTAATGCTGCGCCGACGGACGGATCCGCGGACTGCTTGGTTACTTCGGAGTCAGGGGTGGAGTTGCTTTTGCGATCCAGCATGGATCTTAACGGAAAGTTTTCCTCTTCAAGGCGGCGAACTTTACCATCACTGGCGGCTAGACTACGCCTTAGTCCCTCTACAACTCCTTCTTGGCTTCGACTTTGCTCTCTCAAGTCTCCAAGATTTTCTACGGAGGACTTCACCATTCCAATCGACATTAGAGGCTCCGTCACTTCCTTCACCACGGACGAAATTTCAGCACAGGCGGCCTCAGCTGCAGTGGAAACCTTCTCCAATGCTCCAACCTCACAACCTCACAGTCACAACCTCCTCTACACGTCTCACCAAATCAACACTTTCACTAGAGGAGGGCAAGTCCTTTAAAATCTCTTCAGACCAGGCCTGCGATCTTCTGCAAAGTCTCTTTGGAAGGGGAGCAGATTCTCTGTCTCTGACATCAGTAGACATAGATCTATCCCTCTTTCCGGATCCAGCCGGATCTCGCCGAGCATCTGTGGCTGAACTTCTACTGCTTCCAGCAGCTGCAGCAGCCTTAGTTGCAGATCTTCCACTCGAGGTGGAGGCGGTCTCTACGGATTCTTGATCCGTCCGGGACTTCTTGGGGATGCGGTAGGAAGAAGATGATGTCCTCCTCATTACCCTCAAATGTTGCCCGGCCATATAACACATTTTCTGGAAAACATGATTCGGTCTTGTGGATGGTAGAACCTTAATGGCCTTGTCCTTGGCTTCATCCCTCTTAAGGTGGTGTTGGAAAGACATTCATGAGGTGCTGGATCAGCCCCACCCTCCTGTCCAAGATTTGGAGACACTTGGGGAAGGGGCAGATCCAGACCTGCACGAACGGGGCATGCTCTTCGCATAGATGGCAAAACAGACGTGTCCGGGTGGAATAAGCACGGATGCCTTCTGGATTGAGGGACAAGACACAGCACACGAGAAAGGGGCACCTGTGTCCTGGTTCCCACAAGCGGTGCACCTCCATCACCTTTTGATAAGTTCCTCTATCAATAGAGTCCTCCCGGACTAGCTCCGGCCAGACACGGGTCTCGTAGCGGTCCATTTGACTGTCACCTTCAATCTCTTTCTCCTCTGAGTCCGATTCGGGACGGGTGATCACTCCGGACCCGGGTTGGTCAGATCTGGGGTCCAGAGGGACCACTTCTGTTGCCGAATCTAGCTCTCTCCTAAACTGTTCCATACTGCCACAACTGGCCAACTGTTCTCTTCGTTTCTCCGCCCGATGGTAGTGGCGGCGCTTTATTTTTCCCTTGGGCTCACGGTCAGACTTCTTCTTGGTCTCTTTCTTGGCTGAATCATCAGATGAACCAGAAGTAGAAACGGAGATGGGCCCACTTGCGGTTCGATGCAGACCCGGACTCCTGCCTCTAGTAGTCCGTTCGTGAGGTGCTGGAGACGCAGATGCTTCTCTACGCCTACTTCTATTTCTCTCTCTCTTCTCACTAGCAGACTTGTTGTACTTGTCTGATTTCAAAGGGGAGGCTGACTTCCTTAAGCTCCTACGTGGGGCCGGAGTAGGGGCCTTAGCAGTGGTTCCTTCTCCACCTACATCCATTTCCACTTCATCCCGGAGTGGCCGGATCTCGGTCCCCAGTGGACGGATACCCGGAATGGTACGGCCCACAGTCTCAAACTGTCCGGAATTCGCCCGATCTAGTCGCAGGAGGTCATTAGCTCCGTCTAGAAGGCGAGCCTCCTCTTCTTCAGTTAGAGGCGGAACGAAAGGTTCGTCATGGTCAGAACGACCTCCACCCTCGTTACTCATACTGGAGCTTGACGTCGAAAAATCTTTGGCTTACTGAAAAGCAAAGAATATCACTCAGTCAAGGTCTAACAGCGTTTACATAACAACGATACTCAGCAAATAACAAATCCCTCTCTCCACCATATTACATACAGGGAGCAGAGGTCCAGAAAAATAAATACAAAATGGCCAGAAAACACAGTCTAACTTCATTTTTAGAAGTTAACAAAAGCAGTTTCACAAGGTGAACTCTTTAGAAGATAAATATAGGTTGGCGGATAGCCAGACAATCAAATGCTGGTGGTGTAGAGAGCCATGCTCAACGCTATATCTTCACCACACACATACGCCATTCATTCACAAAGCACCGGTGTCATGGCCGACGCCTCGAAACATTTCACCGAACTTGTTCCACTCATCGTGAGTAATCAAAACATTTTACAAATTCCAACATATCGGGTCTAGTAGCAGACAACTCTCAACTTTCACATTGATACCAATACAGAGTATGACAAGTAAGTTTTAACCCAATTCAACTCACTTCTTTCCTAGAGGATTCTCAATGGCGATATCCCGGCAAGCTGTTGTTGTGCAGAGTCACGGAAGTGGAGTGAGAAAGGGTGCAACACCACAGCGCCCACGGCCAGTGTGGTAACTGTAGTACACAAAGTCGCCACCAACTCACAGCGCTACCTTCCCACCGAGACTACCGCCGAGACATCTGAGGGAAGCATGATCCGTTCTCACGTAAAAATTACGGTTGCCAAGGAGATAGTGTCTAAACTTATTCAAGTAAGATAGCACCGCCAACAGCTCACGTTTCGTAGCACAGTACTTTTTCTGTGGCTTGGTGAGGCTGTTACTAGCGTATCCCAATACGACTTCTTTCCCGTCTTGCATCTGAGACAGAACTCCGGCCATTGCAAAGCCACTGGCATCTGTATCCAAGATGAAATAACCTTCCTTTCTAGGATACCCGAGAATCGGAGCTGATGTTAATAAAGCTTTAGCTGTCTTAAAAGCTACATCACACTTCCTGGTCCACACTATAGGTTTACTATAGCGTTTCTCAGCCCCAGCGTCACAATTTGTTGCAGAGGAGCTACAATTCCACCAAAGTTCGGCTGAAACTCCCTGTAATAGGAGGCAAAACCAAGGAATTGTCTCACTTCTTTAGCAGTCTTTGGGATAGGCCATTCCTGCACTTTAACTATCTTAGCCGGATCCGCCCGGATTCCAGCAGCAGAAACAATCCTACCCAAATATTTCACCTCTTTTCGGAAGAACTCTCATTTCTTAGGTTTGAGCTTAAGCCCATATTCCCTAATGCGCTCCAATACCAATTTTAGGTTGTCTGCACATTCCTGGACAGTCTTCCCAAAGACCACCACGTCATCCAAGTACACTAAACAAGCTTTCCAACGCAATCCGTTCAACATACGGTCCATCATGCGTTGAAAAGTGGCAGGGGCGTTACACAGTCCAAAAGCCATAACTTTAAACTGGAACAGACCCACACTGGACAGAAAAGCAGTTTTGTGCTTACTTTCCTCGTCCATTGCAACCTGCCAATATCCGGACTCTAAGTCTAAAGTGCAAAACCATTGGTTCCCACCCAAGGCTTCAACACATTCATCAATCCGGGGAAGAGGGAAACTATCCTTCTTAGTCACGGAATTCAGTTGGCGATAGTCCGCACAAAATCTCTGGGTTCCATCTTTCTTAGCAACCATCACAATGGGAGCTCCCCACGGACTATTACTATGCTCTATTCTGCCTTCTTTATACATTTTCCAGATTTCCGCCTCTGCTCCATCTCGCCTGGCCACTGGCAACCTGCGATAGGCTTGCTTCACAGGGATTGCATCCCTAGTGTCAATCACATGGCGGACCAAGTGAGTGCAACCAACTTTGGTACCAGGTAAGGAAAAACAGTCTTGGTAATCATAGAGCAGTTTTCTAACTAACTCTTTTTCTTCTTTTTCAGACAGATGAGTTTCATTCACCAACTTCTCTAACAGATTTTCGGGACAAGGAGGGACAACTATATCCGGAGCCAGAAGCTCATCATCCACAATAGGCGAGTCTGTCACCTGTATGGAATTGATGATAGCTGTCTTAATCATTTCATTCTCTTCCTCGTCTGGTAGGGAAGCATCGAACACCAAAGTCACAATACTAACTCTCCCTACTATCATGTCACAATTCAGTCTAACGGTAGAACCGGACGGATTGGAAAAAGCTACCATGGAAGAATTAACGTTACCCGATACGTATGTATTAAGGCTCCCCAAGGCAAAGTCTTTTAACAATCCCTGATCAGGCTCGAACATCAATCCCTCTGATGTGTCAGAGCCTCTACCCAAGTCTATCTTAGCAAGTGTCACGGACCGGGGTTGGAGGACCACAGGTTCTTTCAACCTGACTTCTCCCCCGTCCACGAACTCTCCCACCTCAACAGCTTGAACAGTGGACTGTCTAAAACTTCTCTTCATGTGTTTCCATTGCTTACACAATACAGATACTGTTTGATTCTCAAGGAATAGCAATCCAGACCAGTCAAGATTACATTTGTGGACGTAATAAAAATCCGCCCCAATCAGTCCATCTTCCGCGCCCTTCAGGCCGGAAACCACTAGACATGTAATCATGTATGTCCGATCTCCTATTTTCAAAGGACAACGCGCGCTCCCATGAGTGGTTATAGGCAGCCCATTCCCCATTGCACACACCATTTGGACCGAAACCAAAGGTGGTTTGGAAGAAAGAGAATCATAGAATCTCTTGGTAACCAGGCTAGTAGTAGCACCAGGGTCCACCAGAAAATCTCCATTCTCACTGTCTAACCCTACTGGGGCATACCATCTCTCACGGACAATCAAATTATCCGTGATCCTCAGCGTCTTTGACTGTTGTACAGAAACTTTCTGTATCCGCGCCGACCTGTTGGGGTTCTGTCCAACCACAATGATCTGACCTTCAACAGCTTGGTACCCGTCTTGTCCCCATCTCACATGAGAACCAGTATCCGGGCTATCCGGGGAGATATCCTCACCTGGACAGGTGTTCTTTTCCGGCAACGACCTAGGATCTCTTGCTTCCGGGAGCGCTTGACCTTGCGTCAAAGCTAACCCCTTACCAACAAGTGCCTGAGCAACACCCCCAGCTTCTATACTACTAGCCAAATCCGTCTGTGCTGTAGTACTGTGATGCGGCGTCCCCACGACCCCTATATCGCTTCCTATAAGGGCCGTGAGGGGTTTTCCGGAGTCTTAGAGGCGGGTACCTTCGAAGACTCAGCAACCCCTTTCAAAATTCTAATGGTCGGACAATCAGGAGAGATATGTCCTTCCTTCCCACAGAAGTAGCATTTCTTGGGCCCATCCCTTCTCCGTCCGGAGAATGTCCCAGAAAATGATTTCTTCCAGGGTTGTCCGTCTTTGCTGTCGCCAGGTCTACTCTTCTTGAAATCCCTATTGGCTTGTAAGGCCTGACAGATGACTGTTGTCACGTCCTGTGTCTCCGAACCAGAGGAGGTAACACCATCATCCAGGGTCTCAGACACCTGGGCTACAGCTGCGCCAGACTTGCGGTGGGACCTTCTTTTTTTCACAGCCAAAGCGTGCTCCTGCACTGGTTCGGGAGCTGGCAGCGCGGCAAGTTCTTGGACTACCACACTGGATTCGGTCTCCATCAAGCATCCCTTGTAGACCTCTGACCAATGGATGGCCTCTTGTAGGTCCGCGGGTTCCTTCAAACGAGCCCAATTTGCCTGTTTCCAGTTTGTCAACCCCTTCAGGTAAGTATGAAGAGCCATTGTCACTATGGTGCTGTTCATCTTTTTCCCGAAGGCGTACCTGGCTCTGCGGGCTACCTCGTTACCAAACTGCCAGACGGCCTGTCCAGGAGTCTGGCGACAAGCATGAAACTCAGCTTGTCTCTTTATACGAGAAACCTCGCAGAAATTCGCGTCCATATGTTCCACGAATTTCTTCAGAGTCAGGCCTGCAGGCAGTTCACCCATATCCGCCAACTGCCGCTTGCAACCCCATTGCAACTGAAGCAGGAACTCCTCTTCTGTCCAGTTGCATGCAACCGCCATTACCCGCATCTCAGCCAGGTAAACACGCCAAGGGTCCTTTTGGTGCCACATCTTTATGACAGGCAGACGCATGGTGTACTTGCTCTTTCCCGGACCCTGGGAGTATTCAAACTCGCCAAAATCCAAGTCGTCCGTACCGTCATAACTTAATCCCTGGACCAGGGATCGATCTTTTCTAGCAATGCTAGAACGTTCTTTGCCTTTCTTGGACTTTTTCTTCGCCGGCTTCTTTGTTTTCTTCTTTGGAGCTGGAGAATCTGACCCAGAGGAGGAAGAAGATGAGTCACTAGGGTCAGACGGCTCATCAGGAGAACCAGCTACTACCCAAATTTTAGGTTTGTAGACGTCTCCTCTCACCTGACCTCTCTTGAAGTCAGTGTCCGTACCACTAGTACTATCTTTTTTCCCACTTTTTTCAGGAGCCTTCTCCGTCTGTGTACCCGTACTGGTTGATAAGTCACTTATCTTCACTGTATCGGATTCACAGAGAGTCTGTGTGCTAAAGCTCCTGCTGGTAACAGAGAAGTTTGTCTGAGGACTTTTATGAGGGGGCATTCTTTTTCCTTCACTGAACGAACCTGTGGGGGAAGAGGTAGATACACCAGAACTCCTATGGTCCTGAAATGTCACCCTCTTCGTCGTGTCTTCAGACATGCCAACTGGAGATCCAAAGAAATCCATCCTGACCCTTCTAGGAGAGGTCGAGAGAGAGAGAAAGAGGGAGAGAGAAAAAGCAGAGAGATGGGGAGAAAGTGGAGAGAAAAAGAGAGAGCCGAGATAGAGAGCCGAGAGACAGCCGAGATAGAGAGCAGAGAGGACAGAGAGAGAAGGAGAGCGGAGAGAGAGCATGCAGAGAGAGAGCAGAGAGAGAGACAGCGCGGAGATAGAGAACAGGGAGCAGAGAGAGAGAGAGAGAGAGAGAGAGAGGGAGGGGGAGGGAGGGCGAGAAACATCCATTTTCAATGACTTTAAAAAATAAATATTCAATTCCAGTCCAGTCCAATTACAAATATTCCAAACTAAATATTCTTTTACAAACCATTCCCTCACCCCAATGTTTATTACAAGCATTATTGAAACCACCATTGACTTGTCATGAAATTTGAACCTGTTGTTCGTTCCATGATGCCTTCAAACTGCCCCTCATTATGTTTCACCTCCCGACCCACAGTTTTAAGGTGGCCACAGGAAATGTGAAACTTTAGACTAACGCAATTCTCATGTTACTTGTTGATTTAAAATGTCCACATTTCAAAATTGTGAAAAACTCCTGGGGGCTCCATTTAATCGGTTCAAAGATTTAATTGTTTCATTTTTTGTCAAAAGAAACCAGGCGCATTAAAAGCATGCCTTTTAAAAATGCCAATGAAGGTATTAATTGCATGGACGTCAACGGCTAGTAATCATTCAGACTCATCGAAAATGACAAATAAAAAACAACACATAAACTGACATAGGCCGATTTCAAAATAGAGCCGATTTCTTCAGCACTCCCGTCGATAAAAAATGTGAAATCGGGACTTGTTTTCAAACCCAAACATGCCCAATTTTACCCCCAATTTCTGCCTTGGTCCACACATACACGATTCTGGGCCGATTTGGGGGCCGATTCTCGATTTGTGACTAATTTTCATGTGGCACATCATGTAAAAAACATTATTTTAAAACAAATATTAAAGTTTACTATCATCAGGAAATGCTTGATCTCATCTTTTCGAATATGGTGGTACATGTATCTCAAAATCCATCTTTGGTGACTTGTGACACATCACATTTGTGAGAAAAAAAACAAAAAAAACAACAAAAAGAAATGTATGGCCTGTACAGAAGGAGAAGTGAGGATTCTAAAAGTGAAAAGATCTTTTTGATACTCCAAAAAGTAATGAAGTTATAGTCTTTTAAAGTTGCCTGCCTGCCAGAATTACTAATATTTTAAATCCTAAGACACATCGGAAGTGTTGCCCGATGATTCAATATATGGATCATCGGGAGAGGACTCTCGATCAGTTGGGAAGGCCCCAGATTAGTCAGGGCAGCTCCCGACTAGTTGGGGGTAGACCCACACATAGACAATTAGCGTTAGACCAGCCCGATTTCAAATGTGCAGACACAAAATCAGGGCGAATCTCAAATCGGCCAGGATTTGTCAAAATATACTTGAATCAGGAGACAAGAATCCAGCCCCTGCCCACACACAGCCAATTTGCCCCCCGATTTACATAACCTTTGGGAAGTGCCTTCGATTAATATTCCAAGAAGGAAATTCTCCAATTATGCAATTTGTAAACTCCAACAGTTTATGTCTGGTGAAATTCTAGCCAGAATTTCCTGCTTGACACTTCATCATATACACGACTGACACGTGATATAAATTCTGATTGGAAACTGTCAGAACGTTAACCATACTTCCTCGAAAAGAAGCCCGGGCGTACATTCCACTAAAGTCACTCTCAGATCCTGCGTCTAAATAATCCAGCCCTTTAGAATAATTTTTGTTGGCCACAGTTTTAAACAAATTAGACAGAAAAGACAAATGAACTTATTTAAACGGTTGTTTTTATGCCTTGCCACTTCAAAAATTAAACTACAACATACAGCAATCTAGGTAAACTTCCGAAAAAATTAAGAAAAAATTACATCCAATTAATCATAATTATTGCATTCTTAAACCAAGAGAGGGTAGAAATAAATTGCTTCTCATATTAATTACCACCGTCTGATTGAATTTTGAATATTTCTAATACTTTTAAAGTTACAGCATGTATGATATCTATGACAAAATTCTCCTGGAGAATCAGGGCATGTTCAGGGTATATCGATAAAGAGCCACATTTTTTATCACTAGGGTGAGTCTCTGTATACTTTCTGACCTTCTGTACACCATTATATTGCCTTCCTATTCTAGACTTGGTTTCTATTCTAGATATGACTTCTATTCAAGATCCAGCTTCCATACCTGACATGGTCTCTATTTAAGACCTTGATTCTAATCTGGACCTGAATTCTATTCTAGACATGGCTTCCATTCAATATACAGCTTCTTTTTAAGACATTTGTTCTAGTCTAGACATGGGTTCTAGTCTAGACATGGCATCTACTCAATGTAAACTTCTATTGAAGACTTGGCTTCTATCGAATATACATCTTCTATTTTAGATATGGTTTCTATTCAACAAACAGCTTCTATTTTAGATATGGTCTATTCAATATACAGCTTCAATTTTAGACATGGCTTCTATTCTAGACATCACTTCTATTGAAAGCATAGCTTCTATTCTAGACCCAGCCTCGATTCAATACAGGCTTCTATTCAAGAGATGCCTTCTATTCTAGGCTTCTATTCTAGATATGGCCTCCATTCAAGACTTCTATTTAAGTGTGGCTTCCAGTCTAGACCTGACTCCTATTCTCCACTCTGCTAATGTTGATGAAAAACATTCACATTGTGTCCGATTAATTTCCTATCCTTCTGATAGTAACTCGAGAGGATAATTCTTTTATTACATTGGTCTAATTTAGATAGGGTCACCAAACTTCTTGGCTCTGCCAGCATCTGGCTCTACCTCTGGCAGCGTTTGATCACAGAGATTCTATTTGAGGAAATACGGTTTTTGCTTGAGTGAAAAATACGAAAACTTTGTGAAAACTTCAAACAAGTTAAAGTGCGGGCAGAATGAATCTTCAGGAAGATTAACTTTTTTTCACAGCGAGAAAGAAACACCTTGGAATGATTGCACCGTCGATAATAAAAGGTAGATGACATTTAATGAAAGTGTAGACATTTTCCTTTCGTATGATTTCGTCCTCCAACTTTTGAATTTGGAAAGAGCACTATAGGACTTGGGGCAATATTCTTGATTTCGTGCATTAAAGTGCTTGCTGCTTGTTAAAGAATTGTTCAACAAAATAAGAATTCTTATCTGCCGAAAAGCAATATGCCCAAGGCATTTAATTAATAAACCAAGACCAAATTCCACCCTTTCGTCATCTTCCACCGGGAGACATCGATATAAAACAATACTATTAACCTAGCTCTCTACCAACATAAGAATTTGTAGGATATTATGAAAAATTAGAGAGAAAAGGTAGCCTGATACTGTAGTTCTGGTCACTACCTATTTCGTAGTACCCCTCTTACTCTCCATGCAGCACATACATTAAGCACCCTTATATCACAACTTGGCTTGTTACTACTGTCGTCCACTATACCCGCAGATCCACCCATTGTACTTTGTTTTAAAAAAAACATGTGTTTTCAGCAAAGTCTTTCGCGGAGACTCAAAGGCGTATAATTACTTTTGTACATGGATGTAAACAGTGTCGAGAGGGATGATAGAACAAGGTAATTTCATCATTTAAACATGGTAGTGGTGATATAATTATAGAATACAAACTCATGGTTCTTCTGAAATAGCATATCAGACAGACTTGCAGTGAAAATGTACGCATTATTGCTTGTAACTTTGCTACTCACGATGATACATACATTTGACCAACGTTAACTGAAAATGCAGCTCTACAGGAATTCGGGGTGCCAACTCATACGCTAGGAGCTCCTGTTTTCCTCTTACATATATTTTCTTTTATTATCATCAGTGTAGATATGTTAGTGTATTAATTTTACTATGTTCAGCTCCATTTTCTGTAACAGCCGTTTTGAGTTTTCTAGGAATTATATCTTAGATGATGCATTTTGACTTACCCATTTAAAATGACATCTAAAGAGGCCCTTATAAACTCCCCTATTGAAATATATGAAAGCTTTAATGAAAAAGAGTAAATGAAAAAGTGAGTGATCTGATGACGATGCACCGTGCTACCCCCCCCCCCCCCCCCCACGCTGAGTGCTAGGGGTGTGTTGCACTAAGATAAGCCTTCATCCTATCTATATATAGGAGCGCTGTAAAAAACCTCTGTATAGGACTCGGGAGAATTAATGTCTTTAAGACACTCTACTTGTGTTCTCTAAACTCTTTTTCTTCTACTATGAATGTATGTATATGGGTCTAGACACCACAATATGTACATACTCGGAGCTTTAATAGTTTGATATAAATGTGGATGAAATTGCATGATTGAGAATATCTGTCACTGCCTTGAACAGTCCAGGGGCTATAACAACTTAAGGCAGGCACTAAAAGGATTAATAAGCTCCGTTTCTGGCCTCCTGGTGCACTGTTTGGTGAATAATCCCTGAGCTTCGCCTCGGGATTTTACACCAAACAGTGCACCAGGAACATCTCAATGTTGGTCAGTAATCCTTTAATATTTAGAATTAAAGCGGCATTCTCATGCTACAGGGTTTCATAAAAGTCCACATTTCTATTTTAGTAGATCCATCAAAATCCTTTCCTGCGGTGACTTCACTTATTTTCGCACAGCCGATTTGACTGCAATTAGTGGGTTGCAATAAATACTGGATAACTAATGAGTTGGTTGAAGGAGCCTGAATATTGCATGAGTTGCATAGCAACGAGCGCAATATTCTAAGCGACTGAAACCAACGAGTTAGTTAACATATTTATTATACATGCTTTCAATCATGAAGATAGAAAAAAATCGAGTTATAAATTTGAATTTACTGGTAATCTTAGTAGAAAAAACAGATTGGTTGCCATGACAACCCCACGTAAATAACTAGTGAAATACGCACTATGCATAAATCACTCTAGATACATTGTTTTCAGAACAATGCGTGTATAATAAAGGTATGTAGTGTCCAGAAATAGTGTCACAAGTTACTCAGCGCCCCCTGTGGTAGATGTATAAACTAAAATTAGACAGCCCTGAGCGATGTTACACACACATTGTTTACACTTTATCTTACCAAGTCAGCTAATTACTCAGAGTTATTTAACAATTTTCACTTAATATTTAGTCAAATTGAAGCAAAATTCGTCCACGGAAGTATAGCATCGTGGAAACAAAATCAATTTATCAATCATGATTGATTGATTGAAACAAATTAGACAGAAAAGACAGATGATCTTGATTTAAAAAAATAAACTACAAAATAGAGTAATCTAGATAAAGTTAACCAATCATGCTTCCTTCCACAGACAAATCTCGTCCAATAAATTTCGATTACTGGCAGCTCATTCCATTCTCTTTATAAGATATTTTCCCATAATGGCTGAGGATGCAGCTTTAAGGAAGAGTGAACCAATTCTAATATAAATATATGGCTTTACACCTCAGCTTGTGAATTCAATTAAAAGTGTACATTTTGCATCTTGTGTCCAAGATAGGTGCAATCAGGCATGTGCCCTCATATTTCAGAAAAATGTGCACAAAGTATTTTTTACAAAATGTTGACCAGTTGTACAACTCATTATAATACGACCAATACTAATGACTGATGCCGCTCTCTTTATTACATATATGCCACTTGTGTTAATTAAAGTGCTTTCTTTGTGAGACTGCATTGAACATATGGGTCAGGGCGTCGGAAAATGTATAATTGGCCTTTACCAATATTCTCAAATATCACAAATTTAAGACCAAACTTTGTGTCAAACTACAGTTGAACACAAACAAACCAATTGATTGGATCAACGCAGTACATATTCCAATGAAAGCAATTAATTATATAAATTGAAACACATGAATTTGCTTATGCGTAGTTATGTAACTGTGTTTAAATATATGGCCAATAAAACATTTAAAAAAACTAAAACATTTTGAGATGTAAAATTGAATTCAAACCCCATTGGTTGCCATGATTACCAGACATAACTCACCAGTGAAATATGCACTGTGCATAACTCACTCTATATAAGTTGTTCTCAGAGCAATGGTATAATAAATTCCAATATATCTAATATTTCTAATTTCCCACCTAATATAGCAGAACCTACTCAATGTGTAGGACTGCCAATTCTACATTTTCTGCCACCCTGACTAATATATCATCGCTCAAGACAGATTTGTGCAGTTCTCAACATTGTTCATTTTTATGTTACATTGAACATGGAGAAGTGTGTATGTTATTTATGTTTATTATACACGCATTGCTCTGAAATCAACGTATCTAGAGTGATTTACGCATAGTGCGTATTTCACTAGTGATTTACATGCGGTTGTCATCGCAACCAATCTTGTTTTTTTACTATGATTACCGGTAAAATTCAAATTTATGACTCGATTTATTTCTTTTTTCATGATTGAAAGCATGTATGATAAATCTGTTAACTAACTCGTTGGTTTCAGTCACTTAGAATATTGCACATGTTGATACGCAACTCATGCAATATTCAGGCTCCTTCAACCAACTCGTTAGTTAACCTGTATTTAATGAGATTGGATCCCGCCTGAAGCAGGTGTAGCATTTCTACCATCACATAATACGGACCATTGTAGGAAATATAATAAATTGTAGCTGCAGTATCATTAAAAGAATAATTATTTAAAGTTGAAAAGCCATCAGAATAGTGGTAAATACTGTGTTAATGTTAACCGATACCAAATGGGATGTGTTACAATAACATGTGATTCATTTTCCTGTGACACAATGGATATTTTTCAAATGTTTTTTCCGCAAGAGCCCTTGCTCATAATGTTTTCATTTTTTGAGTGTTTTGCATTGCTTGTAGCATGAATACATTCTGAGGTAATCCTACATATTAAATTTGACTACTTTACTAGTGATTGACCATTAAACAAACCTTTTTGTCATGCATAAGAGAATATAGAAGTACCTATTGAATATCCTAATGTTTACAATCATTGGAATGAATACTCAGATATTCCTAGTATATATCATTATCAACTTAACCTAGCAAAATCTACTAAATGCCTGAAGCCACCACGTGTATACTTCTCTGATGGCATGACTCATCAGAGGAAATAGAAGTGGAATAAAACCTCTATATGACTGTATAAGATAAATGTTCCTAAACACTCCATCCACTTGTAATGATTAAAGTGTGTTTCTTCTGTTATATGCATGGTTAAAGTACTCCAGATGTGTATGAGTGTACAGTTGGCAAATCCTTCCTACAGGTATTTCATGAGAACTTTCAAGATATGGCCATTATAGATATGTAGCATCATTCATCATCAGCTATGGACATTTATATGTGGCTCTAGATATGGATACATATATTTTTTTTGGACACAATTTTATTCAGGATTAATCAGACAGTTACACTCTCACAAAAAATAATTATGTTGTGGTTTTCGTTGTGCCCTGACCTAGTTAACAATTATTTCATAGCAGCAAGAGATTCTATTTTACAATTTGAACCAAGTATTCAATATTTAGAAAAAATGATGAAGGAAGAGAAGAGGAAGACTCCTGTCTATTAGTTATAAACTACAGCTATTTACGAAAGTCATGAATATATTGGATTCCATAATTCAAGGTTACATTCATACTATAGAGTTAGTAATATCAACAGGAACATACAATACCAGGTCTAATATAAGAATATCAATGCATGAGGGTACAGTTCCTCAAAGTAATGACCAATTTCAATTGAGAAGAGGAAAAAGGTAGGATACCATACAAACACTTTGCAATAAAGTGTATTGTAAAATATGAGGTGAAAGTTGTCATATTTTTGTGTTTTCATTGATTGGTCTCATTCAGACATACACCTGCCACGCCCCCTTCCGACAAGAAAGCTAAACAACTTTCTTACCGCCACAACACTCATGGATTGCTCATCACTAAAAGTCCAAAGGTACAAGGGAGGTCCAGGTCTGACCGTTATCTCAAGGTTGATCACAATATCTAACCTGGCAATTAATTGGTCCAGCCAGGACAAGCCAATCAACCCAGGCCCTGTGTACTCGTTGTAATCTGTTCACGTATAAAATAAACACATGTGATTACAGTGGCCCTCTTTTAACTGGTTTAGCTGGCTTGAGACATACATCTCTGTGTGTTGCGTTGATTCATTTCTTGCTCAACTACTGACCCTAACTATTTCGGAGAATGACCCACAATTCTTCAGTATAATACAATATCGTACGTAAAACCTCAGAACACAGAGTACAACTTACATCTAACATTCTTTATACATATATATATACGATATATGGGTTGTTACAACTCAAGGAAATATTTCTTGATTGTACAATTCATGAATTGAAAAGCCTGGCATGAGCAATAATTCTATGTCTATCAGGTAGTTCATTCCAGTAGATGGACATTCTTATTGTAAGACATTTAAGTTCTCTGTCAGTGGATGGTGCAAAGGGGTCTAATACAGGGGCATTTGCCTGTCTCGTAGGTCTAGCATGAATCTTTCCATTATTTGTAACATAAACTTCCTTGTGAGCCATTTTACATAAGTTGCTTCTGTTATTAATTGGCATCACTTTACATTCACAATACAATTCAACATTAGGTTTAAAGTAATCACATTTCAACGCTCTCAGAACACTCTCAGAACTCTGTTTTGCTTGCTGGTTGATAGTCAAGGGAGTCAAGGCAAAAAACTATAATAAAAAATAGACAATAGCTTTGATTAAGCTATAATAATGGCAGTACTAGATATGGTCTAATTTTCTTATACACCATTACTAATAGTTTATTATTAATCTGAATCACCAAACTGTTATATTGTAATGACATGGTCATCGTTGTGTCAAAGGTAATTCCCAAGTACACATATTTGTTAACCTGCTCAATTTGGTTATTACCAAAGTTTGAATTAATTGTCTTGTTCTTGATTTTGTTCTGTGGCCCATATAGCATAGCTCTAGCCTTTTTAATACTGGTATGCAATTTGTTACTTATACTGCAATTACAGAACTTATCCAGATCATCATTCATAATGTTAATACCTGCATTAATTAATATACCGGTATGTGACTTCTTTCATCAAGCTATGGACATATATGTGTAATTAATTAATCAATGAAACCACATACCAGATCACAGAAGACCCCTCAATGGTCTGATCAAGTCAACATGTGGTTCACTTCCTCCACAACATTTACTTTCTTGCCTGAGTCATATTTTCCCTAGCATAGAGAGAGGGTTGTTTCCTTTTATAGACATTTGTTTGTCTGAAATGAACTTTAAATTTGATATTTAATATTAATTCTATGTAATATTAGTCTATATATGGGCCAGATGTTCAGAAAATGTACAATTCACCCTCACCAATGCTCTCAAACAACCCACATTTCAGACGAAAATAAAGTTCAAAATACAGTTCAACCTAACCAGACAGATTGCTAGAATCAACGCAATGCCAAATATACTCAATTTTACCTAGTATTGACCAAATTCCAGATTAGCAGAATTTATTAAATGTGTACAGCTGCCAATTGTACATTTTCTGAAAATCTAACCCATATATCTATAGTTTAAATTTCCAACTAGGTTTTAAATGAATATTACGGGAAAAAGGGGTTTTGGGTATGGTAAAAACATTATAGGTAGGGGAAGGTTTTTCTAGGTAGGGGGTGGGGGGTAAATTGGAAACACACCTATATTTTTTTTGGCCTAAAATCCCTAAAGATTTTGCCTCTAATTACTTAAAAGAACAGGAAAAATTGATACAAGTATTCAAATCAACTTAAAGAAGTAAACCAGGGTAGGTAATTAATGTTATATATATTCTAGATATAATGTGTTATGTAATGTGTATTTATACATATATAGGCAGAGGGTCAATGACCTGTCACACTTGCCGCTCCCATTATGATTACCATCACTGAATGGTTATTTGGCTGTAACTTTTCTTCTAGTTAGAATATTCTCACAAAATAAAAGGTGTTATGACCCTTATATCGAGACCTATCAAGTACAAAATAGTTCAATACCTTATGTGCATATTTGTTTTATTTATTCCTAATTCAAATACTCATTCATGTAGAAATATGTACCATTATTCGTCATGCTATTTTTTGCATTTTTTTCATATTTGGTATCTATTTTTCGACCCCCCCTGTAAAAAACTACTTATAATCAGAATAGTTCCAAACTTGGCAGTTTAATGCACATAAGGTTGATGAAAAATAACAAATCAACTAATAAATGTAAAAAATATTTTTGGGTACTCAGGGGTTGTCTAGGGGCCCAAATATATATATATATAAAGGTTTTTATTCCGAATTATTTGTTCATACATATAATACTTTGCAACATATGATACATATTCAATACGATAAATCAGGAATCGAGCATTAATAATCATCTACAATGAGGTTTTCCAGACCGACCAACCAAATAAAATAAAGTGTATAAGTTGTAATGCATAGTAAAGTGTCTGTCCATAGTTCATTCATTAATGATCATCTATAAAAAAAGTTCATATTTATTTCCCTGACGTAGATGTTGTTTGTTGTCTTGTGTTGTGCTGTCTTGAAGATTGTCCTTCATTGTATATAATTATAATGTTTTCAAATATCAATCTTATTTGATGAGGTTCTTGTCACCTCCCTGTTATCCATATATGGATTTATTTTCACTACCTTAGGCACATTTAAAGATTATCTTTGTAAGTAAATACCAGTACCAAATGTTGTCAAATTGGTGGAAATGGCCTTAAATATAGGGCCCTTGTCGACGTTTCATGAGAAGTGCCCATATAAATAACAGTAAGGGATTATTTTCTAACTTTGGATCTATATATGGTAGGAATATGGATCAAAAAAGATTATTATCCTACAAACTAGTAGAATTTATTTATTCCACTACAAAGCTTCAGTAGCTATTATTTCTTTTTAAAAAAATGTCAAGACATGCACATGTGGTCAGAATTATGTCCACTACTGTTGGAGGGCTTTGGGGCGGCAGGGGTCCCCTAATGAGAGGTGAGATAAGAGATAAGAGAGGAGGGGAGAGAAAGAGGAGGCTCAGATTTCATTTTGAGGAGGGTGAACGATGTCCAAGACAATAATGTTTCCGCGTACAGATCACAGTAGCTCCAGGGTGATAATGACTCGCCATACAACTCAGCCAACGCCTGGAAACATAATAATGTTTCAGCATACAGATCAGAGTAGCTCCAGGGTGATAATGACTCGTCATACAACTCAGCCAATGCCTGGAAACATAATAATGTTTCAGCATACAGATCAGAGTAGCTCCAGGGTGATAATGACTCGTCATACAACTCAGCCAAGGCACCAATGCACTGGCATGCCAGTCCAGCGCAGTCCAAGCCAATTATCCATTAATTATGTCCAATTATCCACTTATCCAATTAAGTATAATGCACAGGGTGGTCATTATTATCCTACTAGAATCCTATAATGACAAGTTGTAATTATTGGTACCATATTTTCCGTGAATTTGTTCAGAATAAAGACGTGTAATAATGCCCTAAAACCCCCTAAAAGTGTGTTAAGTGGCTCTAAATATGGATATTATTTCATCAAGCTATGGACATGTATGTATGGCTTCATTCATCAAAGTATGGGCATAACTTATGTGGCTTCAGGGCTCTAGATATTGACATTTTCATCAAGATATGGCCATATATATGTGTGGCTTCAGGCCCCTTGATATGGACAGATATATGTGGCTTCATTCATCAAGATATGTGCATATAAATATGGTTTCATTTATTTAGAATATAGACATATATACGTGGCTTCATTGATCTAGATATTGATCTAGATATGGCTTTATTCGTGTAGATATGGAAATATATATGTCGCTTCATTCCTTAAGATATGGGCGTATATAATGTGACTTCAGGCACCTTGACATGGACAGCTATATGTGGCTTCACGCACCTTGATATGGACGTATATATGTGGCTTCAGGCACCTCCATATCAGTCATCTAGGTATGGACATATATGTGTGGCTTCAGGCACCTTGACATGGACAGCATTATGTGGTTTCAGGCACCTTGATATGGACGGCTATATGTGGCTTCAGGCACCCCCATATGGACATATATATGTGGCTTCATTCATCTAGATTTTAACATATTATATGTGGTTATATGTGGCATCTCGATTTGGCCTATTGTATGTGTCTTCATGTATCTAGATATATCCAAAAAAGTTCGGCACAAATATTAGCAAATTTATATCGATATCAGTCATCTAGGTATGGACATATATGTGGGGCATCAGGCACCTTGACATGGACACCTATATGTGGTTTCAGGCACCTTGATATGGACGTATATATGTGGCTTCAGGCACCCCCAAATGGACATATATATGTGGCTTCATTCATCTAGATTTGAACATATTATATGTGGTTATATGTGGCATCTAGATTTGGCTTATTGTATGTGTCTTCATGTATCTAGATATAGCCAAAAAAGTTCGGCACAAATATAAGCAAATTTATATCAAATATAGGAATAAAATATGAAACATAGAAAGATAAAAGAAAGACCAGTCTGTAGTGAGAATATTTGGTTCTCTTGTGGTATGGTTCAATGACCGATAAATAAATAGTATAATCCCATGGAATATTCTACAAATACAGTGTTAATATCTTTAAGACGCTCCACTTTTTCTTCAGTTTGCTGTCAGTTAATTAACAATTCACCTTCGTCAATCGTCTCCAGAAACTAATTTCAAGATAAAAAGGAAGTTGAAAATAAAATTGATATAACCAAACAGATTGATTGAATCAACGCAATATATTCAAATATACCTAGTATTTCTAATTTTCCACCTAATGTAGCAGAACGTACTTAATGTGTAGAACTGCTCAATATACATTTTCTGACACCCTGACCCATATATAATATATGGCTCAATTGCTTAAGGTACTTCTAAAGGTACAATTATCAACGTTTTTCATTTTAATGTTACCTTGAAACTGGAGAAGCGATTATGTTATTTGATGTTTAATGAGAATTAATCCCGCCTGAAGCAGGTGTAGCATTTTTACCATCACAAATACGGACTATTATGGGAAATATAGTAATTTGTAGCTGCAGTATATGGCTGAGAGAATGCCTATTGAAAGTAGAAAAACCTTCAGAATAGCAGTAAATGCAATGTGAATATTAATGCAGTATTGATGTCGCGAGGACCTGCTGCATGAGAAAACCTTACTTAACATGTTCGTTGCTAAGCTATTTTTCCTTGCTTAGGTAGATAGAATACAATAGAATAGAATAATTTTGTATTTGCCAAAAGCAATACAATATATGTTGACAAACGAGTCCACAGGCTTCTGGGAGAGTCCCAGCTCTTCCAACCGAAACCTTTACTATAGAAGAGTTATCTTTGGAGACATCTAGTAGATGGTAAATACGATATGAGTAAATAAGCTAAACTAAGACACTGGTTGTGAAACAGTGTGTTTTTACCAGGTTAACGGCAACAGTGCGACTAGCCATTAGAACTAAACATACACATGAAATAAAATAATATGAAATAAAATACGAATCGATGTTCGGTAATAACAATAGTGCACCGATTTCCCATCATTGGGTGTTGATATTAATGTGGCACATATATTAATATATCATTGTATATGTCTTTCTGAGGGATGTATTATTTTAGGTAGGAAGTTGCTACTGTAGGAATAGAAACTAGCATTGTCTGTATACATATGAATTTCCCCCATTAATATTAAGTCATGATTTGTTACGCAATGGGCCCCTGGAGAGTCTGCCTGGGTTAATTAAAGTCTTGTTTGAAAAACTTTGAAAGGAGTGGGGTGTTTCTTTTCTTTTTTGTTTCTCTAAAGCCAAGAGATTTAACCAGTGATATGCAAACAGACGCATAGCCTTGAAGGGCTAATTAAGTCACATGTGTTACCTACAAGTAAATATAAATTTCATTTATAATTATTTTACATGGTCATGGCACTACAAATGTACACAGCTTTATTCCCAGCTATAACAACAAAATCAATATTCTGTATCAATATCAGTATCAATATTCTGCTGCTGTTATATATATATATTAAATCAAATTGACCGAGGAAAAACAGCCGCTGAAGAGCAACAATAAGTGAAACAACCAGAGAAAAGCCTTCTGGCATACCTCCCAAATAAAAATGTTAACTTCAATGAAACCCTGCAGCAAAAACAAGAGGCCAAAGTCCTCCAAATTCTCCATTTTGTTCAAATGACTTTTAAATGCGTTGGAAAAAATAGGAAATCTTTACTTTTTGACCGATGTTAACTGAGAATGCAGCTTTAATTCTCTGACTGTACTGAAGGACTGCTAGAAAGGTGTGATTGATCTGTTAGAATGCATTCTCAGTAGTATTTGATTCTAAGAATTAATCGAAATTGAGATTGATTGGTGATCAGGAAACCAAGGGGAGCGGAAGCCTCCTATCAGACTATTGGAAAAGAACATTAAACCTCCCCCCCCCCCACACACACACCCTGCTCCACCCTCAGAGCACCCGACAACTATGTGTTTTGTAAGCTTTCAAATGAAGGGCGACCAGTCCTGCAATGCATGCGAGTGGGAGGCATGCAAAAGCTCTTCCAAGCATGCTATCACTGATCTCGCTCACCTCCCTCTCATATAAATCTCCCTTCCCTCCCTCCCTCTGCCCATTCTTCCATCTGCCCATCTGTCCATCTGCCCATTCCTCCATCTGCCCATTCCTCCATCTTCCCATCCCTTCATCCACCCATCCATCCCTCCATCCACCCATCCCTCCATTCACCCACCCATCCCTCCATCCGTCCATCCCTCCGTCTCTCCATCCCTCCATCCCTCCATCTGCCCATCCCTCCATCCGCTCATCCCTCCCTCTGTTCCTCCCTTTGTGCCTCCCTTTGTGCCTCCCTCTGTGCCTCCCTCTGTCCCTCTCTCTGTCTCTCCTCTGTCTCTCTCTGTGTCCCTCCTCCCCTCCATTCTATCCTTCCCCGACTCCTCTCCCCATCCCTCCCTCCCGCTCCTCCCCTCTCCCTCCTCCCCCTCCTTTCCTCCTCACTCACTCCTCCCCTTCCTCTTCCACTCCCTTCTATCCTTCACCCACTCCTCTCCCTCCCCTCTCTCCCCTCATTCCCCTCCCTTCCCTCCCTCCCCTCCCTCCCCTCCCTCCCCTCCCTCCCCCTCCCTCCCCCTCCCTCCCCCTCCTATCCCTCCCATCCCTACCCATTACTCCCCTCTTCTCCTCCATCTCTCTCAGACATCTAAGATAAGTCTGAGACAGACAAAAAGGACCACTCATGTTCTCCACATCAAATAGGCTGACAGGCGAGCTAGGAGGGGGAGGTATATATAGGCTGAGGTATTTCAGATTTGAGATTAAAGTCTTCTGATTGCACACAAATCTGATAATACACACTGGAGTCGTGCTGGATTAGAGGCAGACTGGATAGCAATCTGACTGTAGGTCTAAGCCTTGCTTTAGACAGACCATAGTGGGTTTCAAGTGGTTATCTTTGGTTTTGCAACATAATACATAATATATATCTATATTTTAAGTTTGATACTTTTATTTTTGTATTTGCAATATTTATGTGTGGAAAATTCCTAGTAAAGTAACTAAATATACTCCACAGGATAACTTTAGAAATGCATGAATATATATGAATACAGTCCTGGAATTTGGTAAATACATTAATTAATACGACTTTAAATGGTATACTCCAAAGATGAGAACATTCCTACAAAGAAATCTTGTGAAGAAGTACATTGAAAAATACCCTTTCGTACTTTGAATTTGCGCTAATCCTGGTTGTATATATATGAAATACCTGGTCTATATTATTCTTATTATAATGGATTATTATTTCCACCTTAAACGTATTGACATAATCATTATAATCGAGCGATGATAAGTGAAGCCACTGCAGGAAAGGATTTTGGAGTGTCCCCCGAATATAAATGTGGAATTTTATGAAGCCTTATAGCAAAAAGAATCTTACAAAAACCTTCAACATTTTGGTCAACTGACTTTTAGATGAGTTGGAAAAAATGAAACAAAAAGTAAAAAATCTTCAGGATGTTAACAGAAAGTCTTCGGATGTTAGCAGAAAGTACAGCTTTAACTGAGAATGCAGCTTTAAGCTAGTATCAACGAGAGTAAATTCAAAAGAGTATAAACTCATGAGTCGGCAGAAAGATGTAACAAATTTCCCCATCTTATCTGGAATCTGATGGCCCAGGCGGTCACCCCTTTCATCCGAGGTTGTTTGTAACTTCTTAAAGGGGCTTCAGCCTCCCCTCTCATTTTCCGTTTTGGAGGTGCAAGTGAAGTTTCTTTCATTATTGTTTAAATATTGCATAAATCTGATTTATAACTTCACAATCAGGTTCAGAACATCTATAGCTCTGGACCTGTACACCTGATTTGTGAAAATAAAATAAAACTGAGCAAGTATCATAAAGTAATTCATTTGTTGACTAATTTTCAATCAGTTTTTTCCATTTGATCATATGATCCGATTTGATTTGGAGCACATAAAACATATCAATGTGTAGCTAATGATCTCTCCATCCATAGGTCTCATGGTAATTCTTCAAATCAGATCGGAACAATATTAAATGTGGTGATATTTCCATTTCTCTGTATAAATTAATGAGTTGAAATTTGCCAGAACATGTGGGTTTTATGGCATTTTATGGCCTTTTATGGTCCTTTCCCCGATTTTCTCCACCAGACCCCTTACTGTGGTTCCCAGCAGTGTCAAACAAGCTCGGGTATAGCATCGGACATAGTCCTCACTCTCCTGTTCCAAACTCGTTGCTAGTATCTAAACCAATCAGATCACGTAATATAACATAATGACAACAAGACTCCATGAATGGCATGCTTCCATCTGGAATAACTGGATTGGCCCGGTAGTAATTGAATGCATCTGTACATAGGGAATAAATGATGGAATAGGTACCATCCATCTGGAAGGTGTTGGTGCATGAAATCATGAATTAATTAACACATGAAACAACTTTTCGCCTAGCATATATAACGTATCATGTGCACATTCCACTTGAGAGGTGCAATAAGTGGGGTGCAATAACAATGTTGTTATTGTATGTGTACAATAAGAATGTAGTTAATTGTCTATAAATAGCGTCACAAGTTACACATGAGTACAAATCGCCCCTGTGGCGGACATTATGCGAACTAAAGGTTGACCCACCCAAGCGATGTCACACAGACACAATTAAGGGCATTTATTAAAATTAATATAGAATGGAAATCGTTGTTTGTAATCGAAAATTGATTGGACTCAATTCCTACACGGAAGTACTCTGTCCGCCCGCCCCCCCCCCCCCCACCCGTAAAAAAGGAAGAAAGAAGAAAGTACTCTGCCCCTTGGCATTATGCTTCCACGGAGGAATCAAGTCCAACCAATGTTTTACTACTGGCGGCTCATTCCATTCTGTCTATATATTTCACAAATTCTATCAACAAAAATATACTTTGTGCTCCAGCAATAAGAAGTGAGTATTACTGAACATTATATTGATTAATTGATATATTGATTGATTGGCGGGAAAAGTTTGAAATGACCAAAAGTGGCTAGCCCGAGCGTGGGAGCCTTAAGGGGATTTTTCCTAAGAAGGAATCGGTACAGCGAAGCATAAAACAACAGAAGACTTCATTAATGTACGAAGAATATACTGGTATAATTTGTGGAACGATATTCACAATAATTATCTTGATATTACAAAAGAAGATCTACCGCTCAGTGAAAATGGAAGACGTCGCGGAAAAAGTCGCCATTGCCAATGCAACGTTGGTACTCCCAGATCTGAACTTGGAACAGAAACCTAGTAAGGTAGGGAGCAATGACGAAAATGAAAGAAAATTGACTGATAGTATGCTATATGAAGAAGAGGATCAAATCTTTTTTAAAACTGAAGATAAAGATCAATGTGATAAGGAAATTTCTCCAGTTTTGAATGTGGGTGTAGAGTCGTCTAGTTCAGAGAAAGTTAGTGACAGTGACAGCTCAGGTGACTCAACGACGTCAACGACGACAGCAGTTAACTTGACTGTCACAACCAAGGTCAATGAATGTTGCTCGTTAATGAAAGTACCTAATGACAATATAACAAACGATCATAATCCCGCCACCTTAGACCAGGGGGAGAAAAGTGCTTTAACAGGAACTTATAGTCCTAAAATGATAGAAAACCCGATGGACGATAGCATATGCATATGTAGTGACAGTGAGCTCGATGATGACATGACGGCGCAACTGAATCATGACAAAGCGTTAATTTCGAGTCTGCCGCCAAGTAAATCCACTCTCGACCAGTTGCTAGTTCCAATATTGGATATGTCCGAACCAAAGGGGATAATTGTCCATCCAAATTTGGAGGAAATAGAAACAGTTGATATAGATAACGAGAACGAGAAGGGCCTTGTTGATTTAATAGTGGGGAAAGTTCTAGAACAACTCATACCGGGTCAACTGCGTAGAGAAAAACAAGAGAGAAAATATGAAGACTCGTCGACGAGTAGGAAAATAACCCACCTAAACAGGAAGGTCAATAATACAAATGCCTGGACGGAGCTTAGATACCAAAAGCTAGCGAATAGGATTGATAATATTGAAAATTCATTTCCAAAAGTCATCGAGAGCTCTAGTGCTATGGGGCTAGAGAAACTTATTTTTATGACTAAAGTAGAAGCGAGTATGACAGAAGTGAAAAACGCAGTTGGGCTCAGTGATAGAGTTGAAGCGGTAGAAACCTCCGCTGGGAAATCAGCTGACGATCTTAAACAAGCAAACTTGAAAATAGCTGAATGTTTACAGGAAATTGAGAAATTGAGCAGAGAGAATTTACCATTGGAAAATGTAGGGAAAAAACAGGAGGAAAAAGTAATGACACCTGTCGTTGATATCAGCCCGCAAGCAGCTGACATTAAAACACTAGAAAAGGAAATAAATGAGTCGATTGAAGCAATAAATCTCACTTTGACTGAGAGAAGAGAGGAATTAGGAAAAGTTACATCAGCTCTCAAGGAAATGGAGTCTAAAGTAAACAAAATAGAAGATGGATTAGGGGATGTCCAAAGTCTAGGCCTCCCACAATTGCAAAAAGAAACAAGCACTGATGGCTCCACCCACCTTATAATTGAAGAAATTCTGGAAGGGTGGGACAAATACCCCATTAGGGACCCTAACAATGCAAATCAGAAGGAAGAAAAAACAAAGTATTTTATCAACGACTTGTTCACGTCTATTCTAGATATAAAGTCAGAAGAAATTGTGGATGCATATCGGGTGGGCATTGCAAAGAAAGGTACAACGAGATCTATCTATGTAGAAATGGCTAGCACCGAGGGGAAGATAAAAGTTCTGAATAATTCCAAAGAATTCAGAAGGCGTACAAGAACTGGTCTGTGGTTTAACAAAATAACAATTGACCCAAAAGAGCAAGGCTATAGAATGTTGGTGGACTGCCACAAGTTGCTCAGGGTGAAAAATGTTCAAGCAGACCTCGTACTTGGGCACGTCAAGATAGGAGACAAGGTTTACTCTCAGAAAGATATGCACCTGCTCCCCAAAGGGTGCAGACCGGTGGACGTGGTTAGTTTCCCAGTGGAAGGTGGGGGAATAGGGTTCCACGGGACCTACAGCCCATTTTCCAATTTTTATAAGACCAGCATTAATTATCAAGGAAAGCTCTTTCATTCGGCGGAGAACGCCTACCAATGGAGAAAAGCTCAATTCTGCGATAAGCCTGACATAGCGCGTAAAATCAGTGACACGAGGAGTCCCGCGCACGCCAAGGCAATGGGCTCAAAACTGGATGCGGCCATGTCTTCGCAGCAAATGGAAAAATGGGGTCAGGAGGAAGAGAAAATCTTGAGTGAAATAGTGGCTCTAAAATTCACAAATAATAAGGAACTGAAAGCAATGATAACAGCACCTGAAAATGTAAAGTTTTTCGAAATTACAAGCTCCAAGAAATGGGGAGTTGGGAGGTGGGTGCGGGGCGTACAAATCGCAAATAGCGGACGGGTTCCGCTGAAAACACGCTCTTTTATCGGTGAGAACAGATTCGGTGTCATTCTAAACGAACTGAGGGCTAAATTATTGCAGAACAATTAGAATCAAACTGGATTGTTCCGAGGGAAGATTGAATAGTACATGGTATTACACAAGCAAGGTATGGATCAAGAAAGAAAAGATTTGTTAGTGCTGTGTGACTCTCGTGGTGCGGGGTTGAAGCCATTGCTAAGGAATATGGCGCCAAACATAAACAGTGAGCTCTATGTCCAACCAGGAGCGGGGATGGTCTCGTTGGCTCTAGGAGCGAGGAATATCATCATGCTCACTAGGCCGAAATGTATAATGTTGCTTGCCGGTATCCATATAATATACGGCTAGAGCGATTTCTAGGAAAGGAGGTAGAAAAGAAATGGTAGAAAGAAGGTTTTCTTTGTCCGGAATGTTCTCGGAATTTGTTGAATTACAAACTACTTTACTCATCTGTGGATGTCAATCCCCCCTCTCTGGATGTCGTCGTATGTGGTTTGTGAGGGTATCTGGGGTGAAAATGTGATTTTGAAGCCTTTTTAAATTGCGATTTCTACACTCTATTTATAGCCTGGGAAAGCCCCTGTGGGATACTACGTCATTTCCCACAACCTACGTCCAGGGGGACCCAACTATATGCGTATATGTTGGGGCTACTGGAGAATCTAAATACTGGAAATAGACAACGTAACAAGGAATGACCATGAACCCCAGCGGAGCCAAGGTTTATTTTTACCCTATACATGTTACAATATATATAAGCAAAACAGATAAATACATACAGACATAAATAATGGAAATTCTGAAATTGTAAGAATTTTTTAAGAACAAAAATTATCGTGGAAGCACCTCTATGTGTTGAACGGTGGAGGGAAAGTGAGGGTTCCTCCAGATGTAACGATTAGTGGGGAGGGCGTGCATTGGTTGGCTCACAGGACGCATGCATGGAGGTGCATCATAATAGTCACTGATGCGTCACCCCAAATATAGTCACTGAGGTGTCGATTCTGCAATTCTCCCAATAGGGCATCATTTGGTTTTCCAGCCAGGGGTATCTACAACCAGTATTTAGGATGACCAGACATAATTATAACCATTACATTACATTCATGGAACCCCACTTTTAAAGTTCTTATGCCAGTATCTTCGCCATTATTGTGGGAAGCATGACAAAGAGAGGAGGGAGAGAGGGAGGGGGACTGGAGATTGGGTTGGGAGAGAAGAACAGGTATGAAAGTCAGAGAAGAGGGGAGGGAAAGAGGGAGAGGGGGAAGTATGGGGAGAGAGGGGGAAGTATGGGGAGAGAGGGGGAAGTATGGGGAGAGAGGGTGACCGTCCTATATGCAGAGGAGTGGGAGAGTGAAAAAGAGGGTAGGAATAGGAGAGGGGGGAGGGAAAGAAGAGGGGGAAGAGAGGAGGGAGAGGATGTAGGGGAAGGGAGATTAAGTGGGGAGGGGAGGGAGAGGGCGGGAAATCGGAGATGGGGTTGGGAGAGAAAAACAGGTATGAAAGTCAGAGAAGAGGGGAGGGAAAGGAGGGAGAGGGGGAAGTGTAGGGAGAGAGGGGGACCGTCCGGAGGACGGGTACTTTGCTAGTATGTAACATAAGTCGGAAGGACAGAGAGTCTAAGGAAGTGAAATTAAGATTTAGTAGTGAAACAGAAATTGACACGGCAAATACAGATGACATGATAACAGCGGTAAACACCATTACGCAAGCCCTACCGCCCACACTCGTTCCAAGGCCACAAATAATCTTCGCAACAACATTTGGTTTGGACTTGGTCCGCTATAATACTCACTCCGCAACACATAATTGGCGACTAAAGCGACTACTCACGCCTTATAAAATAATGGCGATAGAAGAGGATCAATTAATGTTAAACAGGCAGGTTCTTGCTTTCAACAACAGTGTTAAAAGGTACAATCTTCAACGTCATGTACCCACGCCATACCTCTGCTCAATCATACACCCTCATAGGTCATCCAGAAAACACAAGAACACCAAAAGAATGGTTTTCCAGAACCACTACAATCTCCTGGCTGAGGATGGTTGCCATCTTACTCCAGAATTAAAGACCAAGGTAGTGGAGAGAATAATAAAGGCATACGGCAAAATATGAGAATAGGAAAGAGCTGTTTTGGGAGAGGTTTGTAGGGACTGGTGGACTCAGAGTAGTAACAGGTGCTCGCTCGAACCCGATCTCAAAATAGGTTCACCAGGTCTCAAACAGACCCCCTCTCACTAAAAGGAACTCTGACAGTCTGGACGTCACGAGGTAAATTAACATTCAGTATAATATGGCCGACAGGACAATAACGAAATAAATTTGGATAGTCAAAGTATGCAGTTGCTATAACAGACAATAGTGAATGAAATATAGAAGGAACATTGAGGTCGTTTGTGAAAGGGTAAAAATATAGTAAAAATATAGGGAAATAAAATGAAAAAATGAATTTTCGAAAAATCTAAAGTTGAAGGTGTGTAGATATAGGTGCATGTTCGGGGGTGTACCCACCGTGAAATAGTAGTGCTCGCTCGAACCTACAAATTGATACGGGGGGCATGGCAGAACATGCTCATATATTATACTATAATTCTAGAATAGAGGAAAATATAGCTAAGAGTGAAACCAATCCAGGTGAATTATGAATAAGGTTTATGAATGTATAATTATTTAGCAATAGATGTATCAAAAATGATTCCGTAGGAACTACCCTTAGAGGTAGCCCAGTAATGGATACTGGACATGGGAAAGAAATTGAAACTGTTATTGTTAGGAACCGTTCGTTCCAAATTGTTGTATTATAGGGACATCCCAAGCTGTTTAGGGATTGAACCCAGTAGCCATTGTTTTGTAATGCACCTCCAGAATGATGAATCCTTCTCCTATAGGGAGGGAAAAATAGAAGTAAGAGATAATGGCTAAGAATAATGTAAGCTTTGACATAGAGGCATTTAATAAGCTAAAGGGCCTCAAAATCACATCCTGGAATATAAGAAGCATCTTGCCGAAAATAGACCAGGTCAAACAGTTTATGATTGATGGCAAGCCACAGATACTTGCATTCGTGAATCTTGGCTTTCCAAAAATGTTGTTAATGATAAAATTCAAGTTAATGGGTATAATTTAATACGTTTGGATAGGAAAAGTAAAAGGAGAGAAAAAATATGCCTTAACGTCTATAGACCACCTCAGGGGGGGCTGACTCAAGCCATTGAACAACTTGATAATATTTTAAGCAAGTTGGATACTTCAAAAGATATATTCATTTTCGGGGACATGAATTATGATGACTGCCACATAACAAATGGCACCACTACGGGGTCTGACAAATATAGGAGTCAAATATAATCTACTTCAAATAATAAAGACTAACACCAGAGTCAGTAAGTCTTCAGCTAAGACAATTGATCATATATACACGAATGGGAAATGGTTAAATGCGAGGGGTACAATAGAATTGAATGTCAGTGATCATCTGCCAATCTTTGTACAAATAAAAAAGGAAAGAAATGTTTATAAAACCGAAACATTCGAAGCCAGGAATACAAAAAATTTAGACACTAGAATCCTAAAAGACATATTGACAGACCTTAACTGGGAAGAATGATATAGAACAACAAATGTTAACTTAGTATGGAAAATGATTATCACTAATATTGAAGAGTATGTTGGGAGAATGTGCCCCGTAAAAAAGTTCAAAAGGGTCAAAGTCACCCCTGAGTGGTATGACAAAAACATTATAGAAGCATCAAAGAAAAGAGATAAGGCGTTTAAAGCAGCTAAAAAGTCAAATTCAGAAGAGGATTGGGTGAAAGCTAGAAGTCTAAGAGGCCAGGTAAATAATATTGTAAAGAAAGCTAAGGATTTGTATCTCAGAGAGCAGATAAGAGAGAAGAAGGCAGAACCTCATAAGTTTTGGGAGTTATTAAAGCCTTTAATCTCAGATAAAGGAAACAAGGGTAGCAAAGAGGAAATTACCATAACTTCTAATGATGGAGTTAGATTAAAAGGTAGCGGCGGAGGCAATAAACGATTTTTTCGTGGGCATTGGCCCAGAATTGGCGCGGAAAATTAAGAAGGATAGTAGAATAGAGAAGGATAGGGACCAAATTCTAAAAGAAAATAGTCAAACCCTAAATCCTGATTTGAACTTCAAATTTAGAAAAATTAGTGAACTAGATATCGAATTGGCGCTTAACAAAATTGGAAACTATAAGGCCTCAGGAATAAAGCTTTTACCCACAAAAATTCTCAAGCACTGTCTATTTGCATTGAAAAAGCAGCTGGCTTATCTTTTTAACCTTACAATAGAACAAGTTGATATACCGATAAATTTTAAGCAAGCAGATGTAACGCCGTTATATAAAGACCGGGAGAAATGTATACCAGGCAATTATAGGCCAATATCCTGTATTAAGTTACCTGCTAAATTGCTTGAAGTTTGTGTACAAAAACAACTATCTCAATTCTTAGAGGGAAATGGGTTACTGTGTGACCAGCAGTTTGGCTTAAGGGGGGGAAGGTCAATTAATAATGCATTAGATAGATTATTAGGGGGAGTATATGGAAACTTGAATGAAAAGAAAGCTACTGATTTAATATTTCTGGATTTTAAAAAAGCTTTCGACACTGTAGATCATAAAATTTTATTATCAAAATTGGGGAATTATGGGGTGAAAGACAAAGAATTACAATGGTTTAGAAATTATTTAAGTGAAAGAACACAACGAGTGTTAGTGAATGGAGAACTCTCCTCCCTGAAGCCAATAACATGTGGGGTACCGCAGGGAACCAGTCTCGGACCGGTAATGTTTATTATTTATATAAATGATTTGGTGAAAGTAGTAGAGAACTGTAGTGTCCAATTGTTTGCGGACGACACAGTATTATATAAAGAAAGGAAATTGGGAGAGAAAGAAAATGACGAACTGCAAAATGATCTAGACAATATTGTATACTGGTGTAAGGTAAACAAAATCTCCCTAAATATAAATAAATGTAAAGCTTTGACTATTAGATCTAAAAACGATCAGAAGAATATTGTAAATTATAAAATAGATGGACAGTGGTTAGAAAATGTTCCAGAATACAAATATTTAGGGATGGAGATTGATTATCGACTAAACTTTAATGTTTTCCTCAGAAAGAAACTATTCGGAGTGAGGACAAAAATACACTCAATGTCTAAGTTGTTTAATATTTGCGACAAGAGTACGTTATTACTTCTATATAAGATGATGGTTCTACCTTTAATGGACTACGGTGATCTTTTCTATGGGTCTGCGGCACGCATCCACCTTCAAAAACTGCAATCCTTACAGAATACAGCTATGAAAATAATTCTGAAACTTCCCAAACTTACAAGCACAAGGGAAATACATCAAACGTTGGAGATGCCAACTTTAGAGACCAGAAGAAATAGCCATCTTCCGGATCTCGCTTTTATGAAGAGTAGAATAGAAACAAACGTTGATAACAGGAGTATTAATTTAAGGGGATTATCTTCAGGAAGGAAACTGATTGTGCCGCACCCAAAGAACGAAATATTTAAGAGGTCCTACTTATTTAAAATGACAGAACTCTGGAATAATTTACCGAGTGAAGTTCAGTTAACTAAGACGAGGATGCAACTAAAGCATTACCTTAGGACAAAATACCTGGTGGACCATGACATTTATCTGTCTGATCAAGATTGAAAGGAGAATTGAATTTCATAACATTGATCTTACATGGTTACATGGTAGATAGAATTAATATAGAGAGAATATTCAAATGTCTGTGGGTCATTAAGGTATGTCTGTGATAATATAATTATTATCACAGACATACCCGATGTGCAATAGAGCAGTTCTAACATGATCTTTACCTGGACATTTACACCTGATTCTGACCTGGTGCTTTACTAGTGGAAATCGTAAACAGTTGTGAGGCTCAAACTTGATTTTATAATGCTCTATGGACCCGATTTATAAATGCAGTTCTCATGCACTCAACGATACACTTTTTACCAGGTTATAAGATTCAGTTCTGAAGCTCTCAAAGATGCACTACTGACCAGGTTACAAAAATCAGTTCTGATGCACTCAGGGAGAGTAGTTTCAACCCACAGTATTAAAGCTGATAAATCTTCACAAAAACAAATTCCCCAATATAATTCAGAGAGTATATATCAAGGCATGTTATCATGCCTTTGCATGGTATTACATTGATTTTTACATCAATATTTTCATCCTCTTAGACAGCCACATTACAGAGCAGCATTCCTAGAAGGGTTATTCAGGTTGTACCTAAGATCAGGGTGGCCCAGTCTATATCAGCTAATGAAGTATGCAATGGCCAGGGGTGTTTTAACCAAATCATTTTTCCACATCAAACAACACAATAACACCAATAAACTGTAGAAGTATATCACTTATAACATTCTATGTACATGATGTGGAATATCTATACAAGTATAAATGCCATATAAGTGGCACTTTCATTGTAAAAACAATTGTAAATGCACATCAGTTACCAGTTACCAGAGGACCGCCACCTGGTGAGAGTAAGCGGCATAATGTTAAACCTATGGCAAGATGCACCATTTAGAATGATTTGCAGTATTAAGGTCAATTCATAATTAAGGGACGCAAATAGGATATTGTTTTAATGTTTGCATAACAACAATCATCAATTCATAACCCACCCTACCTATATAAAGCAATACAATCCTATATGTGATGTGTTCCAGGGAAATGAGTCACAAGTCGCAAAATTGATATATTACAAGAAAATTGCTTTGATTTGATTTATAAATTATGTTTATTCATGAACAACAAAATACATTTCAGCGACGAGCGTTGATATTCTCAGTGTTGCCTGATTGCTTAAGGCAAAAGGACATTAAATTGTACTAACTTCATGCAGATGTCATAGCATGAATGTTTTTAGACAATATGATAAATTGAAATTACACAATAATAATACAACTTTTCTGAGTACAGATAGATCTTTTAATCATAGCGATCGAAAAAGTATCTGCTTTAGGCAAGTCCTTAACATACTCTGAGTACTTATAGTAAGTTTAAAAGCATGTCTAAAAACAATAACAGGATAATTCGCATTGTGTGGACCGACCGTTGGGTATCACACTGTAGTTTCAAAAAAATAATTACTAGTCATTAATGCAAATCATACTCTTGAATAAACATATGCTAGGTAGCAAGGTCTTTCAACACAGTACAAAACAGTCAAGCTCTACACGAGCACAAAGAAAAAGAAAAGAAAATATATGTATATGTATATAATATCACAATTATCATAAAAGCATACTGTATTTTACAAAGGGATTTATTCACAAGATCTATTTTGTTGGAATGTTCTCATTATGGGGAGTAACACTTTACTTCGTATGAATTGATGTACCAAATTCCAAGACAGTTTATTAAATATATTATTGCGTTTCGTAAACTTTTTTCAAACATAAATATATCAGACATAAAATACTATTTGGCTGCCCTTGATATCTATAATCATTGAACTCCGCTTAAGCTCATCTTTTTAAACATATTGCTATATCAACATCCATTTTAGAAATATATAAGAGCCATGGAAGAGGCAAAGGGTGTGATGTAAATTTTGTTGTTATCCGCCCAGGAAGAGTGGTTCTTTGTTGACATATTGAATAAAAGTGGTTTAAAAACAAAAAAAAATATATTTATAAGAGCGTTGTATATGAGCAACTAAATATACTCTATACAAAGAGCTTTCAAACGTAAGAATATATTTTATACAATGTCCTGAAATTTGGTACATCGATTCATATCATTAATAGTGATCAGGCCTAAAATAACAGAACATATTAATAAACGGATCTTGTGAGAATAACACTTTGAAAAATATCATTTTTGCCACTTGTGACTCATTTTCCTATAACACATTACATTTCGAATGGACATTTGGATAGGTGTGGCTTGTAAGTATTGTACATAAAATTACATTTTGTTACATTACATCATGGCTTTGAGTAGAAATTATAAATTGATATATGAAATCCGGAGGAGAATTTGGGAAGTAATATTTGGATAATATGGAGGTAGCATTACATCGTTTAGTTTAGTTGAGAGGGGTTTCTATGAATGAGTGTCAGAGACTGAGTGTGAGTGTCAGAGAGTGTAGTGTCAGATATACATCATTACATGTGCACCAGGTGCACTTAGCAAGGCACTTTTAATGCTATTGCTATGCGAGGGAGAGGGAGGGAGTTACTGAATAAAAGTTATTCATTCCTAATCATTATTCACACATATAAAAAGTACATTTAGGAACTTTAACAGTTTAGCATTTACATTGAAAAACGCTGTATTCACCATGAACCTTTTTATATCAAACAACATTTGAATTGTTTTCAGATTGGCCCGTTTTTATCTTCTGCGTTGAAATAGACAATCTTATGACCACCGCCTATATCTGTATTCCAGCGTCAACAAATGAACTGGGAAATTGTGACTAATGTATTTGATAATCGGATCTGATAGCGCTTTGTATTGTATTGTTCTTTCAAGAATTGTCATTTGTAATTAACATCAGCTAAGTATAGGACGATTGTAGACGATAATGTTCACTATGAGTACTCTGGGAAATATACCACCCGATTTCTGTAGCGATAACTTATTCCTGAGTTATGTATTTTACTAGGCAACGCATGAAATATAGCTGCGTGGTCAGCTATGCGTCTTTCCTTTTTTCTTCTCCATGATTTAATCAAATTGTTAAATGTTAAGGCCAATAAAAATATTTAAAAAAAATAAAATATGTTGCCTTATGAAATATAATATTTTTGAGACGGAATAAAAAGTACTATAATTTATGAATTATATAAATTCCACTAGACTTAATAACGATAAAACAAAATTTAGATATCACATTTCTCTAACTCAAATTAACACTAAGAAGAGTACAAAAACTACACAATCATATGTTTTAAAACTCTACATAGTAAAATGCGGTGACAATATCTATTGGTGGAACAAATGACTTGATGGGAGATTTCCTATTATGTAATGTGTATTATTATATTATGTAATATCTGAACAACATGAACTTAAGAAAGTAATTAGGATCGTTATTTGGATTTCTTGGCGACGCACGAAAGAAAACTACATTTGTTAGTCATGCGTATTTTCTAACTCTTAAAGATCAGAGATGTTAAATTTAAGGCCAATAAAAAAATATTTAAAAAAACCCAAAAAACTTTGGACTCCCTGTCCCACCAGCGGTTCCAAGCAATTTTCACTGTCATAATATTTCATGAATAGTCTCATGTTAGATCTTTGATATTTGATGTACTATACAAGAGAACATGAATAAAATCAATCAGACTATATCAATCGTACCCTTCTTCTGTGGCTTTAAAATCATAACAATTTATGTCTTAATTTGTTGAATTAATTTAGAGATAGTCAATACTCTTATTTTAGGTGGAACTTTGACCGACATTCATTAATTCAACTGCATTTAGCTAGTGCATTGATAACCGATTTATATACAGATATTTGATACACATTTTTGGAGTGCATCAGATGATGCACATTGCACCAGGTGCAAAACCAGGTGCAAAACTGCCTTTTTGAGCGGATTGCACTTTTGTGACTGGTCAGTGGCACTTTTGCATGCACTGGCGAATTTTCCAATGCACATAGGGTACCAGTTATTACCGAACATAGAAAGTGTTAAGACTGTATAAAAATTATAAAATACTAGATTATGAAGTAGTATTACCAGGCTTGGCATTAACCTGCCTGTAAATGAGGCGCATAAGTCCTTACAGTAAAAGACCGATACAACGGTAGCAATAACAACAAAACTGCAGAATATATCATTTTATTGATCATTGCATGTTTATGTATACTGAATGTGTTAGAATTAAGAACTTGGGATTGGGGTTGGCTCAATTGAAGGAGAAATAATATAAATAAGATAAGATACGAATATCGACACAACAAAAACTTCAATGAAAACGAACAATGAACTTCGTCGATAAAATTTTTAAAAATCTTTAAAAATTTTAATATTTGATAAGAACACAGGACAGTGAGGAACAGTGAATCTGATGAGAAGAAAGTAAAGACTCTAACTCGAGCTGGGGTGGGGGGGGGAAAGGGTATTATTAACTTCACATTTCCCATTTACCTTTTTGTATATTGTATTGTAATAATGATCCGGATATGTACCATTTGCAATTTAATGACGTTCGTAAAGGTAAAATAATCTAATGAACTAGCTGGCCGCACCAGGAAGATCTGAAATATCAGAGGCTGCAAGCCAGGTTCTGAGCGATGTAAATGTAAATGTATATTGATGAAATCAGAATAAAAATACAATATATATATATATATATATATTTCATTGTGCCTTTAATAATATCTGATTTGCCTATTTATTATATCTTCCATTTTCTTTGATAATACATGAAAAGGTTCAGGTCCAAAATAATTTTGTTATCACATGAGGATGAAGTACTAAATATTGTTTATCTAATTAACAACTGTTAATCAAGTTTATGAAGTTAATAATGCAAATTGAGATACTAAATATTTTGTTGAATAGTGCCAAGTAGACAATATTTATTGTTTTGTGTATAATGTTGTATTCTGAGACAAAATGTATGATTCTGTGAACAAAAGTGCAATAAGGTTATAATAAAGTGAATGTGACAAGTGGCGCCCCATACACCCCCACCTGGATGCCTGCCTGTGGTAGGAGTCACTGTGCATGTCAATTACACCGCATACCACAAGCTAGTGTTAGTGCAGACTCCCATTTCAGGCCTTCATAGATCATAACTGCCAAATGTGGACAAAAGATTTCTTTTCAAATCTCCGAAATTGAGTAATGTGACTAAATGACACAATGGAGGTTTGTATTTGATCAATAGGGGATTTGCATGTCCACCATCTTGAATCTCGATTAGCAAGGAATTAGTGGAGTTTTATGTTAGTGCAAAGGATACAGAAAACATGTTATTTTCAGCATGGAATAGTTTACATGATTTAATACAACAAGATTTTATCTGTCCCATCATGCATTTGGTTTTATTGATCATTTACACAAGCTCTAATATCGGCGACAAGATCCTTGCATTTTTCAAGAAAGAAAAAAATGTTGCTAAATATTTGTATGTTCGATTTAACAAAGACTATCCCACCATGCACTGTAATAGACATGCGCAGTGAGACATGCATATCCCCTATTGCATAAGAAAATAACCCCAAAGGGGTTCATGCGTTGCCTTCAGTACAGGCGAACTGTCAGGCCTAGCAGATAAAAGTGTTAGCCAATCAAAGCCCGGCATTCATGTCATGTAACCATAACAAACAGGGGCATGTTGCATGAGCTACGGAAAGGATATTTTGTGGGTATTCCTTCACCTGTAGGAAAGACAAATATTCCTTCCTACATGTAATACTATAATAGGTTTAATGAACGACATTGAGGGGCTGCTGGTGCACTGTTTAGTGCACAATCCCGCCCCGGAGCCCAGAGATTATGCACAAACAGTGCACCAGCAGTCCGTAAATCGAGGTTATTAATCCTTTTAATCCCTGCCTTAGGTGGTTATAGTCCCAAGAATTTTGCGTCAAAGCCCTGATTAAAATGTTCTGCTTTGCAACCACGATATAGACTAGAGATCTATAACATACACGAAGGGCATTTGCTGGGAAAACACAATTATGAAGCATATACCCATATTGAAAACATACCCCGAGACCAAATTCTCTCTTAAAATGTTTTTTCTTCTTTCTCGCTCCCTTGGGGACTTAATGAACTCCCAGCCTCGGCTCTTAAAATCTATTTATTTTTTCAAAGTGACATATAAAAAGGCTGACTTTGAACATAGATAAGCGATTAAAACAATCCTTAGCTTTGTTTTTATACAACCGAATCATAGCATAGCACAGCTATACATATGGGGTAATAGCTAAAAGGGAGACTAGAATTCTGTCTGCAGGAGACTAGAATTCTGTCTGCAGAATTATTAATGTTCATGTCGACTCTAGAGGTTCTTTTCATGGCCTTTATTGAAGCTTTCGCTGCTATAACAAGTAATAAATTAGCTGGCAGGCTTTGCTTTTCTCAACATGTTTATCAAACATGGGCCCGATATGATCGTGTCTTAAAGGCCTCTTAGTACCATCGTAAATTTACGACTACAAGGGCTTTATGGTATGAGGTGTGGTGCATAAACTTATGCATTTCAGGAAGGTAAGATGTGTCTCAGAGGTGTCTCAGACTAGTCCGAGAAAATAATAGTGCAATAAGTTACGATAAGAGGGACTTACTAGAGAATCGGAGTGGCTTACAACATAATCGGTTATAGTGCAATGCACCCTTATAGAAAGCAAATGGATGAATCATAGAGGAGTCAAAAATCCTGTCTATAAAATTATTATCATTATGGGCCCATTGCATAAGAAACCTTTACTTATTATGTTCCATGCTAAGCTATTTTTCCTTGCTTAGGTAGGAAATTCCTGCTGTATGAATAACAATTGCCTGGATTATTTGTATCCTTCCCTAAAAGTTCCATTTCGGATGTTTAGCAAGTACACGGAGAAGTCGCTAAGGAAGGAAAATATTAAGTAAGGAATTGTTATGCAACTGTGCAACTTTTGAAAAATTAGTGCTGAGTATACGAATGTCAGTTTGGAACTGAATCTATCAAACATTGTCTTATCTAACATTACATACTATTGCCCAACCTAATCATAATGATCTTGATTATTAATTAAAACCCTATTTATTACTATTATTATTACAAGTTTAAACCACACTAACTCTATAATTATATGAACATTCAGAAAAGAAGACTTAAAGAGTTTAACTAGTACTGTATATAAACGATAACTAGTCGACAAAGCAGTATATCAAGATATCAGAATTAGGGAGCCCCAAAACCTGCACCTTATATCCACTTGCCACTTATAACCAAGTAGAAAATTCTACATCGGAAACCAGATGATAATATCCATCATTGTACATACTCCATCTGAGCAGCTCTAAGACGTCCTGGAAGTGTCCTGCAGGATGATTCCTTTTTCAAAAAGGTGCAATTGTATTGGGAATAATTATTAGGCGACGCATCAAACATTAAAGGAGAGTACTGCATTTTTACATATATGAATTGTATTGAATTTAAATAAATGTTGTCCTTCAAGTGAATACATTTTTGTTTTTGTAATATTAGCCAGGATCTGACTCTAGGTTGCCCAATACTCTTATCACTACAGACCACGTCCACACTAACAGACATGAGTGATGATAAATCCTCTATAGAGAGAAAATGTCTAAAAAGCAGTAAATTCACTTCCACTATTGTTCATGTATTCCTATGGCTTTAATCACCAAGGCCAAGGTCAATTTGACCCTAAGGAAATCTAGGGAGCAACCCAGGAGATTTGAGTGGAAGAAGGTACAGAAATTATTCATACTGTACAACGTTTATTCAAGTCTTCTTCAGGCTAAGCATTTGGGGATGACAAGGGACCGATCAATGTACTCGTTCAGGGCTTTAAGCTTCTTTCTCAGCTACGTATTTCTATATTTTAAGTTTGATAAAGTTTTGGGGGTGAATGATTACTAGTAAAGTAGCCAAATATACTCTATAGTGTGACCTTAGAAATGCATATACATTTAAAAGACTGTCTTGAAATATGGTACCTGTATTCATGCGACCATACGATTCATATGGACTAGACACCCTAAAGATGAAACCATTCCCACAAAGAGATCTTGTGAATATATGACTTTGGAAAATATCAATTTTGCGACGTGTGACACATTTTCCTGGAACACATCATATTAGCAATGGGCGATTCTACTGTTTATACAAGAATTTGAATTCCAATCAGCCGAGAAAAAACAAGCGCCTGTGAGCGGATAAATGAAATGATTTTGTGGTGTAGCCGAAGAAAGGCATTGTGAGTAGTAGTGAAAGAATAGCACAGATGACCTTTTTGGAGCAAACCAAGATGGCTGCCAAGCCCTAGCCCCTTCCCTAGCCCCTTGCTCATTGTGTGGTCGAAGTGGTCGAAGTGGTCGAAGTCCAAGATGGCTGCCAATCTCCCTAGCTCCCCCTAGCTCCCCCTAGCTCCCCCTAGCTCGTTATTTTGCTGGTTTATCTTGAAGTGGTGGTGGTGGTGGTGGTGTGCACCACTGCCCCACTAAGGTGGTGGTGGTGGTGCTTGTGGTGGGTGGTGGGGAGAGTGGTGGTGGAGAGTTATTAATATAGGGTTGTGAGTGGATTTTATTATTAATGTGGAATGGTGGAATGGGGGAGAGTGGTGGAATGGGGGAGAGTGGTGGAATGGTGGAGGAGCGCTTGAGTAAGGAGAGACATGGGCGTGCGTAAAAGAGCACAATTGTGCGTGTGCCCCAATTTTGATATACTACTAGCTGAGCGGTGGAATTGTATATTGAGGGATCACATGAGGGATCATGTAGGAATCATGTAGGAATCTTGCGGGATCTACATGTTTTACATGTTACTAATATAGTTGTTTTTTTCTTCTTGAAATATGGGGACATTGCTGGAGGTCCTGCAGGTGTTCCATTTAACTTTATTCATATACGAGTTTTGCATGTGTTGGTCACTTATCAGTTGTCAGAGCGTCGCCCCTGCGCAGGGGCTCGGTGTGGGATCAAGCGTCGAGCAAGGGGTCAGAGGTTGGAAGAGGCGCCCGGGTCGCTAAGGTTGATTGAGTGACTGGAATGAACTGGAATGAAAGAACGAATGAATGGAAGTTATGTTTTCTTCCGATTTACCCCGAGTTTTGTACGAAGCCGCCATTTTGGAGAGAGTCTTTGAATCAGTTGGATCTTTTCGGACATTACTTTGGATTACTTACCTCAAATTAGCCAGTAAGTATTGGTTTATATTGCTTGATTTATGGTTATTACGTTAGTATGTGATGTATAGCATGTTAAGAAACCTGTAAGAACTGTTTTACTGGTGTGTAGGGTTGTAGAATTGATGTGAAATTTTGAAATCAGTGAATTTGATTCTGCACGTAAGCACACCACCGCCGAGCAAGGAGGGTGGTGCCCGTGGGTAGGGCTGTGGATGTGTGTATGTATGAATGGCTTGATGTTAAGTTTTTGATTTTATATTTTAGTGGATATTGAAACGCTTGATGGATGGTTGCTTCGTGCCTATTACGACTATGGGGAGCAGGAGTACACAATTGAAGGATGGTACGATGAGATGAGGGTTTATTTTACCATTACCCCGCCCTGCCCACAATGGTTCTCGCTTGTGGTTTGTCCAGAATCCGGGGAGCCGGCCTTCTCCCTGTGCTTCGAGGGGGACAGAATCAAGGCCACTCGGATCACAGGGGGAGGCGTTCAGTATAGCATACTGTTGCCTGAGTGTAAGTTAAATTATTATTATGAATATGTGAATATTATGAATATTTTTATTATGAATATTATTATTATTATTATGAATATGGAAGCCTGGGTGCTGCGTGTGAATTTATGAATGCGGTGTAGCTGAATTATGATTATGACTAATATTTGACTAATATTTGAAAATATTTTGTGAGGGTTATTTGAAAAATGTTTTTTTTACTTTCAGTGTAGCTGCCTAAGGATCCTGTGTGTCTGAGTGATGGAGCCAAGGGAAAGCCCCCCAGGAGCCCCAGGGAAAGCCCCAGGAGCCCCAGGAGCGAGGAGTGCCACCACCCCCACCACCACCACCACCAGCTCCACCGGCACTGCCTGAGCTAGGTTGCTAATAAGCTCAAGAGCTTATGCAGTGAGACAACAGTGAGAGAGAACTGGCCCCACTACTGCAGCCGCCTCTACCACCACGGCCAGTGTGTGGTCTGAGTGTACATATGTTGATAGACTTTTGCTGGACATTTTGCTGCTTGCAACGCAATGCTTAAGCTTTGCCTCTTGAATCCAATTTATCTTTTTTCTGATTTTCTATTCTTTCTCTTTATTCTTTCTTGCTCTTTTCTTTCCTTCGCCCCTGCTCTGCTTACTGCTTAGATATAAGTTAGTTAAGGACTGTATATAATGTATATAATGTATATAGTGTGTGTGCTGTGTGTGCTGTGTGTGTATGGGCTGTGTGTGTGTGGGCTGTGTGTGTGTGGGCTGTGTGTGTGTGTGTGCTGTGTGTGTGTGTGCTGTGTGTGTGTGTGCTGCGTGGTTTTTTGTAACTTGCATTTTGTAACTTGTAAATAATTCGAATAATATAGAAAGGTTTGTGAAATGTTTGTGCCTTGTTGTGTCCTTTTTTATTTTTTCTATGTGTTTGCTTTTATATCGCTTGATGCGTGTGGCGAAGTAATAATGTAAGCCAATCCAATCCTTGCTCGTGTCTCAGTAGTTGTCTCCCTTGGTTGTGTCTTCCTTGGCTTGGGTCTGGATCTGTATGTGCATTGCTTTTATTTGAATAAGAGAAGAGCATTGAACTTAGACATGATAATAATAATAATAATAATAATATATGGTGAACATAAGCGAATAAAGAGAGTCAGCAGCAACAGGTAATCCAAGCAGCTACAGGTAATCCAAACAGCACCGGGTAATCCAACCGACGATGGGTAGATGGAGCACAGGAGCAAAGAAGCACAGAAGCACAAGTAATAATAATAGTAGGGTAATAAGGTAATCCAACCAACAAAAAAAGCACAAGTAATCAAGGTATAAGGTAATCCAACCGGCACAAGTAGGGGGTAGATGGGTAATCCAAAACAGAAGCACAGGAGCACAAGAAGCACAAGAACACCGCAAGAAGCACAAGAAGCACAATGGTAGTCCGTAGGAGACGAGTTAATCCGTTGGGCGCACGTGGGCTAGTGATTGTTTTAAAAATTTGCTACCGGTGAGAATGGGAGAGGAGGAGGCAGGTGTTTTGATAAGCTATAAACCGTTGAGTCAGAAGATAGATTTTGGTAGATAAGAGGTATAGACGCGCGCATTGAAAAGCGGCCGAGAGTTTTGATAGTTTATTGACGATATCAGTAGTATAAAAGCTTGGCTGATCATCATTTGCGGCCTAAGCCATGGCTAGGAGAGGACGCCCCGGTCGCCAACACAAGTTATCTTTGCGATATCCCAAGTCTTACAAACGTTTACACTATGGGCTATTCATAGAGTCAAGTCGATCAAACGCACAAAGGAAACTAATACAACGGGAGTTGGACGGTTTTGATCTGAAACTAATGTTAATATGGGCAGTGTAGCAGACCCTCGCCGGATAACGTTTGGTGGCGACTCTCCTATTAGCAGCGGTGGTTTTTTACATAACCTAGAGAAGAGTGGATTACCGGTGTATTTATCCTCTTTAAAGGTGGATGAGGTTGACCGCCTACCTGAGGGAACTGGACGGTACTTTCCTTCGCCTTACCTGTGTGTTAATTTACTTTACAAGCAGGCATTTCCGAAAAAGGGGAGAAATGCAGTAACCATACATTTAGTGCATCAATTCGAAGAACGTTTGATCAGAGCCAGCCGAGGAGAATTAATACCAGGAGGTGTTATTTTTGAATGTATGGAATTTTCCTTTGAGAGTTGTTTATAGGGGATTTTTCTATTTGAAACAAGACAAGCGACTTTATGCATCCTCCTCCCATCTGAGCTTGTGCGTCTTTCCGTATTTTGATGAGACAGGACTTCAGTGCGCTCACACATCCCTGGCGGTGTATTTAGAGAACAACTTTTTCTCCATTGGATTATTGTATGTGGACTGGCTCAAGAGCAAAAAGAAGAAGAACTGGCTGAAATGTTTGTGTGGAGCAAACATTCCTAGAAGTTTGACCGACACTGTGAGTTGTTGCAACATTTTAGGAGTTGAGCATGTGTTTAGTGGTTCAGTCGGCTCTGTGAATCACTGTATGCGGTGTAAATGTTGTTTTGGTCTGAGTAGAAAGCGACTACTAATAGTGTAGGGGAAAAAAAATAAAAATGAGCGACCCAGCTATTGCAACCAAGTTTGAGAAGGTGTTTAGGCAACTGGACCGAGATTGGATGTTGCTAGCCCCTCGACTGCATTGTTGCAGCGGATTTTTGAGATTTTTTACAGAGAGTCCGTTGCTTATGTTACTGGAGTGGAGAAGTGCTTTGAGTGGGTCTGATTTTGAAGGCTACTGTCAGCTTTACCGGGCTTTACGCGAATGTGAGCGCATGGACTTGAGTGAAATGCTGGAGCAAGAATTTACGAGAGCAGACCGAACTTTAGAATTTGCCATTTTAGAAAGGCTGTCGACTATGATTGCTGGATGTTGGTGTCGTTTGGGGATGACATTGGGTTTAAAATATAGTCAGATTGAGACTATAGAAGATCGCATGAGAGTGCGGATAACTGACTCTTCAAGCGGTGAGCAGCTACTGAGAGCCTGGATAAAACAGACTGAGTCGCGCTCTGACGCAGAGAGGTTGGAAGAGCTGAAGGCTGGATTAATCATGATAAGCCGAACTGATCTTCTGACAGAGCTATAAGTATGTGTGCGCTGTGTAGTTAGTTATCACTTGTTAGCCTGACTTTGAAGAGACAACATGGATACCTTTATTCGCTCTGCTGGCCGCTCTGCTGCCACCAGCTCCGACTTTTCGCTTGTGCTTAGCGACAAAGTCAGTATCGCTAAACAGAGTGTGAAATCTGTGAAACTTTCCAGGACTAAAACGGACGGTGTTGTGCGACATCTCTTTATGACTCTGTCAGCTCTTGAGCTTATTGCTGGAGCTATGAAAAAGGGGATTACCAGCGAGCTTGTAGAGTGCCAGAACAGATGGACGGCTGTATGCAAACAGTTTAACGGTCGTGACTATATTACCATTAGCAAAAGGAATGAAGAGGGAAGTGGATATTACCCCTGGTCGTGGTTTAACTTTACATTGGAAGAGTCAAAGGAGCTTATCGCCTCACTGCCTGCTTTTGCAACGCGGTGCAAATCTATCAGCACCAGCACTACCAGCACCAGTGCCAGCACCAGTGCCAGCGGGAAACACAGTAGTAGCAGTAGTGACTTTTCCAGCTCAAAGAAAGTCAAGTTACCTGTGAAAATGATCGAGCTATTTACATGGACTGGCTATAATGGCGATAGGGTTGTTTCTGAGAATGAAAGCAAATTTTTGCTAAGGGAGAACTGTGTGAAATCCTCTGAGGAATTTACAGCCGGAGTAATCGCTTACTGCCCTGACGTTCGTGTGAAGGCACAGCTTGCACACAAAGGGGGTTGCATTGGGACATTTTCGGGCACAGTGTGCAAACTGGACGTATGTGCTGCCTATTTTTCCATCGACTCAGGTGAGTTGATGGATTCTGTGGGAAGAATGGCTGAGTACTACTATGACTTGAGGAAAGGACCTGAGATTACGACTGCGGTGGAGAACGTGCTTAAAAGAAGATGGGCTGAAATTGTTGATATGGACTATTTCAGTGAACTTTCCATTCCTGAGGAAATTAAAATGCTTGTGTGAATGAATGAAACAATTGACAATTATATAAGTAACAGCACTTTTATTGAAGTATTCCTGGCGCGTAAAAAAAATAAAAAAATAAAAAAATGGAAATAATAATAATAATGTTCTTTTGGTATGTACATCGAGTAAATGACGGCTAAGGTAACTTTACAGCGCGGAGGAGCTGTCCGACTTGGCTTAATACAATGACAATACAATCTTTTCAATGGCAATACAATCAGGAGGAGCTGTCCGACTTGGCTTACCGTCTTGGCTTAATACAATACAATCAGTCACAAAGTTGTATACAATGGTAATACGGCATTCAAGGCGGCTGTCAATGTAATACTGAGAGCCAGGAGCCAAGTAATCAGATGAATTACAATGGTAATACTGAGATAAAACAGACTGATGTAATTTTGAATTTAGAAGGAAGGAAAATCCAAAAGACTGTTAATTTGGAATATCAATAAGTTGTGATCAAAACAAAACAATGTCACGGATGAGGAAAAAGAGAGGAGGAGGAGGAGGAGGAGGAGGAGCTGGATGAAATAAAGATTAATGCAAAGAAATATTGTGTTATTAAACTTCGCCTCTGTTTTTAAAAATTCCATAAGGGTTGGGGAGCTGGAAACTTTTGTTGGCTATAGGTGTGGAAGTTTTTAACGGGGGCAGAAGGCAGGGAGCAGCTGCTTTAGCGCCAGCAGGAGCAGCAGGAGAGTCAGCAGGAGCAGCTGGCAGTACTGCTGGCTCTAAAGCAGCTGCAGAAACATTTTCATACAAGGGGGACTCTATGCGATGATGGACTTGAGCAGTTGTCGTTGGGGAGGGGGTGGTGGTGGTGTCGGTGGGGGTAGTGTCAGTGGGGGTGGCGGAGGTAGAAGGTCGGGGAGCAGAAAAAGAAGGATCTGGAATTTCGTAGTCGCTCTGTTCACCCGTGACATCGTCATAATTTAAGGTTTCTATATGGGACAATCCATCATTTAGTAAAAAACGTTTTGGTCAAGGTCTGGCATTTTCAGGGTCGTAGTCGCTGGTGTTTTGGAAGCGTCCCGGGAATAATCTTTTCAAGACTTGTTTTTTTACTGTGTTTTTGACGGCAGAAATAGCCACGTTCCTAAAGTTGTGATCGAAAAGGGGGGTAGTGGTTGTGTAAAGGGCGGGGTCCGAAACGGTTCTTTTAAGGGATTGGTTAAATTTAGCTTTTTTAGCTTTTTTCTTGTTCTTTTGGATTTTCCTTTTGATTACTATAACTATTCCTAAAACAGATATTAACAAAGAGAGAAAGTGTCCAATTTTAGCCAGAATGTTCCAAAAGTCGTCATTGTCGACCTCTTCCTTCAAGTCCTCCATCAAATCTTGTAAGTCAGCCAGACTGGGTCCGTCTTTCTGCAAGAGATAAAAGGGTGAACTAGAAAACGGTGCATAAAAGTGCAGAGAGAACATGATGCAGATAGTATTCATAAGCAATAATGTTCTATATATAATATAATAATCGGTATCCATAAGCAATAATGTTCGGTATCCATAAGCAATAATGTTCTATATATAATATAATAATATAATAGAATATATTTATAAAGTTAAAAATTATAATAATAATAAGGTGCAGAGAGAACATGACATAGGAGCAATTATAATATACGACAACAAGAATAAGACAACAAGAATAAGACAACAATATATATATATATATATATATATATTAGCCGACAACAAGAATAAGAGGAAATTACCTTCATCAGGGCCTCTTTGGTCTTGTAGAAAATTCTGCTCCCCTTTTCTCCCCAAGCTGTCAGTTTGTCGGTCTGAAAGAAGAAATCAAAGGTATCATGTAGTGGATATTTTTTTTTTCTGTGTGTTTGCCTGAAAAAAAAACCAGATTAGCCCTGTAAATAATAAAAGCCCTGGAAATAAAATAAATAAAAGCTACAGCTTACCAGTTGTATAAGGCGTGTGTAAAGGCCAGCCTCGGTCCTGTTGTTTGTGGCCAGATTTGGATCTGGATCTGTCGGAGAGTTTGACAGATCCAGATCCGAAACGAGTGCATTCCCTCTGTCGCCTCCCCTCCAATCTCGACCTCCTCCTGGGCGTTTGTCATGAACTTGACCGTCCAGGAGGTGCCTGTTATCTGGCCGTTGGTGTTATATCCGGATGTTGTATTGATATGTCGAAGGCACGGTCGAGAAGTCCTCCACCATCCTCGCCCTCGCCCACATGCTTTCCATTGTCCTGGGGTGGTGTTGTGGTGGTGGTTGTGGTGGTGGTGGTGGAGGTGGAGGAGGAGGCGGTGGTGAGGTCTTGGTCTTGGTCTTGGTCGTTAGCAGTGGTGAGGTCGTCAGCAGTGGTGAGGTCGTCAGCAGTGGTGAGGTCGTCAGAGGCGGTGTCAGAAGAGGAGTCGGTGGTGAGAAGGTCGAGGTCGAGGTCGAGGTTTTCGTAAAGGCCTCAAAGGTCTCATTGCAGCGCATTTCCCGACGAATCGCACACTCCCAGTAGTTGTGCACCTCGTAGCCCCACTCTTGCAACAGAGCCTCGCGATCCTCCATGCGCTTTAACCTTTTCACTCTTTCTTTCTCGTCCATTTTCCCCTTCATGCAAGAATGCCCGTGAAAGTAGCAACCAGCCACCTCGACGACCAACGTCTTCCCGTTCGCCATTTTGTTTTTCGAAATCCCGTCCACCGAAAAGGAACCAATGCGAACTTCCTTGCCGTAATTGCACATGTGCTTAACTCATTGAGGACGGGGGCAGTTTACACATATTTTGCCTGGTGGACGGGGGCCCTTTTCCCCCTTTTTGGGCTTCAGGACGGGTGTTTAACATGAGGTTTAGGGTATAAAAACACTTTAAGAATATTTTCTTCAAATAATATGTGTCATATGTACATCGTTTAATAGGTATAAACAGTTATTGATCATATTTTTTCATAATTTCTAGAATTTGGTCTTCAATAATTAAAATAATGGGTCACAATTGGGTGCAATATGGCGGCAACCTTGCTCCAAATTCACTTTCCAGCATTTACATATGTTAGTTATGACGTCATCATTATTGTCTCCATGACAACATACCTATAAAGATATTTCTAGTCTGTTTGTATATATATATTTTAAATTTCATCAAAATCCGTTTATTTTTTATTAAGTTATGCCCACTTCAATTTATATAAAAATATGCTGCCTGCAGGCAGCATCCCGTCCTTAATGGAGAGGACGTCATGCTGCCTGCAGGCAGCATCCCGTCCCCAACGCCATTTTGAAAATGCTGCCTTCAGGCAGCATCCCGTCCTCAATGAGTTAATTTCCAAAGACGGATCGTGGAAATTTAGCCAATCCATCCAGGCATGAATGGTTTGAAACCGTACTCCCTCTCTCGGCGAATGTAAAACCCCGTAGGCATGGGTTGACCGATCGCCGACAAATACAAAGCGTTGCAATCCAGTCCGATAATTTTCTTGACAACCGAATCCGATCCCGGTCTCAATGCGGTCTCGCCGGCAATCTGCCTTCGGTTGAAAATTATCGAGGGACCACCGATGATATTTTTCTCGATCACCGCATACAGGTCTCTGTGCTCCGGCGGAATCTTGCAAAAGAAACTACCGTGCTTGTCGCCGGCATCGTGCAGCATCCTTCGCGCGCTTCACGGGCAACTGATTGACGTTTTAAAAACATCGATTCCTTTGGCGTGGTAGAATCGCTGTAGCTTCTCGGTGGCGAGACAGAAAGGCAACGTATCGTTGTTGTTGTAGTAGACCAGATAGTCCCGCAGCGTCTTCATGCCCTTGTCTTTCCACACCTGCTGCATTTCCGCGTATTCCTCCTTGCTGATGTTCGACTTTTTCAGGCTCGAATAGAAAGCCTCGTGAGGCGGCAGCTTGGTCTCGTTCAATTTGTCGGCGCTCGTCAGGTACTCGTAGGGAAAGTATTTCTTCGAAAGGTCCCCGTCGACGCCGTAGGCCTTCAGAAACTGGTCATAGGAGCACCCGGGTGCCAGGAAATTGGCAATGTCCATGAATCGAAGGCGGTCGTTCTGCACAACCAAATAGCTGTTATTTCGCTTGGCCACGAAATTTTTTCTATTGCCAAAGTTCATGTGCTTGAAAAACAGCTCCTTCACCAAATTAATGTCGTAGTTCGATGAATTGAACCCAAACACAGGCAACACCTTCATGTAGTCCTCGAATTTTTCTTTCAACCGCGCCAGGTATTTGTACATGATTGTCTTGGACCGGTTTTCCTGGTTTTCCCGACCCATAAATTCAGCTTCTTCTAGCTCGTCGTCTCCGCAATCATCATCATCATCATGACCATCAGCATCATCCTCCCGCTGCGCACAATCATCGTGCCAAAATTCCAGCTTGGCCTCCAGCGCCAAACTCACCTCTTTCCATTTTTCTCGAGCCAAAGCATACGATTTGTCTTGGATTTCGTGCAAGTGCGTAAACATGGAACCCAGCAGCTTGTCCATGTCCTTCTTGACAAAACACACCAGCTCTGTGTAGCCCTCGATGTTCGAGCATACGCTCACAGAAATGGCCTGGTGGTTTTGCTCCCAAACCAGCTTCTCGGAATTCTGTTCATGCATACGGGCCAATATCGATTCGAAATCGAACGCGGCGAACCACCCGTACGTAATCTTCTCCGTGCTAATGCCAACATCTTCCAGCTCTTTGAAAATGGTCTTGGCTGGAGAGTACACACCGCCGCAAAGCTGCAATTTGGTTTGCGCCAAGCAACACAAGCGATGCTGTGTCAAGTTGCTTTTTAAAGTAAATATACGTCCACATGTTTCGCACTCAAACTTTTTGGCAAAGCTTTTGAAATCCGAAATGTAGCTCAGGTGATCCTCGTGAAGGTTCAAATACAGCACAGAGTTGAACTTTTCGTGGGACAGATACCTCACGACCACAGCCCCGTTCAGCTGTAAATCGTACACCTGCAAACACACGCTGAAACACGCCTCGAAATCGGGAAACTCCTCCAACAGCAAGCCCTTGTACTCCCCATGCAATAGCGGCAGTGTCACATTCAACACGGTTTCATTGTACTGACGCCAGTCCCGATACAACCTTTTCGCATACTTTCCACGTCGGGGCCCATGTGCAAAGCCAAAGCTCTGAAGGAACACAGTCTGTCTCTAATCGGATGTCTGGAATTGACTTTGGGATCCAAAGCGATAACGCTCTTTCTATTCTTAAGGTAATCCGGACAAAGCCCGCTTCCCAACGGCCAATTGGTCAACGTCACAAAGTAGTTCACATTCCACACCATCACAGGTCTCCATTTGGAATTGGGCCTTGTCTGCCTTACGGCCTCGTCAACCTCCAAATCCCTTAGACGCTGCTTCAACTTGGCCAAGTCATTTCGCTTGGAAATGTACATGGGCTCGTCAAACAACGAGGCGTTTGAATAGGGAACGAAATACCGATATTCCCCCGTTTCACTGTGTCTCAACAGGATTCCCAACGACAGGTCAATTTTGAAAGTCTGGTCCAGCTCGCTAGCCATTCTTTCCACGTGCTCTTCAAACACATCAGGTGTCAAATCGTTCACAGGAAAGTTAAACACAACAGACAGATCCCCTCTGGTGTGATTGCGCAAAACATGTCCTCTATTCGCATTGAATACTTCTTCCATAGCCTTGTCGTCAAACGGGCGGGTGTCCCAAAGCTCTGCCTGAAGCCCGTCTCCACGTCCGTGAAGCTGGCCACGGTGTAAATAAAGAGCTCGCCGCGAATCGAATCTCTCTTCACACGAGCGGCACCTGTAATTCCTTTTGTTGTGAGAAGCCTCGTGGCAAACCGCGTCCTCTTTCGATACAGGCACGTGCTGACACATGCTGCAGGGCTTCAGCTGATGTTTGCAAATGGCTTCGTGGCGAGACCGATTGAACTTGCGAGTAAACACCCTCTCGCAATGGCGGCAGAAAATAAGAAGGCGTTTCGGCTTTTCCTAACAACAACAAGAAAGACATTTAGCACCATACTTTATATACACACTAATTTACACACACACTAATTTACACACTTTACAATAGGTCAAATTACTTCTTCTTCTTCTTCAAACGTATCCATCTCTTCCTCCTCCTCCTGTGTCACACCACAGGTCTCCTCCTCCTCCTCCTCCTGTGTCACACCACAGGTCTCCTCCTCCTCCTCCTCCTCATCTGTCTCAATCGGGCGGCAGCACAACCCCAATCTATGCATGGAGGCTGTCTTCGTTCCTCCCGTGTGAAACACACCGCAATTAGGACACAACTCCTAAAATGAAAAAAACTTAACACGTTCCCCTGTGTTCAGGTCACCAGTTATAAATAGGTTCACAAAGTTATACTTTCTTATACTTACCAATTTGCTACTTGCTACTAAGTTGTTTTTTTATATTTTAAATATTTACTATTTTAAATTTTATATTTTCAGAATACCTCTGCAGTTTCCATTGCAGGAGCAGCAGCCGCCAAAGCAGCAGCAGCAGCAGCCGCCGGAGCAGGAGGTTCAGCAGCAGCAGCAGCAGGAGGTTCAGCTGCTTCACTGTCGCCACACAAAGGTATGGGACTGTAACACAATCCCAGTACCTGCTCTAAACTAAAGTCCACGTTCTATATAAATATAAAAAAAAAAATTACTTTCTGTCAAAAAAAACCAAAATCTTGTTGTAAACTGGATTCAATTCACTGTCGCAAAAAATAAAAATACTCATATATACTCACATCTTGACTCAGTTCCTTGAGGTTCAGGTCAAATCCCTATAAAAGAAAGCACCGCGTGGGGGTTCAATTAAAAAAAAACCAATTTATTCAAAAAAATCAAAATTATACAATTTCAAATAGATCCGTAGTAGCTACCTACCTCCTCGTCCACGGCCAGGGGGCCTTGCGCCTGTAATTCCACAGTCTCCTCAATCTCCACAGTCTCCACAATCTCCTCAATCTCCTCAGTCTCCACAGCAGTCTCCTCAGCCGTAAAAACAGGTTCCACCTCTCGGTCCTCCTCAGCCTCCGCCTCCGCCTCCTTCTCCTTCTCCTTCTCCTTCTCCTCCTCTACAGGGCCCGTTAATAGCTCTTCTAACTCCTGCCCCAACTCCGCTAATGCGGCGCCTGCTGACTCGGTCTGTAGACCCGAAAACCTAGCTGCACGGGTCACCGCAGCGTTCTCTAACTGAAAAACCAAAAAAAAAACCCATCCAATAATCCACCTGTGTGTATGTGTAAATATATATAATTTCCAGAAATATCAATTAAATCCATAGCACAGTCACAATCCTACACTTACGGTCCGTAAATACTCCATCTGCCCACGAACATAGGGGCTCTCGGTAAGCCCATGTTCAAGGGCCCAAAAGTACAGCTCTAAGGCGCTTGTAAACTCCAAAACTTGCTCCATTGTCAAAATTCTTTTAATAATGATCCAAAAAAAGGCGCGATTTTTAATTTATACGCTGATAAGCAGTACTGCTACCAGTCTGCTACCAGCGCCCTCCCTCGGGTCAACGCAGCATCATATCATATCATATATAAAGATAAACCCTCAATGTAATCATACCTAACTATCATAACTATCTCAAGTATGACACGTATGGATAGAACCAGTCACAGCCGGCGCTACAGACAACGCAAAAGGGACGAAAGGAAAAAAACAGCAGAAAACAACCCAGTTCAAACGCTCAACATACTTCAACTATTCCTACAGCAAAATAATGCACAATTCAAAATTTGCACAGAAACCCAGCGCTATGCTTCTGAACAAAACTGGCATACCATGGCTCATCTACAATTTCTATTCATTAGAAAACAGGTCTCATTCATCGAGGAAAAAGCATATACAGATTTCGCCAGGCACTACAAACGACTTCTCACAGAAAAACTCTACCGGCAAACCAAAGATGTGTTCATCCCAGCCAACACCTATTTGGAATATACCGCCTTCACTCCAGAGTGCCCATTCTCTTCAGCTATTATATTCACCACAAAGCTAAAAGTAAGCACCAAAACCATTACTTTCAACGCCGTGTCTGTTCTACCCTGTTCTCACAGAGTCCAATACATGCTCTCACAGCAGATTTATGATTATGTACAACCAAAACTACAAAGTGTACCCGGATAACTTCATAACATATCAACCAACACACATACACTGGAGAAACGAAATACGCAACAAAGGACCCATCTCATGCTACTGCGGGAAACAAATCCCCATAAACCAAACCGAGTTTTGGAATGGAACATCACCAAAATGCTGTGGGGACCAGGATTTAAACCATATATTCATAGGTCTCGAAAATGCCTACCTCAACGAATACGCCATCTGCATAAGATGCCACTGCTGTGACATAGACAAATCAAAGCTAAATCTTTATGTCCCACTACCATAAGAAAGACATTATATGATATCATACTATAGACCTTACAACGCTATTACAGCTCAAAAGAAAAAATGCTATGATATCCTATACCCATCTATAATGAACTTTGCGCTCGCATGCCAACTTCACCTGTTCATGCCCATGCACACGTGCCATACTTCAAGATACAAAAATACTTACACTTCATATTGTCCTGTCAAATTTCAAACACACAATGAACTAATAAAACTCTCAAGGCTACTTATACCTTGCCAAGTTGTCATTGTATCTACTTTAATAAATAATACATGATTATCTCTCTCTCTCTCTGCACCTGCTGCTCACACTTGTTCCTCCCCCATTCCACCACTCTCCCCCATTCCACCATTCCACATTAATAATAAAATCCAACTCACAACCCTATATTAATAACTCTCCACCACCACTCTCCCCACCACCCACCACAAGCACCACCACCACCACCACTTCGAGATAAACAACCACTTCGAGATAAACCAGCAAAATAACGAGCTAGGGGGAGCTAGGGGGAGCTAGGGAGATTGGCAGCCATCTTGGACTTCGACCACTTTGACCACACAACGAGCAAGGGGCTAGGGAAGGGGCTAGGCCTTGGCAGCCATCTTGGTTTGCTCCAAAAAGGTCATCTGTGCTATTCTTTAACTACTACTATTGTGAACGAATGAATGGTCGACATTGAACAGGCATGAAAGGTTATTAATCCTTTAATTTAGTCTCTGCCTACGTTGGTTATAGCCCCGAGGCTGTTCAAGGCAGTGACTATAATTATATATCACTATACAGTAGTACCTTGCAACTTCACCAACTGGAAATCTCGCTATTAGGCTATTCCCAAGTTCCCTCATACTGTATAATGCTATTGTAGTGACCCCTCACTAATCTGGATACCTCACCATTGTGGAAGTTAGGGTGAGTGCCAATATTGTAACTTTGGAAGGTAGAACTATTAAAAATGCATTACCAGCTATGCATGCGCAAATCTGCGCATTTTTTCCTTTAGCCACATACACCAAGTATATGATAAACTCAAACATCTCCCTGAATATCTAAGAATTCCGAATCCATTAAAAGCATGTAAATAACAAAAGAAGTGGTCCATTATCCAATCGGTGCGCACCGAATGGACGTGATTTGGATCCTCTCTCAACCAGAGATTTCACAGGGATTTCCCCCTTGTTAGTATAGTCATAATTTGGAAATGAGGGCACACCAAATCACGTTTTCTGGAATTCCGCACCACTCTTGCTTGTTGCTTGTGTATATTTCCAAACCTTAAAACTTCAAACAAGTTATTTATAAGTGCAGTCCGACTATATGTTGTGGGTGGGAAGGGAAAGGGCAATCACCAGTAGGGACATAATTATAGACATGCATAAATGACTATGGTCTGACGATTGGCACTTAAAATTCAATCAATAAGTCCAGTACTTAACTATAGTGCCCAGGGGCCTGTTGTATAAGCTAAGGAGACTAAAGTTATGTATTTGTCAAAACTAAAATAATGAGGAGATATTCGATTTTTGCTCTGCATACCACTGCACCAGTGCCCTGTACAGGCCGATTCAAGACAGGCAGGGTATTGGGGAATACCTGGTCACATATACATGCGTGTGCGCATGGTCTATTTTTATAGGGCTTTGGAGGACTGCACTTCAAAATCAACACTTCTGTACCACTGAGATGTCAACACATGGACTGGCCACATAGATTACCATACACTATATTGTAATCCATACATGTATAGGCTACTTAATTGTGAAAGACTTGCCATCCATAATTGGTGCGCCAGATACATTTGATTCATTGCTCAGTTAAATCAAGCATAAACCCAACTTATGGGTATGTTTGTTTGTTTCTAACTGTGACCAATAACTTGATTGCCTATTAGAAACTGTAAAGCCTATTTTTATAAGCCTTGCTTCTTTGGACCCAAACTATATAAAAATAGACTCTGCGCACACGCATGTACATGACTAGGGGTTCCCCACTACCCCTCCTGTCTTGAATAGGCACTTACAGGCCACTCATGCAGTGGTATGCAGAGCAAAAACCGATACCGATTTTGTTACTTTTAATCAGTTTTTTCTTCATTTAAATCGTTTCTCCAGTATACATGATAGCTTTAGAGTGTTTATCTCAAGGATAGACATTTCATTTCAGGATCTTCCACAGCTGGTAATGCATCTTTAAGTGACGACTTTTCAAACTAGACACCTCATTATTCAGGACACTTGTTTTCTGTAATAGAGATCTACTGTATGATGATGAACTCAATTAACAACTCGAATTAACAATATCACATAAGCAGATCTCACCCTGTTGTGTGTGATAACAACCTGACTTGTGATTCTAGCCTAGTGTTGAGAAGTGGGAGGAATGAGAGGGGTATGAGGAGAGAGATATGAGAGGAGGGAAGAGAGGTTGGAGGAAAGAGAGAGGTGAGCAGAGAGAGAGAGATATAACAACAAAATCTTACAAAATTTAATCATAATATATCAATATTCTGCTGCTATTATATATGTTAATACAAGAATCTGAAGTTGAATCAACTGAGCAAACACGGCTGCTGGTGAGCGATAATAGGTGAAGTCATAAACCCCTGGAGTAAAAACATCCAAACAAAAGCCCCCATCCAACAAAAACCAAAAAGCCTTTATATTCCCCATCATAGAATACTGTATAGGCCTTGCCTTGTTCAATGTTCTCATTTACTAGGCCAAGTGTCGTCCCTTTAGAGACCTCGGGAAGCGCATAAATGATTAGATTGGGTTCCCAACAAGAGTAATTCTCTGACTGGATGTAAGCTGTAGGTACCCTGAAAAAGGATGAATGTACAACCTCCCAGATGTAATAGCAATCTTCTTAATAAGGAGCTCGTGGGCCTTAACTGTCACCACACCTTAAATATTTCATCATCTCATTGCAAGAGGTACACCTTTATGTTTTACCACTGTGTTTGTTATGGAGTTTTTAAGCTTTAAAGCTGCATTCTCAGCTCCCGACAAACAAAATCTTACCAAGTCATATTATAACTTATAAATGGGGGTGAATTCATTAATCTAATAATATTCTGCTGCTGTTATCTAATATATAAAGCTCTAGAAGGGTTTTTTTGGTTTGTTTGTTTTTTTGTTTGTGAAGTTATCTGGAGTGAAAATGTGATTTTCAGGCTTTTTTAAATTGGGATCTCCACACTCTATTTATAGACTGGGAAAGCTCTAGAAGGGTTTTTTTGTCATGCATGTTCTGGGAATCTGTGATCTCCCCATCTGTTTTGTTGGTCTCTACAGGTCCTTTGACCCTGCCTGAAGGACATGTGGTTTGTGAAGTCCTCTGGAGTCAAAATGGGATTTTCAGGCCTTTTTGAAATTAGGATTTCCACACTCTATTTATAGCCTGGGAAAGCCCCTGTGAGATACTACGTACGTCATTTCCCACAAGCTACTATGTCTCTTCCAGGAGGACCTGACTACATGCAGATGAGTGCGAAAGTGAAGAAGAGGGATGGGAGAGGGTGGGGGTATTGGAGAGGGGAGGGGGGGGGAGACAGTGTAGGAGGAGGGGAGGAGGGGGAGCATGAGGAAGAGGGGAGAGAGAGCGGGGAATCCGAGATGGGGTTGGGAGAGAAAAACAGGTATGAGAGACAGAGAAGAGGTGGAGGGAAAAGAGGGAGAGGGGGAAATGTGGGGAGAGGGGGGGGGGGACCGTCCAAAGGACGGGTACTTTGTTAGTATGTTTTAAGACTATGAAGTTGAATTGGCCGAGAAAAAAAAGGCTGCTTGTTAGCGATAATAAGGGATATTGTCAAAGGAACACAACAAAGCAGGTATAAATTTGGACTTTTATGAAGCTCTGTCTCAAAAATAAAATCGTCCAACATTAGGACAAATGACTGTTAGATGGGTTCCAAAAGAATGGAACAAAAAGTAGAAAATCTTTTTTAAAAAAGGTTTAACTGAGAGTGCAGCTTGAATTAAGGATCAGGTCATCAAAAAGTGTACAGTCAACAGCTCTACAGTTTTGTTAGTTCTATTGGACTGACAAATGATAAATACAGGGTATATATCTGAGGATATTTAGTGTTGTGTTGATTCAAAAAGTCTGTTTTTTATGTTGAGGTGTACTTTGGGTTATTATTATTAATTTCTGTTACATTTCTAAATCAATAATCAGTTTCTGCACAGTACAGGTCTTTTAACTTTTAATGGTAAGAATACCATAGTGTGGAGTATGAGGTGGACAATACTTGCCGAGTAAGCCCAAAAGCAACGAGGTCATAGGCCGAGTTGCTTCTGGGCTTACAAGGTGACTATTGTTCACCAAGTACCCCAGACTGTGGTGTTCTTGCTTTTATTCCACGATTTCTTGTAAAGAGAAAACAGCATTTCCATGCTTTCATGTCAAACATTTGGCGCAGTGTCTCCTTCGATGTCACTTCTGGCAAAAAAATCCCACACGTCCATTTTGACTTGAAACTTAAATAAAACATCATTTTTCTCGACATTTTCACTGCCAACTATTTAGGGATGGACAGAATTAAGCATTTGACTAATTATTTCGAGTAGATGGGCTTGAATTAATCTAAAATCAATAAATGAACTTTCAGACCACAGCAGGCAGCCGAAAAAACGGAAATTTTGATACGGATACTTTTGATACTAGGGGCGTATAAGCCAAAAATACTTCACTGGTTGTGAGAGTGAAGTATATATCCGATATACTTCACTCTCATGACCAAATCGTGGAATAAAACTATTTAACAGAGACTTGAAGAATATTTTCCACCAATATTGCTGTTTGCGTAAATGAGCTATTATTACATTCAAATTGCCCACATGATATGAAGCCCAATTATCAAAAAGTGCTCTAATCCCTTTAGAACTAATTTGGGAGGGTTGCACAAATCAAAAAGCAATGCAGATTTGGTTTACTGTGGAACTCAGATATTTTTCACTGCCCCTCCGGACTCTAACTCCTACAGTATTCTAGTCTCTGTGGCAACATTGTGTACTAATCCTTTAACATACGATTCTCTTCTTTCAGAGAGCCCACGCAGTCCTTTATAATAGAAATATGAGTAGGCCGTGTATGTGTGTAAGTAAACTTGATTTATTTAGTTGAGAAGCTGTCGGGCAGGTTTCCTAATTTCAGATATTTGTTTGCCTTGAATAGCAAATATTTTTGAATAACAAACGTAGGAAAGAGACAGAAAGAGAAGAAGGGTGATAAGATTTTATGACATTCATTTTACTCGTGAGATTACCTTTATTTCTAAATGTATGGGGTTTTGCCATGAATAAATCTTCTTTTCATGTCATCTTTTAGGGGAACTCAGAAATCGCTGGTAAAGGAGTTGTAAGGATGGTGACACTAAAATAAATATGAATGGAGTTTGGCATATTTTTAGCTGAAACTAAAGTAAATATTCTTTTGGGTACAATGACTAGTAAAGTAACTATATATGCTGCATAGGATGACCTTAGAAACACAAGTATATAATACACTGTCTTGGACTTTGGTACATGTATTCATATGACTAAAAGAGCAAGATGAGAACATTCCTACAAAGAGATCCCGTGAATCTATCATTTTGAAAAATATCTATTTTGCGACCTATGACTGATTTTCTTCCTCACATCACTTAATTGAATGTGTGTAAATAACATCTTTCTTTGTCGTCTTGTCTAAGTGTACCACTGTAGTTCCATTACTAGCAATACTACTGGATGCATATCTATCATAATAGGGGATTGCATGACCGCCATCTTGAATCTTGATTAACATGGAATTATTGAACTTGAATGTCAGTGTAAAAATTATAGAAAAAATGTTCAGCATGAAATATTCGACAGTGGAAATAGTCATGTGTTTTGCATGTTTTCATAGAACGACCCTCTATCTTTCCCATCATGCATTTGGTTTTCATAGACCACTATTTTTATACAAGCCAGGATATTGATGAACAAATTCTTTGAAAATATTTTCGATACAAATGTTGCAAAATATTTGTATTTCTAGTTTAGCAATTCCTGAAATATTTGTATGTCACATCTGAACTTAATCTATCCCAGCATGCACTGTAACATACATGCGAAGTGCACTGTGGCATATGTAAATCCACTATTGTACGACTGTAGTACTATTTCCAGCAGTACTTCTGGATGCTTATCTTTAATAATTGAAGACAACCATTCCTACTAGCGGATGATATCCAGATGTAAGGACTTCCGGTTCCGGTAGCATATAAACTGCTCCTGCTATGTAAGTGAATCAATAATACTCACACAACTTGGTATGTACATGAAAGTTAGTCCTATACAACAAGTATGCAGTATTTCTACCAAATGTGATCTGTTATAAACAAGTGAGTCAAGGCAGATCCGAAGAGTAGTTACTGTGATGAATGTGATGATTTGGATCATTTCTTTGTTAAATTTCCTCGAACACACGAATTTTGGAACGGATTTTGTGAGAGTTTTACGAACTACAATGTACTTGAAGAAATAGTCAGAAATGGCATATTCTCTCAATGTATTTTGTTAGGTTATATAGCCAAAAGAAATATGGTGTGTTCCTCAACTGGTTGATATTAATGGCAAATAATTACATACATCGCCAAAAACCGTTCCACAACAACAAAATGAATTAAACAAAATTCAGGTTCAGAGCCATGAAATACAATGTCGCCTTTAAAAAAGAGCAGCTTGAAATAAATAAAAGTCAAACTCTTATGAATCTCTTATGAAATTGTATGGCTTAGATCTTTGACAGTCTGACATTGAGATTGTGAGTACGGTATAGGTCCCATTCATAAGTATAGTAATTATAGTACCAAACCTTAAGGTTTGGTACTATACGTTACCTCTGGGTACGAACAAATAATGTATGAGTCTAAAAGAGTGCCTTAAGGGTATAAGAAATCCGAAAATAACAAAAAAACAAAATGAATAAGGGAGACTGTTCCCAGCTCAGACATACATATGCCCCGATGACAGGAAACAGACTAAAACCTTTTTTTTTAAAGAAAAAGAAAAAGAAGGATATAGGAACTATCTGCATGAGCTAAACCTAATCACTTAATATTATTATTCTCGCTTTACAAGCAACCAAGCAGAAAGGAGCACACATGTGCAAAATTGCAAAATAATGTGTACACCCCGTCACTCTATAAAACTCGATCAAGAGAAAATTGTTTCAATCATCTTCTCATCCTCATCACTCATCTCCATCACATATCACCACTACCCTTTATACCAAGTCCCAAGTGTATTGTCTGTCCTAACTGTTAACCTAAAACGATGCAGTTACTTCCTAGTGTTATTAGAATCTTGAATGATAAAATATATAATGCATACTTCACAACTCGGTCGCTTTCTCGTCATACAGCTGACAAAGGTCGAATAGGCCGAACCATGTTGGGTTACTCTGATATTGGGCAATAGTCACAAGCCACACAAAATAACATTTTTAAAGGTTTTTTTTCACAGGAACCCTTGGTCCGAATCGGTTCATCCTTGGGGTGTTTAGAGCTGCCAGTAGCATAAGACTCAGGGTCAGATTTTCAGAAAATGTACAATTGGCAGCTGTACACATTTAGTCAATTCTGCTAAATTATGCTGCAATTTGGTCAATACTAGGTAAATTCGAGTATATTCGGCATTGCTTTGATTCTAGTAATCTGTTTGGTTATGTTGAACTGTGTGTTGAACTTTATTTTCGTCTAAAATTTGGGCTATTTGAGAAGATTGGCGAAGTTGAATCATACAATTTCTGAAAATCTGACCCATATATATGTATTTACGCAAATCTGACGGTATCGTAATACGTATATATTTATATGCTTTATAAGTGATCAAGAAATCAAGAAATACTGTTAACTCTTTTTTCATGAATAAACAGATAGAAGTGCTTATTAGCTGTCCTTATGTTTACCATCAATAGATCCATCTGATCTCATCTTTTCATATAAGATGATATCTCAAAATTCATTATCTTGCGACGCATTTCCCTTCAACACATTACATATATGTGTATCTATATGTACAGTGTATGATGACCCGACTACTGACAACACTATATTTAGATGACATTTCCTGAGACCTTTTGCTCTCTTGCTTCTCTAAGATCTGACGCATAACACCTCTAAAAGCCCCATCGCATAACGGAACTTCATTTTCTACAGAGGATAGTAATGCTTCTGTGAGTTTGATATATCTTCAGAGAACATTCTAGATGTGTGTACATATATATTTGATAGTACAAGGACATTTTGTATTTATATTATAAGTAAAGGAAAATTGTGTGAGCGAATTCCACACTTTTGTGTATGCTGTGGAAATGTATAGTTGTAAAACAACATAAGACGAGATGGCCAATTCCACCAATTTGACAACATTTGGCCCCCAACCGTGGAAAGGGGTATTTTATTTTATTTTATTTTATTTCAAAATCCCATTTTGGGAGCAAAAATCGTTTTTTTAACAGCCATTAGTCCGTGGAATTGCTAAATTTCTAAATAATCTTCAAAATTGAACATTTTTTTTATATGTTGTGATAGTAGGTTACGTGAATATGATCTGTGTAAAAAAAATGCAAAAGAAATATTTTTTGGCCAAAAGCCATCAAAAATCAAAAAAAAAAATGTGTGGGTACCCCCCCCCCCATGTCGTCTTCGTCACGCTGTGTGCCTAAAGTGGAATAAATTAAAAAAAAAATGTCAAATTTTGATGAATAATGATAGAGTGCATGGGATTATATATGTATAGAACATCAAATGTATTGATTTGAGTTTTTCTTGAATCATAGCAGAGAAATAGCATGGCATCAAAAGGTGGTGGGTACCCTGGCCCATGTCGTCTTCGTCACACCTTTTAGAGGGTTTTTAGAGCCTTATAAGGTATAAATTTGATAACAAACTTTAAATTTGACATTTATTATTAACTTTGCTTAATAGCAATCTATGTAGACCAAAATTAATAATTTCCGAGTAGTTTTTACATGATTTGTACTGCAAATTGCTTTTGTCGTCTTCGTCACGCTGTTGTCGTCTTCGTCACGTCGTCTACGTCACGTCTGCCGTCACAAAATATCACAAATTATATCTCAAAGACATATATAATATTAGAACCTTTATCCTAAAAATTTTGCATCTAAATACTTGTACAGAACAGGAACACTCAATACCAGTATTCAAGTCAACTTCAAAAGGTAAACCAGGGTATGTGAATGAATGTTACTAGAAACGTTCATATCGTAGCCATTTCTTGAGCTACAATAATAAACCTTACATCATTTGATAGAGAATTTAATTCTCTATATAATGGTGTGGTGTTTATTATGTATTTTCATAATCACAGGTGGATTACCGATCGCGGGGATCCCCGCGGGGATCTCCGCGGAGACAGCGGAAGTGCTGAGTCAGAGCTATTTTTAGACAACTACATTTTTATAGGACGCGTCCTATATGACTATTTTTATAGCACCCCACTTATAGCACCTCTCATATAGCATGCGCGTATAATAAAATGAGTTATATATATAATATATATAACACATATAATGTGTGTACATTATATATGGGCAGAGGGTCAATGACCTGTCACCCTTACCGCTGCCATTATGATTACCATTACTGAATGGTTATTTGGCTCTAACTTTTCTTCTAGTATTTTCACAAACTAAAAAGTGTTATCACCCTTATGTCGAGACCTATCAAGTGCACAATAGTTCAATACATTATGTGCATATTTGTTTTATTTATTTCTATGTAAATTCTAATTTATGTAGAAATATGAACCATTATTCGACAGGCTATTTTTGGCATTTTTTTCATATTTGGGATCTATTTTTCGACCCCCCCTGTAAAAAAATTACTAATAATCAGAATGGTTCCATACTTGGTAGTTCAATGCACATATATATAAGGTTGATAAAAAATAACAAATCAACTGATTAATGTAAGAATTATTTTTGGGTACCCAGGGGGGGGGGGGGGGGGGTCTAGGTGGCCAAATGTTGTCAAATTGGTGGAATTGGCCACATAAGAGCCCATTTCATGTATGTCACCAGCAGCTGGGAATGTTGCTGGAGAGTACTTAACATTTTGAATCTGGCAGAGGAAAGAATTTTAAAATTAAAAACAAATGATCAGAAGTATCGAATCTTTAATGGCCTTTAACACCTCATTATCTAAGAGGATGGGAATGTTTCAGTGTAAATGATGCTTCCTCAAGGAAACTTTACCTCAATCATTTCTAAGCACATATACATTAGGCCTTTATTCAATTTCTTGTATTTAAAGGAATTCTATAGTCGTTATAGGGACGGATGGTATGCTAAACACATTTTCATGTATTATAGAATGTGTGATATTGATATCTACTGACAAAAATATTAGGATAAATATGAGAATTCAACAACAAGCACCACTTAAAAAATATTCTTCTTTGAGTGAATTTATATAATGATGAAACCTATCATTGCCCATGATTATCAAACTAAACCTCTTTCTTAAACGTTTTTATACCCATGTTGTACTAACCTGTCTAACCAAATCCTTTCACGTCATAGGTATAACTGAAATCGCAGAAACCCCAAAACTGAAACACTGAAGAAAACCCCATATTACTATGGTGCTCAGACATGGAACAAACTCTATATTTTATATAGAATTCAGGCAGAAAACCAAAGCACAACCAAGGTGGGGAACCCTTGCACTTGAACACACCCTGATTGACGGCACTAGCTCATACCAATCGATCAAAGACAATGACTATACTGACTTGGACAAATGGCATTTGTTTCATATTTCGGACATCCAGAATTGTTCATTCGATTCATTCATTCTCTCGCTCAGGTTGCTTGCCAATACCACCTACCCACTTAGCCAAATGAAAATTTTTCCCTTTTAATGTTTTGGAAATGGTATGCTTGATGAAAAAATAGATTGCCAATACAATGTAAGACAACATTCCTGACAGTTCATTTCGCTTAGGAAAAATGGACTAGGTTGAACAAGTAGAACATAGACAGAAAGAGAAATGATTGAGTGATTAATGTGTTCCGTTAGTACAGTCCTATTCAGTGTTCATGAACTCACATTAGAATAGCGAAGCTATAGTTGTTTTTCATGGGAATCTCTACATTCTGCGGGTACCCTATTTTTCTCTTCCTATTTGTTGTGTACTAAGTAGCAATGTGTCTATAGTTGTCCATCTTGAAAAAAATTGGGGCTCCATGACGGAGTCTCAATTTCACTTTCAACAGCTGTAAAATCATTTTTCTGTAACACAAAATACATCTATTTTAAGCATGCACAGCATGTATTACAATCTGCGCTCCTGCCTTTGGCTGACTATTGGGAAAGGCTAGTTGACAACTGGGAGAGACTCAATTGTGTAGCTGTTGCCAGTGGGCTCTGCGGACATGGAAAGTGGTCCGGAACACCCATGGGGCTGCACAGGAGGTTAACTTGTGGAATGCGGTCCAGAAATGGAGACAAGCCTGGATAACACTGCCTTGGAGGATAATATCTGGAATGGCCTTGACTGTAGGCGGAAGGGGGTTCACATATGGCACTGCCCCTGGAAATCTGCAGTTGCTAAGTGGAGCCTGATCAGTTCTGCTGGGTCACCTCTTGATCAACACCAGGTACAGTCTTAGCCCTGATACCTGGCAACAGGAAGATTGCTGACGAAGCAGACAAGGCAATGAGAAGCATGCACAGCATGTATGACCATCTCATTTATGTTTTAATAATAACTAAACATGTGAAATAGACAGTGTAGATATTTCAACCTTTAAATTTTCCTGTCTCAGAAGATCTCAATTAGATTCCAGAAAAATGCCTACGTTTTGTCAACTTCTAGAGAAAAGAAAATACATTATATGATATAATGATAGTAGGGCTTCAATGTTCCATCCACCCAGTGAATGAGAAATAACTCGGCTAAAAACAGAATGTAGTATCCTTTCTTCAAAGCATGCTGAGAATGAAGGATTTTTACATTTTGAAACAACTGATGAAATAAAACACAAATCAGGCAGATGGATGCATTGAACTGTCACTTCATTTCCTATCTTACAAGTTCATCTTTTTTCTCAAAATATTAAAGCCGATCAGAGCCCAAGGTAAAAACAATCCCCATCAACTGGTACACAGTTGATATTGAAAGAGATGAAGGCACCTAAAAAATGAATAATGAACTTTAATTCTGGCTCTATATTATTTCACAGCCAGTAAGGGGACTGTTGCAAAATTAATCGCTACTTAAAATATCCTTACTAAGCTATTTTTGCTTGCGTAGGTAGGAAATTCCTACTGTAGGAGTACAAATTAAGTTGTATGTATTGCAGATTCCTTCCCTAAGAGTTCATTACTAGCTGTTTAGCGAGGAAAAGTATTAAAGCTGCACTAAAAGTCATTTGACCAACATTTTGGAGGATGTTGCCCGTTGGATTTGCTAAAGGGCTTCTAAAAGGTCCTTATGTGTATTTGGAGAACCCGCCGAATCCTTTCCTATGATGCCTTCACTTAATTTCGCTCACAGGTTGCCGTTTTCTCTTAGCCTATTCCACTTCCAACTTTTATATAAACACAACAGGCGCAGAATATCAATCCAATCTTAGCTATAAGTCATAATATGAGTTAATTTGTTGCGACTTGTTTTGTCATAATAGCTAAGAATGCAGCTTGTAAGCATTTGTTATACAACGGGCCCTGGACTTCTAACTCTACAAGGGAAGGTATAGATAGAGCTATGATGGATTATAGTACCAAGGGTCCTGACGATCCAATTTAAATATTTATCTAAAACAAACATTGGCCGGCCTGTGTCCACATCGATAGGTGGAATTATATATGTCCATGGGAATTGTTTTTTCGATTTTCAATCCATATAAATATTATTTATGAATAATATATAAGGTTCATCCTTTCACTAGAAGTATTCTTATTTTTGTTTTTTAGTGGCATTTCAGGGTCAGGGCGTAAGAAAATGTACAATTCGCCTTCACTAATCCTCTTAAAGAACCCGCATTTAAAGCAACTTCAAATACAACCCAAAATCGTCCAGTCCCAAAGGTTGTTGCATACTTGAGGGGGTTTGTGAGGGCAAATAAGGGATTTGCATTTCTCACTGCTCATGTCTATTATAGTGCATGCTGGGATGGATTCAGTTCAAATCTGACATATAAATATTTTTATCGAAAAATGCAAGGATGTTTTCACCAATATCATAGTTGTGTAAATGATCTATAAAAAATAAATACAGGATGGGAAAGAAGAAGTCTAATTTTATGGATAACATAATATGTGTAGTGGGTTTGGGTATCTTATAAGAAAGGCATGGGACATTTAGTGTCCAGTCTTACTGTTGCGTGGTGCTGTCCGCTGAGGTTGGTACGCTTGTACTAACCCAGTGGGCAGTACCGGCTTATATCATTAGCTTTGCCTTTTTAGGAAGAAGTTTCCTTATTGTTCTTATCTTACCCTTTATGTATGTCACTCTTTATATTATTGTTACAAGCCTTTTGTACCACGCTTCTGTACATAACTTCCATGAGTAAGGTTGTCATCTCTCTGTATGTATTTATCAACCTGCGGATGTGACACCATGTTTGTGTTGGTGTGTGAATTACGAGGTGGCCGGACCATCTCCACTGGTCAGGTCGTTGGGGAGCTTGTCCCGTGTTTGCTAATAAAAGCTGTGCAGAAGGTCTTTCCTTGTTGGAGTCTTTTATTGGCGTAGTTGAGCGGATCGGATCCGAAAGATCACTACAATATGTATAAAACGTGGATATTTATATTTTTTTTTTTTTAATAAATTTTATTGACAAAGTTTCACAGAGTGATAGTTGTCATTCGTCGTAAAAATACTAAGCGATACAGTAACTTATATTTCAAGCAAAATTTCTTTTTTCTTATTTTACATATATTAGAGTTTTTAATTTACGTTCATATATGATCAATTTAAGCTGTACTCAGTTAAATATCATTTAAGCACAATATCTTCATATTTCCTACATCCATTTTCCACATTTTTTTTGCCAAAGTTAAATACATTCCCAACGGGTCAGTCAACAAGAGCTAAAATCATACATATTTATCGAACCCAAGTAATATGAGCATGATATCCGAATTCCATACATTTCGATAATTCGCATTTGTGCTTCTCTTCGAAAAAAGAAAACAACTAAAACTACATATAGATAAAGGCTAGTACATCACAATTGAAACAATTATCCTAGGACAGCTCTTTCTTTCAGATTTTTCTTTAGGTTTGTCCACGACATGTTTTTACAATCAACAGTAAGCTGATTCCACAAATGTGGACCCAAGTAGTTCAGACTCTTTTTTTTTTTTTCGGTCCTTGGCTGTATTACCACCATATTGGTACCTTCCGCCTGTCTAGTATGTCTAGGTAACTCCTGAGCATAACCTTCTAAATTTTTCAAGTTATACATAAGACCCAGAATGGCTATCAAACCTCTCCTTTCAATTGGATGAAACCCAAATCTTGTCATGATTTCCAGTACAGGTGTAATGTTATTAATTTCAATCATTCGTAGTCCTCTGTTGTACACACTTTGTATCTTCCTAATAATATTGGCATTGGCCAATCTGAAGAAAATTATTCCATATTCAATGAGTGGCAACACATGGGCTTTTAAAATAGTTATCGACGATTTCTGGTCTATGAAAAATCTAATCCTACTCAGTTGGTTAATTTTCGATTGTACTGAGTTTTTAATTTTTAAGAAATGAAATCAAATCCCAGGTATTTTACAGTGGATACCATTGAAATTGCATTCCCATCAATGAAGATTGAACCTGTATGATAATGCCTTAATTTATTCATTTTTCTTTTCGAACCTAGAATTTGTACCTGGCATTTTCTAGCATTTATACGAAGCTTATTTGCCAGCATCCAGTTGTGTACATTTGTTGTAACATCTTGTGCAGTTTCCATACATTTATCTAATACATCACCAGTTACGTATGCCGCAGTGTCGTCTGCGTACATTGAGAGCGATACTTTCAAGTTTGTGTTTAAGTTGGCCAAGCAATTCTGCAGATCGTTGATATAAATTATAAAAATCAGGGGCCCTAACAAGCTTCCCTGCGGAACACCTACATTAATGATCGTTTGATCTGAAATATGACCATTCAGTACTGTACGTTGCTTCCTATTGGATAGATATTCTTTCATTATGTTTATTATGGCAGGGTTGATTTTATAATATTGTAATTTACCAAAGGTGATATTATAGTCTAGGCAGTTGAAGGCTTTCGCAACGTCATAATAGGTCGCAACAGACACCTGACCACTATCTATTCCCTTGATAATGGGGTCTATAAATTCAAATACTGTCCTGTTTGTCGAGTGCTCCTTTCTAAAACCTCCCTGAGCTGGAGAGAAGAGGTTATTACCATCCATATGCATTCGTAACGCAGTGCATATGAAGTGCTCAAGTATCTTTGAAGGTATCGGGACGAGTGCTATTGGCCGTAAATTGTTAAACATTCTGAGATTACCAGCTTTTGGTAGTGGGGTTATTGTGTATTCCTTCCACTCTTGGGGTATCATGCACTGCTTGATGCAGTCATTAAGTAGTTTGGTTAGTTGTGGAATTATTTTCTAGAAGTAGAATTTTAGAATTTTAGAATTGACCCAACTTAGACCGCTACTTTTACTAACATCAATAGCATTTATCACCTTTGAAACTTCAACCTCTTTGATTACAATTTTCGTAGACATAGTGGTCACAACCTCATCAACTAGGTACCTGTTACTTCGGTCTTCCAGATCATTAGACTATTTAACAGCCCCCAGAATTTTTTACTGTTATTACCATTGTTTTCTAGGAGTGCTGTTATATGCCTTTTCTTTGCTAATTTCACAAGTCTGGCACTGTTTCTTCTAGCAGCTCTAGCCCTTTGCCAGTCCCCGTCGTCTTTTGTTCTAATCGCCTTACTGAACAACCGGTCTCTGTTTCTTATAGCATTTATGGTGTCCTTGTCTAAAACCATCGCGCCTCTATTTACAATCTTTCTCTCCCTTATAGGGCATTTCACATCAAGAAACTCAATTAGGCTGCTTTTCATACCCTTCCACACTTCATTTGTGTCCCTGTTGTCATTATCAACTAGATTAATTACATTTCGTTCAATGTATATGTGGGTGATCGCTAGCAAATATATCAATCAGGTTGTTCGAGTTCTTATTACATCTAGTTGGGACGGAATTATACAGTTTTAGAGAGGCCTCATTAATTACATGCATCATGTCTTTCGTGCTCTCATCACCTTTATTCAACATGTTGATGTTGATATCTCCTGATATTATTATGTTACAGTTTGGTTCCATTCCTTTAATGTGAACTAGTGCATCACTCAATTCATTGGTAAAGATAACTCTACTGCCATTCGGCGGCCTATACAAGTTGAGGAGCAATATCTTTCTCCTATTACCAGGCTGAACCTTAATAATCTGTAATTCGATATTGTCATTACATATATTTCTGTCAGACATCACCCATGGATCAACAGCAACATTCTTATCTATCAGATAGCAGAGACCTCCACCCTTTTTGATACCACCATTTACCAACGTCGACCTGTCTGCTCTAAAGATTTTGTAGTTAGGGTTCAAGACAATGTTGTTATTATGGTCATTTTTATCCAGCCATGTCTCTTGCAGAGCTAGAATCTTAATGCCTCCCTTCAAAATACATTCGTTTACTTCCACTGCTTCGTTCCTGAGCGACCGAATATTAAGAGAGCAGATCGTAAGCCCCTTTAGGCCTGCTACCTTATCAAACTTAACCGATTCCATTTTTCGGCCAGTTCTTATTACTTATCGATTCTCGGCAAACTCTGGAGGAGTCTAACGACTCACGCACATATCCCTCGTATAGCATTTCATTACAGCGGACATAAAAATATAACAGTGTTGGCATGAGTAAAAACAGGGCTAGTTCCCATATATGGGTCAAGGCTGTCATGTTTTCGGAACAGCTAGGTATGACGCTCTTAATTCAACATTTGTACATGTCGAGCGTGACAAGATACTTTCTCTGCGATAAAAACAGTTAATCCACCTACCTACAGCAATATATACAGGATAACTAATGAGTTGGTTGAAGGATTGTGAATATTGCACGAATTAACCAACGAGTTAGTTATCTGATTTATTATATATGCTTTATATAAGATGTTTATTTGTATAACAATGTATATTTTGTAGAAATATTACCATTATAAGATGCTTGATCATGTTTTTTTGTGTGAATAGACCTATAGGCCTATTACAATGAACCGCGCTCTTCTACCATCGCTGCGAGGCAAACCAAGTTGAGAAAAATAGCTGACAGTTCCGAATCAATTTTAGACACTTTCACAGCTTTAAATCTTTTAAAAATAAAGTTATGGTTTGAAAAAGGGTAGGCCTCAATAGTGATAAAAGGCTTTTAGTTTATTAATTCATTTGATAGATATATTACACCTCTAACTTCGTTGAAAGTTACGACAATCTGAAAACCAGGTCAGTGGGCCACTGAGGGAAAATCACTTTTCACAGCTTTAGATAGTTTTAAAACCACAGTAATGCTTTAAAAGAGGATTATACCTTAATAAAGATGAAAGTATTTTACTTTATTTCCTTCTTTTGATCTTTATTTCACCGTTCTGCCTCCCGTTCTGCCTACGTTCACAGATGATCAGCCTAATGGCATGATTCCCCTCAGTTGGGCCTATGCTGTCAGAGGCGCCTTCGGTAGGCCACTCAGAGCGTGGAGTTGTATACGACACAACTCAGAGCGTGGAGTTGTATACGCACACAACGTATACAACTCTACAATACGTTGTTTCAAGGGCAACGTGTATATAATAAATATCGATAACTCAACTCTTGAAGCGTTTACTAATAGGTAATTTCCATATATGGGATCAATGTTTAATATTCCATGTTGAACATAGCATGTTTTCACTAATATGCCACACCCTTAATGAATGTCATGCTATCAAGATTCAAGACTTCGGACATGCAACTCCCCTATAAGTTAGCTAGTTGGGTGGGTGGAGCCAGGTGGAGCCAGGTGGAGCCAGGTGGAGCCAGGTTTAAATTCCATTGAATTCCATCAAAGCTTTTTCCGTAGAGATAAAAGTTGACATGCAACTCCCATAATTCCATGCGAATCAAGATTCAAGATGGCAGACATGCGAATCCCTTATTGTGCACCTGCTGAGGCCTGCACCCATACCGCTGATATGGATGTATATATATTTTATAGCTTATTTTATATTTTATAGCTTATTTCGCATTTTGTGCTCTGAACGTTGTGAGTATCTTAGTCATGATATTAGCCACACATTTAATAATGTGATTTTATATCACAACTTGGCTTGTTATCAACCGCGCAACTCGCTGATCCGCACTAAGTGTAATGTTTCAGAAAAGTACATGTGTGTTCGGCCCAGTACCGAAGGCACTTGTTAAATTGCCTCTGATTGGTTTGTCACGTTTCCACGAGTCACTATCCGCATGATGTGTAACGTAAAAAACGATGGCAATATTCCCAATGCTTTGAAATGTATTATCCAATGAGATTGAGTCTTTCATAAAGCGTTTGGAATGCATATACTGATGGCGGACCAAAATAAACAAGTCATGCAAGGTAAATAAATCATTTTAACATGGTAGTTGTAATATAAAATGGAATGCACATTCTCAGGTGTTCCTACTCGTTGGTATGTCATGCACTCATACTTGAAACAGGTGTATCAGCCTGAGTAGCGAAGCCACTCATGCTGATAAACCTGTTTCAAGTACTTGTGCATTACAACCAACTCGTAAGAACAACTGATCGGCGCATTCCATCTGATTATACTCTTGAGTTCTATAATGAACACAGAATTTCTAATACAGAGTACTGTACTGAAATTTGTACTAACATACCATAATCTGATTCTTTACATTTCACTAATTTTACCTCATGTAGTTTGTCATTCTTACATCAGCAACCTTCTATTCTTTCTTATGGTAACGGCTGGAAGACCTGGATCCAGAGGCCTGTCAACACTTTTGTCACACCTCATACAGGCAAATAAACAATTTTTCAATTCAATTCAATCATGCTGTCGCCACCCGTGTAAAGTAAATCTCTTTGCCTATATATTTCCAGCGCATCTGAAAGCCATCTGGAAATAACTCAGAGGGATATTGTCTTTTCTTTATAGACTAATGTTTAACTCATTGATATATCAATTTTGACATTTGTATTTTGTAGTTATGTTGGGAAGCTCCGGAGTCCTACTAAGTGCCTTTTGTGTATGGGGATATGCGCATAAAATATGAATAGAGCTTTGAGTCTAGAATTTGTCATTAACAAAAAAATTGCAAAGTGAGGCGCATCATTGTTTGAATAAAAAGAAATATGACTGAGACAAAAGCTTAGAATGTCATTAGGATGAAGAAGATGTATGCAATTTACAAATTTCAGTAATTAGATATAGCTCTGTGTGTTTTAAATGTCAATGTAATGTAATTATATTATAATTATAATTAAGATAATTAAACAATGAGGTACAAGGAGAGAGACAGGAGAGACACACATTCAACAAGGATATATATTATAAATGTAGCATAATGCTATTTCAAATGCTGATAAATTGTTGTATTTTAAATAAAGATGATAGGATATTAACGTATATATACGAAAACCGTCGTATATATATATCTAAAGCTGTGCCCACACATACACAAATTCGCAATTGTCCTCATGTCGATTTTCTATTGTATTTATTTTATGTATTCTGACAGTAGAAATGTAATCAAGAAATTTAGTTCGGAACTTGCAGAGCCTTCAGGTGCTGCCAAACAGCGAAATCTTGGATCATCAAAGCTTTTAGTGGAAGATTTATTTTAGGGAGAGAGTATTTTTATGGCATGTATTTATTGTTATATCATTTCGATTAATTGATAATTACCAGTTTTGTATTCGGTTCAAAACCGATTCAGTGCTTTGAAAAAGTTTTGTCTTAATCCCTTAATTGATTAAAGTTATTTCCAACTTTATGATTATTAAAAGGATCTTTGTAAAATATTCCATATGTAAAAACACTATAGTGATTATCACAACCCTTTTATTTAATCAGTCTGACAGTTTTCGCAACTAATTTCTCTTTTCTGTTTTATTTGCATACACCTAAGACTTAAAACCTACATTACTGATAACAAAAATTACATGAAATTAATTGTGACGCGTTACAGGAAAATGAGTCATAAGTCGCAAAAGATGCTATTTTTCAAAGTGCTTTATCCACAAGATGGCTTTGTAGGAATGTTTTGAATTTTGCGGTATCTACCGCTTGACTTGTATGAATATATACACATATATTCATACAACGTCAAGTGGTAGATACCGCAAAATTTAAAACATAAAAGATATTCCAAAGGAAAGACAGTGTCTTTAATATATTTATGCATGTCTAAGGTAATCCTTTGGAGTATCTTTAGCTACTTTACTAGTAACTGTCCAACCAGAAATATTGCTATTTTTTTCAAAAATGAAAATATCACACTTAAGATATAGATGTACTTAGTATATGTGCTTATATGTTTACTATCATTAGACTCGGCTTGATGTCATCTTTTCAAATATGATCATATCTCAAAATCAATTCCTTGCGACTTGTGACACATTTTTCTGTGACCCATAACATATTTTGGTTTACATAGAATACACCTTTCAAACAACTATAGTCCTAACTTTTGTCCACAAATATAACATTTTATATATATTGATTAAGGCTAAGCAAAAATGTTCCCTTGGGCGCAGTACACTACATACACATTATTCATACTACTGCACACCATGTAAGTTAAAATGATTACATTGACACATGGTTCAACCAGGCAGCCACTGGGGGCGGTAAAACAAGGTTCTGTCAGGTAGGGCTTTATATACCAGGTCCTGGTGCATAACAAAACCTTCCTTAAAATTGTCCTTCTGAGCTATTTCCCCTCGCTAAGCAGCTGGTAAGAAACCTTTAGCGAAGGAATTTGCCATACATACAATGATAATTATCATTCCTACAGTAGAAATATTCTAGCAAGGGAAAATATCAAAGCAGGTGTTATGTAATTGTCAGTAACACAAGGCCCCCTAGCGGATGACCACTGAACTACAGATATATTGGGTTATGCTAATTGAAGGGTTGTGCATCGTACCTATTGTATCACTGATATAAAGGACAGTGCAGGTCTACCCAGCAAGTGCTACACTTCTCAACATATACATCTCTAGTTATAGTTGTGTTCTGTATAGTCGACTAGTAATTATAGTAACCTTCACAAGGTCTCTTTGTGGGAATGTTCTCACATTTGGGGATCCTTGCATTTCTAAGGTCATCCTAGCTATTGTCTATATTTAGCTACTTTACTAGTAATGGTTCACCTAGAAATCTTGAAAGCTTTTTTTTTTAAATAAAAATATCAATCTTAAAATGTCCTAATGTTTACTACCATTAGAATCAGCCTATCGTTTCAAATATGATGTATCTCAAAATCCAATGTTTGCCATATGCCATGTCCAAGGCTAAGTTTGATATATTCACTGAGGACGTAGAACGCTTAGCTAAGCTGCTGGAACTGTTTAACTAAAGAGTTATTATGCAACACACCCCTGGTTCACTCATCCCGGATACACTGTTGTAATCCACTTAGAGCTGCTTTACATATAAGGGTGTAGGGCAAAACGACCCACATTTATGAATTATATATATTGGGGTGAAGTCACAAGAAAATGTACAATTCGTCTTCATCAATCTTTTAGAATAAACCATATTTAAGAAATACATTAGGTTTAAAGCTGCACTCGTTTCAAATATGATGTATCTCAAAATCCAATGTTTGCCATATGCCATGTCCAAGGCTAAGTTTGATATATTCACTGAGGACATAGAACGCTTAGCTAAGCTGCTGGAACTGTTTAACTAAAGAGTTATTATGCAACACACCCCTAGTTCACTCATCCCGGATACACTGTTGTAATCCACTTAGAGCTGCTTTACATATAAGGATGTAGGGCAAAACGACCCACATTTATGAATTATATATATTGGGGTGAAGTCACAAGAAAATGTACAATTCGTCTTCACCAATCTTTTAAAATAAACCATATTTAAGAAATATATTAGGTTTAAAGCTGCAATCTGAGTTAATATTGGTGAACGTTTAAAACTTATTTTTGTTCCATTTTCCCCAACCCATCTAAAGGTTTTTAAACCAACATTTTGGAGGATTTTCTCTGGTTGTTTTTGCTGCAGGGTTTCATAAAAGTCATACATTTATATTTGAGAGCCCTGCCGAAGTCTTTACTGTGGTGGCTTCACTTATTATTGCTCAGCTGTGGGGACGTATTGTCGGCATATTTGACTTCAAATCCTTCAGTATCAGAATACCATAAATTCATTGTTAATTTGGTAATCGTAATCGAGCGGTAGTCTCCGCTCTCTCCCCTTCTAAATCCTCTTCATTCTCTCCTTTCCTCTCACCACTCTCGTTCCCTTACCTGTCTTTCTCCTTGTACCTTTCTCTCTTCTCGCCTCTCTCTGCTCTCCCTCTCTCTGCTCAGCTCTCTCTTTTCCTCCCACCTCTCTCTCTCCTCCCACCTCTGGCTTCTCGCCTCTCTCTCCTCTCCCTCCCTCTCTCTTTCTCCCTCTCTCTCCCTGCCTACATAGAGCTGTCCTTTCCTCCCACCTCTCTCTCCTCTCATTTCTGTCTACTCTCACCTCTCCTCTATCTCTCTCCTCTCACCTCTTTGACACAGATTCTTGGAAGAATGTCTAATCAATATTCCTGATAAATTCAGTCCTATAAGTCATAATGTGAGTAAATTTGGTAAGATTGCATTGTTGTAATGCAGCTTTAAGATACGTTGGATGTTGTTACTCTGTTGTCTGCATCTGACACAGATTCCTGGAAATATCTCTACTCAATATTCCTGGTAAGGCCCATGTCACAGGAAGCACCTCAGGGACAGTAATATCCTCAGCAGGATATTGACCAAGCAACCTTTGCCTCTCAGGTCCTTGTGCCCTGGCACCTGTTGCATAACAGCTCCTTTAAACCCTAAGACCCGTAAGTTGTCCAGTAGGAACAAATGTTTGCATGAGAAGCCCTCACTTAATATCTCCCCTTTAGTCTGGAGAGGAACGGTGGGCAGTCAGGCCAGTGGAGGTGCATATATAGAAGTGGAAGGTAGCTGATTTTTTTGTATTATTTTCATTTGGGGCCAATAAACAAATTTAAACAATTGTTACAAAAAAAACGCACTATCCCTCAGGGAAGTTTTCATGCGGTGCCCATCTTTCAATCAATTAATATCATGACTTGAATAGTTCACTCTGTCTCCATTCTATTTCGATAACAAAAACTACAACTCTTAGAACCAGCTACAGACAGAACAATAAAAAAATAATTACTACTAAAACTTCAGTCATATTAAGACTACATTCTCACAATGTTCCGGTATCATAGGTCATATCAAGTAGAAACAAATTAAATAAAGCAGATATAAGTATGAACATGTTTAGCTTTTTCACAAAGAGTTTAGTAGCTTCACAGAGAGCCTTACAACCATGCCAATCGAAGACTGACTGCCGTCAGTTGAGTACCTGCTGTGAAAAAGATCAGACTGTTTTCGGTCTGGGGCATAAGAAACGTTCCTTGGTAAGCTATTTTTCTTCCTTTAGGTAGAACATTTCTACTGTAGGAATAGAAATTAGCATCTCAAAAGTTCCTTACCAGCTGCTTAGCCAGAACAAAATCCTAAGCCACAAAAATCTTAAGTGGAATTAAATTAAATTAAATATTTAATATTTAGTCCTAATGTCCACTGAGGTGAGTATCACTATCAGCTTTTGTAACTGCATATTCAATTCTATAGAGATTATATATTGTCGATGCAGGAACATTTTGGTGTAAGCCAGAAATAAATAATGTTTGTTTCTGCAGAGAAGGATTGAGGCTTATGTAAATTTAGACTTCCATAGATTTCCGTCCGATTCTAAGCTGGGACGGAAATTTATTAATTAGCATACATTTAAATAAATCAACGAAGGATTATTATGTTGGTTCAAATTCTTTTGCGTGGGTGAAGAGGGTAGATGTACTACCTTGAATTCCTCTTGTTGCTGACAGACACATCTTTCTTTAAGAATTAAAGGATACAGACCAACAGGATAGATGACCAATCTCAAGAGGCCTCAGATTTATGTAGCATGTTGGCTGATTATCACTTGCTTCGCTATATTGATGTTCCAACTCGGTATAGTAATAACTCCTCAACCCTTATCGACATCATATACACAGACCACCCCCATGTTAAATCGTCTGGTGTTGCAAATTATAACATTTCTGACCATTTATGTACTTTTATCCAGTTAAAAAAATCAAAAGAACAAAAGGTGACTACTATCAAATCTGGTAGAAAATACTATAGGATTGATGATAACAATTTGAGTGAATACTTGAATCCTCTCAATGAAAATATTAACTCCTTCGGTATAAACACTCTATCGACTGATGATATTTGGCTGGGTATAAAGAAATGCATTAATGATTACTTAGACGATAAATGTCCTATTCAAGACATAAAAATCACAAGAAAAGGCCGATTTACTCTTCGTCGAGATATCACCTTAATGATAAAGGAGAGGGACAGATTATTTAAAATAGCCAGGAACACTGGCCTACAAGCTGACTTAATAGCAGCCTCGACTTTGAGAAAAAATGTTGCACAACTAATAAAACAATACAAACGAGAAGAAATTAAAAATCAGTTAAATAATTGCACCAAAAAGGGTACCACCCTGACCGCGCCAAATCTTTCCGCGCTGTACTTTCCGCGACACCTTACCTTACCGCGACTCACGCCCATGCAAGTGTTGTGCCTCACCGCGCCCACTGCGGCCCTTCCCATTCCCTACATTGCCATGAACCTTACTTTCCCACGCTTCTCCCCCTAATTGTTCCGTCACAAACTGGCGACGTGATTAGATGAAATCTCTACATTTATGGGTGCAACAGAGAAATGTGTACAGCTTAGACAAGAGATTTCCTAAATATTATGTTTTTCATAATAATCAACATGCATGTGTACATGTGTTGGAACCATTTTTCGTCAGCAGAAGGGTGTAAATGCGCTTGTGTATTATATTCAAATGCCATAATTATTACTTATTTTCTAGCCTGAAAAAGCACTTTTATTGCAATAGCGGCAATGATTCTGGCATAGGAATCATGAAACTAGGCGTCCCACAGCCTCATTTCGGCCAAGGAATTCAAATAAAATGGTTATAATCGTGTGTGATCATCCCAAATACAGGTTATAGACACCCTAGGCTGGAAAACCAAATGATGCTCGATTGGGAGAATTACTCAACTATTCCCCTCTACATTATTCTAAAAAAGATATAGCAAATTATAATTGACGCATTTCTACATAAAATATAGATTTAAATTAGAAATAAATAAAAAAAATATGCACATAATGTTTCGAATTATTGTGTACTTTATAGGTCTCGACATAAGGGTCATAACGCTTTTTAGTTTGTGAAAATATTGCCACTAGAAGAAAGGTTATAGCCAAATAACCACTCAGTAATGGTAATGATAATGGCAGCGGCAAGGATGACATGTCATTGACCCTCTGCCCACATACATATAACCCATTATTTTTGGAATATACTATATATACAAAAATATTTAACATTCCCTTTCGTTTTCTTTATAAGTTGACTTGAATACTTGTATTGGTTGTTCAAGAAGGTAAATGTAATTTCTGTTTAAGTAAATACAGGTAACATTTTAGGGATAAAGGTTTTGAAATTTCTCTATGTCCCAACAAAGGAATTCCATAGTATACGTATGAGCATCAGGCTATGACTTATTGACTTATTGGAAAACCAACCTCTGAGTGTGGAGTTAAATTGCAGGCGTCATTCAGGAAGGGAGGCCATCACAGGAGGCCTTGGCATGGGTCTCTTTCTAGTGTGATTACATTGACGGGAGCGCGACGGCCGTCGGTCGGGCGCGCAACGCTTAGAGTGCGGTAGGTAGGTGCGCTGTATGCATGGGCGCGGTATGAGAGGGGAGCGGTAGAATTGAGCGCGCAAAGGCAGGTGAGCGGTATACACGAGCGCGGTAAGGTATGGAACCCCCAAAAAATAGCAAAAAATTCTGGAGAAATATTAACATGCTCTTCGGATCAGGGACCTCTCCCCTTCCCTCATCATTTATACATGAAGGTAAAGATCTAACAGGGCAAGATGCATGTAATGCTCTGATTGAATTCTATGGTAAAATGGGTCTCGAATGTACACCCAACGATGATAGTTTCAAGAATTATCTCTCTGATGACATTGATGTACTCGCATGTAGTAATATTCTTATAAAAGAAGAGTCGATTATAAAATACATACAAGAAATAGACAGTAATAAGAGTAGTGGGTTTTCGTGGATCAATGCTGACACTCTGAAAAAGTTCTTAATTCGCTTACCTAAGCAAATTACCATGCTTTTCAAGAAATGTATAAATCTTAGTCTAATGCCAGCTGAATGGAAAGAGTACTTGGTAAAACCAATACCCAAATCTGGTAACCTTCAACATTTTAATAATCTTAGGCCCATTGCTTTAGTCCCAATTATGTCTAAATTGTTTGAAAAATGTATTTGTGATTCTATTACCTGGCATATGGAGAGAAACAACTTCTTTCCAAGGGGGTTTCAGATCGAATCGATCGACTGATATTAGTCTCTTTGATTTTTTTACTCCTGTTATAAATGGCTTTTACTCTGGTAAGGTTAGCATTGCTAGTTATTATGACATTTCTAAAGCCTTTAATTGTATTAATCATGACATTTTGTAAGCCAAGCTAAGGTATTATCGATTCAACCCAAAAATAACGAATATTGTTATGAACTACTTACTGAATAGAATGCAGAGAACTATGTTAAATGATTTTATTTCAACCCCAATAACCATCAACAGAGGGGTACCACAAGGCAGTCATTTAGGACCGATCGTATTCCTAATTTATATTAATGATTTACCTGTTTGTATAAGGAATCTGAATTTTCCCTCAGCTGACATTAATATGACTATGTATGCTGACGATACTGACTTGAGTGTAACGAGTGTCAATGTAAATGATTGTGTAAGAATATCTCAAGAGGCCACTAATAATATTAACATCTGGATGTCTGCCAATAAGCTAAAATTAAATGAAAAAAAATGCCAGATCCAACTGCTTGGTACGAAACACAAGATAAAAAAGATAAATATAGCAGCTTTAGGCAGTATATACCTAAATGGTCATAAGATTTCTTGGACAAAAATTGTCAACTATCTAGTATTTAAAGTTGATTCCACATTATCAATGAATCATCATTTCACTAGGTTAAAATGTTCTGCCTCTTTCAAACTTGTACAACTACAGAGAATTCGTCATTACCTAACAAGAGAAATGACTAAATCGATTGTGAAAAGTCATATATTATCGATATAAAATATGGTCTGCTCTTTCTTGATATGACAACAAGTGACATTAAACTAAAACTGCAGCGAATATTGAATAGGGCTGTTAGGCTAATTTACTTGAACGATAGAAGAGACATAGAAACTCTCAGTCAACTCTGTAATGTTGGAAAGTTAGGTAAAAGATCAAAAATCTCATTACTAAGAATAATGAATAGTAACAAGTACTAAGTTAAGAAATTATCAAGTTAAATTTGGTTTATCTAATTAATATTACAATTAGTGTCAACTTAATTTATATACCTGGCGTTTCCAATGGAAACGATTTCTCAGCCTCAATTACTTATGTCCGATGTCAGGCAGAAGACTTACCCTAGACACCTGTCTATTTAGAATGCTGGACCACCTCATTGTAAACAACATCTATTGCAACAAAGAATTCTTGAATTGAATTGAATTGAATTTATGACCAGTCACTCAGGACCATTGAAATCATGAACTCTGAAACATGTAGAGAAAGGGAGAAAAATGATAAACTTAGGGAAATACCTACATAGAAATAAGATCCACTAGCCCTCCTGAGTTTCCACTAGTCCTCACAGACCAGAAGGTAAAATCTAATATGGCACAAAAGACATACAAATGTCAACTAGACTAGGGTTTATATACACTTGACTTTTATTTCCACTTCAGTAACTGTAACCAATAATGAATAACTCTGCAATAGCCAGGGCTGTAAAAAAAAGTTGGTTGAAAAAAAAATTATCGTTGAAAAATAGTTGGTCGGAAAAAAATTGTCGTTAAAAAAAAGTTGGTTGTACAAAAAAAGTTGGTCGCAAAAATTGTCGGTAAAAAAAAGTTGGTTGTTGAAAAAAAGTTGGTCGTTGAAAAAAAGTTGGTCGTTGAAAAAAAGTTGGTCATTGAAAAAAAGTTGGTCGGAAAAAAATTGGTCGTTAAAAAATAGTTGGTCGGAAAAAAATTGTCATTAAAAAAAGTTGGTTGAAAAAAAAGTGTCGTAAAAAGTTGGTTGAAAAAAAATTGTCGTTAACAAATAGTTGGTCGGAAAAAAATTGTTGTACAAAATAGTTGGTCGGAAAAAAAAGTTGGTCAAGTTGGTCGAAAAAAAATTGTTAAAAAATAGTTGGTCAGAAAAAAATTGTCGTCAAAAAAAGTTGGTCGGAAAAATAGTTAGTCGTAAAAAAAAAGAGTTGGTCGTATAAAAAGTAGTAAGCTAGGCTAGGCTAGGCTAGGCTAGGCTAGGCTAGGCTAAATAGTTGGTAACTTACTTTTAAAATTTAGAAAATGTGTTTGGCAGTGTCCATTTGAGCACCTGAGGCAGGTGAGGGTGGTGGTGGGGCAGAGGGGTGGTGTGGGAGGTGGGAGGGCCTTCTGCAGACCTATCATGGTTGGAGAAGCATCTAACTAGCAGCCAATCAACTCCCTTGGCTAAACCTAGAAAGGCTGTCAATCAGCCTTCAATAACATCTAGGTGTGAAATCTATGACTGATTGAAAGGATTAGATATGGCATCCTCGCCTGATGTCACATCTAAGCTTAAACACCTCACAGACAGTTAACCAAGTTATCAAGATGTAGATGCAGTATCAGTGATTGGCACATTTCATAGTGACCCATTTGTTTTCTCAGCTATAAATAGCTGAGAAAACAAAAAGCATCTTATTCGAGATATTGGTGACAGACCAACAAGACTCCATGAAGGTGTTGTTTTAACCACAGCTATTCCAAATTCCGAAAAAGTTAGAAGAACCCCTCACTTCAACGGTCCACATGAGTGGAATAAATTACCCTCACATGTCCGTAATATGGAGTGGAAAACAATGAAAATGTTCCTAAAGAAGAACAAACTGTGGTGGATCCAATAATCTTTATTATTCGCATTTCAACTGCTATGTAACACGAAATACCTGTTTTTAATTATTCAAAAAGGGAGATTCTATCATTATGACTGTTGGAGAAAAAATAACAAACAAAAATGGTTGTACATAAATGATTGTTATATCATGACTGAAACTGATTAGAGATCAAAAATAGTGATTATATATTATCACGAAAGGTATGTGTCGTCAAGCGACCTTATCCATTGTATCTTGATTTGTAATAACTATCTGAGACGGTATAATGTTTTCAAAGTCTCATCAGGTATGGTAATTAATTGGTTAATAATACTTACTATTATAAATTAAATGAATTAAATATCTTGATGTATAATAATTAATTTTTGCCATTGAGTGTGCATGAGATTACCATGTTCGCATGGGAATGTCCTCAATAAAATTTATTTAAAAAAAACAAAAACAGGCCCCAGTCCACTAAACCGATTGTCATGCGATTCTCATGAAACTTAGTGGAAAAGGGTCTCCTGTCCTCTGAATTGGCTTAGTGGAGTAGGGCCTTTATCATGTATTAAAATGGATTGGGGAAAAAGGGACAGGGAATTGTCCTTTCAACAAGTAATTTGAGAATCAGGCAAAATTATCGTCGAAAGCAATCAAGAAAGTATTGCTCTGTTATTGTCATTTGGGCCAAATGAACAAGAAAGTGGAGAGAGAGGAAAGAGAGAGGAGATAAAGAGGCGGAGATGAGGTGGGGAGACAGGTGTGATAGTGAAAGGAGAGAAAGAGATAGAGGGAGGGAGAGTGGAGGGAGAGGGGGAGGGAGAGCGAGGGGGAGGGAGATTGCATAGATGGAAGGGGAGGAGAGAAAGAAAGATAGGGTTGCCAGAAACAGACAGACAGAATGAAAGAGAGAGAACGACGATTACGTTTCCATTCAAGATGTTTAAAATCCAATTTAACATAAGTACAAACATATATCAAATAATTCTACCAAATGGTATAAGGACAGAAAGGCATAGTAAAGGTATTCACATTTTTTGTAAAAACAAACCGCTCTCTTTATATATAGGACTTCTACAATCCCATGTGCCATTTTGTATTTTACATTCTAACATGGTTTAACAAAATGCTTGCTTGCTATAAAAGTAGTTCCCAGCGTTCAGTACATGTGTTGCAGTAACAGTATAACACCCCCTTCCAAACAGCATGCGTATATATGTGATGTGTTACAGAAAAATGAGTCACAAGAGATTTCATCATATTTGAAAAGATGAGATCAAGCGAATTCTAATGATGATAAACATTATGAAATTTAATAATTATGTATTACTATATTTTAAATATGATATTTTTTATTTTTCAAAAAATGTCTAGTAAAGTAGCTAAATACATTCTATAGGATGACCTTAGAAACGCATAGATATATTTAATATACTGATCTGTTTTGAAATGTAGTAAATGTATTCAAGGAAATCTTAAATTCATGTAAACACATCGAAAAATATCAATTTTGCGATTTGTGTCTCATTTATCTATCATGAGATGAACCAAACTAACAAATGATCATTTAACACAAGTAATCACATATTATATATTCAATGCCATACCAAATAATATTATACACAAATATATCCAGTTATTGTGGACAGAGATAATAGATACATTCGGTTTTGGGGGACAGATGGTCTAGGACAAAACACATTTCTATAATAAAGTAGTGTTTTCACTACATTAAGGGACATAACTTCTGCAATTAAGGACGGAGTGTGACCTATTTTCTCCTGGAACTGATAAAATCACACGTATCCTATGTCACATCGAATTACCATATCACAGTCCAGTGGTGGGAACCTGTGATGTGTTTAAGGAAAATGAGTCACACAAAATGATAATTCTCATTTTTTTTTCAGGAGAACCCTTGGTCAGAATGAATTTATTTATGGGGTGTTTTTGAAAATGAAAAGTAGTTAATTGGATTACTGTATATGTATTGTGTGTGTTTGTATTGTATAGTGTGTGTTTTGGTGTGTGCAAATTTATTATGTAAGTAGGGTCTTTAGCCATGTTTTTTGGTTAGATTTGAGTGCCTCAATAGTTCCTATGTTACGCTGTTTGGGTGAAAGTTTGTTCCAAGCTTGTGCACACTTAACTTGAACTGTATTTTCTCCCAGTTTTGATTTGAACCTTGGTGTTATCAAGGTTGGTCCATCGTGTATTTGTGTATTTCTATTAGGTGTGTTTGAGAAAGTGGGATTGTTTTTCCTTTTGAAAGCTAAGATGCGTTATCGTCCTGTTGTAAAGTAGTGATATTTTGGTATTTTTATGTAATTGGTTGGTGGGTGTGTCGAAAGGGCAGTTTAATATTATTCTGAGTGCTCTGTTTTGTAATTTTTGCAGTTTGTCTAATTTTTGTTCATGAGCATTGTGGATTATGGTCTCCATAGTCAAAGAAGGGGATGATTCTTGTTTTGTAAATTTGGATGGCAGTTTGTGTGTCAATGTACCTCCTGATTTTATTTAGTTGGTAGATTTTGTGGGCTATGGTATTTGCTGTTTGTGTCAGTTGTAGATGATAGTTGAGTTTATTGTCTAATATGAAACCTAAGTATTTGTAGGAGGATACTAGCTTTAGTGGCTCATTATGGTATGTGATTCTTTTGGATTTGCTATTTTCATGTTGTAATTTTGATTTGGATAAGAGCATTAGGTTCGATTTTGAGGTGTTTACCAGGAAGAGATTTAGATTACACCATTTCTGGACGTCATCTATGGCTTTCTGCATATTCTCATATAGTGTGTCTAGATTCTCGCCATGTAAGTATATTATGGTGTCGTCAGCGTACAAGGAGAGGTTGCAATTTGGTAGATTTAGTTCTATATCATTGATAAAGATAATAAACATGAGGGGGCCAAGAATTGATCCCTGTGGGACTCAAGAGGTTATTGTACTCTGTGTTGAGGTGAGATTGTTTACAATTACTTTTTGTTTTCTATTGGCAAGATAGGATTTACACCAATCAAATAGTGATCCTTATACCTATATGGTTTAATTTTTGCAGTAATATTGAGTGATTAACCATGTCAAATGCCTTCCTGAAATCAATAAAAGAAATTAAAGTGCCTATGTTCTTATCCAATTTCCAAGCCATGCCATCAGTTACTGACGTGAGTGCATCTATAGTAGATCTTCCAGGTCTGAAACCGAACTGATTTTTGTCTAATGTTTCATGTATTTCAAGGTATTCGTATATTCTCTTATGCACTATTTTTTCGATAATTTTACTTGGTGTGGGTAGCAGGGATATGGGTCTGAAGTTATTGATTTTATTAGCTTTCCCACCCTTAAAGAGGGGTATTACATTAGCAAGTTTCCATGATTTCGGGAAGGTTGATGTAGAGAAAGATAGGTTGACACAATGTGTGAATTCTTTGTAGAGGCTCAAAAGAGCCAATTTAAGTATTTTATTGGGTATGTCATCAATAGAAGATGCTTTTGCTGTATTAATGTTGGATAGTAATTCATTGTTATTTGTTCTAATATTAGTTAACGAAGTGTTAGTTGGGGGGGAGTTAGGTATCCACTTTGGGGTTAGGTTCCTTGTTAGATTAGTGGCAATGTTTGTGAAGTAGTCATTTATATAATTTGGAATGCTCTCGTTTTCGATTTCAATATCATTGTCACCTGTTAGCTGTATGATTTTATTTTTAGATTTGGAAGGTGATAGGCTATTTATTATTTCCCAAAATTTGTTGGGGTCATTTGCTTTCTCATTGAGTTCAGATAAGATAAATTCCCTTTTTGATGGCATTGTTGGCAGCTTTTTTGCTGCTTTTTGCCAGTCTTGTTCTGACCTAGTTTTGGCTACTATGGCTCTAAGTCTGTTCTTTTCCTTAGTAATCCAGGGGTCATTACTAACTTTAATTCTGATGTTCTTGATAGGAGCTAGTAGATCTAATTGTTCCCTAGTTCTTGTTATTATAGTGTTCCATGCAACTTCACTGGCCGTTATGTTATAAAATTCTTCCCAGTTGTAGTTGTTCATTAGTCTAGCTTTAAAGATGTTTTCATTGAAGTTTTTCAGTTTTCTACCTGATTTAATCATTGAGGGTAGTTTGGTTTTGCTTTTCTTTCTGATAGTATACACCAGTTCATGATCACTTATAGCGACATTAATTACACCTTGTTGCAGAATAATTTTAGAGTTAGTATATATATGATCAATTAATGAACCTGTTAGTAATTTGTTATTATCTAGAAAGAAGCGTGTAGGAGTCTTGATTAGTTGAGTGAGATTCAGATTAAGTTCAAAATCTTTTATAATTTTTCTATTCCTACAGTCTTTATCTAGCAGATTTATATTAAAATCCCCCATGAGAAAGATTTCTGTCTTTTTGTTTCGCGTCAATTTTGATATGGTATCAGTTAGATATGTTATCATTTCCTGATTGTCTCCTTTGGGTGGTTTATACATGCAACCTACGCCTATTGGCCTTGTGTGTTTTAGTGAGAGTTTAACCCATAGACATTCAAAATTTTTGCAGCTTTTATTGTCTTCATACAAAACAGTATGATTAATATTGGAGCTAATATAGAGAGCTACTCCACCTCCCTTTTTGGGCGTGGCTTCACTGGAATTGTTCATATTTATTCTATTTATTGATGTATCTGACCATTGTCTGTCAAGTCTAATAAGTTGGTAGTTGGGGATTTCTAGTTCTTGGTCAGATATGTTGCTATGTAGCCATGTTTCAGATAGTCCTAGTATATTTGGTAGAAGCTTATTTACCTCATGTTTAAACATGGAGAATTTTCCATATAGACTTTGAGTATTAAGGTGTGCGAATGAGATACCTTTTTGGGGGATTATGGTCATTGTGTTTAGGGGCGATTTTTACAGAAAGACTCTTGTGCAGTTTACTGCAGGAGGCTGGGGCAGGGGGGGGGGGCAGGTTGGCAGCAAAACCTGCTCAGGGCTAGGAATGGCTCAGAGAAGTACAAGGTTGGGGGTCGATCGGCACTCCGCCTTAGGGCCTGTGTGTCAAATGCTATAATATATATATACAGGAAACATGCATAATTTGGCAGGCAAAGTTTTATGGGATGTAATAAAAAAATATCCCTGAGAAAGATAATACATAGACAAAGAAACACATGTAGGATTGGAACAAAGTTGATTAATAATCCTTTATAGAGGGCCTGTGTAGTTTGCCATATCCACCACGACTTGCCACGTATATTGTGTTGTCGTGGGGTAATTTTAAGTTAATTATATACAATATAGAGTCAATACAGTGTATAAATGCACTCTCATTATGAAGGAGCGATATCTTAAGTACCTAAGGTAACTATATACAATATAGTCAATACAATATATAAATGAATTCTCGATACGAAGGAGCGATATCTTCTATAGCATATATATTAGACTTAATTGTTTTAAAGCAATGTTTGCACCGAACTATTACAGATTTAACATGGGATTATCAAAACGTTGTGAGAAAACTTGGATAAGATATGAGTTAGCACAAATTTAGTAGATATTAATAAATAGGGATGCCGTGCGCGTATTTATTAGAAAACCCAGTAGATTTCATATCGTTATCTCTTAGTTAGAGTTCATATTCAATTTACCTACTTGCCACAAAGGTATGTGTTGTAGGTTAAATGTCTTATGAGTTCGGCCACATAAGTTGTTTGGACTGTACTACTTACGATTAGCATAGGAAGGCACAGATAAGAGATTTCAGAGGGAGTTGGATACGTTAGTATATGTACCGATGCAAGTTGGGTGATTTTAATGGAAAGGGAGATTTAATCGTTAGGTTCATATAATATTTCTATGTCTACGTGCCACATATTTCATGTGTTGTGGCATAGTAAATTGAATATAGAAGTCGATTTATTCGCATATTGAGTGGATGTTCCTGTAGAAGGTCGTCATCATTATAAAAATGAATTTATTTATTGCTGTTTCATTGTAGTGCAACCCATCTCTTGTTTTTGCCAGATATCGGTGGGACACACACCCATTTCTTCTTTTATGGACGATTCCCTCAAAGTGTGGAGCTATGAGTCTTCTTTTCCTGTTCCTCCTACGAATGTAGGTGTTAATTTCAGCCAAGGCATCATGTATTGCTTCTTGGTCGGTGAAATCTGTATGTTGGGATCTGGAGTATTGGTCTAGTGATATTCCCACTATTTCTGTCATAATAACAGGGTGAGCGACTGCATCTAACCAATATATGGAATACTCGATTTCATTTATGATATGTGCGATGTATTCATCCTTGCTGGAAAATCTTGGTCTAACTGGTTGTCTTTTTTCTTTGTTTGTAAATTCATTTATACCACCGAAGAGATATAGCAGGTCGAAACTTTTAAAGAAGTATTTCCTATATGTTTCTTCACTTAGCGATCTCAGTCTTGCTCCAGGCACGCAGAAGCAGGTAATATCTATATCATTGGGTTGTTGGGCAAGTAATGTAGACATTTTTTGACCCCATCCTCTTATTCTGGAATCTCTCAGTAACATAATACGGAATTTCGGCATGTTGCGTATATGCTGTACGCTATAGTGATTTCAATCCCAACGTTACTATGGATGGGAGGGTGCAAGAGAGAGAGTTGGTCGCTTGACACAATCAGATTTCATATAAATCAAAAAGGGAATGTATAGTCACTTATCTGAGAAATTCTTCTTTCAGAGCCGCCAGAATTTGACCACAAATGTTCCTCTTTTGATCGACCATGTCATTCGTCAGATTCAATGTATCGATCAGATTTACACTGCATCCAAAATAAGGGTCCTGCGTGGCCTCGTAAAAGAACTTCTTGTCGTCCTTTACTAAGAACTCTTTTAGGTGGGTGTTCTGAGTGAATTTCAGGCGCATACAATGCCTCAGTATTTCATCAGCGGACTGGTCCTATTCGGGGGTAGTTGCAATCTGTTTGCTTAATCGTAAGGGTTTTGGATTGTTTTGATTTTGTCAATGAACTCATCCGTAGCTTTGCATGCAATTGCTTTCCTTACATGGAAAAGTTGTTCCACCGAGGTGGTCTGGACTTCATCATGGGTAATATTGCATTTGTGAAGGTTGGACAATGGGCTCATGTGGCCTTGAAAGGCCGTGCCGTCAGGTGTTTCAAATGTTGCTGAATTGGATGGGTTAATACCCTTGGGCAGTCTATCAAATTGGTCTCTTTCATAGGTGGTACCACTAATTACAACAGCTGTTCCCTTTGGTTTTGCTGTGAGCCCATGTATATAGGTGGCTGCATTTTCTATCGTGCGCGCTTCCCTCAGTAGCATTTGCTCGTCCTCGGTCGAGTCCGATGTGATTCTAATACCCTTAATCCCTGGCTTACTTTTGTTCCAATTCATGCATCGGAAAAGGTCGATTTTCTTTTGGACTGAAAGTAGGGTTAGCTTGATTGGCCTCGGGTATGGGTTTGTTTCCTTTGGCTTTTTAATCCCGAGCCTTTCAGCATTTTCAAAAGTCGAGCCATATTTTACCAAGTCAAAAATATTGGTAATTTTCTCATTTAAATCTTCATCATCCTCTTTCTCCACACCTTTCATGATGACTCTGAGTTCCCTAGGGTTTACATATTCATCCCTATTCTGAGTAGAAACTACTTCCCTGGGTTTGGGCAATTGTGATGGTGTGTGCTGAATTAACGATTCAGCTGGGGTTGGGTTAGTACGGATGTGAGCGATCGCATTTGTGTTAGCTTCCATTTTATTGGTTAGATCCGTGATTTTATTTTGCAAATCAGAAAAACCTACAGTAATTTTATCGTGGTTCAGATCAATTTTAGAGCAGTTTCTTTCAAGTTGATTATGCGATTTAATGAGAATTTTCCTGTTATTGTTCAGTGCGACGATATTACTTTGGTTGCTAGATACCACTGATTTCATTTTCACTATCGAGTTGTGAGTGAGAGTCATACCGCTTATAAGTTCATCTATTATGTCATCTCTGGAGGCACGTTGGTTTAGGAATTGTTCTAGCCTATCCTCCCTAGCAATTAACCTTTGCAAAAATTCATGAGAGATATTCGCAGGCGCTTGAGAATGTGTTTTAGCGATACTTAGCTGTGGGTTATGTTGACTCGAAGAGTTTCCCGACGTTTCCCTGGGTTGTTGGGCAACTAGTTGTAATTGCTGATCACTTTGGCTGATTGTTCTCAGGTTATGCACATTCACTGGAGAATTGTCACAGGTAGAGTTTGTATGTCCTTGGCCATATTGATGAGATGAGGTAGTCTTCAAAAAGTCACTCGGTAATAACACATACTGCTGCGAGCAGGCTTGTCCTTGGGTATTCGGATCCATGTCCCTATCACCGCTATGCATGGAGGCGATTTCCTCAGGGTTGAACAAATTTAGCTCGTAGAATGATTTGTTCGATCTCAATGTTCTATTTCTCCTATCCGACATATCCACAGAACTATATCTGATATTATTGCCGGCAATCCAATTGTTTTCCAATGCGATTTCAATATGTTATGCTTAGAAAAGACGGAGCGCGATGCGAAGGGGTCTTAGCTAGGTGCCGCCATTTTGATAACATCCTTAACGGGATACTGCGACCTTTGCTTTTGTAATGGATTGATGTAATTTAAACATGGCCGTTAATTGCAATAAAAAGAAAAATGATGACAGGGACAGAGAAAGAGATGAAAGGCCGACAAAAATGTCATTTAATCAATAATTTGAGAATGAAACAAAATGATCCACGAGAGCTTGATGAAGAAAAGGATGACCAAGTCAAAAAGTTTCCGGTATGAAAGTTTCATATCTCTAGTGCTCATCAGATTCAATAGCACCAACTCTTCTACTGGATAGGACTGATCCGATTACTGACCCGTAACTATGTATACGTTAAAGGGTACTTTCTGGTAAGTATTAACTCTGTGTAACATTTCCATAAACCTTAATAAGATGCCATTGAGTGAGAAGGGGGAAAATACTTCGATAGGATAGATGTCACAGAGAGAGAGTGTGTGTATAGAGAGAGAGGGAAAGGAAAGAAAGAAAAGAGCGAGAGAGGGAGAGTGAAGAGAGGGAGGAAGAGGAGAGAAAGAAAGAAAGAGTTGTCAGAGACAGCCAGAATGAAAGAGAGAAAGACGATTAGAGAACATTCAAGATGTATTAGTGTAGTGGTGGGTCTAATAATTTAGCAGCTTTAAACACACAACGGAGCCGTGACCAGGCATTTAGATGGGACAGCGGTTAGCTGTCCTTAACACTTGTAACAAAGAAGGGTAGCAGCCCCGTAAGTGACCATATATTAGTTTGATAGCTGCTTGCATTTCATTGGACATTTCATTCTGTCACTCAACCCATGGTCTGCCCCATTTGCACCAAATATGTGTACTGTCTTGCGCCCATTGTCTATCTTTCCGAACACTGTCCAGTCTCCCCCAGTTGATTTTCCCTTTGTTCTACTCCCTCTTCTCTTTCTCATTTTATTTTCTCGCTATCTCCCCTTCTATTTCTTAAACCATCTCTCTCAACCTCTCTCTTTTACTTTTTGCCTGGCTCATTCACTAACTCACTCATTCTCTCACCCTTTTAGCCTTGTTCCTTACTCATCCCTTACCCAACCCTCAACACCTCTTCCCATTCTTTTAGCCTTTTCCCTTACTCATCCCCTTACCAACTCCCTCAACCCCTGTTCCCCTTCTTTTACCTTTTTCGTTAGTCACTTGCCTACTCTCTCAACCTATCTTCGCCTTCTTTTCCCCTGTTTCGTCACCCCCTTACCCACTCCTTCAACCTCTCTTACCATTTTTTTTTACCCTTTTTGGTCACTTACCCACTTATCCACTTACACTCTTAACCCATCTTATCCTGTATTATCCGCTAATGAATACAGCAAAGTCCTTTCTGTTCTCACTCACTCACTTATTCACTCACTCACCCTCAACAATTAATGCCCTTCTCCTATATTCTCCTCCTCCCAGTCCCTTTCTTCCATAACCCTACTTTCCCCCCTTTTCTTCACCTCTCTATCTCACTTTCTCGTTCTTCTCTTACTCCTTTCTCCCCACGCTTACATTCAAATGATTCACCCTTCTCCTAGGGTCACTTCTAACATATCAACACTCGGCACAGGACCAAACAGTGTCCACACCCATCTCAATACCCAATAATTCCAGCACATGCATTGATCAATAGATAACAACAACATTCTGATAATAAAGCAATAAATAAATACCTACCTCATCAGCCACTCTTTTCAGGGTACCATCCACTCGGCCCCTCTCCTTCCTTCCCCGTAACCACAGAAATCCACCCGAAACCAATAGAAATCCCTTGCTTAATAGAAATCCTTCAAATCTGGTGCTCTTATTGAACCTGCCTGAATGAGAGGTGCAATAGTAGTTGTATCCCGGAGCACTGGAGAAGGTACTGGAGGAGCCACGCGAAGAGGAGGAGGAGGAGGGAGGGTGATGATGATGAGGTGGAGGAGGAGGAGTATCACTACAGAGGCACTAGGAGTAGGTGGAGACTTCTGGGGTAATCCAATCATACTATATGTGTGTACGTCCTGTTCCTGGAGTTTAAGCAGAGTGAGAGTGGGAGAGCTATAAGGGTCTTCCCTTTTGTGGAGGGGGAGGGGGCGGGGCAATGGGTTTAAGTCTGTTCAGGCTCTGTTGTCATGGTCAGTATATTGTTTGTCCAGGCTGTGTTGTGTGTATCCTGTTAGTAGGGTTTAAGTTGAGAGAGACAGAGCTAAGGGCGTTCCCTTCTTGGGAGGAGGGTCGGGGTCGGGGCAAAAGCTATATAGTCTGTTCTGGTTCAGTTGTCATACTATATACATGTATGTGTATAATTAATCCTGTTGTTAGAGTTATAGCAGAGTGAGAATGTGAGAGAGTGTGAGGGAGCTAAGGACCTTCCCTTTGCTTCTGGGGAGGGGGAGGGGGAGGGGCAATGGGTATAGCCTGCTCAGGCTCTGTTGTCATATATATGATGTGTGTATCCGGTTCCTATGGTTTAAGCAGGGTGTCAGAGAGAGGGAGAGACAGAAAGAGAGAGGAAGACAGAGAGAGACATAGAAAGAAAGAAAGAAAGAAAGAAAGGGAAAGACAGCTAAGGGCTTCCCCTTGATTCTGAGGAGTGTGGGCGGCATACTGAGTCAGTCCAGATTCCTTTGCCATACAGCATACCCGTTCTCTAAAATGTGATGCGTAATAGGAAAATGAGTCACAAGTCGAAAGAATTGATATTTTTCAAAGTGTTTTTTCCACAATATTCCTTACTCTGAATGTTTTCATTTTGGGTGAGCTCAATGCTTCTAGTGATATATATTATATGTTCCAAATCTGAAGACTATGTATTGAAAATATCCATGCATATCTACCCAGTGAACACTAACGCATTTTTTTCTTTAATAAATTGCGCGAAAATCGTCCGCTATTTTCGCGCACCAGAATAGCGTCAGATGTTACTCCATGCAGCGCGAAATTGTACCGCGCATGACGCGGTGAACTGACGCGCGCATGGCGCGGTCAATATTACCACTTATATCGCGGTAGTAGCGTCGTGTTCAAGGATTCAGGGGGGGACGGGGATGGTGTTACTATGGTTCATAATTTTCGGGGGGCGGCGGGGTAAAAACGGAAAATATTTGCTTTAATTATGGTTCATTTATATCCAATATTATGTTGCAATTAATGTACTGTACTGTACCATGCTGTATGAAAAAAGATGCATTATTATCAACGAACTTGAAGCAAGGGAAGACAAGACAATGGTTACATTATATACATTTTACCTATTTATTATTCATTTCAAACTCCAGTCACAAATTATGATATAACACTTCCATTTGCATTTCTGCAAAAGGAAACACCCTGATTTACAGGAAATTAAGAGTAATATTGGAATTAATTTTAGATCAATCTTTCTTAAGGAACGATTGGAAACACAGTATAACAACATTGTACAACCAAAAGATTATACATCCCAAATAAGGGAAAACTGATGAAAACTATTTTGTAAATGAAAATGAAACTAACATATAATAATTATTCCTATTAATCTGTTGTACCAGAACACAACTATAAAATACAAAATACAACCATTTCTCATAAAATACAATAATATCACATAAGTAATTCTGCTTGATATAGATCTGCACCAGCTTTGGACGTCACATATTTGGCAAGAATCATGAATAATACTGGCACACAACCTTTGGTAATAGATATTATAATAATATAAACTCGATACCATTGAGCAAAAGACCCAAACCTTTATATACATAATTATATACTTCATGAAAATTATATATATGTTTACCTATTTTTTATTCATTTCAAAGTCATATATGATATAACACTTCTATTAGTGTTTTATTTGGATGATATACAGACAGGTGCATTTATACTCAATGATACTCAGGTTAAAAACTGAGTCATTAGGTTCATGTTCCCAAATACATGATATCATTTTATACTCTGAAGAATTTACAACCTATATATTTTAATTCAACCAAGTAATTATATGACCTGTAAATGTAAATTAAACTAACATATAAGAGGATAATTATTCCTGTTAATCTGTTGTACCAATATACAACAATAAAATACAAAATACAACCATTTCTCAGAGAATACAATAATACCATAAAGGTGTAAGTGTCTGGGGAGTGTGGACACCTCATGAACGAATTACCTCTATTAGTCTAGGGAGTTATCATAATACAAATAAATAAGTAAACAAAAATAATCCAATAAATAGGTTTGACCATAAAACACCTTCAATTACAAAGAGGACATTAGCATTGGCACCAGCTCTGGACGACACACATTTGTCACGAATCATGAACAATAATGGCACACAACCTTGGGTACTAAATATAATAATATAAATTCCATAACATTGAGCAAAACACCTTAACCGTGTACAATATACCATATTTATACATGACAACATAATGAAATATTCAAGTCGTTGATAGCTGATGTCAATGCTAAACATCCATACAGAAAACAAATATTATTCGATGAGTAAGAATCATTCATTTCTACCTATGATATTGAAATATGTTAAGGTCTGGGCCTTATTCAACAAAAATAAAATCATTATTGCTGATAGGCGACATGGCAGCCTAACCAAATATTGTCAAACCCTCCTTTCTCTCTTTGAGCAACATAGCCTAGATAACATTGAGCAAAATACCTAAACCTTGTACAATATATCATATTTATACACCAATACTTCACAAAATTTGAAATATTCCAGTCGTTGCATGCAGAAATCTAGTGCATCATAGGCTTTGATAGCCGATGCCAATGATAGATCTAGGGATTTATTTTCGCACAAAAACGATATTTTAAAGAAAATAAAAAGTATGGTCAGTTAAATCAGGTTGACATGAAGGTCATAACGAATCCATTTTGAGTGATATCACCTAAATCCTTATAATCACCTAAATCTTGTGAAGGAATTAAATGTAAAATAAAATTCCTGTAATAATCCAGTTGAATTTCGAAAGTGAAACGACACCCTCCCCCCTCTCCTTGTACATACCTAAACAATGCTCTAAAATCATGAAAAATCAAAACTCTCGCCATTATATGTTTTCTATAGAAAATCACTCTAATGTCGCTACAACAACTAAATATTGGAATTTTTCGGAAATGTTTTCGTCTGTATGATGGGAGAAGGATCCCAGACTGAGCAATATAACATGGAACATTTTATCGAAACTAAATATCAATACATTTTCCAGAGTTTTTACCAAAATAAAACTTTAAATCATAGCCAAATTGATCCACCCACCCAAATCACTGTAGGATACAATACAAGGAAGGGACATATGATATTAGAAAATGCCAAATTCGACCATATTCAAGTTGCTGAGCAAGTGAGGGATTGAGATTGGATGCTTTACACCCTTATCAACACATGCAAAAGTTTACTGGGTAAAGGCTTGGGCGTCATAGAGAATATTAATGAAGACAAAATAATATAAAAACGCTTATTTCGTAAGAAAAACAAAACATTAGGATTAAACCAGCTAAATATGGTTGTTGTCCATTCCAAGGAAGCCATTTTGAAGGATCACCCCACCCCCACCCCCAGCTGCTACTAGCGCAAAACTTTCCGTCAAAAATCGGAGAAAATCAAAATTCTCACAGACATAGGAATACCATAGGAAATTACTATGTCGTCCCCAAAACAACCAAATATTGGAATTTTTCAAAATTCTTTTCATCTATGTGACGGGAGGAGGTTCCTAGATGACATAATCACTAAAGAAATTTTGAAAATCGTTGTAGTTTGGGTGTAACTTGGAGCAACGAAAACCAGAATTGACAATTTTCGGTCGTAGAAATATTAGATTATGACTACTCCAGGAAATTGCTAAGACGTCCCTAAAACAACTTAATGCACTTGTACCTTAGTATCTAGGAGAAACTGTACTGTATTTCAGCCAGATGACGGCTCTACTTGGTACCCATACATAAAAGAAGTGCGAAATACATTCTCCATTATTGTTATTCTCGTCAAAACCATTGTTTTGACTTAAAACAGGGTAATACCTCTTTTCTACCTATTGGACAGAAATGCGTCATGATTTACTCTAGAAGTGACATAGAAGTACCATACTGATGACTGTCAGAATCACCTAGAAAATGCCAATTTTCATAGTCAAAGGAATTGCAGCTTTCTGCTGTATAAAATGGCATACAAAACACAAAATTGACGCCCATTGTAGTATATACACTTCAGAATAACCTGGATTAAAAATACCATAAAAATGACTCACACATCGTAAGATTCTACAGACACTTGGACTCTGACAATACAAGTCATGTTTGATGTCAATAATCTAAAGGAGAAAGATACATTCTATTGTACCCAGTCTCCTGTTTGGGGCAGTTCTGGCACACTTTTGTCGGTAGTTTGCCTTTGATCTGGCCACCCACAGGTTGTTTCAGATGGAACTGAATCAGTATTGTAGTTTTCTGTTGGTCGTGTGGACTTGACTGCCTCTGTAATAGGAAAAACAGGCATTTTAAAATTGAAATGAACACTTACATCATGTATCATTACTCATTTCTGGTATATGCCCACATTCTAATCTGAAGTGTACCAACTATTTTGTATTGGTAGTTTCTTGGCAGAATATAATCATTTGTAGCAATTATTATACTATTAATTTAATAGTAATTCAACTTGTCACTCATATTACATTGAGCATAACTCACATTACAACTAACATCATATATATTACATTATATTGGTAACTTCATTTGCAAATGTAGGGAATTATATATTGGTTAATTTCGAAACCCATATAGGATAATTCATAAGGCTATTCATGCACTTGTCAATAGCAACCACCACTCCCCATACCCAGGGGTATGGGGGGAATGCCTTTGGCCTTTGGGGAAATATGATGAAATCCCCCCAGAGCAAGAAATTCTTGTAATTCCTCGTCCCCCTAGGGCACATTTTCCGATGGACAATTTGTTTAGTAACAGAAAGTATTATCCCTGATACAAAATTTTAAACCCTATACCATTATTGCTCTGATTTTGATAAAAAAGAAAACACATGATATAACAACTAGGGAGACAGTCATAGTGTTGAGGGTTAAATGCATGGTAGCGATTGAACATTGATTTATTTATTACATTAATATACCTACCTGGCCCACACATATCAGAAACCACTAAAAGTTGATGTCTCTGGGGAGAAAGTCCAAGACACCAAACTTTTCCCCTCACTTGGAAATAGCAGCAACACCTCTGCACTACAGTTGGCTTTGACAGACATTCCCCCACCCTGGGCCACCTCTTGATACTGCTGTAAACTAAGGGAAATCTCTGCCTGGGTGGGGGAATGTTTTGTTGTATGTTCCCTACCATTCCCTAATACCCCCAGGCATGGGGGTGGGGGTTGCAATTGACAAGTGCATTATTATAGTGACAACTTACTGAAAACCATCCAATAGAGGTGGTACACCTTGAAGGTAACTTTCCTGTCCGTTCCTTAAATGTTGAATGATTTCGGCCATCAGCCAGTTTTATGTTGTTTAGGCTTTTGGCATCATTCCCCATGACTTAGATCCACCTGAAAAAACAAAGAATAAAATCAGTATTTTGTATATTTTCCATTATCATTATCGCATGCATATTTTCCATGTATAGTATATTGTACTCTAATATCTAGGATAAAAAATTGGGGCAGAGTGTGTGTCAATGATTAAAAGGGCAAATCAGTCCAACCCAGAAAGGTAGTCAGAGGGGCACAAACCATACTAGGAGGGTTTCAGGGGAATGCTCCCCATGTAAATTCATAAATTTATTTGTATTTCTTATTTCGACATGATCACACTAACATAGGAGACCACATGGCAGTGTTCTTACACATCAGTCATGATAAAAATTAAGGAATTTATAAGGACACTCTATGGGGCATGTTGCCTTCACAACCTAGGAGTGAAATGGTGCATTCTTCGGTTATTTCATACTCACCATGATAGACAAAGGGCTGTTTCACATGAAAGGATCACCAAGTCAGTGATAGTTCAGTGCAGTTGACGATGTCTTTCAACTTCATTGGGACAACCCATGTAGTAGCCTTTGTTTGCCTCATTCAGGACCTCCCAACTGGTTGGCACCCTTCGCTTAAGATGCTTATGATTCTCTTTCAAATAGGGTACATTTTGTCCGCCATTCTGGAAAGAATTTATACACATAAGTTTAGTTTACTGGTCATTATTCATTTCATATATTGATAGATGCCTAATAAATTAATAAATAGATGGTTAATTCCCACCAAAGTGGTACAAAAATGTTCTAATGGATTTTTCAGTACAAATTCTCAAGAAACCTTTTCACCATCAATTCCACCTCATTCATGACTTTAGGCCAATTGAGCTGAACAAATGGGTAAATGGGTTTGGTGGGTAAACGTCTACTTGTCACCAACCGAACCATAGCAAATGGTGCCCCTAAAATTTTGAAAATGAAATGTATATAAACTTTATAATGTTAATATTCCACTAATTTCATTTCATTTTCTTCATTCTGCGCCTTGAGCTTGGGGCTTTCAGCCAGAAACACTTTAACAAAACAAAATAGGCCCACCTGTGGAGCATAGATATCATATGTACATACTTAACCACTGATTTCTGAAGCTAAGCTTTACAACTGTTGTACTTCTTTCATGTATTTTTTAAACTTATTATTCCATAGCATTCAACTTCTACCAAGTACCTTATACTGTATGGATCTGTATCTTAACTTAATTTCATTAATAAAGACATTGAACTCTTGCGTGCCATTGTGAAACAGTTTTTGGTGATGTATAAAGATTTTAGCCATTAAAATAATCCAATTGAAAAACACTTCGTACATAGAAACATACCTCTTTCTACCTACATACATACATATCTATTGAGAAAAGTGTGAGAGGGTCTCCTCTTTGACCATTTCTTTTAATACATTGTTCGCTATAAACGTATCTCAAAATTTGACCCAGAACCTTTATTCTGTCTGGACAATCATTTCATTTTCTACTAATTCTACTCTACAAACATCTCACTAATTGAGGAAATTAATGGGATCCGTTGTGCAAAGGGAAGGTATAAAGGCTAATGGGAAGAGCCATAATAATGTTAATATGGAAGACAATATGTACAGCTTTGATTATAGATATATGACATGACATATGTACTGAGAATCAAAATAAATTATTATTATTTTTTTTTCATTTTCTATAAAGCTCTGCAGAATCAGTCATCAGGATGACATCCTGTGAGGATCCAAAATCACTTCTAGGGGGTCGGGGGACTCCCCCCCCCCCCCCACACACCCTCCCCCCGAAATTTAAAAAAAGAAAAGATTGTGAATTTTACTTTTACTAAGAAGAACAGGTCAAAATCCTGTAATACTCTATCAAGGTGACCTTGAATATAACTAAAAAGATTAAAAAGTTATGGCTACACGAACTAGTTTCCAGCTAGATAAATCGAAAACTCAACTATTATATTTTGGGGAAGGAATAGCTAGGGCAGGAGGATTGGAGGAAGGAGGGGACAGAGGAGGGCAGGGAGTTTGAGGGAGCAGGGCAGGCGGGAGGGCACAGAAGAGGGAGTGCAAGGAGGAGGGCAGAGAGAATATTAAAAGAAAAGAAAGAAGAGGGAGAGAGGATGGAGGAGATAGAAAGACATAGACAAAGGGAATACACTAAAGAAAGGAGACAGATGAATAGGGATAGAGGCTGATAGGGAAGAATGGTCAGAGAGGCAAGGGACGTAGAGAGGAAAGAGGGAGAGAGTAGGACTAAGTGTAAGAGTGAACAAGAAACAGCTAGCCAACGCAACGACATAATTTGCAATTTTCCTGAAATACTCACACAGAAAGATATGGTGGATTCAGTAAACTTAAATTAGGACACTTAGCATTAAAACGTCGATTAGAATTTAGGCCTACTGAACCATTCCCGACCCATAAGGCATTCATATAGGGGTTTGGTCAAAGCATCCCACTGTCAGAGTAAGCCTTGGGTCATTACTAGTATTGTGGACGAGTGGACTGATGGAGGTATTCGTCCACAACCAATCAGCACTCGTCCACATATACAATTGTAGAAGTAAAAACAAAATAGAGTCTTTATCTTAATGCATAATAGAGGATCGAGTTCCATAAATGTAACATATAGGAGGCAAGAAAAAGAGCAACGACTGAACAAAGAACATTTGTTTGATTGTATATTTAACTTGACTGGTATTTTGTAAATAACTTGAAACTGTATAGGATATTTGTAATAAGTATACAATTACATTGTATCAGCAGTAGTGAATAAACTCAAGGGGGGGCAGGGTATTAAGGGGGAGGGACGGGAGAGGGAGAAGGAGAGGTTGGTTAGAAAAGCTTTCGAAAATGTTTGAAACATAATTGATAATTGTATTCATTGTAGAATGCATGTTAGCAGATCATTAAATAAAATATTGAATCCAATGTAATCATGTAAGTGTGCATAAGGAGGAGGGGTCACAGAGAAAGAGAAGGGAGTGAGGAGAGAGAAAATAGAGAGAGTGGGAAAGAGATATGAGAGAGAGAGAAAGAAAGAGGGGGAGGTCAGAGGTGTAGGAGTAGGCAGACGGGGAAGGAGAGAGGGAGTGAGAGGGAACGAAGGAAAGAAAGTGAAATGAGAGAAAAAAACAACCTTGGAGGTCATTTGCCCTTAATGCCTCTTTTCGATTTTATTTTCAATGAAACCTTGTGTGAGAATTTACAATCTATTAATTTGCCCTGTGTTGGTACCGTACCGGTAGCCTACTCGTAAGTGTGGACGAGTGCACCAGCAATGGTACTTGTCCACAGCAAAATATACTCGTTATTTACGAGTAGGCCTTACTACGATCCCTGCAAAGCGTCCTGTCCTATAGTAAAAGCATTCTAACTGATGTAGTTGATACGGTATAACTATTATTTCATATAGATCGATATAGATATAGATATAGGCGAGGGATGACATCAAATTAATATCAAATGAAACAAATGCTACAACAGCCCACCCTTGCAAGGGTCCCGCCCACCCTTAGGCCGCCTCAAGGGGAGGCGGCAGAGGTTGCAGGGGGTATGTGCCTACACTAGGGGTTCACGGGAAACATTTATAAGAAAGTGAATTTTCACAAAATAGTGGACGTTAATTTTCTGAATATAAAATACATGAAGGAAATTAATTCCATTAGCAAGGCCATCTCCAGCAAAATGTTGTCGGAATTATTCCTATAAAATTCATAAGCATTCATAAATACAAGAACAGGAAAACGTGCTCTACTTATAGGTTTACTTACAGGTTTACTTACAGGTCCAACAGCCCGAGCTAGCCCGGGTCCCCTGGCATGCCATGTCTAATGGGTATAATGCTATTTATGAGTAGGAATACTTACATAAACTCTCTTGCATCCTCGGATTAATATAATGGTGAACTGCGACGTCAGAAACATGGCGTATATGTTGAGTTTCAGGATTTAGTTTGGGTTTGGAGAGACGTGTTTGGTAGTCACAAAATGGCCGCCCGTGACGCTTGTTTAGTTACCACAGTTGCCACCAGATGTCGCTAGCACAATGCCAACAGAGGGCGCATCTAGATATAACCTTGTAACACTGCCTTCCCCATACCACAGACGTAACGTTATAAGGAAAACGTCAAAATTGGTGACGCTAATTCAGTTCAATTAACCGGTGTCACTCTCAATATTAAACTTTGTATTGAATGTCCCTATCTTTTCTTTTGGTGTGGGGAAGCACTCACGCCAAGTAGGCCTATGTGTTTGGCTGAAATTTGACTATTACTAGTTTGATTGTCTATTTCTTTTGATAGTTTCATTTACGATGATTAATCACCTTTTATGCTTTTGATGAGATAGGCCTACATCTAGCCTACAGATTAATGCCTTGAGATATTTTTATTCACTGTTTTGACTTGGTATCATATGAAAATGCATATTTTTGACCACCACAGTAATCTTGCAACACATAAATTTCAAATATAAATATTTTGTTTTTTAACATTGGTGACACATTTTACGCATTGTTGAAGGCTGGGTAATATCGATTTAGCAAGATATGATTGGGTTGACTTGTTGCAAAATAAGATGTCTTCTAGGGAAAGGAGTCAGATGTCACCAAATCAGATAGCCTACATGTATGCCTATGGCTACGAAATGTAGGCTAGCTAAATGTAAGCTCCCAGTAGGCCTAGGCCTACTACTCACTTGAGAGTGTTTTCATGTATTACAAATAATCTTTTTAATTAACGATGGGGAAGGTGTAAATCTCAACAGAAAAAAATCTGTGAACCTTTTCAGGTTTTTTATTGTAGATGAACACACTCTCTCTCTCCTCCCTGCCATATCGGAAGATATGGAGCCTCTTTTAAAGAAAAAAATCCAGCCGGCATTTCAATTGATGTTATAGGCTATTATATGTACATGTACATGTGACTATAGTCTACCGATGCTGTCCTGATGCGCGCTCATCGCAGTAAAGTAGCGCTGTTTTAATGCGCGTTATGTCTCCCTGTTGTTTGCATGTTATATCGCAGAGTGACGCTAAATATAGCGGCCGCAGGTGTCCCGAATGGGAAGCAAGGCAAGGTGTGACAGCGCAGGGACAGCGAATCTCGCGGTCAGAGTGTCATGTCGCACAGAAAGCGCTGTTTTGGCGCAGTATGTGTGTCCATTGGGTAAGGGTTAACCTATGGAGTATATTTAACTAAATTCACTTACTTTAAGTAGTGAGTTATTTAAATTTTAACATACATGAACTAATAGAATTACACATTTCTGCTGAGCAGATATACCTTTGCCTTGCCATTAAAATACAGAAAAAACATTTACTAAATTTAAATCATATCCTATAAACAAAACAATCAAAGGAAACCATCCCGAAACCCAAACTATTTTTGGACCGCCATTATGTCATTTATATACTACTGTGATACTAACTAAAAACCTTTACCAGGAAAGAGCAATTAAAGTGTTGCCTTGACAAACATGTTGACGTGACGATCAGGCAAGCTTGTCTGGATTTCATCTCACTCCTGGGTTGGGTTACTTGGGTTTTCCATGTGTGTGGTGTGATGAGGTGGACTGACATGACGTCCAAGTAATATGAGAAGAGACTATAAAAGATGAAATGCTGTGTTAATATCAGTTTCGTTTCTGATGGGTGCCGTCCATACCTTCGGTTTGGACTGAGTGAGATAAAGCTTTCCTTCTGGTTTATGGTCTTCTCAGGCTCTGTTGCTAGATACAAATCCCATCAAATAACCCTAATTTAAAAGAATATAAGATTCAATGTACTGTTGAAGAACATAACCAAGCAGGTATCATGAATAAAGACAATACCTGGTATCTATCATTTTGTACATGTTCTGCCGACCGACATGTACATATATACTTCTGGCTGTGGAAGGGAAAGGGGAAGGGGGTAAGGAAGAAGAGAGCAGACTATGTGGGTCGTGGAGAGAAGAGGAGGAGATGGAGATTAGGGAGAGAGAAGGGAGGGTGAGGGGACGAGCGATAAGGGAACAGAGAGAGAGAGAAAGGAGATAGGGAGGAGAGAGAAAGAAGTGAGAAAATTGGGAGTGAGAGAGAACAGAGACAGAGAAGAGAAAGGAGGGGAAAGAGAGAGAGAGAAAAGAGAGGGATAGGAGTGAAGAGGGGGCGAAGAGAATAGGGAGAGCGGAGGAGTGGAATAAAGGTAGAGGGCACAGACAAAGGTGGGAGCAAGAGAGAAAGAGGGGAGGGCAGAGACTCACTGAGAAGAAGAAGAAGAAGAAGAAGAAGTATCAGAGGGATGGGAGAGACGAGACAGAATAGAGAATAAGTGACAGAGGTGTAAAAAAGTGTGAGAGCAGAAAATGGAAGAGCACAGAGAGAGAAAAGGCACCAAAGAGGGACTCCCAAACACCATCACTTCCGACTTTTGCAGTGGCTAAGTCAAATCCCCTATTACTTCTGCAAACATCTGCGTATGTTAGCAATGAACATTCGAGCGCTTCCCTTGAACTCTCTGCTCTTAATACTACCCACAGTCCTTCATTCCGCGGCGACCTTGACCTTGTCAATGGGATATAGACTGCTGCCCCTATTGACAGCCGCCTGAACTACGTGATTTATGAGTTGTGAGGAAAAGCTCCCACCGGCCAGTGAGCGATAATGGGAAATCATCCATACTATTTGTCTATGGAGTTGGGAAGGCTAAATTAAGCTGTCAATCAATTTTTCAGCTAAATAGAGGTGTTGCATTATACCACTACACATAACCAAATCGATTGAACAATTTTGGTCTCAAAACTTTCAAGTCCAAAAAAAGATTGTTGAACCGTATTTGTTGCACTAAACTATATGTGATGTGTAACAGGAAAATGAGTCACAAGTCGAAAATACATGATATTTTTCAAACGTTTTTCCATAGCAGCCCTTGCTCAAAATGTTTTCATTTCTGGGGTGTTTAGCGCCTCAGATATGCATAGATATATTCAATACACAGCCTCGAAATTTGATGTATTTAGGCTACTAACAGCACTACACACCCCAAAAAAGAAAAAAAAATGAACAAGAGATCTTGTGAATAAATCACTTTGAAAAATATCCATTTCACGCCTTGGGACTCATTTTCCTATAATACATCACTGTTTTCATTGGTTAAAGTTTACAAGCATTGTAAAGAAAATGCCGCTTAAATACAGCATTGATATGGTATCTACTCACTAAATCAGTATACATGTAATAAATACCAAATGGCAATCTGTTCTGAAAGAAGATATAAGATTCTGTTCCACGGCAGTGGACATATTGAATTTTGGCCTTGAAAATGACCTTGAAACCAAAAATAACCTTGGGAACTGAATTTCCCATAGTCAAAAACATCGATAAAGTGGTATTATACTGGACAATACAGTCAGTATAGAAGCCAAGATTTTTGGAAATCTCTTTAAGGGGTTACTGGAGCACTGTTTGGTGCATAACAGTGTACCAGCAGGCAAGATATAGATGTTATTAGTCCTTTTAGTCTCTGCCTATGGTTGTTATAGCCCTTGCATTGCTAAACGCAGTGACTAAACACAAACAGTGCACCAGCAGCCCGAAATGGAGATCATTAATCCTATTAGTCTCTGCCTTAGGTGTTTATAGCACAACGACTGTTAAGGCAGTGATTAATTATAAATAAGCATGTAATATATACATGTGACAAAAAGAAATTGTAAAATTTGCAAAGAAGGACGGGAGACCTCCCATTCGCTGGAGAATCCCTTCTCATCGCAATCACTGATTGAATACAAGTATCTTAATCTTAATCTTAATTTATGACTCAAAACGGTAACATTGCAACTGCCCTATTACCGGGCTGTCAATCAGCTGTTTAGGGAGGCACAGGTGACGTCTACCTCCTGGTCCCGCTCGTTCATCATCCACTAAATGGCTACACTTTGGTTCCAGTCTCCAGTATGGGGCTCGGCTAGCCTACACTAAGTAGGTGTATAGAAGCATCAATGTCCTTCATGCACTAATGAGTAGGCCTTGCATCAAAATTTAATCAAGAGCTCTAGTAAAGCTTTAATTTGACAGTTTGAAATATTTTGTATTTTGATTTAGATTCATGGATAAGGCAAAAATTAAAATAGGTGTTTCCAATGGGTATTGCTAAAAAAAACTAGATAGGGGGAATGGTAACATTCACGATTTTTTAGAAATCACATTCTAGAAACTGAAAGTAAAGAATAGTTGTTTTAATAAGAGAAATGTTCCTTTTAATGTTTTTTTTGGTCAGAAATGTCATCATTAGATTTTAGGGCAGAAAATCACACAAAAACAAAACTTTAGGTAAGTTTTATTAGGTAGGGAAGATACATCGAAAACACATATTTTTTTCCTTAGTTGATAGATAATGGTAACTAATGATCGTGCAAAAATCATATTAACACATTTCTCTTGTGATGTTTGAGCTGCAGTCTCAGCTATTATGAGAAATTCTTTTATTTGATTTACTCTGTGTTTGATTTATGTAACTGAAGTTATCAATATTTTGCTGCTGTTTTATGTAAAATACAATAATTAGAAGTTGAATCGCCCGAACGAAAATGAGTGCCAGTCAGGTAGCCAGGTAGCAACTACCGCGGAAAAGGATTTTGGCGGGTTGCCGAAATAACAAAGAAGCCTTGTTAAGAAGCCTTACAGTAAAAACAACAGGGTAGAATCATCTATTACTTTCTAAAATGACTTTCAAATGGATAGTTAAATTATTACTGAGAATGTTGCTTTTAGCAACCCATAGCTAACTTATAAAATATAGTTTATAGTCAATGTTAAAGCTGTTCTCGGCTATCATTACTGAATTCATCAATATTCTGCTGCTGTTATATGTTTATATAAACATTTGTAGTAGAGAAAATGCAAATTCTAAGCCCTATAGCAAAAACAACTCGAGATCGAGAGTCTTCGGTGAAATAACCTTTAGATGGATTGGGAAAGAATGGAAGAAAATGTAGAAATTATTTAGTTTTTGCAGCTTTAATCATCTTGCACGCTATTTATATGGAGTGGAATGAGATGAGATAGTGTTTTAGCCTTTAGGAGGTGAGGTAAGATGATTTGTCCAGTGCATCATTTGCTAATATTTCCATACAACATTATTATTGTTACATTGTAACTTTATGATAAGGATAAGAGTCACTTATAGACTCTAATCCCCCTAAAGAGAATGCATTTTATTGTAGCTTATTCCAAGTCTATGAAACTTTATATTCGTTATTTCTTGGTTGATATTCTATATTGATCACTTTCAATTAGAGATCTGAGTAGGGTGTGGCTTCTAGCAATGAAGGAATGGCAGCCCCTTCCCTTTCATGAGGTACAGCAATAGAAACATGGTAATTATAACTTTTTACTCCGACATTTCCATTTTCTTTAATCAATGCATTTCTCCCCCATTGCTACAATGGGGCGCCATTGACCGGAAGCAGAGCTCTCCTCCTTCCTCTTCTGGGTAACTCAGACCTCGGGTCACTACCCTCACCCTCACTCCACACTACTCCTCCAGAGGGGCAACAACTGTTTAAGGACTCTAGCTACTAACGCTACTAACACCACGATGCCAAGGCCAAAAGCAAAGAAGAAAACCCCGGTCAAGAGGAATACAAGGGCAAATGCACCTCCTCCCCCTCCTCCAGAGGGTCCGCCAGAAAAAGATGCGGGTGGCGATGAACAAATAATACTACCTGAAAAACTTGTGGCACTGGAGAAGAAGCTAGCCGCCATGGAGAAAAATGGCCGACAACCACAAAGGAAATGAAGCAAATGGAGGAGAGAACAATTAACATAGAGAAGAATCTTGAAAGGTTACTTACCATCATGAATGAGAAGGAGTACCATGAGGTCCGGAAGGAACTCAATAGGAGCAGAAGTCCATCTCCTATGCGCTCAGCATCATCACATAGACGACACCAGCGCTCATACTCGCCTCCGGACGGACGTCAACGGTCAAGCACTACTCCAGGGTGAAGGGATGACCTCGATATCATAGTTCAGAGAGGACACAGGCTCCCATCTCCCGACCGCATCTCGTCCACATCTAACTCCTGTAGGCACTACCCGCAGGCGATAAGGGACCTAGGGGCATCATACAACAAAAGAGGAGGTAAGATAAATTGTGAATCATGCCCCTCAGGCGCCAAAAACCCCAAGGACCTTATCCACCATTTTTTGCCATGCTTAACACAAAAACATGCCCTTGAAAAGACTTATTCACTGACCATGGCTGAGCATATTAGGAGTTGCAGGCCTGGCCCTGGATTCACCAGACCAGGACACGTTCAGGGATATAGTAACACACATACAACAACTCTCGGAAGATGCTATTAACGGCCACTGTGCTTGACTGGTCAGCTACAATAATGGATATGATATAGGATGACAGACTAGCTTGGGCTGACTCTCACCTAATTCAGGCTGAGAGGATGAAACTGTCTTGGTCGGCACGCAGGCCCCAAGACACCACCAACGTATCTGTCATACCATGCATAAAATACAATAGAGGTAACTGTGAGAAGAAATCCCAATCCCACCTCGTGAACGGAGTCACTGTCACACACGCGTGTGCTGTCTGCCTAATACTAAATGAGAGATTGCACGCGCACCCGGGAAAGAAGTGTAACAGCCTGCGAAACCGTGAACGTGACGGCCAGACACAGGAGAGACAGGGAGGATTTCAAAATAGTGGGAAACAGGGAGGTTTCAAGAATAAAGGCAGATTCAATGGAAATAAGGATAAGCCCCAAAAGGAGGAGAGGTCTAGCGACTCAGAGTCAGCAAAGAACTACTAGCAGCCGAGCACGACTCGGCCGCCTCCCCCCAGATAGAAGTGCCTCTGGAGGGAGAAAACGGGGTTGAAGTGTCCCCTGAAACAACGGTGATTGATGTTACTCACCATGAACTGATACATATCGACTCGGATTTGCCTTTAATTGATGAGGGTTGTGATTTTACTTATAGTGACAGTGTTTACCATCATGATTGTGACTCAGCTTCACGGAATATAATCAAACTGGTTAGCGCATGCGCGGCTGGAGCCACCCTTACATCCGCTTCCTGCCTGTGCAAACATGCTACGTTCACGAACAGCATCATGTGCGAACACTCCGTCACGCACCACAATGTAAACAACATCGGAACCTATCGCCACAAGTACTACATTGCGGCTATGGCTGAGGAACGAAAGGAAATAATGCCAAATGTGAGTGACTATAACCAGTATTCTTGTGAACTATCTATATACGACAAAGTGAAAGCTACTGGCCTCCCTAACATGCTGGGAAACAGGACTAAACTCGTCTCGTCTCTTAACATCGCTCGATGGCGGGACATTGCGACAGGCCACCCAGACGACGCATGGCTCACTGGGTGTCTTGAGTTCGGTTTCCCAATACAGTACACAGGAAATAGGCTCAAAAACAACACACCTAACAACCACCCATCAGCACTATTCAACAAAGCACACATAGACAAATACATCAGCATTGAGCTTCAGTGTGGTGCTATCATGGGCCCGTTCACACAGCCACCATTCACGTGGTACCAGGTGAGCCCGCTCATGACTAGGGACAAGTCCAGCTCCTCATCAAAAAGGATTATTGTCGATCTATCCCACCCAAGGGGTGAGTCAGTTAATGATTTTGTGTTTAAGAACAACATTTTTAAAACAACAGTTTTACAATGTCCCATCGACTACCAACAATGGCTATGGCAGTAGACTGTATTAGGAGCCTCGACTACTCAGTTAAACTGGCCTCAATTGACATATATATATATATTCGTTTTTATTTCCATAATAACATGACAGAAATATGGCTAGCACCTTCTGGAAACCAGATCTTCCGGGTGTGCCCTTATAATTATGATACAGTAAAAGTCATAGGAAGAATATGACATAACAAGTCGCTGGAAAAACAAAGGTTATACCGTTCAGTTTGAAATTACTGTAGCTGAGTTTAACATGATAAATCATGGCTTTTGGCTTTGTATGCCTTGTGATGAGAGAATACATAGTTATACATTATGTGCCCTGTGACAGACACCCATACATTGTACAATAAGCAAGTGTATATAAAACAAGAATAGGATAAGGAAAATCTTTACAGTTCTGACGCTTGTGGCTGTTTTAACCAATTAAATCATTTAAGCCCGTCCCAGACCCCTTGAAGAAATACGGTTCTTAGGAAGGTTCTAAACTCCTTCCTATTTTTGCATTTGTGGCCTCTGATTTCAAGGTTGTTCCAGGCCTCCGGAATTCTGTATGTAAGAGATTTTTTTACTTTATCAGTTCTCGGTGTGATAGTTTTTAGTATTTTTTTCCCCACGTGATTTCTTAAAGATAAATTTTTGTCTTTGAGGTGCTGATCCTTAAGACTTAGCGGGTACGCTAAGTCCAAAAGATGGGATTCCCTTCGAATGTATAATGGGGCTAATTTTAAATCTCTTTGTTGTTTGTCAACATTGGTGTATTTATTAAGTTTTAAGATAATTCTAACAGCAGAGTTCTGCAGAGTCTGGACCTTTTTCAACAAATCTTCCGAGGCCACCATGTAAATGATGTCACCGTATTCAAGGATGGGGCGGATAGCCACCTTATAGACCATAAGGAGCATTTCCTTAGGCACACTGTGACTTAACCTAGCAAGAGACTTTAGTTTTGTTTTTGCAAGATTGATTTTCGATTTTATGTGATCCGCAAACGTCAGTTTGTCATCGATCCTTAATCCCAGGTAAGTATACGAATTTGTCCTCTCTAGAACCTGATCTCCTATATTAAAGGCGATCGTTAAAGGGGTTTTCTTTTGAGTCACAACCATAGTTTTGCTTTTTTTAACATTAAGCGATATCTTATTCCTTCTATACATACATACAGAGGGCGTACAGAAACTTCAGGGTATGCCCTCTTGACTGGCACCTCCTCATTATCCAGCACAAGGAGAAGTACTATGTTGACAAATCACTGCCATTCTGGACTAGAGCATCATCGTTCAACATGCAGAGACTTGCTCAGATGCGCTAAGTAGAAGGTGGCTGGATAAGGTCCATGAGGATATGACGATGAAAATGGTGTCTGATCAACGCTTAACTGAAATTCCTGTCAATAATTCATCTCTTGACTTTAGTAAATTTATATAATTCCAGAACCATCTTATGATTTCTTGGTGGACTGTGCTGAAAGGAGACAGGGCCTTGCTGTGAGACCTGGTACCATGAACAACCGCAGGGCTGCACTGAGAGTATATATTGGTTTCTGCATACACTACAGTATCGACTATAGACTACCTGGCCCTGATACTCTGTGCCTGTTCCTGGAGTACCTGGCAATACACTTCACCTCTCCAGCCTCAATCTCTAATTATCTTACAAACGTTAAGACCATGCTCAGAAGGCTTGACCTCCCTGTCCACGCATTCAACAACTTCCGTGTTAAAGATGCATTGGCGGCACTATCAAAAAACCTAAGGCACACAGCACACCAGGCCCCTCCTCTGCCTTTCAACCACCTACTTCTGATCCTAAAATACATCACACACAACCCGGAGGGACCCACTCTCCGGTTCACCCTGATTGTCATGTACCTCACCCTCCTGAGACAGTCAAATGTTACCATCAGAATGGGGGATGCCTTTGACCCATCTAGACACCTGGTACATAATGATGTCACAATGATGGAGGATGGACTCATCATAAAGTACAAGTGGGCAAAGAACCTGCAAAGAACAACATCCCAGGACACCTGTTCTATACCAGAACTCCCGGTTTGGGGCCTGTCCTGTAGCTGCGTACATTGGCATGCTGAAACATCGTGCACCTGCCTCAGGTGAATCGCCACTCCTCATCATAGGCCACGGCGCCCCACTCACACTACACTATCTCCTGGGGGCGTGGCATGTAGCCATAAAAGCTGCTGGCCTGGAGGGAAGGGGCTATACACTACACAGTATCAGGAGGGGCTCAGCTACTGCCCTCCAGGCCCTTATGCCCTCGGATGAACAGGTCAGGGTGTATGGAAAGTGGCGCTCTTCTGCATATCGCCACTACGTGCAGGACCAGGCTGCGTCCTCCGCTGCCCAGGCATTCAGGAGTCTTGCGCAGGCTCATAAGAAATAGTTTTGGGCACTTGAACACCTGGACAGCTTGTATGTCCAATACACAACTCCAATATTGACACTAGCTTATTATTATAAAACCAAGGACGAACAATACACTCCAGTATATCTATTCATATCATTCACCATTGAAAATTTACTTCAATATAGAAAATAAAAACCAGTTGTGCTTCCAGCTTTGCATTTGAGTCAATTCTTTGAGACGGGAATCCGGGTACTTTGCAGGTGGCGCTGCGGTCACGACAGCAGCAACTCCCGCATAGGTGAATACAAAGGTGTTGCTAGGCTTGTTATGCACTGTGTGCAATGTGTCTGTGGGCGTCGACGCACAGATTTTAGGAGGTATTGCTTGTTTTTAAAGTCAATGCTGATTTTTGAAGTGAGAAAATGTCTTGTAACTATCAAGAAGAGCTGGACACTGTAGCTGGATCAACTTGATATCAGCAGAAATTAGTGATTATTGGCTCTGATTGTACCTGCAGGTTGTGGTACCCACTAACCAAGTCCCAGCCCCGCTCACCAAAATATCATTAAATTTACACATGTAAATACCATGAAGCAATGTTCATAATCGGAAAAATCAGCCTTTCCTGTCTGTCTGTGTAATTTTGAGGTACTATACTAGGCCTAGGCTAATGATTATCGATGTAGGAAATGAACAAACATATATACATTTACTGAATAGTATATTTAATTAATTAAACCACTAGAGTCCCGCCCACCCTCAAGGGGAGGCGGCAGGGGTAATTAGGGGGGGTATTTGATATGTTCAGGTCTTTTTCAAGGAACATTACCTTCCAAAGCTTCCAAATACAATTATTTAGTTGAGGTGTTCAATACATTAATTCTTTTCTGACATTTAACAAAAACATTTCACCCTCATTTTCGGCCTGACTGCAAGTGTTTCTTTCTTGAATGTACGGTATAGGTAATAGCTTCTTGAACCGTAGGTTCGGGTAATAAATATCAAGGATTTTTTTAACTAGTGTAAATGTATTTATTTTTGCGCCGATAACTGTTCGCGCACCAAGTACTTTGACACCTTTTCGCGGGGATTTAAATTCGCGCAGCTAGGAAGTCTCACATCTTCTTTGTGCAACAATTATACCTTTCGCGCAGGATTTATTTTTGCGCGCTAAAATAGGGGTTTTAAAAAGTTGTGGTCATCTAAAGTTGACCACAATATCTCCATGAAGCTTCGCATTCGGTATGGGAGGCGATGCCTATGGGGAAATCAGGTGTTTTTGTACGTTTTGCTCTGTAAACAACAAACCTTGCAATGACCCCCCAATTTCCTACACATATAGTATGGATGATGTACTATTCGCTTGAAGTAGCCTACCACCCAAGCCATAAGTCATAGTAGGCCTGCCACCCTCACACCTCTATATATGCTGGTGTTAGCGCTCAGTTTGTTAGTGACAAGGCCTACACTTGACCTCTAAGCTGAACATACAATAGCGATGCAGCAGGTTTGGGAGATACCGTTAAAACAATGTACTGGATACTATGTAATGAATGTTGTTTTAGTGTGTTAATTGTGCTAATTTGAGGGCGATCCCCTAAGAGAGCATTATAAGTTTTCTGAATATATAAAACATGAAGGAAATTATCATTGAATATCATCTGTGTGTGTGTGTCTGTCTTGGTATTTTGCGGCTGATATACACGGGCGGTACGCGTTGCTAGCTGCTGGGCGTCACCAAAGAAAGATGGCAGCAGTTGTTGCTACCTTTATCACATGACCGAAGCGCGGAGACCGTCTCAAAGAATGACATATAAATATGTATTCTGGGCTTTGTTTCATCATGCAGTCTAGGCTCATAACCTCTCAGATCAGATAAGAATGGTATGTCAGTGATTGGACACCTACTGCACTAATGGCTTTCCCGGTCCTGGAGTAGGCATCATAATGTTCCGACAATAATGGCATTTTGCCATTTTGCCATTTTGGAGTCAAAGGCTTTCCCTCAGTTTGGAGGGACTCTCTCAACTCCGAGCCTAGACTGATCAATTATTACGTAAATTGTTGGTAATCGTACCTAAGGATTTGTGGAATTGACCCATCGATGATTATATTTGGGGCTGACGCAGCTACTAATTATGACGTAATACACCTGCATCCTATGGGCCAATCAGTGGCCAGCAACTATTACGTCACTCGTTCCACCTGGACTGTTGGATTATTATTCAGCCTGCACCTGAGCTGCACAGAGGTGCATGCTATTTGTAAATTTTTAATCTGGTAATTGTTGATAATTCGAGATGCCTAAGGAAAAGAGTTGTAGTAAATGCTCTACTATGCATTTACCTCCAGTTGGGGAGGAGTGTATGAGCAATAAGGCTGATTTTGCTGATGATTCTGCCTCATTAACAGTGCGTTTGAATGGATTGGAGGAGATTATACAGAAACTGGTTTCTTCGTTGGACATTAAGAAGTCCGCTGAGCCTTTGTTGTCCAGTAAGAAGTCTGCTGAATCTTCGTGGGACAGTAAGAAGTTCGCTGAATTCAAATCATCATCTAGCTTTGATAGGATGGACGGGATCAGTTTTGCGGGAACAGCAAGAAATTCAAGGTGGAACGATTCTATTTACGATGTATCGCTTACCGTGGTGGTCGCACCAGGTCAAGGTCTAGGTCCAAGTCAAGGAACAGGGCACGCCTATTCGACCAAAATAGAGATCTCGAACGAGGTGAAAGTATTGACAATATTGAATCACTTTTGCTTTTAAATTTCAAACTTGTTAGTGTATTGGTAAATGACGAAAGACCATATGATGAGATTGAAGGGGTCATCAATCATTGTGTTACCATTTGTGAAAAATCTAAATCTCAGGTCTACACAACGAAAGCTAGCATTTTGTATGACCAATCTGTGCGTAATAGAGCCAATAAGGTTGGGTTGATGGCCTTTGCTGACGTTCGTCAGGAGGAGGTATTGAGAAGTTATTCTAAGCAAGCTAATGCTTCGGTATCAAAAAATGGTTGCAAGAAAGTAAAATTTTGTTTCAAATTCAACGACGACAAAAGTTGTACTAAATCTCCATGCATTTACACTCATGAATGTTCAGGTTGCGGATCTGCTGACCATGGAGTCAGATCGTGTGTTTCGTCAGAATGTAATGCATAGGATGAGGCGGAGGACACAGGGGTTTCTTTAGAGTTTGTTGTCGACAACACTATACTATTTGTAATGACAAGGGCTGGGTTAACCATTTTGGTTGTTGTGGTGATTATGTAAATGAGCAATGTCCGGAGGTATGTAACAACCCGGACGTCTCGCTTCTTCTCGTTGATGCTGCGTTGTCTGTCATGGCCGCCCGCGAAGAATTTATACACCCACTTGATGATTCTACACGCTTATTATTCCCTGTTTCTTCCTCAATACCGTTTTTTGCCAACTTTGATAGTATTCAAGGTATTTAAAAGCACTGAAGAACGATCGTATTTCTCTGTCTAGGCGAATTCTAGACATGAGAGACCCGTTTAAACTGAAGGACATTAATTTCGGAGGAAAGATTAAAACGGACAACGAATGGCAAAAACATGAAGCCTCCTACATGAAAACTATAATACGCGCAAAGTTTGAACAGGATGAATCACTAAGAAAGTTGCTACTGAGTACGGGAGAGATAGAGCTCGTCGAGGCCACAGGCGACAAAAAATGGGGCGCGGGCTGCTTTTTGGGTTCGATTCTACTCAAATCACACACCTGGGAAGGAGGCAACCTCCAAGGCAGGCTCCTAATGGCAATTAGGGACGACCTAATGGAAAAGTACAAACACGAGCTGCCGAACATGACACCCATATCACCTCCCCCACCTCCAATCACGCCGTCAAGGATGTCTCCAGCCTCGAAGGGAAAAATGAGGCCGCGCTACTTTGACAAATATCCAGCTAGGGAAGAACAAAATGCAGGAAATAAACTTACCAATTTGCAGGACATTCAGGAGAATTCTCTGGATGAAGAGGAAAGCTCCTCCGATGAAGATATGGACGCCTCGGATGTATCAAATGCCTCAAGCATCTCACTATCCAACATATCCGCCGCTGACTTGAAGGTGGACACGAGGTTTGCCCTGTCTAAGACAAGCACACCAATCTTCGGTAATCCGAGAAACATTTCCATCCGGAGTGTAAGCGCCTTGTCCACGCACAGGACATTAAACGACTCCATGGCCAAACTTTTGAGGCTAAGAGGGCGTAAGAAAAGGAAATAGGTTGAACTATACGGACGATTTACACAATGCATAAGTGAGTTTTAGGTACGGCACCAACCATGACACTTAACTTGCCTCGTAACTACCTATGATATGAGTGATAAATTAGTGTAAACCACCTGTATATATGTTGAGACTATTGATTTGCAACGGAAGATGTTTACCGTATTTTTTTCTGTGGAAGTATGAGATGTGTATCGCATGAAAATTGTCTTGATGTTATGTAAACAAGCGCACATGCTTCTGTATATAGAGGTTAGCGAGTCAATGTGAAGGTCACCGTCCCGCAGTAACAAGCCAGTAGTTTGACAAGTCGAAACTGTTTTTACGAATCAGAGTTAGCAAATATAATAATAACTGAAATTTGTCTTTCTGCACGTTCTACCTCCATGTTATGGTGAGATGGCTTTATAGGGTAGTAGCAATAACAGCGTAAAATAATCACCTTCTTATTCACTGCAGTGTAAGGTAAAATGGCCGACCATGACAATGGAATCGCGAACCACGTTGTGAGACACATACACTATGGTACGTTATGTTACATATATTAACTCTTGAGCTAGTTTGATGACATCTACTGGAAACTCTGGTGGATATTGTATTTTAATGGTATATTGATATGTCTTACTTGTCAGATAGTTAGATAACCCTGGTCACAAGCGTGTACTCGGTGACTTGCCGACTGACGAATGACAGTTCAGACCCGTTACTGGGAAAATGTATTGTTCTTATTTATGCCAGTGAATGTTTGTTTTAATAACCGCTATAATGAGGAGATGTACGAGAATGTAATGAGGGAGTCGACGGACTCATATAAAGTTTGCCGAGACTTAGATTGTAGAAAAAACAGACCCAAAAATGGAATTGGATGACTTTAAGAATTTGACCGGTATGAAAGGAATGTCACTTGTCTCACTGAATATAAGATCGCTTAGGAAGAAAGCGGTAGAAGTGAACGATACTATACTATTGGGGAATATAAAAATCTTAGCCCTACAAGAAACCTGGCTAGATAAGGATGACCATAACAACAACTTAGTCCAAAATCCTAAATACAAAATATACAGGTTTGATAGAAGCACTCAAGTCAATGGTGAGATAAAGAAAGGAGGGGGGTTATGTTGCTTCATAGATAGTGAGTTTAATGTAGATCCATGGATCTTTGCTGAACGTAATATCTGTAATGAACACATCGAGGTCCAGATCCTGAAGGTCAAACCAGGTAATAGAAGAAAAATTATAGTCCTCAACCTTTACAGGCCGCCTAGCGGAAGCAAGAACATATTCATAAACGAACTGAATGATGTCTTGACTTATTTGAAAGGGGAGGCTATGAATTTGAATATTGTGGTTTGTGGTGACATAAACATTGACATGTTGGGTAGAGCAGATATAAGTACCAAAGATCTATATGTTTCATGTACTAAAAGAGTCTTCACTCAAAATGTATACTAATAACCCAACAAGATGTAGTAAGCACACACGCAGCCTGATTGATATAATTGCGAGTGACCACCCGCATATAAACACATCTAGGATAATTAACACATCTATCTCTGACCACTTCGCTGTATATATTAACTTGAAAAAGAAGACTGCTCCTCGGATCACTAAGACTGAGAAAAGCAGAAGGTATGATCATATGAATTATAACAATTTCAGAGATTATATTGAAATTAGGTCTAGACCTGAGAATTTATTCAAACCAGGCAATACTGACACTAACGATGTATGGCATGAAATGAAGGATATCATTACAATGTATCTAGATGATAAATGTCCTATGAAAGAGAGAAAAATCACTCACAGAGGTTTAATGGTATTGGACAGAGCTACTCGAGATGCTATAAAAACCAGGGACAATCTATTTCAAATTGCAAAGAGGTCAGGTAACTTATATGATTGGCAACATGCCAGGGTAGCTAGATCGAATAGTGCAAGGCTAGTGAAGGAAGCCAAGAGAAGACATATCTCTGAACTTATCAATGAAAATGCGGACAATAGTAAAAAGTTCTGGAGGCTGCTAAATAACCTAATGGGAAAGTCGACAGCGACACTGCCAGATAGTTTTGTGCAAAATGGCAAAGTAGTAGAAGGTATGGAGGCCAGCAATGGTCTAAACAATTTCTTCAAGGACCTAAGTTCCATTACTAAGGACTTGAACAATAAATGTGAAGACTATCTAACTGAAGATACTGAAATTGTAACCTCCACAGAAATTCTCATTACGGAGGAAGAGGTAGCCAAAGTAGTAAGAGATATAAATATCAGTAAAAGCAGTGGCCTGAACTGCATCCTAAAGTTCTACTTCTCCTGTATTATACCGCAATTAACAAGGCTGCTAAATGACTGTGTCAATCTATGTAATATACCACAAGAGTGGAAGGAGTATACGATCATGCCCTTACCTAAAGCAGGAAATCTAAGACAATTTATCAACTTGAGGCCTATTGCGTTAGTCCCACTACCGTCAAAAATTTTGGAACACTTTTAATGTAATGCAATACGTGCCTATATGAATATCAATAAATTGTTTTCTCCATTCCAAGGTGATTTTAGAAAGGAGCACTCAACGAATAGAACGGTATACGAATTTCTAGACCCAATCTTAAAAGGTATAGATAAAGGTGAGCTTTCCATCGCCACCTACTTTGATGTGGCGAAAGCCTTTAACTGTTTGGATTATGACATCACGTTTCAAAAGTTACACCACTATAAAATCAGCCCTATAATAATTAACCTAGTTAGAGAATACCTGTCGAATAAAAAACAAAGGACAATATTAAATGGACACACATCAAATCAGGTTGTCATTGATGTAGGGGTTCCTCAGGGGAGCTTATTAGGGCCCCTGATCTTCATAACATACATTAATGATCTGCAGAACTGTCTAAAAGATATTGATACAGATTTAAAAGTAGCCCTATCCATGTATGCGGATGATACGGCAACAAGTGTGACCGGGAAAAATGTCCAAGAATGTTTAACTGTATCACAAAATGTAGCTACAAAAGTAAATGGTTGGATGGTAGCAAACAAATTACTTGTAAACTCGAAAAAATGCCTAGTACAAATAATAGGCTCGAGAAGGAGGTTAAATAGCATTGATTTTAACACCGTGGGAGCCATTTACATTGAAGGTAATGCATTAGAGATGGTACAAAATGCGAAATACTTAGGGTATAATATTGACAGACACCTTAACTTCAACAACCACTTTATGAAAATAAAGAATAGTGTCCAGTCAAAGGTTAACCAACTAGGAAGAATAAGGTATTACATTGATAAGAATGCTGCTGTGAAAATACTAAAAGCGCATATAATACCCTTAACGGAATATGGTGTTATTTTCGCAAAAATGGCGAATAATAATATCATCCGCAAAGTACAAAGTGTAATAAATAGAGGTGTAAGAATGATTGATCTGAACACTCAAATGCCTGTAGCAGAGATCATGAATCGATACAACATTCAAACTGTTGATAAGAGAGGGTATGTTGCATTAATGGGCTTAATGTTCCACTTGAAAAATCTTGACTCATATGTGCAAGCTATGCCAAGAGATACTAGACTCGCCGAGGGTATTAATATGGTGATGACTCAACTGAGAACTGAGAAACTGAGAAATAGTCCTGTATACCTAGGTCCTAAATCTTGGAACAGGCTATCTGTAGAGGAGAAGGGTATGACCTGGCCCAACCTAAAAGCAGTTCTAAAAGGCCGAGATATGCCGGCACTAGACTGAAATGAATAAGTCTAGTAGAATGTATAGAATGTAACGTGATTTGAGGCAGTCATGTGACTGTACGTAGAGAGAGTAATGCCTACCTGAATATAAAATTGTAAATGGGTTAGCGATTGATGTATAATTTTACTTAGACAAAGCGGAATGTGTATGTATCTGTTTTTATTCTGGCACAAAAAATGTAGAAAACAAATGTGAGATGTGTGTATAAGGAAATCTAGATATATATATGTAAGGTTAAAGTAGTTAAAGAAATTATAGGAGTAACTGTACTGAAGTGTAATTACTACGTAAAAATCACCACCTATGTATCATAACTTTTTGATGACGAATGAGAACTATCACATTGTGAAACTTTTGTCAATAAAATTTATTTAAAAAAAAAAAAATGGCGATATTTTCAAACCTGTTACGGATATTGATGCAGACCATGCTCGTATTGTTTACGTAGTTCATGTTTTCTTGTTTCCGAAGGCCTCCTGATACCAAATCGTTGTCATTGATGTATGCGCTGCTGGTTATCGCAGTAAATTTGAATGTATTTATATGCTGACGGATTGTATTGTTCTGCTTAACCCTTGCTGTTTTGCAAGCGTTTTTTAGCGTCTATCTGATGGTTGTTATATATATAATATTTCTCTGTTTTGGTTTGGCTTTTTGGTGAGAATAAACCTTTGCTTTGCTGGGTTCATGGCCAAACCTTGTCTTCGTTATATTTCATTATTAATGGTAAAGCAAAGTCCCCCCAACATATGTGGAATCGACCCATCGATGATTATATTTGGGGTTGACGCAGCTACTAATTATGACGTAATACACCTGCGTCATATGGACCAATCAGTGGCCCGCAACTATTACGTCACTCGTTCCACCTGGACTGCTGGATTATTATTCAGCCTGCACCTGAGCTGCACAGAGGTGCATGCTTTTTGTAAATTTGTAATCTTACCTTTTTAATCTTACCCATTTGTGCTGTGTATGTATTCTTACATGTATTTTTGCTCTATGTATTATTTGATATTGATGTATTGGGTGAGAATAAACCCTTGCTTTGCTGGGTTCATAGCCAAACCTTGTCTTCGTTATATTTCATTATTAATGGTAAAGCAAAGTCCCCCCAACATATCATATGATATTCAATAAGTGTATGAATAAGTGTGGAATAAGGTCACCAGAGTAACGGTATCTGTTGGCATATCTGTCCATTGTTAGGTTACCATAGCAACAGTGACTTCCGGTGACGTAGCTGCGCGTTCCATCATAACCCTACACCCACGCATATTGTCAGTTCTATTGGTGCCTAGGGAGGATACATTTCCTATTATTATGCATCGATGCTTTTAAGGTGCATATATGATGAAGTTCCATGCATACATTTATATATATGGGTCGGGTCCTTAAATATGTACACTTGTATCAAAGCATGATAAAATAAAAAATGTTTTTATCAGGTTCTAACCAAATCATTGGCCAGTGGACCTTATATGTAGGACCTTGCCACTCCACTCCACCTACACAACCAGCGACACCATAGTAAAAGTTAGTCTATAGGAAACACAGATTCAAACAATATCTTTCTGTAGTGGAATGTGGTCTCAGTGCGTATATATTGTCAAAATATTATAACTCGGGTTTCTAAAATAGTAATATATTCCCAAAAGTTCAAAATTTAGAATTTGATTTCACGGCATGTGCCACAGAAGAATGAGTCACAAGTCGAGAAAATGGATTAAGAGATCCAGGGAGCATCATATTTGAAAAGATGATATTAAGTTGATTCGAACAATGTTACTTTCGGAAATCTTAAAAGTAATTCTATGTTTTATGTTTAATTTCTGTTATGTTTGAAAAAGGTTAATATTTCTGGGTGGGCAATCACTAGTAAAGAAATAAAATATACTCATTAGGATGAACCTTGGAAATGGAAGGATATATTTAATGCACTGTCTGGAAATCTGAGATATCTATTCATACAACTGACAGCACTTGATTCTCAAAGCATGATAACATTCCTACAAAGGGATTATGTGAATAAAACATAGGACAGTAAAAAATGCATGACGGAAAGGATGAATAATTGTGTTAGCATATCATACATGCAACATTGCTAGATGCATGGGAACACGGTTAAATACTCTGTTAAACCTAATTGTGAGTTAGCAAATAAAAAGTTTAAAGTCTGAAGTCAATTTTTGATATTTGACAATATGTTAACGATATATACACCGACTACAATATTATTGTAGACGGTGTATATTCCGTGCAGAGTCTTGGCATTTGATCTACCTGTATGTATATGTCTAAAGACGCTAAACCCCTTGAGCACATATAGTTACAAATAGTTCCTATATATCCTCCAAACACCTAAAAACTGGCCAAAAATAGAATAACATTTAACATAGTGTACTGCGTCTCCTTACTATGTATCCCCAAAGTGAGTTATACAGCATTCATGTTATAATACTGATATGAATGGAATATCTCTGAAGTATAGGGTAGCTTGCAGTAGAGTATTGGAGATATTATATGAATATTAATCGAACGAGAGTCTAGGCTAAGGATAGCCTAACTCTATGAATAATCAAGCAGAGATTCGTCCTGTTTAGACGTAACTTGTATTGAGGAAACATGGATTTATATATATGAGATACATGTACTGCGCATGCATGCACATGCGCATAATTAAGCCAATCAAGTCATAATTACCTTACTCTCATTAGTATTAACCAATGATATTAGATTATACATATGGACCATGGGGGTCCCTATATCCAGCCAATGAGGCTAGGGATATTGGTTGGACCAATAGCCTTGTCTGTTGGTAATACCCAATCAGACTGTATGTCTCATTAGGCTATGGCCCAATTGGGTGTGACCCAATTACTTGTGGTCCACCTGGTGTGTGACCTGGGTGTGACCCATATACTCACGGTTCACCTAGTGTGATACCTTGTAACTTAACTAATGAATATTCATAAGGCTATCGCTTATGGAATCCAATATTCCATATTGATCATATACAGTTAATATTAGGTAACCTTACGTAATACCTTTATATTTCTTACGTGGACAATATAGCTCGTGACATAATGCCCCCGGCTTCAGTGATTGTCTCTCCGTAGACATCATATTATTATTAGTTTACTAACTACTGAAGAAAAACACATAATAAAATATAAAGAAACCTTGTTGCGAGATTGTATAAAGGACGAGGAATATCAAGGTAATACGTAACATTTTAGGAATATAATATCATGCTTGCCTGCCTATGGGCCGGGCGTAGCGGCTAAGCTTATCAATATTTTACTTCAACAAGTATTTTTAACTAGAAAACAAAGAGAGAATACCTGTGACTTGATCACTTATAACAATGTGTACAAAACTAGTATTGAAACTATCCTCTTTGTGGATATTTTGTAACTTGTAGGTTTTCATAACCCTCTTGTTTTTGTTGGTTTTCCTATATACCTTTTTCCGGCTTGTGTATCAAAAATCTCGTGTCTCTAGTAGAGACAATATATACATAAATCATCGCGGGTTCTTCTAGTAAATTCCTTTATATGGGTATCCAGGTGCGTGATATCCCATCAAGGTATTTGAACATAAAAACATTCAAATTATTCAAGGTACATTCTTATTCGAGAAAAATATGCTCGATTACATAAAGTAATGCAAAATGTGAACTTATATTTACATTGTCTCGTCCTTCGATGGCAGATACCGATAGTTGTTAAAAGAATCTAAATCAGCTTGGTTTTTGTTCTAAATTTATCACGACTTGAGAGGTGTTATCTTATCATTTTACACAACAGTATACATGCAACCAATTGCTTAGTCGATCATCTCAAAGTGAACAACCAAATATAAACATAAACACTGGTGTTATCTTATGAAGATTCTGGAACATAAACATGTTATGGCATATATCGAGTTCAAAATATCAACATAATGTATCTTTGGCAAGACAATTCCTTAGCCTATACTGAAATGGTTGTCGTTTTTGATTTCTTTGATGTTTCTAACCCTTACTTTATTCGGCCATTACCTGAGTCGGGTTTGTCAGAAGTGACTTGGCTATTTCTAGAAACACTGCTCCTGTGGCTGATTGCATTTCTTTTTCCTCTAAATCTAATGTTATCTTTTCTTCAATATGTTCGATGATTTCTTCTTCTTCTGATTCGTAGGGAATGGTTATTATTTTGTCGAAGTTTGATTCTATTATCAGCTTTTTGATAGTGGTCCCATCCTTTAACATTGTAGTGATGGACCGATATGCGACTCTGGGTATTTTAACTGTTTCTGGTAAGTAGAAGTTTGTTTCTTGTTCTTAATCTGTATGGAAACTTGTCCTGACCATTGAGCCTCGAGGATGGGTGATGGACAGCAAGATGTGTTAAAATCGATGAGTTAGGGTGCCCATATAGGTGTAATTTCCTGGGTCTCGTATGGCAGTTCCAGTAGGGGAATAGAATAATGCGTTATACCATACAGCTTTAGGGCTATTCTGGGCGTTGTTCTCTTTTTCTTTGAGACTAGCCCAATCCTGTTTGAACAGCACCGTTTAAACTTGATAATAATCTTGATGCCAATATAAATAAATAATATTACAATTGCTGCTCCTATGAGGTTATGAGTGTCCTTATTGTTAAAGAAGGTTTCCAGAGGAGATGGCTCTGTCGTTGTTTTTGCAGGCCTGATATTAAATGGATGAGAGAGATTTTTCTGGTTCGATATGACGTTCTCGATTTCAGAAATAAATCTATATCCCTCTGCTGCTCGTGAGAAAGCTATGATGGGTGCGGCCTGGTGACTTCTAAATAATAGGTATATTGAAATTGCACACGCCAGTAATGATATAATTGGATGAATTATTGCCCATATAGGGTTGTTTATGAAAGCTTTCATGATTGAAGGCTGTATACTGTATTTAGAAGGTAATGAAAGGATTCCGAAGAATTACATGGCAGGCGAGAGTTAGGGATAGATGTGTCCCCGATGATCGCCGTGCAAAAACAAGGTATGCCCAGGATAAAAGTGGAAGCTGACACATCATAGGCTTTCCGTGGCATAAAATATTATAGAATTGTTCATTTGTAGTAATAAAATACTCATCTTTTGATATAGCGATCGCTGTTGTAGTTGGGATCGCTATCGGATTGATGTAGAAGCGACACTTATGGTGAATCATAGCAGGCATGTTTAAATATATAGTGACAGCACAGGTTGGTGAGGAACTATGTATCCTAGGTAGTGTACGCTGACATATTCTGATTGCCTCTCTGTTGCAGGCTTGCAAATCAGTATTTGTTAGTTCTAGAAACAAGCGTTCATCATTTGATATTCCTAGGAAGTGTATTTTGTTATCAAGCACAGTAGTTCCGATTGTTGGTGTCGACTTTGTCACGATTGGGATAGGGATTGTGACTATTTGATAAATGTTAAACAGAGCCTCCGTAGAAGAGATAATAATGGGTATGTGTACATATAAGTGTTCGTTGCTGTACATAAAAACAGATACCTTTTGGGAAAAATAATAGTCGATATTCTTTACAGCAACTCTAGATCCTGGCGAGTTAAGTTTCAATTGAAGATCTACTCAATATAATCAATATAAGTTTTCAGTTCTGTCGGATCTACAAGATCTGGAGTAAGGATACCCGTTGACAATAGTCTTAGGGAACTTGATATTGAAATTAAGGATTGTAAAAATTGGGCTCTGTTGCTAAGAGATGAAATCGCTTCCACTAGTAAAGCTAATTGAGACCTCTCGTTGGCTGCATTCGCGTCAATTGTGCCTAGCCTTAGAGTAAAGTTCTGATTCCATGAATCGATATTCTTAGCCATTTTTGTTAATACGCCATTTAAAATAGATCTTTCTGAGATGTAAGTGTTCTTGAAGGACTTATGCTGTGTAATTACCTTTTGTAGAAGTTCTGCTGTCTGTATATCTTGGTCTTTAAATGCTTGTAAAACTACCTCTATGTTCACCATTGCTCCTGCTATGTTTTCTATATCATGCATAGTCGCCAAACCAAAAACTCCTTTGAACAAATCACCTAGAAAACCAAATATGGCTCCCCGTTTGTTCCTGGCTGACTTTGCTGATATGGGATTGGATAAAAATAGCTTAATTGTTTCCATTGTGTTCTCTGTTTGTATTTTGATATCCATAATCATTTCGTCTATTTTTCTGCCTGTTTTATGAGTGTGGCCGATAAGTCTTCCTGGTAGGGACTATCGTAAGATAAGAAGGCCATTGTAAGATATTGCCTCCTTGGGCAAGGCTGGAATCTTGTATGGAACGGCTAAGATCATCTCCGTTATGTCGTGGCCATTCACTATGGGAGCTGGCAGCGGTTCAAAAAGTACCCCAACATTCTGCCTTAATGTCGGGTTTGCTGTCAGTCCCATTGATACATATGTTGCTATACCCCATAAGAGGAGTATTAACCTGTAGTAAAAATATCAAGTATTTACTACCAGTGCGATACTAAATGTAAGAATGTGTTTCAAAAGAAACATGTGAAAATTCACAAAAATAAAACATTATCAAAGCTCAGTCGTCCAAAAATTGATTTGCATATAATATTGCTAAATCGAGTAAAGTTATAAACAAGTGTCTAGTTACCTAGCCATTGCGAATTTGTGCTTATACAAGCGATTCTCGGCGAAGTGTCCAGCTTTAGTGTCTATCGTTTCAGGTTTATTATGTAAGTGAGGGGGTAAGGTGGATGGACAGAGCTTTATACCTAATTGTCGCTTCTAAGCTGCGACCGGTGGGTTGGCTATGCCCCCGTGCCTTGTTAACAGGCATCTTAGGTAAACCTGTGAAATATGTCTTCATCAGTTGCTATTGTAGGTGCTAATCCCTATATACGCTCGACCAGCAAGTTGTATATGCCATATGCCATATGTTATCGCGACATTTCATACAGGTGGGTATAACACCTGCTATTGTTTCTACCTTAGGCTATTGTAGTGTGTGCAACTGTTGGAGGATTAAGAGAAACTACTATAACTAACGTCTAGACATTTGGCTGTGATGTGACACTCGCTTGTTTGTATAGCGTGCAATTGGCTTCGGTAATTTGACACTGTCTAATCGTGTAGATAGTTGAGCTTGATAGTCAGCTTGGCGATAATTGCCAGCTTTCATGAAAAATAAAACGAATACAAGTACAAATATAAGGGATTATAAGGGTTGTTGGGCGGTTACATGTTTGTTCCAATAATTATTGCTTCTTTTTGATCTTTGAGTGCGAAGGTCTTGCTTCAATAGTATTATCGGTTTTGAATAAGGATTGCTTCGGTATTAATTTGCCTTCCTTTGTGTCCCAGCCTTTTTGAAATTGCTTGGGAATAGGCTTTATTAACCGACTAGCAAAAGGATTTTCCGTAATATCCTGTACTCTTTTCAATCTGTCTACATGAATGGGTCGTTTAGTCAGTTTGTTTGTAAAATATCCCTTAGGATAACTGACGTAGGAGAAATAAATTTACAGACTAATAATGGCCCGGAGAAAGTTCTCTGAAGCTTTTTGCACGATTGTTTAATAATTAAACTTGGTACTAGAATGTATACTAGATCTCCTTCTGAGATTAGTGTCTGTTTTGCATTCTTATCGTGTTGTAGCTTCATTTTTATTTTCTGCCTATCTTGTCTTGTCTCTGCTTCTTTTTCAGCTAGATTTTGGGCTATGACTGAGTCTTGGATCGTCACAATTGTGCTTCTCAAGCTCGGATCAAGCTTTAATGATGAATCTAGAATCGTGTTTGGATGGCGACCGTGTAATAGGAAGTAGGGGCTGAAACCGGTGGTTTGATTAATGGTAGTGTTTAGAGAAAAGATGATATGTTGTAAATATACATTCCAATCTTTCTGTTTGTCCATAGCATATGCTCTTAGAGCTGTATTTATGCTGGAATTATATCTCTTGACTAATCCATTCAATTTGGCCCTAAAGGGGGAGGAGAAAATTTGTCTTATGCCATATTTGGAACATCCTTCTCTGAATATTTGTCCAGAATGAAATGACCTTAATAGGTGCGTCAATATTATTAAAAGTTTGTATTTCATCTTCATGATTGAAGTTGACGCGAGTAGCAACTCTGATCCTTTTTGGTTTGGCTGGGGGTTCAGTCATTGGGTCTACCTCCTCATATACACGTCTAGACAAAATATCTGGGACGATATTCTTTGAACCTTTGATGTGTTCGACTTTAAAAGAAAATTGTTGTATTTCTAGCGCCCATCGTGCCATACAATTTTTGTTCTGTTTATTAGTTAACAGGGGAATAAGGGCTGCATGATCTGTGAAAAGTGGACAGAGGACAGAGGACAGAGTAGACCGCCGCTAAAAGCTCCCTCTCCGTGGTGTTGTAGTCAATTTCATGTTTTCTTAAACACCTACCTGCGAATGCAACTGGTCTCATCGTACCCTCGTCATCACATTGACTGAGTACGGATCCAACCGATTGGCCACTTGCATCCGTGGAGAGGATGAACTCTTTGTCGAAGTTTGGGTAATGTAGAAGAGCATCTTCACATATGGAATGTTTCATTGAGTTGAAAGCATTTTCACATGCATTATCCCATTGGAATTTCGACCCAGCTTTTGTCAAAGCATATAAAGGCTTGATAATAGAGCTAAAATCTTTGATAAACCTTTTGAAAAACTGGCAGAGTCCATTGAATGATCGTACCTGGCTCACGGTTTTTGGTCTGGGAAAATCCCTTAGAGCCTCTATTTTCTTGGGACATGGCTGGATACCACTGGGCGTAACGACCATGCCCAAGAAATACTGTACTTTACATATTAACAGTAGCGCCATACCAAGAGCGGCGGAAAACAACTGAACTATGAGCTAGGCGGGCAAGTCACAGAAGCCTTATGTATTAACCATAGGCTTCTAACTTTCTACTTTTTCTCTCAGAATTTGAGTTATTGTATGATATTGTAAGCTATCCAATATTATCAAATGACATGTTAAAATTGGTCATGCTTAACAAGAGGACATTTTATCCGCTAGATTTTAGCATATAGCAACTTTAGTAACAGTGTATCAACAAAAACAAGCAAGCATAGGTGTAAGGGCTGCAAGGGGTCAGCGGCCGTGTGCTCCTAGGCACACACACACCCCTGCACGTCCAGCGGTAGCCCGGGTGCAGTTCGGCCCGCATAGCTAGGTGAGTCAACTGGACTGCGCATGCGCAGAATGTATTTGTATTTAAAGCTTTTTATTCAGCAATAAACATTATGCAACGTTTACAATATTCTCAGAGTCTGCTGGTGTATTACAAATAGTGTTCGAAAAAAAATAGTCGATTACAATATAACTTCAATTTTTCATGTCTCTATATATATATCGCTTGCTTTAGATAAGATCAATGTTAAGAGCCTGGCACAAATAGGCGTGTACAAATAAATGGTGTGGTCATTACATCTTTTTAGGAAAACATATTGCAAATAAAACAATTAAAACAAATTATCCCTGCGTTGTGTCTTATACAAATATTCCTAAGGGTTTTTCCTATTTATGTATATATTTAATATTCATAAATGCAGATTTCAATCCTCGAAAGGGTACCTAGACTCACAGTCTGTTTCCTATATATGTATATATTTTGATTTCACAATTTCAACATTTTTCAACATTTTTACATCCACTTATGATACTAACAGTAGTGTGTGTACAATAATGAGACATGTAACCATAGACGGAGTGTGTCTTGGATTGCGGTCGTTTCATGGTAAACACCATATTTCCCCGGAGTCTATAAAGATATTATTATAGAACTTCCTTATTTCTCTGGAGAACCACTTCTTGTCTTCTGTTTCCCTTATATCTACTGGTAACGAATTCCACAAAACTTTAACCCTCCCCAACGAACTCCCTCTAATACCCTCCTTCTTCCATCTATCCACCTCAACCCTCCCATGATCCCTTAGATTATAATTATGTTCTATATTACCCAAATTATTATTTTTATTTTTATTTTCCCAAAAAAGATTTAAGATTCGAATCGTTCGTCTGAAGCATTGAGGGTTTACCTCACAATATGTGTGCAACATTTTTGTGCTTATATTATTATCTGCATTTCTGCTTCTCACATTCTGTATCAACCTTAAACATTTATTTTGTATTAATTGTATTCTTCTTAGTTGTTGCTTTGATGAAAGATCTACTAATATCGATCCAAAATCTAGAACCGGTAGTATATACGTTTTGAAGATCAGAGTTGCTATTTTTTTAGTGATTTGATTCCGGATTTTTCGTAATCTATTATACATAATATTGGCTCTTACACAGGTTCCTGTAATATGCTGTGACATATTTAGATTTGAATCCAATACAAATCCCAAATACTTAAAACTATCTACTATGTCAATCTTCTCACCCTCAATATACAAATCTGGAATATTTTTCTTCTTTTTCCTCCTTCCATGAAATATTTGCCTCTTTGTTTTGCTGTTGTTTATTTTAAGACCATTTACCTCGACCCAGTTCTTGAACATATTAATGTCAAGTTGAACCTCTGTCCAATCGTTGTCTCTATTAATTTCATGCACAACCACACAATCATCAGCGTACATAATAATACTACTCTTAAATTCCAATAAACTTACATCATTTATATATATAATAAAAAATAACGGACCTAAAATACTACCCTGGGCTACGCCAGCTTTTAAAGGCATTATATCAGATAGACAATCACCAAAGGTAACCAACTGATCTCTGTCTTTAGAGTATGTAATTATCAAGTCAAGTAGAGCACCTCTAATACCAATATGTCTTAATTTCTTTATTAAAATATCTATATTTATTGAATTAAACGCTTTAGATAGATCAAAATATATTGCCAAGGTATCAACCCCATCATCTTTGTTTCTTAAAGTTATATTCATAAAATCGATAATAGCGGTGGCTATGCTTTTTCCTGCCCTAAAACCGTGTTGGCAACCACTCAGAAAATTTATTTCATCCAAATGTGAGTTTAATTTCTTTACTAGAATTTTTTCAAAAATTTTTCCAAGGATCGGTGATAATAGATTATATCATCTATTTTTTCTGAGTTCACTTTCTTCGGTATGAGAGTGCACATGGCCCTTTTCCAGAGTCTTGGGAAGTGCCCTTCTCTCTTTATCCTATTAAGAAAACCTGTAAAATCATTTAAACATATAATCAGGCAGAATTTTAAAAATTTTGTATTCATGTCTAATACACCACTTGACTTATTGTCATCTAATTCACAAATTGTTTCATAGACTTCAGCCGCAGTTACATCATCATCCCAGTTTAATTCTGGGTATACATCATCCGAAAGTGTTACATTATCTGGATGTGAATTCGCCTTAATATTACAAAAATAGGAATTAGCATAGTTCGCAGCAATTTTCCCTGTTAATCTCTCTCCTTCTATCGTGATAATACCTTCTCCCTTTTTCCTGGATACATTTAAACCAAATATTTTACTAACTTGCATCCAGAAGCGTCTATCATTCTGTGGGAATCTATCACAGATCTTTCGTACTGCCTCGTATTTAATTCTTACTAATTCTCTTTTTATCTGTGTTCTCAAAGCTCTCGCCTCCTCCCAATCCTCGGGGTCTCTGGTCCTCGTGGCTTTCTTAAACAGTTTATTTTTCCTCCTAATCATTGTTTTAATTTCTCTATTAAACAACCCTTTTTGTTCCTTAACCTCAAAAGTTTGTACCGGATATAATCTATCCAGTATCTGCCTGAATTGCTCCAGCATACACTCACTTGCAGAGTCAATGTCATCGGAGACCCAGCTATTCTTATCAACTTTGTCCAGTTCTACTTTAATATCATTTTGAGTCATATTCTTATTTGGTCGAGCTTGATAGGTAATCTTTTTATCTTTTAATCTATTTATTTTACCTTTCTTAAAAATTATATAGACTGGTAGATGGTCACTAGTATTGTCAAAGATCGTGCCACTTGTATTAACATAAGGGCAGTCTGTTGCAATAATATCAATGATAGATTCCGTTTTGTCTGTCAGCCTAGTACAGGTCTTAATGTATTGTACTAACCCCAAATTTTCTAGAACCGACAGAAACCTCTTGGTGTTATTTGTTTTGGTCTTTTTCATATCTATGTTTATATCGCCTCCAATCAACTTTCGGGTATTTATTAATCTATTCTCCCTATAACTATTTGTTAACCTTTGCATAGCCTCAATAAAGATAGGTACTGACCCATTTGGTGGTCTGTAAACTACAGATACCAGGGTTGTCTTACCATTCCCTGGTTTAACCTTACACGTCAGTAATTCTATATCCTTATCTTGTATACATAGATCATCTATAATATTTGCAACAAAATTCTCTCTATAATATAGTAATATTCCACCTCCACGCTTACATTTTCTATCCTGTCTAACAAAATCATATCCGTTCACTTTTAACATGGAATCGGTCACGTCTTGACTCAACCAAGTCTCAGTGATAGCTATAATATCATAGAACCCTGTTAGGTATTCCATGACATTAGAATGACAGAAGTTCATCCCGCAGTTACTGGTACGTACTGGAGATGGAATTCGTAAAGGGGGCTATTGATACGATCCAGGAAATATTCACATTTTGATTTCTTTAGCTTTAGTCCCCCTTCCCTTAAAGCTTGAAAGACATTGCTCAAATCTTTAAAGTGGTCTTCCTTGGTCTTTGATAATATTAACAGGTCATCCAGATATGGAATGGCGCATTTGTATTGTAACTTGTTTAGAATCATGGTTACTAAAGCGCAGAAAGCCTGTGGGGAAGTTTTGAGACCCATTGGAAGTACTTTATAGCAATATTTCTTGCTATATGAGCAGAAAGCTGTGAAATCTCGTGATTTTTCCTCTAATTTAATTTGATGGAATCCTTGTTGTGCATCAAGTTTGCTAAATATAGTTGGGCGAAGATCACCGACATATTCTAGTGATTCATCTGCCCTTGGTGAGACCAAGGCCTGATTTATTAAATGAGCGTTAATATAACGAAAATCAGTCACTAATCTTTGTCCTCCGCCTGATTTTTGAACCAGAAAGGAACGGCTGGACCAAGGACCAGTGTTGGTCTCTTCTATAACTCCTGGAGCACGCAACTTCTCACATTCTTCATCAAATCGTTGAGCTTTTTCTAATGTAGTTCTAAATGGTAGCATGTGGCAAGGGGTAGTGTCCGGCTTCATATGAAGAGAGTGTTCATATAATTTGGTAGTACCTAGCCTGTTGTCCAGACCTACAAATACATCTTTGTATTCTTCTAAAATCTTATTTAATCTTGCCTTGCCTGCCGCATCTAGAACTGTTGATGGGGGTATATTGGGTACAGAATCGACAGAAATTTTTGAAAATTCATTAATCTCGATGTCTGAATCTGCGTCCGATTCATAGAAGGAATCGTCAGAGATGCTACTAATATCAGAAGCGACGCTTGACTGATCTGTGGTTAGAGTTTCAACCATTTTCCTCAAACCTGTTGGTAATGAAGAAAGTTCATTCTCTTTGACTTTTGTAAATAGACCTAGTATTTGTCCCTTATTGATTTTATAGGAACTTGAAGCTGTATTTAAAATGACCACTGGGTGTCTATTTTGTTTGTTTGGCCTTAGTACACTTCTTTGAACGATAAATGGAACCGTAACCCTTCTATCCATGTTGTCTACAATACCGTCATCTTGGATACCATAGATTAATGTTACTTCTCCCGTAATTGCCATTTCTGAATGTGGTGGAACAGTTATAGATTTTATGGCTCATATAGGCATATGTTCGGGAGATGGATCTATTTCAAACTTAATATTTGCTCTATACTTTCTGAAGAAATCACAACCTAGAATAACTGGGCGATTTAATTTGGGAATAATCGCGAAATGATGTAGGAATTTAGTACCTTGGATAGTAAATTCTAGAGTTGCTAGTTTTCTGACATGTACGACCCCCCCATCCGCTACATAAATTTTCCAAGAGATGCGTTTTACCTTAATATGTTCCCTTTGTGAGCATTTCACAAATAAGCGATCATTTATCGCAGAAATAGACGCACCTGTGTCTACTAAATCATATTTGTAACCTATAATTCTCAGACAACCATTTTCAATATTTGCATTTATAGGAATTGTCTTACCTATCTCGTTGGTATGTTTCAGCGTGATGGTGGCCGAGTCGTCTATCTTCTTTCCTGTATCAGTGGTGAAAATCTTTTCTGTATTTTCACTTGGCAAATAGTCCACACATTCATAATCATATTCCATTGTTCTTTTCCTAGTTGTCAACGTGTCAGTCTGTGTCTCCTGCCCGATGGAGCTCGTATCACCAGTGCGTTTTGGCCCTAATACGTCTGGTGGTTGGCGTTTCCCTGCTGCCTATATTGCAGGAATTGTTGGAATTCTTGCATTAGTTGATCGTTCATTCCATTGAAATTCCCTTGGCCGTTGTTCTGATATTGAGGTTCACCTCGTCCACCTGCAATTAACTGTAGACGCTGACATCTGGGCGTGACGACACTTCCGGTCAGCTGATTTCTTCCCGCCACAGCCTTGAAGTGATCTAAACTCCCGCCAATCTCTCCAACCCTAGCTTTCCACACAGACATCCGAGCGCTGTGGACTCTCCTCAATTTCTTGAAGGACAGCTTCAGATTCTGTTTCTTTTTGGAAGAGGTGGTCCCAGCAGAAGCAGAACTGGTGCTTGGTTGTGGCACCGGGCTCTTGCTCCTCTTTTCCTCCTCCGATCTGCTTGACCCGCCTCGGGTCATGGATGCGGATCCTGACTTGCCACCGACAGGATATCTGCGGCTTCGGGATCTGCCCCGGGATTCCATGTCTTCATCGTCAGCCTTTTTAGGGCTCAATGGAGACTGGGATCCATCCTTGCTTTTCCGGGGTGCTGACTGCTTCCTCGGAGAGCGGCGTAGGTCATCAGGGTCGACAGCAGTCTCCCCTTTGTCCTTTGGACTTGCCTCAGCTACGGGTTTGGCCTTCTCCCGAAGCTTCAGCTCCTCCTTCACCACTTTCTCGGAAACTTCAGTTTCCATGGGTTCGGACTCAGAACGGTCGTGTTCTTCGTCCTCCACCACTTCACTGCCTTCGACTGCTAACCCCATGAGGTTAGCAGCCCCTTCCTCGAGCAGCTGTTGCTCCTCCGCCTCTGTCATGGCAGGGAGCTCAGTCTCAATGCCCTCGGACATCAACCTCTCTGCCTCGGCCAACTCCTTCTCGACTTGCTCAGCCATAGCCTTCTCCATCTTCGATTACTTTGCTAGAAAAAAGAACAAAACAAAGCATTTCAGTAACAAGACTCCATGGAATAACAAAGCCCGGGTTCTGAGCCTTATCCATTCTCGGACTGAGCTTCGGATGGCCCTTCGGATCCGAACTGTGCTGTCAGTCCCCCACTCTTTTAGCGTGTGTCGATCCGAACTAGGTTTCTAGCGAGCCATCACACCGTCGCCACATCTCCCACCAATCCGAAAGGGTTAATTACGTCCAAACATCATAATGGAATAAGTTAACAGGGCATGATGGTTCACTTCTATGCTAGAGAACAACATACAACACACATACCCGTAGCCAGTATTTCTAACAGTGTGGAGTGTGGCAGTCTAATGATCAAAATGGACGTAGCGGTACCAGCCCGCCAAAGTACAGAAATGCCAATCGGCAACAAAATACGGGGTACCATACGTTCAAATCTCTAGACATCTTACATTCATACAAGATCAACAACATGACAAGTCATTTATGTAAATCATCACTTGATAAACTTACTGTACGGTCGGCGAAAGTTTGTCAGTTGCTTACTCATACGAGTTCCGGAAGCAGAATGGCGAAGGGTAGAACACTCTCGCCGCACCTGATGCAACGCTAGTACTCCAACCCGACACCACGATGGTAGCGCCAACGCTTCCCGTGCTCCTTCTCCAAGCACGCTCACATAGCATGATTGGGTGCTAATCCAATAGCTATTCTGATCTGCCTGCTGAGACATCACAGGACCAATTTAATCTCCACTTTCTTTGTCATCAGGATAGGTCTAATTGCTACATTCTATCTGCTATAAATAGATTCCGATCTTACAGCAAGTTCCAGGTCTCATTGACCCGCAGTGCAAGCCTAGATCATGTCAATACCTATTGTTCAAACAAATACTCATCAAGACAAAGATTCGTCTCCCAGTCACAATAGAAATGAATCTATTACGCCGGTAGGGGACACAGCAGTAATTTTCCGGTCTACTGCTAGTCAGACTTCTCGTTGTGTACTTTTTTGTTGGAGTCAAAACCAGTCCAGTAATTTTAACTCATTTGATACCAAATTCTATTTAATTTGCAACCGAACTGGGGCATTACGCGTGAGTCTAGCCCTTGTCAGAGCTGGGGAAGGGTTGCTAGTATCAGGACCCGGATTATTTCTCGTCCGCCTAATACCCGGTAAGACCGGTGGAACAGCAGCACCTGGTAATTTCCTAGGCCTCCCAACTCTTTTCTTCGGAGCTATGGGTGCCTCGGGCTTATCCGGTACTACTGTTTTTCCAGGTCTGCCCGGTTTCCTTCTAGCCTTCGTCTTTTTCTTCTCCTGTATAACAGGTTGAGGCACTAATACAGCCTTTTTCAATCTGCCACGGCCTCTCGCTGTCACAGAATGAAGTCTCCCACCTTTCGGGGAAAACCTAACACCGGAGAAGTTACTAGGGCTTCTTTCAGTTTGCTGAAGGCATCGTCACACTGTGGCGTCCACACTATAGGCTTGCTATAGCGCTTCTCTTTCCCTGCCGCGGTCACTACATCTTGCAGAGGGGCTGCTATTATTCCGAAATCCTTTTGGAATTCTCGGTAATAAGAAGCAAAACCAAGGAATTGCCTCACCTCTCTGGCGTTTTTGGGAATAGGCCAGTCCTTGACCTTCTGTACCTTCTTCGGATCGGCTTGTATGCCATCCGGAGATACAATTCTTCCCAAATATTCCACTCTTTGCCGAAAGAAATCGCATTTCTTCGGTTTTAGTTTTAGACCATAGTCTCGGATTCGGTCTAGGACGAGTCTGAGGTTACTTTGACACTGATCATAAGTCTCTCCGAAAACCATAATGTCGTCCAAATAGACCAGACAGGACTTCCATCTGAGTCCATCTAACATCTGATCCATCATGCGTTTGTTTTGTGTTTACTTTCCTCATCCATGGCTACCTGCCAATATCCACTCTCTAGATCTAGGGTGCAGAACCACTTGTTCCCTCCAAGAGCTTCTACACACTCATCTATCCGGGGTAATGGAAAACTATCTTTTATGGTCACTGCATTTAGCTGACGATAGTCGACACAAAACCACTGGGTCCCATCTTTCTTGGCCACCATGACTATAGGAGCACCCCAAGGACTGCTGCTATGTTCAATCCGGCCTTCTTTGTACATTTTCCAGATCTCTGCTTCGGCCTTGTCTCTCTTTGCCACTGGTATCCGACGATACGCTTGTTTAATAGGGGCTGCATCACCCGTATTAATAGCATGTCGGACTTTATGTGTACACCCCAGTAGTTTCCCGGACCCTGGAATGGAGAAACAGTCCTGATATTCTTTCAGTAGATCTGTTGCACTTTTTATTTCTTTTTGGTCCCGTAGATCTGAGTCCGCTATTAACTTAGCCAGCGGACACACAGTGGGGGGCATTTTCTCGGGCATTTCAGGTGAGATCAAATCATCATCCGCCACAGGTGATTCCATAACCTGTATTGAATTGATGATGGCCTCTTCGATCACACCGTCATCCTCCTCCCCAGACATGACTGAATCTTGTGAAAGTAAAGTCACACTATACAATCTGCCTACCATTCTTCTCTTTCCGAGCTTAATAGCTCGCCCGGACGGATTACTAAATGCTACCACAGCCGGTTTCCCGTCACCTGATACGTACGTATTCAAGCTTCCCAAGGCATAGTCACTTAGTAATTTTTGGTCTGGCTCGAACATCAATCCATCCGATGTGTCTGAGCCACTGTGAATGTTTAATTCGGCCAGAGTCACTTTGCCGGGTACAAGGGTTACACCTCTTTTGAGTGTCACCTCTATACCTGCAAGTGAGTTCCCGACCTGCACCGCCTTCACAGAGGATTTTTCTTTACCACTACCTTGTCTCTTCCAGAGTTTACAACTCACGGAATGACTGTAGTTATCCAGGTAAAGTAATCCTGACCAATCAAGACTACATCGATGCACATAATAAAAATCTGCACCGAGTATCCCATCCTCAGGGCCTTGTAGACCACTGACAATGAGACATGTAATCATATAGGTCGGTCCACCTATATCCCACGGACATAGCACGCTACCATAAGTATTAATAGGTGTTCATCTCCCATCACACACACCGTTCGGACCGAAACCATTGGTGGTGGATGTGGAAGGGAATCATAGAACTTCTTAGTGATCAAACTGGTAGTAGCACCCGGATCAACCAAAAAGAATCCATTCATCCCACCTACTAGTACTGGGGCATACCAACTCTCCCGAACTAATAACTTAGACGGGATCTCCAGAGTTTCCTTTCGTAGCACAGAAACCTTCTGAATCTTGGCAGGTTTATTACGGTTCTTCTTGACCATTAAAATCTTAAATTAGAATCCGGATTCCCCCCATCGTATATTAGGGTCATCCTCCGGACTCAAAGGAGTACAGACCTTTGAAAGAGTTTTACCATCCGGCAACGATCTAGATTCTCCACCTTTCGACTCGGATTTGTCCACACCTGGGATTCGTCCGAGCGTACTAAGCGGTGCCTGGGCTTTACTCCCAATCTCTACACTACTCTCATACTTCTCTTGGATTGCGGTATTATGAAGCGCCTTGCCGTCGACCCTCACTACGCTTCTCGTGAGGGCCCCTTCTAGTTTTCCGGACTCCCTGCTGCGGCTGCCCTTGCCTCGGATGCTGCAAGGAGTTTGAACAGCCCCTTCTTCTTTGAACATTCAGAGACCCTATGTCCAATTTCACCACAGAAGTAGCAGGGTTTAGTCTTCGGAAACGGTTTCTTTCCCCTATACCCAGATTTCTCATAATAAGACGTTTTCGGGGCATCCAGGGTTGGTTTCTTGTGAGCCTGCCATGACTGAATGGCCTGTACAATTGCGCCAATGTCAGAGTCTTCTTCTTCTGACTCTACTTTATCACTGGCGTGCAATGCCTCAGTAATCTGGGCAATGACAGACTTCTTCGGGGTCTTGCTCTTGTGCCCTCCTTCAGGGGGTCCGAAAAAGTCCGGCGCTGAGCTAGCGGTAGTGTTCTGTATGGATACAGTATTTACAGCATCCAAATCAGCTCCCTCGAACACTTCGGACCAATGGACGGCTTGTTCCAGATCATAAGGTTCCTGGAGTCGTATCCACCAGGCTTCCTTGGCGTTAGACAGGCCATCTAGATATACCTTCAAACACAATGTGCGTCCGGTATAATCTATCACATTGCCGAAAGCAATTCGGGCTTTCTTCACAACTTCATTTGCGAAGTTGCGGCTGGTCTGGTTCATCGTCTGTCGCGAAGCATAGAAGATGGCCTCCTTCTTCCGGGAGTTGTGTTCCCCGAAATTTGCCTCCATATGCTGGACAAACTCTGGGAGTTTCAATCCAGGGGGTAACTCCCCCAGCTCCTGAACTTGGCGGCGGCAGGTACACTTCAGAAACATCAGGAAAATATCATCTGACCAATTCTGAGCCTCTGCCATCACCCTCATTTCTCCCAAATGGATGCTCCAACTGTCTTTCGAAGAATCCCATTGTTTCAGGAAAGACATCTTCGGGACATGACTTGCCGCATCCCGCATATACTCATAATGAAATGAGCTTGCTGCTGGCTTGGGCCAGCGCCTATGCCCGGTCTACCCGCTGTACCAGTGGGTGGAGTGACTACTCCCTGGTTTGGTGAGGAAGTTTGGTGAATTTCCGGGGTCATAATCTGGACCTTCTTTTCGGATCCCCTAACGAAGGAAGCAGGAGTCCTAAGTACACAAGACTCCCCTTGTCCTTCATTCCCCACACTGCCAGTTTTTTCGGGTGTTGGGTTAACTATCGGGGATTCGGGTCCAGTGCCCACCCCCAATCCGAAAATAGCAGCCACTTGCTCCAAAGTTGGCTGTGCTTTTGGAGATTCTGCTGTCTGATCTGCCTGATTTATCAATCTGGTCAGATCATCAACCCTAGAGGCTTCAGCCCGGAGTTTTTCGTTTTCAGCCATTAATCTGGCTGTCGAACGGTCACTCCTCTCGGCTATATCCTGTAGAGTTCTCTGGAGCTCTGCATTTTTATCCTCCAGCATCACCACTTGGTTCCTCTGGCCCAAGTTGAACTTGTGCGCCCGCTCATAGGCTTTGCGCCAAGCATCCACCTGAGACTGCAGAGGTGGAGTAGACTCTTTTCCCTGTTTCTGTGGGAAACCCTCATCCGTATCGTCCGAACAAAATCTTTCGCGAGGATCGCGGAATGCCCAGACATCTTGCACGATTTTCTTTGTGCCTGGACTCGGTCTGGGCACTGTGGTCCGGACCTTCGGTACAGCACCTGTACCTGTACCTCTACCTCTGCCTGCACCTCCAGTAGCCCCGACCGGTTGTTCTGTCTGACTCGCTCTATCTAGGTCTGCCATTTCTACTGACCTCTTTCTTTATTTAATTTCATAGAATTCTACCTGGATGGATCCGAACACTTTTCAGGCTTTTTCAAAAGCTAACTTCTGGTTGTGGCTAAGAACTGGTCACGGCACCAATTGTAGTGAACTCGGTTCGGGACTCTTAGCTTAGGAATAAAACGGAACAAGGATTACTCTCGTACTCTGGTTTTATTGCCACACAACCCTAACAGACCAACCTTTCTGGACCAGCCAGAAAGGAAACATATACATCGTAAAACGGTATAAAACAGGGTGTGGAGAATATTCACATATCACATATTCTCATAAGAACAAAGTTAAGAATAAGTAAAACCAGAGATCGGGTAAGAACACATAAAGGAACATTTGAATAGCATAAAATGGCAATATACAAGGAGAAGACACAATATAAAGAGATAAATACAAATAATAGTAATAAGCCACAGACCACTCTTCCAGGGTCTGCGCTTCGGATAGATCCGAGAGCCCTCGACTGCCCCCTGGCGTCAGTCCGAAAGGACTGGAATCAACCAGCGGACAGTCTCGGACTCCCGGACTGTACTATTTCGGAACCCGTAAAATACACGACCACTACATATGGACTATTTCTATTAATTGAACATAGATAAATATGAGTTATATAGCATATGGCGTTCCATAATAACCTCTAGAAATGTATAACAGAGATATTTTACTATCTTACTACCCAGTTAACATCAGTTCAACTGGGCAAATCGGCAATATGAAAAATGATCTAAGGATAATCATATGATACAAAGTATATAGATTGGATTTCTGAGAACAGAAAGTGCCAGTTAAAAAAAATAAAAAAACTCACCTTCGGTCAAGTCGACAGTGACTGAAGACTATGGTAAAAATTGATAGCCTAAAAGTCTATGTAGAGGCAATAGGGGATTTAGGTGTCAGTTTTACATTCAGTTCAGGTTTGACATACACATATTTTGCCAACATTTTGATCCAAATTCTTTTTTATTTGAATCAATATCATAGCTTGTAATGATGATCTGTGAAAACTAAATGCATGATTGGAAAGATGGCGACTTAGGTTATAGAAATTTGTATGAACACATGAATATTGGCATTATTGAATATTACACATTGATATTAACACGAGTTGCATTTCATATTTTTATCACAACTATCATGTCTAAATGGTGAAACTCCATTAAACGGTGAGATTCCCTCGTTCTATCATCCCTCCTGACATCGAACACAATTACATGCATCTACAATGCTTTCTTGTTTCCGCAAAGCACGTTGTCTGCAGAAATCCACATGTGGTTTCTCTAAACAAAACGCAACGTGCGGCTCAGTTAGTTGCAGGGTTGGTAACAAGCTAAGTTGTACATAATATATATATGAAACATATTGCCATTGCATGTGTATTCTATCGTTAGTTTAATCAATGCTTTTCCCCCATGTATTCTCATCCAATGCCAACTATGCATTTTCCCAGCATTTAGCATACCTCAAGGCTGTAACCCATATATTATACATAAATGCAAACCCCATTTCTCCATATTAAAGAGAGAACCCTCTTAGTCTTGCTTATATTGCGGCGGTAGAGGCAGTGTAATGATTGCCAATGACTGGGGTTATTGTATTTGTGTCACGTGACTTCATATTGGTTTTATCAGCAGGCACACAGACGTAAAGGTACACGAACATACCCTGCTGACATCAAAGTAGGAGAGCAGGCTTTTAACGTGAGGGGGTGGGGGTGGAGGGAGGGGAGTGTGGGGGGGGGGAGCAAGAGAGAGAGAGGGAGAGAAAAGAGAACGAGGGAGAGAGAGAAAAAAAGAGAGACAGAAGACACTACAGAGGGAGAGAGGCGGGTGAGGAGAGAGATCAAGCGACAAAGGGAGATCGAAAGAGACAAAGAAAGAGGGAGAAAGAGAGAGTAAAAGAGGTAGGGAAGTAGTAGTACTCACCACCGGCAACCCGAGATTTTGTGAGTAATGGTAGGAAATGGTAGAGATTTTGGTCGATTTGATTGACAGGTTACTCATTTTCTCGCGCGGCGCGCGGCGCGGCAGGCAGCGTGCGGTAGACGCGGTGAGAGGGCGCGCGGTAGACGCAGTAGAGACGCGTGGGCGCGCGTAGCGCGTTGGTAGGGGGATATGGGTGGGGGAGAGGGTGGTGGTGGTGGTGGTGTGGAGAGGAGAGGGGTGGGGAAAGAGAGGGGAGGGGAAAGAGAGGGGTGGGGAAAGAGGGGGAGAGAGGAGTGAGTTGCGCTGTATAGAGCTGTGTATAGAGCTGTGTATAGAGCTGTGTATAGCGGTTATCCGCTGGTTCCCCATTTCCCTATACTTCTTACAGTATCTTGAGTCGCGATGATATAAGGGGGATCGGAGAGATGGTTTGAAAAAAAGGATGAAGAATAATTTTAGAGGGGGATTATTTATATGGGATAGAGGGGGAGGAGAAAAGATGGACTGGGGTGGTGTGGGAAAGTTCCTAGGTCGGTGCGCTGGGGTGATCCAGGTGTTTCATTTCCACTGCCTTGACCCGATGAGGTGGTGGCCTGTTCTCCCGTGTTGAAGTCGTTGCTCGCGTTGACACCGTCCGAGGGCGCTTGAGCGCTACCTTTGCCGGCTCGAGCCTTATCTTTCGGGGTGCGATTGAGAGAGGAAATTAACTTGGAGGCAGATATTGCTGCATTTGAAAGCTAAAAATAGCTTAGGTTCGCCATCTTGAGACTTTTTTAACAACAGCCCACGATAGATTCGACATTCCGAGACTTCAGATTTATAACCGAAGAAAGTCAAGTAAGTGTTGATTAGCATGTTTAATTTGTGTTGATACATGTTTATGAATATACCAAGAATACTAAGGGAGTTGCTTTAGTGGCTTGTATGCGCTTGATTTGAGCTGAGATTAATGTGAAATATTTGTGAGATTCGCGTGAGATATGGTTTTGAAATCGAGCTATGGCCGCCGGTGGGGGGAGGGGGCAGGCTCGGTGAGATAGCGTTGGTCGCTGGTTGATACCTATTGATGCCTATTGAATTTATTTTTTTTGCAGAATGGTATACCTTTCGCACGTAACCGAAGATGGTTATAGAATGGATATTTTGTTCGACGGTGTAGATGTCGCCGTTCGAGGCTTTCATCAAGGTGTACAAATAGGAGAAACGCAGGTCCCCTTCGTGACGCCCGAGTGGACGTATACTTTACATCATGGGGCTGTCGATTGGAAATTTGGTATTTTACTTGGAGGAACAGTCCTTTACTGCGAAAGGAGGAACCAGGGAGAAATCGCATCTTTATTTCTCCTGAAGTCAGATTGTGAGTTGAGACTTTGTCACTTCATCTTGTATTGTTATTACACTTCACTTGAGTCTTTGTCACTTCATATTGTATCGTTATTACACTTGACTTAAGATTGCATTGACATAACACATAACACCATAAAGTATTTATGAAAAAAGTTTGTGGTGTATTTTACAAAAAAAAAAAATTTTTTTAACAGGGTAAGGATGATACCTATGCTGTTGCACCTGTGGATGTGACCTGTTGGATCTTGTCGCCACACTTGTTGGATCTGTTGGATCTTGTCGCCGGTGTCTTCACACTCCAAGAGACCTGTTCCTGACCTGTGCTTGGACTATACCCGCTGTAAATGTGCTTGTGATACCCGGACTGCCTTTGCTCTCGCCTTTGCGGACTTTATTTGTGTTATATGCCCGGACTATATACCTTATATGATTATTATATCCTGATTATACCTTGATTATTATTATTATTATTATTATTATTATTATCATGCCTTGTTGCTTTTGTGGTGCTATATAAGCTTTTGTCATATTATATATGGCATATATGTACATATTGCTCGCTCGTCATATTATATATGGCGATAAATAGAAAACTCAATAACTTAAACACGTAATAATAATAATAAAACATAAACTTTTAACTTTACCTGTTGTTTAATTTGTTTATTTATTTTAGTGGAATGATATGGAATGATATGGAATGATATGATATGAAAATGTGTATGAAATATGAAATACGAAAAAGTCACCATGCTGCAAGAGAGAGAGGCGAATGAAGATCTTCGAGTGGAGGAAGGGGACCATTTACCGGTGAAAATATCGGATGATTTCCCTAGAAAAAAAAGGATGTGAATTAGCTACGTATAACTATTTATAATTTATATTTATTAAAATATGTTGCGTAAAATTGATATGTGCGGGACGTGTAAATGAGTAGATAATAAAGTAAAAAAATAAAATGAGTAAAACAAAAACTTACGGCCACCGTTTTTCCATGATGAGGTCCATGGCCCCCTTCTTCCACTCGAAGCACGAGCCGAACTTACGTGTACAGGTATCCAAGACAAACTTGCGTTCTGACATTGGACTTTTGTCAGCGATACACCACATTTTGCTTTCTGGATACCAGGTAAATTTGATCGGGGGGATGTGCATGTAAAACACCCCCAACTCCCTATTCCTGTCTTCCGTTTGGAAGAAGGGAGCCCTCATCCACATTCGCCACTCTGTTGCTGAGATTTTCCTGGTTTGTGTGATGTGACTGCCAGGCTTAGTAATGATGCAAATTGAATTTCCCACCGGTGATGCTGTAATTTGGAAAGACGCCTCGGGTGTTATTTCGAAGGTCATGGTGAACTTGTTTAGCTCACCGGTGGGGAACACATGCATCTTTACGAAATAGCCTGGCCTTGCCTTTACCAGGGGCCCAGCCTCATCGTACATGGTGACTTCTCGAACGAAGTTGATTGGGGGGATGTTAGGTTCAGCCCCAGCTCCATTTCTAGTTTCGTTTTGTTCAGCCCTAGCTGCTGAAGCTGGGGCTTCCCCTTCAGCCCCAGACCTAGCTTCCTCACTTCCAGCACCCGTATGCCCAAGCAATTCGCGGATAATTTCTTCATTGTTAGGGTCGAAAGGATAATCATAAAATGGATCAGTTGGGTCACGGGTGCAGTCGAGAGGTGGGGGGCTAAAAGATGTAGATGGTCTGGGGCTTGGGTTGCGTCGCTCGCTAGCAGGTGAGGGGGGTAAGAAGCTTTCAACCTCCATTTCCCCCTCCGATGACTCCTGCTGCACGTTTTCCTCCTCCTCCTCCTCCTCCTCCTCCTCCTCGTTCCGATCTCCTTGCTCCTGCTCCTCTTCGTCTGTTATCTCCCCCTCCTCCTTTTCCTTTGCCTGCTCCCGCTCCTGCCTCTCCTCCCACCTTTGCCACTCCCGCTCCTCCTCCTCCTCCTCCTCCTCCTCGTCCCACCTGAGTTGGGCAGTTGGGGAGTTGGCAGCCTCCAAAGGAGGCATGTGGCGATCGGTGGAGTCGGGGGAGGCGGGGGTCTCCACATACTCCTCCCCCCTGAGGCTCAGGAGCATTTGTGCTCCCTCAGACACACTTATATTAACGGAAAGGTGACGGTTGGCAGACATAATTATTGTTGTAATTGGTGGTGGTGGTGGTGGTGGTGGTGGGTAATTGGTGGTGGTGCTGGTGGTGGGTAATTGGTGGTGGTGCTGCTGCTGCTGGTGGTGGTGGTGGTGGTGGTGCTGGTTGTGTGTCTGAGGGAGTGAGTGAGTGAGTGAGTGAGTGAGTGACTGAGTGACTGAGTGAGTGAGTGAGTGGTTGGTTGGTTGGTTGGTTGGTTGGGTGGATGGATAAAGGCTTTGAATAATCTGAAAAATGAAAAAACAACAAACAAATTCAATTTGGTGCTGAGCGTAATCCACAGTAAGGGTACAGTCCATGAAACACAGTTCACAATCCAAACTTAGTCCAAAGCCCAGAGCGTAATCCAAAGTGCTGAGCGTAATGTAACACAAATTAAAATCCCCAAATCCCCACACGGCAAGCCTCACGGCAAGCCTCACGGCAAGCCTCACGGCAAGTATATAAAATGCAAGTATATAAAATGCAAAGAATAAATATAATCCATTTGAATATTAACAATGAGGCGCAGTGGAAATGGAACTGGTGATAAATCCTCTATATATAGAATCCGCTCGAAGAAACACATAATGCCACGATATGGATATAAAATTTTCGGACTAAATACCTCACGAACTGACAGCAGACGAAGGCTAATTCAAAGTGAATTACTTTTAGACGGTTTCACCCTTTTGGCTGAATATGCTAATGACGATGGGGAGAATGAAGAGACGTTTTTTGTTGACAGAACCCTCGACAAAATGTCGAGCTAGGGTGTGGTCTTAGGGTACGTATAAATACCATAGCCGACAGTTAAGAATTTTGTTCATTGACATTGTCTGTGCGCTGTCCGGCCGTGACATAAGAAATTCCGCACTTAAACTCTGACCGAAAGACCTAGGCATGGGCAAAGACATGGCCACTCAAGTTTCGGCGGGCGACAAACCCTATTTGTCATCGCGCAACAAGCCTTCTGAAGGGGTTAGCAACTTTCTGAATGTGGCTCGATTTAAGAAATTTTATATTTCTATTTCTTCCATGAGCAAGGAAAAAGCTGAACAAAGACCTGATTCGACTCGATGGATTTTTCCTTATCCCTGGCTTGGCGTAAACCTTTTGTTTAAGCAGGCTTTTCCTGTGAATGTTAGACACAGGGTAAAAACGCATTTGGCTCATCAGTTTGCTGAGAGAATTATTGAAAAAACTGCCGGCATCGTGGATTTACCCTCGGGATATATTTTTGAGTGTATGAACTTTTCAAATGAAGAAATTTGCTACAGAGCATTTTTCTATTTTAATGAAGACATACCCAAGGAATCTGTAATAGCAGGGAGCTATATGAAATTAGCTCCGCTTCTTATTTTTGATGAGACCGGTCTTCAATGCAGACACACAAGCTTGGCTATCTATTTGAATAATTACTCATCGTGGAATGAGAGTGATTGGTTCAATGCTAGTTGGAGAAAAGACTTAACTTTGGTACCTGGTGAGCCCGACACACAGTGGATCGAATGCTTGTGTGGGTCCATGCTGAAGTCTGCGAAAGGTGTTTTTTCCTCCTACCCCTCGCGCTGCTGTAATAACCGTGGTCTTCATCACCTGTTTGCCATTAAAGCTGAATTAACTAATCGTTTGTCACCTCCTAATTCAGTTCGATGTAGCCGGTGTTTTTGCTGTTACGGAAAACCTGTAGCTCGGTTTTTGGACTTTTAAAAGAAGAAAAGATGGCTAGTTCAAGTTCTAGTTCAAGTACTGGATGGCAATGGGTGGTTCAAGCATTCGATCGAGCAGATAGTTCTAATTTAACTTTTGAGACTGAATTAAAGTTTATATTCGACCAGTTGGGCGCTGACTGGGTTACTTTGGCACCCTTTTTGAGGTGTAATGAAATTATACGTGGAATGTTTAAAAATGATGCGCCATTGAGAATGATTTTATTGTGGCGCCAAGGCGTCAATATTGAAAGGCAAGCATATGAGCAGCTTTACTTTGCACTTAAGAAGAGCGAACGCCGTGATCTGTGTGAGATTTTGATGGCTCATTACGCAGTCAAAGGATCCGTGTGCCCGGACATTATGAGTCAAATCGCCTCCAGAATTTACGGCAACTGGAAAATTGTGGGTATACATTTGGGAGTGCCATTTTATAAAATGGAGGAGATTCAGCAAGAAATATCGATAAGAGCAATGTCTGCATGCCCTGCGAATGAATTACTCCGAGCATGGTGCTCCAAGTGTTTTTTTGAGTTAAAATCATGCGAGCAAATGATGGAAGAATTAAAGCTTGCATTGGGCATTATAAAACGCCAGGATTTGGTCGAGCAGTTAAGTTTGTTTCAGACCCTATATAGTTGCCTATAAATAGGTGTTACCTTTATCAAAAAGGATTAGTTTACTATCAACCTTGGAACGCAACACACGTCAAACATGGAGCTTTTACTAAGCGAGAAAGTTACCCTTAAAAGGGAGAGCACCAAAAACGTTAAACTTTCCAGAACCAAAGCTGATGGCTCCACGCGGAATTTATTTATGCCCTTCGCTGTAGTGGAACTTATTGTTGGCTTTATGACTCAAATCCTAGGTGGGGAAGAAGCGGACTGTGGAAATGGCTGGACGTGCATTAAAAAGGACTTTCAAGGAAAAGATTACCTGACCATTTCTAAGAAAAAAGAACAAGGCGATTGCTTTTATGGCTGGTCATGGTTTAACTTGTCTTTGGACGAAGCAAGAGAGCTGGCGAGATCATTTAAGGCTTTTTCTACCTCTCCCGCTCCATCCTCTCCTAGGCGAGTTGCGGGTACATCAGGGGGAATATTTGGAGCAGCCTGCGCACCTAAGAGAGGGGGGAGTACATTTTCATTTTCACCCCCTAGCAAAAAGAAAAATATTTGGGAGCCAACAGCCACAGCAGCAGCAGCAGGAGTTAAAACATTTCGCCTGTTTAGTTGGGATATGTACGATGGTGAGAAAGACATTTTAAACTCATCTGACAATAGCAAATATTTGAGTGAGCAAAACTGCATTAACGCTTCTGAGGATTTTTTGCGGGGTGTTAAGCCTTACTTTCCCGACGCATGGACAAAGACAAAATCAGAGGAATTTTCTTACCCCTCCAGTGAAGAGCTTATTGGAATTGTGTATGACTTTATGCTAAGGAGGGACTACAATCAAATTCGCGCAGCAAATTGTATCGGATGCGTGCAAGGCAGCGGCGGACAAGCAGCTCATGAAGGGGGGTGTATGGGAGTGCTTTTGGGAAGTGTGAGCAAGCGAGATATATCTTGCGCACATTTGGCATTAGATTCAAATGACTTGATAGAGACCACACAAAAGATTATTACTACCTACTCCCACTACGGATTACACGCCTTAGACGGCATTACTTTGAGTGCTGTGGAGCATGTGCTCAAGGTAAAATGGGCTGAAATACCAGACATGGCATCCTTTTCGGATATTAGTGCTATTCCGGAAGAAGTAAAAAGTGACTTGAAATAAGGCAATTAAACACCAATATATATATATATTTTGATAATGAACTTTTATTTATGAGATGGAGAGCTTGAGACAAAGTCCTGCTTTTTAAACTATCCATGACCTGGGAGGTCGTCACTCCAACTATAGACTCTAAAACTGTAAAAGACTGTAGACTAAAAAGTTAAGCACTGTATAGCACTCTATACGTAAAAGAAATGTTATATTTTTATAACCTGGGAGGTTGTCACTCATAATACATATAATATATATAAATGTATAAGTAGACTAATAAGTTGGCTATAACACTGTATGCGCAACAAGTAACAAAATATCACATGAATAACATTCATAATACTTAGAATACTTAGAATACTTAGAATACTTAGAATAATATATACTGCTGCAGAATAAATATATGTACTGCAAAATACAAGTTGTAAAACTGTCAGAATAAATATCTTATGCTAGTTATGAGTCTAACTATAATTGACCTGGGAGGTCGGCACTCCGTGAAAAATTGAAAAAATTGAATTGTAGAACAGTAGAAGGACGAGGTCGAGTGATAACTTACGATAATTTTGAATTTTAATAATATGACAAAAAGCTAAGGAACAAAAAGAATCCTGTTGGAATGCTTATGCTTGTTGAATAAAATTTTGAAAAAAGAATTATTGCGTTATGTGTATATTGCGTACAAACTCGAGAACAGACCTTTTATTTTGGGGGTGAAATTTGGAAAGAGGCTGAGGATACAAATTTGTTTATACATGTTTTGGGCGTATCCTCACCGGGGGGAAAATATTTTTTGGGGGGAGGAACTTTTGTTTTTTTATAATTTTGTCCAAAAGGGGTTGAGGTGGAAGGGACAGGAGTTGTAGGAGGAGGAGGAGGGGTAACGTATGTTAGGGGAGCAGCAACGTCATCATATAGGTGCGCGGTGGAGTGAATTTCGGGGGTGATGATAAAGGATGTTTCTTGCTCGTGTGGTGGTGAGGGCGTCAAATCGGTCAATTTGGGGATCATTTTTCTAAGCTGCTTTTGGTCTAAACGGGGAGCTGAGAAGGAGGGCATAGGGTGTTCATAAAGGTCTGTTTGCGAGTTTGTAAAAGTATCGATGAAGGACGCACCGTGGTCTAAAATAGGGCGAGAGCGGGCGACTTTAGGATTATAAGGGGTGGTTGATGAGGTGCGTCCCCCGGGAAACATTTTATTATGAATAGTTTTACGAATGGTCGAATAGGCTAATTCTTTAAAAATATTTTCATTTTGTTCGTTCAATAAGGGAGAGCAGAGGGTTGGGTCCGAAAGGGTGCGCCGTAAATTAGAATGAACGTAATTTTCCATGTAATTTTCCATTGTTTTAGATTGTCCACTAGATTTAGATTCTTTTTGTTTTTTAGCTTTTTGAAGTTTTTTTTTGTAGTATAAAAAAACGCCGAAAAAGTAAAAAAATATACCAAAAAGAGAAGTGAGAAAGGATCCGGTAGAAGTGAAGAGAGACCATGAGGAGTCCTCCTCTTCCACCTCCTCTTTTACTTCCTCGACCTCGTCCTTGACGTCTTCGATTTCGTCCTTCACTTCGCCCAGTAAGTCTTTAATTTCGGTGAGGCTAGGTCCGTCTTTCTGAAATTATAGAATATAAGAATAGGTCAGCGTTAAATAAAAGGGAGATTTGTATGGCTTAGTATTATTTCTGACGCTTCTTTGCCAAGGCAAGTCGAGGGAGGAAGCCGCCAAAGGGGCTCATCATACCGAATTTTGTCTGCAATGGCAGCAATGAAGCAATGAAGTGTTTTTGGCCTACTCTATGGCTAATTAATTCAATTAACACTTGATGGTAGAACGTTGCACATATTGCCAATATACCAATGGTACCAATGTGAGCCAACCTCACTGAGGGTGGAGGGAAATTCCAGTGTGAGCTGTGAACATCAATTATTAAGATTGATTGGCTTTGATTGATTCGAAGTGCTTGTATCACAGTGCAATTCATACAGGAGAGAGAGAGAGAGAGAGAGAGAGAGAGAGAGACACTCTTTATTATAATCACAGATGAAGCACATTAAGGCTCCACCACCCCTCTAACAATCACCGACTCCCCATTTCTATCTTTCAATCTGATAGCGGGCGAAGGTGAATGCAGTGGTGAGTGACCTTAGTTCCTTTACGCCCTTATCAACACAATGCGAATGCAGTTGTTTGTGCGGTGCGAACCCACGACGGTGAGGATGAGGACGATGAGGAGGACTTTCTCGCGCCTACCTAACCTAGGTGCTACGCCTTACCGACTAAGCCATACAATTCTCCCTTCTTAGTCCGCGTTAAAAGTTGGCTTTATACTAAGCCTTGTTTAAACAAAATCAAAAGGAGATTTTCGTGACCTAGTTGTTTTGGGGTAGGAATTGTTAGGAATCTGGATCCTTTTCTTAACTATGAACTCCTAAGGAGCCTTAACTGTGGTATCCTCACACTAGACGAACCCACAACCAGCGCATTGACAAAGTCTATTAATTTCAATGCTGTATATGGAATTTGGCGGTAAGCCGCCACACTAATTTTTTGATACAGTCCCAATGAGGTGAGCTGATGGGGGAGAATTCTTACAAACTACAGAACAGTCAGTTGCATCAAGCCAGATAATACCTCTGTTTGTCGGTACCAATGCGAGCGTCCAGATAATACCTCCGGTGGTCGCTGGTACCAATGTGAGCCAACCTCACTGAGGGTGGAGGGAAATTCCAGTGTGAACTGTGCCCCTATAGTTATAAGCATAATTCGTTACCAACTCATGCGATACCTCCCGACGGAGCAAGCAACCCCGCTTTTGAAGGGGGAAGATGGGGGCTGCGAACCGCCGACCCTAGGACTAAGTGTTTCCCTAAGCTTTTACCCAGCGCCCAAACCAACTCGGCCACGAATATCTCCCGCTTATACATAGTGAAAAGTGGTCCTTTTATGTTGGGGGGTCGTGTGCACTAAAGCATGACTGTGGAGAATAGCTTACCTTAGTTAAAACATTGACTGTTTTCGCGGCGATCTTTTTGCCGCTTAGGACGAAACGGTCCACTTTCTTGGTCTGAAAAAAATAAAAAAAATAATCCATATATAATACATGACTTAAAATACGAGTTTATATACAAGTTTATTTGGAATGAATACAAAAAACAGCATGAAAATTGCAAATAATGTTGGAAAAAATTAAAAATAAGTTGTTTTTTTTTTTTTCTCACCAATTTTCTAATTTTGTCCACTGGAGAAAGAGGTGCTGCCCTCCCCCCGCTATGATGAGGCGCAGCACCCCTTCCCTCTGATCGACGAAGGCCCCCATCGTCCCTAGCCTTAGTTCCCTCATCAGTTCCCCCTGAAAGTCCGTCCGGAGGAACAGATGACATTCCTGAGGAAAGTGAATGTTGATGTCTATCCTCAGGAATGGCGCCTGTTCCTCCATCCTTATTGTCCCCTCCATCTTTTGCGGTCGTCGATTCGTCAATATAGTCGCCCTCGTTGGTGGTGTCTGTGGTGGTGGGGGTGTCTGTGGTGGTGGTGGGGGTGTCTGTGGTGGTGGTGGGGGTGTCTGTGGTGGTGGCGTCTGTGGTGGTGGGGGTGTCTGTGGTGGTGGCGTCTGTGGTGGTGGTGGTGGTGGTGGTGGTGGTGGTGGTGGTGGCGTCCTGCTCCTCCTCCTCCTGGGTGGTGAGAGAGGTGGAGGTGGTGTCTGGAGATTGGTCGGAGGGGGTGGAGATGGACGTTGTAGAGGTCTCTTGTTCTTCTTCTTCTTCTAATGTAGTTTCCTGGGCGGTGGTGGTGGTAGTGTCTGGAGATTGATCGGTGGGGGTGGGGGTCGATGTTGTTAGCTCTTCGTCCTGGGAGGTGGTGGTGGTGGTGGTGGTGGTGATGGTGATGGTGGTGGTGGTAGAGGTAGAGGTAGAGGTAGAGGTAGTGGTAGTAGTAGTGGGAGTTGGTGCGATCTGTTAAAAAATAAATAAATAAATAAATAAATAAATAAATAAATAAATAAATAAATAAATAAGTCTGGTGTACAAAAGCATGTTGATACACACACACACACACACACACACACACACACACACACACACACACACACACACACACACACACACACACACACACACACACACACACACACAGACACAGACACACACACACACACACACACACACACACACACACACACACACACACACTGCTGCTGCTGCTGCTGCTGCAGGAGCAACTGATACTATGTCAAACATGTAGCTACATACCCCTAGTTTAATGTAGTTTTCCCCCCATTGATATTTTATGTACAATATCAATATCGATAAATAAAATAATTAAATTATGATTACCTTAGGGCATGAAGAAATAATACGGCGTGATCTGATGTAGCCCAAGTCAGAGCAAACCACCGACCTAATGTGGGTAAAAGCTACCTTAGACAGGTTAGGGAATTTGATGTTGATGTCCCTAAAGGTTTCTCTGTCTAAGGTAGCTCCAGTAACTCTTCCTATTATAAGGCTTTTTACCCACAAAAGGTCGGTGCTTTCTCTGACTATCGTTCCGACATTCACTCTGTCGCATCTAACTTCGCTCCTCAACAGGTGGCAAGTGCAGGGCGAGCATATGTTAGTTGCCAGTGAAAGGGGAAGATGAAGAATAATGATGTTGATGATGATGATCGCGATGGGGAGAAGGAGGATGATCCTCATTCCTTAAGCTGATGATCTGATGAGCCCGAGAAAAAAAATAATGGCGAAAAATGGCGGTGATCTATGGTGATGATGAGGCGAGGGTGGTATATGGCGATGGTGCGATATGGTATTTTGGCGCTAAGGGAGGAATGCAGTCCTGCACAACACTGACCTCGATATGTAAACATTAGACCTTACATTAAAATTGTAGTCATAATTTTACCTTTGAGCCTAAATCTATTTGATTGACAACCTTATTGATTTTTCATAATGCTATCGTGATTTTTTATCTCAAGACGTTTAAACTTGCATTCAAGCAAATCGCACCATACGAGGTCATGGCTGATTACCGGATTTATACCGAGACGGATAACAAAGTCCATTGCGTCTTTATTTATCTCTTTGAAATGCTTTTCATTTATCAATACCTATTTTCTACCAATTTGCTTTATAAAAGGGTGCATTTCAGACGTGTATTTTGCCTGTATAGACAGTCTATGACCCTACGCAACAGTAGAAATGAAAAGCCACAGTGTAGCGCGGGAGGGATAGTTGTTACAAAAAGCGCCACCAGGGAACAACAGGGGAGCTGCTACGCAGTAACGACCAAATAGATTTGATTTAACTAAAGACTTAATACGTATTAAATAAGGGCTTTATGCCGTCTTATAAAATCAATATGTATTTGTCCGCGTCTTTTCCCTCCGATGAGGGGTCTAAATATGAAAATACCCATTTATAAACACCTTTCGCCCCGTATCAGCTTTCATCTCGGCGGCCATTACAGCATGTGGGGACGTTGTAACAAGAAATTTTGTTTGTTGCTTTCCCCCAAAGTTAAACAAGAGCACAGATTATCTCTTGTGAGTCAATATCACAGCAAATAGCCTTCAAAGGAGAGGGGAAAGGATGTCGGCTTAAGCTTATTTTCACCGCGACAAAGGACTGCGATGTGGACTACCGTGCGGGGTCTAACAAAATGGCGGCAGCTTATGCAAAATGGCAGCGGTCGTGGCGACTACCCTTTGCCCAGCGTAGAAGGAACCTTTTGATATCGGTCAAGTATTTTTGCTTTGTTTCATTGATTAGGATTGATTAGGATTGATTGACGTTAAATGTCTTAGACAATAGAAAGATTCAAAATGGGTTTGATGGAGTAGTTTTTAGCTGATGTAAGGGTAAGTTTAAACTATCGATCGATAAGTAGATTGTGTAGGTCTGCATTGTCATATAAAATGTTAGTATGAGTGTTTTGAAAGTCTATTGAATAATAAGAACAACACGAACAACAACATCAAATCAGAAAAATAACCATGAAGACGGCACGTTGCATCATATATCTGTTTTTATTTCTCCATTGTGTTCTTGGACAATTTGAAAATTTTTCTCAATGTGGAAGTTCACCACGATGTTGGACCGCTTGTCGATGTATCAACGAACAAAGGAGAGTTGAGTGTAGTAGTGAGCATATAAACCCACTCGCAGAATGTAAATTTGCAGGTGGGATGGAGGAGTTTATATTCCGCAAATGCCGCATTATAAATTTTGAAGAGAAATTTGCCAGTGATTACAAAAATATAAGAATTTTGGATCTCAGCGAGTCTACAATAGACTTTAATTGTTCTTCTCTCCCACCACCACCGACGGATTATGAAATTATAACTGATTGTATTATTATATCTCCTTCTTCTTCTTCTCCTCCTCCTCCTCCTTCGTCATCCTCCTCCTCCTCCTCCTCCTCCTCCTCTTCTTCTTCTTCTTCTTCTTCCGTGCCTGCAACGACAACAACGACAAGGGCAACAACAACGACAAGGGCAACAACAACAAGGGCAACGTCAAGGGCAACAACAACAACAACAACAACTACCACCAGCCTTCCGCCCATTGAACCTTCTACAACCAGTCCATTAACCACGCCACCATGGACAAGACCATCAACCACAGCTGAGCAATCCTCCTCCTCCTCCTCCTCCTCGTCATCCACCGCCATTTTCCCTTCATCAACACCCACCAATTCCTCAGAAAATATTACAACTCCACTCCCTCACGACAAACCATTACCTAATAATACCAATTTTATTGTGGGAATGACCTCTGGCTCTATTTTAATCATTATCATTATCATTATAATTATCGCAGGCGTTTTAATTTGGAGGAAAAAAAGAAGATCTATAAATAGCAATATCCCTTCCACCCCCCTTTTTTTTAACGTCCGATACTCCCCTTCCGAGGAGGTTGTCTTGTATGAAAAAGACAACGAAACGTCTTTGTAACAAGGGTAAGTAACAACGAAAACAAAAGGTTATATGTTTTAACTGCATTTATTCCAAAATTCAATCTTTTTTTCATTCTGTTTACAGTCTTCAGTAAACAACGCGATAAACTTTTCAATTGACATATTTTCTTTGCTTTTTAAAAAGCAGTACACCGTCGAAAACTGTCCACAAAGGGCAGAATCACTACATTGAAGCTTTTTAGAGCTGTACTTGTATTTCTCGCCATTGTCTATACAGAATTGTAACATTTCCCGGTGGTAATAACCCGGATCTTTACCCATCGAGTCAAAAAACTCTACAAAAGTATTATTCTTTGAAATATATATAACAGTCCAGTGTCCAATAACATTTTGTGACAATGACAGTCTAGCTGTATTAACAACATAAAACCTTTCTCCGGTTAGCATTTTTCCAAATGGTAACTCCTCAAAAGACATTGCGCCTTGGTAGCCTTTGACTGATTTTAAACATTGATCTATGTCTAAAGAACTCATTCCCTTGCTTTGGTCCATGTTTTAGCTTTCGTAATAGACCTGTCGAGTCGAGTCGATTTTGACCAGAGCTGGCGACTTTCCATAGACAATGCACGAGACTGGTTCTGTTAGCTTCTCCGAGAAGGACACCGCCAAGCGTGTGTTGCCACGGTTAATTGTGGAAAGGAGAGGCTCTCCTCTAAAGTGTTTTATATTAAAGACATAAAGAGTATAGCCTCCTAAGAAATCAGACAAGGTCAGATTAGGCTTCTCGTGTTGAGAGGGATCGCGACTCTCAAAAATTTGCGCGTAGGCCCGTGTCACTTGTTTGTTCTTAAAGTCCAACTCCAGTGGCTGTCCCGGCACCGATTTACCATTCACCTCGAAACTGATGCGAGATAAATTAAATGATTGGAAATTAAACGGGTTTCGTGTTGGGTCTCCGTAAAATGCCTTTCCAGACACAAATCCCACAATCAACTCTCCGGGTACCAAATCACCAAACAAGTGACTTTCAGAAAAGGACAGGTTACCAGCTGGGATGTTGAATGTTCGGATCTCGGAGCGATTGATGGGGTAGAGAGCAGGTGACTTTTCAATCCGCTTACTTTGGACTTGCAATAGACCCTCGTTGACTTTAACAAAAGGCACAAGGAGAGTAATGTCCTTGATGTGAAGCGAATAGCTTTTGGGTTTTGCTGGGGGTGGGGGTGTTGGGGGAGGTGTTGTGGGAGAAGTAGAACCATCCCCTCCTCCTCCTCCACTCTCACCCGTCTTGGTCTTTTTTGACTTTTGAGCAGGAGCCTTTTTAGGAGTCAGTGAATACGTTTGAGCGCTGGGATCGTAAAGCAACCTAAAGGCGTCTGTCGATTGATACAGAGTAATATTGATAGGAACACCGTTGACGAGCAATCTTTCCTGCTCAGTAATGTCACTGCATAGGGACGTGAGCAATTGAACCGATTTTCCCCCGGCCGTCCAAGAGTGGCGCTCGGTCAAACCCGAATTCAAAGCTTCTAATGATATATGATCATCCAAGCTCCCTGCTAAATCTTTTGTGAAGCCAGTGGCCGAGAACCAGTTCATAGTATCCGAAAGGCCATAGCTCAAAAGCCTGTCAATGTAAGATTTATAGGCCCAGTTAGTCGAAAGGGATGAGTTGACTTGAGTTTGCTGGAGAGCAATGTCCAGTCTAGAAAACATGGACACCGAAGCATTGTTGACCAAGGTAACATCGTCAACGGTTGGTTTTATGACATTGCCTGCGGAGTCGTGAATTTCCAACGTTGCAGCTATCCTTATTTTTTGTAGGTCTATTGAGTCACCAGAGGTGTTTGGAACATGGAAGGAAATGGGTGAGTCTCCCGATATGACGCTCGTGGGTTTAAATTCAACTATGTCCACCTCTCTAACAGAAGTGTCGACCTCAGGCAGATTAAAAATATCCATGCGCTTAGTCATTCCCTCATCAGCATTGCTCAATATGTATGTGGAGGCCGACATTATTATTATTATTATTATTGTTATTATTAATATTATCGTCTAAATTTTCGTTTCCCAGAAGTTTTTTTGGTTGCTCTTTTTTTGGTTACTCGTTTTTTCGGGATCTTTTTTCTCTTTTTTTGGACGCCCTTCGTTCTTTTACGAGGTTGCTTTTTCGTCTTGCGAACAGTACCCCTTCTATGTGATGAATGAGGCTTCATGTTTTTCTTCTCCTCTAATAAAGCAGCTTTGGCTCGCTCCAAAACTTCCTGCTCCGATGAATTAACCTCTACAATGCCTCCTGCTCCTTTTCCAAATGACTTTTTTGTTTTGCTAATATTTTCCCACTTGTCTTTTTCGGGTAGGTAGCTCACAAAGCTCATTCTAACACTTTCAATTCAAGCGTGCACCTCACTTCATCCGTATCAAATGAGGGAACTGCTCCACTTGCTGTTTTTATATATATCCGAATCTTATCACACGTGCTCTCAGGTTTAACGGGCATGTAAAAGGGTAAAGCTATTTCACCGGGGGTATTAACGATTTTGAGCAGGTTTCGAAAGCGGTCCTGAGACAATGAGCTGTACTCCAACAGGCTGCAGTATACAAATAGCTCTTCTTTTAATGTTTCCACTCCCTTTATGTACAATTCCATCAACGCACACTCCCATGCTTTCTCCTGGAAATTGGTTGTACTCCTAAGTTCTACTGTAAAGTCCCAGATCGAGTTACCTGGAACTTCATTTTTTGAGTCGTTTGAGGACAAAAATAAATACATTATTGCGCCTCGTTGATATTTTTCAAGTCCTTTTCAGACACCCAGCTATTGAAGGAGGACGGCCAGTGATGCCACTTCACTATGAAACCTGCCTTTCCCTTGAGTTTCTTCTTTTGAATGACCTTCTCCACTTTATAGAGTGTGTCTTGACTCACACGGACTTTCTGAAGCTCGTGCTCGAAAAAACGCCCGTCTATTTCCTTGTTGTTCCAATCCTTTAAGGTGTATTGAGGAATGGCCTGCTTTGCTTGACGGGATGTGATTATAAAGAGCTCATGGGTGTATTTTTCGTCGTATTTTCGACTAAAGGCGTGCCTCCATTTTGAAATTCTCACCGTGTCCCCCACCTCAAATTTAAATATGGATTTAAACGGAGGCGCGTATTTACTCACTTTCCTTCTCTTTTTCTTTCTCGGACCGTACTGAGCATCCCATAAATCAACGTTTGAGCTTGTTAAGGCATCGCTGGGAGAGCGCTTAATTATCCGGTGTCTCGATAGATTGTAAGCTTTCGTGGCTAGAGGTAATACGTCGATCCAACGGTGGGTTTGCTTGTGATACATATATTTTGTCAATTTGTGCTTAATCGTAGCTATAAGCCTTTCTGCTAGCGATGCTTGGGTCTTGTTGCGAGTAATCACCTGTTTTACACCCACTTCCTTAAAGTAATTGTGCACCCATTTATTGTCAAATTCCGGGCCTCCATCGGAGCGAAACACATCAGGTTTTCCTTTTCTAAATATGGTTCTCAATGCTGCGACCATTTCCACCCCCTTTAGGGTTTTTAAAGGGTGAGTGTAGCCATACCTTGTAAAGACATCAATGGCTACAAGAAAATATCGGTAGGAATCGTTGCTATCACGCAGTTTGACCAAATGGGCGCTATCAGCATCGAACTGATATTTTTTTTTGGCTGCTACAACGCGTAATTTGCGCTTGGGTGCAGGGGATTCGTTGTATATAGTATACGTTTCCTCACCCTCCAAAAATTTTTCCACATCATCAAACTTTATTCCTTTAGTTTTGGCTTCTTTGTACAATTGCCGCGCCGTTCCAAATCCAGCTGGGTGAGAAGGATCATAGTAAATCTTTTTCAGAAACCTCTCGGTTGCCATAATGCTTTCCAATCAGGCTCGATTTTTCTCTTTTGACCTTGGACGGGAATGCCTGGTGGTGGTGGAATTCGCTTGCTCCCACTGCGTTCAAGTCTTTTTTTGTTTTTTTTGGGTGAGGTTTTAGGCGCAGCTCGTGCATTTGTAGTCTCGGGAGAAGGAGCGGGGGGAGCCGGCTTAGGAGAAGGAGCAGGCTTAGGAAAAGGAGCATCATCAGGCTTAGAAGAAGGAGCAGCAAAAGCAGGAGCAGGAGCATCATTGCCGGGCTCAGAAGCGTTGAAACTAGGAAAGGCGCCATGATCACTGCCGGAAGGGGTAAGTGTCGCAGCAGCGGCAGCAGCAGCTCCTTCCCCCATACCATTCTGAATGGAAGTGTAGCGCTCAAATGGGATAAGGACCATTTTCCTCATCATGTAGTAAGGCTTAAAAGTTGCTCTTTTACCAAGTGAAAAGTGTCAATTATCCTTCCTTGGTTCTTGTCGATCAATTGGGCTCTCACCTTTACGCTTTTATTTTTATCACCAATTTTTTGGAGTAGCCTTTTGTTTTTTTGTACTTCCCTTTTAGCTTTTGGACTCAAGGGTAAATGGAGTAGGTTCCATGCTATTTCACTTATCATTTTTACTTGCTCATTTGTGGCGGTGGAAAGTAATGTCTCAGCCTGAATTTTGCTTGGAGTCGAAAGAAACAATGATAAAAATGCTCCTTCCTTAGATAGTGACATGACTCAAGTTAAAGCCCAGCTCGTCGTCGTCGTCGTCGTCGTCGTCGACGTTGTTGTCGTCGTCTATTTTCCTCCCACCAGGTCCGTCACACTCATCTAGCGAAAAGGCAGCAAAGCTGTTTGGTTCACGTGCCCAGTGAATGTGATGGCGTCGGGATAAGTTAACGCTTCTTTGTAGGCCCTCTACACGTGACGTAAGTTGGGATACTTGAGCCTTGTACTCGCTCACTTTTCCAACAAGCTTTAGTATGGTCTCCACTGAGTAAGTAACGTCCAAAAGTTTTCTTTTAGCCAGGTCGCATTTAGGTGAATGGAAGGCATGCTCTACGGCAGGGATGTCATCCTCACGCCAAGAGTGTATTTTGATCCCGCAATGAAAGCACTGCACCCAATCTCCAACGCCTGTGTAAAAGAACCCGTTCCTGCAACAGGCAAACTTGGATAGGAAAGGATGAATCCAATGCCTAAAACTATCCAATCGGCTCTCATAGTCAGCCATGGATGGGTGTAAGGGAGCCATGTTGCGCTAATTATTATTATTATTATTATTATTCAATGTAAACCACAGGGTTCTCTTCAGGGAAGATGCTAGTCCAAAGTTTCAAGTCGGAATGATTTCGTGGTGACAGATCAACGATTAAATAGCCCCAAGGCTTGCTGGTCGCATCTTTGTACGCTTGGCGGAGAAGTCCTCCCATACCCATTTGAGCATCCAGTCGCGATATTTGTAATACATCTCTAGGGTTTTTAAACAGCACGTTGTAATGCGTGTTTAGATTGATAGTTCTGCTCGATTTTCCTTGGCAGAATACATTTTGACTCAAGTAAATCACAGTCAGGTTTTTGTGGTGGCTCCCTTGAGTAAACAATCGCTCTGCCTCCTTGTTGTTCACTACGTCATGCATCAAATCATCTATCACCCAAACAGCAGGCTTTCCACCCGCATAGCTCATTAGGTCATTGGGCAGACCCTGAATAAATTCCACGTCGGAGGAGGAGGCCATATCATTAAACGCCTCTTGCCAAATGCCGTAAAAGTAAAGCACTCTTTCAGGTGGTTGGCTAAACATGGTCGATCTGTTCTTTAAAAGTCTTTTAACAAAAAAGGATTTTCCACACCCAGTGCACCCACTCAAACAAACAGTTGTTGGGGTCTGGAAAAAGGCCTGCGGAACATCCACTACAGTCTTCATCACGGCAAATCTATTTTCAGCAAGTGGTTGTAATCTTTTCTTATAGCCTCCCACATCGCTCCGAGAAAGTTGTTCCCGACATGGTGTTTCGACTCAACGAAAGAGGCAACTTTTTTAGTCAAACCGCATGACCATATACGCTCATTTGACAAGCAGTAAACCAAAGGCGCCTTTTGAGTGCTTTGGAGAAATTCTCTTACTTGCCTGTTTGTTTTCAGTTTAAGTAAGCAGATCTGGCGCATTACTTTCCCCATTTCCTCATACCACTCACTTTTTACTCGAATGTCTTTCAACACAGAGCGAAGGTACTCGGCGTTGGAGTAATAAAGAACCTTTCTTAATTTTTGCTCTTCGCCGTGAAACAAACAAAGAAGGTAGGAATACAGCTGCTCTGCGTTGGCGAACATGTACTCCCCCCACCTCAAGGTGCATGGGTACTCCAAAGATAAAGGATCTGACTTGTCAAACCAGCAAGTTCCGTCCTCCCCCCAGGGACACAGCACCATGTCCAAACACCGTGTCGATACACCATCGGGCAAAACTTCACGTTTACAGTAAAAGTAGCTAAAGCCATTGCGGGCTTGCTCGTAGGTGTAAATGGTGTTATTCCTCGCTCTGAAACTGCGATTCACCGCTGATCTCGATTTGCCAGTTTGCAACACCGAAGCGTACAGATCAAAGACATTATCTAATCCTCTTTTACTAATCCCCTTCGAGCTAAACTTGACCTTGTCTTCATTTTTCAAAATGTAGGTTTTACTCGATAAGCAAAGAAGCTCCTGACCCTCAGCTTCCAGTTTAAAGGCACCTGGTTTTCTCTTGTCTCTTTTCCTGTGAGTATCGCAACATTCTCGAGGAAACCATACGGGATCCAAATCATCGGAGCATCGATCGTATATTTCATCCAAAAATTGTTTTTTTACCTCTGGGCGAACAGATTCTTGCAATGTTTTGGTGCTTATCGCAAAATAGAGACTGTCAGTGTCTGTCTCTCCCAAAGAAAAGTTACCTCTCCCAAGGTAATGATCAATACAGCCGTAGTAAAATTCCAGCATTCTTTTCTTGGCGTATTGCAAAATGAAAAAGCCCAAGTAAATGGGAAGATCTAGCACAATTCGCCGTTTCGCCATCTCGATCTCAAAGTAATTTTCTCCAAGTTCTGTCATTTTACGGTAAAGGGGGCTGTTCGCTTTCATCATCACTGTGTTTTTGTTGTTGGAATATATCACAGATTTGTGTTTCTCCTTGTTGAGAATGCAGCCCCCATAGGCGGAATTCCCGAGCAATTTCATTGTGTCTGCAATAATGGCTTGAGAAGGGTCACTGTCTCCTTTTAATCTAGCCTCCGTCACTTCGTTCACAAACGTGCTAAAGCACGCGGCCTTGCAAAACTCCACCACTTGGTAAATATGCGTCACTTTCAACCCCATATCCAAGTACCACTTCAGCAAAGGAGTGGCTAGCAATAGTCGCTTGGCGTGAATGCCAGAGACCAGTAACTTTCGCGGTTTCTTTGAAATATCAAAGCGCTCGCAGTGTGCTTGCATGTGCTCGCCAAACGCTTCGTAAGGCACTTTCGTCGTGCAAAATAAAGGACACATCTCACCAAAGTATGCCCTGGCTTCATCAGAGTCATCGACCGAAATATCGACCTCTACCATTCCAAATATCCCCTCGGATTGCACTGCATTCAAAATCTCCTCTTCGGATACTTTTGACGGGTGCTTGGAATAAAACAATGGAAGGTAGCTTTTCAAAAAAGCTTTCCACTTAGGATTTGTCTTCACTTCTTTACGAATCCGACACTCCCAGTAGTTTCTCACTTCGTAGCCCCATTCTTTCAAGAGTTCTTCTCTTTCTATGGTCCGTTTCAGCTTTTTCAATCTCGCTCTCTCACCCATCTTACCGCTCATGCAAGGGCAACCGTGAAAGTAGCACCCCGATACTTCTATGATAAGGTTCTTGCCATTCTCCAGTTTGTTGCGCGAAATGCCATCCACTAAAAAGCTCCCTATCCTCACTTCCTTGCCGTAGTTGCATGCGTGCTTAATTTCCAAGGAAGGATCCTGAAAATTCAACCAATCCATCCAGGCATACATCAACATATGTCTCTGGATCTTCTCAGGCTTAAAGTCGCGATCCCTCTCCCGTCTAATGTAAAATCCCGTAGGCATCTCCTGTCCGATGGCGTACAAATACAGGGCATTGCAATCATACCCCATGATCTTTTCCACTTTCAATTCCGAGCCGGGTCTCAAGAAAGTCTCGCCGGCTATCAGTCGGCGGTTGAAAATAATGGAGGGCCCGCCAATGATATTTCTGCTAATCACCGCATACAGGTCTCTATGCTCGGGAGAAATCTTGCAGAAAAAGCTTCCATGCTCATTCCCCGATTGGTAAAGCATCTTTCGCGCGCTTCCAGGACAACTGATTGAATTCTTGAACACATCAATACCACGACTATGGTAAAAATCCTGCAGTTTGGAGGTGGCCAGACAAAATGGCAACGTATCGTTGTTATTATAATACACAAGGTAATCCCGTAGTGTTTTCATTCCTTTCTCCCTCCAAACCTGTTGCATCTCCTCATATTCTTCTTTGGAAATATTGGAGTTTTTCAAGGTGGAATAAAAAGCCTCATGCGGCGGTAGTTGAGTGTCATTCAATTTATCAGCACTGGTAAGGTATTCGTATGGAAAGTATTTCTTTGACAGCTCGCCGTCCACCCCAAACGCCGTGAGAAACTGGGCATAGGAACAGCCAGGCGCTAAAAAATTGGCAATGTCCATAAATTTCAAGCGCTCGTTCTGAACCACAAGATAGCTGTTATTTCGCTTGGCTACGAAATTTTTCCTATCGTTGAAATTCATGTGCTTAAAGAATAGTTCCTTCACCAAATTAATGTCGTAATTCGATGAATTAAACCCAAACACAGGCAACACACTCATGTAATCCTCAAATTTCTCCTTCAGCCTCACAAGGTATCGGTGCATTACTTTCTTTGAGCGGTTCTCGTCCACTTCGGTTTCAACAAACCGAGCTTCTTCTAATTCTCCATCCTCCTCCTCCTCCTTCTCCTCCTCCTCCTCATGATCCTCCTCCTTGTCCTCCTCATGATCATAATCATCATCATTGCTAGCATCATCCATAGTTTCAGGTACCTGCCAAAATGCCAACTGTCGTTCCAACTCCAAAGTCACCTTTTGCCATTTTTGTTTAGCAAGGGCAAACGATGTTTCTTGCAATAAATGCAAGTAAGAAAACATGCTCCCTAGCAGCTCATCAAGGTTTTCCTCCACAAAACACAAAGGCTCTGTGTAGCCCTCAATATTCGAACACACACTCACAGAAATAGGTTTGTGGTTTTGCACCCAAACTAACTTTTCTGAATTCTGTTCGTGTGTCGTGGCCAATATCGACTCAAAATCAAATGCAGCAAACCACGAGAATGTAATATCATCGCTGCATATCCCAACGTCTTCCAGGTCTTCGAAAACGGTCTTGCTCGGGCAGTAAACTCCCCCACGAAGCTGGAATTTCGTCTGCGCTAAGCAAACCAACCGATGCCTTGTCAAGTCGGTTTTGTGTTTAAATATCCGCTGACATGTTTCACACTCAAACTTTTTGGCAAAGCTTTTAAAATCCGAAATATAGCTCAAGTGATCCTCATAAAGGTTCAAATACAACACAGAATTAAACTTTTCATGCGATAAATATCTCACAAGCACGGCGCCATTGGGTTGTAAATCATATACCTGTAAACAAACACTAAAACACTGCTCAAAATCGGAAAACTCCTCCATGAGCAAGCCTTTGTATAAAGCCGGGTCTTCGTCCAAGGCTACATTCAAAACACTTTCATTGTATTGCCGCCATTCTCTATACAACCTCTCTGCAAAGGTGTCTAAATGTTCAAATTCGCAGCCCATATGCAAGGCCAAGGCCCGAAAGGCACAAAGTTTGTCTTTAATCGGATATCGATGTCTGGAATTGGGTTTGGTATCCAAAGTAATCACACTTGTCTTTCGGCGGAGATAATCCGGGCAAAGACCGCGACCTAACGGCCAATTGGTTAGTGTTACAAAGTAGTTTACATTCAAAACCATCACAGGCTTCCATTTGGAATTAGGCCTCATTTGCCTAATGAGCTCATCAACGTCCAAGTTAATTAATCGCTCTTTCAACTTATCAAAGTCCTTGTGTTTGGATATGTACATTGGTTCATCAAATAAAGACGCGTTCGAAAAAGGGACAAAATAACGATATTCTCCCGTCTCGCTATGCCTCAATAAAATACCTAAAGACACATCAATTTTACAAGTCTGGTCTAATTCAGTAGACATGCTATCCACTTGACTTTCAAACACAGCCGGAGTCAAATCATCCACTGGAAAGTTAAACACAATGGATAAATCACCTCTTGCGTGATTCCGTAACACATGGCCTCTATTTGCATTAAACACCTCTTCCATAGCGGGATCATCAAAGGGCGAGTTTTCAGGATCCCAAGGCTCTGGTTGAAGTTCGCCGCCTCTTCCATGCAGTCGACCTCGGTGTAAGTAAAGAGCACGTCTATTTGCAAATTTTTCATCACATGTACGACACCTATAGGTCCTGTTGTGAAGACGAGCGTGATGAATGGCATCGGCTTTGGACAAGGGCTTGTAGCCGCAATCTCCACAAGGCTTTAGGCGAAGTTTGCAAGTCACCTCATGCCGTTGACAATTATACTTGCGCTTAAATGGCTTTTCGCAATACTGACACAAAATAAAACGGGGTGGTTTCTGTAAGGAAAAAAGAAAGATTATAAAATAAAAAATCAATTTCTCAATAACGTATGACTTTTATTTTCTTAAGTAAAGTATTTACTTTTCCCATATGTATGTTTTCCTTATCCTCCTCCTCCTCCTCCTCCTCCTCCTCCTCCTCCTCCTCCTCATGATCCTCCTTCTCCTCCTCCTCATGATCCTTCTCATGTAAGATTATAGAAGCCTTATCATCAACCATCACCACTTCATCATCATCATCATTGCCATAATCCATTTCTTCCTCAGGAGCAAAGGAAAGGGAAAAGCACTTCCCCAAATTATGCATGGCAGAAGTCTTGGAATTAGATTCAACCATTAATCCGCATTTGTCACAAAGCTCCTAAAATATAAAAAAATAAATTGTAGAGCCACTTTCAACATTTTTTGTATTTTTCAGAAAAAAATCAAGACAGGAATTTTACCTGAGCTCGCGACTGGAATGTCTCATCAACCTTCACAGCCTCCTCCTCCTCCTCCTCCGCCACCACCTCCTCCGCCGCCACTACCTCCTCCACAACGCCCTCCTGCGGCGCCAGCGGCGGAAGTACAACAGACTCTCTTGAACCCTCGTCGCATGATGAAATGGGACTGTAAAGCACTGAACCAGCCAGGGGCACTTGAACCACCCCCTTCTTCTCCGCGTTCACTTCAAGTGGTTTCTTCCCTGTACCTTCTCCCCCAGAAAATGTAGTTTGTTCGGCTAACTATTAAATAAAAATATACATTGTAATTCTCATCTCTTAGTTATATTTTTTAAACAGAATATTCTACTAAAGCCTAATAAAGCCCGAAGTTACCTGCTGTTCCAAGGCATTCAATATATCCAAATCGCTTGGTACATTGTCCATTTTATCTATTCCATACTCCTCAATAATGGACTGTAGTGTGGGAGCCTCAATCTCTGTAGTGTGGAAATCAATCTCTGATATATCCAGCGGAATAGACAAATCTAACGGTGACAAATCCCCCTCTTCAGGTACACTCACAGGCAAATGAGCCGGTAAGGGCGCAGCAGCAGCAGCAGCAGGAGCAGCAGGAGCAGCAATTGCACTCAATTCATGAGTAGTCGTTGGAAGCTATAGAGAAAAAAAAAAAAAAAAATTCACTCTAATCAACTCACTGTAATCAGTTCTTCACTTTTCACTAATGCAGTCAATATAAAATATAAAAATAGCTCACCATACAAAAAGTACTCCTCTCCCTATTAGCTGCTTCCATCTACAATATCATAACATAGACATAGTAAAAATAAAATCACAACAGTATTCCCAAAAGGCATAATTCCAAGGTCGTAATTCCAAACTCCAGGGGCACTCACTTGTCGTAAATAAGCCATTTGTCCTTGAACATACTTATGCCGCTCTATTCCTCGTTCAAGAGCCCAAAAGTATAATTGCACTGCATCGGAAAATTGAGTAACTTCCTCATACGTAACTTCTTCCATGGTCAAATGTTTTTTTCAAATTAATCACGCGCTCTTTTTCCACCATATATATATATATATGTACAATGTAACATATGACCAACTCCACCTGGTGAGGTAATGAGGCAATACATTTCGCTGGGTTTATTTAAAGAAAGATCGAGCGTCGCCCGACTCAAAACAAACAGTCTCCTCAACGCAATGGGTCCATACAGATATAGATATCTCAATCGCATTCGAAATGCGCAGAAAAAAAAAGCCATGGAAAACCCACAGAGAACACTACAAATTCTGCAAGAATTCATACGCGATAACGCAGGGGTTCAATTCAACATCTGCAGTGGAGATAAAGCAAATGCTATAGCAAATGCTTGCCTATCAAACGGGGAAGAGTGGCGCCCTGTTAAAAGCGCAGGACTCAAAATTCTATTCATTAAAAAGGATACCAATTTCATCTCACATAGAGCCTTCCACGACTTCGGAACACACTATAAACTTGTGCTAGTGCAAAAATTATTCAAACAAACCAAAGAGTTCTTTATTCCTCCTGGAACCTTTTTGGAATATACAGGATTTACCAATGAGTGCCCATTCAACTCAGCAATCATATTCATCGACACATTAAAGACCAAAAGATTGAATAATTTCAACGCAGCTGAAGTTCTCCCCGTCCTCTCGACAGGAAATACATGCTCACACAGTCGATTAATGCTAATGTTCAGTCAAAGAAAGGAAGAATACCCAGATACACTCATTTCACACCAATACCCGGACGATTGGAAAATACAACTCAGAAGGCAGGGAAAAAGCCATGTGTCCTGTTACTGCGGAAAACAATTCCCATTAGACGATATGGATATATGGGATGACAACTGCTGTGACGATCTTAATCTAAAGCACATATTTCTAGCATTTGAAACGCCATTCTACCCTCACACAATTTGCGCACGTTGTCATTGTTGTTTCGAATCAAATAGCAAAAGTAATTTATATCTACCAATATCCACCCCATACCCATCCACGTCAAATGACACTAACTAAAAAGCGCAAAGGACGCACCCAAAAAGGGCCCGAGATTAACGTAGGACTTTATACGCTTTATACGTATGTGCTTTATGCTATATACCCAATTCAAATGGATAAACCATGTTCAAATAAAGGATTTCTATACACTTCATCTCTTGTTACACACCATCTCTTGTTACACACCATCTCTCGTGTACCCGCTCACCTCCATCCATGTAACAGCCCAACAAAAGCATACAATCACCCATCCAAACACCCCCTCTTCCCCACCCTTATACACACTTAATCCCCAAGTACATATACATAGGCAAAGACACCAATCTCTCCCCTCTCCTCTCCACACCACCACCACCACCACCCTCTCCCCCACCCATATCCCCCTACCAACGCGCTACGCGCACCCACGCGTCTCTACTGCGTCTACCGCGCGCCCTCTCACCGCGTCTACCGCACGCTGCCTGCCGCGCCGCGCGCCGCGCGAGAAAATGAGTAACCTGTCAATCAAATCGACCAAAATCTCTACCATTTCCTACCATTACTCACAAAATCTCGGGTTGCCGGTGGTGAGTACTACTACTTAGGGAGGGGGGGGGGGTGAGAGATTAAGAGAGAAAGGGAGATTGAAGGAGGGAAAGAGAGAGAGGGAGAGAGTGAAATAGAGAGCGAGGGGAGAGAGATTAAAAGAGAAAGGGAGATAGAGAGAGAAAGAGAGAGAGGGAGACGGAGTGGGGAAGAGAGAATGAGAGAGATAGTACAAGCGAGAGGAAGGGGAGGGAGAGTAAGGGACAGACAGAAGGAGTGCTGGAGAGGGGAAAGAGATAAGAGGAGAAGATGTAAACACATAGTAAGAAGAGAAAGAGTGAGGAGAGGAAAGTATGAGGGAGAGGAAAGGACGAGAGAGGGAGGAAGATGTTTAGAGGAAGGGAGAAAGAGGGAGAGAGGAGAAGAGAGAGATGGGGGAGAGAGAAGGGAGAGGAAGGGAGGGAATGGGAGAGGGGGAGAGGGAGGAGAGAAATGTAGAGGGGTGAGAGGGAGGGAGAGAAAGAGAGGGAGAGGCAGGGAGAGGTAGGAGAGGGTATGGATGGAAGGAGATAGATGAGGGAAAGCTATGTATAAAAAAGAAAAGCAAAGCAATGTAAGAATCTGGAGAAACACAGCAGTACAGAAGGAGTTTGCGATGTATAGTATAGATGAAAAAAAGGAAAGGGAAAACTGAAGACAAGAAAACAGGTTTAAACACAGATTACAGTGAGTGATGAGACATAAGAGAGGGGGAAAGAGGATAAGAACGAACAGAAAAAAAGATAGAAAGCAAAAGAAAACAGAAACGGGACTGAATAGATATATGATATATTCAGAAAGATATGATAAAGATAAGTATTCCAATCAGTCCCTACCTTCCAGCACTCGCTCTCTCTTTACAACGTCTGGTTACTTTGAAGAGCGGTTTAACATCCTAAGGCCATCCATTGCGGCAGTGCTGGAATCTTTACTTATTAATGTGGGATCATAACATTTGGTCCTGGGGTGACATCGGATGCCATACATTCTATAGCAGATAACTCATAAGTTGGTCTACCATGATCACAGTGGCCATAGTGCTGGCTGGGGGTTGATAGGGTTGATGACAAATTATATAGAAGAAGGGTAGATGTCAAATATTGAGCAACCGAATTGTGGCCATAGCGCTGGTTGAGGGTTGATAGAGTCGATGTCAAAACAACACTGCATGGGGGTTGATAGGGTAGATGTCAAATTATATAGAAGAAGGGTAGATATCAAATATAGACCAAGGGAATTGTGGCCATAGCTCTGGTCATGGGTTAATGTCAAAACAGTGCTGCATGGGAGTTGATGGGGCAAATGTCAAATTATGTAGAAGAAGGGTAGATGTCAAATAGCACTGGCTGAGGATTGAAAGGATGGGTGTCAGAACAGTGCTAGTTGATAAGACTATAAAGATCTATAGTTCAAAGACTATAATTAATCTATACACTAATTCTATCAATGTTTCAATAACAGAAACTGTCTTAAAGGTAAATATAGTTCAATGAAAAAAGAAATCATGGAACTTTGACTTGAGAAAGAATATCCATATAATATAAAGCTAGAGCGATTTCTAGGAAAGGAGGTAGAAAAGAAATGGTAGAAAGAAGGTTGTCTTTGTCCAGAATGTTCTCGGAATTTGTTGTTTTACAAACCACTTTACTTATCTGTAGAGGTCTCCCTCCCCTCTCTGGATGTCGTCGTATGTGGTATGTGAAGGTATCTGGGGTGAAAATGTGATTTTGAAGCCTTTTTTAAATTGCGATTTCTACATTCTATTTATAGCCTGGGAAAGCCCCTGTGAGATAGTACGTCATTTCCCACAACCTACGTCCAGGGGGACCTAACTATATGAGTATTTCTCCCAATAGGGCATCATTTGGTTTTCCAGCCAGAGGTATCTACAACCAGTATTTAGGATGACCAGGACCCGGTTTCTTAGTCACTAAATCTTGGTTTAAGTTTGGATAAAACACAAAATGAAACACTTTTTATATTTAAGAATTAAAACCAGTTTTAGTCTGTTTCTAAGTTATCGCTAAACTATATACATTGGGGTTTTAGATTTTGGTTATAGCCAAACCATGTTGTGACGTGGTTTAAGCCTGTTTTAACACCTGTGCAAGGTGGAAGAGGTAGCAGATGAGGTTTGCTTTTCCTCCCAGTTCACTAAATTTTAATTTCTTGGCTTCGGGACCATATTACATAATAATAGGAGACACAGAGCATCTGTCAGTATCAAAGGCATCGGTGTGAAGGGTGGTAAACCCGGGTTTCTAAAAGGATTTTTGGTTTTAAAATTATTTTGCAAGATTCGAAAACCCTTTTGGGTTTTTAAAATGGTTTAGTAAGACAAAAACGAAAATCCGTGTCTGAAATCGGAGATGGGGTTGGGAGAGAAAAACTGGTATGAAAGTCAGAGAAGAGGGGGAGGGAAAAGAGGGAGAGAGAGAAAAGAGGGAGAGAGGGAAAAGAGGGAGAGAGGGAAGTGTGGGGAGAGAGGGGGACCGTCCGGAGGACGGGTACTTTACTAGTGGTTCTATAAAAGCAAAAAACAATTAAACATCATGTTTTCCGATCTACTTTTTTTTTTTTTGTCCAACATCGGATCTTTATTCAAGGAGACAATTTTAACAAGGGTATATCACATTCAGTAAAACAATTAATAAGTGGTTGTCTGTAATAGACTAATTTTTTATTTTTACGACTATGGCTTATTAAGTTTTTGGCTTGTATCCGTATTACCTTCTACCGGACTTTTTCTGAAACTTTTTGTTTCCTTTTGTAGTGAATACGGTTTTAAATAGATCCGAGATAATTGGTCTGACCGGGTGTTGCTATAATTGGGTGCATGCGCCTCAACTGAACGCGCTCCCGGCTCAGAAATGGCCTCTCGGATTCCCGCCTTTTCTTACTTGGACAGAGCTCCTATGTAAAACCATGTTAACTGTTAGACTCTCAACACCTGCAATGATTGTGTACCATAATTGCCACTTGTCCTCTGAGGCCAATACCTGGTCACCTCTGTTGGGTCCGATAAACACTATCAGACATGGTTTGTGTGGAGAATAAAGCCCGTGATACCTAAAGAGCTGTGTGTCTGGTCTTCTTTCCCTTTGCGAGAATAGATATATCGAACTTGGGTAGTGTGAGACGGAAAAACACTACAATTGGTGCCGTAAACCAGTTTCTGGCTGCAGACCTTGTTGATAGTGTGACTGTTGTTTCTTGGTGAAACAGGACTGCGTTGTGCAGAGGTTCGGAGATTGGCTGATAGACCCGATCAAATGGCTGTAGCAGCGGATGATGCCGTTGCCCCGCTGGGCACGAAGTCTCCGCCTAAAGTCAGTGTGGTCAAGACTCCGGCAAAGATTACTGTGATCAAACTTCCGAAGTTGTCTATAGTTGCGGATACCTTTGGTCCTCCGATGAAAGGACTATTGGGTCCCCGTAGGGAACAGGACCGTAAGGAACTCGTAACCCGTAAAGATGAGGGAACTTTTGCTTATGAGGGCGATGGTTCTGTGCACCGGGTAGATATTGGAGCAGGTAGTGCTTTTAATCAGTGGCGTCGGTCGCCGGAAGACTTGACTGAGGATGAACTCCGTCACGAATTCCGGAAGATGCGTGCCAACTTTAAAGCTCATAGAAGTGCTGCTGAAGATTTGCATGCGTGTATGGCAGACGTTACACAGCAGAATGCAACTCGGAGGATGGGACGGAAGATACGCCCCCCCCCCCCCCCCGGACACTTCGCAGGGTGAGGATTTGCTTGGTATGTTGTTGAAGGTCAAAACTGCATACACACCCAAAGCTCCAGTGACGTCAACTTTTGCTGATCCGATGTTGTCATTTGCACCAATGATGGATGATCCTTCCATTGTTGCAGCTAAAGGGCCTGAGGATGTAGACAGGCATGTTATGACTCTGATGATGACTGTGGAAAGGATTATTGTCGATCTAGTAGGTCCCGCCGGAAAAATCGTTCTCTTGTCCAGGGTCTTGAGTATACAGGACCGGATGAGTCGGATGAGGATTTTAATTACAATCAGTCTTCGACCCGAGAGAGTATTGCTCCGAAAGTATCTGTACCCAGGTTGTGGGATGGTGTTATTTCGTGGAGGATATACTTGGCGGAAATGAAAGTAATTGCTACCGCGCACAACTGGAGCCCCGAACAGTTGTTACAACAGTTGATCTGTAGTTCCAGGAGGCAGCTGGCGGAGATGGGAGATTTGCCGGAGAACTTGACTCTTGTACAGTTTGTCGACCATATGGAAGCAAACTTTGGTGAGAAGTCGAGACCTAGAAAGCAGGCAGAATTCTATAATTCCCGCCAGACTCCAAACCAGTCGGTTAGACTTTTCGGTAACGACGTTGCTCGGAAGGGGCGACGTGCTTTTGGTCCCTTGGATAACACGTTGAGGTCAGTTTCCCTCCGTGTGTTCCTACAGGGAGTGACAAATCAGGATATGGCTGATTGGGTTCGCCTGAAACAGCCGAAAGATCTCCTGAGAGCCATACACTGGGCGGAGGTGTGGGAGAGTTGCTACTTGGAGAGTGGCAGTGTTGCTTCTATAAGTACACTTACCACCGCTGGCCCAGATGTGAGGAAGAAAAACCCAAAGGTTTCCGTGCAAGCTACAGCTGCCGAACCTGTGGCGGAAGACTCATGTGGCGATGACATCCCTGAAGCTGTCGTCCAGGCTCTACGGTCCTGGGTAGGACAGTCTGGACAGAAGTTTTCCGGTAAACACTCGAAGTTTAACTGGAAGAGAGGTGTGAAGCGGACTGGTTGCTTCCAATGTGGTCAGGAGGGTCATTTTATGGCTAGCTGTCCACAGAGGGATGTCTGGAAAGACGCAACTGGTAGGGGAGGTTCTGTGACGAAGGCTGATCAAGCAGTGAAGCCGGAGTCGTCGGAAAACTCCAAACGGGTCTCATAAGAAGCGAGATGGGATCCGGGGAATTGTTTGCGCTTCCTAGTACTGCAGTTCATGATCGTTCTGTGTTTGAAACAAAGGCTGGGTGTGGGGCTCTAGCTCCCGTAAGTACTACTGAGCCTGGGGCTGTCTGCCAGGGAAGTACGAAAGCGGTTCGGGCGCGTTGAGCGGAAGAGACCACTCATTCCAGGAATGGTGTAGATTCCAGGGATTTTCCTGTAGTTGCAGACTCCGACAACGTTTGTTGGGGTAAGGCAGGTTACCAAGCTGAGTCAGGGCATTTGGTGATAGCGGAGTCAGGTCCCATCATGGGTGCGAGTATTCAGAAAGTTTCCGTGAATGACCAGAGGGTGTTGAAGCTCCGTGATCCATATATTGCGGATAGATGGTACGCTTCAGTATCAGTGAATGGGGATGTTGGTGATTTCCTTTGGGATCCGGGCGCTACCACTAGCCTGGTGACGAAGAGGTTCTATGACTCCCTGCGTCGGCCGCCGCCACTGGGTCCGTGCCGGTTGGTGTGCACGATGGGAAACGATTCATAGATTACTGTGCATGGTAGCGCTCTGTTCCCTTTGACATTAGGGAAACGGACGTACATGTTAACGTGTCTGGTAGTATCGGGTTTATCTGGCCCGGAATCCGGAATCTTGGCGCAGGACTTCAATCTTGTGCATCGATGTTATGTGTGCTGGTCAGGGAAATTGTCTTTGAATGATGGTGAAGACGCTGTGATCATGCATCACTGGCGTGGTGATCCGCCAAAGCAATTGGGTCCCTCAGTGAATATGATTACAACTAGTGTAGTAGGCGATGGAAGGCAGGTAACACTTCGGAAAGCGGTGGTCCTTCGTCCTTATTCAGCTACACTGGTTAAGATCGATGTTCGCGGGTGCTCGGATTCGTCAACGGGTTTGATGTTTGAGCCGGACCAGAGTTTTCTAAGGGATTACACTGTGGGATGCCTTGATTCATATATCTCGGCTGACGCTACGGCGACTGTGGCCTTTAGTAATCCGTCCGCGGAAACCCTACGTTTAGGTGTTGATATGGTGTTTGGACGAGTGAGTGATGTGACGCTGCTATCGTCACCCACTACTAGTCCGGAGGGGGTGAATATGTGTCTGGAGGACAAAATAAAGGATGCAATCATCAACTCTATACAGGTGGTAGAAACCCCGTCTGTGGTAGATGAGGATTTGATTGCCCCGGACGACCCTGTGCCACCAAGTACGGAATGTCCGTTGAAGAAACTTGTAAGGGACTCTGATTTGACTGATCCGACAGAGAGGTCAAAGCTGATGGGTCTTCTTAATGAGTTTCGTGGGAGCTTTTCGCTACCCGGAGATGGTTGGAGAGAAGATCCGGGTTGCACCCATGTCGTGAAACACGTAATTGATACTGCCGACTCTCGACGTATCAAGCTTGCTTATAGGCGGATTCCGGTGTCTAAGCATGAAGTAGCCGAAGCGGAGATCTGGAAGATGTACGAGCAGGGGCGTATTGAGCATTCTAATAGTCCGTGGGGAGCACCCATCATGATTGTTGGTAAAAAGGATGGAACTCAACGCTTCTGCGTCGATTATCGCCAGCTCAATTCCGTCACAGTAAAGGACAGTATTCCACTCCCTAGAATAGACGAGTGTGTCGAGGCGTTGGGCAGAAATAAATGGTTCTGCACCCTCGACCTGGAAAGTGGGTATTGGCAGATAGCGATGGACGAGGAGAGTAAACAAAAGACGGCTTTCCTGTCCAGCGTCGGATTGTTTCAATTCAAGGTTATGGCCTTTGGATTGTGCAATGCCCCTGCCACATTCCAGCGGATGATGGATCGTATGCTGGACGACCTTCGCTGGAAGTCTTGTTTGGTGTATCTCGAAGATATCGTTGTATTTGGCGTGACATTCGATGGTTGTCTGCTAAATCTGCGATTGGTTCTTGAACGAATCCAGGAATACAGGTTGAAGCTGAAACCCGAGAAATGTGAACTATTCCGCCGTGAAGTGGAGTACTTGGGGAGATTAGTATCGGAAAAAGGAATTCGGGCGGACCCGAAGAAGATACAGAAGGTCCGTGACTGGCCCGTCGAAGACTGCGAGGGAAGTCAGACAATTTATAGGATTCGCGTCCTACTACAGGGAATTCCAACTGAATTTCGCTGCAGTTGTCTCCCCGTTGCAGGATGTAGTCACGGCAGCCGGAAGAGAAAAACGATACGCAAAAGCAATAAACTGGACCCCGGAGTGTGCAGTTGCCTTCCAGAGCGTGAAAGATTTGCTGACCCGGGCTCCATTGTTAAGATACCCTCGGAAAGAGGGGGAGTTTATCTTAGACACGGATGCCAGTGGGTATGGCATGGCAGGGATTCTGTCCCAGGTCCAAGATGGTAAGGAGGTAGTCCTTGGGTACGCTAGTAATAGCTTGGATAAAGCCCAACGGAACTACTGTGCGACCAAACGAGAGTTGTTGGCTGTGCTTACCTATCTGAAGAAATTCCGGCACTATTTATTAGGGAATCGGAACTTCTTTGTTAGGACGGACCATGCTTCGCTGCGTTGGCTCCTGAACTTCAAGGATCCTATGGACATGCTGGCGCGCTGGTTAACCCAGATGCAAGAGTATGGCCTGGATCAGCGAATGATTCTCCATAGAGCGGGGAAGAAACATGTCAACGTTGATGCGCTTTCCCGGGTCCCGACTCGGAAGTGTGCTCGATTTGACTGTGTCAAATTGTGGGGCGCATGACGCTGTTGTCGCTGCGACCACTGTGACCCTTGCTGCTACGGGAGAAATCATCCGGACAGCTCAGCAAGACGACCCAGAAATCCTAAGAGTGATTGCTATAGTGGATGGAGAAGTCTCGGTTCCAGACAAGCAGTCCCTGTCCGGTGAATCAGACGAATTCTGTACCTGTGGCTCAGGGCATGTCCGGAATGTAGCATGTGAAAGACGAGGGGTGGTGGCGGAGTCATGCCTCTTAAGAAGGAATTGCATGGAGAACGCTGGAGTCGTATTGGATTGGATATTATAGGTCCGTTCCGTCTTACCCCTAGAGGTAATAACTACATCATGGTAGTGACGGATCACTTCTCAAAGTGGGCGGAGACCTATCCAATGCCAGACCACACCGCCGAGAGATGTGCGGAAGTTCTCTTCCGGGAGTGGATCCTCCGGTTTGGTTGTCCCGTGTCGTTGCAAACGGACGGAGCACCGGAGTTTCGATCCACCCTGTTGCAGAGCTTGTTGGAGATGCTAGGGGTTGAAAAGCTCATTACCTTACCGTATAGACCGCAGTCAAATGGTCAGACGGAAAGAATGAACCGAGTACTAGTAGAACAACTGTCCTGTCTGACGGATTATAGTGCGACGGATTGGGATTTGTTGGCTCCGTGTGTCGCTCATGCGTACAGAGCAAGTGTGCATGCAAGTACGTTATGCACACCTAACTCTGTGGTGTTTGGTGACGAGCTGGTAACGCCTATGGACTTGGTCCACGGGGTGGAACCAGGCGGTCTGGATTTTCCATGCAGAGTGCCGTTCGTGGAGAATTTGAAGCATTGGTTGAAGCTTGGGCATAAGTTCGTCCGTGAGAATCTCGGTGTGGCAGCGATCCACCAGAAACGGGATTTCGATCGGCGAGCTAAGCCTAAGACCTTTGAAGTGGGGGATGTTGTATACCGCTACAACCATCCGCAGGCCAGTAAAAAGATCGGTCCCAAGTGGGATGGCCCCTTCAAAGTAAAACGGTTTATAGGGGGTACAACCTATGAACTGGAAACAGTTGCAGGAGTCATAAGGTGTCATGTCAACTACCTTAAGCAAGCTTTTGACAAGGACGGACCCGTGCAGGTTGTTAATCTTGACAGAGCACCGGAGTTCCGTGCATTGCAGAAGGCTGGCCGCGACGTCCTCAGACTTGAAAGTGGGAAAGTAATAGCTGGCAAGGAATGTCCTGATCTGAAAGAGAGAGAGAAAGTCTCCATGTGTGTGAAACGACGGGGAAGGCCTAAGAAGGGGAAACGGAGCTTGAAAGCCACGAAGACCGCTGTTCTGCCCGTTCCGCCCTTGCCCCAAGCTAACGTTGTCAAGCGGAAACGCGGAAGACCACGGAAGCTACGGTTGCCAGACCCGCCTGTTCCAGCTGTAGCTCCACGGAGGGGTAGACCTCGTAAAGTTGTTGCTGATCCGCTGCCGAAACCTACCGTAAAGAAAGTAGGGAGGCCGGCGAAAGATTCAGTAGCACGGGTGAAGAAAGTCAGAAAGGATAGAGCTAGCTCTCCTGTCGAGGTTGTAAAGGGGAAACGGGTGCGCCGTCCCCCAGACCGATTACAACTGAAGTCTTAGCTGTTTGTGTACCAATACGGGGAATGTAGGTCTGATTCCCCGGATCAAAACACAACGAGAAGTCGACCGGGGTGTCAGCACGGAAGAATGCACCCTGGGTCCCCAAACAGCGTATGGAGCTTTCATTAGTTTCGTATGGCCGGGAAAGAACCTAAGTAATTCCAGCGGATTGATAACTTATTGCATGAGAACCGTGATGTGGCTTGGACTAGGCCTATGGGGCATAGAGATTCTAACCTCGTAACGCTATTGGTCCTGGATCTTGGTTGAAATAGCTTGAAAATGCTGCCTGAGGTATCATGCTAAAGATCCGCGGAATGTGTTTCCACTCTTGTCTCTAGTGGAAGATGGGTTGGTTGTCCGTGTTCATAATATTCCCAGGAGAACGGATATACTATCCCAACGTGAAGAAAACCCTAACATAGTTTAGGCGGGTTATGCACGGAGGCAATGGCGCTGAGGTGTGCGGTGAGGCGTGAGCGAACTAGCGTTGTAACGGTGTAACTAGCGGTGGTTGCAACCGCTGCTCACTAGTTCTCTTCCCTCACGGAGCCCTCTTTGCTTCCGGACTTCAACCTGTAAGTACGCTTTCTAACGATGCTCTTCATATTTGGTTGATTTGTATGTATGAACCGTATGAAATGTTGCTGTTAGTTTGCCAAAGTAAAGGAAATGTGTTTTATGTACCGCTAGTAGTAGGCACGGAAGTCGTTGGTTTGATTTATTGGTGGGTTCTCTCTATTTTGCATTGGAGATAGACCGCCACAGCCATGACCCACGTGCTCTGCATCGTGTGGGCTATTTGAACATGAGCCACGCACATGGGTTGCAAATCCCTATGTAAGCTTGTTGGGTATGTTCTAAACTTTCGGGTAGTGATTTTAGAACTAGATCCCTCCAAGAGGATTGTCTAGTAAATGTTCCGTCATTCCTTTTGGATGATCTTTTAGTTTCGGTTTCGGTTTCGGATGATGTAAATAATGTTCCGGCTACAGCGTTCCAGGTCTGAATGTAATGCTTTTTGTTGCAGGAACAAGAACTGAAACGCAGCCTTTTAAGCTACTTGACTACCTGATTGCTTGATTACTTGAATGTAAGACGAGATGTCGAAGCCTGGCGACGACATCATCGACCTGGACGTCTCCGGCGACTCCGTAGAGGTGCCCATGGAAGACGAGAACGAGTTGTTGGGTGACGGAACCGGATTGATCGGCCTCGCGGCCATGAAGATCAATGAAGGTGACGACACCTCGGCAACCGAGGAGGATGGTCCGGTCGATCCGGCGCGACCTAAGCGGGGTCGTGCTGCTGATAGACCGGAGACCAGGTCCCAGTCCAACTCCCCGGCTAAGTCCGCTAGGACTACAGGTGAGCGTGGAAGGGAGTTGGAGCGTAAGCACAACCTCCGAACAGTAACCGTGAGTGTGGAGCGTGTTCCGCTGAACACTGCCTCCACAAGCAAGAGCTCTGATGCATCATCTCCTGCTTCGGCTTCTGGCAAGTCCGGGACCAGTACCAGCCCTGGTACAGCGTCAAAGACTCAGGCCGGAAAGAAGAAGCCGGTTGTGAAGGTGCATCGCCAGCGGATCGAGCACAAGACCGAGTTGTACGCTTTGAAGGAATCACAGTGTGATATCCGTGGCCTGTGGACTGCAGGCACCGGGGTCCTTCCCATCAACCCGGCCGATGACTCCCCGGGAGTCCGTGTTCCCCTGGCTGACGAGAGTGAGGATGAGGATACGGAGTTCGCTGACGATCTCCTGATGGACCGCTTTGAGACCCGTCAGTGGCCCAGCCTGGTTCGGCAGGATGCTGGTTCGGCAGGATGCTGTTCGGCAGGAAAGTGTGGGATGCCGCTAGCATCTGGGAACCCGGATTCCGGTGTCCTTTTGCTATTTGCCGTCACAAAGGGATGAATCCTTACGGGATTTGTGTCTTTCGAACGAGGCCCCGCCTGTTCCGGCATCTGTGCGAGGAGCACGCCCCCCATCGCATGGTGTGGGAATGTCCCTCCAGAAGATGTAAGCAGAAGGTAGACCGTCGGATCGAGTTGGTCCGCCATCTCCAGCACGGAGAAGTGGTGGCTCACAACATGGGATTCGCGGTGGCTGTGGAGAAGGTGATGAGCTGTCACCGTCGATCCAGGTGAACCATCTGTTCAGTCGGATGGCTTACCTGACGTCGACAGACCTTCAGGTGATCCGGCGGCAGGCTACACACAAGTTTGTGAAGCCTATGGCCGTAGCTGCCCCTTCTTCTCCGGCTCCCTCCACTTCTAGCACGTCGAGTTCCACTCCGTCAAAGAAGAAGAGGAAGAGATCGCGCTCGCACTCCGGCTCTAGCGAGCATGAAGGCTCTCCTGTCCCCACGAAGAAGAGCAAGAAAGTGAAAACCCTGACTGCCGTAGCCAAGCAGGAGGTCACGGACATGGAAGCTAAGCTCCCGGAGCAAGCTGCCGTGTGCCATGTAATACAGCAGTCAAGGGCGGATGTTGGGGAGGCTCTCGAGCTGGCTCGGGCTGCCCTAACAGACGTCGAGACCCAGGTCGGCACTGCTGTAGACCGGTTGACAGAACCTCTACAGGCGCTGGAGGCTGTGCGAGAATCCATTGGGGAGTTAGCTGCTCTCCGTGAGGAGAATCGCACCCAGTCGCGCCTGATCAGAGACTTGAAGGCAAGTCTTCACCGGAGTGACTTGCGGGTTAGGTCTCTTGAGGAAACCGTCAGTTCCCTGCGAGCAGATTTGGAGGCCAACGGTGTGTCAGCGCCTGACACAAGTGAGGATTGTGAACCCTCCGGCTCCGTCCAAGTAGGCCCCAGCAGTGCAGCTGGCAGTCCGGTCAGGAGAAATCCTTTGACCACTGCCCCCGCTATGTTGACGGATACGGATCGCTACTTGTGGATGGGTCAGATGATGGCTTCATTCATGAGTGCTCCGCCTCCTATGTCCCTGCCCATGGCCGGATCGTTTCCTGGTTACGGGAATCCCGGCATGAGTCCGCTAATGATGGCCTCCCTAGCACACATGGGAAGCCCATTGCGGGGTCCGGCTCCGGCTGCTCAAGGTGCCCCTCCAGAGGATATGGAGGATTCAAGTAGCACCCACAATGAGACGCCCGGAGACGAGCAGCAGGCGCTGTAGATGACGAATCGGATTGACCCTGGACTCTGGAACCTGGACACGGACTTGACATGGCGGACCTGAACCAAACCGGACGCGGAACGCCCTTGGACCGCGATAGACCACGGATCGGCTCGGATCGACTTGATGCTGACCCCGTTTGACCCCGGAAAACCCTTTGATTCGCGGATAAGATTGTACGCTGTGATGTTCTAAAGAAGTTTTGGTATAGTGGAAACTAAATTTTTTTTAACCTGTGCTGGATCATGTTTTGTATATAGATAGGACTCTGGAAGCTCCTTGTTGTCGAGATGCCGCTGGATGGTTGAAAATGTTTTCAAAGCTTAAAGTTATGACTTCTACTTCTACTTACGGAGATGTTGCGACTTGTTAACTATGTAGTGAGGACACATATATGCTCCTGCTTGTACTTGTTTGCCATGTGAATTCTCTTTTGATAACTTCTTAGAACATGTTACTTATTCACTTCTTTTAATAATTTATGCCTCCGGAAGATTAATTTACTGTTGGGTAAAAATCTTTAAATTTTGGAGGGGGTATTGTAGTGAATACGGTTTTAAATAGATCCGAGATAATTGGTCTGACCGGGTGTTGCTATAATTGGGTGCACACGCCTCAACTGAACACGCTCCGGGCTCAGAAATGGCCTTTCGGATTCCTGCCTTTTCTTACTTGGACAGAGTTCCAGTAAACCATTATCAAAGGTAACTTAAATCTAGTCAACTCTTTTACCATAATGTGTCTTAGAGTGCTTCCGGATGCTCCGGTAAGACTCCGTGTTGTTTCACTGTGTTACTCCTATGTAAAACCATGTTAACTGTTAGACTCTCAACACCTGCAATGATTGTGTACCATAATTGCCACTTGTCCTCTGGGGCCAATACCTGGTCACCGCTGTTGGGTCCGATAATCACTATCGGACATGGTTTGTGTGGAGAATAAAGCCTGTGATACCTAAAGAGCTGTGTGTCTGGTCTTCTTTCCCTTCGCGAGAATAGATATATCGAACTTGGGTAGTGTGAGACGGAAAAACACTACACTTTTATACTTTTTTTTGGTTTTCGTATTTTCTTTTACCTTCTCTGCTAATTTACCCCATCCATTAATCGATAGATTTACAGGTTGATGTATATATCTTTCCAGGGTTTAAATAATTTTTTTGCTGTTGAGTTATATTTCGCAGCAAATTTTAGGCCCGCTAGCCTTTTCTTGATTTCAGGCATAAAGTTATCATAGGAAATATTGTTATTGCCAAACAACCTTTGTCTGTGTATGTAAGACTTGCCTACTAACAAGACGTAGTTAATCATGTTGGTTTTTTTCCCTTTACCTCTTAGACCGAATATTATTTCTTTGCTGGTGAATTGGTGTCTAATTATTTGACTGAAGCCTATCCAATTGGATATCCAGTCCTTTATGTTGGACCAGAATTCTTCGATAACTCTACATTTGTTAAAGAAGTGTAAGATGTCATCGTATTGACCGCAATAATCACAATCAGGTACCATTTTGATGCCGATTCTTTTTAGACGGCTGTTACAATATATATTTCTGTGTAGAACCTTATATTGAAAGGACTGAAGCCTTACGTCATTCGTGATCTTCATGGGAAGAGAGAAAATGTCTTTCCACGTCTCTTCGTTGTGTAAATTATCATTCGTATTAAAAATTGTGGCCCATTTAGCCAGTTTGTCTATGTCGATTATAATATTTTCAATAAACATTGTGTACAAAGATTTGGCGTTTGTTTTTAGTACATTTGTTCGATCTCTTCCGATTCTGATTAGTGTTTCTACCATGAATACATCTCTAATTTCTTGCGGGTTGATCATTCTGATCCAACCTCTAGGTAAAGCTTGCTGTACTTGCAATCTTTGGTCCTATACCTAGTCGCGCCAATCCCTTACCGCGACGTCCTCTTCGCGCCCACCTTACCACTGCGCGCTTGATGGGCCTGGGTGGCCTGACCCCACCGCGACCCGGCCTCACTACCCATCAGCACCTATGTATGTTACTGTGTCCCTCGGAGCGCTGTCCGCCCGTGTAAACCTCTGATATACCTGTTATAGACTTTACCTGTAAATCCCTACTTAGAATCGTCCGATCTCAATAAATCTTGATTTTAATCAAAGAGCAAAACCGCCTTGCCATGTCCATCTATGCAGGCAGATCGCTCCATCGTAATAGGGGTGGTTATCAAGGCAAACGCATGGGTGGTAAGTTTGACCAGAGTTATACTTATTATACATGTATGATTAAAGACCTGTTATTTCTACCTGTTTTTGCAATCGTTGCTAAAGAGGTATTATAGATACTTGCTATCTTACAATACAAGATAGATTTAATATTAAATTATAATCAGCATAACATCTGTAGAGGAAAATCAGTTTAGGGTTCTCATTATTTTATTATTTAGAGAGTGAGTCTATAGAGAGGATGAGAAAGAGGGCGGAGAGAGAGTAGTCTCTTACAAGACCCACTATCCACAGGCTGTCTCTGGGGAGCAAGGGTCCAGGTTCATGGACTAAAGAGAGAGAGGCAGACAGAGATTGTGCGTGGATATCAATATAATTATGTTTGAATCAATATGTCCAATATTAAATAAATTGCACAAATACTAATTTACAGTAGTATTTAATTTACTATAGTTACTAACTTTTCTTACAATCGATTATTTAACTTGTTTATAGACAATTGATTATGAATGATTAATATTTCTATACACAGGTAGGTAGTTTCTGAATGGCCCATCATATAACGATTTGTTATTTTAGATCTCCATTCTTTTAGTTCTTGCTTAGTTTAGTGTTTATACTTTTTATAATCCCTATCAAAATAAAGTCTGTTTTAACAATTACTTCAAGGAAGGGTTGATTATTTCCACATAAACCATCAGAAATACCCCACTTTTACATATCTGGCATTAATATTTCAAATTATAGAGGATAAAAACACTGTTGTATTGTCTAAACATTAAAGAAAATCTTACTAATTATGAGAAAAAGTGTATACAGAAAAAAAATCATGTCAAATCAGTGATACATGTTTATTCAAATTTCATATCATGACCCTGGCTACCGAAAAAAATATATTTCTAATAATCCATTAGTTGATTTGCAATGTAAAAATGTCTGGGGAAGTCTGTATTATGTCACGTATAACGTGGCTAATTAAACCTAGAATAAAAATGGATATAAACACCAAGATAGGTCAAGTGAATATGTTTTAAATAGTTTTCAATGTATTCTCTCGTATAATAATGAATGTATTTGAATATTTTAGTTTTCTTCGGAATTAGAGCATATAATATATATTTGGGAAGTTTCTATGTCACCATAACGTGCCGGACATTTTATTTAATAAAAAATAGAGTATTTAGAGTTGAAAAAATTATTGCTGAAGGTACGTCATCATATAGCTCAAACAGCCACGTTATCCCCCAGCTTTGCATTATTGCACCTCAAGAGTCCTAAAACATGATGTCACCGTAACATGCCGCTGTAACTTTTCTTCTAGTTGGAATATTTCCACAAATTAAAAAGCATTATCACCCTTTTGTCGAGACCTATGAATTACACAATAATTCAAAATATTATATGCTCATTTGTTTTATTTATTTCTAATCTAAATCCTCATATATGTAGAAATATGTACCATTCTTCAGTGCCCTTATGATCAGCATTATCGTCAGAGACTCTACCAAGCTGCCCTGACTACAATATTCATTATTAACTTTCCCAATTTCGTCTATCCCATTGGTTGGACGGGAGCATACCATAACCCGACGTCACAACAAATATAGAAATATTAAACAATAAACATTTATATATGGTCAATTCTATTTTTTTGGCATCCATAAGGTTTTTTTTCCTTTTGCCGCATACTCCAAGTATATGATGAACCCAAACATGTCCCAGAATATCTAAAAATTCCGAACCAATTAAAAGCATGTAAATAACCAAAGAAGTGGTGCATTATTCAATCGGTGCGAATGGACGTGATTTGGATCCTCTCTCAACCAGAGATTTCACAGGGATTCCCACCTTGTAAGCATAGTCATAGTTTGGAAATGAGGGCACACCAGATGACGTTTTCTGGAATTCCACACCACTCTGCTAGTTGCTTGTGTATATTTCCAAACTTTAAGACTTCAAACAAGTTATTTATAAGTACAGCCCGACTGCAATCAAATGTATCTGGTGTACCAATTATGGATGGCAAGTCTTTCACAATTAAGTATGCATGGATTACAATAAAGTGTATGGTAATCTATGTGGCCAGTCCATGTGTTGATATCTCAGTGGTACAGAAGTGTTGATTTTGAAGAGCAGTCCTCCAAAGCTCTATAAAAATAGACCCTGTGCACATGCATGTATTTGGGACCAGGTATTCCCAAATATCCTGCCTGTCTTGAATGGGCAATAACAGGGCACTGGTGCAGTGGTATGCAGAGCAAAAATTGATGCTGAATTTGTTACTTTTAATCAGTTTTTCTTCATTTGATTCGTTTCCCCAGGAGATATAATATCTTTAGAGGGTTTATCTCAAGGATAGTCATTACACTTCAGGATCTTCCACAGCTGATAATGCATCTTTGACTTTAGACATGATTTGTGCAGCTCCTTAAATCCGCCATTGAAAATGCTTCAATCCGAACCCTACTTTTGGGGGTTACATATAACGAATATTGACAATTCCAGCATTGAAAAAACTCCTAAAATTGGCCATTTTTACAATGAGGGGCAACAAAATAAGTGTTTCTCATGTGAAATGAGCATAATGAATATATATGTAGGCGCGCTCTATGGGCCTGGGTGGCGTAACCCCACCGTGACCCGGCCTCACTGCCCAGTCAGAGCCTATGTTACTGTATACTGTCATAGGGAGGGAGCTGCATGGTTTCATTTCAAAACGGTGCTTGAGTTAGACAGTGGAAGGCGCCGCCTAATATAATGCTTCAGAACTTTAGCTCCTCCCATGGCGACTTAATGTCCAAATATGGGCTATACGTCATGACTCCATTAATTTCTGTCGGATCAACATTTGCAATGGTTTTGACTCTGACTGCCAGAGGGAATGGTTCTAATTCCCCCTCACAGCTCCACTCAGAATGCACCGATTTGAATAAATCTTTTTGTTTAATTTAGATCCACATGTTCTCCAAATGTTCCTGTATGTTTCAAGTCCCCCCCATGCTTTAAAAAGTGCCGTTGCTATGGGCAACTGAATTCAATACCCTCTACTGGTCTTTACAGTTGAACATTTGAGATATACAGATTCGTTGATTTTGTATCTAAAGGTAGGAATTAAGAGATGCTCGAACGAATTTAAGCTTAAAATCATATATCACAATGTCAGAATAATATTGCTCTTTTTATAAGGTTCTTACAAAGAAAATACAGAGGAAATACATACACCTTTATGTACCTATGTTTAATTTTCAAGGTGTGGACATAATCCTAAATTGTCGGTTTATTTTTCCGACTGATATTTTTTATTTTGATGACTCTTAATAGCTTCACACAGGTTTCCAACCAAAATACATATCACATGGATATGCATGATGATGCATACCATGCGTATGCATACAATGAAAGAGAATTTCCCATTGGAAAAAAATATCTAGTTCTTGCATTTAACCGAAACTAATGCCATAAATATTCAGTATTTGTAATTCTTAAAACCAATTCTAATACCCCTTTCACCTCTCAAAGCGCTTCGAAGCGCTTCGAAGCGCTTTCTTGAGGTCGGTTCTATTCACACTGCACTCTAAAGCGCTTCCAAACCGAATCCAAAGCGAACGAAGCGACTTGTGTAACCCACCTACTTGAGGTGAATTATATGAAAGAATAAGTCTCTCTAAACTATTTCGAAGTTACTTGTAATATATCAGCATTTCAGCCCTGTTTAGGCTATCCAGGAAATAAGTGAAGTCAAGTCAAAGCTTATAGTATGTGTAGTGTATTCCAAAGTTGAGTAAGCAATGACTGCTGAGAAATGGTTGCCGAGATCTTTTATACCTGGAGCAACCATATCCCAGAATACAATAATTCTATACCAGCATACATCATAACATAACACAGGAAGTAATAGAAACCAAGGAAAATACAGATCTCATCCTGGTCTTTGTACCAAATATGGGCATATGCCAAGGGCAGCCCCACACATTTTAAATACTGAAACAATAGAATCCTTCCAGACAGTCCATAGAACTTCCAGACATTATGTCGGCTGGTAAGCCTTAAAACAATGGGTTTCCTACTGCTCAGGTTTTCTGCCTGAACCAGTAGAAACCCATTCCCAATCAATATAACACTAAAAGTCACTAACTGGGTACACCTGGTGTAAAGAAAAACCTTTTAAAATTAAAAGAGAAAAGACTCAGGAAAGATCGTAGACTATTAGATAGCCAGAATCTTAAAATATAGAGAAATGATAAACTTTATTTTAACATATACAAGTCGCTTCGCTTTCTCAGTGCTAATTCTGCTAGTGTGAATGGAACCGAAGCGAAGCGAAGTGTTTTCTGACGTCATCGATCTTATAAACACATAGGAAAGTGTAGAGCGACCATGCTTGTAGTCTGAATAGAACCGACTTAGTGAAAGCGCTTCGAAGCGCTTTCTGAGTACAGTCTGCATGATGCGATTTTTATAAACCAGTTCGCAACGATTCGCGCTTCACTTCGGTTGTGTAGTGTGAAAGGGATATAATGCAATGAGTCAAACGTGAATGTTACCTGACTCTTAATAGCTTTTTTAATTGATTTCTACAAGGAAACACCCTCATTTCGAATCCATGGTTATTATCTAAAATCAATTTAATCAAATATCTGTTAATCTGAGACAATGACATATATGGTCAATTCTATTTTTTTTGGCGTCCATAAGGTTTTTGCATGATATTGTCAGGAATATTTACTTTAGATATGATTTTTGAGATTCACTGAATCTGCCATGAAAAATGCTACAATCCGAACCCTACTTTTAAGGGTCTAAAAAGATTATTAACAATTCCAGCTTTAAAAAACCTCCTAAAATAGGCCATTTTTACAATAAGGTACAAAAAAATGTCCATTCGTCATGTAGAAAGAACATAATAAATGTATAAATGTTTAAATGTAGAGCAAATTAGTAATAATTCTGTGGACAAAATACTTTGAAGTATTATATATTGTTTTTAGGGACCGTATTTGAATATTCTATGTATCTTTTTGATAGTTATGTAATAGTCAACCCTAGCCATACCGTGCGTATGCCTAGACATTGTGTCCTCAATTTTATTCAAATTACAAAGATTGTTTAGGTGAATATGAATTCATATGTTACGGACTGAGTGAAATGTATATCTGTCCCGCCCCCCCCCCCCCCCTCTACTCCCCCTTTTCTCCTTCATCTCATCACCATACTTGTCCCCTCTCTTCTTTAATCATTCCTATCAAGATATTTCTTATATTGTAATAGATCTGTGAACACTGACCTCACATACAACTATTGATTTCAGAATGTAAGAACTGAGAATTCAGGGTGTGGAGGAAGACCTACTTATACTTATTTAACTTAATGTTTCTTAAATATACCGAATATAGGTTTTAATATATTTTCATATATGTTAATGACATAACTAATTATCGTGGCGAAGGTAATGTCAATGTTAAATAATATTGAGATCGATCAAAGAATAATAGCAACAATAATATGAGTAAAGTCTCACAAATAAATCCAGTTTCGTCACAGAATTACAAGAGCTTGTATAGCAAGAATGCAAAATTCTGAGGTTTCTGAGTCGGAGAAACATGTTACTACTGTACATGGAATACATTCCTTTGTTCGAGAGTCAAAATGGTAGAAATATTAAAGGTTCATTTAAACATTATGAAGGCTGCAGAAACCCTAGGATTAATATATATATCTATCGCCGTGCATTAACATCCCTATGTTCGAGAGTCAAAATGGTAGAAATATTAAAGGTTCATTTAAACATTATGAAGGCTGCAGAAACTCTAGGATTAATATATATATCTATCGCCGTGCATTAACATGCCTGTGGACGGGAGCTAGGAGACCCTGCCTCGGTCTACAGGTCACGGGAAGGCCGGGGTGCCTGTGGCAGGCAAGCGCGCAACGCTTTTTCGCAGAAGGGTCTGGTCACGGTAGGGGTTGCGCGCGGTTTGGTCTGGGTGCGGTTTGGTGTTGGCGCGGAAAGGTCGGCCCCCGCAATCTTTCTAGGTAGTTAATGGATAGACCATATTGACGTACAAGTTGTTGAAGTGTGAGGAACTGACAGTTGTCGTCTAAGACATCTCTTATATAAAATATATTTGCGTCCTTCCACTTTTTGAGATTTAAGGATTTTTTGTTACATGTTATAAATTGATTGTACCATAATCTTTCCTTTATGACTTCACTAGTTTCTTCTGGTTGGTGATTATAATATACCTCCGACCAAGTTTTAAATAATTCTTGATAAAATTCACAGTGTTTTTTCTTTGGCTTTTCTCTAGATAAAAAGATATCGTTAATATCTCTCTTTTCTACAGATTTTAACATGTCTAGCCACTTTACATTGGGAGAAAGTAGGGCTTTTTGTACCCAGCGGACTTTGTTAACTTTCAATATATTTGTGAGGGATCTTAAATTAAGTCCTCCTCTTTCAACCTTTTGACATAGCCATTTAGTACCGATCTTGTGTGATCTTTCGTTCCAAATGAACTCAAGGATTTTATTTTCAATTTTTTTAACATTCTCCTCGTTAATACCAATACATGTTAAGACATATTGAATCTTAGACATCAATAAGGTGTTACTGATAACAATTTTGCCCTTGATGGAGAGGTTGCGATTCCCCCACGCACCGGCTGTTTTCTTAATGCTATCTCTGATAATTTCACAGTTTTTGTCGACCATTTTGTCGTACTCTCTAGGATACATTAGAATGATACCCAACACTTTCATCTCTTCTACCCATTGGATGTTTTGCATACTATGGTGAGAGAGGTTTATATTTCCTATATTAAAACCTTTTGTTTTTTGGATGTTTAAATTCAATCCTGAGACTCTGGAAAATTTTCGATTATTTTTAAGGCTCTAACAAGGGATTTCTCGTCCCTCAGCGTCAGGGTAAGGTCATCCGCGAACTGTACCAACTTGTGTTGATGCTCACCGATGACGATTCCCTGCACTTCTATGTCAGATCTTAATCTATTCGCTAGTTTTTCTCTGACCAGTAAAAATAATGTAGATGAGATTGGGTCCCCCTGCTTCATGCCTCTTTCGATGCTGAACCAGTAGGACGCCATCCCGTTGTTGCTAAAACATGCTTTGGAGTTCTTTAAGAGAGTGCGCACCCATTTGATGATGCCTTCACCCATATTATAAGACTCTAAACATTTAAATAAGAAATTCCAATCGATCGAGTGGTAGGCTTTAGAAAAATCTAAAGATACGACAAGACCATTTTCATCCTTTTCTTGCAACCACCATATGGTGTCGTCTAGTCTTCTGACAGCTTCGTTAATCTGTCTGCCCTGAACAAAACCGTATTGGTCTTGATCAATTAGATCTTTTAAAAGGGGGTTGATTCTATTAGCGATTGATTTTGATATTAGCTTATAATCAGAATTAAGCAAGGTAATGGGCCGCCAATTGGCTAGCTTTCTAGAGTCGAGACCTTTTTTGGGTATTACATTAATAATTCCCTTAGATTGCTCCTTCGACATTTTGCCCTCCTCGAAACATTCGTTGGCCATCTCCAAAAAGAGGTGATTTAATACTGGCCAACATGTTTTGTAGAATGCGGCTCCTAGACCGTCGGTCCCCGGAGATTTTCCCGATTTCGTACTCTTCAGTGCTATCAGGATTTCATGTTCTGAAATATTTCTGTCGAGATGAGTTTTTTTCTTGTTCGTTCAATTTTTTGCTTACTTCAGGATCTATAAAGTTATGGGAATCTGGATGGTCCAGGTTCTTTTTTTCTATCTGTATCGATCAGATACTGTCTTACGATGTCATTTTGGAGGGTTTTTGCCCTCAGGGCTTGCGTCAGGATTCCTGCTCTCTTCTCCTCCCAGGTGTCTCACCCCTCTTGTACTCATTTAATACTTTTTTTGCTTCAGCTGGGTCCTGTTGTCTCATGACGAATTCTGCCTTTATTGGATCTTTTCCAATTCTGGCTGTCCAATACGCGAGGTACTGTTCAACATGGTGGTACCTTCTTTTGTCGATGGTGAAAGGTGACCAGAACTGATTCGACAAAGGGTTCTCCTTGGTAAAGAAGACAAAGGTATACATTGACAATTTCTTGGACAGGTGGCTTAGGGTTAGAGACGTCGGTAAGGTCTCTAACTTGTCATGCGGGTAAACTATTTTGCCTATTTTCACGTCCCCGTTATTATTGAAGGCTTTTTTGCCCGCCTTCCTTGCCGCTTTAACTACTATATTTGCTCTTTGAATCCTTGCTCTAACTTCAAACGGGAGGTCCTGTTTGAGGTAGAGAGGTTTCTTTCCCTCTACTGAGTCCTGTTTCTTCAGGTTTATTCTTTTGTCCCAGACTTCTTCGGCATTTTCTTGTTTGTCGAAGACCACTCTTATGGGTGAGGAATCCTCTGTGCCAATCCTGTAGACACTGATTATTCCCTCACCCTTGGCCTCCATTATTCCTTGGAATATGCTCTCCACTTTGTCTTTGAGAATTTTTTCATCCTCATCTTCTTGTTTCTTTACGCCTTCTATGATCAGTTTGTTGGCGTTCGATTTTACTTCCTCTTGAATCCTGTCATCCAGGTTTACTTCGGCGTTTTGAAGCAGGGTCTGGAAGTCCTTGTCTGTTCTACGGACAGATTGTTCCATTAGTGTTTTTACTTCGGCTTCCTGTTTGTTGACCTTTCTTTTGATGGTCAAGGAGTCCCTGTCACGTTTAATGTTGTCTGTGACCAACGCTTCTACTCTTCCTGACAAGTTTTTGTATTTTTTTTTTGAGTTTGTTGGTTCTTTTATTCCCTTTGTTAATTTGTGCCAATAGACTGGCGAACATGTTTCTCATGTATTGGGGGGCTTCTCTTAGGTCGGGAGCTTCGTCTTCGGAATAGGAGGACCCAGAAACCGACAGTTCCTCAATTGGATCTGCATTCGGATCTACTGTATCCATCTCCACTTCTTCGGGGAAGTCGTCCTCGGCCTTTTTGTCTGCTTTTATTGTCTTTGTGCGCTTATTTGCAGGAGCGGCTGCCGCAGCGGCTCCCTTATTTGCAAGAGCGGCCATCGCAGTGGCTCCCTCTTGCTTTTTTCCGGACATGACGGTTACCCGTTGCAACGTTCCTTTGCTATTGCTATAGCGAGATCGCTAGAGCGGTACTTCAACTTTTGCTCTTTTCAGTAAACCAAGATGGCGGCCTTGTGTTACAATTTTGAGGATCTGCGCTAGTGCCGATCTCTCAATTTTAAAATGAACACTGTTTACTTTGTATCTAACAGTAGGGATGATTATTCTTTCCATACTAGAATATGGTATAGTTTTCCTAGGTATGGCAAATGCCAATGTTAAGAATAAACTAGAACGCTTACTCACACGAGCAATCAAAATCGCCTATCTAAATGATCCTAGAAACATCTTATCATTAAGACTTGATTGTAAGGTTGACAATTTATCTAAGCGCAGTAAAACTGCCGTACTTGGTCTTATGTATAAGAAAAAAGAAGACCCATTATTCATTAAACCAATGAATAGAGAAACCCGGCTGGCAGACAGTTATGTAATGAAAACAATAAAACCTAATAGAGAAAAATACAAAAATACCCCCCATTTCGAAGGACCATCTCTTTGGAATAAATTGCCTGCCAACCTAAGGAACTCTGAATGGGCTCATATTAAAAAGACGCTGAAAAATGACGTCAACTGGGGTTAATTAATGGCTATAATATCTGTCTAAATGGGAATTATATCCCACAAGGGTCGTTAACACGAATATACACATAGATCTTTATTTTGTCAAGAATATCTACATACATTGAATCTACTTGTGGTCAAAACTGCGCAAATGTACAATCATCCTTTTATACTCGTATGTATTCTTAATATTTGTTTTTATTGCATCGAAGGCAAAAAATCACAAAAAAAAGATTTTTTTCCCCCAACTGGGTTGTATTTTCTGTATAAATATTGGATTGTCTAATGAGTGAAATATAAAATATGGCCTCGCCATCATGCAGGGTTCTTGTTGTATACCCTAAAGTAATGATTATCACTAATGTTGTTAATGTTAAATCCTGTACATATGAATATGTTTTGCCATTTGTGTACCATGAAATTATTGGGTAAACCTGACAATGATCGCAAATAAAATTTTTCTAATAAAAAAATATTATGTTCGAAATATGAGTTTGTGGCCTTTTTCAGAGTTCTTCTTCCCTTTCTTGCCTTGATATAGGCTACGGTGATTTTTGAATGTTGCGAGTGTTTTGGGCGGAAGGTAATGATTGCACATTCGCGATCTGAGAACTTCCGTCCGTATGCTCCCGCTCGATTCAAATATCACTAAAGTTTGTTACACAACATTGATGATTATTTTTGTTTGACAGTTCACTTTTCCCAAACCTTTTTCACAGAAATCCTGATTCCTGAGTTTATAGGTCCTTGCTGGGTGCGACAGCTTAGGGTAGTTACGCCGAGTAGGTGTAATGTCCGTTTAGCTATCTAAGAAAAGTTTTTGGTTTAAGTCCTTGTATTTTCCGCTAGTTGTTGCTTGGAGCTTCTCTGAGCAGCTATAGTAGATATTTCCTTTGATCTTGTTTTCCTGGATTTTGATTATGTTTGTATCTCCGGATGATTTAGGAAAGTTCTTTCGTGTTTTGACTCTTTCGTGTTGGTCGCCCTGGAGGAACCGTTGCCCAAGATGGCGGGTGCACGTAGATGAGTCCGACTCGGTGGAAAACCTAGTCTTAATTCCTTGGCGTTTTACTTTTGATATCTTATTGGATGTTGTGGGTGTTCTTTGTACTTTCACTGACTCTTCTGTCTTTTTCTGAGGGGGTACGAGGAAAGGTTCTTTAACTAAACCTGAAATAAAACGGAGCTCTCTTTCGGGTGTCTGTATCGACCACCGGAACCGAAAACTCTCCTCCGATCTACTTTTAATTTCAGGGACCACTGAAATTTACTACCATTCAGGACTCTAGGAGTATATGGAATAAAGGTGTATTTTCACCATTTTTTCAGCACATCAGACGATTGAATCGTGCATTTTCTTTTAAACTGTCTATATGCATAGCTGACATAATGTATCACCCATAGAAATAATAAAAACAGTGGCCCTTGGGACTCTGAGAGCTGAATATGTATTCTGATGTGTTAGACGAACGGCGATATTAATCTTGGAGAGACAGATGACAGTCAGTGGGGAGAGAGGGGGAGAGAAGGGCAGAGAATTAAGGGGAGAAAGAGAGGGAGAGAGAGAGAGAAGAGAGAGAGAGAGGGAGAAGAGAGGGAAAGAGAGAGAGAGAAGAGAATGACACATACTTTGTTAACCAACAGATCTCCCCTATTTTTACTATTGGATATAGGGTAGATCGTGAGCCTCTGAAATTGGAGTAAAGTTCAAAGTTCTCCAGTTTGAGAAAATACTCAAGCAATGGCTACTATAACCTATACCATTTGTTGATGCTTACAGTACATTTGATACACCATCATGTCAGTAATAAGATTATACTGCCCTGTTTGAACTGAAGTCTCCGCACAGCACTATATAGGGCTGTTATCATAGCTAATTCTTTGTATACTTTTGTCTGGACTTTGAGTCTGGACAAGGAAAGGTGTGAATGTTTATACAGAAAGGATTTGTTTAGGGGTAAATATTTCAACTTGGATTTACGAAAACCGAATATAGATTCAATACGGCAGAACTGAAACAATAATTTAAAGTCAAATACTAGATTTGTGTTAAATTGGTGGGAAGTTGTAAAAGAAAATGTCAGTCCAAGCGGGATACATGTCTGCCTGGGAAAATAGTTTTGATACGCCATTGGGTCGCCTGAGGTATGCTAACAATATTTCAAATGTTAAAAGTAACAACATTTCATAGAATAGATTGACACGTAGTTGATAGATCTGAGATAAGGCTTTATGCAGTAAAGTATGTATAGAATTTACTGTTTGATCCGTCCTCTCAATAACATGGGAAAGCGTCATGGTCCATGCCTTTTCCTGGGGCATAGGTGAGGCGGACCTGAATTCCCTGAAGGCCTGTGGTAAACAAGATAATCTTGGTATAAATGTATATATACAGGCATATTTTGTGAAAGAAACTTGGATATTTATTCTATTCTGATACTTATGCATCGAGAGAGAGAGAGAGATATCGGTAGAGGTAGGTAGCTCTTTAGAGAGATGAAAGAGAGATTTAAGTGAGAGAGAGGGAGATTGGAGATGACAGAGAGAGAACGAGAGCGAGGGTGAGAGATGGAATGAGAAGAGTAGGCAGAGAAAGAAGAGGGAGTGATAGAGAGAGAGAGGGGGAGATGGAGAGGGAGGGAGGGGGGGGGACGTAAATGTGTAGGTGTGTGAGGGGTGGCGGGGTGGGGGTGGAGGTTTTTAAATTTCCATTGAAACATGCCATGAATCCCATTTTTGTAAACACACCCCTACACTTGTCTATCTCTGTACAGACAAATTAAATCCCAATGATGACCAAACGATGATGATGTAAACGAAGGTTGTCCCCTCCCGTCAAACCCATACCAGGTAGTCGGAACAATTTAATACATAGTAAAGTGATTAGGGCTGAGAGATGGGAAGGGTAGTTACAGAGGGGCAAATGTTATAGGGCGGTGGCGTGGGGTGAGGGGTGTTACCCTTCACAGTCAGGGTTGTCAATTATAAACATGACCTCAGGTAAAGGTCAATCCTTAGCTTGTTTACATCCCCGGCGTTGGGGCTTGGGGGGAGTGTGGGGTGTATGTCAGAAGATTGGGGGGTATGTTAAAGATACATGGGTCAGGTCGCCGGAAAAATGTACAATTTATCTTTAGAAATCCTCAAATAATTACAATTTAATTAAAATACAGTCCAACATTAGCGAACTCGATATTTTAATTCGACGCTATACCCAATATACTACAATTCACCTACTATTTGTTATAAATTTATCAGAATTAAATGTGTGGTGTCAATTGTACATTTTCAGGACACTTCTACCAGACAAGGCCATGGAACCTGTAATGGTCTAATGGAAGAAGACTAACGAACATCTGAACTTCATGAGAAGAACGAAGCAACTGTTTAATGGTAATCTCAACTACAGGCTCCTCCAGGAGGTTACATGCATAATCATGAGTGGGCGGAGCCCTTACGTAATATCCATGGCATAGCATGTATAAGTAGACTTGCACAGTCCTAGTATAATTAGCGATTTTAAGTAATGTGATAATAGGTAATAATTAATAATAATATAAATATAATGAGGTTACACAATGTTACGTAATGTTACATAACACTGCCCCCCCCCCTCAGCCCTCAATCAGATACGAAGTATCGAGTGAGGGTGTACCCTAAAAACTTACAAGAAAATTTTTAGGAATTTTTGAAAAATTAAAATATTAAGAATTAATAATTTTTAAATAGCTGTGCTGTTACCTAGTTATCCATACCAAGCCATATGCGCGGTTGCATTGTGCGCAAAAAGATATTAAATACATAAAAACAAATCATACGATTTAATTACCATTTTGTAAACATTTTCAATAAATTCATAAAGATTTTAAAAACGTCGTTATGAACATGTAAAAGTGGAAACTCATAATAGTGAAGTAACTGCTAATACTAAGGTCGTAATAGCTTGAAAAATCTGATTAATATCCTACACAAAGGGTCCCATGTCATGAAAATGACAAGATATGAAAACACCGCAGGTGTTAACCCTATGAGAAACCAAATTCCAGTGTTAAATTCCCAATAGTACGGTCCAATCTGAGAATTCACTCTTAATCAAACATAATAAAAAGAACATCGCGTGCACCAACACGCGTAGAATCCTGATATATATTGGGATCCTATGTTAAAATCTAAATAGTTCACTGCAAACAGTAACAATCTACGTCGTTTAATTTCTTCTATGTTAAATTCAGAATAGGTCGGTCCAAACAGTGACACCAGCCGGCGCCACCGTCGAATCGGTTTTGGACCGGACACCTTACCAAGTATAAACCACAGTCGCGTTGTCGAGGGGGTCAGACGGTTTGAGCCAGCTCTCTACAATTCTCTCCATACCCTGGATTCTCCTATGGTTATGGAGCCATAAATTGGATTATAGTACGTTATAACTGTGGGGAAGACGGTGAGCTAATTTTTATGACGAAATTTTAGTTATTTGATTGATTCCTTGGACATTTCTTTGCATTATACCCAATATCGCTCAATATGAACACATACTTCGAAAGCCTTGTTGGTGGTGGCCAGGCCGTCGGGGCATTTAACGAGCCTGCTAATCCTGGACAACCCACTCACAAGGCCCGTTTCCTACTTGACTGTACTAAACATTTCGTGCATGGTGACTTGCTTGATCGTGATGACTATAACTTGACTAATGATAACCCTTCTCCTCGCGATTTAAAGAATTCCCTCCAAATGGCGCATTCTAACATAGCTGCATGTAAAAACAAAAAAGTCAATGTAAAGTCAATGTAAAGTCAATGTAAAAAGTCAATAGGGTTACTCTGAAGAATCGGCTCTTAGAAGAGAAATGTATTGACTTAGACGTCGATCGACGTAAGGTAAACCTACTGGTTAGTGGCATCAAGCAGTACAGAAATGAGAATTTAGAGGATATCTGCTACGAAATCATTCGTGCTATAGAGCCAAATATACACAACGATGAAATTACGCATGCTAGACGTATTGGGGCGAAGTCAAAGGGCATTAAGCAAATTCTTATCCGGTTCAAAAGTGTCGAATGCCGCGATTACTTTTTCATGAGAAGAAAATTGTTAGGGAACTTTGAGCCAAATATACACAACGATGAAATTACGCATGCTAGACGTATTGGGGCGAAGTCAAAGGGCATTAAGCAAATTCTTATCCGGTTCAAAAGTGTTGAATGCCACGATTACTTTTTCATGAGAAGAAAATTGTTAGGGAACTTTGACAAGTATAGGTATGTCTACCTCAATGCAGATCTTCCATCTGAAGTGATTGAAAGGAAAATGAATCTAAGGGCTGTGCAGAGGCATGCCAGTGCTTTAGGTGGGAAAGACGTAGGATACATTAAGAGAAACTCAATCACAATTGGTGGCATTTCTTTCAAACACGATGAATTAGAGAATATCGAACCTGGGTACCGTCTAAGTGATGCGAAAACTAAAAAAGTAGGTGAAAAGGTGTTCTTTCAATCGCAGCATAGCCCTCTCAGTAACTTTCATCCAGCACCAATGGTTATTAGAGGAATCGACTTTGATAATGTGGAACAAGCCTACCAATTTGCCAGGGCAAATGTTTTGGGTGAAGAAGATAGAGCTTGCAGAATAGTTAATTGCAACTCCCCACTAGAGGCTAAGTCAATTGGAGGAGAATTCCCCTCAAATGAGGCGTGGAACAATATTAAAGTTAACGTCATGAGAGCAATCGTTAATGAAAAGTTTTCACAGAATGAGCCGCTACTTGATTTCCTCATGTCAACTGGAAACCTCAGCCTTATGGAGGCTACGAATGATAAGTTTTGGGCGGCTGGATGCCGTCTAGACTCAGACCTAATGAAATCTGACCTTCATAAGGGTGATAATATGCTAGGAAGAATATTGGAAGAGATTCGCCTCCACCATACAAATGACACATCCCTTGCTGCTAGACCAGATTTTGATTTAACTGGTAACGATGGTAAAGCCTTAGACCCAACCCGTAGCCATTCACCCACACGGGACCAATTCCCCAAGCAACAGAGGGATGAGCGATTGTTTTTCAATTCAAAAGCTGCCCTGGATATCGCCGCTCCACCACGCTTGGGTGATCAGGCAATTGTTGACAATATCGAAGAAGAGATGGCGGTAGGAGGTGAGGCGCAGGACAATCAACAGCCAATTCAACGGAATGAAGTGGCCGCAGTTCTTCCGGCAACAAAGGGAGCCCCGGCTGTTGCACAACAAAAGGTAAGCTCCACACACACTTCTAGAATTGATACGCCTAGGAGAGCGAATACACCTATGTTGAGACTGTATGAGGTCGCTGCTAGATCCAGATCAACTTCTTCCAAGAGGAAAGTATCTGAGGACACAGTAACGCCTAAGCCTGTAAGTAAAAAAATACATCTTAGACCCTCGCCTACTTATGCGGACAAAATAAAAAAAAGTACTGAGAAAGGCAAGTCTCTGAAAGGGCTAGGTGATTTCGCTCAGGTCGGTAACCCAAGAAGGCCCTACTCTCTCCCTTATCCCCCGACCGCCACCTATGATAGATATAATTCCTGCAAGTTTGAGGAAGACCCTCTTGGATCTATTGAACTTGGCAATTTTGGAACTCTTAAGAGGTGATATTCATAATGTTCTCTTCATACCTTGGAGATAATTTAATATTTACTTTTGACTTACAGCATTAATAATGGCCCTTTGCCCTTTGACTATCGTCGTCTCCGACTCGGAGGATCGGATCTCATATGTCACATTGAATCACGATCAGAGATTCTTAGTTTTTCTTACCCAGGAAGAGGCCTTATCAGTCTTGCCAACATAGCGAAAGACAAAATCATGGAATTGAAACCCACCACTGTCATAATTCTAGGCGGAATCTGCGACTTCTGCAACAAAGACAAACGCACTAAATATATATCTCTCTCCAATGTGGACGAAGGTGAACTGGTGCGGGAAATGAAGGGCAAGTATACCTTCGTATTGGAAATGTTACAAGAGGAGCAAACCAATTGTCATATTTGTATTGGTGGTCTGATTGGTGTGGACCTCAACCGCGCCAACTATGAGGATGGCATCTCTCGCTTACAGGTTATGGCCAACAATGCTATTATTACTATAAATGAGGATATACATGCGTTAAACATTAATCGTGGAATTGCTCACCCCTTTTTCATTGGAAGAATCCACACCAGCAGAAAGGGATGCCCGAGACACTACCTGAACAGGCTACCAGACGGACTCCACCTTGATGGCAAGACAATCGAAATATGGGCACAACAAATAGAGCGTTTTCATTTAAATCCGACCTTGAGAAATTAAATCATGGTACATTACATCGTGCTACCCTTTATAGGAGGACCGTGCAGAATATCTGCCGCGTGCCGTCAGTCGTGATTTAACCTATCATAGTGCTAATATAAGATGATGATTAATAGTCCTAACATGGATCTGTGCAGAACATCTGCCATAATTCCGCCTAAATAATGATATCCTACCTTCCTGCACTTGTTCCCTCGGTCGTTGCGATGATTATTACTTGTGTCTTTCTTACTTTTTACTTCTTTTGATGAATATGAGCATGAGTCGTTGCGATTATTATTATTGTTATTATTATTGAATCTTTCTTATTTTATTTCTGTGATGAATAGAGCATGATAAGAACCGAATGGAAGAGTATTAAATATCATGGATCTGTGCAGAATATCTGCCATAATCCGGTAGTAGTTGTTATCTTCCTGAGCGCGATGCATGGTGATGAATATTACTATTATGATATTCCAAATTAAGTCCTTATCTGTGAAGAACACCTGCCATAATGAGGCATAGGATCACTACTTGAACGTTATAATGGTATTATATTCCCTTTGATACTGACATGTACTAACAATTGAATGACTATCCTCCCTGCCCTAGCCCCTTATTCCTTGTAGTAAGGTTTCAATATACTCTAGATTGCTGCCATCATGAACACGCCAGCACTTAGTAACTGGAAGGAACTGAACAAGATTAAGGGACTTAAAATATTGCATTTGAATGTTAGATCTCTGCTGCCTAAAATAGACAATATTAGACAAGACTTCCTACGATATAAGCCGGAGGTTATGGGAATATCTGAAACTTGGCTAAAACAGTCGATCCCCTCTGACCTGATTCAAGCGGATAATTATTCTTTAGTCAGACAAGATAGACAAGGGACAACTTCTGGAGGAGGGCTATGCCTTTATGTTAGGAGTGACTTTAATGTGACATTACTTGAATCATCATCTGTGATAAAAGACAATGACAATATAGAAGCCCAAGTTATTAGTGCTCACAGAACAAATGTCAGAACGTTGATAATCTTTAACTTATACAGGAAGCCGAGCGGTAACATGAACAGCTTCATAGATGCCTTAAAGGAGCTTATCTCTAAGACTAAGGAGGAGGTTAAAACAAAAAATTATGACATTATTATGTGTGGTGATCTTAATATAGACATTTCTAATAAGAAGGACTGCAAAACCAAATTACTCTACAAGTTCAGTAAAGAATTTGACCTTGATATCAGTATGAATGGTATCACCCGATTTGGGCTAAATAGGAACTCTGTAATTGACGTGTTTATGGTACAGATTAAGAAGGAGTTTACTTACGGCACTATCAACTATAATATCTCTGACCACCAGGGAATTTATCTAAATATTAAAAGCAAGAAAATGAAGTATGAAAAGAAGGAATTTGTGGGCAGAGATTACAGAAATTATTCCAGAGAAATATTGCACATAGAGCTGAACAATGAACAATGGGTGGACTATTATGAAACTAATAATGTGAATGAGCAATGGGACATTCTATTCAATAAGCTACTCAGAATTAGTGACAAAATAGCACCACTAAAAAGGTTCAATTTAAGAAAGGACAGACCAGAGTGGTACACAGACGAACTGATAGGATTAGGGATTATTAGGGACAATGAGTTCAAGAAGTTCCATAAGAACAAAACTGATGAGGATAAAAACGCAGCCAGACTAGCTAGAAATAATTTTAATAACCTACTGAAGCAAGGCAAGAGGGAATACTTCGGTAAATTACTGGATGAGAATAAGCACAACAGTAAAAAATTCTGGCGGATCATATCAGAGATTCAGAATAAACAGGATAATAAAATTACACACCTGAAGGATGAAAATGGAATAGCTCTTGAAGGTACTGATCTAGCCGAACACATTAATAAGTTTTTTTGTAATATTGGTTCGAATATTTTGAACTCTATCCCTGACAGACCACCGATGCTGAACAGAGAAACCATAACTGCTCCACTCAATTTTTCAATGCCTACAGCTAATGTACTATTAGAAAGAGTCACTAAAATCAATACCAGTAAATCATCTGGATGCGAGAGGATTAGCTCCAAGATTTATAAAGATGCAGCCTACCAGTTAATTCCGCAACTTCTATACCTTTTTAATGCTTCTTTGGAAACTAATACTTTTCCTAGCAAATGGAAGGCGAGTATTGTAAAAATTATCCCCCCAAAAAATAATCCTGTGACTGCCAGTGACACAACGCCAATTAGCCTCATGCATATTTTCGGAAAAATGCTAGAAAAAATCATGGCTGAAAATTTGATTCAATATCTCGAGGCAAATAACATATTGACCGAGAATCAGCATGGTTTTAGAGCTGGTAAGTCAACAGGAGAAGCTTTATATAAATTAATATATGACATTGATAGATCTATTAATGATAATAATTACCTAGTAGCCACCTTTATTGACTTTAGTAAGGCATTTAATAGTGTTAATCACGACTTAATGATTAAAAAATTAGAACACATAGGATTGCAGAATAGATACGTGACTTGGATACGTTCATATTTGGAAAATCGATCTCAGTTTGTAAAAATGGGTAGTACTATCTCAGAAGCGTGTAGCGTACCATGTGGGGTCCCTCAGGGATCAGTGTTAGGGCCTTTACTTTATCTAATCTATGCAAATGATCTAAAATATCTACCAGTTAGCAGCAGAATAATCCAATACGCGGATGACACCGTGTTATACTGCTCAGGAGATAATTTAACGCACTTGGCCGATAGCATGGGAGCTGATCTGTTGAAATTTAGGGACTGGTCAGTTCGTAACAAGATCCTTATGAATATGAAAAAAACCAAGAGCATGATATTCAGTAAACGGAGAATTGTGAATCCCCCAGTAATAAGAACAGATAATACTATTATTGAGTACGTGAATAATTATGATTACCTAGGCATCGCATTAGACTGTAAAATGACCATGAACTTGCAATACGAAAAATCTACTCCGTAATATGGGAGTGTATCAACTTGGACTGATGCGACAGTATCTAACCACAAGTGCAGCAATCTGCCTTGTCAAATCCCTCATACTATCTATCATAGATTACTCTCTGTTATTTCTAACACCGATTGGTATTGGTAAAACCGCCAAGCTAGAACGTATACAAAACAAGGCCCTCAGAGTAGCTCTGAAAGGCCAATACGACACACCTACGGTCGAGCTGCATACCTCGTGTAAGGTCATGACTGTCAATAATAGGAAAAAATTCTTACAATTAAATCTAGCAAAAAAGCTGTCTCAGTATGAATTTTATGTTGACGCCCCAGTTAGAGAAACTAGACGTGGAGAAGCCATAGTATTAGCGCAGTTACATCCGAAATCAGAAAAAAGCAGACAATCAGTTAGCTATCAGCTCAGTCACACCTGGAATAATAGTGCCCAAAATGTTAGAAACGTGGACCCTATTGCTATAAAAACCTATCTAAAGAGAGAGTACATTCCCAGGGAACCAGATTAGATTAGCCCATAACTTAAGACCTCCATAAGCATATTTTGCTAGGATACGCCACTATTCTCTGTAGCATGATGACTACTTAATAGCTCGACCGACATACCTAATGTACTTACTAACATTGAATTAATATCTTTTTTTTTTTTTTTTTCCTATATAAATTGAATGATGTATTACTGTAACTGTTATAAGGCAGGCAGTAGGAATATCGTCACCGAGACGACGCTGTATTGTCTACCCTGCAATAAACTCTGTTCCAAAAAAAAATAAAATAGCTGGCTATTCGTGCGGCGAACCATTGAGAACGCCACCGCTGAGCCGAACGCACCCCCGTACTAAGGGCTACAAAGGCTTTTAACGAAGAGATTGTTATACTCTAGTGTTTTCTAACTACACGCACATAGACAAAGACCCATTGTCGAATGAGCAAGAGTATTTGTATATTCCAACTACCCGCTTCCCATTCCTGGTCCAAAGCCTATTCCTTATTCCAAATTAGATCGTGTCTAATCTAGTAATACACAAAAAAAAATTACCGATATATTTAGTTATCTCCTTTTTTAAATAAATACCCGGAGATAAATAAATTCAATTATCCCGCAAGGCTTGATATGTAATCAACTGGCCTCGCTCGTTGGTTATGTAACAGGTCAAACCCCATCCCCTTTCTACTCTACAAGGATGACGGTTCACCCCGTCGCTACGCCCGATTTTTCAATTGCATAGCAAAAATATCCTCTCACTGCATCTACTTGCAGTAAGGTACATGCAAAATAATCATTCGTGAGTACATAGGGATAGCAAACAACACTACAGTTTCATGTAATAAAGCGAATGATCCGCTAGACTTAGTATTACTGACGTACCATATTAATCCTAGTCATATCATCATATAATTCTCTTGGTTTATAATATGCCTATCCTAATCACGCAATTACACAAGTAAAACCCATCTGTTTTTGCTGAAAACAGAGCTAATGACTCCTTTAAGAGTCTGCACTTACGTAGACATACCCTGTCGATGTGATTATACCCTGGCTTGTGGCCATCGCATCGTATCCTCAGGGGGTATCCTATTACATAAACAGTACTTAGTGCAAAGTAAATCACTGTGCACCCATATGCCACTGTCGTGTGGCGCTGAGTAAACAGAGCATTTAAGAGAACCTATGTGTTATCTCATCCTCTCGACGTATGAGTCAAGGTAGTCTTCCTAAACATATCTTCTGTTATGTCTAGTAATTATATCTACACTAAAACTACACATATACCAAAAGAGCTGAGTACCTACTCAGTCTAATCAAAACAAACAGAGTCGATGATACGACCTAATCGTAGGCATTAATGGCCTAACCAATCCTGTATGTACACATAAGTCATCGTCAATCAACACATATAAATCAAACACAAGTAAAGAGAATCAAATACAAGTAAAAAAAAAAAGCGATGAATAAAGTCAGACAATAACGCTTGTCTGTTGCTTGAAATATATTTTAAAGTTATCGACTGAATTCCAAAGAACTCAGGAAAAAATTTGCTTGTAAAAACAAGTAGAGTCTTTCATCTTATTCAAGAGAAATAAAAGTCAATAATATTTAACGAAGGTGCCTTCGCTGTTCACCTTGACAAATGGGGGCGAGCCATCTGCATACGTTCGTGGCATGGGGAACTATTAGCATTTCCTCTTATTGGCCGTTTTCCCTCGCCGACAAGTACGCCGCCGTGCTCCTGTAAGAAAGCATCGACCACATACCAATGACAGGTTGCATAATACTTTGGGTATTTGTAAACAATTATTTTAAAATTTCACAGTTCTTTTGTGCCAATATTTCCAATGAAACCCACATATCAGAAAGTAAAATATCAACATACATTAACAAGAATAAAAGACGGATAAAAAAAAAAAAAAATTTGTGAGGAAAAGAACACAATACACGTCTAGAAAGGTAAGCATAATTATTGTTTCAGTCCATATATTAATGATATATAGACTTACATGTTTACGTTGGACCCATTGGGGTCATTGATCCACGGAATCTGGTAGGATCCGTTCCTGGATTCGATCACCAGGACATACATAGCCTCTGATGATGGATCCATTATGGCTGCTAGGTCGCTTCTGTGCTTCCTATCCACTTTCACGTTGGTTGGGAGCAAGATTTGCTTGTTTGCCCTATGGATCTTTAGGGATAGAGCAGCCTTCCAACGGAGATCCAACGATAAATCACAGCAGCAACACCAACTGACATGAGACTTGCCTAATCTTAGAGGCGGGGCTGGGGAAGATCCAATTATAGAGTTGACTTCAAATGGAATCTGCATAAGTCGTATGGATACCAGACTCTCATCCGAGTGCAGTCTCAGAGTAATCCATGAGGCTGACTCGTCATTCACACTCTTGGTACTCTTTTACACCTGAAACACCTGGGAATATAATTACAGATACATCGCCTGTTTTTCCAGAGAAATCGTAGGATCTTGAAGGCAATGACTGCTGCCACTATTTTAAGGATTGCCTGTGTCGGACTTGGAGGCTCGTATGGCAGTAGTTCTTGAGTCATAGGCTGTGGGGTTGGAATATCGAAGCCTAGGTTTATGTCTTCGAAGACTGGGGCTGACAGGTTTAATCTAAAGGCTTGTATGGGCCTCACAAACGTGCAAATAATTGCCAATTTGTGAATCCTATAAAATAAATAAAATGAAAATATTGTCACACCAAGACTGATAATCAACACTATATTTATAGTGGCTGGATGAGTCGACATGGTACTAACTGACTTCTTCAGGGTTTCCCACCGATCATTTGCCATTTTGTCAGCCACTAATAGCTCGTTAGCTAGCCTCTCTGTGTTCATTCCTGACTCAATTACCGATTTGGGTAGATGAGATAATGCTGCATGCATATCTTGGGGTGTGGGCAAATTTAGATGAATTTGTGATCCATGTTTGGTTTCTCCAGTTAGATTTTTGATAGGAATTTTAAAGATTGCTGCTATGGCTAAATTAAATCCAGATTCAACAAAGATACTGGTCTGATTCCAAGTAATACATCCATCCCTAGGGGCAGAGATTACTAAAGATCCACTGATTAGTGCACAGTCGCAAGGGACCTTGACTATGGCCAAAAGGCTCATAGCCATCCTTGTTCTGGGTCGTCTGTGACAAGCTAAAGTGACTTTGGTCGTACGACCAACCAGTAAATGTTGCATTCTATTCATTGTTAAATGAAAGAATGGGGTAGGTTTAGTCAGGTATGTGTGAAATACACATAACCGAGCAATTTCAGATGCTTTATCTTTGAAAATGGCCAAATAACAAGTTTCTTTTCCTTTTAAAATATGAGTCGGGGTGTAAAACACGCCACAGAATTCTTTAGTTGTGTGCATTGCTCGAACGAATGTATTTTCATTTCAAAATAAATTCCCTGAAGGGGACATTTTGCCAGAATATGGGGTATTTCGGTCTCTAACATGGTATACCCTGTTGAAACGTTCGAGCTGCTGTGAATAGGTATGCCGAATTTCAGGGGCCGATATGCAATGCAGTTATCGTCATTATGTGAAATTATTAGTGGAATTGTTATTAATAAAGAATTGTTCTTAAAGGAAAAATTGTCTACTCTACTGTAGGAGCTATCCAAGGAATCGTCCAAAATCCTCATAGTAGGAGATTTGACTTTCAACTTGTTCGCCAAAGGTTTCAACAATTCTCTTAGGCCTCCCATAGGAAGAAATACATCCGACAAAACACCATGTTTTAAATCGTCCAATCCCTTTAATAATGTTCTAGCTGTGTCTATATACTCTATTAGTACTAACAAGTTTAAAGTAGCTTCATGCAGCATCGCATGTAAAGCCATAGTGTTAGATATTTCTGAAGTTAGGTTGGTTACAAAAGCATCAATCTGGCTAGTCAGATCCTTAATTTCTTCGGTGGAGTTTATAAATAATTTCCCTACCTCACCATTGTGTTTAGAGGCGTGCCTGAACAAGTTTTTCAATTGTTTAGTAAGTCCTAAAATTACTTTATCCCTGTTCACGTCGGATAATTTTCCAAACGATAAAGTATCTATTAAAGAATCAAGCTTGCTCTCTACCAAAGCTAAATGGGGGTCTGTAGCAAAACCTAGGGCTGCAGAAACTGTATCGCCTATAGGCTGTAAAAAAGCTTTTCTCTTATATCTATCGTATCTGTCGTTTGCCATACTTTCTATCTTATCAAATAAATTAAGTGCTGTCCCATAAACAAGCTGTAATAAGCCTTGGATTTTCTCCCTAATAAGTCTCATGTCTGATGTAGTATTGTAGTGATTTTCCATCCTAACGATTGTTCCATTAGGTGGCAAAATCACTGTTGGTATTGCTATTTGGACATAGGTTTTTTCCACGTCCGTCAAGATAGGTTTCCTCATTCCAGCAAATGCAACCCTGTAGTTGTGTTTAACCACAGAGTTTGCATCTGCCCATACGGTGAGGAATAAGAGCCTAAACAAAGGTAAGAAAGAAAATAAATCTCGTAAACTTTTGTGTTCAGAAGTCAAAATTAAAGCGATATTTGTCCCAAGAAAGTATTTCCCATCTATATTACCGACTGGGTTATGCTTAATTCCAGTTCCTAGAGTAAGGCCATATGTTGGGGCCTCTTGCCACTAAATGACTTATCTTCACTATCATGCTCACATATAAGTAACAACAAACGATAAAAAATATTCCAGTGTAATCCATGAGTAAATCCTTGGTATCGATGGGTATTCCACATAAGTATAAACATCAGAGCAATCATAAATCAAGTCTCAAAACGACACTTACCAGATTACAAGACGAAACATGATGATAAATCGTTGTGCCTATTGTGAAGCAGCTCACTATCAGTGAAAAATAAAACGATCAGCCCAACTCTCCCCGATGGTTTTGGTCACTGCTAAGGAAGGACTTGATTTCGGCTGGTCATATAGTAATGTCCGCCTCAAGCCATGAATAATCTTGACCAATAGCAGCTTAGGACCCTGGAATTACTCTTCCTGAGGAAGACATTCCACACCATATATAGCAAGGGGGGCGTATACTAGGAGCTGTCGTGCCACCATCACTCAGCATCATTTACATAATACGATTGCATCGTCCCATCCTACTGGACTTGCATAATAATGCCGCTTGTCTGACCCAAAATAGATATCATCTGTTCAACCCACAGGAACCCCGGATCCTTGTAATTTACTCTAGGATATTTCCTGTCGACCAGAATTATTTTTCTAATCTATTTTGCTGTTCTCTAGTATTTTGATGAGTTTATTGTCAATCGCACTGGATTTCTTTATAAACTGTACATGTACTGGCCTTTTCACCTCTACCCCAGTCTCCAAATTCCTGATCTTCACAGTATATGGGGAGGGGAACCCACACACGACGAATGGTCCAGCAAATTGTTGCTGCAATTTCTTTGCTGTATTTTGTCTTAGCAAACGATGTACCTTTGCATAAACTATAGACCCAACGTCTAATGTGTGGGGCTTGGCCTTCGTATCATGTTTCTCTTTCATTTTTCTTTCCCTCTCTCTTCTGCTTTTATTTGCAATCTCAGCCGCTTCAGCCTTTGTCTTCATTATTTGTAATAACTGATCTATTACTGGCTGAGTGTGGGCTATGTCATCTTGCAGTTGAGCCTCCGAGGGAATGATTGGGTTTTTGCCGAATGCAAGGAGATAGGGCGATATGCCAGTGGTGTAATGATCCGATGCATTCAGAGCAAATTGAATATTAGGTAAAAATAAATCCCAATTCGTCTGATTTTCATTCACCATCGTCCTTAAACATCCAATAATCGACTGATTTTGGCGTTCTACCTCTCCTTGTGATCGACTTAAATATGGCGAACCATGCACTTGTTTTATTCCCCAAGCTTTGCATTTTTCTCTAAAAGTTTCTCCTATGTAACAGCTGCCATTATCGCTCCTCAAGATCTTAGGGACACCGACGTATGCTATTACATATTTATGGAATTCAGCTGCTACCCTTTCTGCTGTAATAGCTGGTGTCGGCCATATAAAGCAAAACTTTGAAAAATGATCAGTCACTACCTGGATGTAACAATTATTCCTCTGTGTCCTTGGAAGAGGGCCCATTGCATCTATCATCAAAGTTGAAAAAGGTGTGAAAGTCGTTTCTCTGATCTTCATGGGGAGCTTATTTGGATGCTTTACACTTTTAGATTGAAGACACTCATGGCATGATGTAATATGATTCTTCATATCCCTGGCCATCGACTTCCAGAAGAATCGGGCCTGGAGCAAAGAGAGTGTCTTAGCATAGCCAACATGTGCATTAATTGAATTACCATGTACATAATTGATCAAGGGGGCCTGCAATGTCTGTGGAATTACCACTTGAAAGGAATTTGCCATCTGAGCTATCTTAGTCCTCTTAGGTAATCTGCAGAGTATGTCATCCTGAATGAAGAACATATCGTGTGTAGTCAGAATTAACCTAGTCAGCTCGGGCAGATTCTTGGGCAATTGTTTTCCTTCAATGTAACCTGACATTAGTTTACAAAACAAATCGTCCCCCTGTGCCAGCTGTAATTTCAGCTTATCAAATGGTAACTCAGTCGTATGTTTATTCGCCATTCCATCTCCAGGATTTGGGGTATTTATCCTGTTCCTGGAAGCATATTTTCCTGGTCTGATTACAGGTCTTGCCTTTGTTTTCCTAGCCTTCTGAATGTTGCTTCCCTTAGACACACAAGCTGGGGTAGACACTTTATCCACACTAATCCCTTCTGGCTTGCTGATCGAGGGTCTTATATCAACATTCCCTAATTGCTTTGCACGATTTTGAGCTCTCGTTTCCACTGGAGCAATTAGGATTTCCTCCACAGTGTTTATCACTGGCTCATCGTTATGCAATTTTCCTGGAAGGACTGGAAACTCAGGAATTTGTGAATCTTCATTATCTAATTCCTGTACCTGTCCTGATGTCTTAAGTATTTTTCTGCTCTTGAAGAGCATGATGGGGTTATTTTCGCAAGGATCCTCCTGTTTATAGTGTTTAGTGGCCTGGATGGGATTGAATGTGACTGATTTCTTCATCTCCACATGTGGGACTGCTGGTATATTTGGATCGTATATCCTTCTCGATAAAACATCTGGGATGATGTTCAATTTCCCCTTGATATATTTAACCGAGAAATCAAACTGTCCAAAGAAATCTAGCCATCTAAACATTCTACCAGTTAGATCCTTTTTAGTGTTTATTGCAGTAAGGGCTGCATGATCGGTAAGAATCGTAAAATGCTTAGACATAACATAATGTCTAAACTTACCTAGGGCGAATCGGATACCTGCCAATTCTTTTTCTGTAGCACTGTATTTTTGCTCAGCTGGGGTTAACCCTCTTCCAGCAAAGGCAATTGGTCTTAAATTCCCATTAATATCAGCTTGAGAAATACAGGCCCCAAGACTTTGGTTACTGGCATCCGAGGCTAAAATGAATTCTTTTGAATAATCTAGATATACCAAAACTGCATCTTCCAGAATTGCATTTCGAATTTTATTAAAAGCACTCTCTGCCGCAGACGTCCATACAAATTTAACCTTTGCCTTGGTCAGCATATATAGGGGCTTCATTATCTGACTAAAACTAGGAATAAATACCCTATAATAATTAGCCAGCCCAGCAAACGAACGTACTTGTTTCACTGATTTTGGGGTTGGAAACGATCGCAAAGCGTCTAGTTTTGCTGGGTCAGGATGTATACCATCCTTGTCGACAATGAATCCTAAAAAGGGGACTCTGGTGAGCCCAAAGGAACACTTTTCCTTTTTAAATTTAATATTTGCCTTGTCAAAAGCTGTGAATACATTTTTTATATCCTGCACGTGAGAATCCCATGTAGGTGATGCGATCACCACATCATCTACGTAATAGAATGCGTTTGGGACTGCTCTCAATACATGTTCTATAAGGGAATGAAATGCTTTTGGAGAAGTCTTAAGTCCCATTGGCAGGACTTTGTACCTATATACTCCTAGGGGCGTATTAAATGCTGTAATAAATCGATTTTCCTCCCTTAAACCCACCTGATGGAATCCAGCAAATGCATCTAAGCGAGAGAAAAATCGCCCCTGTGTCTGCCCAACAGCTTCAATTGTGTCGTCAGCACGTGGGAAAGGCCTTATTTCGTCTTTTACAGAGCGATTTATTTGCCTATAGTCGATCACAAGACGCCAGGCTCTTTTACCGTCTGTTGTCATTGGTTTTTGTACCAAAAAACAAGGTGAACTAAATTCCACAGGATCCACACATTTTTCGATTAAATTTTGCTTTACCTGATCCTTCAGAATTCCAGCCATAACCTTGGTCATGACTGGGTTCATTCGGTATGGCTGTCTCATTGTGGGACTAAAATCTGGTTTTAAGTCAATGCCATGTTCGTACTCTGTAGTCAACCCTAGTTTTTTATCCTTACCGACAAAAGAATTTTCGTGATCATGCAATAGACTCAGTAGCTCCTTTTTCTGTTCAGGATTCAAGTCCTCGCCGATCTGAAAATCAACTACCTTATCATTGTTTTCACTCGATTGTGCGACCAATTCATTCAAATTTTCCACCTCTTTGGGTGAATAAAACTCGTCCTCCTTAGCCAACGTATAAATACCCAGAATTGTTCCTCTCTCGATCATTGTGGCTGCTTTAGAGGCATTAAAAATGGTTATAGGAACTTTATTTTCCCCAAACGGTTTGACTAAAGCATGCTTAACAAGGAAAGAAACTGGCCTCTGTCGCTGCAAATTCTCAGTCACTCCCATTGAATTTAACATATCTTCATAAGAAGTGATTGCCGCGACAGTGGTGTATTCAGTCCCTGGAGCTATCACAAACCTACGTGCAGCTCTGATAGGGAACACCTGTTGTTTTTGTCCCGATTTGAAGCTAATCTTTGCTCTAAACTTTCGTAAGAAATCAACTCCCAGTATCATGCTTCTGGTTAACGCAGGACGAACGATAAATCTATGAGTGAATTGTTGGCCTTCTATCATGAAATTTAACTCGATTTTCTTATAACAATGATGTGCTCCTCCATCTGCAACAAATATTTTAATATTACAGCGTAAAACCTTCCCATTGGGTATTTTACTTCGGATTTTTCTGAAAAATGCAGAACTAACACAAGAAATAGTGGCACCTGTATCAACAAGAACTGGCATATTCAAATCTTTTACCTCGATTTCTATGCAACCTTTATCAATTGGAGCAGTGACCGAAACTTTCTCACCTTTATTTTTGGCTTTCCTCAGCTTTAGCACTGCCTGGCAATTGTCGTCGTCCTTGTCTGTGTTGGTGGAAGATATAATGTTTTTCTTTGTACCAGCGAACTTGCCTATTCTAATTCTGGATATTCTGTCCTTTTCTGTTACTGATTCACTAGGGGAAACACATCCTTGTTCCTTGGAAATGTCCATTGGATTGCTTATTTTGTCAACAATTTCATTTATGCTGTGTCGGTCGCCCTCCCAGACACAGCCTATTCGTTTAAATCATCACTCTCTTTAGAGGATGATCTATGGGGGGTGACATCTCTCCATTTGGATTCACCTCCCTTTGGCGACTTAGATCTATGCTTTTTGTCTTTGTTAAAAGACACAGATTTATCCTTGCTATTGCTTCTGAAATTTTTCTTTTTGTCCTTTTTGTAATACTTTTTCTCATCACCACTTTTCTCCCTGCTGGAGCTTCTGTTGCTAAAATTGCTGTGGCGACTGGATGACCTCTCCCTGCTACTATCGTAGTAGTCAGAGCTATCATAACTCTTGTGCTTTGATCTGTATTTCTGAGGCTTTTCTCCCTTCTTTTCCTGATTCTTCCTAGCCTCTCTATACTTATCAGCTCGAGATCTGTGATACTGCTCTCTCTTACGATCACTATCCTCGCTATACTTCTTTGTATAATTCTTTTCTTTCTTTGAATACATCATATGTATTGCTTCTTCCATAGGCATATGGCTAGGGGCTCTGTCGGAGGCTATCATCCCCTCATGTTTCGCTGCTATTTTTGAGGCTTGATCTAAAGTGGTTGGAAACTCAGAAGCCACTCTTCCAGCCAATTCTGGCCTCAGATTTGTAACATAAAATCTGATCTGAACATGTAAGGGAACATTTGCCTTGGACAGCAAGGTTAACATATCGTTATCATAATCTATAACCTTCTCGTGCCTGCTCTGCTTTCTATGAGAATAATCTCTCAACACTTGAGCCAAAGGAAGCTCGCTGAATTTAGCAATAAAATCGGTTTTAATGCGATTATATGGCAACGTATCGCCATATACACCGACTATTTGGTTGTAGAAGGTTTTAGCCCTCCCCGACAAATATTGGACCAGAGTGGTTACCATAAGCTGGTTATCTTCGCGAATAGGCACTGTAAATGCCTCAAATTCGTCGAAAAATTCATTCACAGGTCTCATAGCTGTGGGCTTGTCGAATACTAAGGGGGGCTTTCTGTATTGTTTGGACAATGCTGCTGTCGAGGTGAGGCCAGTAGCTTCTGCCTGCCTTCTTAGGGACACATCCAGAAAAGCAGTCTGATCTAATCTCATCTGCTTTATTTCATCTACCAGGTCATAGAGATGCTGACCATAGGGTGGAGGTGGGGGTCGGTACATCCCTTGTTGTACATTTGGTAGTTGGAAATTCTGTTGTTGTCTAATTGGGGTCTGGTTCCTAGGCTGATTTTGCCTAGGCACCTGTCTGTGTGGAGGGGTATTCCTACCCCTTCCCTGTCTTTGTCGTCCTCTTTGGATCCCCTGATCAATGTTTCTTGGCTGGGGAGCTTGATTCACATTAATGTTGGGATCTGGGACTTGGTTTTGCTGTGGCTGATTCACAATATTTTGAGGCTGCTGTGGCACTGTATTTTGTGCCTGATGCTGCACAAAGTTTTGTCCTTGTTGTGCAACATTTTCACCATATTGATGATACTGTCCTTGAGGTGGAACATACTGGTAGGGGGTATAGAATTGTTCATGAATACCAGCATTTCCATCGTCTTGTACGTGCCTTGGAGAAGGCAAACCTCCCTGTCTATTCGCCATATCCCACCAGTTTTGATATGGATCTGCTCTAAGTGGGATTTGTTGCTGTACGTGATGGGGGGTTATCACAGGGGGTCTAGGACCATTCACGTTAAACACTGGGGCCTGTGGGAAGTTCTTCAGAATAGGCCTCTGTGTTTGTTGTATAAGTTGATTCAAAGTTGGTTTTGCAGGGGTTTGTAAGGGGGTTTGAAAGTTGTCGTTTAAACCAGGGGTCTCGAATGGGTAATAAGGCCCTTGATTAATTTGATTTGCCTGATTTACCTGGTTAGCTGGGTTAATCCTCGGAGAAGGAGGTGTTGGTTCTCTAGGTGTTAATACACTCTCTCTCTGATTATTTATGTCCCTTTCGTCAATCTGGTTCTCCTCTACAACATTTCTTTCAATATTATTATCAACATTTAAACCGACCTGTGGCTGATTTTCCTGCAAATCTTGTGCTTGTTGATTCACAACTGGATTAGCTGCTTCCACAGCTGGGTCAGGCTCCTGCCCTTCCTCTAGGTTAAGTTCAACTCGTTCTTGATGATCCTGCTCGTCTTCAACGAGCTGCTCCTCCTCATCTGACACGTCCTCTATCTGTTCCTCGTGCCCAATATTGTTTCCAGCCAACTGCTGTACGTTTCTGTTAATAATTTCGTCAATTAAGTCCACATTAATATCGTTGTTCACCACCTCCTCCTGCTGATTTTGACGAACTGGTGGTGGAGGTAATGGAATTGCTCCTGGGTTTAATCTTGCATTCACATTTGGGACATTTTCCATGTCCTGAGGCACCTCGTATGGGTCTTCGTTAAAGTCCAATTGCCTCGGCTGCTGGTTCAAGATTTTGCCTCGATTCTCTCGTCTTTGTCCTCTCGTGACTATTGCTTGTGGTAACGCTGCTAAACGCTCAACAGAACGTTTAATCTTGTCGAACAAAGCCAACTCAGGCGTATTCGCAGCCTCTTCCATCGCTCAAAAACATGCTTCAAATCGCAAATGAACTCGCTTTTTGTGAGAAAAAAAATCTCTATGTCCAAGATCGAGCAGGTTGTCCGCCAGTGTAATGGTCTAATGGAAGAAGACTAACGAACGTCTGAACTTCATGAGAAGAACGAAGCAACTGTTTAATGGTAATCTCAACTACAGGCTCCTCCAGGAGGTTACATGCATAATCATGAGTGGGCGGAGCCCTTACGTAATATCCATGGCATAGCATGTATAAGTAGACTTGCATAGTCCTAGCTAGTTAAGTATAATTAGCGATTTTAAGTAATGTGATAATAGGTAATAATTAATAATAATATAAATATAATGAGGTTACACAATGTTACGTAATGTTACATAACAAACCATAAATGCAATGTGCGATGCATCAATTGATTAAGATATGCATATTGGTTATATCAGAAATTAAGGATGCATATTGGTTATATCAGAAATTATGGACACCCAGCCTAAATACTCGTACCTAACTACAGGTAAGGAGGGGGTTGAGCTAAAGAAAAGAGGGCGTGGAGGATAAAAAGGTCAAATGAGACAGGATAAGACAGAGAGAAAGGAAAGAGGGAGGGACAGAAAGACAGATAGTAAGAGCGATCAGTGAGAGAGAGAGACAGCGGAAGAGGGGAGGAAGAAACAGTGACAGAAAGAGAGAGGAGAGAGGGGGAGATAGAGTGGGAGGAAGCGGGAAAGGGAGTGACAGAGGGGGAGAGAGAGGGGGATAGAGAGAGGGAGAGTGAGGGATGGAGATAGAGATAGGGGGTGGGAGAGGTGGAGAGAGAGGGGAGAGAGAGGGAGTGAAAGAAGAGAGAGCGAGGCAGAGAGACGAGAGAAACGAGAGGGATAGGGAAGAGGGAGAGAGAGAGAGGGCGGGACAGAAAGAGAAAGAGAGGGAGCATAAGAGAGATGAGTGAAGAGTGAGAGAGAGAGAGCGAGGAACAGAAAGAGAGAGATGAGTGAGAAGATAGAGGGAGAGAGGGATGGGAGAGACTTGAGAGAGAGAGATAAGTGAGAGGAGAGAGTGAGAGTAAGAGGTATGAATAAGAAAAGAGATAGAGAGAGGTCGGGGGGGGGGGAGATGGACCGAGTGAAAGGGATTTTGAGAGAGAGGGTGAGAGAAATGAGTGAGAAGAGAGAGAGGAGAGACTGACACACCGGGGAAGGGTCATTCAAGATGATCCACATTAACGTCCTCCAACATGGAGTTGATAGCATCTATAATAGAACAGGTCCATTCAAAAAGCAATTTCTCCACTCACCCCAGGTAGTCCTATAGAATTCAATAAAAATAAAGATCGAGAAAGATAAAGTTCAAGGGGGTGTACTAGGGTCAAACACTTGATGGCGTCTTAATCTACCCACGTGACCAGTCAAATATTCCCTTCCTAGACAGCGTTAATGTACACAATAGGCCATTCTAAGTTCAGGGTATATAATGGGTGAATTCGCCGGAAAATGTACAGTTCGTCTTCATTAATCCTCTCAAATAAGCCAAGTTTCAGAAAAGAAATGAGGTTCAAAATACAGTTCATGTTGGTTCATGTTTTTTTTTTTAAATAAATTTTATTGAGTTCATTTTCACATAACATTATAATCTCATCAAAGAGGAAGGGATTTTATTATTCAACGCAATATCTAATATTAAAGGATTGTTGACTGAGCGGCTGCTGGTTCACTGTTCGGTGTATAGCAGTGCACTAGCTGGCCCGGAATGGAAGTTATTAATCCTTTTAGTATGTGACTATGGTTGCTATAGTCCCAGGACTGTTTTGGCCGTGACTAAACTCAGATAATAATTATGTACCCAGTATTTATTATTTTCCAGTCTAGTTTAACAGAATTAAGCAAATGTGTAGAGCTGCCGATTGTACATTTTCTGACGAGCTGACCTATGCACACAGTTATAATGGAAACCAATAAAAGTATTATTGGGAGTGTGGATAAAAGGTTTTGCCACCTGAGAGACTCTGATAAATTGATTTACGTGTATATTGAATTGAATTGAGTAATCTTTTATTTGTCAAAGATATAATAACAGTTACACGAAAAAAAAACTGACAAATTGGTCGACAGACTTCTGGGATAGTCCCAGTTCTTCCAGTCGTTCCCATGTTGTTTTTGAAGAAAACTAAGAGTAAACTAAGAGACTAGTTGCGTTTATAACATCAGTACTAGGTATGAATATGGTTATATTATCTCTCATTTTCCCAGGTCTAGGACACCAACTTTAGTTTAGTGTACTTTTTCACATTTTAGTGCAGTAATACTTAATTGTATTAGAAGTTTTGATTCATGAAAGGTTTTGAGTTTCTAAATTGAACTGTACTCTTCTCTATGCCTCAAACGTAGAAAACAAAGGCTTTGATAAAGACGAATTATTATTAGTATTACTATAATATTACAAATTATGGAGTAATATATGGACAGGAAAATGGTATAACACCCTGTGATTGACACTAGTATTCTACGCTCACTTACTGTCCATGTGTGATATGGTGCCATCATGCAACTTTGATCATAAATGCTGTAATGAGTATCTAATGAATTAATTGTCTTTTCAACCATAACCTGCGAATAGAATTAACTAATGTAATTACCTCATGGAAAATCGAATCAAACTAGACTCTTCACTTTTAGCTGAGAAGAACTGTTTTAAATTGATAAAAAAAGTCTTTCATCCATTGATAGCTTACAATCAGGCCTTTCAGATATGCGCATTAGGCCGGACAGCAAGCCGACTTCCGGATCTCAGGAGGTAATTCACTACCCGGATGTGAGCATTGGGAGACTGGCTGTCAGTACACCTCTCCCTCTCCAATTCAGGGAAACCTCATGCCTCTAACCCCTACTATCATGTTCAGTAATTTGGATAATTAGATAAAGTTTTCCAAGGCTTTTATATCGAACTACAACCTGATAGGATAATATAGAAAGCCCAGGTCATCAAAGTATGTACACAGGTGTTTTGCAAAAAATACAAAAGTTAGCCTGTAAATGAAATTTGATGCCTCTACCCCCGACTATCATGTTCAGTAATTTGGATAATTAGATAACGTTGTCCAAGGTCTTTATATCAGAGTACAACAAATATAAGGCTTAACTCGTCAAGATATTTACAATTGTATTTCAGAAACATAATACTAGAGCAAAAGTTATAGACAAAGTAGACATTCTTTCTCTATTGGAACAGGTATCTACAAGATAACCTCCAATTCTTTCGTTAATACTCTCCACTCTCTCACTTTCTTTCTTCCATGTATTAGACCTGTGTATTATTGGTCTGAATGTATCATACCTTTCCTTGATGTATCTCCATCGGTTAATGTATGAAGCTGTTTTACTATTGGATATTCATTATGACACACCTGGCTATGAATATGGTATACTACCATGTTCTCCTTAATAAAGGCAGTTCACAGATTACTCTGAAACATCATACTTCGTCTCCAGAATTATTACTCATAACAATCGTTAGCTAATATGCGCTAGCTCTACCATCAACAGTAACCTTCCGAGAATCAATTTTCTCTGTACTGTATTGTTATATTTAACCATTCTTAGCTATTCATAGGCCTCACATTCGTTTAAAATTTGACGTTAAAGCTGCACTCTCAGTTAACGTCGGTCAAAATTTTAATATTTTCTATTTCTTGTTCCATTCTTTTCCATCCCATCTAAAATTCATTTGACCAACAATTTGGAGGATTTTGTCAAGTTATTTTTGCTACAGGATTCATGAATGTGTATTTGTATTTGGAGGACCTGCCCGAATGCTTTCTCACGATGACTTCACTTATAGACTAGGATCAAAATGAGCTTTAAAACTTTCTAGGGGCATTTTAGAGTAAAATTTGGTAAGAGACATTTTTTGGTCAATTTTTAGGTGTAGATTTAAAAAAATAATCTTACCAAGCTGAAAAATTTGTTTTGACCCTTCTAAAAGCCCAAAAACAAAATGGCCGCCATTATGTATTAGGAAAACCAAGAATCATGTCTAAAATCCTTATTTATTCATCAATATCATTGTGTAATAGCTCAAATTAAAGGTCTAACCAAGATGCATTACATTACACTAATTCTGCAGTTGCCTTGGCAATTTGGTTACCATGGCAACCAAAATAAGAGAAAAAAATCACTAATTACCAAATCACGCCTAGAATCTTCAATTACGGTCAGTTGATAGCTCAAATTTAATGCCCAACTGAGATGCATCAAATGTTCAAAGTTCCATAGTTGTTATAGCAATATGGTTAACATGGTAACCAAAAGTAAACAAATGACCAAGTTGTGTCTAGAATCCTTATTTCTTCATTGAAATGGTCATTTAATAGCTCAAATTGAAGGTCTCACTGGGAAGCATCCTTATGTACTAGTGCTGCAATTGCTTTGAAAATCTGCTGATCATAACAACCAAAAGTAAACAAAAAAAATGTTGCTACTAAGTAATTCATATAACATTTATATCATATTTCTGACCTGAATTTGGTTCATTATTTTGTATAGTCCCAGTTTTACTACTTCCCTTACTCCATTACTTTAAATTCATAAACGTGGTGTACACTGCGGTTAGGGTCAGAAAAGAGGCTATTTTAGAATGCCTTATTATCATTGCTCCTGCCTCCCCTCGGCGGATTTACATTCAAATTCTTGTATAACATATACACCAACAGCAGAATATTGATAAATCCAGTCATATAAGTCATAATATTATGAGTGAATTTGGTGAGATTGGTTTTGTCGTAATAGCTGAGAATGAAGCTTGATGGTTGGGAAGATTGAAGGCCAACTGTACATTTGTTGATGTCCTGACCTATTACATTTCATCAAATGTATTCCCAGGAGAACAAACGCCAACGTCTCCGTCACTAATAAGGATTTGGAAAATGAGAAAATTGAAAAGTTTAAATACACTTAAACAAAAATAGAAAGGTCTCTCCAGCCGCTTAAAATCCCATTACGAGTGATAATAGAATATAATTACATCCTCTGAGGTAAAATAACCTGTCTGCTGTGTTCTATAAACTAACCTTTTCCCTTCCTTCAGGAACACCTAATGAGTTTCTAGACATTTAAAGAAAATATTAATAGTAGCTTTAGAAGTTTCTACACTTAAAGGTTTTGCCTTAAAGGTGAGTGAGTGAGATTGGTTGCCGTACAACCTTATCAACACATTTAATATGGTTATATCAAGGGCGGGAGAGCTGAGAGGGAGGCAGTTTATTATCATACCCAGGAAATAGAGATAGAGAAGAAGGGAGAGACAGACAGAGAAAAGAGACAGAAAGGCACTTTATGGTCATACCCTGGACCACGTTTTGCCTTAAAGCAACACATTAAGGTAAGATTTGTCAAAACCAAAGATTTTCTACTTTTTGTACCGTTCTTTCCATCCGATCTGAATGTCTTTGATCAACAGCTTGGAAGATTCAGTCTGGTTCTTTTTGCTACAAGATTTGATAAAAGTTTTATGTTTTGGGGACCTGACGAAATCCTTTCAGAATCGATTCGACTTCAAGTCATAGTATAGTGCAAATATAACAGCTGCAAATTATTGATAACTTCAGTCCTATTCGTAAATAAGTATTGGTAAAAACAATTTATGTGGTAATAGCCAAGAATGCAGTCACTTCACTCATTATTGCTCTGCAGCAGCCGGTTTCACTCCGCAAATCAGTAATTGGACGCCTAATGGGATAAAAATGCCATTTTGCCGTTTTGTGTGAGAGGCTTTCCCTCAGTTTGGAGGAACTCTCTCAACTCTGAACCTAGTCTGACGATGCCTTTTGTCATAATAGCTTAGAATGCAGCTTTAATACGTAAAGGCATATCTCTGCTTCTTTTGGGGCTAGTTATATATTGTAGATGTCTAAATGTATGTTTTGTTAGCCTACAAATGCAACACAGTCATTAAATAAATCATTAGCCCAATAATTCCCAATGAAAATTGCATTTTTGTGCAAAATAATTCAATTTGACCGTAATTCAAATTACATGTCAAATCCAAAAAGAGACATAATATATATATAGATCCCGGCTTCTAACAGGGTTAGAAATACATTCTAAATGTCATTTGCCTACAATACATTACATTTGCATAATTTAATCATTGGCCTATTATTTGTCAATGAACATTTCATTATTGTGTAGAAGAATTCATTATTTTGCAGTGTTACTTGTCTATGACCAAGCTATAAATGAATTTCTTCTTTTATCATACCATAACTGATATCCTTAAATTTTGTATGGTCTTTGTAATAGGGTTATCATATCAACAATAATCTCATTATGCTCTCTATTACATGCATCCAATGGAAAGCATGCTCAACTTCTGAATGAATGGAAAGTATATCCTGCATGGGCATGTTTGATGGCAGTTGAGTCAACCCTTTTGAGGTTTGGTGAAGACTAATCAGGTATCATAGAAGTTACCCATTACCCTCAGACTTTCAAAACTTACTCAGACCTTGAGCAGAGTTTTCAAAACCTTTGTCACAATGGAGTTGGTTCAAGGGCCTGGTCTGTCAAAGGAAAAGTGGCATTATATTGTTGATTGAACATAAGGAGGATGCATCATCAAAGATTATTATTGTGACAAGCTATCCAATAGGCAAGAATCTCTACCCAAATGGACTTGTGGACATCACAACAGGTTATACTATTGGTTAGAAGTTCAGTCCTCTGTCTGCTCTGCTCTTGCTTAATAGTTTTCTAGTCTCCACCCTCATCCATCTTTCTAATATCCTTGTTCTTATCATTATAGCAACCTTACAACTTTACAGATTTCAATATCCAGGTTAGGGAATAAGACCAATGCCCCTGCCAGAATATTTGCTTCTTCCCAGGCATATTAAAACTAACAAGGCAAGGTAGGGCATGAAGGTACACCAAACATGATTAAGCTCTTTGGTAGACCAGGTTATCACCAGACAGGTTGCCTGGTGATGTCCTGCATTACCTACCCATTTACTAACCATGCATCACACATTCCAAAGCAGAACTCACTACTGAAAAAATATTGTATAAAATGCTATATTCCTTCATTACATATGGTTGTTCAAATTAATCAGCAATAAAATCTATCATTGATTTTACCTCAAACATGAGGCCATTGCTTTCAAATATTGACAAAATATATGAAGCAAGTTCACAGGACAGCGGTTTGTAAACAGCAACATTGCCTTATGAAAACCCTCAGCCCAGGTTTATTGAAATGGATTATGCTGCTTCTGTTAATGTCTCATTGAATTTGATGTATGTAACAGGGTAAGCTCCAAGGACATTTACACTTCTTCCCAATATCTAAGGCACAGTCAACAAGTACTTTGTGGAACTGATAGGAATTCCTGAAGCAGTGTTCACAAGTCTGTCAGGGTAGAATTCAATAGAAATGGGTAGAAATTGTCCAACAAAATCTGTGTTCTCATCTTTGACACTTCCTCTGTATGCTCTAATGAAATCACTTTCTCCTTAGCCCACATTGTGTCTATGCTTTTAACAATTCTGCTCCAGGATTGGAAACTGTTAAGTCAGGTTTTTGCAGTCTAAGCATGCTGGGAAACAACCTATAAAAACTTGCTGGCAATTACCAAAGATCATAAGGGTTGGTTCAATGGACTGGTCTGTCAATATTCTTTGGAACAGGCCTGCACATAGGTGAATGATTTGCCCTCCATTCATTCAGGAAAGTGTAGGCAACCTATTAGGCATGAGTTCCCAAAATGACTTTTATAGGAAATAATGCAGAGTATTCACATGATGTCACCCAGTCAGTGGCTATCCCCATTTGCAGCCGTATTGTTTGTCTGCTTAGAGAGTGGAAGTCAGCAGATTGAAAGGCTTTTTCCATTATTACTGTTTTGCTAATCCCTGACTATATCAGCATACTTTCTATTACATTCGCTAATACTTTTGGAGGTGAAAATGGCACCTTGGAGCACATATGTCCAGCTAATATTTACAAGGGGTGATAGAGAACATAGCTAGCCAAGGCCAGCACTGTGACATCAGTGAATACAATGTATAGCTCAGGACACCCTGCTGTTAAGAAGCTTAGCAATATTTTTATCGCATTTGAAGTGCATGACAATGGAATGATAAACAAAGAATATGGTTATCGTCTTTTCATAGACTTAATCTGACAAAGAACAATGCATATAATGAATTCTTTTACACCATAATGAAACTTTCATTGACAAATATTAGGCCAATGATTAAATATAAGCAGATGTAATGTATTTGTAGGCAAATGACATTTAGAATGTATTCCTAACCCCATTAGAAGCAGGGATCTATATCATTATGTCTGTTTTTGGATTTGGCATGTAATTTGAATTACGGTCAAATTGAATTATTTTACACAAAAAAACAATTATTTTCATTCGGAATTATTGGGCCAATGATTTATTTAATGACTGTGTTGCATTTGTAGGCTAAGAAAACATACATTTAGACATCTACAATGTATAATTAGCCCCATTAGAAGCAGAGATATGCTTATATTTGCTGGGTCGGTATGGGTCAAATTTTACAAATTATTTTACAAAAAAAGCAATTTTCATTGGAAATTGTTGGGCCAATGATTTATTTAATGACTGTATTGCATTTGTAGGCTAACAAAACATACATTTAGACACCTAGAATGTATCCCTAGCCCCATTAGAAGCGGAGATATGCCTGTTTACAGATTTGCTGGATCAGTTGCGGCCAAATTAAATTATTTTACCCCATAATGCAATTTTTATTGGAAATTGTTGGGTCAATGATTTATTTGATGACTGTATCACATTTGTAGGCTTATGAAACATGCATTTAGACACCTAGAACATATTCCTAGCCCCATTAGAAGAAGAGATATGCCAGTTTACAGATTTGACATGTTCGGTGGCAGCCATCTTGAATATCTCCAATTGCTCAAGGTCAGGAACTTCACATCACACAGGAATGTGATATAGGGACCCCATAGATGATAAATCAAGAGAGAAAAAAAAACTTTATCCGGGATTTCCGGGTTAGGCCAAAATTTGCCTTTCCACTGCCGGACTATTAAGGTATCTCGGGCTTTATCCCGCCGCACAAACCATGTCTAATAATCAATATCAGACCCATTAAAGGTAATCAAGTACAGGCACAGCAAGGCAAGAGGTAACTTTGGTACACAGGGATTGAAGGTGTAGAGAGTACAAATGCTTGACAAGGTTTAGCGTGAAAACAGGTAATAGTAGTTTAACGGAGACTTGCCGGAACGTCCAGAAGTGCTCTCATACAAGTTGTGATACATAACATGACTAGATAGAGTAAACCTCTAATATTGTCATTATGGAATATTGCCCATGCAAGAATTAGTGGGAATCCAAAAGACAACTTTCGACCAATGTCTGCATTCCGCTGAGGTGCGTGCACCCAATTATAACAACGCCCAGTCAAGCCAATTTTTCTGGACTATTTAAAACCAATTTTTCTATATAACGCACTGCCTTAACAACTCAATTATTCATTTATTCAATCTAGAAAATGTTCCTTGCTAAGCTATTGTTCCTTCCTTGGGAAGGAATTTCCTACTGTAGGAATACAATTTAGCATTGTCGGTTTAAAATATTCTTTCGTGATATGTTCCTTACGTTCCATTGGCGGATCTAGTGTCTAAAATGAGGGTGGGGTGGGGTGGGGGGGGGGGGGTGGGGGGGGGGCGGGGTCCAAGATGAAAAGGGCACATTAGTCCACGCCAAAAACGGAGCCAGAGGAGCACAAAGGTATACCACGGGGATCGGGGAATATTTGAAATTTTGAAATTTAAGTTGCCATTTGGAGGCAATTTGGAGGATTGTAAGATGAGGAATTACTTTTAAAAATCAGTTGTGGCTACAACTGCTAGTGCTGTAGGGTATAGGGCCTGAATTTGCCCCGAAAGTTGTAATTTTTAGATCATAATCAGCCAGTTTTGTTTGTATTTCAAGATACAAAAAAAAATATTAGGAGGGAAATCTCAGAGGCAAGTTTAAAGTAAAACTCTGGGTTGGAACACTTGCTGGTCATACAGCTTAACTTGGAACTCATATTATAATACTGGTTTCGGGACAATTATATTGCCAGAATCAATCAAGTAATTTCTTTCCCACTCTCTCCAAACCCTGTCCTGGGTGCCCCATGTGTGACACTAATATGGGCCTGTTCATTACCGGTCTGTGGTCAGTGCATGGTCACGGTCTAATGAGTGTGACAGTAAATAGTAAACAGTATGGTAGGCCTACATGTGGCCCTGCAACCCAGTCAACATGGCTAGTCAACAAGGCGTGTTAACATTCAAGATGATAATATCCGAACTGGCAACGAAGAGTAAAATAATATTGTATCAAAATAAGACTCAAAATGTAAGCAATGAAACCAAAGAAATATGGCTAAAGCTAAATGCTGATTTGAATTCTACATGTGAGGATCTAAGCCAAAACTGAGGTATGAATCGCTAAAAAAAAAAAACATTATGAAAATGTTCCTGTTAAAAAGTTGAAACTCGAAGAGTCAGTCATATTACCAATAATACATTAATGGAGAGTTGCACGATAATAATGTGTATTATTCGCAACCCAAAAGATCTGGGTCAAAATATCCTTTGATTTGAACAAGCAGGAAAGAGCTATATAGTTCTAGATGTATATGCTCGAGGTGAGGAAGAAGTTGTTGATAAGCTGAATAAAATCATGTTTCAAAAAAAAACAAAAAAACAAGGTGGTAGTGAGAATGAGGAAGAGGAAGTTTATTCCAATCCTCTCTTAGGGGTTGAAGGCTACCAATTCGAGCTAGAAAACATAGATTCTGCAACACCCATATGCCTCACAGATAGGCATTGATGGAGCAGAGTTGGAGCAGATTTGAGACAAACCCAAACAATCTCAACGTTAGGCCTACAAGAGACGGAAGTGAGCTAGCGCTCCGCTGATGTCATTTTCACATAGCATTCTGGGAGTATGGTTCCCGCTAGCATACCGGATAATAGCCAGTTAGAACATGAAGAAATCACTCCCTAATGGCTTGTCCCTGACCCTATCCGATTTCTCCCACCCTATCCTTATGCTTCCTTAATTTTTTCTCATTCCCTCTCCCGCCCTTTCCCTCCCTCCCTCTTGAACTCTTCTTCCCTCTACCTCCAGTTGCTAGGGAATCCCACGTTGCCACAGACGGTGGGAGAGGCATGACGTCAATCTCTTTTACTTTCTAACAGGGGCTTTCCCGTGCTAAAAATAGTTGTATAAAAAAATGAATAAAAAGGGCTTCAAAATCACATTTCCACCCCAAATACCTTCACAAACCACATATGACGACATCCAGAGAGGGGGGACAGACCTCTACAGATGAGTAAAGTGGTTTGTAAAACAACAAATTCCGAGAACATTCTGGACAAAGAAAACCTTCTTTCTACCATTTCTTTTCTACCTCCTTTCCTAGAAATCGCTCTAGCCGTATATTATATGGATACCGAAAATGGGAACTCAAAAAATTTGCCCTGATTATGTAACCTACACCCTCTAAAAATTGGTATAGTAATAATTTCAACTGTCAGAGTAAAGGTGTGAGTAATACTCATATCGGTCACCAGTAAATGTCTGAACAATGATTTAAAAACTTCAACATAATTATTTGCTGTTCTTTTATCATTTCTAAGAAATCTTACGAATTCTGATGACCATCATTAGGACCAAAACATTTCACATATCAATTTGATAAATAAGATAAGATAAGAACAGATAAGAGGATTTTTTAAAATTTGTCATAAGACTAGTTTAGACAAAAAAGTCGTGGTCACCTAAAAATATTTTTCTTCTCTTGGCTACATAATATTTAGTTCTACCTATATATACTCTACGTAAAGAACTTTCTTCTACATGTGATTAATTACACAGTATGTATTTGCAATAATGATTCAGATTAGTCTAATGAGCTCTGAGTTACATCGGGTATTCATTATTAAATGAAGTTGTATGTTTTGATAATGTAAATGAAAAATGAATGAAAAATACGAAATGTCAAGACCTTCCTTTTCCAACGCAATTAGTATAAAGGACCTAGTCCACCAAGCTGATTCTCATGCGATTTTGCGCCGCAGAGGACTATTTCCACTAAATTCTGTGAGAATCGCATGAGAATCAGCTTAGTTGACTTGGCCCTTAAGTTGTATCATTAACAGTGCTTTTTAACACATTTGGTCACCGTGGGTTAATTTTCCACTATTTATTCAGACTTGCGAAATCCAATTTTAGTAATGGGCCAACTTCTTGCTTTGCATAAACTTCTGCCAACAGAAGGAAAGAAGATGGTGCTGCTTCATGAGGTCTCAGCTTTACTCTACCGCCACCTAGTGTTTTACCCCGACAATACATGGTGCTGACAAGTAGTATAGGAAGACGGAGCCTCTGCATCAGGTTATGTTCTGCATCAGGTTATGTCCTATTGAATAGAGCGCGCTGCACCTACACTCTATTTGGCAGCGGCTCCCCATATGGTTAACCAAAGCGGGCTTTGATATTTACTGCCTACATGACTCAAACAGAGTGTAGTCTCTCAGCGCCCCCAGTAGATGGACTATTTATTACATAATTATTACTTATAATTGAAAAACATATTATTATCTCCCGGCTGCCAATTATTAATTAATTTATAAATACAATATCGTGTGATTCCATAAGATGTGAAAAAAGCGATTAGGTGGATTCTAACGATGTTAATCTTTGGTGATTCTGAATATTTTATCTTTATATCAGCTTAGCTGTATTCTACCTGTCAGTTGTGTTAATCCCTTTTCATTATTCTACTGCTCCTGAACCTCAATCAAATTCTAGACAGGTTTTTTCCATGATAGGCAGACATTGTTTTGCTCCTCTGGGTACACAATGCTGTTCTTCTGTGTTCTTTCTGACCTGTCTTACTCAGCATGCAAGTCAATGAGAGAGGGTTTAAAACTGCATTCTATGTGGAACCATTGCAGGGAAAGATTTCGGTGGGCCACCGAAATATAAATGTGGACATTGTGGCAGCTCTGCAGTAAATGCAAAGCAAAACTGTCCAGAATTCTGTCAAATGACTTTCAGATAGGTAGGAATAAGAAAAACAAATAGATGGGTAGGAATAAGAAAAACAAATAACAGCTAGAAAAAAACATCAAAACCTTCAAAATGTTGGTCAAGTGACTTTTAGATGTGTTGGTAAAGAATGGAATAAAACATGGAAAGCAATGTTACAGCTTTAAGTATTATTATAAGGGTGAGATGTGGCTCATTTGTGGTTGATAGTAGGGTGCTTTCCCCATGTTCTAAATTAATTCAGAGTCAGTGTAAGAGAGTAGTAGTACTCACCACCGGCAACCCGATAATTTGTGAGCATAAATAGGAAATGGTAGTGATTTTGAAGTGATTTGATTGACAGGTTGCTCATTTTCTCGCGCGCGGTAGACGCGGTGAGACTATAGGCGCTTGGTAGACGTGGTGAGACTATAGGCGCTTGGTAGACGCAGTAGAGGCATGCGCACGTAGCGCGTTGGTAGGGGGATATGGGTGGGAGAGAGAGAGAGAGAGAGAGGGGGTGGTGGTGGGTAGTGGGGGTGTGGACAGGAGAGGGGTGGAGAAAGAGAGGGTGGGGTGAGGAGAGAGGGAGGGAGAGAGGAGTGAGTTGCGCTGTATAGAGCTGTGTATAGAGCTATGTATAGCAGTTATCCGGTGGTTCCCCATTTCCCTACACTACTTACTAGGTCTTGCGTTGTGGTGATATAAGCGCTGCGAAGAGATTGGAAATATGGAGAATAGAATTGTGTCCATAGAGGGTAAGTAGATGGGGTGAAAAGATGGGGTTGCTGAGTTTTGGCTGAATATTGGTTTTGGGTCGTTGTGTTGGGGAGTGATCCAGGTGTTTCATTTCCGTGCTTGACCGGTGTCTTTCTGGGGTCGAGCGCCGGCTGTTTGAACGTGTTTCTCCCACGCTCTCTCTCTTTGCCCCGTGTTCCCGTGTCGCTGCGTGATGGCGCTTTTTTGCTGAGTTATCCGGTTTGAGGTGGAGATGAGGTTGGCGCCGGGGTCTGATTGGAGCAGAGTTAATTAAGAGTTGACACATTTTTGCCCTGCCTAGTGCTTTTGGGCGAGCCTTGGACGCCATCTTGGAGCCTTTTGCCTTGGAGCCACCTTGTCAACTTAACACCCACCAATATAAGATAACCGAAAAAACTCAAGTAAGTGTTGATTAGCATGTTTAATTTGGGTTGATACGTGTTTATGAATGTACCAAGAATACTAAGGGAGATGTTTTAGTGGGTTGTATGCGCTTGATTTGAGCTGAGATTCGTGTGAAATATGCCTTCTTTGAGATTCGTGTGAGATTTGCATTTGAAATTGAGCTATGGCCGCCGGTGGGGGCTGGCTCGGTGAGGTAGCGTTGGGCGCTGTATAGCCTTGATACCTATTGATGCCTATTGAATTTATTTTTGCAGAATGGTCTTTATGCCGTACGTAACCGAGGATGGTTATCGCATACACATTCACCACGGCATGAACGCGGCATTCAACGGTATGGATGTAGTTGTCAGAGTTTATTATCAGGGTGTCCTGATAGGGGAAATGGAGGTGCCCTACGTGACAGGTGGGTGGACCTATATGGTGTTTCACGGCCCAATCCATTGGTTATTTGGATTTTTGTGCGGGGGCACTGTGATATATTGCGAGAGAAGAGAAAATGGTGACCTGAAGTACAGACTTCTTCTAAGATCTGAGTGTGAGTTGAGATTTTGTTACTTGAGATTTTGTTACTTGAGATTTTGTTACTTGATATTGTATTGTTATAACACTTGACTTGAGATTGCATTGGCATAACACATAGCATATAATAATGACCGCAAGTTATATTTACAAAATTATTTTTACAAAAAAAATTTTTTTTTTTAACAGGGTAAGGACACTCAGGACACTTGGGGCACTCAGGACACTCAGGATGCTGCTGATTACCTTGTTGTTGCTGTGACATCACTTGATGCTGTGACTTGGACTTGGACTTGGACTTGAGATGAGGTCTCATTGACTTGCCTTGTGGCTTGTGTTTGTGCGAAGTTTAGTCCACCTGGACTTGAACTTGGGATGAGGTCTATCAAAGACCAACCGGACTATACCATATATATATATTTTGTTATATGCCCGGACTATTTATACCTTATACCTATACCTTTATACCTTAATTATTATTATGCCTTTTTGCTGTTGTGTGGTGCTATATAACCTCTAGTCATATTATATATGACTTATATGTACATATTGCTTGCGTAGTCATATCATATATGGCTATTTTTATTTTGATGATTATACATGATTACCTTGTTGCTGCTGTTTGGTGCTATATAACCCCTAGTCATATTATATATGACTTATATGTACATACCGCTTGCTTCTACGGTCATATTATATATATGGCTTAAGAATAGAAAACTCAATAACTTAAACACGTAATAATAAAACATAAACTTTTAACTTTACCTGTTGTTTAATTTGTTTTATTTATTTTAGTGGAATGATATGGAATGATATGGAATGATATGATATGAAAATGTGTATGAAATATGAAATAGGATAAAGTCACCATGCTGCGAGAGAGAGAGGCGAATGAAGATCTTCGAGTGGAAGAAGGGGACCATTTAACGGTGAAAATATCGGATGATTTCCCTAGAAAAAAAAGGAGGTGAATTAGCTACGTAGTAAGTAATGTATAATTTGTATTTATTATAATATATTGTGTAAAATTGATATGGGCAGGGCGCGTAAATGATCAGATAATTAAGTAAAAAATAAAATGAGTAAAACAAAAACTTACGGCCACCGTTTCTCCATGATGAGGTCCATGGCGCCCTTCTTCCACTTGAAGCACGAGCCGAACTTACACGTGTAGGTATCCAGGACAAACTTGCCCTCTGACATTGGACTTTTGTCTGCAATAGACCACATTTTGCTTTCTGGATACCAGGTAAATTTGATCGGGGGGATGTGCATGTAAAACACCCCCAACTCCCTATTCCTGTCTTCCATTTGGAAGAAGGGAGCCCTCATCCACATTCGCCACTCTGATGCTGAGATTTTCCTGGTTTGTGTGATGTGGCTGCCAGGCTTGGTAATGATACAAATCGAATTCCCCACCGGTGAGGCTGTAATTTTGAACGATGCCTCAGGTGTTACTTCAAAGGTCATTGTGTACTTGTTTAGCTCACCGGTGGGGAAGACGTGCATCTTTACGAAATAGCCTGGCCTTGCCTTTACCAGGGGCCCAGCCTCATCGTGCATGGTGACTTCTCGGACAAAGTTGATGTTAGCTCCAGCCCCCTCCCCAGCCTCTCCAGTCCCAGTCCTGAACGCTAGATCCTATAGAAGTCCTAGCTCCCTCTCCAGCCCCAGTCCTAGCTTCCTCTCCAGCGCCCTCCCCAGCTCCTGCATGCGCCCTCACTCCTGCCCCCGTCTCCCTTTGCCCAAGCAATTGCCTGATCATTTTCTCATCATTAGGATCGAATGGATAATCATAGAATGGATGAGATGGGGAGAGGGTACAGTTGCGAGGTGGGGGACTGAAAGATGTTGATGGTCTGGGGCTTGGGTTGCGTTGACTAGCAGGAGAGGCAGGGGTAAAAAGCTTTCCACGTCCATTTCCCCCTCCAATGACTCTGAAGCAGATGTCTCCTGCTCCTGCCTCTGCTCCTGACGTTCCTCCTGCCTCTGCTCCTGCCTCTGCTCCTCCTGGCGATGCTCCCCCTCTTCGTTTGTTATCTCCCCCTCCTCCTTTTCCTCCTCCTGCTCCTGCCTTTGCTCCTGCTCCTGCCTCTGCTCCTGCCTTTGCCACTCCCGCTCCTCCTCCTCATCCCACCTGAGTTGGGGAGTTGGGGAGTTGGGGGGACTATCATAATCATAATCATTACCATCAGAGATGGTTGAGGCAGCCTCCAGAGGAGGCATGTGGCGGTCGGTGGAGTCGGGGGAGGTGGGGGTCTCCACATACTCCTCCCCCCTGAGGCTCAGGAGCATTTGTGCTCCTTCAGCCACACTGATCTGCACAGATAAGTGACGTTGGTTGGCGGCCATTTTTTGGTAATTGGTGGTAATTGTTGTTGTTGGTGGTGGTGGTGGTGGTGGTGGTAATTGTCGAGTGACTGAGTGAGTGAGTGAGAGAGAGAGAGAGAGAGATTGTGGACGCTTGGGCGTTTGAATCTGGGGTTGGTTGGTGAGTAGGCTTTGAATAATCTGAAAAATGAAAAAAACAAACAAATTCAATTTGGTGGTGAGCGTAATCCACAGTAAGGGTACAGTCCATGAAACACAGTCCACAATCCAAACTTAGTCCAAAGTCCAGAGCGTAATCCAAAGTGCTGAGCGTAATTTAACACAAATTAAAATCGAATAATAAATTTCCACACGGCAAGCCTTGTAGGTGACAAGTATATAAATGCAAAGAAGAAATATAATCCATTTGGATATTAACAATGAGACGCAGTGGAAATGGTACTGGTGATAAATCCTCTAGATATAGAATTCGCTCGAAGAAACACGTAATGCCACGATATGGATATAAAATTTTGGGGCTAAATACCTTGCGAACTGACAGCAGATGAAGGCTAATTCAAAGTGAATTAGTGTTAGACGGTTTCACCGCTTTGGCTGAATATGCTAATGACGATGGGGAGAATGAAGAGACATTTTTTGTTGACAGAGCGCTCGACAAAATGTCGTTAGGGTGTGGTCTTAGGGTACGTATAAATACCAAAGCCGACAGTTAAGCATTTTGTTCATTGACATTGTCTGTGCGCTGTCCGGCCGTGACATAAGAAATTCCGCACTTAAACTCCCCCTCACATTGACCGAAAAGACGTAAGACATGGGCAAAGACATGGCCACTCAAGTTTTGGCGGGCGACAAACCCTATTTGACATCGCGCAAAATTGTGGAAAAGCCTTCTGAAGGTGTTAGCAACTTTCTGAATGTGGCTTGATTTAAGAAATTTTATATTTCTATTTCTTCCATGAGCAAGGAAAAAGCCGAACAAAGACCTGATTCGACTCGATGGATTTTTCCTTATCCCTGGCTCGGCGTAAACCTTTTGTTCAAGCAGGCTTTTCCTGTGAATGTTAGACACAGGGTAAAAACGCATTTGGCTCATCAGTTTGCTGAGAGACTTATTGAAAAAACTGCTGGCGTCGTGGATTTACCCTCGGGATATATTTTTGAGTGTATGAACTTTTCAAATGAAGAAATTTGCTACAGAGCATTTTTCTATTTCAATGAAGACATACCCAAGGAGTCGGTAATATCAGGGAGCTATATGAAATTAGCTCCGCTTCTTATTTTTGATGAGACCGGTCTTCAATGCAGACACACCAGCTTGGCTATCTATTTGAATAATTACTCATCGTGGAATGAGAGTGATTGGTTCAATGCTAATTGGAGAAAAGACATAACTCAAATACCTGGTGAGCCTGACAGGCAGTGGATTGAATGCTTGTGTGGGTCCATGCTGAAATCTGTGAAAGGTGTTTTTTCCTCCTACTCCTCGCGCTGCTGTAATAAGCGTGGTCTTCATCACCTGTTTGCCATTAAAGCTGAATTAACTAATCGTTTGACGCCTCCTAATTTAGTTCGCTGTAGCCGGTGTTACTGCTGTTACGGGACACCTATAGCTCGGTTTTTGGACTTTTAAAACAAGAAAAGATGGCCAGTTCAAGTACTGGATTGAGAGCACATAGTTTTAATCTAACTTTTGGGACTGAATTAGAGTTTATATTCGACCAGTTGGGTGCTGACTGGCTTACTTTGGCACCCTGTTTGAGCTGTAATGAAATTATACGTGGAATGTTTACAAATGATGCTCCCTTGAGAATGATGTTATTCTGGCACCAAGTCGTCGCGATTGAGAGGCTAGCATATGAGCAGTTTTATTTTGCACTTGAGAAGAGCGAACGCCGTGATGTGTGTGAGATTTTGATGGCTCATTACGCAGTCAAAGGATGCGTGTGCCCGGGCATTTTGAGTCAAATCGCCTCCAGGATTTACGGCAACTGGAAAAGTGTGGGTATACATTTGGGAGTGCCATTTTATAAAATGGAGGAGATTCAGCAAGATATATCGATAAGAGCAATGTCTGCACGCCCTGTGAATGATTGACTCCAAGCATGGTGCTCCAAGTGTTTTTTTTAGTTGAAATCATGCAAGCAAATGATGGAAGAATTAAAGATTGCATTGGGCGTTATAAAACGCCAGGATTTGATCGAGCAGTTAAGTTTGTTTCAGACCCTATATAGGTGCCTATAAATAGGTGTTACCTTTCTCAAAAAGGTTTAGTTTACTATTGACCTTGGGACGCAACACACGTCAAACATGGAGCTTTTACTAAGCGAGAAAGTCAGCCTTAAAAGGGAGAGCACCAAAAACGTTAAACTTTCCAGAACGTAAGCCGATGGCTCCAAGCGGAATTTATTTATGCCTTTTGCAGTAGTGAAGCTTATTGTTGGGTTTATGACTCAAATCATAGGTGGGAAAGAAGCGGACCGTGGAAATGGCTGGACGTGCATTAAAAAGGACTTTCAAGGAAATAATTACCTGACCATTTCTAAGAAAAAAGAAGAAGGCGATGGCTTTTATGGCTGGTCATGGTTTAACTTGTCTTTGGACGAGGCAAGAGAGCTGGCAAGATCATTTAAGGCTTTCTCTGCCTCTCCCGCTCCATCCTCTCCTAGGCGAGTTGTGGGTACATCAGGGGCAACATCAGGAGCAGCCTGCGCACCTAAGAGAGGGGGGAGTACTTTTTCATTTTCACCCCCTAGCTAAAAGAAAAATATTTGGGAGCCAGCAGCAGCAGCTAAAACATTCCGCCTCTTTAGTTGGGATATGTACGATGGTGAGAAAGACATTTTAAACTCATCTGACAATAGCAAATATTTGAGTGAGCAAAACTGCATTAACGCTGCTGAGGATTTTTCGCGAGGTGTTAAGCCTTACTTTCCCGGCGCATGGACAAAGACAAAATCAGAGGAATGTTCTTACCCCTCCTGTGAAGAGCTTATTGGAATTGTGTATGACTTTATGCTAAGGAGGGACTACAATGAAATTCGCGCAGCAAATTGCATCGGATGCATCCAAGACAGCGGCGGGCAAGCAGCTCATGAAGGAGGATGTATGGGAGTGCTTTTGGGAGGTGTGAGCAAGCGAGATATATCTTGCGCTCATTTGGCATTAGATTCAGATGACTTGATAGAGGCCACGCGCAAGATTATTAGTACCTACTCTCACTACGGATTACACTTTAATGACATCACTTTGAGCACTGTGGAGCATGTGCTCAAGGTAAAATGGGCTGAAATACCAGACATGGCATCCTTTTCGGATATTAGTGCTATTCCAGAAGAAGTAAAAAGTGACTTGAAATATTAAAACAAATGTGATCATAGCGCAGTCAATAAAAGGGAATTAAACACCAGTATATATTTGATAATGAAGTTTTATTTATGAGATGGAGAGCTCGACAAAGTGAGATATATGCTTGTTGAACTATCCATGACCTGGGAGGTCATCACTCCAAAATGGCATAAATATATATGTATACTGCCATAGCTACCTTACTGTAGACTGTAGACTAAAAAACTCGGTATAGCACTGTATAGCGCTGTATACGTAAAAGAAAGCATAACTATATTTTTATCTATAACCTGGGAGGTTGTCACTCCTATATATAAATGTGTAAGTAGACTAATAAGTTGGCGATAACACTGTATGCGCAACAAGTAACAGAATATCACATGAATAACATTGATAATACTTAGAATACTTAGAATAATATGTACTGCTGCAGAATAAATATATGTACTGCAAAATAGAAGTTGTAAAACTGCAGAATAAATATGGGTACACGCTAGTTATACCTAGTAACTATAATTGACCTGGGAGGTCAGCACTCCGTGAAAATGTGAATTGTTTTAATAACAGTAGAAGGACGAGGTCGAGTGATAACTTATGATAATTTTGAATTTTGTAATATGGCAAAAAGCTAAGGAACAAAAAGAATGCTGTTGGAATGTTTATGCTGTTGAATAAAATTTTGAAAAAAGAATTATTGTGTTATGTCTATATTGCGCACAAACTCGAGAACAGACCTTTATGAACTTACTTTTTATTTTGGGGTGAAATTTCGAAAGAGGCTGTGGATACAAATTTGCCTATGTATGTTTTGGGTGTATCCTCACCGGGGGGATAATATTTTTGTTTGGGAGCTTCTTTTTTTTTAAAATTTTGTCCAAAAGGGGTTGAAGTGGAAGGGACAGGACAGTGCTGGTCTTTTGGAGGGGGAGGGGTAACGTATGTTAGGGGAGCAGCAACGTCATCATATAGGTGCGTGGTGGGGTGAATTTCGGGGGCGGTAATAAAGGATGTTTCTTGCTGGTGTGGTGGTGGCGGTGGTGAGGGGGTCTTGGTCAAATTGGGAATCATTTTTGTAAGCTGCTTTTGATCTAAACGGGGAGCGGAGAAGGATGGCATGGGGTCTTCATAAAGGTCTGTTCCTGAGTTTGTGAATGTGTCAATGAAGGATGCACCATGGTCTAACATAGGGCGAGAGCGGGCAACTTTGGGATTATAAGGGGTGCTTAATGAGGTGCGTCCACCGGGGAACATTCTATTTTGGATACTTTTGCGGATGGTCGAATAAGCTAGTTCTTTAAAAATATCTTCATTTTTTTCATTCAATAAGGGAGAGCAGAGGGTTGGGTCCGAAAGGGTGCGCCGTAAATTAGAATGGACGTAATTTTGCATTTCTATTGTTTTAGGTTCTTTTTGTTTCTTAGCCTTTTGAAGTTTTTTTTTGTATTATAGAAAAACGCCGAAAAAGTAAAAAAATATACCAAAAAGCGAAGTGAGAAAAGATCCAGTAGATGTAAAAAGAGACCATGAGGAGTCCTCCTCTTCGACCTCCTCTTTCACTTCCTCGACCTTGTCCTTCACTTCTTCAATCTCGCCCTTTACTTCCCCCAGTAAATTTTTTATGTCTGCAAGGCTAGGTCCGTCTTTCTGAAATTATACAATATAACAATATAAGACACAGCGTTAAATAAAAGGGAGATTTGTATGGCTTAGTATTATTTCTGACGCTTTATTCTTTGCCAAGGCATGTCGAGGAATGCGCCAGAGGGGCTTATCCATACCGGATTTTGTCAGCAATGTCAGCAATGAAGCAATGAAGTGGACAATTTTTTTGGCTTACTCTATCAGTAAGGAATTAATTCAATTAAGACTTGATGGTAGAATGTTGCACATATTGTCAAGTCAGAAGTGAACAATTTTTTTAGCTTATTGTATTAGTAAGGAATTAATTTCAAGTGCTTGTATCACAGTGCAATTCATACAGGAGAGAAATGACTCGACGAGCTGCGAGGGAGGTGAGGGGAATATTGACATGGACTAACAGGGGAGAGGAGTTTTAATGGTCATTCAACGTCCTCCACCACCACCCCACTCACAGCCCTATGTGGAAGAGGAATTCCCACAGTACCTCAAAGCTGACGATATTTTCAGCCCAGAGACACTCTTTATTATAATTGCTGATGAAGCACATTAAGGGATCTCCTGAATGAGCAGGGTCCATCAGGTAAGAACACCCAGGTGTCAACACCACCAGTTCAAAGCCAGAATACTTTTTGTTATCATTGCTGATGAGACCCATTACGACTCGTCTGGATTTAGACACCACTCTATCAGGTCTATCAGCCATTTCCACAGTCCGCTTCTTACCGTCAAGGTAAGAACAATGTACAAGTACAATGTAGTAGTACATCACCGACTCCCCATTCCTATCTTTCAATCTGATAGTGGGCGAAGGTGAATGCAGCGGTTTGTGCCCGCTTTTTTAGGGGAGAGAGACGGGGCGCGAACTCACGACCGTGAGGAACCTGACTTCCTCGTGCCTACATGACCTACATCATAGGGGCCACGCCTTACCGACTAAGCCATACAATTCTCCCTTCTTAGGCTGCGTTAAAAGTTGGCTTTATACTAAGCCTTGTTTAAACAAACTCAAAAGGAGATTTTCGTGGCCTAGTTGTTTTGGGGTAGGAATTGTTAGGATTCTGGATCCTTCTCTTAACTATGAACTGTGGTATCCTCACCCTAGATGAACCAATCACCAGCACATTGACAAAGTCTATTAATTTCAATGCTATACATGGAATTTGGCGGTGAGCCACAGTAATTTTTGGATACAGTCCCAATGAGGTGAGCTCATGGGGAGAATTCTTACATACTTCAGAACAGCCAAGTGCAGCCAGCCAGATAATACCTCTGGTCGGTGACCACCCCGATAATCTAACTGGTCGAAGGTTCCAATGGGAGCAGCCAGATAATACCTCTGGTCGCTGGTTCCAATGCAAGCCAAGCTCAGATTTTTTAATGTAAGAGGGAGGGGGGAAGTCCCAATGCGAACTGTGCCCATTTAGTTATAAGCAGAATTCATGAACTCATGTGATACCTCCCGACGGAGCAAGCAACCCCTATTTTGAAGAGGGAAGATGGGGGCTGCGAACCGCCGACCCTGAGACTAACTGTCTTCCTTACTTTTACCCAGCGCCCAAACCAACTCGGCCACGAATATCTCCCGCTTATACATAGTGAAAAGTGGTCCTTTTATGTTGGGGGGTCGTGTGCACTGAAGCATGACTTTATGAGAGGAGAGGAGAGGAGGTGGTGGTGGTGGAGGTGGTGGTGGAGGTGGTGGTGGTGGAGGTGGTGGTGGTGAGAATAGCTTACCTTAGTCAGTACTTTGGCGGTTTTGGTGGCGATTTTCTTGCCGCTTACGATAAACCGATCCACTTTCTTGGTCTGAAAAAAATAAAAAAATAATCTATATAATACATGACTTAAAATATGAGTTTATATACAAGTTTATTTGGAATGAGTACAAAAAAAATAACAGCATGAAAATTGCAAATAATGTTGGAAAAAATTAAAAACAACTTTTTTCTCACCAATTTGGTAAGTTTGTCCACTGCAGAAAGATGTGCTGCCCTCCCCCCGCTATGATGAGGCGCAGCACCCTTCCCCTCTGGTCTATGAAGGCGCCCATCGTCCCTTCCCTCATCGTTACCTCTCTCATCACCTCCCCTCGAAAGTCCGTCCGGAGGAACAGATGACATTCCTGAGGAAAGTGGATGTTGATGTCTATCCTCAGGAATGGTGCCTGCTCCTCCATCCTTATTGTTCCTTCCATCTCTTGTACGTCGCTGTGGGTTCTGTGGTCGATTCTTCTGTGGTAGTCACAGATTCGGTGCTTGTGGTGGTCAATTGTTCCTCCTCCTGAGTAGTCAGCTGTTCCTCCTCCTCCTCGGTGGTGACTGGAGATTCGGTGGTGGTGGTGGTGGTGGTGGTGGTGGTCAGCTGTTCCTCCTTCGATTGTTCGGTGGTCAATTCTTTTTCCTCCTCCTCCTGAGTAGACAGCTCTTCCTCAGATTCAGTGGTGACGGAGTAATAAATAAATAAATAACTCTCTCCCCTGTACAAAAGCAGGTTGACAGCCACACACTAATGTATTTGCTCTGCAAATAATCAAATATACCTGCTGCTGCTGCTGCCGCTGCTGCAGCAACTGATACTATGTCAACATAGCTGTAGCTACATACCCGTAGCTAAGCGAGAGCTGAGAGAGAGAGAAATGAAGGGCTTTATAATGTAGTTTAATGTAGTTTCCCCCCATTGATATTTTATGTACAATATCAATATCGATAAATAAAATAATTAAATTATAATTACCTTAGGGCATGAAGAAAGAATACGAGGTGATGTAATGTAGCCCAAGTCAGAGCAAACCACCGACCTAATGTGGGTAAAAGCTACCTTAGACAGGTTAGGAAACTTGATGTTTATGTCCCTAAAGGTTTCTCTGTCTAAGGTAGCTCCAGTAACTCTTCCTATCACAAGGCTTTTTACCCACAAAAGGTCGGTGCTTCCTCTGACTATCCTCCCGACGTTCACTTGGTCACACCTAACCTCTCTCCTTAACAGGTGGCAGGTGCAGGGCGAGCATATATTTCCCAATGAAAGGGGGAGGTGGAGGAGGAGGATGATGATGGTGATGGGGAGAAGGAGGATGATCCTCATTCCTCAAGCCGATGAGCCAAGCAAAAGAATAATGGCGAAGAATGGTGATTTATGGTGATGAGGCGAAGGTGGTATATGGCGATGGTGGGATATGGTATTTTGGCGCTAAGGGAGGAATACAGTCCTGCACTACACTGACCTCGATATGTAAACATTAGAGCCTACATTAAAATCGTAGTCATAATTTTACGTTTGAGCCTAAATCTATTTGATTGACAACCTTATTGATTTTTCATAATGCTATCGTGATTTTTTATCTCAAGATGTTTAGACTTGCATTCAAGCAAATCGCACCATACGAGGTCATAGCTGATTACCGGATTTATACTGAGACGGATAACAAAGTCCATTGCGTCTTTATTCATCTCTTTTAAATGCATTTCATTTATCAATACCTATTTTCTACCAATGTGCTTTATAAAAGGGCGCATTTCAGTCGTGTATTTTGCTTGTATAGACAGCCTATGGCCCTACGCAACGGTAGAAATGAAAAGCCACAGTGTAGCGCGGGAGGGATAGTTGTTACAAAAAGCGCCACCAGGGAACCACAGGGGAGCTGCTACGCAGTAACAACCAAATAGATTTGATTTAACTAAAGGCTTAATACGTATTAAAGAAGGGCTTTATGTCGTCTTATAAAATCAATATGTATTTGTCCGCGTCTTTTCCCGCCGATGAGGGGTCTAAATATGAAAATAGCCATTTATAAACACCTTTCGCCCCGTATCAGCTTTCATCTCGGCGGCCATTACAGCATGTGGGACGATGTAACAAGGAATTTTGTTTGTTGCTTCCCCCCAAAGTTAAACAAGAGCACAGATTATCTCTTGTGAGTCAATATCACAGCAAATAGCCTAGGCAAGCCTAGGCCAGGATGCCGGCTTAAGCTTATTTTCACCGCGACAAAGGAAAGATGTCGACTACCGTGTGGAGTCTAACAAAATGGCGGCGGCGGCGGTGGTGGTCGTGACGATTACCCTTTGCCCAGCGTAGAAGGAACCTTTTGATATCGGTCAAGTATTTTGCTTTGTTTCATTGATTAGGATTGATTGATTGAGGCGTTAGGATTGATTGACGTTAAATGTCTTAGACAATAGAAAGAATCAAAATGGGTTTGATGGAGTAGTTCTACTGATCTAAGATTATTAAACTATCGATCGATAAGTGGATTGTGTAGGTCTGCATTGCCATATAAAATCTTACGAGTGTTTTGAAAGTGGAGTGGGAAAAGATTGTGGTATATCGGGTTGGCCGGTGTGGTAAATGATGTTGGTTGTTAAGGATTAGGAATTAAACCCCGAGTGTTGTAGTTGTTATTTTATTCTTTCACTGTGTTTTGAAAGTCTATTAGTCTCAGATTGAATAATAATAAGAAAGTCAAATTAGAAAAATAACCATGAAGACGGCACATTGCATCATATATATCTGTTTTTATTTCTCCATTGCGTTGACACATTCTATTATTGTGGTGAAAGTGAGCGCTGTCAACTTGGGCACTTTTGCAAGTGTATCATCGAAGAAAAGAGAGTTGAGTGTAGTGGGCCTATAAACCCACTCGCAGAATGTAAATTTGCAGGCGGGATGGAGGAGTTTATATTCCGCAAATGCCGCATTATAAATTTTGAAGAGAAATTCGCCAGTGATTACAAGAATATAAGAATTTTGGATCTCAGCGAGTCTACGATACAGTTTAATTGTTCTTCACTCCCACCACCACCACCGTCGGATTATGAAATTATTACTGATTGTATTATTATATCTCCTTCTCCTTCTTCCTCTTCTTCTTCTTCTTCTTCCGTGCAACAACAACAACAAGGACAACAACAACAACAAGGGCAACAACAACAACAAGGGCAACAACAAGGGCAACAACTAGCACCAGTCTTCCACCCACCAGTACCAAGTCATCGACCAGTCCATCACCAACTACATCAACTGAACCTTCTACAACCAGTCCATTAACCACGCCATCGACCAGACCATCAACAACCACAGCTGAGCAATCCTCCTCCTCCTCCTCCTCCACCGCCATTTTCCCTTCATCAACTGTAACACCCACCAATTCCTCAGAAAATATTACAACTCCACTCCCTCACGACAAACCATTACCTAATAATACCAATTTTATTGTGGGAATGACCTCTGGCTCTATTTTAATCATTATCATTATCATTATTATCGCAGGCGTTTTAATTTGGAGGAAAAAAAGAAGATCTATAAACACCAATATCCCTTCCACCCCCTTTTTTTTAACGTCCGATACTCCCCTTCTTGTGTCTTGTATGAAAGAGACAACAAAACCTCTTTGTAACAACGGTAAGTAACAACGAGAACAAAATATATATGTTTTAACTACATTTATTCCAAAATTCAATCTTTTTTTCATTCTGTTTACCGTCTTCAGTAAACAATGCGATAAAGTTTTTCATTGACATATTTTCTTTGCTTTTTAAAAAGCAGTACACCGTCGAAAACTGTCCACAAAGCGCAGAATCACTACATTGAAGCTTTTTAGAGCTGTACTTGTATTTGTCGCCATTGTCTATACAGAATTGTAACATTTCCCGGTGGTAATAACCCGGATCTTTACCCATTGAGTCAAAAAACTCTACAAAAGTATTATTTTTTGAAATGTATATAACAGTCCAGTGTCCAATAACATTGTGTGACAATGACAGTCTAGCTGTATTAACAACATAAAACCTTTCTCCGGTTAGCATTTTTCCAAATGGTAACTCCTCAAAAGACATTGCGCCTTGGTAGCCTTTGACTGATTTTAAACATTGATCTCCATGTTTTAGCTTGCGTAATAGACCTGTCGAGTCGAGTCGATTTTGACCAGAGCTGGCGACATTCCATAGACAATGCACGAGACTGGTTCTGTTAGCTTCTCCGAGAAGGACACCGCCAAGCGTGTGTTGCCTCGATTAATTGTGGAAAGAAGAGGCTCTCCTCTAAAGTGTTTTATACTAAACACATAGAGAGTATAGCCTCCTAATAAATCGGCCAAGGTCAGATTAGGCTTCTTGTGTTGAGAGGGATCGCGACCCTCAAAGATTTGCGCGTAGGCTCGTGTCACTTGTTTGTTCTTAAAGTCCAACTCCAGTGGCTGTCCCAGCACCGATTTACCATTCACCTCGAAACTGATGCGAGATAAATTGAATGATTGGAAATTAAATGGGTTTCGTGTTGGGTCTCCGTAGAATGCCTTTCCAGACACAAATCCCACAATCAACTCTCCGGGTACCAAATCGCCAAACAAGTGACTTTCAGAAAAGGACAGGTTACCAGCTGGGATGTTGAATGTTCGGATCTCAGAGCGATTGATGGGGTAGAGGGCAGGTGACTTTTCAATGCGCTGACTTTGGACTTGCAATAGACCCTCGTTGACTTTAACAAAAGGCACGAGGAGTGTAATGTCCTTGATGTGAAGCGAATAGCTTTTGGGTTTTGCTGGTGGTGGAGGTGTTGTGGGAGAAGTAGAACCATCCCCTCCTCCTCCACTCTCACCCGTCTTGGTCTTTTTTGACTTTTGAGCAGCCATTTGAGCAGTCAGTGAATACGTTCCAGCGCCGGGAGCGTAAAGCAACCTAAAGGCGTCTGTCGATTGATACAGAGTAATATTGATAGGAACACCGTTGACGAGCAATCTCTCCTGCTCAGTAATGTCACTGCATAGGGACGTGAGCAATTGAACCGATTTTCCCCCGGCCGTCCAAGCGTTGCGCTCGCTCAAACCAGAATTCAGAGCTTCTAATGATACATGGTTATCCAAGCTTCCTGCTAAATCTTTTGTGAAGCCAGTGGCCGAGAACCAGTTCATAGTATCCGAAAGGCCATGGCTCAAAAGCCTGTCAATGTAAGATTTATAGGCCCAGTTAGTCGAAAGGGATGAGTTGACTTGAGTTTGCTGGAGAGCAATGTCCAGTCTAGAAAACATGGACACCGAAGCATTGTTGACCAAGGTAACATCGTCGGTTGGTTTTATGACATTGCCTGCGGAGTCGTGAATTTCCAACGTTGCAGCTATCCTTATTTTTTGTAGGTCTATTGAGTCACTAGAGGTGTTTGGAACATGGAAGGAAATGGGTGAGTCTCCCGATATGACGCTCGTGGGTTTAAATTCGACTATGTCCACCTCTCTAACAGAAGTGTCGACCTCAGGCAGATTAAAAATATCCATGCGCTTAGTCATTCCCTCATCAGCATTGCTCAATATGTATGTGGAGGCTGACATTATTTTTATTATTATTATCGTCTAAATTTTCGTTTCCCAGAAGTTTTTTTGGTTGCTCTTTTTTTGGTTTCTCGTTTTTTCGGGATCTTTTTTCTCTTTTTTTTGACACCCTTCGTTCTTTTACGAGGTTGCCTTTTTGTCTTGCAAACAGTCCCCCTTCTATGTGATGAATGAGGCTTCATGTTTTTCTTCTCCTCTAATAAAGCCGCTTTGGCTCGCTCCAAAACTTCCTGCTCCGATGAATTAACCTCTACAATGCCTCCTGCTCCTTTTCCAAATGACTTTTTTGTTTTGCTAATATTTTCCCACTTGTCTTTTTCAGGAAGGTAGCTCACAAAGCTCATTCTAACACTTCCAATTCAAGTGTGCACCTCACTTCATCCGTATCAAATGAGGGAACTGCTCCACTTGCTGTTTTTATATATATCCGAATCTTATCGCACATGCTCTCAGGTTTAACAGGCATGTAAAAGGGTAAAGCTATTTCACCGGGGGTATTAACGATTTTGAGCAGGTTTCGAAAGCGGTTCTGAGACAATGAGCTGTACTCCAACAGGCTGCAGTATACAAATAGCTCTTCTTTTAATGTTTCCACTCCCTTTATGTACAATTCCATCAACGCACACTCCCACGCTTTCTCCTGGAAATTGGTTGTACTCCTAAGTTCTACTGTAAAGTCCCAGATCGAGTTACCTGGAACTTCATTTTTTGAGTCGTTTGAGGACAAAAATAAATACATTATTGCGCCTCGTTAATATTTTTCAAGTCCTTTTCAGACACCCAGCTATTGAAGGAGGACGGCCAGTGATGCCACTTCACTATGAAACCTGGCTTTCCCTTGAGTTTCTTCTTTTGAATGACCTTCTCCACTTTATAGACTGTGTCTTGACTCACACGGACATTCTGAAGCTCGTGCTCAAAAAAATGCCCGTCTATTTCCTTGTTGTTCCAATCCTTTAAGGTGTATTGAGGAATGGCCTGCTTTGCTTGATGGGATGTGATTATAAAGAGCTCATGGGTGTATTTCTCGTCGTATTTTCGACTAAAGGCATGCCTCCATTTTGAAATTCTCACCGTGTCCCCCACCTCAAATTTAAATATGGATTTAAACGGAGGCGCGTATTTACTCACTTTCCTTCTCTTTTTCTTTCTCGGACCGTACTGAGCATCCCATAAATCAACGTTTGAGCTTGTTAACGCATCGCTGGGAGAGCGCTTAATTATCCGGTGTCTCGATAGATTGTAAGCTGATATGTATGGAATATCTCCGAGGTAAGGGTGCTAGTAGTAGAGTGTATTGGAGATATAATATCAGAGTCAAGGCTTTGGTATAGCCTGACAATTATGAATAAATGAGCAGCAATTCAGTCCTGTTTAGACATAACTTTTAATGCTGAAAACATGGGTATTTATACATGGAGAACATGTGGTGCGCATGCGCGAGCATGCGCATTAATTATCCAATCAGGTTAATTAACCTTCATTACCCAATCGTGTGTAATCTTACATATTAACCAAGGGGGATCCCTATGGTTGACCAATAGTAATCAGGTATGAATATTCATAGGTTAGAGTCATGGTGGTGACTCAGAGAAACCTATAAGCTAGTGGCTCCACCTAGCGTGAAGCCTCGTGACTTATGGTCTTAATGATATTCATATTCATATTTCACACATATTAATATTTACTGTTATGCTATTGCATAATCTTACGTAATACCTTATAATTATAAAATGAGGATAAAGTAGTCGTGACATAACGCCCCCAACTTCAGTGAGTGTCTCTCCATAGACACTATACAATCATAGATACATTCATAAAAATAAAAAATAACAATATGTCGGAATACATACAAGTACAATTCTTTACAAACTATAAAGGTACAACAATAAGAATACTTGATAACCATGTTGCGACATTTCTGATGTCTTATGACGAGTTTTTATATTATGGTATAACACCTTTCCCTTGTTTCTGTAGAATTATATGTGTAATATATATATAGAATCAGTTCTGCCTTGCCTATGGGCCGGGCTTGGCGGCTAGATACTGTCTAAGAATTTTGAAGTAGAAACTTTGTTATTTGCTGACGTTGTCTATCTGTGACATTTCACTAAGAATTATTATTCAACTCCCTATCTGCGGGAAATATAATCTTTTTTGATAAGTACAATGGTTCGTTTCCTTCTTATACACATCTACACGGGCGTGTTTTTCCAGCTCTACTCGAGTCATATCTCCTTCTTTTGAAGCGAGGTGCTGGTTTACATAATACAATTAAAATAACGAGAAATACAGTAGCTATGTACAAAATAATATATGGATATGTCAATATTAACGATCAAACTATTAAGCTAGAAACTAACATGAACGCTAGAAACTAACATCAACCTCTCTTTTCACTCATTCATAGATGAACATGGGTGATCCTAGGTTCGCAATCATAGGATCATAGTTTGTGAATACCTTCCTATATATGCCAATATTAACGAACAAACTATTAAGCTAGAAACTAACATCAACGCTAGAAACTAACATCAACCTCTCTTTTCACTCATTCATAGATGAACGTGGATGATCCAAGGTTCTGAATCATAGGATCATAAATCTGATGACATAATGTTGGATCAGGAATTTGATGAGATAATGTTCCAGTAAGAAATATCTTTATATATGAGTTCAGACCAGTCTCTCTATAATTCTCGTATTCAATTAATATCAAAAGATGTTACGAATTGGAATAGCTGAATGATTATTTCTTCTTTTTGAGCCAGTACATCTGAAATAAAACATATAAAGCGTATAAGATAATATTATCTTATTGATTTGATATCTATTCGAATAACAATACCATAATGCACTAATCTCATATGCATATTAATATGAATGATATTCTTAATTAGTTAGCAGAGGTGCTGAATACGAATGAATAATTACATTATCTCTAATTAAATTCTTACCGATGGGTTATAGAAGTCTGTGAATGTCTTCTTTCGAGTAGACCTTCTTGGTTCCTCTTTACGATTTAGCGTACCATTTTCTTGATCGCACCTCTCTTGCTCAGGTTCTTGTTCTTCTACCTTCAGATTCTTTCTTATCAAGACATTCAGGGGAAGATGACTCAGCTGTTGCTGCACATGCAGATGGAGAAGAGGGTAGAGAGAGAGGGGGTGCATCTGAGGGAGGAGCGGACGGGGGAGAGTCAGCTGGTGCAGGTGTAGCTGAAGAGGAGGCACGAGAGTCACCTGGTGCTGGAGGAGAGGAGCTCACCCTTGACTTAACGAACTGCGTGAATGCACTCATGTCCAGCTTAATGAAACTCCTTTCCTGCTTTGCAGGAGTGTTTGAAGCTGTCTCCATCTCCTCATCGTCATCATCTTCTGTAAAGTCCTCATCAGTAGGATATGACTCAGAAGAAGCGTTATCTGTCATAAGAGGGATATGGCAAGGGATTGCGCTTTTATTGTTATTTCTTGGGTGACCGGATGAGGTTGAGGGAGCATTATTGAAAGGTGTTGACGACGACATTGGTACCATTTCAATGTCAGCCCCATCATGTCTCTGGCTGTAGCGCATTCTGACAGATACTTCGGCTGAAGCTGAGGTGGTTGTGGTTGTCATGGGAGGAACTGGAGTCTTAGTTGGAGAATCTGTCGTAGAGGATATTCCTCCTGATCGTTCTTTCTCTTCACTAGTTGTGGATGTAGTTGTAACCTTCACCAATATTGACATGGAATTCACAGAATACTCAAAGGAGTGTTCCTTTTTTGGTTCGATTTGCTAATAAATAAGATATGAACGATAGATAAATAGACATAATATTACATGGTTAATATAATTATATTAGATGCATATTAATATGAGTTCTGTTTGGTATGAGAACTATAATGATGTTGATTATTGATCATTATTATATTAATAATATAATAATAATGATGAGAGCGAATATATAAATAATTATTAATAATATTTAACGAGCTTATTATAGTGATGTTTGTTCTAATGAGAAACATTTGAGCTCATTCTAAATAATATTTATTTGTACATTTATTTCATACGATTCATACTCTCTCTCTCTCCAAATAGAATTAACATTACCTGAGTTTTCTTATCAATGATCGGAATTTCTTTAATCTCAGGGTTCATGGAAGGTTTCAAGTCAACATCTCGATTCGGAATGAGTGGATTCTCCTCTTTAATCTCAGGGTTCATGAAAGGTTTCATGTCAACATCTCGGAATGAGTGGATTCTCCTCGTGATTAGGCGGAATTTCACTAATCTCATGCTTCATAACAGGTTTTATGTCAGCATCTCGATTCGGAATGAGTGGATTCACCTCATGATTACGGTTGACAAATGATGGTGTGGTGACGGGGAACATGGAATCATAGTGATCAGGATCAGGGTTGGCTGGGGTTATCACAATGATAATCTCAGGTTTGATGATAACTGTTTCTAGGTCGATGTTCGTTTCCATCATGGGAGGATTCTCGTCATAACCGTCAGGCCGATTCTCCTCATCCCCTCCCTCGTGCGATATAAGGTCAATGTTAGGGTCACGCGGGGTTATCATGATAACAAACTTTTCGTTTTCTTCATCCTCACAATCGGTTATTACCTTCGCGTTATGTTCCCCTAACGCTTCATCAATGTCACAGGGATTTATCCCCTGAGCCTTCTGAATGTTCAATCTCTTCAAGCTAGGTAATTTTTTCATTACCTTGGATAGATCATCAGAAATGCGTAACATTCTGATATCGGCATACCATATCCGATAGAGCGGTGCTCCACGTGTTATCACCGATACATCCACGTTCCTACAACTAATTGTTCTTAAGCTGCATGTACACCCCCTTTGATCGCAGATATTGTGAGAGTAAATACTCTCCACTATTCCCATCAACAGGAGCGCAATCACAAGTCTCATGATTAGATGGATAATCTCGATACGTTCCCAGAATTGTTTATCGTAATCCGCGTCTTGCTTAACGTGTGTCCACTCAAGATATGTAAATCTCGATTCAAATGTAAATTTCTTAAGGTCAATCCCTCCTCCCCTTCCCCTAAATAGAATATCCTGATATTCCGTTATTTGAAGTCTTGACCAGATGTTTTATGACCCAAATAGACTCGCCCTATTCCAGGAGCCCTCATATACCCGGTCAGAATAACCGCGTCTTCGTCTGTTTACATCATTGGGTAGAGCTTGAATCCCATGGGAGAATATTAATCAGATAGATTGTGTACCCTCGTAGAGTTCACATTCTGTTCATTAACACACACGCCTACATCAATATTGATATATCAGGAGGAATCATGAGGATATTCATATTTTTCTACCTTTGTATTTCACAAACAATCAGTCAGTGGGATATGTGCATATTTTGCACTTGCATTTATGAAGAGAATACAATGATTTGTCGTGGCATTAATCCATTTGAATATCACATTGCTTCTTCTAGCAAATTCATCAAATTGGATTGGAGAAAATGTAAAATCAGATTTTTTAATGCAGACTTTATTGAAAAGTCATTTCTTGGATTAAATGAAATTGATATTTCAGATCAAACTGTTGAAATATCCTGCAAATCTATTCCATTTAACACGGATTACGCAATTACCTCAGACTGTCTACTTGATCCACGTTCCTCATCTTCTCCCACTGAAATTTCCTCATCAGTTTTCTCCCGTGAAACTCAATTTTGGAATGAGAGTCAAACAACTGAATTTGGAATTACTTCTGATTCAACCCAAAACATTAATGAGAGTGTATCTGAACAAATGAGGACAATGTTATGTAACATTACGTAACATTGTGTAACCTCATTATATTTATATTATTATTAATTATCACCTATTATCACATTACTTTAAATCGCTAATTATACTTAACTAGCTAGGACTGTGCGGCTATATATGGTGTGGAATGTCTTCCTCAGGAAGAGCAATTCCAGGGTCCTAAGCTGCTATTGGTCAAGATTATTCATGGCTTGAGGCGGACACTACTATATGACCAGCCGAATTCAAGTTCTTCCTTAGCAGTGGCCAAAACCATCGGGGAGAGTTGAGCTGCTCGTTTTATTTTTCACTGATAGTGAGCTGCTACACGATAGGCACAACGATTTATCACCATGTTCCGTCTTGCAATCTGGTAAGTGTCGTTTTGAGACTTGATTTATGATTGCTCTGATGTTTATACTTATGTGGATACCCATCAATGCCAAGGATTTACTCATGGATTACACCGGAATATTTTTTTTCTTTTATCGTATGTTGTTATTTATATGTGAGCATGATAGTGGAGATAAGTCATTTAGTGGCAAGAGGCCCCCGACATATGGCCTTAATCGTGGAAATAGATTAAGCATAAGCCCAGTCGGTAATATAGACGGGATATACTTTATTGGGAAAATATCGCTTTAGTTTTGAATTCTGAACACAAAAGTTTACGAGAATTTTTCTTTTCTTTCTTACCTTCGTTTAGGCTTTTATTCCTCACCGTATGGGCAAATGCGGACTCTGTAGTGAAACACAACTACGGGGTTGCATTTGCTGGAACGAGGAAACCCATCTTGACGGACGTGGAAAAAACCTATGTCCAAATAGCAATACCAACAGTGATTTTGCCACCTAATGGAACAATCGTTAGGATGGAAAATCACTACAATACAACATCAGACATGAGACTTATTAGAGATAAGATCCAAGGCCTATTGCAGCTTGTTTATGGGACAGCACTTGAGTTATTCGATAAGATAGAGAATGTGGCAAACGACAGATACAATAGGTATAAGAGAAAAGCTTTTTTACAGCCTATAGGCGATACAGTTTCTGCAGCCCTAGGCTTAGCTACAGACCCCCATTTGGCTTTAGTGGAGAGCAAGCTTGATGCTTTAATAGATACTTTATCACTGGGAAAATTATCCGATGTGAACAGGGATAAAGTAGTTTTAGGTCTTACTAAACAATTGAAAAACTTGTTCAGGCACGCTTCTAAACACAATAGTGAGGTAGGAAAATTATTTATAAACTCTACCGATGAAATTAAGGATCTGACGAACCAGATCGATGCCTTTGTAGCTAACCTAACTTCAGAAATATCTAACACCATGGCTTTACATGCGATGCTGCATGAAGCAACTTTAAATTTGTTAGTACTAATAGAATATATAGACACAGCTAGAACATTATTGAAGGGATTGGACGATTTAAAACATGGTGTTTTGTCGGATGTATTTCTTCCGATGGGAGGCCTAAGAGAATTGTTGAAACCTTTAGCAACCAAGTTGAAAGTCCAATCTCCCACGTTGAGGATTTTGGACGATTCCTTGGACAGCTCCTACACTAGAGTAGAAAATTTTTCCTTTAAAAACAATTCTCTGTTGATAACAATTCCACTAATAATTTCACATAATGACGATAACTGCATTGCATATCGACCCCTGAAATTCGGCATACCTATTCACAGTAGCTCGAACGATTCAACAGGGTATACCATGTTAGAGACCGAAATACCCCATATTCTGGCAAAATGTCCCCTTCAGGGAATTTATTTCGAAATGAAAATTCATTCGTTCGAGCAATGCACACAGCTAAAGAATTCAGTGGCATGTTTTACTCCTCCGACTCATATTCTAAAGGGAAAAGAAACTTGTTATTCGGCCATTTTTAAAGATAAAGCTTCTGAAATTGCTCGGTTATGTGTATTCCACACATATCTGACTAAACCAACCCCATTCTTTCATTTGACTATGAATAGGATGCAACACCTACTGGTTGGTCGTACGACCAAAGTGACTTTGGCTTGTCACAAACGACCCAGAACTAGGATGGCTTTGAGCCTTTTGGCTATAGTCAAGGTCCCTTGCGACTGTGCCCTAGTTAGTGGATCTTTAGTAATCTCTGCCCCTAGGGATGGATGTATTACTTGGAATCAGACCAGTATATTTGTTGAATCAGGATTTAATTTAGCCATAGCAGCAATTTTTAAAATTCCATTCAAAAATCTAACTGGAGAAACCAAACATGGATCACGAATTCATCTAAATTTGCCCACACCCCAAGATATGCATGCAGCATTGTCACATCTACCCAAATCGATTATAGAGTCAGGAATGAACACAGAGAGACTGGCTAACGAGCTATTAGTGGCTGACAAAATGGCAAATGATCGGTGGGAAACTCTGAAAAAGTCAGTTAGTACCATGTCGACTCATCCAGCCACTATAAACATAGCGTTGATTATCAGTCTTGGTGTGACAATATTTTCATTTTATTTATTTTATAGGATTCACAAGCTGGCAATTATTTGCACGTTTGTGAGGCCCATTCAAGCATTTAGATTAAACCTGTCGGCCCCAGTCTTCGAGGACATAAATCTAGGCTTCGATATCCCAACCCCACAGCCTATGACTCAAGACCTACTGCCATACGAGCCCCCAAGTCCAACACAGGCAATTCTCAAAATAGTTGCAGCAGTTATTGCCTTCAAGATCCTGCGATTCCTGTGGAAAAACAGGAGATGTATCTGCAATTATTTGCCTAGATGTTTCACGTGTAAAAGGTGTACGAAAGATGTAAACGATGAATCAGCCTCTTGGATCACTCTGAGATTGCACTCGGATGAGAGTCTGGTTTCAATATGTTTAATGCAAATCCCATTTGAAGTGAATTCTATTCTTGGATCTTCCCCAGCCCCACCTCTAAGGTTGGGAAAGTCTCATGTCAGTTGGTGCTGCTGTTGCAATCTATCATTGGACCTCCGTTGGAAGGCTGCCCTATCCCTGAAGATCCATAGGGCCAACAAACAGATCTTGCTTCCAACCAACGTAAAGGTGGATAGGAGGTACAGAAGCGAACTGGCAGCCATCATGGAGCCATCATCAGAGGCAATGTATGTCCTGGTGATTGAATCCAGGAACGGATCCTACCAGATCCCGTGGATCAACGACCCCAACGGGTCCAACGTGAACATGTAAGTCTATATATAATTAATATATGGACTGAAACAATAGTTATTCTTGCCCTTATAGACGTGTAGGGTGTTCTTTTCTCACGAATATTTTATATCCGTCTTTTCTTCTTGTTAATGTATGATTGATGTTTTACTTTCTGTGATGTGGCTTTCATGGGAAATATTGGCACAAAAGAACTGTGAAATTTTAAAATAATCATTTACAAAATACCCAAAGTATTATGCAACCTGTCATTGGTATGTGGTCGATGCTTTCTTACAGGAGCACGGCGGCGTACTTGTCGGCAAGAGAAAGTGGCCAAGAAGAGGAGATGCTTATAGTTCCCCACGCCACGAATGTGACAGGATCACCCTAGGAGTGCCAGATATAATTTTACATTACAAGGACATTAACATTTTATTTAATATTTAATTCAAATGGCAAATGGATCGCCCCCATTTGTCAAGGTGAACAGCAACGGCACCTTTACTAAATAATATTGACTTTAATTTCTCTTGAAAGAGAGGAAGGACTTTACTTGTTTATACAAGCTAAAATTTTTTTTCCTGGGTTCTTTGGAATTCAGTCGATAACTTTAAATGATATTTCATGCAACAGACAAGCGTTATTGTCTGATTTTATTCATTGCATTTCTTCTTGCTTTTATTTTTTATTCCCTTACTTGTGTGTGATTTATATGTGTTGATCGAGGACGACTTTATGTACATACAGGATTGGTGAGGCCATTAATGCCTACGATTAGGTCGTATCGTCGACTCTGTTTGCTTTGATTACACTGAGTAGGTACTCAGCTCTCTTGGTATATGTGTAGTTTTAGTGTAGATCTAATTACCAGACATAACAGTTAATGTGTTTGGGGGAATTACTTTGAGTTATACATTGAGGATTGAGATAACCCATATGGCTCCCTCAAGTGTTTTGTTTATTTAGCGCCACACGACAGTGGCATATGGCTGCAAAGTGATTTACTGCGCACTAAGTACTGTATACGTAATAGGATACCCCCTGAGGATACGGTGCGATGGCCATAAGCCAGGGTGTAATCACACCAACAGGGGACGACTATGTAAGTGCAGACTCTTAAAGGAGTCACTAGATCTGTTTCCAGTAAGGACAGATGGTTTCTTTTTACTGGTGTAAATAGCGTGAGTAGGATTGACATACCATAAACCAAGAGATTTATATGATCTTATGACTAGGATGGATATGATAAGTCAGCAATACTAAGTCTAGCGGATCAGTCGCTTTATTACTTGAAGTTGTAGTGCTATTTAGCTAGCCATATGTACCCACGGGTAATTATTTTGCATGTATTCTACTGCAAGTAGATGCAGTAAGAAGACATTTTTGCTATGCGATTGAAAAATCGAGCGTAGCGACGGGGTGAACCGTCATCCTTGTAGAAGTAGAGGGGGATGGGGTTGACCTGTTACATAATCAGCAAGCGAGGCCAGTTGATTACATATCAGGCCTTGCGGGATTATTGTATTTATTTATCTCCGGGTATTTATTTGAAAAGGAGATAACTAAATGTATCGGTAAACTTTTTTGTATATTACTAGATTAGACAAGATCTAATTTTGAATAAGGAATAGGCTATGGACCAGGAATGGGAAGCGGGTAGTTGGAATATACCAATACTCTTGCTCATTCGGCAATGGATCCTTGCCTATGTGCGTGTAGGTAGACAACAGTAGAATATAACAATCTCTTTCTGAAAAAGCTTTGTAGCCCATAGTACGGGTGTGTGTTCGGCTCAGCGGTGGCGTTCTCAATGGTTCACCGCACAAATGACCAGCTATTTATACTTGGTAGGTGTCCGGTCCAAAACCGATTCGACGGTGGCGCCGGCTGGTGTCACTGTTTGGACCGACCTATTGGGAATTTAACATAGGAAAAATTAAAACGACGTAGTTTGTTCCTGTTTGCACCGGACTATTTAGATGTTAACATAGGATCCCAATATATTTCAGGATTCCACGCGTGTTGGTATACGCGATGTTCTTTTATTATGTGTGATTAGAGTAAAATTCTCAGATTGGACCGTACTATTGGGAATTTAACACTGGAATTTGGTTTTTCATAGGGTTAACACTTGCGGTGTTTGCAGACCTTGTCATTTTTTTTTTATTATGACATGGAACCCTTTGTGTAAGATATTAGCCAGATTTTTCAAGCGATTAAGACCTTAGTATTAGCAGTTCTTTCACTTTCTGAGTTTACACTCTTACATGTTCATAACGACGTTTTTAAATCTTTATGAATTTATTGAAAATATTTTACAAAATGGTAATTAAATCGTATGATTTGCTTTATGTATTTAATATCTTTTTGCGCACAATGTAACCGCGCATATGGCTTGGTATGGATAACTAGGTAACAGCACAGCTATTTAAAAATTATTAATTCTTAATATTTTTAATTTTTCAAAAATTCCTAAAAATTTTCTTGTAAGTTTTTAGGGTACACCCTCACTCGATACTTCGTATCTGATTGAGGGCGGGGGGGGGGGGCAGTGTTATGTAACATTACGTAACATTGTGTAACCTCATTATATTTATATTATTATTAATTATCACCTATTATCACATTACTTTAAATCGCTAATTATACTTAACTAGCTAGGACTGTGCAAGTCTACTTATACATGCTAGGCCATGGATATTACGTAAGGGCTCCGCCCACTCATTATTATGCATGTACCCTCCTGGAGGAGCCTGTACCATTAGTTACCATTAAATCAGTTGCTTAGCTCTTCTCACGAAGACCACACGTTTGTTAGACTTCTTCCATTAGACCATTACAACAACAAGCGTGTTTATATCAACTGAACCAGGTCCTATGAATTCCAGTGTTTCATCGAGAGATATGAGTGTGACTCAATTCCATACTACACATGCAGATATTAAAATTAGTGAATCTTCTGTTGACAGCTCACCAATTCATGAGAAAACTACATTTTCAAACATCGATTCTTCCCCTTTGGAAAATGATTCGAATGTTAATTTCCCTGATGAAAATTGTAGACATAACGAAACAACCATATTTATTGTCTTGGTTTCTATATGTACTGTATTAGGAATATATTTCATAGGAACCCTCGTTTTAATATTATATATAAAATTTCATCAATATAAAAGAGAGAAGGAATGTGAAAGGTCATCTAAATTCTATAATGTTATATATAGAGATTCATCCATTTCTATTGAAGACCATAATGTCTATGAATCAGATAGTGTGTAAATGTTCACCATCTCTTAGTTATCCAGGGCACGATAGAGCTATCTTAATACTTGTATATGTTACATTAAGGAATAAATAATACAATAATTCATTCTTCAATCTTTTTATTGAGCAAATAATTATACATCATATCTCATTAATATCAATGTTGAGCTATTCATACTAGAGCTTGCTTAGTTCCACCGATCAATATTCAGTGACAGAACCCAGCGCGGGAACCAGAATCATTAGTTCCGAATAAAACGCAAGAGGTCCTCCCATATCACTCTCCTTACATCATTAGATCTGAATACATACACTAGGTGAGAGGATCGCGATCGTGGATCTGAATACGTACACTGGGAGAGAGGATCGCGGTCATGAGAAGAATGTTTGTTTACTGATATATTATATTTATCTATTCATTATTCTCTTGCACTTTATCACTATAACATAATATTCACTAATCAGATTACATGGATGCGCTCTAACATCTTTATTCAGTTCAACACGTATCCTTTGCTTAGATCGACACTCATTCTCATGAACAGCAGCATGTTCATATCGTTGTATCTCATTCGATGGACGTGGTGTACCATTTCCTCTTCCAAGAGTTTACTTCCGGATAAACATTCATCATGATAGTGCATGAACCTGAACACTCGTCCCGTGTCGAGAGTAGGACTGTGCAAGACAGTATCATCATGATGGAAAGAGTGAATATGTATCTGTTATTGAATCTGAGCTATATTGGTTAAATCTATCTCATTGACAGAAGCAAGTCATCCTCAGATACATAGAGGAATTAATAGACACGGAACGATAACCATTTGGGTGCATGCAAATGGGATAATATTGAGATCTAAGAGCGTGTAGAACTAATAGAACAATGTTGTTGTATTGTTGTATTGTTGCTGAACCCTTAAAGCTACCCAATTGCAACGTCATATGATTAGCTCATATTATTGATACCACATCTCTTTATATTATTGAAATAAGTTTGTTTCATTAATGGTGCATTGATGATAATCAATGTGGTGTGAGATAGTGTAATGTATAGCGATCTCTCCATACAATCATTCACATTGAATCTTTTGCAGGAATATATATATTTCCTACTCACAATGGAAGGAAGGAGTGATCGTGAGTCATTCTCTACCACAATAATTGTTGCTATGACTTTACATCAGCATCGAATGAGTGAGGAATAGTTATATACAATCAAATTAATACAACCTTATAAGAGCATCATTCTCATTTGTATTTTCTGAGAATAACTCTATAATTTCCTTAAATGAGCATCCATGTGTTCTGAGATATGTATAAACTAAGCAGTAATCACCACAAACAGGCATTTCACCTTGGATCCTTTTGGTTGAATATACATATTTTCCATTCCCATTTACCTTAAGAAAGTTATCAAAGAGTGAATTATAATCGGAAGGAATTTTTCCTAATGGATCGAAAAACTCACTTGTTATATGTTGCTGAACCCTTAAAGCTATCCAATGCTCACCTTTTGATACAGCTTTTCCTGTATTAACTATAAATATGACAGGATTATCATTTTGTAAAGGAACTGATGGTAATAATTCATATGACATTACCCCCCCAAAATCTGGAATATCATTTAGATATTTATGTATTGTCTCACTATCCATTAAAAGTTAATCATGACGTTTCTAGCCTTATCAATATTAAGCATAGCTTCAAACGAAGCATCCGCGACAATTGTTATAGGTTTTTCCAATCCAGAATTGAATCTAACTGTTAACCGAGTGCTTCCCTTTCTTATAGGGTTTGTGAATGATTTCCCCTTACTACCTTCTAAGTCGAGAACAAACAAACAATAACCCCCGGAATACTCTTCAAAGGAAATCGAAGGAGTCTCAGATTGAGAAGGAGGTACGCATTCATATATACTAGAGTATTCACGAGTGTAATGTTTATCTTTAAAGTTTGGAGTGAATGGTTGAATTGGGAACTGACCATCAACCTGATAGCTTAAATAATTAATGTTAAAATGTTGAAAATGATATGGGTTAAGTTCAGAGGAGCCTTTTATTGCTTCAGCTAAAACAAACCCAAGAACTAACCTTTTCGGAATATGATTCTGGAAAAGGTTTTCTCCAACATAATCAAAACTATTTACAGCCACATTGAACGTTTTTATTTCATTTCTTGTATATGGATAAATAGCAGGAGAAGAATTAAGCATCTCTGCATGACTAACAATCAATCCAGGATGGATTTTCACAAATGGAACTGATATATATGCATCCTTAATGCAAACAGAATACCATCTTGATTTTGTAACAGTGTTGCGATTCTTGCCTATGTTCTTTCCAATGTCTATGTGGCCATCGATGTCCGTCTGTCTTTCAGCTCCGGCTTAACATTAATCGATATTAAATAATGATATTTCGTGATCGTATAGGTTTACTTCTGCGAGAATAAGTATATTACCAATATCGTTAGCAGGAGATGGGAGGAAAGGAACTATAGTGGCCGGATTATATTAAAGTTCCAAAGGACCAAGGGTTGAAATATTCTATGTTCCAAGCGCGGATCCGAGATAAAACATCAAGAGTGAAATGCTTCTTTCATATGTTCCCTTTATTCCTCCTTGTGTGTTGGGTTGAAGACCTTGCTCCTCAACCCGATAAATAAACAGGTACATCGAGATATGAAGAATTTTCAAACCAAGGAAACATTATGTTTGCAACATAATTCAAGAATAATGGAATAAATATAATAATCACATAAATGCAAAGTTGAACATAAATATAGAAATATGTAATAAACATCATGGTCAAAGTCCGGATGAAATCAAATGAATAGTTAATTAATGATAAATTAAACAAATAATATAAACTGCAAATATCATCAATGGTTGCAATGAATATCCTAGTGGGATCCGGAGGAACTACCCGGAGGCGGAGGTCCGGGTCCGGGTCAATCCGGAGCTATCCGGAGCTCAATGGAAATCTTCATAATAGAATCGTTACACTCCTCCCCAACCAAGGGAAATAAAATTGCAAAAGGAGATGAACATATTCAATGACTGGAGAAATTTTATGAACATGTAAACTCAACAAATAACGATTCAAATATACAAATATACAGTAGTTCTTCATAAAAAAAAAAAAATCCTTGGGGTAAGCACCAACGTTTAACATTTCTTGAACATAAAAAAGTTACGAACCAGATATGAATAAAGATTCATAATATGTACATCACAGACGAGGCAATAATATCACTCAAAAGTTAATAATGTCTATGCATTAATGATTGCTCGAATGGCCATCGACTGTTCAAGCGAAAGGCCTGGAATCAGAGCCGGGGGATCCTCTTTTATCTTTTCAGCAGAATCCACTATTTCAGGAGAGGCATTGGTCTTTACCTCCGATAATCTCTCTTCATAATGAGCACAGAGAGTCTTGTAACCTTCTATCTCCTCTTTCATCTTTGCCTCCGATTCAATACTAGAAACCAATTGCTTATCCAGCTGCTTCAACGAGTCACGAGTGGATCGCAACTCATCCTCGAGAATATCTTGCGAATGGCTCGAAATCTCCGACTTGATCTTAAGATCACAAATCTCGTTCAGCAATTTTTCACGATCTTCTCCCCACTTGGCTTTTTCGCTGGCAAAGTGTCCCATAGCATCGTAGTCTTTATGCAAACTTTTCAATGCCATCGCGAAGGAGCTGTGAGCCTCCACTAAAGATTTTTGGGCAGCGGATAACAAATTTACTGCCTCAGAGCCTTGCTCATCCACTTTGGCTAGATCTTTGTCAATCTGATGAAAATTAACAAGCGCCACAACAGAGTCCATAGCATTCACAGATACCTTTTGGTCACTACCACTTGCTACACACGAGCTGGCCTGCTCCTGCTTCTTCAAGTCAGACGATGCAAGCAAACAAGGAGCTGTCCGTTTCCTCGGCCCCACGTGTAGAGGGTCGGTAGAGGAATACATACGATTGTCGACAAGGTTGCACTGTCGGTCGGCATTATTGATGCACCTCATTGCTCCCTGATTTTGGCTTGCATTGTGCATCCACATGTAGTGCCTGATGAGACTGACACTACGTAACTGCTTGTTTTTGCAAATCTGTCCAGTTTGCGGATTCTTAATCCCACATGTGTACTGCCACCTCTTTGGCAAATGGTTCTCTTCCAGATGGCGAAGCCAAGTCAACTTGGAACACAACCGCCGACCACCACATCTGTCGTAAGGACATACAACACCGTCCTTTACATCAGTTTTAAAAGCAATTGATTCCAGCTCTCTGCTTTTTGTCTTATCCGTCATTCTCTCCAATATGCCCCGGATCCATTGCTCATATTTGTCAGTCAAGTCTCGGTGGGACACATCAAAGAAAATCACATCTTCAGTTTCCGAATCCTCGTCTGTACTCACTACAGGTACACACCGATTAGTAGCAAAATCGGCTGGTTTCTTAATCCTCAGGAGAGCCGGCCTGACTCTATCAGCAAATTCGCCCGGAGCCGTCTGCCGTTCCTCCCTCCGAGTCTGCTCCGATTTTGTATGTTCCGGAGATTTCTTTCGTCGATCAGATGTCTTTTTCTCCTTTTCTCCATGATTCTTCAATATTTTAGAATTTTCTGTCCGAAACTTATCTTCGCGAGAGTAAACTTGCTCGTCTTCGCTTGAAGATGGCATATTTCAAGCTTCAGTTTCTTCTCCTACAAGCAACAGAGATCCGGACCGTCTCAAATGGATTCTTCCAACAGCTCCGGGTCAGCTCCGAGGTAGTGGTAAGGCAGCGTGTCAGCACAGATCAGATCACACATCCAAAAGCCAGCTTAGCCAAGACGCTATCTCCTTATATACTGGCGGGTGCCAAGCATGTGCCACGCCCTGATTCCATGCCCAAATATGGACATACACGAGGTGAGCAGCGAGAGGATCCAGCCCGCACGCTTACATAACCATATTAGGTAATAGATACGGGGACAAGTTCCTTATTACCTCGAAAACAAAACATTATGTTAAATAAATACATATCCAAGGTCAAATTCCCGAGAAAAATCCTAGATTCCATATACTACTCTCTCGGTATAAATAGAACGCCAGATTGCAGCGATCCAAGGGCACCAGCGTCTTGCCGGCAATGGTAGACGCTCTGTATGACGAGGTGTCCGCCATGGCGCTCGCCAACGCAACGTTCCGCGTTGTTTACTTCTTAGCGCGGTGTCTGTTTCCATCGGTGATAGGTTGGAATATGTAGAAAATATCATCGAGAATCGGCTTTGGCAAGGAATTTGAACAGAAAATGTTAAATAATAGCCATATAGTTCATATCCTATCGTTATATATGAAATAAACACAACTCAGGCTCTTTTCCCCGGGCCCCGATGAAAGAGACCGTCTCCTGATTGGTAGCTCTACCGGCTACGCTCGAGGAAGAGCCGTAGAAACTGTTTTGTACAGAAATGCTTCAAAGAAGCCTATCTAACACCTTAGGTTAGCTTGAAATTGTCATTAAAAATAAAAGGAATATTTCCATGTAGAAATAGACCCAATCATGGTTTCAAAATGGCCGTAAATCCACCATGTAATCGTATCGTCTCTCTCCTGTGTTCACCAGAGGCTTCTTTACGTGTATAGGGCTCTCCTGAAGGCAGGGAATAAAATCTAATGTTAAGTCAACATTCCTCCTCCAGATATTGAATAAAATTATCATTTTAAAATCAGGGAAAGCCATATCTTGTGGGAGCCTTAATCACCCTCGTTCTGGTTCTCCTTGCACTTTCTGGCGATAAATCATTATCTCTGCTTTCATTATCAGGTTTTAGGCAGGGCTTCAGATAATCCACATGTATTTTCGCCATTTTCTTCGTGCCTTTATCAATGACATAGGTCCATTCATTTAGTTTTTCAACTATTTGAAAGGGACCCTCCCATCTTCCACACAGTGGCCGTCCAGTTTTCACTGTGATAAATTTGTAGACCCAATCTCCAGGAGCATATTCTCTGACCAATGTATTCTTGTCATAGACCTTTTTCTGTGCTTTCACCGATCGTTTTAAATTCTTCATTACAAATTCGTGTGACTTCAGGAGTTGTTCTCTGATGTATAACACCTGGTTATTTGGACACCTTGCTTCAAAATTTTCGTCATAATTCCGATAAATGACTGCAGGCACCATTGAAATTTCCTCACCAAAGGTAAGTAGATTTGGAGAACAGCCGGTTGATTCATGCAAACTACACCTATAAGCATAGGTGATATAAGGAATCAGCTGGTCCCAGTCATTTCTATGGAGATTTGCCAAGCCCGACAAAGCTGTCTTCAGAGTCCTAATCGATCTTTCAGCTAACCCATCGGATTGAGGCCTATAAGAATTGGTAAATGTTTTCTTTATAGACATCAATATGCACAACTCTCTCCATAAAGAAGAAGTAAAGTTGGCACCCCTATCCGAATGAATATTCAATGGAGCTCCAAATTTCAAGATCCAACCTTCCATAAGGTGGGTAGCACAAGTGTCAGCTTGGTAATTTGGCATAGGAAATGCCTCCATGTATTTTGAATAATAGTCCTGGACCACCATAAAGCATATGTTACCTCTGAGAGTCAAAGGTAAATTTACAGCAATATCCAGAGCTATCCTATCAAATCTTGCGCCAGAAATTTCATTATGAAGCGGTCTCTTCCCTTTTCTAGGGAAATCTTTCACACGTTGGCAAATATCACAAGAAGCACACCATCGCTCTATATCTTCAGACATAAGTGGCCAGAAAAATGTTTGCTTCACCTTTCCTAGGGTCTTCTTTCTTCCAAAATGGCCACCTTGAGGAGAACCATGCAACATGCGGAAAATAGCCATCCGTATCTTCAACGGGCCAACGATAGTCATGTCAGAAACTGAGGCTTCTTCATGATATATCACATATAGAATCCCATTGCGTATTATCATCTTGCTGAGGAAACCATACAATACTCTAAACTCTCGTGTTTCTGCACGAATCTCCTGAGTGGAAAGTTCCTCTTTACTTCGAACCAGTGACTTGATCTTGGCAATATCTCTGTCTTCATCCTGATATTTCGCCATCTCACCCTCTGAGCAAGGGAAAACTTCCTGCAAAAATCCCTTCTTTTCCTCCCATTTGCTTGTCATATCGTCGACAGAAGATACCATACCAATAGGTTTGCAAGGGTCCTTCCTGCACGTGACACAGCCAGGATTTTTACATCTCCTGATCTTCCTCATTCTTGAAAGAGCATCGGCATTGCTATGAAATTTTCCTGGACGGTGGAAAATCTTAGATTGATCCACATCAAAATAAGCTAGAATAGACAGCCACCGAACTAAAATTCCATCAGCATCCTTGAAATTCAGGACCCATCTCAATGAAGAATGATCCGTACGAATGATAAATCTTGTGCCCCAGATGAAATGCTTGAACTTTTTCAAGGATTTAATCACCGCAAGCAGCTCCCTGTGCGTTGTACAATAATTCCTCTGAGTAGAATCCAATGATTTGGAGAAATAACAAAGAACTTTTTCTTCTCCGTCCTGTACTTGAGACAAAATTGAGCCAATCGAAAAATTACTGGCATCAGAATCGAGAATAAATAAATCATTCTCGGTTGGATATCCTAAGATAGGCTCAGAAATCAATGCACTTTTCAGTAGACAAAACGATTTCTCCCGATCTTCATTCCATACAAATTTCGTATGATCCCTGAGCAGTTGGAACATAGGCTCAGCCTTCTCCGCAAATTCTGGAATAAAATCCCTGTAATATCCTACAAGTCCCAAGAAGGAACGAATATCTTTGATATTTTGTGGCTGTGGCCAGTGTGTAATAGCCTCGATCTTCTCCGGATCTGGTCTGCTCCCTTCGCTGTTAACTATTCTGCCTAGAAATCTAACAGAGCGCTTGAAAAGTACACATTTCTTCGGTTTCAAAATCAAACCAAATTTCTGTATTCTTTCAAAGACACATTTCAGATTTTTCCTGGCTTCTTCCAATGATTTTCCATAGGAAATTATATCATCCAAGTAGACCATACATTTTGTCCAGCGCAATCCTTGTAACATACTCTCTACCATGCGTTCAAATGTGGCTGGGGCATTGCATAGCCCAAATGCCATCACATTGAAGCGAAACAAGCCTATATGGGTGACGAATGCAGATTTTTCCTTCGATTCTTCATCCAATTCCACTTGCCAATAGCCTGATTCGAGATCCAGGGTAGAATAATACATGTTTTTTCCAAGAGCATCTAGACTTTCGTCGATTCTAGGTAGGGGGAACGCATCTTTCTTAGTGATGTCATTTACTTTGCGATAATCCACACAGAAACGAATGGAATTATCCTTCTTTTTGACCAGAACAATCGGTGATGACCATGGCGAATCACTAGGCGAAATAACTCCTTTATTTAACATCTTTACTAGCTCTTCTTCCACTGTTTTTCTCCTGCCTATAGGTAAGCGGCGATAGCTCTGTTTGATAGGTTCCGAATCTCCAGTGTTTATGTGATGTTTTACGTTATCCGTTCTGCCTAGGTCTCCTCCAGGTTTTTGGAATATATTGAAAAATTCCAGTAGGTCAGATCTAACCAAATCTTTCTCCCTCTCAGTGGTAATGTCACTCTGAGAAACCAGCTGTTCCAGGTACTGAGGCAAATTATATTCGGTCATTGCCGGATCACGAGCAATTGTTTCCAACAATACAGTAATTCGCTCATCCTCCAAGGTAGAATTTTCAGGTTCAGCGATGTCTATCGACTCATCATTCCTAGTGTCCTCTATTTGAGAAACCACTTCAGCAACGCCTAATATTTCACCCTCTTCAATGAATTGTGCCTGGTTGGTGATATTCATCACAGGCAACCCATACAACTCCTCCTCTTCTCTATATCCTATCATGGTAGGAAAATTCACTAATCCTCTGTCATCGTCTATGTACATAGGAGGCTCCACGAGGAAATCACATTTGCTCGTGCTGTTCCTAGGGCCAGTCCAGATTGCTTCTACCATCGTCACTGAATTCTTCTTAATTTTAGTTCTTTCCTTAACTCTCAGGGCTCCATTATTCGATACAAATTCACAAAAAGTTTTCTTTCCATTTATATCAATCTCCCCAGTTTTGCTTCTAAACGCCATGTCCACTGCCATCTGGAAATCTAAGCCTAATATTCCGGATTCTCTATGGATACGTCCAACGAAAAATCTCCAGACATGCAACTTTCCTCCAAGATCAAAGTGGAAATTAGCAACACCCAGCAAGGTTATATCACTGCCATTAGCAGCAATGACCTTATCCGAAGTGGGTAACAATGAAGGTGGGTTGATCATAGAGGAATATATCCCCTCATCGATCAAGCTGATGGAGGCTCCAGTGTCCACTAATAGGTGATACAAATCTCTTCCAAAAGTAGCAGGTACATACCATCTTGCTCCTTTTAAGTTAGGCAGACAATAAACATTTTCTTCAGGCCTGGTCACCAGTAATAAATCAGGAGCTTCAGGGGCCGTACCCTCCCCTAAGAAAGAAGGTCCTGAAGAATTATTCATTGCTGTAATTGTCTGGTCGGAAAAGCCACTTTGAGATAGGGTGGTTGAGTTGATGGCCTTGTCCAACACAACCACTAGTCGTTTCCCTCAAGACCAGCCATGCTTTTACCAGATTTCTGATCCAAGATTCCGGATTTGTTCTTAGCATCAAGGAAACCTTTACATGAAAAGGTAGAGTGTCCGGCTGTATCACACCACTTGCAATAAGGAGTCTGAGATGATTTATTCCTCCAGGGTCCACTTTTCCTGTAGCCCGACCACTTTGTTCTCTCTCCCAAAGCATTTATTCCATATTCTTCCTCCTCTGATTCGTCAAACTCGGTCACAGTTGTATGAGAAACAGCAGCAACTGTAGTCAACACATCAGAGCTGGCATTAACCCCAAAAAGTGTTTTTATTCCACTTTTATACCGATTTGCTAAGTCCAGGGCATCGAATAATGACTTAGGCTGACGAGCATGAACTTCCAATGCGATCTTTTTGTCCAACATGCCTTTAATGAACTGCTGAATCAGCAGCCGAGTATGAAAATTATGTCTTTCACCCGGAAAGGCCCAGATCATCAAAGATCTAAGATGAACTGCAAAGGCATTTAGATCCTCACCAGGAATTTGCTTTCTTGAATAGAAGGTATTTTCTCGGTCTTCAGGAGTACCTCCTCCATATATCCTACATAATACGGTGACTAAGTCCTGATATGATCCTTCTGAGATGTCAAAATCATTAACAACGCTTGCAGCCTCTCCTTTACATTTGGAGAAAAGCACTTTCATCCTTGTTTCTTGCGACCAATTATTAGCAAAGCTAATATTTTCGAATTGAACAAGGTATTGGTACCAATCCTTTCCTTCGAAGGCTGGAGGCATTGAGCATTTGGGCTTCTCTGACCAATGACTCACAGATATATCTGTGGAAGAATCCTTGATCTTGATCGGACAAATATTTTCATCCTCCTCAACTTCCACAGCATCAAACAACGACAGAGATCCTCGTGATTTCTTCATAAAAGAAACCTTTTTCCCGCCGCGTGTTCCAATATGGCCATACAAAGGATTGGAATCCAATGATTTCCAAAATTCAGTATCTCTCACATCAGACCCATCTTTCATTTTAAACAAACTTTTGGTTTCGTTTAACTCAGCTTTATTAACTCGAGCTTCACTCTTCCAATAGTCTACGTTTTTCACTGCATCATCGACATTAGCTTTAGCTAATAGCAGTTCCGTATTCATACTCTTCAAGGCCTTTTCCTTCGAGGTAACCTCCTTATGCAGCAAATCCGTATCAGAAGCAGCCTGATCCAAAGCATTCCTATTACGAATAAGATCCTCCTGGAGCTGATCCACTGTATTTATGGCAGCATCACGTTCACCAGCAACATCTTTAAATTCGCTTTTTGTCAAAGCCAATCTCTTATCAACATCTTCCTTGTCTTTAGCAGCTTGTAAGATGTAATCCCTGATCTTAGGATCCACGTCCTTGAGTTCTATGCCAGATATTATCTCCTTCGTCAAATCAGTAGCCATGTTTAATCCTTCCTGTGACTCCAAGTCCGTTTATTTGGGAAGAAATACAAAAATATACTAAGTAAAAAAACAAAAAGCAGTCCAATCGTGTTTGAACCCTTCAGGAGAAGAAAATCAAAAATCTCTCCACAGCAACAGCAAGGCGAAGCAGTGTCCACACCATCCAGGAGTCTAACTAGTGAACATAAGTTGTCTTATATCACTCTGCCCAAAAATAAAAATAAACCCAAGCTTAAATATTCCGTGATAATTTGAGATGTATCCAGACGATATCCAATGACTATCTCCAGCTCCGGATACTTCCAAAGAAAAATGGAGACAAAGATCCAATGAGATACGGAGGATCCTGGAGGTCCGGATGGGTCCGGATAGTGAGAAAAATAAGCAGACTGTGTATAATCCCTTGAAACTTCAATGTCCAGCAGACAATCCAGTGTTCTAGGAAGAAATACAAATGTATTTTTCCCTCACACTCACGGCACCAGTGTTGCGATTCTTGCCTATGTTCTTTCCAATGTCTATGTGGCCATCGATGTCCGTCTGTCTTTCAGCTCCGGCTTAACATTAATCGATATTAAATAATGATATTTCGTGATCGTATAGGTTTACTTCTGCGAGAATAAGTATATTACCAATATCGTTAGCAGGAGATGGGAGGAAAGGAACTATAGTGGCCGGATTATATTAAAGTTCCAAAGGACCAAGGGTTGAAATATTCTATGTTCCAAGCGCGGATCCGAGATAAAACATCAAGAGTGAAATGCTTCTTTCATATGTTCCCTTTATTCCTCCTTGTGTGTTGGGTTGAAGACCTTGCTCCTCAACCCGATAAATAAACAGGTACATCGAGATATGAAGAATTTTCAAACCAAGGAAACATTATGTTTGCAACATAATTCAAGAATAATGGAATAAATATAATAATCACATAAATGCAAAGTTGAACATAAATATAGAAATATGTAATAAACATCATGGTCAAAGTCCGGATGAAATCAAATGAATAGTTAATTAATGATAAATTAAACAAATAATATAAACTGCAAATATCATCAATGGTTGCAATGAATATCCTAGTGGGATCCGGAGGAACTACCCGGAGGCGGAGGTCCGGGTCCGGGTCAATCCGGAGCTATCCGGAGCTCAATGGAAATCTTCATAATAGAATCGTTACAACAGTAACAGGGGGAGTTTCTTCACCTGAGCCTGCTGAAGGAGAATAATTCTCACTTTCAGGTTGTTCATACATTAGACGAAATTCGTCTGAAGCTTGAGTTAGTTTAATATTTATAGGAACTCCGTTAAGGATTAGTCTTTCCTGCTCTGCTATGTCTGCAAATAATTTTGTGCTAACACTTAATGTTTTTCCAGAGCTTGTCAATTCTGCTCTACTATACAGTCCTGAATTATCTCTAGATGATACACTGGAGTCCATCACTCCTGCAATATCTTTCTTAAAACCTGTTACTGATAACCAACTTGTTAGATCATTAATTCCATAGCTTAATAAAATGTCCATCATTCCTTTAAAAGCAAAGTTGGAAGAAAGGCCTGTCATTGTCTGACGTTGTTGTAAAGATAAGTCCATTTGTGAAAAAATGGATATAGCAGGAATATTCACAAATCCTACAGGATCCTTCATTAAATCTCCAACAGACTCACCCTTATCATTTAATATTTGAAGGCTTAAATGTAGTCTTGCCTTCTTCAGCATTACATAATCAGAAGAATTATTTGCAATATCAAATTCAATAATGCTTCTACTTGTTATTGTTCCAACCGGTCTATATGTTTTATGGTATGTTTCAAGAATTCCAGTTTGAACGGGAGGGATTGAAAAAATCGCCAACTTATCTTCATATCCCTCAGCCGCGCCTTCAGGAACAAATGCCATATTACTTTTTTGCGTACTTTCTTGGCATCTTAGGTGATACCTTTCTTGGAGATGCGATTTTTCTCTTAGTAGTTGTTTCAATATCTGACTGATTATTATCGATGAGGTGATGCTTAAGTTGAAGCTTTGCTCTTTCTACAGCTTCATGATTTCCAGATACTGTTTTTATATCTCCTCCCCGACCTTCTTGACTTGAATAGAACAATTTTAATGAATGTTTTCTTGGATCCAAGTTCTTATAAACTTCTGCATTTGGAACATAGGGAATATAACCTGCCATTTATGATGATTGTTGTCTAATATGAAGTGTGCAAGATATAAATTTAGGTTGCTTTATAAAAGGTCGCCCTTCTTTATTTCTTATATATATACGGATTTCTCTAACTTTTCCTTCTATTGCTTTACAATAGTATGGATTTAGTATCGTTTTAGGTTCATCAATAATCCTTAACAATGGTAAAAACTGGTTATTAGTAAATGAATTATGAGATATTATATCAGAAAAGATGTATAGATCTTGATCCTCATTTTCAAAAGTTTGATCCCAACCAATTTCAGTTAATGCTATTTCATTATGTTTTAGACGGATAGGATATGGAAATAAAGTGATAAAATCAAAAGATGAATTTTTCCGAAAAATGGAAGATTTAGAGTCTGATCGTAAAAATAAGAACATATTAACCTGAAATATGCTCAATCATATGCTGAGGCAGCCAACTATTGAACTGTTTTTGCCATCCTTTCCATTCAACAATGTATCCTGGTATATTGTTTTCTAATCGAAATTCTACCAACCTCTCTATTTTATAGACTGTGTCATCATTAATATCAACCTTTTGTATTTCTATAAAATCTCCCATCAATCATTTCATTATCCCATGATTTAAGCTCATACTGTTCTATTTCTTCCACAACTTTCACATTTAATATTATAAACAATTCATCTGTCCAGTTTGACTCATAGATTTTTTTAAATGCTTTTTCATACTTTAAAATCCGAACAATGTCATTTTGCTTTAACGCAATTGAAGGATTTATTGGTCTCGAAACAATTTTCTCAGGTTTTAGAAACTGCTTTTTCCACAGTTGTGGATCATCTGTTAATACAGACTCACTTGGAGACATCCCAATTGATCTATGATATGAATTATTATATGTTTTTACAAAATCATTTAAAATATCAATCCAATTATGGGATTCTATATTAGATAAATGTTTCATAAATTTCCTTTTTAATGTTCTAATAACACGCTCTGCATAGTTTGACTTAGTTTTACTATTTCTACCTATTACATGAATAACATCCCAGTCCATAAATGTTTTTTTCACCCATTTATTCACAAATTCTGTTCCAGCATCTGTTCTTGCAACTTCACATTTTTTAATTGAAAGCAGCTTATCAATTACTTTTGAGCAAGGTTCTCCTTGTAATGATTTCATTGGAAAACACCATAAGAATCGAGATAGGATATCAATCGCTACTAATATATAAGCATATGATCGGTTTTCATCTTTCCAGTTTCACATGTTAATAGTGTCCAAATCGAATTGAAAATATTTCCTAGGTACAATCACAGATCGTCTTTTAAATGATTTATTTGTAGATTTAAACAATGTGTATGTCTCCTGAGACTTTAACCAATCTTTAATAGAATCCTTAGAAATACGTTTATTATCCTTTCGAGCTTGTTGATACAACCTATTGACGCTACTATAAGCTGTTTTTTCACCAGGAGTGTAATAAATCTTTAATAGATACTTATCCATTAGATTTCCATAAATGTCTTAACTTTAATATTGACTGGCTTATTCGTTTGCCTGTGTATGGGTTATATGTTGATGCTCCGTCTCCTTTTTGATTCTCTTGAAGAATGATCTTCTTTTTTGAAGATGGAATTCCTGGAGGAGGCGGAGGACGAGAATATTCAGAATAAGGTTGAAATCGTTTTTTCTTTTCCCCGCTTCCTTTTCTTTTTCTTTTCCTTAATGATCTTCTTAATGGAGCATTATCTTCATCAGATTTTTCGGTTCTTTTTAACGGAACATTATCTTCTTCAGATTCTTCTGATTCATCCAAACTTCTTTCCCCTGATTCTGATTGAAGATCCTCCTCAGGTTCAACATTCACATTCTCTTTAGAAGCAGGGGTTGTGTGTTTATTCTGTTTTATAGAAGAACTTTCATTTTTAGAAGTTTCAGGGTGAGTGGGTGAAATGATGTTCTTAGTTGGTTTAACTTGTTCATCTTCATTTGCTCTACCTTGTTCTTTAATATTTATATTAGTTCGAGATGATGGTTGTTGTTTATCAAGAGGAAGAGCTGTAAACTGATCAAATGGAATGATCACCATCTTCTTCATGTTCAAATGTATATAGAAAATCCAACAACTCCTTTTTGATTGTGTAAAGAATATCTAAGAATATTCTGCAATGCTTACTTATTAGTTTCCCTTTAGCAGAAATTGACAAACGAGAGTTAGTAATCTTTTCCAAAATGTTTCTTCGATACTGCTTAAGGTTTGATACACCCTTGAATATCTCGGAAAAGTTTAAAACGTTTTTAAATATCTCATCCAATGCTCTTATTTGTCCCTTTGTTGCTGTATCAAGAAGTGCAGTTGCCTGTGTCCTGCTTGGAGTATTTAACAGAAGTAGCATATATCCAATATTTTGTTTAAGATGTTCCGACATATTTTGCAGGTTTAACCAATTTCATCATAGCCTTCTTCATCATAGCTTTCACTATCAACAGACTGATCTGCATCACATTCTATCCTAGAAAGAAGTGGTGCTTTTTCAGATCGTTTTATCCTATTTATTAACGCCTTCATCATAATCGGAGCTCTTTTTACAACCTCTAGGGCATCGTTGCATCTTTCAATCACATTTATGATTGATTGTTTGTCATGAAATAGGTTTTCTGCACATCTGGTTATCCTTTTGTTCATTTCAACTTGAAAGTCATTGATCTGGTTCACATTTTGGATTTGACGAAACGCGATATCGCAACTTGAGGAGTGTAAGAAATGTTCGAATGCAACATTGTCCTCCTTCTTCCAAGAATGAAGTATAATACCGCACTTATAGCATTTAACATTATCATTCTGTCCAGTATAGAAAAATCCGTTTTCAATAAGATCTGATGCTTGAATATATGTATTATTCCAACTAGAGAAAGATGAGTCCCTTTCCAGGATATCTGCATATCGAGACATGTTGAAAGTCTTCCTCTCAATAATGAATTAGTAATGAATTAGCATTCATCCCTTCCCTTTATATACATAATAATTAAATGTATACAACTAAAAACTCATTAGGAAATATATTTGTTTTTAATTTGATATTGCTATGATTATGAGGGCATAAGTCAATAATTAAATATGAATATGGTTTCAATGTTGCATCTACATAAGCATCAACAAGTTTTGCTCCCATTCCTAATTGTCTTCCAAGTGTAACAATTTGTTGAACATCTCTGGGATTCTTAAAAAGAATTAGATACATACTATTTAAGTTTATACATCGACTGTACTTTCCTTGGCAAAACATGTTTTGATTTATATATATAACTGTTATATTTCGATGATGAGATTCCCTAGTGAACAAATGTTGCATTTTTTCATCTTTAAGAACCTCGTCCACGAGATCATCTAATATAAGAAGTGTGTGTCCTTGCGGAAGTTCCATATTTTCAATATCCGGCAATCCTTTTACAAACTCTACATCTATCATTCCATCAAAACCATCTTGCCACGCACCATAGCAATATATCACTTTAAGTGGAGGACTCTTAAAACAAATATTCTTATGTTGAATAAGTTTCTTCACGAAGGAACTCTTTCCGCTTGAGGTTGCGCCAGATATTGAAATGGTTGCTGGAGAATGAAAGATATAGTCCTCAATTTCAATTTCCATATTATATTGTGTTCCTGAACATATAATTTGATCTATGTCTACATATAATTAATACTTGAACTTAAATAGAGATACAGAATAACAGACTCAATCATTCAGATGTAATTTTATTCATATGATTAAACAATATCAATCATTTGATGAAAGATTATGATACAATTAATCCATTTCTTTATTTGTACATATAACACAAACATCCAATTTCACATCAACATTTCTTTGTCTACAAATTGAACATCTTTTTGCACATTCTCCTGACATTTCTATTTCATTTAAATACTTACTTCTTATTTCCTGCCACAATACTCCAATCATATTTCTTCCCACATATTCTTCTTTTGTTAAAAGAAGTGCAACCTTAGAACAAATACCAATTCCCCAATGATATTCATTTTTATTTGGATATATTATACTTCTTTCTCCTGTTCTTAGAAGGATTTTTCTAACTTGATTAACAGCTCTCATTTTTAATAATAGAACTTCCTCCATAACGTCATTCATTATCTGAATCCATTTCATCGAAATGAAATGTTTTGCAATTAAAGTGTTTACTTGAAAATGTGTTTTTGATAATGCAATATCATCACTCAGTTTTAGATCATTATGAAATAATGCAAACCTATAGTAGAATAGTTGCTCTGAACAGAAAAACTCTCTTTCATCATATATAAGTAAGCATTTGTATCTTGGATTCAAAGGATCCCATTCATTATAAATGATATAATTGTTATTCTCTTTCCAAGGAGATAATGTTATTTTAAGAGGAGATGTAGTAATTCCATCTGAATGAACTATTCTCTTACAATAAAAATAGGAGAACCCAGTCTTTCTTTGTGAGTATGTAAACATTGTGTTTTCATGATATCTAGTTCCCATATTCTTACATTCAATGTCTGATTTATTATTTAGAACATCAGAATATATATTAAATGGAGAAGCTAGCTTATTCTTATTTACTCCTTTACAACTAAACTTGTATTTGTCCCCATCCTTTAAAACATATGCTTTACTGCTCAGAGCTATTATCTCACTTCCAGTTGCTTCCTCCTTCATCACTCCTGGTAAGCGAGAATCAAACTTATTATGTTTTGTGCAACATTCCCGTAAAAACCATACCGGTTTTTTATCATCACCACACCTTCTAAATATGAATGATAAAAACTCTTCTCTCTTCTCAGGATGAACACACTCAAGGATTGTTTTAGAAGATATTGATATGTATGCACTGTCCGTATCCATGGTTACATAGCAGAATTTACTTCGATCTATAAAATAATCCAAACAATCATAATAAAATGAAAGCATCTTCAACTTCGCATATTGAAGAATTGTGAACCCAATATAAATTGGCATATCAAGTATAATCTTCTTTTTTGAAGATTCTATTTCATAAAAGCTATCACCCATTTCTGTTATCTTTTTAAACTGTGGAGCATTAACTTCAAATAGAGCTTTTCTTTTATCAGATGTGTATGAGATCATTGTATGTCTTTCCTTTTGGATTATGACCCCGCCGTAAGCCGAATTTCCTATTAATTTCATTGTGTCAGCTATCATCTTTTTATGCGGGTCCATATCGCCTTCCCTACGAGCATTTGTTACATCAACCTCAAATGATTTAAAACACGATGAAGGGATAAACTCAATAACTTGATAAACCTTTGTAACCTCTAAACCATGTGCGATATACCATTTTAATAATGGAGTAGCTATTAATATCTTTTTAGCTCTCAACCCATTTATTAATAATCTTCTAGGCTTCATTGACAATGAATGTGAATCAATATGGGAAAGCATATGCTCCCCAATATCTTCCATGTTCACATCAACTGTTGAGAAAAACGGACACATTTCCCCAAAATATTCTTCTGGAGATATTTTCTTTTCTTTCCCTTTTGGCCATATCCTTGGAATCTGAACATCAATCTCAGCTGCACCAAATAATTCCCCTTTCTCAATTGATTCTATAATAACTCTTTCTTTTGTAGTATTTCAATGTCTCCTATAAAACTCAGGATAGAATGATTCAGCAAATGTACTAAGTTCGCTATTTGTTCCTAACTCATGTCGAAACTCACACTCTTTTTGAATTCGAAGCTGATATCCCTCCTTTACTAAGTAATCGTTTCTAAATTTTGTTCTTACTTTTGCTTGGATCCTTCTTTTTTCATCCATCTTTCCCTGAAGACATTCGCATCCATGAAAGAAACAACCCTCAAACTCTAGGAGTAAATTGGTCTTGACCTCATATCCATCACAATAAAAGGGACCCACCCTTTTTTCTGTTCCGCTTTTAGCAAAATGGAATATATCTCTTTTTTCTTTGAATGCAACCCACTCCAACCATATTGAACGACAAAGTATTTTGAATGCTTTTCTGGAGCAAAGAAATTCCGAGATTCTCTACGAATAAACATCCCTGTTGGCATACTTTGACTGATGCACCATAGGTATAGTGCATTTGCATCAAGACCAACTATGCGCTTGCATATCTCTGAAGAATCAGGACGAACATTTGTCTCATGTTCCTTCTGATATCTACAAAAAACAATTGCAGGTCCTCCCACTAAGTTTCTTTTATATGTTAGATATAAATCCTCATCATTACTTCCTAATAATGGAAATATTACTCCATTATCACTGGCTGATTTAAATAGCATCTGTCTTGCTATTCCTGGAGCTGAAAATGAGCATTTGAATAAGTCTAACCCTCTCTTGTGATAGAAATGCTGTAGTTTTGATACAGCCTCAACGAAAGGAGAAACGTCCATTTTGTTATAATATGACAACAAGTCAGACAATTTCATCATTTTTTCCTGTTCCCATAGTAGTTTTAGTTCCTCATATGCTTCTTGTGGAATATTCTCACCTTTTAAAGAAGAGTAAAATGATTCATAGGGAGGGAGAGCTGTTTCTTCTAACCTCTCTGCTGAATCAAGATAATCATAACAAAAATAGCTTTTAGACTGGTTTGTATCATATGCTGCCAAAAACTTTGCATATGAGAACCCAGGAGTAATATATTGACAGATATCTAGAAATCTAAACTTTCCTGTAGATATTGCCATATATGCATTCGCTTTTTTAATAACGAATGATCCGTTTTCACTTTTCTTAAAGGTTTGGTTTTGATTGATTTGCTTAACAGCTCAACCTTTAAAACATTGATGTCATATCTTGCAGAATTAAATCCTAAAACTGGTAGCTCTTCAATTTAAACCTCAAATTCTTCATGTATTCTATCTAAGTATTTTCTTATTTTATGAAAAGCGCTTACATTGTTTGTTCCTTCTCTCTTTCCATCATTTAAGGGTAATTCCTTCTCCTCTTCTATTTCATTTACGGTTTCGCTCCGCTCATGATTAAACTCTTCTTCATATTCATCATCCTCTTCTACTCTAACATTCACTTCATTGTTTATCTCTTCCTCATCATTATTATCATTAAAAGAAGGAAACCATGCAGCATCTGACTCTTGTATTAAATACTTCTCCTTTAGATCTAGAAGCTGCTTAATATATGTGTAGTGACCCGGTTTCGTTTGAGGAGGAGAATAGATAATTCAAGACACAAGCCTCTATATTATTACTCTGATTTATTGAAGTTCCAAGCACAGTGTAGGTGAATACATCCAGTCATATATGAAGGTGTTATAAGTTGACATAACATAAACACTGGTAACAAGATACCAAGAAGTTACAACAAACACACAGGTATGGATCATAGCTCCACCTGGTGTGAAACGCCGGTTGTATTGAGAGTTCAAGTAAGGTTGGTATATGTAAGTAGTATATGGAGAGTGTATAAGATCTTTATGGCACTACACTCCCCCCTACTGGGTTTAAAAGAAATTCATACGATTTCTTTAGACAACATATAAAAACAAACCAATAATATATGACGGTTCAAGAAAAGGCGACCATAGCTTGAAATATATGTAGCGGATTTCAAGAGAAATATAACTAATGTCAATCTACAAATATTATTCGGTAGATAAAGAAGACTCTTGCTTCAAATTGAAAACGATGAACAAGTAATAGTATTAAATATAAACCTCGGTACAAACGTGCACCATGTCCTCCAGCCTCGTTAAGGCACAGACATTGGAATATAGAAAATATCTATTCATATAAAAATGAACTCGTTTCAATAGAGACATATTTATTATATTCGGTTATATTCGGTCGTTCCTTCCTTCATCGAACTTGAAATGGAATGTAATCTGCTGTTTCTTATGACATCCTTCTGTGCGGCTTCATGGAATAGAGCTTGTCACATAATCTCGCATTGAGAAACAAATGAGTACTTGAAGATATAAGTTGAAATAATGAATTCAAAGTATTGAAACAATGAAAAATAATAATGTGTAATAGGTCAAGATCATAACATGACCAAATAACATATTATAATTCGACTTATTTTTAGACTTCTTCTGTAAAGATATAGGTATAGCAATAAATGAAATGATATACAATCTGATCAAGTCAGGTATTAGAACAATCATACAATCACACAAATGGTTTTGGTTCCTTTGGTGGAGTATTTAGATTCCCAGATAGAGACTGAGAAGGAGTTGCAGGAGGATTTGACATTACATCCGGAAATAAATCGGTTGACAATGAGAAAGTGACACTTCCAGAAGCATCCGATGATACAGATGCAGCAGCGTCAAATTTAGCTGAATCTGAAGTAATTGTTGCAGTCGCAGATGGAGAGCGACGTGTGTTAGAATTTAACAACGCCCTAGTCTTCAAATTCTTCTCTCGTATCAAACTCAATGCTGACAAAGGAGGAGCTCGTTTCTTAGGGCTACTAGCAGCAATATTACTATTAGCCAAATCATTCTTCAATTTCATGATCTCACTCAACAACTGTTGGTTTCTGTTTTCCAAATCCATCACACGAATCTGAAGTTGATCATTAAGAATGGTCGTTTCTTCAAGTGTCTCTACTAACACCTCTACTTCTTCTTGACTCTTCATGATCTTGCAAACATCTGTTAAAGGCTTAATCAATGTACCAACGGAAGTAACATACTCTCTCTGAATACATTCGACAGCTTCATGATGTCGATATCTCTCTATATCTAGTGATTGCCCATATTTGTAGGAGGCTTCCTCATACAATTTCTTGTAGTCAGTAAGAACTGATTCATCCACATGAGCAGATGAACTTGATGGTGCCGGGGCAACTAATTGACTCGACTGACTGGAATGACTGGGCTGACTGGACTGACTCGCCCCATGAGAGTATTGACTTCTAGGTGGCAGAGGAACCCAGGCATTTCTCGCAGGAGCAGGGGAATCAACATACTTAGGTTTCTTAGCAGTGGGATTATTAGTACCAGAGGCCACCCCAACATATTTAAGTTTATGGGCTGCGTCGTCCATCGCCTTCCAAATGTGTCTAGTTACCGATAACCCATAATGAAATGAAGGATTTGCTTGCAATCTCCTATTCTTCTCACCTAGTCTAGCCATGCTGCGGTCAGCATCAGCAGGAGACCATTTATGTACACCTGAATCAGAGGTGAAATGATTGTACATCTCTCTCTTACGATCAACCACTTTTTGGCAAAGTAAGTCGGGACATTCCCACCCGAAGACAAGTGGGGTGTGTTCTTCACACATATGACGAGCGAATGACTGTTTAGTATGATAGACTTTGATACCGTTCGGATTAAGTGACATTGAACGACAGCATGAGAAAGGACAACGCATATCTACTGTGAAAATTGATAATGCCATCCTTAATTTAAGGTCCTGATCCTCCCTCACAGACAACCCCTTATCAGGAGCAGTTTTAGCAGGGGAACACAACTTGGGAAACATAGTTTGTATAGTCCCATATAGTCTTCATCATTTTCTTCAAATATATTCTTGCAACCGTCTGACTTACTAGGTAAAATACAAACAATTGAAGTATCATCTTTAGCCGACCAATTTCTCAAGGATCTGTGTCTAGCACGATAACGGCGGGACAACCCATCATCCCTATACTTCTTCAGAGCCTTATGGGACTGTTTAGTACTAGAAGAATGGTTACTTCGCTTTGTCAAAAGAATTGTCATTATCATTGGCATCACCAGAGGTGGATTTATCGTGAGCAATTACTTCGTTAGAAACGGAATTAGTAATGTTATTTGCATCCGCTTTAGGGATTATCATGGATAGTTGTATCGTCAGAGGCAGATTTCTCATCATCTACAACCATATTCTGTTGCACAGAAGTTTCTTCTCCTTCCACGGCCATTTCACTGTACTTGTATATACTGGACACCTACAAATACATAAGCAAATACATATCCAGAAAATTGTCACGAGTAACAGTGGACAAAATACCCCTATGTTAAGAGCACTTATTAATGTCACAGAATTCAATGTAGACGAAGTATCTCCATTCACCCCCATGTACACATTTTCAGGGTTGAATAATTCTATCCAAAAATGATTCAAACATGACCACAAAATTCACCGAAACAGAGAATAATGGTATACATTAATCATTTGGCGTATTCAATACTGCTTCTACAGTACAATATTCAATGTAATATTAGAACTACCCGAGTCGCACACCCAGATGTGCAATGTGCGTTGAAACCATCACTCACTGCGTCATCTGTGCGGTCCCCTTTCTCCGCGCATTCGCCGCTCTTATGATGCTCTGCCTGTGTTGGGGTCACTGCATTATAACCAGGAAGCCGTCTGATTCCCTGATGCAGTCCTATACCTACCTATGGTAGACATATATAGTGCAGTCAGGGAATCACACGGCTTCCTGGTTATACTGCAGTCACTGAAACTTTCTTTTTCTGGGTAAAATTATCATCACAATTTAAATGATTTGTTTGATAATGCTTGCAATCAGAATAAACCAATTGATCTTTGATATGCAATATTTAGTAAGTATGTATTCATGCACTGTCCAGCATTAGGCACACCAAGAATGAGAATATTTGTACAAAGAGATCTTGTAAATGCAACACTTTGAAAAATATCAATTTTGCGACTTGTGACTTATTTTCCTGAAATACATCACATATAAATACAGCCCATATCTCAATGTAAATGCCATTTGTTTATTGAACTTCACTGTATAATGTACTTGTTTTTGTTCATAACTAAACTGTCTTATTGCAGAAGATTGCTGTATAAAAATACTAAATAAAAAAAAATATATATATTCCTGCATTTTATGGTGCATAGAACAGGGAGGGAAGACCAGGTGGAGTGTAGGGGGCAAGGTACGTGGTGTATGGCCGTCGGCGTTGCAAGCAGCCAGACTGTTGAAACACTACAGGTGGATGAGTGGGTGGGTGGGTGGGTTGCCATAGCAGGGAGTGAGGCCAGTTACATGGGCTAGCAGGGGCGCAGTCTTAGAGCCAGCCCCTCCACTCTACTAGATGAAGCCAAACGGTCAACAGGACATTCAAAGTGGCTATTATAAGAGTTGAGGTAAGTTTATATATTATATTACAAACTTCTAGATGACTGGAAATTACACAGATAACGGCTACTTATTATTAGTATACATGTATTTTGTCTAATTCGTAATTACTTGTTGTCTCAACTTTTTCAGATATGCAGAATATTCACTGGGAAAAACGTGTTTGCACTTTGTATTATGGACGGAGATCTGCCTGATATCCACACTGTGTGAGTATACTTGTGTAACCTCGTTATTATATTTCTTTATAACGTTGATGTATTTAGCCATAATCTGACATGTTTTTCTCTATGACCAGCTGTGTTACACTACGTTGTAGCATATCTACTTTAATAATTTCCTGATTAATGTACTAACTATATTTCTCCTCATGTTCTATAATAGTTTATATCCCTTTGTTTTAACAGGAACCTCTAGAGCGAGCCCCTACATGAGAACCCCCTCCCCTCTATCTGATGTCCCAGGAAGCTTGGGTAATGCCTGGCCCACATTGAAACTGGAGAAATCCGTTGCGTCCTGTAATAACATGTCCTAGTTTCTTGTGTTGACAGCAGTAACAATCCAATTAACCATAGGCTTACTGAAAGACAAACTCTCTGACTTTTAGACGTCCTGGGACCAACCAAATATATATATACATTGCACCGAATATAGATGTATTTTATTCTTTACCTGACATTTTCATATTCATGTTCTTCTAGGGATGCATGCTGGAATAACGCCCCGCTCACCTGTCGCATTACTTCGAACGGGAATTCCCCGCTAACCAGAATTTCCTACTTATTATTTAATAAAACAGGAGACATCCTTAATCTATCCTGAGCATTTTAAGACTTGTCCCAGCCCTCTAGGACAAATATTAGTCGAACCATGGCTATATACTTGGGGGCATGTCAGCTTTACTCCAGCGCAAGAAAATGATGAACAAAAATAAAATGATGATATTCTAAGGCTGAATAAAAGCATAAATAATAAGCATAAAACCAATATTGTGCAATACCTGCCCTGACCCTCCCCATCCCCGCCCCCACCCAAACCCCTGCCCCCCCCCAAACCCCCGCCCCCATTTTGTGCGGTCAAATAGCAGCATATGTGTGACGTCCCTATAGTGTTTTACAGCAGTCAACGTGTTCACATGTTGCCGCGGCGACCGCGGTGATGTGATCGCGTCACAACGAGTAACGCTTGCCGCTGTTTGCTTCCCGCGATGACTGCAGTGAATTGGCCGCGTCGCCAACTGCGGTTTAAACAGCACCTGGGTGTGTCGGGTAGGGTTCACTAAACATAACCCCATTGTATGAAAGCATATATCGCAATTCCAAAATGGAAATAAACCAGCGAATTGTCTCAGAAATGGCGTTCATTTCAATATAATATGTAGAGCAAATGTTTCAGTGTTCCATACATAACATGAAACTAATTTGGTAGAATCAAATGGCACCAATATATCCAAAGTAATGTCGTCGCTCATGATACTAAGCACCGGCACTTCCAATGTGGGGGAGGGCACAAAATAGAACTAAAATAGAACTACTGTGTAATACCCACATGCACATATTATATCCAAGGTATGACGTCCAGTACATTATAACAATGAACAAACAATTTACTTACAGTATTCCAGTTACATTGCGTCTACCTCTCTTCTGTTTCAGTTTCTCACTCACGTCCTACCCACTCGGACACAGGCAGCTTTCTGAAGGGACGGTGTAGCTTCCCAAAGCCCTTGTCCAGGTGGCAGGTCCTGTTATATGCGCGTACCTGGCGATATCCAGGGACTAGTCGAGTATTTATAGATTTAAACTATAGTTAACTGTTTATCAAAACATGTATGGGGCAATAGAGTAATGATCATACCAAGTCAATAAGGCTTAATCCAACTCGTTAGAGAGCGGTCTGTTACACAGTGCCTAACAAGATAAGTCATACACATAAATATTAAAAAAAACTTTAGCAATTCATATAGGGTTCTGTGGCAGTCCAGACGCTTCCTGGATCAACCAACAGAGACTTCTCGTTGTGTTTTTTTATTATAATCTCACAGACAATGCAGTATTCTGTGGTATCAATCTATACTCACCAAAAATCACCATGGGAGCTCCATTACTGCCAATCCCATAGTATAAATTACAATAATTACACTAGGGGCATGGTGTATAGCGATCAGGAATTTTTACTTCCCTTTTTCCTTCCGTTCTTGTAATAGGTTTTGTAACCTTTGCTTGGCTATTATTAATCTTATTCTTAGATTTTCTTTGTGAGGCTATGTTCTTCTTGACTTTGCGTCGAGTTTTCCTGTTATTTTCAGGTCCAATCGTATCAGTACAAGGAGGTTTTCTAGGAGGTCTGCCTCTTTTCCTAGCATTATCAGGATTCAACGCAGAGAGATACTCTTTTATTTCCTGACCAGGAGATACTTTCCCCCCTTCAATCCTTATGACATCCCTACCTGCCTCACGCAGATTTTCAATTTCAGGAGAATTCTGAAGATTTGTAGTAGGTCTTAAACCAGTCGCGGCGGTAGGATCCACAGCAGTTTTCAAATAATCCCCATTCCATCGAACTTCTCCTCTTGTTGTTGATAGGAGGTATGTGTGATAATTAATTTTCTTAATAATTTTGAAAGGACCATCCCATTTTGCCCCGTATTTATTGCTTGCAATTGGTGGATAATAACGATATACCCACTCACCTTCAGTGAAACTTCTGAGATGCTTGCGGCGGTCATAATTTCTCTTCTGGGCAATTGATGTCAGATGCAATTTATCTCGAGCAAAACTATGTCCCTCGCGCAATTGTTTTCGCAATTGTTCTAGGAACACACTAGGCGATGTCAAGTCCAAACCCCCACGTGGTATGCCAAAAATTAAATCAGCAGGGGTATATGCTTCATCCCCAAAAATAAGGGAATATGGAGTACAACCAGTGCTAGCATGAATGCTAGTATTATAAGCGCTTGCTATACAAGGAATTAGAGTATCCCATTTTTCAGAACCATAGTCAATATAACATGATAATTGCTCAACCAATACTCTATTAATTCTTTCTGCCTGTCCATTACAGCGAGGTGTATATGGATTAGTATGCTGTTTGTGAATGTCAAATATTTTGCATAATTCACGCATTACCCCACCTTCAAATTCTGGGGCGCCATCGCTGTGAATCGCATTAGGCGCTCCGAACCGTAGAATCCATTCCTTGAACAAAGTCCAAGCAATAGTTTCCGCCTTATGATCAGGCCATTCAGACCATTTAGAAAAATAATCTGAGACTACTAGAACACAAATATTACCACTTGTGCTGCGTTTAAATCCACTCAAAACATACATATTCGAGAAAATCTCTCACCAGCCAGATCTTTGGTTAATGGCGAAGTGTTAGTTCCTGAACGAGATTTGCGAGTCATACAGGCATCACATAATCTAATCCATCGTGTAACATCTCCTTTCAGTCCTGGCCAGAAATATCGCTGTTTCATGGAAGTATGTGTCCGTAGATTACCAAAATGCCCAGTACAAGCTGGACCATGGTGTCACTTAAAAATCTCTCTTCTCTAATCTATAGGTATCACAATTCTACTGAATAGTTTTCCAGAAGAGGGTTGTCTCCAACGTAAGCATAGTAAGTTATTATGCACAACCAAATCGTTCTTCTTGGCTAGAATAGCTCTGAAATCATTACTTTCTGAACTACTATTATCCGGCCAAGGTAATGTTCCATCGACATACATTATAATGCGTTTGATATCAGGATCAAGCAATTGTCTTTCCTCCAGACCCAAAGGTTTTACTGGAGGGACTTCAATATTACGCACACTGGCTATCACGGCATTATGTGCACCGCAGTCTGTACAATCCTCCCTTTTACACCTACTATATGGGATTCTAGAGAGAGCATCGGCATTTATATGTTTCCGGCCTGGCCGATGTTGTATAACACCAGGAGCAGTAATATTATATAGCTGGAGTGTCATTAGCCAACGTGCTAGCATATGTTCAGGTTCCTTGAAACCTATTAGCCAAGTCAAAGAAGCGTGATCCGTTCTTATTATAAAGTCTCCACCCATGATATAGTTTTTAAACTTACCAGAGTAGATAACAACAGCGAGTAGTTCACGATTTGTGGTGCAATAGTTCCTCTGAGATTTACTGAAAGAATTACTAGCATAAGCAATTACTCTTTCCTCTCCATCCTGTTCTTGAGATAATATACCTGACATACTTTTACCGCTTGCATCAGTATCAATGATATATCGACCCTCAGCTCGTGGGTATGCCAGAACAGGAGCATGCGTCAGAGCAAACTTTATTCGTACAAAAGCTGCCTCACACTCAGGTGTCCAATTCAACTTAAACTTTATCGTTTTTGACGACTTCTTGACAATTTCCTGAATAGGATACACTATATCAGCAAATGCAGGAACAAATTGACGATAGTACGAGGCGAAACCAAGAAATGATCTCACCTCTTTGACATTTTTGGGTTGCGGCCAATCCATTACGACTTTAACTTTTTCAGGATCAGCTTGTATTCCTTCTTCTGATACTAGCCTACCTAAAAATTCAACCTGTCGCTGAAATAACTTACATTTCTTAGGTTTTAATTTTAAGCCATAATCACGTAGCCTGGAGAAGACTGAGTCAAGATTTTCCAAAGTTTCCTCCAAAGTTTTCCCAAAAATTATTACGTCATCTAAGTAAACTAGACAGATTTTATTCACTAGTCCCCTAAGCATTTTGTTCATCATCTTCTGAAAGGTAGCAGGAGCGTTACAGAGGCCAAATGCCATTACTTTAAACTGATATAAACCAGATGCAGTAATAAAGGCAGTTTTCTCCTTACTGTATTCATCCATGGCCACCTGCCAATAACCACTTTCAAGGTCCAATGTACAAAACCAGGCGTTACCGCCCAATGCTTCTAGACAATCGTTTATTCGTGGTAGTGGATAAGAATCCTTCTTTGTAACAGAATTTAGTCTTCTGTAATCGACACAAAAACGAATAGTATTATCCTTTTTGTTTACCATGACAATAGGAGAAGCCCAAGGACTTTCACTTTCTTCCACAACCCCTAGTTCCAACATTTTTTTAACTTGCTCTTCAGCGACTTGTCTCTTTCTTGGAGCCTGTCGGCGATAAGCTTGTTTTATAGGCCTTGAATCTCCAGTATCGACAACATGTTTAGTTCTGGAGGTATAACCCAATGTTTCCCCAGGGAGGCGAAAAACATCCTTATTTCTTAAAATCATCTCCTTTAAAATTTGCTTTTCACGATCACTTTTTACATGTGTATCATGTATTAATTTATCCAGCCCGGTGGTGTTGACTGGACTAACTTCTGTGACACTAGATGAAACAAAGCAATCGGTTATATTGTTAGGAGAAACCTCCTGTAAACTACTCTTATCTGCATCGAACACATAACCAACAGGCGTGTTTTTTCGTAAACAGATGGGCAAGGCAGTTGGGTTGCATATAGGGATCTTTGCATTATTAGAATTGTATAGATATGTATTCAATCCTCCAAAGGTTTCCCCATTTTCCCCTTCCACTTCTGGTTCTACCAAATAGGCTCTATCGGCGGGCAGATTACCTAAGGAAACATCAACAACCTGAATTGCATAGGCTCCTAAATGGACATCTTTTCTAACAATAGCTGTACCCAACGACCCTTTACGCAAGCAATTAATATGTTCTTTGCCAGGGACAACCGACCAGGCCAGGCAATACCGCATTTGTATCGCCAGGTAAAATCCATGCCTAGAATAGCTTGATCACCATCTAGGTGTGAAACCACCAGGCAAGCATTTTTGTATATTATGCCGCCAATGTTCATTTCAAATATTGCGTAACCCAGTGTCTCAATAGGTCCACTTGCTATAGGTTTAATCCTCATTTGTGAAGCGTACAAACGAGGTTTGCAAGCAAGCGATTCATAGAATGCTTTAGAAACTAGGCTGGTTTGTGCCCCAGTATCATAAAGAAATTCTCCACGCTTTTCCCCAATAGTGACAGGTATATACCATCTCATTCTCACCAATAAAGGTGTAATTTCAATCAAGGTTTCAGATCCATCATCTGGGTCCATCAGCATTGAGACCATTATCTCCCCATCGTCGCTTTTTATGGCGCTAATAAGAGCAAGGTCACCAGTATTGTCTTCCCTCCCACATGTACTATTCATATCCAGGGTAGATTGAGGAGAAATTGACGCACTGTCCACTGTCGGCTGAGTTTTAGTAATAACATTCGGTGCAGTCGACTGGCCCATCGACATTACTTCCTCATGCAAAACATTCTCATTCCCATTAGAATCACCACCAAGAAGATGACATATATTTTCTGAGTGATCGTCCAAATTGTTTTCACAATTTGATATGGTATTAGGGCCCAGGGCCTCAGCTGCGCTTCTCACTGAGACCCGACAGCTTTTCCCTGTTCCTTATCCTTAGCCCTTTTTTCTTTGTTGCGCTCCTGCAAGGCAATAACATCGGGACATTTCCATTTAGCATGGTCCCTAGATAGACAGAATTTACATCTCCAACGATTTTTCTGTTGAGAAGCTGTATTCGTAATATCAGCCTTACCTGCAGAATTGCTAGGTTTCTTCGAAAAATCTGCAACATTGTTGTTATTTGTTGGTTTAGAATAATACCTGGGATTATCATAATTCCTGTATCCCCTTTGTTGCATTCTAAAGGACTTAAATGCTGCAATTTCAGCTTCCAATTCAGGATCTTCTTCTACAGAATTGGGCAAATTAGTATCGGTTGTGACTGCTGCCAAACTAACTGCTTTTGCCTCCTTTCCTTGGAAGGAAACTAAGTTGGCTGGTAGTTCATTTAGCAAGGAGGATCTCATCTCCGACGCACCACCAGCGCTTCGCAATTTCTGAGCAATATCTACAGCCGCCTGTAATGTTGTTGGCTTAGTAAATTTCACCCAGAATGCAGTGAATTTGTCTAGTATACCATCACAGAATAGCATAATGGTTTTCAACTTCAGATTATCAGGGTACTCATGATAAGCTTTTCTACATAGATCAACCAAACTCTCAGCAAAATGCTGGAAAGTTTCGTCTTTCTGTTGGACGCGGGTCTCATATTCTTTAATTCTATCTTCTGATGTCTTCTCATCGAGTTGACACGATAGTCTTCTCAGAACACTTGCTAGATCCAACTTAGAGACATCTCCCCATGTAGTCTGACCAATATGACCAGATGTAGCAATAATCAATTCCCTTACTAGGGTATCATCGTCCCAACCATAAAGATTGGTCCAGTTTAAAGCACCAGCTATATACTCGCCCCAGTCTGTACTTTTATATTTCTCCAAAGGTTTGGGTCTAGGCACTTCTCTAGGACGAGAGAGAGAAAGTAGGAGTACCAATATCAGTACGATTAATGTCCTGATCCATCTCTACCATAGTAGATTTCCATCGAGAACGATCAATCTTCCCCCCAGTTTTCATACCAGTTCCTAGTAAGGACGCAGTATTGACTGGGACCGTAGGCTCATTCTTCATTTCAATTTGTGTCAAAATAGTAGAATCATCCACTGATTGTCCAACAATGAAATGTAAATCGGGCGGTTTACTAACTAAAGGTACCCTAGTCTTTATTATAGGCTTGGGCGCCCCTGGGACCTTCACTGGTTGACGGTTACCTTGTTTTACTGGGGTTTTCCAAGGCAAACTGATATTATCGACATTCAAAGAATAATCGTCTAAATCATGACCACCCTCAGAAGCAGGCTTAGTATAGGAATTAACAAGCCTTTGTATAGATCTTCTGCGGTTAGTAGTTATGTCTGGAACTGATCCCCAGAACCTATAATCCGCATTCACCTTTTTCTGAGCCGTATGAACCATGGGTTCAGGCTTAGGTACATTAACAACCGGATCTATAGATTCCTCGTCTTCCTCCATAGGAATACGGTAACCACCAATGCCCTTCGGTTGAAGTCCTAATTTACCACAATGAATCATCAGGTAATCAACGCGACCTGCAGGTAACTGATATACATTATTAAACACAGACTGAGCAAGTGTTTTGATATATATCTGCTTTTGTATAGGACTCAATAGTTCGTTTCTTTTGGATTCCTGCGTCTACAATTTCTTCCAAAGAAATAAGGTCAATATAGGCAGGATTATCCTCATTTCCTCTACCGCTGAATACAGACCCAGCAATAGATCTGACTTGGGCTCTAGGTCTATCCCGCCTGGTATTGACACCAACAGCGCGTTCCTCCGTAGTAGCGGCAATGATATTGGGCGACCGGGTAGGTAGTCTTCCCAGTAACCCAATACCGGCACCGCCAAGGCCAACCTGTTCCTGCCAAAAAGCAGGCTCCGGCCTATATGTTCCTCTATCCATACTACCTAGAGAGTTAATCCCTAGTGCAGTAAGTCGACGATCAATTGAAGAAGGTAGCCTATAATGACTACCAGTACCAGACTCAAAGTCAATGCTAGAGTCAGATCTATCGAGAATTGGAATATGACCTTCATAATTGTCATGTAAATGAGCAAACTCCATACTGAGTATCAGAATAGACGTAAAAATGATCTTCTTCTTAAATCAATCAAGAAGGAAATGTATAGTCCCCAACAGGTCACGGCACCAAAATGTAGTGACCCGGTTTCGTTTGAGGAGGAGAATAGATAATTCAAGACACAAGCCTCTATATTATTACTCTGATTTATTGAAGTTCCAAGCACAGTGTAGGTGAATACATCCAGTCATATATGAAGGTGTTATAAGTTGACATAACATAAACACTGGTAACAAGATACCAAGAAGTTACAACAAACACACAGGTATGGATCATAGCTCCACCTGGTGTGAAACGCCGGTTGTATTGAGAGTTCAAGTAAGGTTGGTATATGTAAGTAGTATATGGAGAGTGTATAAGATCTTTATGGCACTACATATGGAGCAAATCTTTCCTTCTTTGCATGTGCTAGGTGTTTCTGAATATCAGATAAATAGGAAAGCATCTTAAATGTGAGACTCTGTAAATTGTTATCAATAAAACAACAAGCATCTTCGAATCCTTCAACATTAGAAGCAACTGCCACAGAAATTGCAGTATGCTTTTGGGTCCATTTTAACTTTGGAGCATTTCCAGCATCAACTTTTTCCAGTATTGATTCTATATCAAATACTGCAAACTCCTTAAAAAGTCTTTCTTCTTTTGGAACATTGATATCTAGGTATTCCAACTTATTAAAGATTGATTGAGGAGAAGAATAATATCCCCCCTTATATTTAAATAAGGTATGGGCACCACACCTACGAATGTGCACCTTATAATTATGTATCCTGTAAAATATCCTTTCACATAGATCACATGCAAATTTCTTAGCATACGTCTTAAAGTTATTAACGTATGAAAGATGGTTCTTATATATATTTAGATACATAACATTTGAGTGATTTGTTGTTGGTTTGTACCTCAAGACTACCACATCATCTGGTAACAGTTCATAAACATAAACTGAAATATTAACGCTTCTTTCAAACTCACGTAAATCAGAGAGAGATAACCCCTTAAAGTATTTTGGGTTTCTTGTCAAGTTTCGGGAATCTACATTTAAAATATGTTCCCTATATCTTTCATAATAAATCTTTGCAGATGCTTCCATTCGATGCTCACATTTATTATGAATAGCTAAACACCGAAATGCACAAAGATTGTCTGAAAATGCATTCCGTTGATTATCAGCATCAAGTCCAGTGATTGATGTTTTATTCTTTAAATAATCTGGTAAAAAACCCTTCCCGAGTACATAATTGGATTTTGTAACATAATATGCTACATTTGTAATCATTACTGATCGCCATTTTGTATTTGGTCTATTTGTTAAAAAATATTGATCTAAGTCTATATTCCCTATCCTATCCTTTAATTTCCCAACATCTTTATGGTTATCAATCCTAGCAGGAAATTCAAACAGAGTACTATTTTTATAGGGAATAAAATATCTATACTCTCCATTCTGAATATCCTGTAAAATAACCCCAAAGGCTATGTTTATCCGAAATGAATGATCTTGTTCCTGATATATATGTCGTATATGCTCATCTAACTCCATCATTCCATCAACTAAGTTATTTGTAGGAAAGTTATATGTTGACACAATTTCTCCTATTGAATGAGAAGATAAAATAATGAGGTTTATTTGATAATATTGTTTCCTTTAAATCCTCATCTTCATCTCCTGTTTCATCTTCTATCCATGGAAAATCATCTCCCCATGGGAAGTCCCTGTCAACCTTACCAGAACCATGCTGAATCCCTTGATGTCTGCATGTATAAATGTTTTTTTGAATCAAATACCTGATCACATGACTTGCATTGAAATCTTGGAATAAGGTGAATCTTTGCATGATTATCATTCTCCTGTTTTGTCTTACTAATATGTCCACATACATTGCATGTGCAAAGAATGCAATCATGATTGATCCTTTCTTTTTCTGAATTAAACTCCTCCCCACAATCACACGAGGGTTTCTTTTTTCCACAAATATCCGCATGCTTCATAAAGTTTCTCTCTGAATTAAACACCTCCCCACAATCACAGGTTGGTTTCTTTTTTCCACAAAGATCCACATGCTTCATAAAGTTTCTCCTATAACGAAATGATCGTTGACAATTAGTGCAACAAAAGGATTCATTTCGTGATCCATTCCGTTTTCTTGCTTTTCCAACACCCTTCCTTTTTCCTTCGCTTCCCCCACATCCTGTTTGGTTTTGATATGATGATGAAACAAGTTGATCAGAAGAAGTATAAGCCTCTTGATCTTGAACAATTGTTATATTATTACTGCTTTCTCCACTCGTGTGTGCAAACTGATGCTGAGTTTGTGCACTTTCATACAATAAATGTTGCTCTGGAGGTGATAATGATGGAACAGAAACAAGGAACTCTTGAAGTATATTATACTGAAAGCAAGAAACAAATGAAGTCATTAATATATATCAATAGAAATAATATTTATAGTTATCATTCTTCCTTATAAATCATCACCAAATCAACCTACCCGATGGGCAAGATGTGCAATGCTGTGTGCAATATATATGCAATGCAACCGCAATAGGCTGCAATGCAAAGTCTGTTGCACATGTATTGTGGATCCATTGCAGACAGGAGAAAAAATGACTGCAAAGTTATTTGCAAAATCTTTTGCACTTGTTTTATTTTTGGAGAAAATAAGGACTGAAAGAAAATATATGATTCATACTCTTAAGTTCCTTTTGATTGATATAAAAATCAATATCCGGCCTGCTTGTATCAATGCCCAAGACACAATACTGCAAAATATCTGTATATTTTGAGTGCAAGTTTTGCGCAATAATCTTTGCTGATTCATTGCACTATAATAGACACCATTACATCTACCTGAGAAGTAAATTAATGCAAAATAATTTGCGAATCTTTTACACCTTTTAACTCACTGTCCTGTTTTCTTCTGAAGGGAAAATAACTGCAAAATATCTGCATAATTTGAGCGCAACTTTTGCGTTATGATCTTTGCTGTTTTATTGCCCGGGAATTTAGGGACTTAGTAATGCTCAAAATAAGAACGTTTTCTGGACTCAAGAGTGGCAGGTTTATGATATTTTATTGTTTTAAAATTGCAATTTTGATTGAAACGGATGTGACAATAGAGCTATAGTATATCTAAAAAAAAGTTTAGACGAAATGTTTTTAAATGTTTCTGGAAATTTGAGAGTCGGTCTACAGACTCCCATACACTAGTCAGTCTGATCAGTCATGCAAGGGAGGACTAGCATTCCTATCAACATTGACAACAATGAGGAAATAATCTGTGCAATGAAAATATTTGTTCCAAAAATAGGAATATCTGGTCAGAAATAGGGAAACGTGTGTCCGAATGTATTTCTATATGATATATATGATATGGATATGTCAATGAAACCTTGTGTAGGAATTTCCAATCTTTTAACTTTCCCTGTTGGTACTCGAAAGTGTGGACAAGTGCAGCATCAATTGTACTGGTCCACAACAGATTCTACTCGTTATTTACAAATACAAAGCCCTTACTCCAATCCCTGTAAATCTATTGCCTCCTGTTGATAAAATACATCATTAAAACATGCAGGTTTCGGCCAACAATTGTCACACAAACGTATACCTAGCTTTCAGAGTATTCATTTTATTTAGAAATAACATATTCATATATTAAATAGTTGAAATCAATCTGCCCGTATAAGGGTTGTAATTTGCCGAAAACTAAAACTAGATTTTCACCCGGCCGTTTTTCTCACTGTGAGGGATTTAAACGTCTGTCATAAGATACCATCAGTTATCCAACCTGGGAAAGTCCCCACTACCCCGTAAGCCCCTGAACAAACAATTAAACCAGGCAGGGTATAGGCCGGAAATAGAAGCAACAGCCATCCACTACACAAGGCCTAGAAACAAAGGATTCATGGTTTTTGGCAGGAATTATTGGCGTGTATACATCAGATGCCATCTTGCAGTCAGAGAGGGTAGGTGTCTATATGCTGCATGTATCGTATATATATAGAAGCATACTTAGTAAGTTGTTCATTATTGTAGGGTCTGTGCCATTGAGATTCATTTGATAAATTGTGAACATCATATTTTCTTGATCACATGCATTTATTCTCTCATGAATTTAGGTTTTATATTGTATTTTCTTATTTCAGGTACCACTCTAGGTGATTATGATATGTGCCTGCATTACTGCACCATCACACAGGTAAATAAAATAACTTTTCTTCTCATTGTTTGTAGAACTGGATCTGATCCAGAAGTCTGTATATAACTGTTTATCTGTATTTGTCTATTTGTAACTTCATAATGTAATATGTGAGTTGATAAATAAAGTAGTATATTATCTTATGTTAAGTTGTGTAATGGACAGTCTAAATATTAATGTTTTCAGTGAGGTTTTGTGTTATATGTTGTATTTTCTTATTTCAGGTACCACTATAGATGCGTATAATATATATGCTTCCATCCCATGTGACCAAGAAAAAAGGAAAACGATGAATGAAAAAGATGAATGCAATGAAAATAAATCAATATTCAATAAAGATGAATTAATGAGTAATGCACCAATATATTACCCCGTGCCCAACCAGATAATATATGCAATTTATAGGCGCAAAAAGTGTGCACATATATGCCATAGAATTGCGCTCAAAATTCGCAATAATTCTGCATTATATGTATCATAAAATGCACCCAATAATCGCGCATTATATATGCAAAAACTATACGCAATTTATGCGTTTTTTACTGCAATCAAAATTGCGCAAAAAATGTAAACTCTCATCTCAGAATTATTGCGCATCCAGTTGCACATATATTATTGCGCAGGAATTGCGCTTTAATGCCTATCGGGTACACTCTTAATATAAATATAAACAAATATTGTCTTATCTCACCTCTAACTCTTCTTTTTTCTTTATAACCATTTCTTCTTCCTCCGAAATGTTGTTTCCTCTTATATACTCCAATAATGCATCCATATCCTTTATTTGCGAAATTTCATGTTCACGATTCCTTTGAATTTGCTCATTTCCCTATGAAAGAAAGTACTATAATTACCTCAAATATAACACAGAAATAATAATCATAATGGAGATAATACTATAATATAAATATATATATATATATATAGAAATGTGAATATGATTAATATTAAAGTCTCACCTTTGTCTGATATTGCAATATCATCTCTTTAACCCTTGGATGGTTTAACAGATTGTTGCTGCTTGCCCAAGAAAATAGACATTCAACATCTTGAAAAAGATGAAGATATAACTCTATTTCCTCTTCAGAAAATAATATCGAAGCCATTGTTCCTTTTCTCCTATTGATCATTATTGAAACAGTCACAATTTATATATATGTAGCTCTTGCACCATCACTCATCTAAAAATAGATGCTTTGTTCATAATCCCATACTCTCCCACATTTGATTGCACCACATTAACCATGTGACCTGAACATCTCATTCTGATTGGATTACATTAACCAGCTGACCTGAACATGACATTCTGATTGGATCACATTAGTATGTGACTCACCATACACTGGACAAGCATGACAAGCATGTCATTCTTACTTCCAACCCTGTCTATGTCACACCTTCACTCCTCACCTCTCCTCTCTACATTACTCCAGTTAATAATAATCATGCTGAGTCATAGGAATATCATACATGATGATGCTAAGCCTTGATCTTATCAATCATATATCCAATAAATAATCTATAAATAAATGTGAGTCATCTTTTAAAACTCAGAAACTAAATACCCACTAGATAACTTACAGTATACTACTCACCATACCAGCCTGAAAGCTCATGAGGGGAGCTAGGCACTGGAGTTGTGGTGGAGTCTGGTGTGAACTGCAGGTACTAAGACTTCTAGCCCTTGTCATTGGGTGTCAGGTCAGAGCCATTGCCTTGTATGCTCTGGAAATTATATCCCACAGAACCAGTCTTAAGACTATTTTCTTGCTCAAATCGATCTTAACCTCTCTAATTCATTCAAAAATTAAAAGGAAATAAACATGAAGAGCTGAATGTATTATTTTCAAAGAAAACTGAGCCCCAGATGTGGAAACATTAGGCAAATAGAAATAATAAATGACCTCTCAACTAGGTAATGTAAAAAAGCCTCCTTCCTTCACCACCATTCCCCTCATCATTCTTCTATCATTTTCCATTGCAACAATTAAAAGGAAATAAACATGAAGAGCTGAATGTATTATTTTCAAAGAAAACTGAGCCCCAGATGTGGAAACATTAGGCAAATAGAAATAATAAATGACCTCTCAACTAGGTAATGTAAAAAAGCCTCCTTCCTTCACCACCATTCCCCTCATCATTCTTCTATCATTTTCCATTGCAACAATTAAAAGGAAATAAACATGAAGAGCTGAATGTGTAAGTTTAAAAGGAAAAATGAGCTGCGGATGTTGAAACATTAGGGACATAAAAAAAGGAAATGACCTGAGCCATTGCCTTGTATACTCTGGAAATTATATCCCACAGAACCAGTCTTAAGACTATTTTCTTGCTCAAATCGATCTCAGCCTCTCTAATTCATTCAAAGATTGAAAGGAAATAAACATGATGAGCTGAATCTGTTAGTTTTAAAGGAAAACTGAGCCACAGATGTGGAAACATTAGGCAAAAAGAAATAAGAAAGGACCACACAACTAGGCAATGTAAAAAAGCCTCCTGCTGTGGGAATGGAACCATCAACCTACTGTGTGGGAGTCAGAGGCCCTACCCCTAGACCATAGGATCCTGGTTGAATGGACATACATGTCAATGCTAGTGAGTCTGTGATTCACCATACCAGCCTGAAAGCTCATGAGGGGAGCTAGGCACTGGAGTTGTGGTGGAGTCTGGTGTGAACTGCAGGTACTAAGACTTCTAGCCCTTGTCATTGGGTGTCAGGTCAGAGCCATTGCCTTGTATGCTCTGGAAATTATATCCCACAGAACCAGTCTTAAGACTATTTTCTTGCTCAAATCGATCTTAGCCTCTCTAATTCATTCAAAAATTAAAAGGAAATAAACATGAAGAGCTGAATGTGTAAGTTTAAAGGAAAAATGAGCTGCGGATGTTGAAACATTAGGGACATAAAAATAAGAAATGACCTGAGCCATTGCCTTGTATGCTCTGGAAATTATATCCCACAGAACCAGTCTTAAGACTATTTTCTTGCTCAAATCGATCTCAGCCTCTCTAATTCATTCAAAGATTAAAAGGAAATAAACATGATGAGCTGAATCTGTTAGTTTTAAAGGAAAACTGAGCCACAGATGTGGAAACATTAGGCAAAAAGAAATAAGAAAGGACCACACAACTAGGCAATGTAAAAAAGCCTCCTGCTGTGGGAATGGAACCATCAACCTACTGTGTGGGAGTCAGAGGCCTTACCCCTAGACCAAAGGATCCAGGTTGAATGGACATACATGTCAATGCTAGTGAGTCTGTGATTCACCATACCAGCCTGAAAGCTCATGAGGGGAGTTAGGCACTGGAGTTGTGGTGGAGTCTGGTGTGAACTGCAGGTACTAAGACTTCTAGCCCTTGTCATTGGGTGTCAGGTCAGAGCCATTGCCTTGTATGCTCTGGAAATTATATCCCACAGAACCAGTCTTAAGACTATTTTCTTGCTCAAATCGATCTTAGCCTCTCTAATTCATTCAAAACTTAAAAGGAAATAAACATGAAGAGCTGAATGTGTTATTTTCAAAGAGAACTGAGCCCCAGATGTGGAAACATTAGGCAAATAGAAATAATAAATGACCTCTCAACTAGGTAATGTAAAAAAGCCTCCTTCCTTCACCACCATTCCCCTCATCATTCTTCTATCATTTTCCATTGCAACAATAAAAAGGAAATAAACATGAAGAGCTGATCGTGTAAGTTTAAAAGGAAAAATGAGCTGCGGATGTTGAAACATTAGGGACATAAAAATAAGAAATGACCTGAGCCATTGCCTTGTATACTCTGGAAATTATATCCCACAGAACCAGTCTTAAGACTATTTTCTTGCTCAAATCAATCTCAGCCTCTCTAATTCATTCAAAGATTAAAAGGAAATAAACATGATGAGCTGAATCTGTTAGTTTTAAAGGAAAACTGAGCCACAGATGTGGAAACATTAGGCAAATAGAAATAATAAAGGACCACACAACTAGGCAATGTAAAAAAGCCTCCTGCTGTGGGAATGGAACCATCAACCTACTGTGTGGGAGTCGGAGGCCTTACCCCTACACCATAGGATCCTGGTTGAATGGACATACATGTCAATGCTAGTGAGTCTGTGATTCACCATACCAGCCTGAAAGCTCATGAGGGGAGCTAGGCACTGGAGTTGTGGTGGAGTCTGGTGTGAACTGCAGGTACTAAGACTTCTAGCCCTTGTCATTGGGTGTCAGGTCAGAGCCATTGCCTTGTATGCTCTGGAAATTATATCCCACAGAACCAGTCTTAAGACTATTTTCTTGCTCAAATCGATCTCAGCCTCTCTAATTCATTCAAAGATTGAAAGGAAATAAACATGATGAGCTGAATCTGTTAGTTTTAAAGGAAAACTGAGCCACAGATGTGGAAACATTAGGCAAAAAGAAATAAGAAAGGACCACACAACTAGGCAATGTAAAAAAGCCTCCTGCTGTGGGAATGGAACCATCAACCTACTGTGTGGGAGTCAGAGGCCCTACCCCTAGACCATAGGATCCTGGTTGAATGGACATACATGTCAATGCTAGTGAGTCTGTGATTCACCATACCAGCCTGAAAGCTCATGAGGGGAGCTAGGCACTGGAGTTGTGGTGGAGTCTGGTGTGAACTGCAGGTACTAAGACTTCTAGCCCTTGTCATTGGGTGTCAGGTCAGAGCCATTGCCTTGTATGCTCTGGAAATTATATCCCACAGAACCAGTCTTAAGACTATTTTCTTGCTCAAATCGATCTTAGCCTCTCTAATTCATTCAAAAATTAAAAGGAAATAAACATGAAGAGCTGAATGTGTAAGTTTAAAGGAAAAATGAGCTGCGGATGTTGAAACATTAGGGACATAAAAATAAGAAATGACCTGAGCCATTGCCTTGTATGCTCTGGAAATTATATCCCACAGAACCAGTCTTAAGACTATTTTCTTGCTCAAATCGATCTCAGCCTCTCTAATTCATTCAAAGATTAAAAGGAAATAAACATGATGAGCTGAATCTGTTAGTTTTAAAGGAAAACTGAGCCACTGATGTGGAAACATTAGGCAAAAAGAAATAAGAAAGGACCACACAACTAGGCAATGTAAAAAAGCCTCCTGCTGTGGGAATGGAACCATCAACCTACTGTGTGGGAGTCAGAGGCCTTACCCCTAGACCATAGGATCCTGGTTGAATGGACATACATGTCAATGCTAGTGAGTCTGTGATTCACCATACCAGCCTGAAAGCTCATGAGGGGAGCTAGGCACTGGAGTTGTGGTGGAGTCTGGTGTGAACTGCAGGTACTAAGACTTCTAGCCCTTGTCATTGGGTGTCAGGTCAGAGCCATTGCCTTGTATGCTCTGGAAATTATATCCCACAGAACCAGTCTTAAGACTATTTTCTTGCTCAAATCGATCTTAGCCTCTCTAATTCATTCAAAACTTAAAAGGAAATAAACATGAAGAGCTGAATGTGTAAGTTTAAAAGGAAAAATGAGCTGCGGATGTTGAAACATTAGGGACATAAAAGTAAGAAATGACCTGAGCCATTGCCTTGTATGCTCTGGAAATTATATCCCACAGAACCAGTCTTAAGACTATTTTCTTGCTCAAATCGATCTCAGCCTCTCTAATTCATTCAAAGATTAAAAGGAAATAAACATGATGAGCTGAATCTGTTAGTTTTAAAGGAAAACTGAGCCACAGATGTGGAAACATTAGGCAAATAGAAATAAGAAAGGACCACACAACTAGGCAATGTAAAAAAGCCTCCTGCTGTGGGAATGGAACCATCAACCTACTGTGTGGGAGTCAGAGGCCTTACCCCTAGACCAAAGGATCCTGGTTGAATGGACATACATGTCAATGCTAGTGAGTCTGTGATTCACCATACCAGCCTGAAAGCTCATGAGGGGAGCTAGGCACTGGAGTTGTGGTGGAGTCTGGTGTGAACTGCAGGTACTAAGACTTCTAGCCCTTGTCATTGGGTGTCAGGTCAGAGCCATTGCCTTGTATGCTCTGGAAATTATATCCCACAGAACCAGTCTTAAGACTATTTTCTTGCTCAAATCGATCTTAGCCTCTCTAATTCATTCAAAAATTAAAAGGAAATAAACATGAAGAGCTGAATGTATTATTTTCAAAGAAAACTGAGCCCCAGATGTGGAAACATTAGGCAAATAGAAATAATAAATGACCTCTCAACTAGGTAATGTAAAAAAGCCTCCTTCCTTCACCACCATTCCCCTCATCATTCTTCTATCATTTTCCATTGCAACAATTAAAAGGAAATAAACATGAAGAGCTGAATGTATTATTTTCAAAGAAAACTGAGCCCCAGATGTGGAAACATTAGGCAAATAGAAATAATAAATGACCTCTCAACTAGGTAATGTAAAAAAGCCTCCTTCCTTCACCACCATTCCCCTCATCATTCTTCTATGATTTTCCATTGCAACAATTAAAAGGAAATAAACATGAAGAGCTGAATGTGTAAGTTTAAAAGGAAAAATGAGCTGCAGATGTTGAAACATTAGGGACATAAAAATAAGAAATGACCTGAGCCATTGCCTTGTATGCTCTGGAAATTATATCCCACAGAACCAGTCTTAAGACTTTTTTCTTGCTCAAATCGATCTCAGCCTCTCTAATTCATTCAAAGATGAAAAGGAAATAAACATGATGAGCTGAATCTGTTAGTTTTAAAGGAAAACTGAGCCACAGATGTGGAAACATTAGGCAAATAGAAATAAGAAAGGACCACACAACTAGGCAATGTAAAAAAGCCTCCTGCTGTGGGAATGGAACCATCAACCTACTGTGTGGGAGTCAGAGGCCTTACCCCTAGACCAAAGGATCCAGGTTGAATGGACATACATGTCAATGCTAGTGAGTCTGTGATTCACCATACCAGCCTGAAAGCTCATGAGGGGAGCTAGGCACTGGAGTTGTGGTGGAGTCTGGTGTGAACTGCAGGTACTAAGACTTCTAGCCCTTGTCATTGGGTGTCAGGTCAGAGCCATTGCCTTGTATGCTCTGGAAATTATATCCCACAGAACCAGTCTTAAGACTATTTTCTTGCTCAAATCGATCTTAGCCTCTCTAATTCATTCAAAAATTAAAAGGAAATAAACATGAAGAGCTGAATGTGTTATTTTCAAAGAAAACTGAGCCCCAGATGTGGAAACATTAGGCAAATAGAAATAATAAATGACCTCTCAACTAGGTAATGTAAAAAAGCCTCCTTCCTTCACCACCATTCCCCTCATCATTCTTCTATCATTTTCCATTGCAACAATTAAAAGGAAATAAACATGAAGAGCTGAATGTGTAAGTTTAAAAGGAAAAATGAGCTGCGGATGTTGAAACATTAGGGACATAAAAATAAGAAATGACCTGAGCCATTGCCTTGTATACTCTGGAAATTATATCCCACAGAACCAGTCTTAAGACTATTTTCTTGCTCAAATCGATCTCAGCCTCTCTAATTCATTCAAAGATGAAAAGGAAATAAACATGATGAGCTGTATCTGTTAGTTTTAAAGGAAAACTGAGCCACAGATGCAGAAACATTAGGCAAATAGAAATAAGAAAGGACCACACAACTAGGCAATGTAAAAAAGCCTCCTGCTGTGGGAATGGAACCATCAACCTACTGTGTGGGAGTCAGAGGCCTTACCCCTAGACCAAAGGATCCAGGTTGAATGGACATACATGTCAATGCTAGTGAGTCTGTGATTCACCATACAAGCCTGAAAGCTCATGAGGGGAGCTAGGCACTGGAGTTGTGGTGGAGTCTGGTGTGAACTGCAGGTACTAAGACTTCTAGCCCTTGTCATTGGGTGTCAGGTCAGAGCCATTGCCTTGTATGCTCTGGAAATTATATCCCACAGAACCAGTCTTAAGACTATTTTCTTGCTCAAATCGATCTCAGCCTCTCTAATTCATTCAAAGATTAAAAGGAAATAAACATGATGAGCTGTATCTGTTAGTTTTAAAGGAAAACTGAGCCACAGATGTGGAAACATTAGGCAAATAGAAATAAGAAAGGACCACACAACTAGGCAATGTAAAAAAGCCTCCTGCTGTGGGAATGGAACCATCAACCTACTGTGTGGGAGTCAGAGGCCTTACCCCTAGACCATAGGATCCTGGTTGAATGGACATACATGTCAATGCTAGTGAGTCTGTGATTCACCATACCAGCCTGAAAGCTCATGAGGGGAGCTAGGCACTGGAGTTGTGGTGGACTCTGGTGTGAACTGCAGGTACTAAGACTTCTAGCCCTTGTCATTGGGTGTCAGGTCAGAGCCATTGCCTTGTATGCTCTGGAAATTATATCCCACAGAACCAGTCTTAAGACTATTTTCTTGCTCAAATCGATCTTAGCCTCTCTAATTCATTCAAAAATTAAAAGGAAATAAACATGAAGAGCTGAATGTGTTATTTTCAAAGAAAACTGAGCCCCAGATGTGGAAACATTAGGCAAATAGAAATAATAAATGACCTCTCAACTAGGTAATGTAAAAAAGCCTCCTTCCTTCACCACCATTCCCCTCATCATTCTTCTATCATTTTCCATTGCAACAATTAAAAGGAAATAAACATGAAGAGCTGAATGTGTAAGTTTAAAAGGAAAAATGAGCTGCGGATGTTGAAACATTAGGGACATAAAAATAAGAAATGACCTGAGCCATTGCCTTGTATACTCTGGAAATTATATCCCACAGAACCAGTCTTAAGACTATTTTCTTGCTCAAATCGATCTCAGCCTCTCTAATTCATTCAAAGATGAAAAGGAAATAAACATGATGAGCTGTATCTGTTAGTTTTAAAGGAAAACTGAGCCACTGATGCAGAAACATTAGGCAAATAGAAATAAGAAAGGACCACACAACTAGGCAATGTAAAAAAGCCTCCTGCTGTGGGAATGGAACCATCAACCTACTGTGTGGGAGTCAGAGGCCTTACCCCTAGACCAAAGGATCCAGGTTGAATGGACATACATGTCAATGCTAGTGAGTCTGTGATTCACCATACAAGCCTGAAAGCTCATGAGGGGAGCTAGGCACTGGAGTTGTGGTGGAGTCTGGTGTGAACTGCAGGTACTAAGACTTCTAGCCCTTGTCATTGGGTGTCAGGTCAGAGCCATTGCCTTGTATGCTCTGGAAATTATATCCCACAGAACCAGTCTTAAGACTATTTTCTTGCTCAAATCGATCTCAGCCTCTCTAATTCATTCAAAGATTAAAAGGAAATAAACATGATGAGCTGTATCTGTTAGTTTTAAAGGAAAACTGAGCCACAGATGTGGAAACATTAGGCAAATAGAAATAAGAAAGGACCACACAACTAGGCAATGTAAAAAAGCCTCCTGCTGTGGGAATGGAACCATCAACCTACTGTGTGGGAGTCAGAGGCCTTACCCCTAGACCATAGGATCCTGGTTGAATGGACATACATGTCAATGCTAGTGAGTCTGTGATTCACCATACCAGCCTGAAAGCTCATGAGGGGAGCTAGGCACTGGAGTTGTGGTGGACTCTGGTGTGAACTGCAGGTACTAAGACTTCTAGCCCTTGTCATTGGGTGTCAGGTCAGAGCCATTGCCTTGTATGCTCTGGAAATTATATCCCACAGAACCAGTCTTAAGACTATTTTCTTGCTCAAATCGATCTTAGCCTCTCTAATTCATTCAAAAATTAAAAGGAAATAAACATGAAGAGCTGAATGTGTTATTTTCAAAGAGAACTGAGCCCCAGATGTGGAAACATTAGGCAAATAGAAATAATAAATGACCTCTCAACTAGGTAATGTAAAAAAGCCTCCTGCCTTCACCACCATTCCCCTCATCATTCTTCTATCATTTTCCATTGCAACAATTAAAAGGAAATAAACATGAAGAGCTGAATGTGTAAGTTTAAAAGGAAAAATGAGCTGCGGATGTTGAAACATTAGGGACATAAAAATAAGAAATGACCTGAGCCATTGCCTTGTATGCTCTGGAAATTATATCCCACAGAACCAGTCTTAAGACTATTTTCTTGCTCAAATCGATCTCAGCCTCTCTTATTCATTCAAAGATGAAAAGGAAATAAACATGATGAGCTGTATCTGTTAGTTTTAAAGGAAAACTGAGCCACAGATGTGGAAACATTAGGCAAATAGAAATAAGAAAGGACCACACAACTAGGCAATGTAAAAAAGCCTCCTGCTGTGGGAATGGAACCATCAACCTACTGTGTGGGAGTCAGAGGCCTTACCCCTAGACCATAGGATCCTGGTTGAATGGACATACATGTCAATGCTAGTGAGTCTGTGATTCACCATACCAGCCTGAAAGCTCATGAGGGGAGCTAGGCACTGGAGTTGTGGTGGAGTCTGGTGTGAACTGCAGGTACTAAGACTTCTAGCCCTTGTCATTGGGTGTCAGGTCAGAGCCATTGCCTTGTATGCTCTGGAAATTATATCCCACAGAACCAGTCTTAAGACTATTTTCTTGCTCAAATCGATCTTAGCCTCTCTAATTCATTCAAAAATTAAAAGGAAATAAACATGAAGAGCTGAATGTGTTATTTTCAAAGAAAACTGAGCCCCAGATGTGGAAACATTAGGCAAATAGAAATAATAAATGACCTCTCAACTAGGTAATGTAAAAAAGCCTCCTGCCTTCACCACCATTCCCCTCATCATTCTTCTATCATTTTCCATTGCAACAATGGGGGACTTTGGTCAGTAGTACCAAAATTAACACCAGGTGGCCGGGTGGCCTACCGGCCCTAGGTCAGAGGTTAGCAGGGTTCATAGACACAAGTACGCTATAGTTCCGAGCTTCTCATCGCACAATTCCCGATCATTAGTTTTTATTTTCTGAGAGTGTTGACTTCTGAAAACATGCCTAAAGTGAAGGACAAAGGACAAGGGGTTCCAAGAGACCATCCTTATGGAAAAATGACTATAAAACTACTGAAGGAGCAGCTGAAGAAGAGGGGAGCTAAAGTATCAGGTCGCAAGGCTGACCTTGTGTCAAGGCAAGTGTAAACAAAGACATTCAACTCGTATTATCACTTTCTCTCCACATGTTATGCCTATATATATACGTTTACATCAATAATAACTGAGTTCCAGGATCAACTAAATATATACGATTTAACTCATTATTTCATTACTTCAAAAAGAAAACCTGCAAAGAATTTATCTCTCTTCATTAAGAATGATTCCTATGAAAGTGAATGATAACATTGTCACTGTTCTATTTCTAGAAGTCAACATCTTATTTATTTCACTCAATTTTTTTTCCAGATTCCAGACATTCGTGAATCGACAGTGAGAGGCTACTTGGATCTCTTTGGGCAACAACTACAAAAGAAGATTCTTACAATGTATGACGAAAGGTTTCTGTTGTCAATGAGACATTCATACTCAGGTCAGGAGACTTGGGTATGTGGCAGGGTATCGGCAGAAATGAAGAAAAGGGTTGTTTATAGGGTGGACATAAAGTTTGATGTCCACCAGGCAATTTCAGAAACACAGTGTGAATGTGGGGCAGGTATGGGCCCAAATGCACACTGCAAGCATGTTGCCCTTGTTTTGTATGCACTAATAGAAACATAAAGAAGGAATAATCACGCAAGAAACATGCACTCAGATTTTACAAACATTTCATCAGGTAAAGAAATACAATGGTTCACCTGTCAAGACTGAAAACTTGGCTCTCCGAAAAAAGAAAAAAATAAGTGATCTACCTGGTTATGAACCACACCAAATACAGCTTGAACATAAAAAATACAATCAATTATTTGATTCTGTGTGGTGGAATTCAAGTGGCAAAAATATCCCCATTCGACATGGAATGGCTCCAGCGAATATTTTGGCACTTTGCCACGACCACGATTACTTCCAAGAGACACCAGAAGATCATTTTCTTCAAGTGTTTAAAGTTACATCAATGTCTGATTAAGAGCGGCAGATTTTAGAAAAACATACAAGGAATCAGAGCACTTGCAAATTATGGCATAATGAGCGTGCTAAACGACTACAGGCATCCAATTACCATCGAATATGCACAGCCACAGATAGGACGGATAAAAGTAAACTGGCAAGGGGTTTCACAATTCCTGGAAAAAACATTATCTCTGCACCTCTTGTACATGGCAAGAAGTACGAAGAAAAAGCTATAAATACATATGAAAAGGAAACTGGTTCGAAGGTTATAGCGAGTGGTATCATGGTACACCCAGATAAGCCATTCTTGGGCTGTTCCCCTGATGGATTGGTAGATGATGAAGGGATTATTGAGATTAAATGCCCTTACACCAGCAGGTTCGAGACTCCTGATGAAACATCTGTCCCATACCTTGTGAAGGGAGAAAATGACGTCCTATCCCTCAGGAAAAGTCATCAATATTATTATCAGGTGATGGGGACACTTTTATGCACCAGGCGGAAATGGTGTGACTTCATGGTGTGGACCTACAAAGGATCTGTGATTATACGAATAGACAGAGATGAGAAATTCATTCAGGAGATTCAAAGCTGACAGAATTTTTCCGTATGCATTTTAAGGATGCCCTTCTGTATAAGTATATGTATGAACGAACAGTTTCATACACTTTTGACTGACACATAAAATACATACTTAAAATTGGCAATGTCTATACAAAGAACGGAATTTTCTTTAATTTGATTTTCTTTTATTAAGAAGTTTAAGCATCTCTGAGAATTTACCATCATGAAGCATATGAAACTAATATCTGATGCCAAGAGAGTTTCTGAATGATTAAGTTGGCGGCTCAGAATTTTGTATGTTTTTGCAAGCCCTATAACCCTCTCTACATGTACTCTTTCACTAGCTATTTTCCTGTCCCTCAAGAGAGTTTCTCCATTCATACGGTTTTTCTTTTTGAAAAATGTTGGGATATTCACTGTAACATCATAGGGAGCAAAAAGATCCTGAACATCAAAGCCTTTGTCAGCCATAACTGAATCACCAGGATCAAATCTCTTCAATAAACCTGACCACTCTATGATATGTCTGTCACTAGTACTTCCCCCATAGGCTGAAGATACATAGGAAACCATTCCACCAGGTGTAATACCAACAAGAACTTTGGCAGTATTTTTGTTTTTGTATGTTGAAAATGTGACTTGTTGGGCTTCGGGGGCACTAGCCTTTTTAATGGGGAATTCTGTCCCATCAAAAATTGCCCTTGTACTCGGATAATTTGCTTTAAACCCACTGGGAGCATAAAAGCGCACAAGATCCCTGGAAGGCCATAAGTCCACCTCTCTCCATTGTAAAGACATAAATCTAACCCATGTGACAAAAAGATTGTACACTGTTGTTTCACTCACTTTGAACATTCTGCTCAGTTCAAAATTACATTTATATTGACGCAGCTTGATAAGAACAAGGAAAAACTGATCCTCTATTGGTAGACTAGGTGTATATCCCCCCCAGTACTTTAGTGAATATGCAGCAGGACCCAGTGACGAAAGAACGTCTTGGAAAATACTAAAAAATTTTAGGCCAGTATAAAACATCATGGCCTCAGGATCATTAGCATAATCCCTCACAGACGTCCTTGATACTTGTATGGTATCTGAGTCCCATGTTTGGACGGATTTCTGACTAGTTTCTGGGGTAGCTTGGCAGCCCTGTTCCTTTTCACTTGGTTCTATGTCCATGACTTCTATTTCAGCGCCTAGAATGGGGATGTCCTCTGGATTCATGATCATATTCTCTGCCTTTCCCATAGCTTCTTCCTTACTTGTAACTTTATCCTTTAGGGCTTGGCGGGATTCCGTTCTCTTCTTCCTTGATTCTGCTGTTTTTGAACTAGAAGGGGTCCATGAAAAAACACTTGGTACTGCTGTCTTTTTTAGGCGCTTCCTCTTTAGGGGAGAACCTACAAATAAAGTCAAATGATAACACTATGAAGTATTTGATTTTTATGTATATTATCTTTATACATGTTATATATGGTCAATTCTATTTTTTTGGCGTCCATAAGGTTTTTGCATGATGTTGTCGGAAATAGTGATGTTATACATGATTTATGTGCTTCATTAAATCCGCCATTGAAAATGCCACAATCCGAACCCTAGTTTTGGTGGTCTAAAATGAATATTGACAATACCAGCTTTAAAAAACCACCTAAAATGGGTCGTTTTTATAACAAGGCACATAAAAACCTACATTTCCCATGTGAAAAGAACATAATGAACGCATATATGTAGGTAAAATTTATAATAATTCTCAAGGCAAAATACTTTTACGTATTATAGGATGTTTTTAGAGTTTCTATTTGAATATTTTATGTACCTTTTTGATAGGTATGTAATAGTCAACCCTAGGTATACCGTGCGTATGCCTAGACTTTGTGCCCACAATTTTATTTAAATTACAAAGGTTGTTTAGGTGAATATGTATTCATACGATAGACGAACTACTCTAGTTTTGAAGGAAACCAGAAGAAAACATCAATCCACCCGTTCCATGCATATGCATGAATATGCATACCGTGCGTATGCCTTAGATGAAAGATAAATTCCCATTGGAAATAAATATCTACTTCTTGTATTTGACTGAAAATTGTATCAGATATAGGGGTGATGCTAAAATCGTTACCCTTAGAATTATACACTATTATAAAAGAAACCAAGTGCTGTTTGAGCTTAATTAAACTATTAAGCACTCTCTTTTCTCATTGGTTATACCGTGCGTATGCCTAGGCTAAGAGTTCATAAAGTATTGAAAAACCCTGTAAATTTCTTCTAGATTTTCACAATATACGATAGACCCTCTCAACCACAAAAATAAAGCAGCCAATAATCATTTGCCATTGATATGTTAAAGTTAAACACATTATGTAATATATACTCTAAATATAATAATCTCCACCCCAAAACCACCCAGATTCGAGTCCATAATTACTATCTAAAACTAGTTTGATAGAACACTTGTGACTTTGAAACAAATAAATACATATTTATTTACCACATCACGAAAAAGAAATTGAAATATGTATAGAAATATTTAGAAAAAATGTCAAGAATTTAAATAAATCATATGTCATACGCACGGTATATTTACTTTGGGCTTCATTTGTCCCATTTCCTGTAGCTCAGTTAATATCCAGAGATAACCTTACCAATTCATGCACAAAAATCCTTCATAACATCTAGTTTCATGGTATAACAAGCAATTCTTAATGAGACCTATTTGAAAAATGGCCATTTTTCACCCTTCTGGACGCCAAAAAAATAGAATTGACCATATACATGCCAAGTACACATGTCGCAATATAATGCATTCATAAGAGTTCTTTGCTCTTATCCTGCCGCATTGATAACAAATTGATAAATATGTTTATATTATAAATGTTTAAAATTCCTCATTCCATTATCACCCACTGTAGAATAATAAAACATGAGAAATCAATTTGACTTAATCCATTTCGTAATTAGAATATCCATAAATTACATCCACAATGAGTCATCTCAGATAGCTTTAATAATTGTAACTGAATTTATGTATGTACATAGGCCTAAACATTAGCTAGTCCTATAGACGCCTAGCTTTATGACATCATTCTTCATCCAAATTACTTACATTAACTATGATGCTATTTATTTACCCTTTTCAATGAAACATCAAAAACGACCCTAGATATATCACTCACCTCCTTGTGTCCTGGTAATGTAGTCTGATGGTTGAAAATGTAAGTGACACACCAGCGCTGACTGAGTAGGCATCCATAATTTTCCTGACTTTTCCACACTTCTGATTGCGATTACCCACTGTTTCTGACGTTCTGGATCACATGGAAACTGATGTCCACCTCTATTGTGACATCCAAACACTGAACAACAGGTGTCTGGCATTGTTATTGAGTTGCGTTCCTGTCTAAGTAACTTAGCTGACAGCATGCAACGAACTGTCTGACCTATGTGTCATAGGTCGCTGGGGGTGAACCCCCATCCTCCAGGGCCGCTTCTTGGCGCCATCTGGTGCCAAACTACATTGTCACTAAAGCTCGCCATTAAAAGGAAATAAACATGAAGAGCTGAATGTGTAAGTTTAAAAGGAAAAATGAGCTGCGGATGTTGAAACATTAGGGACATAAAAATGAGAAATGACCTAAGCCATTGCCTTGTATGCTCTGGAAATTATATCCTACAGAACCAGTCTTAAGACTATTTTCTTGCTCAAATCGATCTCAGCCTCTCTAATTCATTCAAAGATTAAAAGGAAATAAACATGATGAGCTGTATCTGTTAGTTTAAAAGAAAAACTGAGCCACAGATGTGGAAACATTAGGCAAATAGAAATAAGAAAGGACCACACAACTAGGCAATGTAAAAAAGCCTCCTGCTGTGGGAATGGAACCATCAACCTACTGTGTGGGAGTCAGAGGCCTTACCCCTAGACCAAAGGATCCTGGTTGAATGGACATACATGTCAATGCTAGTGAGTCTGTGATTAACCATACCAGCCTGAAAGCTCATGAGGGGAGCTAGGCACTGGAGTTGTGGTGGAGTCTGGTGTGAACTGCAGGTACTAAGACTTCTTGCCCTTGTCATTGGGTGTCAGGTCAGAGCCTTTGCCTTGTATGCTCTGGAAATTATATCCCACAGAACCAGTCTTAAGACTATTTTCTTGCTCAAATCGATCTTAGCCTCTCTAATTCATTCAAAAATTAAAAGGAAATAAACATGAAGAGCTGAATGTGTTATTTTCAAAGAGAACTGAGCCCCAGATGTGGAAACATTAGGCAAATAGAAATAATAAATGACCTCTCAACTAGGTAATGTAAAAAAGCCTCCTGCCTTCACCACCATTCCCCTCATCATTCTTCTATCATTTTCCATTGCAACAATTAAAAGGAAATAAACATGAAGAGCTGAATGTGTAAGTTTAAAAGGAAAAATGAGCTGCGGATGTTGAAACATTAGGGACATAAAAATAAGAAATGACCTGAGCCATTGCCTTGTATGCTCTGGAAATTATATCCCACAGAACCAGTCTTAAGACTATTTTCTTGCTCAAATCGATCTCAGCCTCTCTAATTCATTCAAAGATTAAAAGGAGATAAACATGATGAGCTGAATCTTTTAGTTTTAAAGGAAAACTGAACCACAGATGTGGAAACATTAGGCAAATAGAAATAATAAAGGACCACACAACTAGGCAATGTAAAAAAGCCTCCTGCTGTGGGAATGGAACCACCAACCTACTGTGTGGGAGTCAGAGGCCTTACCCCTAGACCAAAGGATCCAGGTTGAATGGACATACATGTCAATGCTAGTGAGTCTGTGATTCACCATACCAGCCTGAAAGCTCATGAGGGGAGCTAGGCACTGGAGTTGTGGTGGAGTCTGGTGTGAACTGCAGGTACTAAGACTTCTAGCCCTTGTCATTGGGTGTCAGGTCAGAGCCATTGCCTTGTATGCTCTGGAAATTATATCCCACAGAACCAGTCTTAAGACTATTTTCTTGCTCAAATCGATCTTAGCCTCTCTAATTCATTAAAAAATTAAAAGGAAATAAACATGAAGAGCTGAATGTATTATTTTCAAAGAAAACTGAGCCCCAGATGTGGAAACATTAGGCAAATAGAAATAATAAATGACCTCTCAACTAGGTAATGTAAAAAAGCCTCCTGCCTTCACCACCATTCCCCTCATCATTCTTCTATCATTTTCCATTGCAACAATTAAAAGGAAATAAACATGAAGAGCTGAATGTGTAAGTTTAAAAGGAAAAATGAGCCGTGGATGTTGAAACATTAGGGACATAAAAATAAGATATGACCTGAGCCATTGCCTTATATGCTCTGGAAATTATATCCCACAAAACCAGTCTTAAGACTATTTTCTTGCTCAAATCGATCTCAGCCTCTGAGAAGCGATAATTCCCTGTACAAACAATTTCCCAATCGTCCCAACCGTCTCCCTCTTTTATGTTTTATTTGTTTTATTTGTATTTACTTGTATGTGCAAAGCTGGCAGAAAGCCAGACTCTTATCAAACCAGACGGTCGGAATGAGAGATTCATTCAAAGATTAAAAGGAAATAAACATGATGAGCTGAATCTGTTAGTTTTAAAGGAAAACTGAGCCACAGATGTGGAAAGCTTGAAACAAATGACCTTGACTTGGCCAAGGTCACCAACATTTTATTCCCTGATGGGGCAATGAAAGACTGACCAACCTGCCAAATTAGAACATTCTAGCCATTATTTTGAAAAACTACCAGCCAACAATGTTTTTTTTTTCAATATTTCAGTATTTTTGGTGACCTTGACCTTTGACCCCTGGTAAAAAAAATCCTCAATTTTGCAAGGTCAAATATGGCCAGATTCAGATTTGGCATACCTTAATTTCCAAGAATCAGCAATAAAATCTCATTAGAACTCAATTTTAACGTTCCGCCCCTCGTCTGCCGGACTATAAGGTAATCCTTTTGTTCTCATAATTGACCGATTTGATCTGTCGTGTAGACGTTGTTTTTCTCGTATGAGATACCCTTATCTTCGTAAGTGGTTGGTATCTGGGAGAAAAATAAAACATAACATAGCATCAGCGAACATACATGTTAAACAATATCGATTTGTAAGACAATTCCCATTGAGCAAAATAAAGAAATGGTTGGCATTGGTTGGTTTTTGTTTGGACCTTATTCTACCGTTATATTGGTGGTATCTGTTATGAGAGATCTGGCAAAGTCAACTAGAATGTTTCCACCGTCTTTCCCTATTTCTAGGTTGATTTCTTCGGTTGGGCGATTGTTATCATTGTCTCCAGAGTCTTGGTTATATATAATCTCTGGGATTGATGTTGGTTTGTTGTTGGCTGATTCCATCACCATCTTCCTGATGACGGTCTCATCCAGCAACATGCTTTTTGTTGCAAAGTAGGTGCTTCTTGATGTTTTCACAGTTTCCGGGAGATAAAATGATTTCGTCTGATCTTCTATTTTTATATTTATTGGTCCTGACCACTGTATTTCAATGGTAGGGGTTGGACAAAATGACATATTGTAATCTAGAATTACTGATGCTCCTATCGGCTTAATCACGTCTACCTCATAGGGTAGGTCCAAGAGTGGGATGGAGTAGTGATTGTTTCCATAGAGCTTGAGTGAAATCTTGGGTGTTGTTCTTTTCTTCTTTGATACCAGTCCTATATATTTTGAGCATTTACCCTTGATTTTTCTGATGATCTTTATAGCTAGATATATGAACATACATATGATGAAAGCTGCTAATAGTTTATGTATGTCATTATTATCAAATACTGAATTTTCACTTTGCTTTGGCTGGGCAGTGGTTCGAATATAGGCTATCGCTCGAGAAATGTTCCTTTGACTTGCCACGATACCTTCGAGTTCGTTTAAGATTCTATATCCATCTGCCGCCCTAGAAAATGCAATTATTGGGGCTGCCGTATGGCTGCGAAATAATAAGAATAATGTTATAGCAAAAGCTAGGATTGATATTATTGGGTGGATAATTGCCCATATTGGATTGTTTATGAAAGATTTCATTAGAGACGGCTCCTCTACTACTGGCTTGATCGTTGGAATTTCCAGTTCTGTTGCGTTTTTAAGTAAGGCATTAGCAAAAGGCAACAAATCCAACTGAGTGTTTGTATTGATTAAAGGCTTATTTATCAAGCGTGCCAGAAAATGAGAAATGTCTGGAGGAGTTATTTGAAGAGGCTTCCTATGTATACTGTTTGCTGTGATAACCTCTGTGTCGATCTTTATCGCTTTTATGAACGGCATGTTTACTGTTTTTATAAGATAGTGGAAGGATTGTGTTGAATTGCATGGTACACTCTAGGGTGGATCCGAGGACCAAGATAACATCTCAAATGCCCCCTGCGATTTTGCTCGGCGATTTCCCTGTAACAGCTATTAGGGTCTACCACATTTGGGTAGCATTTCAGTGAATGGGGCTCTTGAAGTTTCACTCTACTTACTGGGTTAATAAATTGGTAAGAGAAACTGCCTTATATCAATTCAATGTGAACTGATGTTCTTGATATTGACATTCATAATGATTCATAATAATTCATGAATCCTATTTGAAGTTTTACATCAATACCAACACATTCTGAGACAGGATTTATTCAAATTCAATGTTGCCTGTCTAGTCCCTCATAGAGAGCCTCATGCTCCACACATCTGTTTGTGGTTAAGACCGGGCGCCGGGACCGGTCCCCTGTTACCGCAGACTCATCTACCAACAAAATTTTGTCGTCGAAAATCGGATCCACCCTAGAGTGGGTAGTCTGGAATTGGGAATTGATGTGTCGCCAATTATGGCCGTACAAAAACACGGTATTCCTAGAATGAAGGTTGATGAAGCCTTATGGCTGCTTGCCGGTGTACCATGACATAATATATTGTAATAGAGTTCATTTGTAGTTATGAAATATTCATCCTTCGAGATGGCTATTGCTTTCGTTTCTGGGGTCGCAATTGGGTTGATATAAAACTTACATTTCTCCTGAATTTCTTGTGGTGAGTTCAGGTAGATGGCGACCATGCATGTTGGCGATGATCTGTGTATCCTAGGTAGGGTCCTGGCACATATTCTAATCGCATCTCCATGACAAGATTGTAGATCGGTTGTTGAAAGTTCCAGAAACATGCGTTCGTTATTTGATATTCCTATATAGTGGATGTCGTTTTTAATTGTTGTCGTGCCTTTTGTAGGCGTATCCGTAGTGTTGATAGGTATAGGTAGTGTTACTATTTGGTAAATATTGAATACAGCTTCTATTGAGGATATTATGATCGGTATATGTACATACAAGTGCTTATTACTATACATAAATACCGATACTTTTTGGGAAAAATAGTACTCAATGTTTTTCACCGCTACTTGTGATCCTGGTGAACTAAGTTTGAGCTGTATGTCTACCCTTTCTATATATGATTTCAACTCGGCTGGGTCTATTAAATCAGGTGTCAAAATTCCTGTTGATAGTAACCTTAGTGAGCTTGATACTGAGTTTAGCGATTGTAAGAATTGTCCCTTATTGGTTAGCGTTGATATACCTTCTATTAACAGAGCAAGCTGGGATCTTTCGTTTGCTGCGTTAGCATCAATCGCTCCTAGACACATAGTAAAATTTGCATTCCAAGAGTCTATGCTTTCCGCCATGTTTGTTAAAGCTTGGTTTAAAATGGATTTTTCTGAAAAATACGTATTTCTAAAGGAATTGTCCTCTTTAATTACCTTCTGTAGTAACTCAGCTGTTTGTATATCCTGATTTTTGAAATTCTGTAACACAAGTTCGATATTCACCATTGCTCCTGCAATATTTTGGATGTCGTGCATTGTGGCTAATCCGAACAGACCTTTGAACAAATCTCCTAGGAATCCAAGGACTGCTGCCCTTTTCCCTCTGGCTAATTTGTTTGATATGGGGTTTGACAAAAATAATTTTACAGTGTCCATAGTATTCCTGGTCTGTTCTTCAATATCTCTGATCATTGTATCTATGATCCTGGCTTGTTTAATCATTGTTAGAGATAGGTCCTCTTGGTAGCCATTGTCATATGATAGTAGAGAAAGTTCTTGCTAGTATGACATGGCTGGTTTGGGAAGCGACGGGATATTGTAAGGTACAGCTAATATCATATCTGTACTGTCGTGGCCGTTTACAGTTGGAGCTGGTAGTGGCTCGAATAGTACTCCTACATTTCTTCGTAATGTGGGTGTTGCAGCCTTTCCCAAAGAAAAATAGGTCGCTAGGCTCCATAATAGGAGTGTGAACCTGGGAAAAATACATATAACCGTTTGTTAAATGGTTGAAAAATGTTTATACAAGTAATTGTTCGCGAATGATCCTTGCGGATAAGAAACTATAAATTCAAAAATAAATGCAAACTCAGAATTCGATCGTTTGTCCATTGTGTATCTAAGTACACGTTCCTTATGGAATACATAAATGGTAATAAATATAGGTCTAGTTACCTAGTCATAGCGAGAATTTGGCTTATGCAAACGAATCTCGGCGATGTGTGCAGCTTGTTGTGTCTATGTAGGTCTGATACTATATGAGGGAGAGTTTGGATGGACCAAGCTTTATACCTAATTGTCGCTTCAAAATCGCGACCAGTGGGTTGGCTAAGCCCCTGTACCTAATATAGGTATCCTAGGTAAAGCTATGTTTAAGTGTCAACATCTGTTGTTATTGTAAGGTGTTAAGCCTTATGTGTCTTCTCGACCAGCGAGTCGCACAAGCCGCATGTTATCGCGAATACCATACGGTTGGCTTCACCACCTGCTATTGTTCTAATCTCTTGTTTATTGCAATTGTATACGCTGGGTTTTCTGGGATTGTTAAAAGATGTAAGGGCTACGTCTAGACGCTTAAGCTCATAATGACACTCGCTTGTTTGCATAGCTTGCTATTTGGCATGGTACTTCGACACTAATTTCCTTAAAAACAATAGGTTCTGGACCGACCATCTGGTTTGATAAGAGTCTGGCTTTCTGCCAGCTTTGCACATACAAGTAAATACAAATAAAACAAATAAAACATAAAAGAGGGAGACGGTTGGGACGATTGGGAAATTGTTTGTACAGGGAATTATCGCTTCTTTTTAATCTTGGAATGCGATGGTTGTGGTGTAATTGTTGGGTCTGTTTTAAATAGTGAGTCCTTGGGAATTAATTTTCCCTCCTTTGTAGACCAGTGCTTTTGCAATTGTTTGGGAACTGACTTAATAAGTCTGCTTGCAAAGGGGTTTTCTGATACATCCTGTACCCTTTTTAGCCTGTCTACATGTATTGGTCTTTTGATGATTTTGTTTGTGAGAATATCCCTTAACGTTACTGAAGATTTAGAAATGAATTTGCATACTAAAAACGGCCCAGAAAAGGTTCTTTGTAATTTCTTACAAGAATGTTTTATTAGTAGACTTGGTACGAGAATGTACACAAGGTCTCCTTCCCTTATATCTGAGTGTTTTGCGTTTTTGTCATGTTCTATTTTCATTTTTGACTTTAGGAATTTCTGTCTTGAAGTTCCTTTTTCGTTAGCTAAAGCTTGTGCTATGATTGAGTCTTGTATCGTCTGAACTGTTGTTTTCAGATCTATATTGAGTTTAAGTGACGAATCCAATATGTTATTTGGATGCCTGCCATGTAGTAGAAAATAGGGACTGAAACCGGTTGTTTGGTTTATCGTTGTATTTAGCGAGAAAATAATGTGCTGTAAATAATCATTCCAGCTGGTTTGATTTTCCATCGCATATGCCCTTAAAGCTGTGTTGATGCTGGAGTTATAACGTTCTACTAATCCGTTCGATTTTGCTCTAAAGGGGGAGGAGAAAATTTGCTTTATTCCATGTTTAGAGCATCCTTCTCTAAAGATCTGACCTGAATATGATGTCCCATTATCCGATTGCAGGGTTTCTGGAGCTCCGTGCTTGCAAATAAAATGCTGGATTAGTCCATTTATGGCGCTATGGGAATCAATATTCTTTGTAGGAAAAGCTGTACAAAAACGTGTCTTGAAGTCAACAATAACGTGTACATATTTGTATCCTTCTTTTGTCTCTGGTAAGGGACCAATCGCATCAATACATATTTGTTGAAAAGGATAGAGCGCTGGTTCCCTAAGCGTTAAAGGCGATTTTGGGGCTCTCTTTAACTTTTTAGCTTTGAGGCATGTATCGCATGAGTTTACATAATTCTTTATGTCTTTATTCATATACCTCCAGTAAACTTTTGGTAGCATGGCTGAAAGCATTTTGACCTGACCAACATGACCGCTTAGTGGGTCGTCGTGAAAAATGTATAGAATTTGGTCTTTCCATGCCTCTGGTATGACTATCTGTAGTGATAAGTGGCCATATTTCCTCCACATGTCGGGGGGAAAGTGTACTAAGATATTTTCTAAGATTAGAAAATTTTTATTGTTTGAAAGTACGAATCTGGCCAATTGTTTGTCATTTGGCAATATGTCCTCTTCTAGATAGCTTTTCATGGCCACTATATACTCTGTCTTAGACTGTTCTCTCTTGAGGTTTGTTATTGAGAAACAATTTTCCGGCATTCTTCCCAAGATTTCCGCTATATGTGTAAACTCTGAGGTTGCTTGAGTTTTTAAATCTGGGACAGGGTCTGGTATTTTGTTTGACCTGTTTCTAGTGACCATTGTTATGTGAGGTGACGCTTTAATGTCTTGTTGGTCGTAAAGGATGGGATTTTTAACCTTACGGCCTATGGCGTCACAATTGTCGCGCGTTATAGCATTGTTTTCTACTGCGACTCTTTCTGAAATCTTATTTCGCTTATCATTGTTCTCTATGGCATCCAGATTTGAAAAAGGAACAAACTCTGGCGCTGTAGGATTAAGCTTGTGATTCTGTGTATAACCGATTTGATGGTAGCAATCGACTATTTCTGGTGTCAAAAATTGTTTCTGAGGGATTCTGGTGATACTTGAATTTTCTTCCTCAGCGCCTGCTGTCGCTATCGGGTGAAAAGACACATTTGGGTTCTTATTCGGTAATATTCCCCTCGACAGTTTGAGGTGAATACTAGAAGTCGTAATCGGGTTATAATCGTTAGTAGGGTGTTCTTGACACCATTGTGATTCACAGTCACAATAATAGTGATGATTACTTTGATGTTTCAATATACCTTTCTTGGGTTCGTTGAGATGTAAGCATTTGATAGGTGCGTCAATATTATTATATGTCATAATATCATCTTCATTCCTGAAGTTGACGCGTGTTGCAACTCGTATTCTCTTTGGTTTTGCTGGTGGCTCAGTCATTGATTTTTCTTGATCATATACCCTTCTTGACAAAACATCTGGCACTATATTTTTGGAACCTCTGATATGTTCAATTTTGAACGAAAATTGTTGAATTTCTAAGGCCCACCTTGCCATCCTGTTCTTATTTTGTTTATTGGTAAGCAAGGGTATTAGTGCAGCGTGGTCAGTAAAAAGTCGGAATTCTTTTCCTTCTAGGTAATGTCTGAAATGTAATACTGAGTATACCACCGCTAGAAGTTCCCTCTCAGTCGTGTTGTAATTCATCTCGTGTTTCCTTAGACAACGACCTGCGAATGCAACTGGCCTCATTATGCCTTCATTATCGAGCTGAGATAACACGGATCCCACCGATTGGCCACTAGCATCCGTTGAGAGAATGAATTCTTTCTCGAAATTTGGATAATTGAAAAGGTCTGGTTTTTGGTCTGGGAAAATCCCTTAAAGCCTCTATTTTCTTAGGACATGGCTGGATACCATTTGGTGTCACTACCATTCCCAAGAAACTAATACGATCTAAGAAGTATTCACATTTGGATTTCTTCAGCTTAAGTCCACCTTCCCTTAAAGCATGAAAGACATTGCTCAGATCTTTAAAATGGTCCTCCTGGGTTTTTTATAATATGAGTAAATCATCTAGATATGGTATCGCGCATTTGTATTGTAGTTTATTTAGGATCATAGTGACCAAAGCGCAGAAAGCCTGAGGGGAAGTTTTGAGACCTATAGGTAGAACTTTGTAATGATTTTTCTTACTATATGAGCAAAAAGCTGTGAAATCTCGTGAACTTTCTTCTAAAGCAATTTGATGGAAACCTTGTTGGGCGTCGAGCTTACTAAAGATGGTTGGGCGCAAATCACCGACATATTCTAGTGATTCGTCAGCCCTAGGGGAAACTAAAGCCTGGTTGATGAGATTCGCATTAATATAACTAAAATCTGTGACCAGCCTCTGTCTGCCACCAGATTTCTGTACTAGAAATGATCTGCTAGACCAAGGGCCCGTCTTTGTTTCCTCTATGACACCCTGAGCACATAGTTTCTCACATTGGCTATCAAATTGCTGAGCTTTTTCTAGCGTGGTTCTAAATGGTAACATATGACAAGGGGTAGTGTTCGGTTTCATGTGTAATGAGTGCTCATACAAGCTAGTTACTCCTAGTTTGTTATCCGAACCTACAAATACATCATCGTATTGTTTTAGAATCTTATTTAACCTTTCCTTTGCCTTTAGCATCTAGAACTGTGGAGGGTTGGACATTAGGCGTTGAATCGACAGAGATATTTGAGAATTCATTTATCTCCATGTCTGATTCCGCGTCCGACTCCTCGCCTGAGTAATTTGAGTTGCAATATAGATCAGAAGCGACGCTTGACTGATCTGTTTCTAAGGTATCAATTGTTTTCTGAATATTTTCTGGAACTGCAGAAAATTCTTCCTCGTTTATTTTTGTAAAAAGACCTAGTATTTGTCCCTTTTGTATTTTGTACGAGCAGGAGGCCGTGTTTAAAACTACCACTGGATGTCTATTGTTTTCATTCGGCCTAACTACACTTCTCTGTACAATAAATGGGACAGTGACCCTTCTCTACATGTTATCCACAATCCCGTCTTCTTTTATATCGTAAATAGATGTCACCTCCCCTGTGATTGTGATTTCAGAGTGAGGTGGCACTGTTATGGACTTTACAGCCCGTATAGGCATGTGTTCGGGAGATGGGTCTTCCTCGAACTTGATATTAGCCTTATACTTGTGAAAGAAATCGCAACCTAATATGACTGGACGATTTAATTTTGGAATGATAGCGAAATGATGGATGAATTTTGTTCCTTGAATAGTGAATTCAAGCGTTGCTAACTTCCTAACTCTCACCACCCCCCCATCGGCTACAAATATTTTCCAGGATATACGTTTAACTTTAATATCTTCCCTTTGTGAACATTTCACAAATAAACGATCATTTATCGCTGAAATAGAAGCTCCTGTGTCTACCAAAGCAGGGATATCAAATTTGTAACCAATGACTCTTAAACAACCATTTTCAATATTAGCTTTGATGGGAGTTGTCTTACCTATCTGGTCGGTATGCTTGAGGGAGATTGTTGCGTTGTCGTCCGAAATCTTAGCTGTGTTCGTGGTGAAAATCTTTTCTGAATTCTCACTTTGAATATAATATTCACTTTCACAATCAAAGTCCAGTTCGTTCCTGTTTGTTATCTGTTCCTTTATTTTCTCCTGCCCGACGGAGATTGTTTCACCAAGTTGTTTTGGCCCTAATACAATTGGTGACTGGCGTTTCCCTGCTGCCTATATTGCAGGAACTGCTGAAACTCATTCATCATCTGATCATTAAAACTAGGCTGTTGATTCTGTTGTTGATTTTGTTGATAGCCGTTGTTCTGACTTTGATTATTTCCATTCCAATTGTTATTTCCATTGCCGTTGTTTCCATTTCCATTCCAGTTATTCCAATTGTTCCACTTTTTTCCTTTGTAGCCACCACGGCCTTTGCCGCGCCAGCCCCTGCCGCGTCCGCGGCCGCGTCCTCTGCCGCGTCCTTGTTGGTGCCCATTGTCCTGGTTGTTGCCGTCAATGGCTTGTACCGTTTCTACCTTGTCTGCTTTTGCTTCTTCATTTGCTTTTGAGAGCATATCTATCTTCTCATGTAGTAGTTTGATTTCATCCTTGTGAGATTTCGTTAAATCCGCACAAGATTTTGCCAAAATGGATGATAACTCTGATGTATCAAAAGCTGGAGTCTTTATAGAATTTACACTTGCCTCTGCTGTTTTGGCTGCCTTGACTGCTGCGTCATAGGTAGCTGGATTCTGTGCTAGGACTATTGGGGACAGAGCTGGTCTCAAACCTTCTATTAGTTTTTCAATGGCTCCATCTTCGTTGATTGCCCTTGCTGTTATAATGTCTCTAAGATACAATGAATAGGCTTCTACTGACTCTGAGGCGGTTTGTTTCCTAACTTGGGTTATTCTCAAGTTTCGCTCGTCAGGCCTAAAATAGGTAATCATTGCCTGTAATAATAGTTGATAATTGTTTCTATCATTTTCAGGAACTCTTACGTAGCGTTCATACCATTGTCTGGCCTTGCCATCCAGGTATGTCGAAATGTATCTAGGTAAAGCAGTGAGGTCATTTTGATAGGCCTGAGTAATATAGTGCCTATACGTTACCAGGAATTGTTCACATGTTGTAGTCAAAGTGGGACCTTTGAAGATGTCTGGCTTTCGGAGATTTGGGTCTTGTGCCCGCATTGCTACCAATGCTGAGGCTAGCTGCTGGTTTGCCGGCTGCTCGGCCGGAGGTGGTGCATTCTGAGCTGCCGCGACAGCTTGATCGATTCCCGCCTGGACCCTCTGATTAATGTCGGCCTCTCTCTCCCTGAGCTGTTGCTGTAGACGCGCGTTTATTGCATCGTCTAGCAATCTCCTAGCCTCTTGCAATTGTTCTTCATTCATTCTGGCTGGCTGTTGTACAATTGCTTCGCCAATATGAAGCAATCGTGGCTGTGGAATATGTTCTCTATCGACTGCAATTGGACGGTTTTCTTCTTGCTGGATGATCGGTTCTTGCTGTTGCCTTCTTCTATAAGGCCGGGGTATGTGATCCTCCCTGTTAAGCGTCCGATTTCTCAATGTGATTACGTTGTCCAGCTTTGAAATCGTTTAGGTTTTCCACCATATGATATGTATGGAATATCTCCGAGGTAAGGGTGCTAGTAGTAGAGTGTATTGGAGATATAATATCAGAGTCAAGGCTTTGGTATAGCCTGACAATTATGAATAAATGAGCAGCAATTCAGTCCTGTTTAGACATAACTTTTAATGCTGAAAACATGGGTATTTATACATGGAGAACATGTGGTGCACATGCGCGAGCATGCGCATTAATTATCCAATCAGGTTAATTAACCTTCATTACCCAATGGTGTGTAATATTACATATTAAGGGGGGTCCCTATGGTTGACCAATCAGGTATGAATATTCATAGGTTAGAGTCATGGAGGTGACTCAGAGAAACCTATAAGCTAGTGGCTCCACCTAGCGTGCAGCCTCGTGACTTATGGTCTTAATGATATTCATATTAATATTTCACACATATTAATATTTACTGTTATGCTATTGCATAATCTTACGTAATACCTTATAATTATAAAATGAGGATAAAGTAGTGACAAAGCTTTCGTGGCTAGAGGTAATACGTCGATCCAACGGTGGGTTTGCTTGTGATACATATATTTTGTCAATTTGTGCTTATTCGTAGCTATAAGCCTTTCTGCTAGCGATGCTTGGGTCTTGTTGCGAGTAATCACCTGTTTTACACCCACTTCGTTAAAGTAATTGCGCACCCATTTATTGTCAAATTCAGTGCCTCCATCGGAGCGAAACACATCAGGTTTTCCTTTTCTAAATATGGTTCTCAATGCTGTGACCATTTCCACCCCCTTTAGGGTTTTTAAAGGGTGAGTGTAGCCATACCTTGTAAAGACATCGATGGCTACAAGAAAATATCGGTAGGAATCGTTGCTATCGTGCAGTTTGACCAAATGGGCGCTATCAGCATCGAACTGATATTTCTTTTTGGCTGCTACAACGCGTAATTTGCGCTTGGGTGCAGGGGATTCGTTGTATATAGTATAAATTTCCTCACCCTCCAAAATTTTTTCCACATCCTCAAACTTTATTCCTTTAGTTTTGGCTTCTTTGTACAATTGCCGCGCCATTCCAAATCCCGCTGGGTGAGAAGGATCATAGTAAATCTTTCTCAGAAACCTCGCGGTTGCCATAATGCTTTCCAATCAGGCTCGATTTTTCTCTTTTGACCTTGGACAGGAATTCCTGGTGGTGGTGGAACTCGCTTGTTCCCACTGCGTTCAAGTCTTTTTTTGTTTTTTTGGGTGAGGTTTTAGGCGCAGCTCGTACATTCATAGTCTCGGGAGAAGGAGTGGGGGGAGCCGGCTTAGGAGAAGGAGCAGGCTTAGGAAAAGGAGCATCATCAGGCTTAGGAGAAGGAGCAGCAACAGCAGGAGCAGGAGCATCATTGTTGGGCTCAGAAGCGTTGAAACTAGGAACGTCGCCATGATCACTGCCGGAAGGGGTAAGTGTCGCAGCAGCAGCAGCAGCTCCTTCCCCCATACCATTCTGAATGGAAGTGTAGCGCTCAAATGGGATAAGGACCATTTTCCTCATCATGTAGTAAGGCTTAAAAGTTGCTCTTTTACCAAGTGAAAAGTGTCAATTATCCTTCCTTGGTTCTTGTCGATCAATTGGGCTCTCACCTTTACGCTTTTATTTTTATCACCAATTTTTTGGAGTATCTTTTTGTTTTTTTGTACTTCCCTTTTAGCTTTTGGACTCAAGGGTAAATGGAGTAGGTTCCATGCTATTTCACTTATCATTTTTACTTGCTCATTTGTGGCGGTGGAAAATAATGTCTCAGCCTGAATTTTGCTTGGAGTCGAAAGAAATAATGACAAAAATGCTCCTTCCTTAGATAGTGACATGACTCAAGTTCAAGCCCAGCTCGTCATCGTCGTCGTCGTCGCCGTCTATGTTCCCACCAGGACCGTCACACTCATCTAGCGAAAAGGCAGCAAAGCTGTTTGGTTCACGTGCCCAGTGAATGTGATGGCGTCGGGATAAGTTTACGCTTCTTTGTAGGCCCTCTACACGTGACGTAAGTTGGGATACTTGAGCCTTGTACTCGCTCACTTTTCCAACGAGCTTTAGTATGGTCTCCACTGAGTAAGTAACGTCCAAAAGTTTTCTTTTAGCCAGGTCGCATTTAGGCGAATGGAAGGCATGCTCTACGGCAGGGATCTCGTCCTCGCGCCAAGAGTGTATTTTGATCCCGCAATGGAAGCACTGCACCCAATCTCCAATGCCTGTGTAAAAGAACCCGTTCCTGCAACAGGCAAACTTGGATAGAAAAGGATGAATCCAATGCCTAAAACTATCCAATCGGCTCTCATAGTCAGCCATGGATGGGTGTAGGGGAGCCATGTTGTGCTAATTATTCAATGTAAACCACAGGGTTCTCTTCAGGGAACACGCTAGTCCAAAGTTTCAAGTCGGAATGATTTTGTGGCAACAGATCAACGATTAAATAGCCCCAAGGCTTGCTGGTCGCGTCTTTGTACGCTTTGCGAAGAAGTCCTCCCATACCCATTTGAGCATCCAGTCGCGATATTTGTAACACATCTTTAGGGTTTTTGAACAGCATGTTGTAATGCGTGTTTAGATTGATAGTCCTGCTCGCTTTTCCTTGGCAGAATACATTTTGACTCAAGTAAATCACAGTCAGGTTTTTGTGGTGGCCCTTGAGTAAACAATCACTCTGCCTTCTTGTTGTTCACTACGTCGTGCATCAAATCATCTATCACCCAAACAGCAGGCTTTCCACCAGCATAGCTCATCAGGTCATTGGGCAGACCCTGAATAAATTCCACGTCGGAGGAGGCCATATCATTAAACCCCTCTTGCCAAATGCCGTAAAACTAAAGCACTCTTTCAGGCGGTTGGCTAAACATGGTCGATCTGTTCTTCAAAAGTCTTTTAACAAAAAAGGATTTTCCACACCCAGTGCACCCACTCAAACAAACAGTTGTCGGGGTCTGGAAAAAGGCCGGCGGAACATCCACTACAGTCTTCATCACGGCAAATCTATTTTGAGCAAATGGTTGTAATCTTTTCTTATAGCCTCCCACATCGCTCCGAGAAAGTTGTTCCCGACATGGTGTTTCAACTCAACGAAAGAGGCAACTTTTTTAGTCAAACCGCATGACCATATGCGCTCATTTGACAAGCAGTAAACCAAAGGGGCCTTTTTGAGTGCTTTGGAGAAATTCTCTTACTTGCCTGTTTGTTTTCAGTTTAAGTAAGCAGATCTGGCGCACTTTCCCCATTTCCTCATACCACTCACTTTTTACTCGAATGTCTTTCAACACAGCGGGAAGGTACTCGGCGTCAGAGTAATAAAGAACCTTTCTTGATTTTTGCTCTTCGCCGTGAGACAAACAAAGAAGGTAGGAATACAGCTGCTTTGCGTTGGCGAACATGTACTCCCCCCACCTCAAAGTGCATGGGTACTCCAAAGATAAAGGATCTGACTTGTCAAACCAGCAAGTTCCGACCTCCTCCCAGGGACACAGCACCATGTCCAAACACCGTGTCGATACACCATCGGGCAAAACTTCACGTTTACAGTAAAAGTAGCTAAAGCCATTGCGGGCTTGCTCGTAGGTGTAAATGGTGTTATTCCTCGCTCTGAAACTGCGATTCACCTCTGATCTCGATTTGCCAGTTTGTAACACCGAAGCGTACAGATCAAAGACATTCTCTAATCGATAAGCAAAGGAGCTCCTGGCCCTCAGCTTCCAGTTTAAAGGCGCCTGGTTTTCTCTTGTCTCTTTTCCTGTGAGTATCGCAACATTCTCGGGGAAACCATACGGGATCCAAATCATCGGAGCATCGATGGTATATTTCATCCAAGAACTGTTTTTTCACCTCTGGGCGAACAGATTCTTGCAATGTTTTGGGGCTTATCGCAAAATAGAGGCTATCAGTGTCGGTCTCGCCCAAAGCGAAGTTATCTCTCCCAAGGTAATGATCAATACAGCCGTAGTAAAACTCCAGCATTCTTTTCTTGGCGTATTGCAAAATGAAAAAGCCCAAGTAAATGGGAAGATCTAGCACAATTCGCTGTTTCGCCATCTCGATCTCAAAGTAATTTTCTCCAAGTTCTGTCATTTTACGGTAAAGGGGGCTGTTCGCTTTCATCATCACTGTGTTTTGGATTTGACAGATTTGTGTTTCTCCTTGTTGAGAATGCAGCCTCCATAGGCAGAATTCCCGAGCAATTTCATTGTGTCTGCAATAATGGCTTGAGAAGGGTCACTGTCTCCTTTTAATCTGGCCTCCGTCACTTCATTCACAAACGTGCTAAAGCATGTGGCCTTGCAAAACTCCACCACTTGATAAATATGCGTCACTTTCAACCCCATATCCAAGTACCACTTCAGCAAAGGAGTGGCTAGCAATAGTCGCTTGGCCTGAATGCCAGAGACCAGTAACTTTCGTGGTTTCTTTGAAAGATCAAAGCGCTCGCAGTGTGCTTGCATGTGCTCGCCAAACGCTTCGTAAGGCACTTTCGTCGTGCAAAATAAAGGACACATCTCGCCAAAGTATGCCCTGGCTTCATCAGAGTCATCGATCGAAATATCGACCTCGACTATTCCAAATATCCCCTCGGATTGCACTGCATTCAAAATCTCCTCTTCGGATACTTTTGACGGGTGCTTGGAATAAACCAATGGAAGGTAGCTTTTCAAAAAAGCTTTCCACTTAGGATTTGTCTTCATTTCTTTGCGAATCCGACACTCCCAGTAGTTTCTCACTTCGTAGCCCCATTCTTTCAAGAGTTCTTCTCTTTCTGTGGTCCGTTTCAGCTTTTTCAATCTAGCTCTCTCACCCATCTTACCGCTCATGCAAGGGCAACCGTGAAAGTAGCACTCCGATACCTCTATGATAAGGTTCTTGCCATTCTCCAGTTTGTTGCGCGAAATGCCATCCACTAAAAAGCTCCCTATCCTCACTTCCTTGCCGTAGTTGCACGCATGCTTAATTTCCAAGGAAGGATCCTGAAAATTCAACCAATCCATCCAGGCATACATCAACATGTCTCTGGATCTTCTCAGGCTTAAAGTCACGATCCCTCTCCCGTCTAATGTAAAATCCCGTAGGCATCTCCTGTCCGATGGCATACAAATACAGGGCATTGCAATCATACCCCATGATCTTTTCCACTTTCAATTCCGAGCCGGGTCTCAATAAAGTCTCGCCAGCTATTAGTCGGCGGTTGAAAATAATGGAGGGTCCGCCAATGATATTTCTGCTAATCACCGCATACAGGTCTCTATGCTCGGGAGAAATCTTGCAGAAAAAGCTTCCATGCTCATTCCCCGATTGGTACAGCATCTTTCGTGCTTCCATCTTTCCAGGGCAACTGATTGAATTCTTGAACACATCAATACCACGACTGTGGTAAAAATCCTGCAGTTTGGAGGTGGCCAGACAAAATGGCAACGTATCGTTGTTATTATAATACACAAGGTAATCCCGTAGTGTTTTCATTCCTTTCTCCCTTCAAACCTGTTGCATCTCCTCATATTCTTCTTTGGAAATATTGGAGTTTTTCAAGGTGGAATAAAAAGCCTCATTCAATTTATCAGCACTGGTAACGTATTCGTATGGAAAGTATTTCTTTGACAGCTCGCCGTCCACCCCAAACGCCGTGAGAAACTGGGCGTAGGAACAGCCAGGCGCTAGAAAATTGGCAATGTCCATAAATTTCAAGCGCTCGTTCTGAACCACAAGATAGCTGTTATTTCGCTTGGCCACGAAGTTTTTCCTATCGTTGAAATTCATGTGCTTAAAGAATAGTTCCTTCACCAAATTAATGTCGTAATTCGATGAATTGAACCCAAACACAGGCAACACACTCATGTAATCCTCAAATTTCTCCTTCAGCCTCACAAGGTATCGGTGCATTACTTTCTTTGAGCGGTTCTCATCCACTTCGGTTTCAACAAACCAAGCTTCTTCTAATTCTCCATCCTCCTCCCCCTCCTCCTCCTCATGATCATCTATCATGATCATTGCTAGGATCATCGGTAGTTTCAGGTACCTGCCAAAATGCCAACTGTCGTTCCAACTCCAAACTCACCTTTTGCCATTTTTGTTTAGCAAGGGCAAACGATGTTTCTTGCAATAGATGCAAGTAAGAAAACATGCTCCCTAGCAGCTCATCAAGGTTCTCCTCCACAAAACACAAAGGCTCTGTGTAGCCCTCGATATTCGAACAAACACTCACAGAAATAGGTTTGTGATTTTGCACCCAAACTAACTTTTCTGAATTCTCTTTGTGTGTCGTGGCCAATATCGACTCGAAATCAAATGCAGCAAACCACGAGAATGTAACATCATCGCTGCATATCCCAACGTCTTCCAGCTCTTCGAAAACGGTCTTGCTCGGGCAGTAAACTCCCCCACAAAGCTGGAATTTCGTCTGCGCTAAGCAAACCAACCGATGCCTTGTCAAGTTGGTTTTGTGTTTAAATATCCGCTGTTTCACATGTTTCACACTCAAACTTTTTGGCAAAGCTTTTAAAATCGGAAATATAGCTCAAGTGATCCTCATAAAGGTTCAAATACAACACAGAATTAAACTTTTCATGCGATAAATACCTCACAAGCATGGCGCCATTGGGTTGTAAATCATACACCTGTAAACAAACACTGAAACACTGCTCAAAATCGGAAAACTCCTCCATGAGCAAGCCTTTGTACAAAGCAGGGTCTTCGCCCAAGGCTACATTCAAAACACTTTCATTGTATTGCCGCCATTCTCTATACAACCTCTCTGCAAAGGTGTCTAAATGTTCAGATTCGGAGCCCATATGCAAGGCCAAGGCTCGAAAGGCGCAAAGTTTGTCTTTGATCGGATATCGATGTCTGGAATTGGGTTTGGTACCCAAAGTAATCACACTTGTCTTTCGGCGGAGATAATCCGGACAAAGATCGCGACCTAACGGCCAATTGGTTAGTGTGACAAAGTAGTTTACATTCAAAACCATCACAGGCTTCCATTTGGAATTAGGCCTCATTTGCCTAATGAGCTCATCAATGTCCAAGTTGATTAATCGCTCTTTCAACTTATCAAAGTCCTTCTGTTTCGATATGTACATTGGTTCATCAAATAAAGACGCGTTCGAAAAAGGGACAAAATAACGATATTCTCCCGTCTCGCTATGCCTCAATAAAATACCTAAAGACACATCAATTTTGCAAGTCTGGTCTAATTCAGTAGACATGCTATCCACTTGACTTTCAAACACAGCCGGAGTCAAATGCTCCACTGGAAAGTTAAACACAATGGATAAATCGCCTCTCGCGGGATTCCGTAACACATGGCCTCTATTTGCATTAAACACCTCTTCCATAGCGGGATCATCAAAGGGCGGGTTTTCAGGATCCCAAGGCTCTGGTTGAAGATCGCCGCCTCTTCCATGAAGTCGACCTCGGTGTAAGTAAAGAGCACGTCTATTTGCAAATTTTTCATCGCATGTACGACACCTATAAGTCCTGTTGTGAACATGCGTGTGATGAATGGCATCGGCTTTGGACAAGGGCTTGTAGCCACAATCTCCACAAGGCTTTAGGCGAAGTTTGCAAGTCACCTCATGCCGTTGACAATTAAACCTCCGCTTAAATGGCTTTTCGCAATACTGACACAAAATAAAACGGGGTGGTTTCTGTAAGGGAAAAAGAAAGATTATAAAATAAAAAATCAATTTCTCAATAACGTATGACTTTTATTTTCTTAAGTAAAGTATTTACTTTTCCCATATGTATGTTTTCCTTATCCTCCTCCTCCTGATCTTCCTCCTCATGATCCTCCTCATGTTCAAGTAAGCTTTTAGAAGCCTTATCATCAACCATCATCAGTTCCTCATCATTGCCATAATCCATTTCTTCCTCAGGAGCAAAGGAAAGGGAAAAGCACTTCCCCAAATTATGCATGGCAGAAGTCTTGGAATTAGATTCAACCATTAATCCACATCTGTCACAAAGCTCCTAAAATATAAAAAATAAATTGTAGAGCCACTTTCAACTCTTCAACTTTTTTTGTATTTTTCAGAAAAACTCAAGACAGGAATTTTACCTGAGCTCGCGGCTGGAATGTCTCCTTCACACCCTCCTCCTCCTCCTCCTCCTCCTCCTCCTCCTCCTCCACCACGCCCTCCTGCGGCGCCAGCGTCGGAAGTACAACAGACTCTCTTGAACCCTTGTCGCATGATGAAATGGGACTGTAAAGCACTGGACCAGCCGGGGGCACTTCAACCACCCCCTTCTTCTTCTCCGCGTCCACTTCAAATACCCCTTTCTTCCCTGTCCCTTCTCCCCCAGAAACTGTAGTTTGTTTGGCTAACTATTAAATAAAAATATACATTGTAATTCTCATCTCTTAGTCTCTTAGTTATATATCCATCGAATATTCTACTAAAGTCTAAAGTCCAAAGTTACCTGCTGTTCCAAGGCATTCAATATATCCAAATCGCTTGGTACATTCTCCATTTTATCTATTCCATACTCCTCGATAATGGACTGTAGTGTGGGAGCCTCAATCTCTGTAGTGTGGAAATCAATCTCTGATATATCCAGCGGAATAGACAAATCTAACGGTGACAAATCCCCCTCCTCAGGTACACTCACAGGCAAATGAGCCGGTAAGGGAGCAGGAGCAAGAGGAGCAGCAGGAGCAGTCCCACTCGATTCATGAGTAGTCGTTGGAAACTATAGAAAAAAAATTCACTCTAATCAGCTCACTGTAATCAGCTCACTCTAATCAGCTCACTGTAATCAGTTCTTCACTTTTCACTAATGCAGTCAAATATAAAATATAAAAATAGCTCACCATACAAAAAGTACTCCTCTCCCTATTAGCTGCTTCCATCTACAATATCATAACATAGACATAGTAAAAATAAAATCACAACAGTATTCCCAAAGGCATAATTCCAAAGTCATAATTCCAAACTCCAAAATTATACACTCACTTGACGTAAATAAGCCATTTGTCCTTGAACATACTTATGCCACTCTATTCCTCGCTCAAGAGCCCAAAAGTATAATTCCACTGCATCGGAAAATTGAGTAACTTCCTCATACGTAACTTCTTCCATGGTCAAATGTTTTTTCAAATTAATCACGCGCTCTTTTTCCGCCATATATATATATATATATATATATGTACAATGTAGCATATGACCAACTCCACCTGGTGAGGTAATGAGGCAATACATTTCACTGGGTTTATTTAAAGAAAGATCGAGCGTCGCCAGACTCAAAACAAACAGTCTTCTCAACGCAATGGGTCCATACAGATATAGATATCTCAATCGCATTCGAAACGCACAGAAAAAAAAAGCCATGGAAAACCCACGTAGAACACTACAAATTCTGCAAGAATTCATACACGATAACGCAGGGGTTCAATTCAACATCTGCAGTGAAGATAAAGCAAATGCTATAGCAAATGCTTGCCTATCAAACGGGGAAGAGTGGCGCCCTGTTAAAAGCACAGGACTCAAAATTCTATTCATTAAAAAGGATACCACTTTCATCTCACATAGGGCCTTCCACGACTTCGCAACACACTATAGACTAGTGCTAGTGCAAAAATTATTCAAACAAACCAAAGAGTTCTTTATTCCACCTGGAACCTTTTTGGAATATGCAGGATTTACCAATGAGTGCCCATTCAACTCATATTCATCGACACATTAAAGACCAAAAAATTGAATAATTTCAACGCAGCTGAAGTTCTTCCCGTCCTCTCGGCAGGGAATAACTGCTCCCACAGCCGATTAATGCTAATGTTCAGTCAAAGAAAGGAACAATACCCAGATACACTCATATCACACCAAAGCCCGCACAATTGGAAAATAGAACTCATGAGGGAGGGAAAAAGCCATGTGTCATGTTTCTGCGGAAAACAACTCCCATTAAACGATATGGATCTATGGGATAACACCTGCTGTGACGATCTTAATCTAAACCACATATTTCTAGCCTTTGAAACGCCATTCTACCCTTACACAATTTGCGCACGCTGTCATTGTTGCGGAGAATCAAAGAGCAAAACTAATTTATATCTACCAATATCCACCCCATACCCATCCCCGTCAAATGACACTAACTAAAAAAGTGCAAAGCATGCACCCAGAAAGGTCTCACGAAAGGATTAACGTAGGACTTTATACATTAGATGCGCTTTTGTGACACTATATACCCAATTCAAATGGAAATATAAACCATGTTCAAATAAAGGATTTGTATACACTTCATCTCTTGTGTACCCGTCATCTCTCGTGTACCCGCTCACCTCCATCCATGTAACAGCCCGACAAAAGCATACAATCACCCATCCAAACACCCCCTCTTCCCCACCCTAGCAAATAAAACCCCATACACACTTAATGTACTCACATCAACAAGTACATATACATAGGCAAAGACACCGATCTCTCCCCTCTCCTCTCCACACCCCCACTACCCCCCACCACCCCCTCTCTCTCTCTCTCTCCCACCCATATTCCCCTACCAACGCACTACGTGCGCACGCCTCTACTGCGTCTACCGCGCGCCTATAGTCTCACCACGTCTACCGCGCGCCTATAGTCTCACCGCGTCTACCGCGCGCGAGAAAATGAGCATCCTGTCAATCAAATCACTTCAAAATCACTACCATTTCCTATTTATGCTCACAAAATCTCGGGTTGCCGGTGGTGAGTACTACTACTTAAGAGTAAAGTCTGTGAGAGAGGGAAGTCCTGATACGCATACCTAGGCGTCGAAGCATGCATTTCTTTGATTTTGTTGTGACTTGGGAGCACGAGAGTGGCATGAGATTGGTCACCTGTCTGAATGCCATTAATAACGTGGGAATCCCAAGGAGATTCCTCATGTTGTGATAGGAAGAGGCCAAAGAGGGGTATGAATTCAAAAAGGGAAGTTCCGAACTGTTGGAATTAGCGAAATCCATAAGAAAAAGCCATAATTCGTTATGATTTAACGAAAATCTCATCCTAAGGTAGTTAGTAATCCTCCAGAATGTTTCCTTCTCGAGCCATACAGGCACTCAAAGGAAACATTCTGTCGGATCCTAATTGCCTACTAGCACAAGATACTATTACTACAATATAATTATTGTTATTGACTTTCAAGGCTCTTCATTGTTTGGCCCCAGAATACTTAGCTGAGCTCTTACAACGCTACACTCCTGGTAAGAGTTAAATGGTCAGGGCCAAAAAATCTTCTTGTTGAACAGACTTTTGACTTTAAAACTTTTGGAGGAAGATCGTTTGCAACTGCAGCTCATCAATAATGGAATAAGCTCCCAGACCACCTGAGGAGCACCACAAAGCTGCAGGCTTTTAAAACTGGGGTAAAAACTATTTTATTTAAATACGCTTATGGTGCAGAGTCACCAGCAAACTAGTCACCTGCTGTTCTAACAATTTTCTGTATTTTTAATTATATTTATTCTTCAAACATTTTACAAATAATATACTCGTTGTAATTTTATATCATTCTAATTTCTAATCTTCTACCCATTATTACCTAACACATATATATGTTTTAACGCTTCTGTTATGAGCGCTATACAAATGTGTATAAATAAAGAATAAAGCTAGTACCTCATATCACAATTGATATCTATTGATTAAAGTATTTAAGCTAATAAAATCAGAACCTCCCCGTCTAGACATTTTATTTTTGTTGTATCAAACAATACAATAATAAGACAAAAGAGAGTTTAGGGAGGAGTGGAATAACTTGATGATCCTTCAAATTGAGCTTCTTTTGATCTGGGACGTGTTTGTCTTCTGCTGGTGCCATAATCCGTCAACAAGGCGTCAACTGCAAGAGATTACCATTTCATTAAAGCTGCATTCTCTGCTATTATGACAACGACAGTCTTACCAAATCTATTCATGCTATGGTCGATTCCAGAAATTCTAGCGCGAGTTTGTGATTTTCATGTTTTTTTCATATACATTGTCAATTTTGGTCGTATAAACTTACACATGGTATGTATGGGTTCCTTGGAATATGCCATATAATACTAGCAGATACCACTTGACATTTTGACATTCCCATACGAATACACACAAAAGGTGAGAAAAAAACAAAAATAACCAATTACTTTACTTAAATAAAGCACACTCATGCGACCCGATAAATCAATCTGATTATCGGGAGTAGAGTCAAGAATTTTCTCTCCGCTCTGAGCCATTTCTGCATTAATAACGACAGATTTAACAGCTTTAACAGCAGGTTTCCTCTTCACACACTTTTTACCAGTAGGTTTCTTATGCCTTATCTCACACCTATTGCAAAATCGCAGCATCGTCCAGCTATTCTGCTTAAATTAAGCCCGAATTCAAAATCTGCTGTCGATGTGCACTGCTCGGAGGCTCGCGGAGGAATGATGTTCCATCGACGATGCGCTCCCTTATATACGAAGGTGACAACGTCGCCCTGGTGACTCGAACTCCGGGCGCTTCCGGCTCTTCTGGTCGTCGGCTGTATGCGATGAATACTTTGGTTTCGTCTTTACAATACTAGCAGATACCACTTGACATTCCCATACGAATACACACAAAAGGTGAGAAAAAAACAAAAATAACCAATTACTTTTGCATGAACTTTGATATTCCATATTAAGGAACTTATCTGCCCCTATCAATACACATTTTATAATTTTCAGATTGGCTTATATTAGTTTCGTCCTTATGATGAGAACTATAATTTTGGCTACTATAAAACATATAAAACATTTCGACAAATGCATCTTCCAACTACTATAAAAACTACTATTAAATGAAAACGCTTTTTTTGCATTTACATTAAAAGTCGTTGGCCTAATATCCAAAACAAATCTCATGATTCCAACGTCATTCTTCGATCAGTAAATTATAATTTTATTAAAAGGGTCCATACGAATACACATTTCCGACGAATACACGTTCAAATACTGTCAAGAAAATACGAATTTAGTATTCTCATTGTCAACAATTGTCGCCTAACGAAAGGGTTTACTATTTGGTTAATATATACTTAGGTATTTTATTCAGAAAGGATGCATCAACGAATACACAATTCCATACGTATACATCAGTTGAACATGTATTCGTATGGAATTGTGTATTCGGATGGAATTGTATATTCATTGGAAAGGCCTATGGAATTTTATATAAAGGTGCTTATACTTTGAACATATCATTGCAAGAAAAGGTATTAAAAGTCCACATCTTTTTTATATGGATTATTTATAAAATTGGTTATAAAGAAAACAACGCCCCATGTATTCGTATTAGACAAGGCCCCAATGATTTGGAGGCTAGTATCTGGACAAATAATGGACCCCCTTAGTATCCTTTTATTTTTACCAAAAATGTCAAATTCGCACTAAAATTTCTGGAATCGACCTTATATAAGAATTTGAAGTCTAATCACCAAGAGAAAACTTGGTGAGCGATAATAAGTGAAGTCATCGCAAGAAAGGATTCGGGCGGGTCCTCCAAGCCCTGTAGCAAAACCAACATAACAGAATCCTCCAAGATTTTGGTCAAATGACATTTAGATGGAAGAAATGGAAGAAAATGTAGAAAGCATTTTTTGTTACTGACGTTACTGAAAGTGCAGCTTAAATCTGGACAATAGGGCAATTGTTGCTGCGCATCTCTGTTATAATGCATGCTGGGATAGATTCACTTTAAATCAGATATACAAATATTCAGCAATTCAAAAAGTATAAAAAATTGACAGATTATTTTTGTCGATACTGTTCACTCAATCGATTCAGTATTCATTCCACGTTTTACTCTGACAAATAACTCCCATAATGCCATGCAAATTAATTCTCAATCGAAAACCATATTTTTGCAACATCCGAAAATCATTTGACCAAAGTTCTGGAAGTTTAACATGTGTTGTATTGTATTTCTTTATTACATTAAGAATTACATTTTAGAGCTTGATTTGTTTTATCTACGACAACTAATTCCTATTACAAACCAAATTTATAATTTATACATTATTTTCATCCCTCTTTTTGGTCTACCCACACAAACAATAGAAATTATAACAAAAACATGTTTTTAAGTTTCCAGTGTAAGATCATTAGTATAATTTCTTATGATGAATTCTGATTAGTTTTAAGCACCGTGCGCAAATACATAGATTCATAGTCACATCTTATATTGTAGTTCTATTAACTAGACACCGTATTTGTACAAACTTTTAGAGTTGATGTACATAATGTCACAGGTTACATATCGTGTTCTACTAGACGTGGCCATTCATATTAAATTCCTCAGATTACCTATATTTATACCGATAATAAACCAACCAGTTTTCTGTGCAATTTGCACATCCTCTCCCAAGAATGTACCGTTAGCATCACAACATGTTACAGATTAAGGTCACATATATTCGACGGGCATTGATTGAGTATTCAGTCTCAACAAACTAAAGAAATTTGAATTTCCCCGATTTAACTGAGGCTCACGGTCAACACTACATTCGATAGTAACATACAGGGGAGATCTGGTGGCTACTACTACACCTATTTTGTTTCTTCTTCACGGCTTCATAAGTCACTCAGGATTTATGTTAGGTTGACAAATGAAATCCTTTGCTGCGATTGTTCCACCCATTATCGCTCATAGATCTGCATCTTATTTCTATCACCTGATTTGACATCAAATCATTGTTTAAGGATCTATAACGGCAGCTAAAATATTGATAACTCCAGTCCGATAGGTCAAACAATGCCTGGATTTGGTAAAAGAAAGGTTTGTTGGAAAAGCTGAGAATACAGCTTTAAGATTCAAGATGGCGCATATATACAAGTCCGCTGTAGCTGTTCCAGTGTCCCACTTACAGCCCTGTTATTTCTTTGATGTATGTGAGATATTTTGCTCAGGATTTTCTTCTTATTCTCCAATGATTTGATAAGACACAGTAAATCCCACTTCAAGAGAGGGTTTACGACCACACCCTAAACCCTAGTCCTTTTGGAAACTTGAATATTGACTGTGAAATTTGTCCGTGAAATTTGATGAAAGACTTGGAATAGGGGTCTGCCATCTTAAATCTTGCATAGAATAATGGGTGTTGCCCGAATCATATCTATATTTCAAAGGGAAGTACTTTCTGACCACACGTACAATGTAATCAGCGGTTTACCCTGATTAAATCTCTTGAACGTTTTCAACGTCACAAGTTGCTTATGCTCAGTGAATGACTACTATTTATAAGCACTCCTGGGAGAGCCCACATTATTTACCACTTGTACTTGCACACCTCTGCTTGTAAAAGAGCAAGGCAACAAGAGATTGAGAGGTAATAATCAACCCGAGAGAGCTTCAGGAAGATTCTGTAAGTATGCCGTTGTCTTTGTATCTAAAGCTGGTATATCAGTTAACATCAGTGAAAAACTAGATTTTCTACTTTTTGCTCTGTTCGTTTCAAACCCTTCTAAAAGTAATTTGACTAAATTTGTAGAGGATTTTGTCCTGTTGTTATTGCTGCATGGCTTCATTAAAGTCCACATTGATATTTTGGAGATCCGCTGAAATCCTTTCATGTGGGGGCTTCGAAATCGTGTATATATACAAGAAATGACATGCATGAAGATGGATTAATGTTGTATGGCATATTTTGTACCAGAGGGCTCTTACAGAATATCACAAATATGCTTTGTTGTTTGATGACAGGTGAATAGCAGTTACAGGAGAGGAAAATGAACATCTCCAGGATGGATTTTGTTGAGAACTCTACCTTCCCTGTCTGGGCAGATGGCTTGAATGACTCCCTTGATATGAATAAGGTAAGTTTTAAGTGATGAGTGATGAATAAAAAGCTCTTTTACTTATCACTAGGGAAAAATACCATACTATTTGAAAAGATGATATTAAGAGGATTCCAAGTTAAATTAACAGTTAGGAATCTAAAAGGTAGTTCGATATTTTAAGTTTGCAATACTTTGGGAGTAAAGTAGTTAAATATAATTCAGAGGATGTAACTTGAGGCTATATTTCCAACATGAACATGTACAAAATATAAAGTAATAGGGCGTGTAAGTAGTACGGCCGCCAGCAGGGTTCATCACACACTTGTTGCTACTTCCGCGACAGGATATGATGTTATGCTCATAGGAATAGCATTGTGATGAAACGTTTTCACTGTTTTTAAGAGTGAGTGAGATTGGTTGCTTTACACCCTTATCAACACATTTTAGATGGTTATATCAAGGGCGGGAGAGCTGAGAGGGAGGCAGTTTATGATCATACCCAGGAAATAGAGATAGAGAAGAAGGAAGGGAGAGACAGAGATAAAGAGACAGAAAGGCACTTTATAGTCTTACCCAGGACCACCACTGTTTTTAGATCTCTCCAAAATTTATTGTAAGGTCTGACCACTGTATAGCCATATATCAAGTCAAATTATTCTATATATGGTGACCAGAACCTTTGGAACATTGCTGGGGCGATGGAGAGAGAATATTTATTTCCGCAATGGTAAGCCTATTCACTACCTGTCCTGTTAGTGGTATAAAGACAAAAGTGACCGAGGGCGATGGCAGAGACCTGTACATATTGCCCAAGTGTGTAGCAATTTCAGTGAGTAGGCATTGCCAATGTCACATCATTAACCTGAAGATGACATCTTCATGACATTTACGCATGGTCACTCACATACATTTTGCAAGCTGCGGCCATTGTGGATTACCGTAACAAAAATAAAATGTATGTTAAAAATGCTTTATCTGCATTGCATGAAAACATCAGACACATTTTGATTCTTTGCATTAGTAACCACCATATCACATATTTAATATTTGCATTGGTCTGTATGCGTTGTCAAGTCTTGGAAATAGTCAAAGAAGTTTTTCTGTTGTGCACCGAATGGAGCCATTGTTTATGTTTACATACCAGACCCACGGCTCACTTATGTATGGAGAATCAATGTACCCATTACCTATATACAGGAGAGGTGAGATACAGGTACCAATATATAGGTTATAGCTATTTGATTCTCCATGCAATTTATTTGCCACAAGGTGGCTCCATAAATATAGAACATCGTGCAAAATGGGAATTAAGAAATCATTATTTATACTCATTTCTTTGGTATTGCCTGACACTATGGGAACTTTAATGTGTTTATCTTTGAATTAGTGATCATATTGTAGATATGTTTATAGCTCTTTTACTGGAGAGAATCTTTCTTCCATTACTTTATTGATGGAATACCTATGCCATAGTTTATGTGTAACACCAACTGTGTTGCTTGTGATGTATAATAATTCGTTGATATTTTAGTTGTTTTCAGAGCCTCATGCCCTGTCGGTCTTATGACTATGAGTCGATGTAGGCTATGTTGTGGTTAGCTAGACCTTCGTTGGCACTTTTATTGTAGGCCATGTGCTTAATTTCAAGTCAGACTAAATGGCAAAATTATCAAATAATTTCTTTTTCTTCAAATGCCGTTATCCATGTAAGATATACTTTTTCGGCGGAAATATTAGTTCAAATAAAAATATTAAAAACAACCAATTCCTATTAGCGGGCAATAGAGGAAATTAGCTGGCAATACAGAGTCTTTTATTGCCACTAATTTCAATACGAGGCTCAGTGCTTAAGGCTATGGAAGTATCATACCAACTCCACCAAAGGTATAATAGAAACAAGATTAACCCAGTAAAGCATGCAAACGGCGGTCATAACACTTACACGCCCTCCCGATGTGCATGATGCCATTACTGTCCTAGTTTTGACCTGGAAATTTTGACCTGATTTTGACCTGGTGCTTTACTGGTGGAAATCGTAAACGATTTTGAGGGTCAAACTTGATTTTACAATGCTCTATGGACCCGATTTAAAAATACACTTCTAATGCTCTCAGAGATGCACAATTAACCAGGTTATAAAATGCACTTTTCAAGCACTCAACGATGCACTACTGACCAGGCTATAAAAATCAGTTCTGTTGCACTCAGCGAGAGCAGTTTCATTACTCTGAATCTCAACAGTATTAAGGTTGGTGAATTCTTCACATAAATATATTCCCCAATATAATACAAAGAGTTTATATCAAGGTATGTTACCTTGACTTTGCATGGAAATACATCAATTATTTCATCATTATTTCCATCATGTTAGACATCCCCACAGACCTCTGTGTATGAATCATTTTGAGGGATGGTGAGCTTAGACATTCCCAGCTGACTACCCACAATCATATATACAGTTACATGGGTGTTTTGATCAGGTTAATTCCCAACATCATACATATACGTTATACATATAAACTCTAGAAGAATATCACTTATAAGTATTTGTTGGACAATATCAATAGTGTATAAATGCCACATTAGCATATTGGCGGTACTTTTATTGTTAAAGAAATTATAAATGCAATGCAGTGACCTGTCACGCCACCTAGTGGAAAAACAAGTACCGCCACCTGGTAAGAACAAGTCACACAATAGGGAGCCTATGACAAGATGTACCATGTATTGAGAATGATTTGATAAAAAATTCAACTGCATGCAGCTTGTACATTTACACCCGATTTATTTGTCAAAATTTACACATAGGTTGACAAACAGGTCGACCTGTTTGCCAACCTATGTGTAAATTTTGACAAATAAAAGATTGTTCTATTCTATTCAAATTTTAAAAAATCATTTCAAATAAACAGGGCATTTTGATTAGTGTAATTTCTCAGTATTTTATATATTCTAGTTTGTGTAGTAACCAACCAAAAGATGATTCCTTGTGAGATAATATATATAATCGTCAACGCAAACAAACAAGTCAGGAGAGAGAGAAAAATTAGATTTTGATTTTGTATTGGCTTTAACTTATGTCGTATAAAGGCTTAGCTTAGATTTAGCAATGTTGAATATCATTTATTTTGTTCATCTATTTCTCCTATATATGTATTATTCAATGAGAATACCCTACCTCAGAGTTTCAACTCTGCCTGACTTTCCATTGTGACGGGCTTCTTTAAGGTGTTAAAGCTTTGCTAAAAGTTTGTATGTCTGCATTGTGTATGTGTGAGGGCTACCCTGGGAGGGGATTCGCACTAGATTGATACCCCCATCTCTTCTACCCACTACCCATCCACCGGGTACATGTGTAAGTGATGATTGCAAATCGAATTATTTTTTCATAGTTATTGTGGTTAAATTCATTATAAGATGCCCCTGTGAAGAATCATTCTTATGTGGCAATTGGCAAGTGCATTAAATGGCATGCCAAGTTTAGAAGAATCACCGATCTGTGACGAACTATACCAATATAGTACATTTGAGTAGCCTATACTAGCTGTTATTACGCTGAACGGGAGTAATATACACAGAGAGGGAAAAATGCAGATGGGTTACGTGTGACAGTAAGAGAGGAAATATGGGCAAAACGGGAGGGAGAGAGAGAAGAAAAGAGAGCCAAACACAGATGATAACTGATATGCTTTATCCACCAATCTACCTACAATTCTTTCCACTGTATCTTACATTCCAAGGTGACGAGCTTCTATAAGGTGTCAAAGCTTAGTTCATATGATATGTATTCCACGCTGACTCACCATATATAAAGGACTTCAATCCAATGCTTTTTATATATATATCTCTTGTTGAAATAATTTAATTGCATGCAGCATGTGTATTTACACCCGATTTAGATACATAATTTTGATATGCATTTTGAAGTGCTTCAATTGAAACACTTTGCATCGGGTGCAAAACCAGGTGCAGAATTCCTTTTTTGAGCGGGGAAGACAGGGAGCAAGAATGAGAGAGAGAGAGGCAGAACAGGAAAGAGAGCGAGGGAGGATTAAGACATGTCTTAACTGTGTGCATATCATTAATATATATGTCAATAGAATTGAAGTGATATACCTTTAGCACTATGTTTAATTATTAGATTTCATTTGACTATTACTTACTTGGGAATTTACGTAAAATGTACATGATAAAATCAGGCTATACTGAGGATAATTATTTTCAATATCAAAATCAAATCAGGTGCGGCTCTCACTCAGAGGTAATAGTGCATACAGAAATCACCGCATTATTTAGAAGGTGAGCCACATTAAGAGAAATGGTTAATGGGCAACAGATCTTTAACTAATAATGGTTAGGGAGGGGAAATAAATCCCCAATGCTCTGGGAATCCTTAATCACAAAATATTAAGTATTAAGTATTGAGAAAAGAGGAGCAGAATGGGAAAGAGATTGGAGAGAGAGGGATTTACTTTAAAGGATGATCTTAGAGATGCATTGATATATCTAATACATAGTCTTGAAGAATATCAATTTTGCGACTTGTAACTCATCTAACTTTAACACATCACATGTATATTGAATAAGAATATTGTACTACATACAGTTCTTCCCATTGCACGTAACCTTTGAAAGTGCCGGGTTTTTTAGGCGTAATGGCTGCATTTATATCTATTTCAATCACCATTTACAAGCCTAAATATTCTGCTTTAATACAAACCTTTATTTTTTATCACCTGTTAAGATAATTTAATTGAATGCAGCAAGTGCATTTATATCGAATTTAGATACATAATTTTGATATGCATTATAAAGAGCATCAGATAATGCATGTTGCATGAGGTGCAAAATCAGGTGCAAAACTGCTTTTTTGTGAGCATTGCGGTTTTTAGACTGGTCAGTTGCACTTTTGCATGCACTGGGGGATTTTCCAATGCACATCGGGCTATATCTTGTGAGATTGATTCGAGATTGATTTCACATTCTGTGGCCCAGAATTACGTATTAAGTAAATATTCATGCACTGCAACATGGCTTAAGATGGCTTTAATAATTATTAAGTAAAGTTGCTATTTAGTATGTGTAGGTGAAGGATCACCGGGTATATTAGAGACGTATATATATCTGAGGTTATCCTAAGGATTATATGTAATTATATGTATCTATTTACTAGAGTGATTGACCATCAAGAAATATCGCCAACTTCTTATTTTCAAAACTGAAAAAAATATAGAAGTACTTATTGGATGTTTACCATCATTGGAATACACTTCATCTCATCTTTTCAAATATGCTGATATTTCAAAATCCATTGTACGTGACTTATGACTTATCATTCCCTAACACATGAATATATTTGTGGATTTGTCATAATTATATTTCTTGTCCTTTCAACAAAGTTAATCAGAAGACATGTGGTAGCTTTATCTTAAAGTCTTACATAGTACTTTATATGTTCAGTTTTACAACCATAATTTACACTATATCTTTATACTCATCCTTTCCACGATTTTATTATTACTTCTTAGTGTTAGTGTGTTAGTTACCAAGACCAAGTAGACCAAGTCACTTAAATAGGGCATTTACTGGAAGGTCTGTACTATCGCAGATGTAAATACCCATTTTCATAACATCAGGCAAAATAGAATATTTGATTTGATTTAAAGTTCATAGATGTAAAACTCTGAATGACTTTTTGTTATTAGTTTTAATTGTTCAATCTTCCTGGCATGTACATGTGCTGTCAAAGCCGGTTACCCAATGCACTATTATTTTGTATCTTGAAGTATATAATACAGAATTTACTTACTTAATCTTTCATTTAAGACACGGATCAACAGGTATGAAGATACAGATGCAGATGCTTTGTCAAGTCTGAGATCATTCCCGGTATTGATGTACATCATCCCACTTATTGTCACCTTTGGTATATATATATATATATATAAAAACTTTTATTCAATTCACATGTACAATAAATTGTAAATGGCGACTGAAATGGGATCGGCCCTCTCAGCGTCCAGGACCCTGAGTTCTTCCCGGAATCCCACCAGAAAACAATAAGTATAAGGACATCACATAACAGTATAATGGAGATTACATGTCAATCGTTAAATATACAATATATGGTTACGGCTAGCTGTCAAATTGAGAAAGAGAAGTGGCATTGTCCTATGAGTGTCATTGAGTCCGCGTTATGTGCCAATAGTATGCAGATTTAGATTTATCTCCTCTCGCTGACTATTAATTTTAAGACTATAAGAGAATACATATTGTTACCTCGTCTTGCTGACTATTAATCACATGAGTATAAGAAAATACATATGGTTACAGTAAAGTGCAAGGTGATAAAGTTACAATTACAGTTTCTCAAGAACTACATTTGTTACCATCGGTAACAGCATCAATGGGATCATCATGCTGAGACAACGGTTCTCCACCATGAGTGTGTCCATCTACCTCTTCATCCTGGCCATTGCAGACAATACCTTACAATACTTTATGTAAACACCATGACCAGGAGATGGATCTTTATGGTCACTGGTATTAGTTGGTCTACATACTCTGATGACTTTTGCAAACTGTCAGTGTTCCTTAGAACCATAACAAAGTATTCTGGTTCATGGTTGTTGGTGGCTGTATCAGTAGACAGAATCATAGCTGTTGTATGGCCACACAAGTACAGAGGAGTTATGTCCAGAACAAAGTCTTGGATAGTTGTTGTGCTCATGCATGTATGTATTGTGACCCTTAGTTCTGTAATGTCATATTTTAACAAACGGTTTAAATGGTACAATATCCTCCTCTGTTTCTATGACAATCCTATTGGAGGTATTTTAGAAGCACTGGATACATTCCTGTACAGTCTCATCCCTGCCTTCCTGGCTATAACCATTTGTAACCTTATTATCATAAAGCACGTTTGCCAAAGCATCAGCTTCAGAAAGGCTTTGGTATCTAAGTTGGCCACTACTTCTACTACCATAGCTTCTTCTTATTCCTCAAATTCTGCTGCACCGATCACTCCGCCGATTAAGGACCATGCTGAAAAGCAGATGGAGAGACTGACTATGATTCTGGTGCTGAACTCTTTGCTTTTCACAATGCTTACCTTGCCCTATGGCATTAACAGTGCCTACCATCTGATAGCAGGGACTTTCCTTCCCTATGATCAACTTGTGTACTTCAATATGATGTCCTTGTTTAATCATAGTATAAATGGAGTGATTTATTGTCTTAGTGGTGGGCTGTTCAGAGAAGAACTTCTCAAATTGTTCTCTTGCAATAAAAAGTAATAATTGTAAAAGTAAAAATCATGTCTTTAAACTGTCTTATATCTGCATTCTCAGGTTTTTGGTGATAAATAAAATCTAGCCAAATTTACTCATATTGTAACTTATAGGATTTAATTTATCTATAATATCATTTGCTGCTTTTATGAGTTTATACAACTTAAAGTCAAATTCGCTGAAAATAGCCACTGGTGAGTAATAATAAGCGAAACCAGCCCTGCAGCAAAAAAAACAAGGGACAAAATCCTTCAAATTAAAATAAAAAATTTAATTGAAAGTCTTTAGTTTTTCACTGCTGTTAGCTGAGAATGCAGCTTTAAAGGGCTAGATAAGCTAAGATTGAGCTAGAAGATTTCAGTGAAGTATGAACTGGAGAAGTGTTACTTGAGGATGAAACATTGAGGAAACCGACATCTAGTATACATGATGATAGTTATGTTATTAGTATTACATGTTTCTGAAGAAGAGTAACGCTGAGCTCTGAGTGAGGAAAAGTCACACTACATAGTACCTGATGCTTGTAGTCTTCAAGCATGGTGTTATTTGTTCCATTGTTTTACCCAAAAGCAGATATATATGGGCCAGGGCATCAGAAAATGTGCAATGTACAGCTCTGTATGATTAGTAAATTCTGTTGAATTAAGCAGAAATTAATATATATGTAGTGAACCTACAGTGTCTGAGCTTAAGGCTAGTTTTGGTAAATAAGGAAGAGAAGTGGAAGTACTCTTTACACCTTATTCTATCATTATCCACAGGATACAATGGGCATGACAAGCATCATAGAGTAAAGGGGGAACGCTTGTCTGAAGAGAATTTCTAAGTCACAGTCACACTAATAATAGCACCAGCACCCTCACACCCATGCAACATTATTAGGGACCAACGGCCAGGCTGACCAAGAGTTTCAGTTAGTGTGAGAGCGGCATGCATGTAAGACACCTGTGTACATGTAGAAAGCAGGGAGGACATTCACTGGTAAGTAAACGTTTGTAATATTGCAATTGGTCTAGAAAGTATCCGCTTCAAGATATTTATTACATACGTATGTGATTACAGAGACCCTGATTCGGGGGTGCAATTAGAAATCTCGTATCACATACGTATGTGATTACAACCGAACTATTTTCGAGCATCACATGACTTGATCTGACCAATGAGAAGCCAGAATTATAATCGTCTGCTTGACCCGCTTTTTCAATGCCGGCACGGCCGTACGTTCGCTAGTTCTAGTGACCAGCAACAAACAGCAAGATGTGTATTTGCCGGAGCTAACATCAGCGACGAAAGTTTTATTCTCCATGTTGAGAAAGTAATTTGAGAAATATGATATGTATTGCTTATTTATTGTCTAAATAAAGACGAAAGTTATGGTTTGTTGACATTTTTTGTGAACGTATCATGACTTGGTGACCAGGGAGAGAAAAAGTAGTCCCCACTTCGAAGAATAAGAATCTAAATATGGCAAGACCTATGAAAATAAAATAACTAAATAGCTTCAAAATCCAGAAAATATACGATTATTTTAAGAATTATTCAGTCGTAGATGGTCAGAATTAAGTGAATCGGTGGAAAGAAACGCCTAGAGTAGTGAACAATCTGCGTAGTAATATCAAGTATTTCCGGGTAAATTAACTTCCATCTTGCTCGAACATCGCCGTCATGGCCAAAGATCAATGGAAATGAAGGTAAAATGCTATTAAAATTGTGTTAATCTTGTTGATCTAGTATGAAATAAATACCGAATAGCCCTCTGTTCGATGTCAAATCGATCTCGATGTCGGGTCAAATCACACTCCACCCCTTTGGGGTGTAGTGCGATTTGACCCTCCGTCTCGATCGATTTGACATCTCCATCGGGCTATTCAGTATAAGTACTGTTTTTTATGGTTTGGTTAGAACGGTATGTTTTCGGTGAAAGTAAATGAAGAAAAATGGAAGAAAAATAGGTCTAAGATTACTCACTAGTATTGAATTTCTTTTTGGGGGATGGGAACAATGGTAGCCTTTTTCCATCCGTGTGATACAGAAAGGTTTAATATAATTATGAACCATTTGGGTTTTCAGTGATTTCAAGAGGTATACATAAATTTTCATAGGTATGTCGTCACATCCAGATGATTTTGATACATCAAGATTGTTAATTAATTCAAGGAGGGTATTTCCTGTTAACAGGACATATTCAGTCATAGCTAATATAAATCGTCATTACTAGATGTACACAAGTTAGACAATATAGTGTAGCTTTATTAGCAGGGAGTAGATTTACGTCTTTCCACAATAGTTGATCTTTATCGTATCTGTAATTGTAGTCCAGTTTGGTATCAACTGCGACGATTCACAATAAGGTGAGAATAAACTAGACTTAAACATTACACAGGTATGGGTACCAGCTGATGTGTGGGACACCAATAACAAATCATAGACCATCAAGGTCAGTGTTGTAACAAGAACAATAACAATAGCAAATACAAATACAAGTGCATCTCCCACTAGGTGTGTTTGGCCGCTATAGGAAGTAATAGGCCTATATACACAAATCAAAATCAGTTGTGGGAATGTGTATGTAACCCAGTGGTGTTCTGGACTAAGTATAGGTTGTGGCTGTGGCCACGGTGAAACAACAATTTGGTGAACGGAATAAAACAGTATAACAATGGCACGAGTAATATACCTTCTATGCATGTGATTATGTCTTACACATTCTATGCAAGTGATTATGTCTTACACATAGAGAATGCATACATCTACACTGGTTGTATTTGAGTAGTATTATTTGATATATATCTGTGATTTTCTCTTTACAGAAGCTGGTACAAGGAAGAAATATATCAACAGAAATAATGAATCAAAATGATGATTTTCAAGGGAATAATACATTTGCCCTCCCCAAAGTTGATGAATGAATAACCAAACATTCAATGCACAATGTTAATTCCCCCAAACCCCACCACACGCACCCCCACCCACCCCCTAAACCGCCTAGTTTTTACACGCACCACTGAGCAAGCCAAGCCGCCACCGCACGACTGATTTTACGCGCTTAGCGCGTGGTGACGTCACTACACACTTGCGGTTGCGGTATGCGAAAAGCCAATACAGACAAGCGCTATGAGCGCTATGAGCGCTATGAGCGTACTTTCACTAGGGAAATGCGTGAACTCTTACCACAGTGTGGACTACCACTACTGGCTATGGCTACTGGACTCCCCTGGTGCAGACAGTACATATCGATAATAACTAGGTATATCTGAGTATATTTGCTATTACATTGATTCAGGTTATCTTAGACTATATTTTGAATCTCATTTATGTCTTAAATTCTTTTTATTTGATAGTATTTGTGAAGGCGAATTGTCCATTTTCAAATGCCCTGCCCAATAAATCTAAGCAGAACCTTGTAAACATTGAACCAGGTTAAAATAGTGTTTCAGATATGAATTGTTTCAAAAGAATATAAATGGGAATTTTAGACGGACACTGATTAACATAGTACTTATTGTTTAACCTGATGCCTGCCTGATACCTGTTGTTTATGAAATAATAAATATTGTTGAAACATATTGCATATTCTTACATTTGTATACAGGGCCAGTTAGTATGTTAGAGATGACTTAAAGCTGCAGTCTCAGTTAAAACGTAGGTCAAAAACTAAACATTTTCTCCTTCTTGTTTCAACCCATCTAAAAGTCATTTGATCAAAATTTTGGAGGATTTTGTTGTGTTGTTTTTGTTGAAGGGCTTCTAAAACTTCATCATTTTTATTTGGAGGACCCCCTTGAACCTTTCATGTGATGATTTCCCTTATTATTGCTCAATTTTTTTCTCTGTGATTAGGCTTTAGATTCTTGTACAAACATTATACTACCAGTAGATTATTGATAAATCCAGTCGTATAAGTCATAGTATGAGTAAATTTGGTGAGATTTGTTTTGTCATAATAGCTGAGAATGGCCAGTTAGTGGGTTAGAGATGGGAAGTATTCCCACGTGTGGGAATGTTTTATAATAGACTGGTGCCACATAGAGAAAAAAAAATTTCTAGAGGCATTTTTTGTTAATGCTTGGTATATGGTGGTTTTATACTAAAGTGAGGATGCCGAGTCCGAAAATGCTGGTTAGCACCCTGAAATATTGCTCTTTCCTACCACCAGGGGGCGTTTTATGCCAAATCTTGGTCATTTCTTCTTATAACTACCAGGAAATTAATCACAGCCTTATGCATGTGTAAAATCATTTGTAGAGGAGATCATCAGCTTTCCTTTTTACTGTGCGATAAATATTACATTTTATATGAATTTTCAAAAAATAAAAAAAAATGCATTTTTTCACAAAGTGTGAAGTTTTTGAAAATTGTATGACAACAGAAGAAAAACTGTTGATTATAGGCATTAACAATTATAAAATGGAATAAAGGCCTGTTAATGACCTTCAATTTGACACCATTTACAAACCAATCGAATCAATATTCATAGAGATATTGATTGTTGAAAATATTAAGTACATTTGATTTTCAGTGATCAATTACTCAAACATCAAAGACACATATTTTTTAACTTGCACAAAGTTAGCTTTACAAAGAAATGTGTTTTCATCAACAAAAAAGGCTTGGGATTGTGTTTGCATCGAAAGAAAGCATTACTAGTATTAGATTATATTTCAATGTCAAGGTCATTAGGATAATATCCTATATATATGTACATCTATACAAGTTGTTAGTATTTCTGACTCTGTTGAACCATGGAGATTTGGAACATTGCTGTCACCCATACTAATTGCTTTTAGCAGTTTTTGTTTTTGCAACCTATTGCTCTGGCACAGCACCAACAGTTAGTGGTACATGGTAGACTTGATTTCCTGCAACAGTGGGGGTTACAGCCAGCCTTGCATTGACAGGTGACCATGACTAAGCAAGCTTCAGGAACTGGTTCCAAAGTCATAATGACTGGCATGAGGCATGAATCTTTGATGAACCATCCAAAATCAGAAGGATCTGGAATCGTTGGCTTGGGAATATGGGCCTTATTCCAAATGAATGCCTGATAATGAGTTCACTTTAAGTGTAGCTTGAGTGCATCAGATGTTGGTGGAAGCAATTCAGGCTTTCTGCATTTTCCAAATAAAATGTGCAGGGCTTGTCAACTGACTGTTGTTTCAGAAACTGTGCATAGATGGCAGAAAAATGTTTCCCCAGCTGACATGGTTGTAGGAGATGAAGCTTCATTTAGTCCAATTTCATTTAACAATGTGTGATGATCCAGGAAACAAGTGTAACATGTTTGTTTTGAGTGGCCAGAAATAAATGATGTTGTGTCAGATCCACTGAGTGCATGAAAGGCAGGTAGATTAGCATGGATACCATTTGGAAGAAGTTATGCTATTACTGCTATTTCATGCACTGGGTAGTACTTGTGCTTTTTGGCAGTACCAGCTTTGACCCACAGCTTTTGACAACAGATTTTGATGTAGTGAGCCAGAAGTAAAACTAGGACACCTGTGTCCCTTGATTGTAGAACTACAGTGTCCTTATTGCAGTAAATTGCATGAAGAATGAAACATGTGTCTGCTTCTTCATGATGAGATTCTAGCCCAGACAATGAAAGAGTAGGACAAGTGCTTTGAACAACATCTATTTCTTTGAATTCACCACTGACCACAATGGTCTTATTTTGTTTAAGAAGAATTTGTTGTCACAAAAAACATGCTAGATCTTCTTGTTTTTTGCCAGTGAGAGGAAGTTTTTCCTATTTTATGAAAGGGGAACATGACATCCTTCAACCATTTTCCGGATAGGTGCACATCCTTTGGCCCTCTCTATTCTGGTCAGGTTCTTTATGGATGTCTACTTATATCAATAAAATATGATGTGAATTTGATCGAATGAAGCTCCTGCACCTATAACTGATATCTTGAACATATCTGCCAGCTCACCAAATCTTCTAATGTTGGCTGCCTTGCCAATAGAACAAATAGGTGCTTGCCCATCAATCTACAGACACTTTTTACCTGGACATCAGCAAGTAATGACTTTCATTTTTCTATTGGGTTCAGCCAATGACAATGGAACAGGCATAAGTTCATGCTCCATTACCTTTGACATTTCAAATTTCCACCCAGCTTCAAAAGAAGTTATTAGGCGCTGCATGACACTTCTGTCAACTTTCAAAATTGTATTTTCATCTTTGCTTTGGCCTTGTTTCTTCACCTTGTACAAATGGTCAAATGTGAGGGGATTGCTCCTTTTGAGTGCCTCATGAAATGAAGTACATTCCACAAGAGGAGTAGCAACAGACTTGTACAAATTCTCTTCCCCATTTGGCTTGGCTGACAAAAGTGACTTTTGGATTTCAATTGTGGCAAGGTCCTTAGAGGCAATGTTCTGTAAGAGCTCTGTTTGTGAAAATATGCGCATCAAGTTGAGCTGGGTGTAGAGGCTGTTTTCATTTCTATTATCCTGTTTTTTTTCTGCTGGGCAAAGTCTCATTCAGAATGATGTCATTCTTCTCTACTCCATACACTTAGTATGTTTCATTACTGATGTGTGATTGCAAATTATATGACAGGGCCCACATATTCAAAGCTTTCCTTAGTGATACCAACAATGCCACCCCCACATTTCCCTGTTGCATTTAGCCACTCCTGCACATGGTCTGCATCAACTTGGTTGAAGCATCTGGTGGATCTTTTAAAAGTAAAACAACCATTCTTGAATTCAGCCTCAACTTCTCTTGGGAGATTATTCATGTCAGCGACATAGACTGACCCTCACTTGGCATAATTTAAGTGGTCATAATGATGGAAATAAGGCAACGTGCGGTTGAAAGATTCCAGATGAAGGTCCTATAAACCATCACAATAACAGTGTCAGCATGAGAAGAATTTGGGCATTTGGGCAAACTCCTCACGAATATCCTGAATATCAATTTGTTTCTGAGATGAAGTCGCAGAGGTCAGGACGTACAAGTCGCCATATTACTTGGAATGTAATCTTGTCTGTTCTCATACCCTTGCTTTAAGCTTTTCCATTAAGGATATGCTCAGCTGTATTTTGTTGATTTGTGTTAGGGGCAATTATAAAAGCAAAATAACAAACAAACCAAAGCAAAAGTAGCAAAGAAAAATGTAATTAATAATTAATAAGCAACCGTAAATTTATAAGCAACCATAACCAAACATTAACTAGATGAAACAAACAAAATTATTCTCAGCAAAACCAACATAAAACATTAACATAAACAACAAAAATATATTCTTGTAGCCAATACTTGAAACCACTACATCTCTACTGCTTCTACATGTTTAAAATGTCAGACATAACTATTCACATTTATTCGTATTTAATTAAAAATAGACATAAGCATTTCTATTCGCTTTAAAAGCCACAAGAAAACATGATATCTGAAAAGAACACCCATTTTCCCATGTTTTGGCATTTTGAGAGGGCATAGCTTAGTGAATAATCCATACAACCTAATAAAAGTATACATTTTCCAAAGGCTAAAAGTGTCTTTTACAAGACCCTGCAAAGATATCATTATTCTGACAATTCTTCTTAGAAATATAAGCAAAAGAATGCACCAAAGTCTGGAAATCAGCAATTGTACATTTGTAGAAAATCTGACCCATATGTCTACAATACTACACATTTTACTGACCCATGGTCAATATACTATTTGTCTTTTTGTTTAACAAAATAAACAAACAATTTCATAATATGCAGTTGTGTATTTATTAAGTTGGATACATTAACAAGGGAAAATAAACTATGCTTGTGAAGATGTACATGTATTAGATCATCTCCATGAGATTGACCTTGACCTTGAGGAATTATCTGAAAATAGTGATCAATTTTTTTCCTGAAAATTATTTCCAAGTATTTTTGTTGATAAAATCACATTTCTTTCTAAAGCATACTTTGTGAAACTTCTAGAATAATTATGTGCTTTGATGTTTGGGTAAATGTTCACTTAAAATCAAATGTGCTTCATTTTTTCAACAATCAATATTTCTATGAATATTGATCCGATTGGTTTGTGAATGGTGTCAAATGGAGGCTCTTTAACAGGCCTTTATTCCATTTTATAATTGTTAATGGCTAAAATCAATAGTTTTTCTTCTGTTGTCATTCAATTTTCAAAAACTTTACACTTTGTGAAAAAATGCATTTTTTTTTATTTTTTGAAAATTCATATAAAATGTAATATTTATTGCACAGTAAAAAGGTGGATATCAAATGAAAGCTGATGATCTCCTCTACAAATGATTGTACATATGCATAAGGCTGTGATGAATTTCCTGGTAGTTATAAGAAGAAATATCCGAGAATTGACATAAAACGCCCCCTGGTGGTAGGAAAGAGCAATATTTCAAGGTGGTAACCAGCATTTTCGGACTCAGCACCCTCACTTTAGTATAAAACCACCGTATACCAAGCATTAACAAAAAAATGCCTCTAGAAATTTTTTAAGACATATAATATGTAGTTTGGCACCAGTCTATAAAGTGGGCGTGGCCGCTCTGCTAAGAAAAGTACGTTCGTCGGAAGATCACATGACATTTCTGGTCACATGACCGAGAACTCGCGCCAAGTTTGAAATATACACTGGCATCGACACTCAGAGGTTGTAGAAAACTTGTTTTTTCCTTCTTTTTTTTTTCTCCTGTGTAAGGGCTGCATTGACTCTATACTACGGAATTAACCTGAATATTTCCAAGAAGCAACAGGGAAAATAAAGAATCACAGACGTCAGCAATTCATTGTATTTGCCTTGTTTATCTCGCCTTGATTCAGCCAAATTTATGACTTAAAGGGTCTGACAGTTAGCAGGTTAGAGACAACTCAACCCATTCTGGATGCCAAGGGAATACGTTTTGCATTGATGCATTTAAGCCACATTGTTACAAGAAACCGGCCATTATTGTGCTATTTATTGATATATTTTTTTGTTTCTTTTGAGAAAAATTGGGATTCAAATTTTATATCATGATAAAAATAAAACTTGAACAAATTTCCAACCCTTTAAATTCTCATTGAAACAAGACAAAACAAGCGAGGGAATGTGTGCTGATACTGCAGACAACACTTGTATGTTGCTGTTTGCGTGCTTCATGGAAATTGACATTGAATTGAACTTTGCTTTGAACAAAACATGGACATGGATATAGAATGATATATATGAATTGGCGGAGGACGGGAGGACGACATTCCTCTGGACGTTTTAGTCTAGTTTAACAGGAAGAGAAGGCTTCCTACTGTTGCAGCAGTGGTGGATGAAGTTTATGGTGACGAAATTGACAACGAAAACAATGACAAAGGTGAAGACGAAGAGGGCAAGGTTGTGCAGGAGCCAAGGAGGTGGGCCCCTCAACCACACAAAGTTGAACTGTTCCCTAAAGTCCAGGATTTCAAAGGACCAATGCCCGGGATCAACCATGCAGAATCAAAATTAGCTACAGTGAGGACACTGATTAATTTTCTTTCTATTCTTTACCTTAAATTTTGTAAATCACTTGTATCTGCTACAAATCGTACACAGAGGAGGTCAAGACAGAAAACCCCCCAGGACACAAGTGGGGGTAGACCCCAACAAACGCTCAATAATATATATATATAATTATAAATAATAAATATCTAATAATGACAGTTTAGGACTGTTGAATAAACAACTGTGTGTATTTGATGCACTTTAAATTTAGAAAAGAAATCAAATTGAATACTGGGGTAAATGATTAGGAAGACGACTTCCCCAAGTAAATCCCCAAAGCCTTAGGTTACTCCTAGCTGACATATATAGTCACTCAAAGGTATCAACTCAGGAAACTAATATGAGACTAAGTATGTTCAGCACAAGAGGGCACTTCAAACTATTGATTGAAGTTAGCTTTCTTCCCTCTCCCAGCTCCACACCACCACTCTCTCCCCCATTGCTATTTAATTAGTAAGTGTGTACTGTTATATCTCCTTGTGTCATATATAATACCCTTACTAGCCGACTAAATTTCACCTGTGCCAGAAATAAAGACCATCTTATGACTTTGTTACTTCGTCACCCTTTGTTACTTCGTTACCTTTTGTGTTTCCCTCGTTGTAACAGTACATCATTTTGTTTAAAGATAAAGATTTAAGCAGGAATGAGTGGTCATCTAGGATTGATGAGGATCAGGCATACGTTGCCTGCTGTCCACCTTGTTACTGTGCTGGGTACAACAATAGAGAAATACAATAAGGTGGGTGGAATGAGATGGGACAAAACGGAAGTCTAAAAGGATGACAAGCTTAGTGACGAATTTAGAATTCCAAGAGTAAAACAGTTTACTCTTTGCCTTTCTATATTTTTCAGCCTTTTTGATCTCTTCTAAACCTGTGACAGTTTTAACCTTGAAATAACTAATCCTTGAGTTTGAAGAAATTTTCTATTATGTGGTGTCGACAGATATATCAAAGACTAAAGCAGCCAATCCCCAATTCATGAAGAGACTCTCATGAATATTCATGAGCACTTCTGAGGTCTGATTTTGCTTCATCACAAATCACTTCAAAGATTTTTTGTGTCTAATGGATCAGCTCCTTCACAAAAGAATGCAAAGGAAATTGAACTCAAATGATCGCTAACAGTCCCAAAGCCTTTCTAAGCAGACCCAACATCCTTTTTTTATACCATATTGTCACGGGTAAAACATAATTAAAGTTTAAAGAAAATGCCATTAGTTCAAATCCATCAAGTTCATGAAAATAACAGAGGGAATACAATATTTTCTTCATTACCAGTATTTGTTTTATGCTATAGGTTCATGCTTCAATTTAGAATAGTATGCTGCCAGTTAAATACCTTCGCTTTTTCATTTAGGATAGATTATTGTGTCATATTTTCATTGATTTTTATCAAGTAAATCTGTCATACATGTAGGCCCTCAACTTTGTGTAAATCCAGCACTATCAGTCATCCCCTGGAGAAGTCCAGGATCGAATACGGGTTCCCACCAGTGTTATATCAAGATATATAACTTATGAATAGCTATGGATGTATATTCAAATGGTAATGACTATGGGGATTAAAGACGCAATGAATTGAGACTAGAGGCTTTGATGTTAAAGATCCAACTGACTATTCTTTATTGTCCTTACATACATCACAGAGCACCTGTGCGTGTCTTACTCTTATTGGCTATGCTTACTCTTGTGTTACCTGATCCCTTTATTAGTGTTGCACAATCCTGCAGTTAATTTATTTAATGATAACAATCATACTAATTACATTCCTTAATTGATTTATAATATTGATAACAATGTGGTTAATCACTATTACATTCTTATTATGTAATATGATATAACAAAGTACTGGTGCTATAACAGACATAAGATTAAATTAAGACATGGAATATTCGTGCACCAAGATTAAAAGATATCTGAATACTTCATAAACAGGATTGAGGTAAATCAATAAACATGAGCATGGTGCAATCATTATGTGATGTGTTATAGGCAAATGAGTCACAAGTCGCAAAATTGATATTTTTCAAAGTGTTTTATTCACAACATCACTTTGTGGGAATGCTATAATTTTTGGGGTGCGTAATGCGGTTTGTAGCATGAATACATTTCCTAAATTTCAAGACAGTATATTTAATATTTCTATGCATATCTAAGTTCATTGTATATAGTGTATTTAACTACTTTACTAGTCAATGTCCACCCAGAAATATTGCAAACATTTTTTTAAATAAAAACATCAAACTTTAAATATAGAAATACTCATTAGATGTCCTAATATTTACTTCATTATCATTAGAATCTGCTTGATCTCATTTTTTCAAATATGATGATAATTATCTTAAAAATTATTTTCTGCGACTTGCACTAGCCTAAGGAGAGACTGACAAGATAGGGAACCACTGGCTGTACTGCAGGGACCTAAACTGGTAGCTGCTCTCTCTGGTGTTGACGTGGTCAGACAAACAGCTAGCTGTGATCTTACTTCACTTCCATGTCTTGGAACAATCCCATGGAGATGGTAGGCCCAATAACCCCAATCCTGGATAGTACAGATGATTTAGATGATCCACAGCTGGAAATACTGGGTGCCAACTCAGAGCTGTCCTCTAGAGGAACTTGGTGGTACTAAGCCTCTAGATTGCACTAGTGGCAGGGATGCTGTGCTGCAGCCATTATACTACCGAGGACGCTACTACATATTATGCAGATACACCTTTGTTGTCTATTTTGAAGATTATTCCTATTAATACAACATACACTTCTCATGGCAAGTAAATTTAACTATAATAGTTGACTATATAGTGTTGAACAACCGCAGCGTCAACTACAGGATAGATTGGGCACAAACCTAGAATCTACTGTGAGTGGCTATGCACACTCTTCCCCATATGCTTTGAAAAGTTTAAAATACAGTGAAACATAACTTAACAGAGTTTTTAAATCAACCAATAGCAAATGTGATCTGCTACAGGACAATTATTTTGAGACAATATCATATTTTGAAAAGATGGAATCAAGCGTATTCCAAAGAATTGTCTACTTCATCTTCATCTTCATCATTTAATGAAGTAGACAATTCTCTTTTGAGATGATCACAACCTGTTTGTCGAAACATTCTTATGGCAAATAGAGAATTATCTTATCTTATCTTATTCCAATGATGGTGAAGAAATGCGGGTCATTCTTCGTAATAATTCAGGGTCAGTAGTTGGGCGAGAAATTAATCAACGCAACACACAGAGATGTATGCTTCAAATCAGTACCAGCCTCGGAAGAGACCGATTTCCATCTTTCCTTTATTTTTATACTAGACAGATTAGGACGAAATACACTGGTCCTGCGCTGATTGGCTTTGGTCCCGTTGGTCCAATTAATTGACAGGTTAGATTAGAGATCCAATCAGCCACAGGATAACAATGACAGACACTTATTAAAACGAGGCTCAGAGTGACCACTGCCACTCTGACCAATCTCTTTGGGTGGTGACCAGGTCACGGGGTTATCTCCCCTCCCCTCTCCCTCCCACTCTTTAATCAGTATTCCCTCCCCTCCCCTGACCTGGCGGTCAGCCCCTCCCCTCCTTTCCCACGTGATTGACTTTGAGATAACGGTCAGACCTGGACCTCACCTGTACCTTTGGACTTTGGGATGATAAGAAATCCGCGAGCGTTGTGGCGGTAAGAAAGTGTGGGTAGCCTTCTGGCCGGCAGGGGCGCGACGAATGTCTGGCTGAATGAGACAACTTTAACTCAAAATTAGACAATTTGGGCTTGTCAATTTTACATACGTCCCAATCTCATTTGGTTCGGAGAACTGTGTACAACATAGTTCTCCGAACCACTCTAGGAGCAGACAACACATCGACGCAACCCTCATTTTAGTTTCCGGCCGACAACCCCCGAGCAACCTCGAGTATCACCGAGCGGCGACCCCCTTGGCTGACCGAGTTCTGCCGAACCGGAACCCCCGACCTAGAACCATAAGTGGGCATCACTTTTCTTCCACTCACGAATCCACTGCCATCCCCAGTCAAATTCTACCCTCTTGCTTCATTAGATTTGGGAGTTTTGATGCCCGATATCTAATTCCACATGAGAGACCTTTATTTACGTTGGGGCACCTCGATCCGGTATTTTTATCTACGGGATTTTTAACCTTTGGCCCGCCGGACGAATTCACAGCGGCCATCCCTATGTGGATCGAGGCTCCCTTTCTCCCGTAAGTACATACATGTTTATACAATTGAAAAATGCAAAAATAGGACAATCTAGAGAAGTACAGAGAAAGAAATCACTCCCCTAAATCAAAATAATAGCTAAAGATTTTACAATGCCTTAGCGTAAAATTATTACTGAGGTACGGCGAACCCTCCTCGGATAATTTGTAAACACAGTCTCTTAAGAGTTTTCACTAGGTGGCGTATTACCGCACTGTCTTTTGAGTTTAATGTATTGTTCATCAATATCTCGGCTTTGCTTGTCTATGGGTTCTCCCCGTAGAAACGTCTCAGGCATTTTCACGCAGTCTTTGAATATTGCCTTATACTTTTACTCGTTCTTGGGCTGCCTATCACTACTTAACGTCCGTAAGGTGGCAGCATGTATCTTATACACTTTCTAGGTACCTGTCGCCGTGAACATCCTCAAGGTGGCGACACTGGTACATACTTATACATTTCCTTTGGGAGCCTGGCTCCTCTGGTCTAGAAGACTGACAAGATTCTTTTATATTTTCAGCCCTTCTCTCGACCCAAAAATGGCCCGCTGAGGTGTGCACATCGGTCTAGTGACTACCCAACCGTTCCTAGGCTGGTCTCCGTGGTATCACTACTCCATCAACAACGTGACAACCTCCCATCTTTGCTTCACCCGACTTTCAGAGGACGGGTCCTTCATCGTCCTCTCTCTAGTGGTGGCTTATTCCTTCACATAACAGCTAGCTTTCTCACCCTAACTTGAGCAGAAGAGTGCGTCCCACTGCAAGCTAACACCGGGCGTACTTACTAGGTAGGAATTGGTGACTAGACCAATTAATTAAATTCTACGAAAGGGGTGAGGACCTTGTCCACAGTCCAGCACTAGGCCTGCTTTAGAGTAAACTAAACAGCTTTCGTGACAACACCTCCTTTGTAATCATTACCATTAGATTCCAATTAAATTAGCACTACAAAACATTTTAAAATCAGAATCTGCTCACATTTGCACTTAAGACTAACATTATATCGGCTTAATTTTATCTCACACCACATATTCATCTGAGTCGTTGTTTTAACACACTACTCCACGGGGTACTGCAGATCTTTGCTTCATATCCATCGATCGAGGGGGTTTTGGGGGTGTATTCTGTCTAAAGGAGGATAAGGGGTCAGTTTGGAGGGGTTGGGTCTCTGGGTTTTCGAGCTCGTCAGTACCGCCAAGGGACTGGGGTTCAGAATCTTGCAGTGGAATCTCTTCAGCGGGTTGCTGTTGGGATCGGTATAAATTAGAAAAGACATTGGGGAAGGAGGGAAGAGGGGCAGAAGGTTTACTGGGTAGTCTATCTAGACTCTGGTTAGGACGTTTACCTAAGAGAGGGAGGCAAGAGCCGTCTCTCTTCCTCTTCACATACACCACCACTCCTATCAATCCAATCACGATTGCTAGGGTGAGCATGAGGGTCGCGAATCCCCATGTGGTGGATGCGGAGAAGGAAAAAGGTTGTACCGTAGGAGGAAGGGGAATATCGGTCAGAGAAATTAGGGGGACGTCGATTCTGCTGTTGAACTGGAGTTGTTGCTTCAGCTCAGGATAGTCTTCGAACTTTCTATAGGTTAAGTTGAGAGAGGGTAGGGACAGGGCTTTGGGGGGTGGAATTCTGATCGTGGAATTATGTTGCTCGATGCTGCGCACCCTCCAATCTTCACTATATAAGACGCAGCCACTGTTTACTGTGACCCGTGTGTGTTTGGTAAAAACATTTCTTATAGGTTTCTTACTGATACACCTTAATACAGTCTCGACTGGAAAGTATACTGCAAGGATAACCGATGACAGTTGTTCAAAATCTCTGAATATTTCGTTACTGACATTGCCACGCTTCTTAATCTCTATCTGACACTTTACTGGACCTTTGCCTAAAATTATTTCTGTTTCACATGTTGGTTTTAGGTTCTCCAACGCAGAGGAACATACAGCTGGGCTGTATCCCATGCAGTGGTTAGGAACAAAAGAGGCACCACTAGAGACACTGTCCATCGCTAATTCAGCGATGCCCTTGATGATTTTGAGGTAGGATGGCCCATAAGGGGTAGGGAAATACCTTAGTTTATAGTGTAAATACTTAGTAGCCGAAACTGCAGGGATGACCACCTGATAAACTAATTGCTCGTCGGACTTAGATATGATTTGAACTTGTACACTTCTGTAGTACCAACGAACATCGTCTATTGGTTGGTGTCCCCTCTCACTCAATTGGTGAAGAATTTCATTTAAATGTACTTCAGGTAATATTTCATCAGTCAAGTACCCGTGCTCTAGGTGTGTTCTCTGGCGATGGAATAAATCAATTTGCCTATAATATACCAGCATAATGCGGTCAACTTGGCTTAGGGCCTGATCAACCTCTCTTCTCATATGCATACGATGAATATCTCTAGAAAAACCATTTAAATGATGAACAATTTCAGATACCTGGTCAGTCAGATTTTGGCTTATCTCTTGCAGGTTTTGGATGTCGACTCGATTCTCTCGTAGGAACAGACGGGTCTGGTTTACCACAGAAACCATCTCTGACTGGAAGTGAGACATCACACTGAGGCCTGCCTGCGATGCCTCCACTGCCGCTCGGAGCTCGTCGATCTGGTCCGTGGTAGCTGTACCGAAGAGAGATCGGCTGATCATTCCTACCACTCCTAGCAGAGCTCGCTTCGTGCGAACTGGTGGAGTGGGTAGATGATCCTTGATGAATTGAACATGAAGCCGCCATGTTCTGAGGTCGGTGATTCCTACCACCTGCTGCTCGTGTAGTCCTTCCATCTTAGCTTCAAGGATGTGGAGCCACGACTCCATAGGCGGAGGAGCAGGGGGCTGGAGGAACATTAATGCAGTCCATGTTGCTGTGAGGGCCCTTACCTCCCCAGCCGAGTATACCAGCACACCTTCTTCCTCGAAGATGTCTGCTTGGCTGCAAATGAGGTAACAGGTGAGCAACAGTAACCCCTTAGTCACTGTCCCCACCGCCATCTTGTGCATCTGGTGCTGAGGTTGCCTGCGTGTCCGGTACTTGGTCAGTAGAAGCTGATGTTCTTTTTGCTCTCTTTCCAGGTTTAGGCTCGCTCTCCTTCAGTGGACTAGGCTCTCTAGGGCTAGCAGGCACTCTCCGCTTGGCATGGAAACGCCTATGTAAATGACGCTGAGGATTGTCTGGTGGGAGCACAATCCGCGGAGCTGCTATCAAGGCCCTTGTCTGAGACCTGGTGCGTATATGAGGAGGTGGTAGAGGAGTACTTGGAGTCCTAGGTGTTGCTCTTCCAGTTGGGTTAACTGGAGTCTCTTCTATGTTTGCAGGAGTCCTGTACCTCATCTGAGGTGGTGTGAACGGTGCTGGAGCCGGTGGTGGAATGACCAAGGCTTGGTTCTGGTCAGCATTATAAGGAGGACGACGGGGCGGATCCGGAACCTCTGGTTGGTCCACGTCACTACCCATATCTTCGTCGGCTGAATAGAATTCTTCCTCGACTTCCGGTACCATTTCCACGTCCGCAGCGCCACCTACAGCTGGATCTTCCGCCTGGAGATAGACTTGATTCACAGGTGGAAGCAAAGGTTCATGTATTAAAGCATTGGGGTCAACATTTAGATTTTGCCCAGGAGGTTCAGGGGGGAGTGGCCTCGCTGCCCGAGCCCGTATTCTCGCCCGATTGCGCCTGCCTTGGCCTGCCCTGTTTTGCCTATTCCTAACTGTATCCCAAGCAATATCCCCAGATACCAATTTTATTCTCTCCCGATTTATTAGTTTTCTCTGACCTTGTGGGTCTCTTACAATCACTACAGCTCCCCTTACACCTAGGACTGTATACCCATGATCCCATCTAGGATCTAGGGGCGCTCTGGCACCTGCTAATACAACTACTGAGTCACCTACATGTAAGTCACCAGCATTTGCCCGAGCTCTAAGCCTCTCATAATTATACTTACGGCTAGCTTCAGTATTTTCTGCAGCCACCCGGAAAGCATCTGTGAGGGCTTGTAATCGTTCACTTAACACTTGGGGTTCTGTACCATCCGGCCCAGGGAAGATCTTAACAAAGGGGACCGGGGGTTGACGACCAAAGGTGAGAAAATAGGGAGTGAAATTCGTGACTGAAGAGGTGGAGACTCTATGGGCCCAAAGTGTGGGTCCGAGTTGATTCTCCCACTCTGCTGGTCGCGCATTGATGAATTTTTTTAGGATATTCTTAAAGCTTTTGTTAAACCTCTCCGTCTTACCGTTAGTTTGGGGGTGCCAGCCAGAAGTATGTCTGACTTGCGTCCCAATGGATCTTAAATAACCTTCGACTTGTTGATTCATGAATTCTAGACCCCTGTCAGTAATGATTACCTCTGGGGGCCCGTACCGGGGTACATATTCATTTGCCAGATAGTCAGCTATATTTTTCCCAGTTTTTCTATCAATAGGTTTAACTTCCGCCCATCCACTACAATGATCAATTACAACTATAATATAACGATTCCCATTGTCTGAAACAGGAAAAGGACCACATAAATCCATTCCCACTATCTGACCTGGGTACCTTGCTATAGGCATAGCTGTGGGAGCAACCTTATCTTGACCTGCACGATTTACTGCACACTTATCACAATTACTCAACACACGGAGGGTATCTTTCCTCATAGTAGGCCACTTGTAGGCCTCTAATATCCTATCAAGGGTTTTTCTCATTCCCTGATGGCCCACTTCAGTGTGTGCTCTTCTTATCACTCTGTAACGAGCTGATTGCGGCAACACCAATCTAGGATAAGCTGGTTTATTGGGTGGGGACATGATTGTAAACAATAATCCGTTGATTAGTGTGTAATCGTCCACCTCCTCTAGGCCCAACTGATACTCAGCCATCTGTTGCTGCTCTGTTTTGACTTGTTCTCGCTCAAGCTGATCAAACTCCCAGGGGATTTCCTCTGTTTCCTCGAGGGCACCTACTTCAAAATTACTGAGAGCGTTCCCCTCCCCCTGATCATAAGTTTCATGAGTCTTTATGCGAGATAACATATCAGCCCGTACATTGTTCTTACCTTGTCTATATTCGATGGGGGCACCGTATTCTGCTATTAAAACAGCCCAACGCTGAATTTTTGTATTTTTAACCTCACCAAGAAAGAGCGATTTGAGGGGTTTATGGTCAGTATAGATGGTAAAATCACTGCCATATAGATATGGTCTAAGTTTAGTTAGAGCATAAATAATGGCAAAAGCCTCCTTTTCTATAGTCGCCCATTTGAGTTGGGGACCTGAGAGTTGTTTTGAAATATACTGAACTGGTCTTTCCACTCCATTCTCATCAGACTGGACGAGTATGGATCCCACTGCGTATTGACAGGCATCTGTATAGAGCTTATAAGCTTTTCCAGGTTGTGGATGAGCCATGATTTGGTCTGAAGTAAGAACGTCTTTTAATGTTTCGAACGCTTCTTGTTGTTCAGGACCCCATTTAAATCTAGCATGTTTCTTTGTTAACGCCACCAAAGGTGTTACAATTCTTGCATAGTCAGGAATACACTGACGATAATATCCACAACAACCTAGAAAAGATCTAATGGCGGACACACTGTCAGGCGGGAGCATTTCTCGAATGGCTTTGACTTTGTCCGGATGTGAATTTATCCCTTGTTTAGACACCTGAAAGCCCAGAAGATCAACCTTGTCTTGAAAGAATTTACATTTACTCTTTTTGATGGTAATACCATGTTCGGATAAAGTGTCAAAAATGATTTTGAGATGTTTTTCGTGCTCCTCCCGTGTTTTAGAATAAATCACCAGGTCATCGATGAATATACCAAGAAATTTCCCAATATATTCGGCGAATATCCGGTTCATTGCCCTTTGAAACACAGCCGGGGCATTAGTTAATCCGAAAGGCATTCTACGCCATTGAAATAAACCTCTATGGCAGACAAAGGCCGTTTTCTCTATGCTTTCAGGGTGCATTTGGACTTGCCAATACCCAGATTTGAGATCTAGAGTGGAAAAGATCGCTGCTCCTGTTAGACTATCAAAGATATCTTGTATATTTGGTAGGGGGTGGGCATCTTTCTTGGTGACAGAATTTAATTTTCTAAAATCTGAACAGAACCTGGTTTCCCCATCTTTCTTAGGTACTAAAGTTATGGGACTAGCCCATGGTGACGAGCTTGGTTCAATCACACCTAACTCAAGCATTTCGTCAATCTCCTTATCTACTATCAGCTTTTTGTTTAAGGGAAGGCGATAAGGTCTCTGATTAATAGGGCGGGCATTCCCCGTGTCAATCTCCATGTATACATCTTTTACTATGCCTAATTTACCATTTTTGCCAAAAACTTCTGGGTATCTTTCTTCCCAGATTTCTTCCTCTGTTTTGAGGGAAGCAAATTCAGAATCTATTTCTTCTTCTACCGTTTGACTTTTATATTCTCTACCTCCTAGACGTATGATTCTTTTTCTGTGCCAGATTACTGAATCCAAAATGTCCAGAGCATCGTCCCCTAGTAGGAGATCGTGTTGGAGGTTTTTAACAACGTATACAGGAAGATGACTACCCCCAGCCTTAATTATCGCCCTGCCTTCTGACTGCAAAGCGTGACCACTCAGTGACCGTAATTGTTCACCTTGTTCCAAAATTAACGGTCGGTGGTTTACCTTATTGAAATGTTTCCACAAATCATACTTAACTAAACTTCTAGTGGCGCCGGTGTCGATAAGTGCTTGTGCTTTCCTTCCCGCCACAGGAAGGGCCACACGAAACCGCTTATCCGGCGAATTTATTCCCCCGAAGGGAGAACAAAGGGGTTTGTGGGAACTCTGGGAGTCAATGCTTGTATAGCCGCTATAACGGGTTGCATTTTGTTATCCATTACTTCTTCCATGTCTGGCCGTACAGCCGCTCTCATTTGTGCGAATCGAGTAGGGCATTCTCTAGCAAAATGTCCCTCTAATCCACATTCATAGCAAGTATTCTTACCTCTAAACCTTTTTCCCCCCTTCTGTGCCCCTCCCTTCCTTTTCTGACCCTGTTGTGACTCTACCTGATTAGAATTGGCAACCGGGGCAGGGTTTGGAGCGCTATAAGGCGGAAATGCAGGCAAATAGGATGGTTGCACAAAGGGAAACTGAGTCTGGTTCTGAACTGGTGGTGCATGAACTGTTACCGATGAAGGTTGAGATCTTTCCCTCCCTAAGAGTTCTACCATATTTCTTAATGTTTTTAATTCGTCCATCACAGCTTTTGTTTCAATATTGGTCTCCCCAGTGGGGGTCGGTGGAGTCAGAGTTTGGGTTGGCGTCCGAAGTTTTGGGAGTAAGGCGCCTATTTCCATAGGTTCCTCTCTCCTTTCACCTCTAGCTGGAGCATCGGCTAACGTATGGGTATACGCTGCCGTTGTCGCCAGGTCAATTGCTTCCCCCAAAGTCTCTGGTCTTGTTGAGAATACCTCGCACCGTACCTGTCTATCGGTGAGCCCACGTATAAAATCTCGAGCTAATTGTGACTGAATTACAGGCAAGGCCAAAATGCCTGGTTCATAAGCCCTCATAGCTGTTTCCAGGTATTTACGGCCATAAATTCGTATGTCTTCGTATGGGAGTTGATGGATCCCCTTCAACTTCTCTCTAAGTTGAGTGGTCTCCTCTTCTCCCATAAACAAGCGAATTATTTCCTGTTTTACACCCTCCCATGTGCGTTCATCTCCCCGTGCTTCTACATAAGATTCGATGGAACGTGCTAATGATCCCTGCGCTAACAATATAACTGCTTCTATGGCTATGTTATCATGTGCCCCTACTGTGATTCTAACTCTGTCCAACCCCTGTAACCACTCTCTGAGTGATTTTTTGTTTTTTTTTGTTTTTACAAACGACTTTATTCATTAACACCTGCCATCTGGGCTTTTACAATTCTAAAGACATTGATATAAGAATATTAACCGGTTTAACATCAAGGGTATTTGACCGCCGAGAGGCAAATATTATTATTGAGATTTCAACAATTCAATATATTCCGATATATTTTCGGCTGTTCGCCTCCATACAACCTTTTCTTCCTTACTTGTGTTACTGAAATTAAAAGTGTGGATTACCACACTACATCTCATACGTAGCTCATACATTGCAGTTAGAGTATCTACAAAGCCGTTCGCGAACAGCTTTTGTCTATAAATAAATGATTTTATTTGTAGAATAATCCAATTAATTATCTTGGAATTTGTATTTGTTAATTCCACTCCAAATATAATATCGATGGGTTTTATGATTACATTGTTACCCCTTCTGTTGAATATCATTTTTCCACCTATATTTTTGTTCATGAAACCACTGTCATATATCCATCTAAGTATATTCAGCCATAGGTTTTTTGTTCTTTGACATAAAACTAGAAAATGAACGATATCGTCTGTCTTATTACAGAAGGAGCATGTATCCTTCTTTAATACATCAATCTGCTTAAGATATCCGTTACACGTTAGTACACCATGGAGGACTTTAAACTGAAACACATGTAACCTTGCCTCTGTAGAGGTCTTGTATGGCAAAGAGAAAATATTTTCCCAATTGATTTCGTCATACTTTTCTTTGGTCATATTTAATTTTAGTTGCCATTTCTGGAACTTTTGCCATTTTGGCTTCAGTTTAGCTATGAATTGCTCATATACCATTTTTGCATTACATTCAACAATATTTAGGATTTTGTCCTCAACGACAAAATTTACAGAGTTATTTATAATATAATTTCTTTCCCTCTTTATGGTATTTATCCATTCCTTAGGGATAGCTTTTTTTAGGAGCTGTCTAGAGAAAACAGAAGGGTAAAAATCATAATTTGAAGCAAGCTCGTTAGTGGTCATCATATTTCCGTTTTCATTGAAAATGTCCCCCACAGCTGTTATGCCCCTTTGCTTCCACGTGGACCAATATAACATCTGACCTTTATCCTTTATATACCGATTCGCCCATATTCTTTCTTTAAGAATCTGCTCAATGCTCTCTGGTTTTATTTTAAAGTAACATTTATTCCATATTTCGAACAGCTCCTTATAGAAACCATTTATCGCTATCGAGGGCTTAAACCTGCACAAGAATATTTCGTCTATGTCCCTTTGATGGTAAGCTTCAAGGATCTTGAACCAGGACTTTTCTCTGTTTAAAAGAATTCGTCTTATCCACATTATCCTATTCGTAAGATATATTTCTTTGATTAACCTTAAATTTAGTCCACCTTTCCCTGCTTTTTGTGCTAGGAAGTTTATTCCTATATTGTGATGGTCGCTTTTGTACACAAATTTTAGAACAATTTTTTCTATTTCTTTCAAAAGCGGTTCACTAAAATGAATGCATGATAAAGCGTGCTGGAAGACAGGTAACAAAAACACATTGCAGATCATGACTCTACCCTTGATGGTAAGGAAGCGATTTCCCCATGCATTAATAGTATCTTTAATCTTGATTAATAACTCCTCACTGTTTATTTTGAACATTTCGCTCTCGTTTCTGGGGTTAAGAAGATTTATTCCCAGGATTTTCATTCTGTCAGTCCAATCTATACGGAGCAAGGTTCTATTTGTAATGTTTATATTTCCGATTATGAAGCCTTTGGACTTACTAGGGTTCAAGGATAAACCTGATGCTAAAGAAAAATCTTCAATGACACGAACAGCTTGGACCAGTGAGAATTCATCTTTGACTAACAAAGTCATATCGTCTGCAAATTGTACCAGCTTAGTTTCGATATTTGCATATGATATTCCCTTTACATTTTCATTTCTCCTTATTTGTTCAGACAATTTTTCTGCTACGATTATGAAGAGAATCGAGGATATGGGGTCCCCTTGCTTCACACCTTTCTCTATCCTGAACCAGTTTGAGCTAAAGCCATTGTTCATAAAGGTAGCTTTAGACTCTTTTAACAATGTTTTTATCCAAGAAATAAACAGTTCATCAATGTCATGAGCTCTCAAGGCTTTTTCGATAAAAACCCAATCTATAGAGTCGTAAGCTTTTGAGAAGTCGACTGATGTGATTAATGCAGATTCATTTTGATCTTCCAACCATGAGTGTATATCGTCAATCTTTCTTATGGCAGATCCTATAAATCTACCCTTTATGAAACCGAATTGATCGTCTGCTATGATATTAGGTATGAAGAATGCTAATCTGTTCGCTAAGACTTTTGAAATGATTTTATAATCCACATTCAACAGTGTTATTGGTCTCCAATTTTTTAATAGTGTTAAATCGTTGTCTTTTTTTGGAATTACACAGATTAAACCACGCTTTTGGTTCTCAGACATTTCACCCTCAACTAAGCATGTATCTAACATAGCCATAAAAAGATCACTTATACAATACCAAAAGAACTGGTAGAACTCAGCCCCAAAACCATCACAGCCAGGGGACTTATGCTTCTTAAAACCTTTTATCACCTTTTCTACCTCTTCTGGAGTAATTTCACGACATAGTAAATTATTGTCAGCTTCGTCCAGTTTTATATAATGCTCTGGGTTAACAAAGTTATTCATGTCTCTAACATCAATGGAATCCTTGCTATACAGTTTTTCATAATATTTCTGACCCTCGTTAATTATATCATTTTTTTCATTTTTTATCACACCGTCAATATTTAAAACATTGATAACTTTCTTTTCTGATCGATACTTCTCTAATGAGCAGAAATATCTTGAGGGCTTTTCTCCTTCGGCCGCCCACTTGGCCTTGGATCTTAGTAAAGCACCTTCTGCTTTTTCCATCTCGAATTCTCTAATATTTTGTACAATTTTCTTTCGTACATTTACCTCTTCTAAATTCAACCTTTTCTTGGTATCTAAAGACATCAAGATTTTTCTATTCTCTTCGATTTGGCTTCTTTTTAACTTTGCCTTTTCACTACTTAGTTTTATCGCGAGTTCTCTGACCTTTAGTTTAAAAAATTCCCAAGATAGTTTTGGATTCAATTTGTCTTCCTGGGCTTTTTCACATAATTTTTCTACTTCGTATGCAAATTTAGCATCGTTTAACAGAATATTATTCAGTTTCCAGTAACCTCTTCCCCTGTCGGGTCTGGACACCACAATATCAGCGTGTACCTCTCTGTGATCAGATTGTGTGTTATAAATCGTAGAACATTTAGTAACTTTACTGGCAATATTGTTTGATACAAATACATAATCCAACCTAGAGTTTTGTTCTAGTCTCGACCACGTGAAAGGGGGTAAACCCAGTTCTTTGGAATCAATAACATCATTTAAATCCAGGTCACTTATCATATCTCTTAATTTGACCCCTTGGACACTAGTTGGTTTGTATGATACATCAGCGTTAAAATCTCCCAACATAATCAGGTTATCGTGGTCACACTCTTGTATTTTCTCTTTTATCGATTTAATTAATAATGATTGCTCTTCAGGCTTATCAGCTGTTGGGGCATATATATTAAATACGCAAGAAATACTTCCATTAATTTTCATCATTAACAGTAACCATCTTCCCTTCTTATCTCTATGTGTAGATAAAACCATTTTCTTTAAATCGTTCGGTATCAGGAAAAGCACACCCTTGGACGCAGAGGTTCCGTGCGAATAATATATTTGTCCTCTCCATTGAGAGTTCCAAATAATTTCTTTAGCTTCACTAGAATGTGACTCTTGAAGGGCTACTATCGTATTACTATATGTATTAAAATGTGTAAAAACAGCTTTCCTCTTAACCACATTGTTCAGGCCATTAATGTTTAACGAAATAAATTTTATCGAGGCTGTATTGTTCGTTGTAGACTTGGAAGACATTTTAAGGATGGTTCATTCTTCAAGATTACTATCACACTTCAGTACAAATTATGTAGATGGGGTGTCATCCATCTGCGTTTCGTGGGGTTGCTGGTTCTTCATGTCGTCAGCGATCTCTTTCCTCACCTTCATCCACGTTTTGCCTAGCAAATTTCCATTCGGTGGCCATGATTCCTGATCCAGTACATTTGGGTGATCTAAACCCATTCCTATGCCCCATAATTTGCTAGTGGGCGAGGCTTCTCCTATGACTTTGTCTTCAGTAAGGATTAAGTAATTCCTCACCAAGTCATTCTGTCGTGCTTTTGCTCTGAGTGCCTGAAGGATCAGCTCCTCTCGATGGTCTTTCCAACGGTTCTTAGGGTCCTCCACGTTGGCCATAAACCTTTTGCATTCTACTGGGTTTCTCGTTGCCATTGCCATGTCCTGTTTGATTGGATCTCCAACTACCTTTGCCTTCTGGAAGAACAGGTATTGTTCCACATGTTCATACCTAACCCCATTTAGTCGGAATGGAGATTTGTGATGATTGGAAAGGGGGTTTTCTGACGTGAAAAACACTACTGCCTTTTGATCTTCTCTCTTGGACAAATTAGACAGTAATAAGCTGGACGGGATGCCATCTAGCTGGTCGTGTCTGTAAAATATGCCATTTATTTTAATATTTGTCCCAAACTTTTCGACCTCATACTGCTGGGCTATGGCTGCACTGGCTATTGCTTTGACTTTGGTTAATCTTTGTCGTACAATGTGGGGAGTGTCCCTACGAATGTTCATTCCTTTCCCTTTCTCTACGTTGACATCGTCATGCTGTTTAAGTCTCCCTCGAGCCTCATACACCTGGTTTGCTTGTTCGGCAGTTTTCAGCTCAATTTTGATAGGCATGTCCTGTTTTGAACTTACTCTCAGGGATTTCACCACTTTAATGTCAGCCAGATTTAAGTAGTTCATAATTATGTTATCTACCTTTTCGTTCAGCTGTTCTTGTGACTCTCCTATTCCTGATTTTATGCCTAAAATCAGCAAGTTTCTTTCCAATTTCTTGGTTTCTTTCATTATGTACTCTTGGTCTTTCTCTCTTTTAGCCTGTTGCTCGTGTAGGTAATCTGTGTCCCTTGGGTGTGCTATATTTTCTTCTACAACAACCATTTTATTCTCCTGGGCTTTCAGTCGTTCTTCGAATTTTGACATCTCTTCATCTCTGAACAGACAGCCCTCCTTGATTGTGGTTACATCTTGTTCCAACGCATCAAGTTGATCTAAACGTGCTAACACTGCCGCGTATTTTTCTTGCGCTTTTCTGTTGGATTCTTCCTGATCTGTAGCGAGAGATGCAATTAAACCTCTAAGGCCCGGATCAGACTCTTTTTTGTTTTCATCATTTTGTTTAACGCCGCTATTGCTTGCATTTGCACCTTTAACACCAGCCATGTTTATATTAGGCTTCCCTCTACTATTCGGTTTGGCTAGTTTCGACTGCTTGCTTGAGTGATCAGGCGATTCTTCAATGCCTCTTTTGACACCCTGTTCTTTGTTGTCTGTTATCACACTAGTCGTCGACATGGATGTCTAGCGTTGCAACGGGTATTTGAGATAAGTCAGATTGGTAATTCCTATGGCTCTTTAGAACTTTTGCCTTTTATTCAAAATGGCCGACATGTACTTCCGCTCTGCTTCTATGTTGTTATTGCATTCGCTTTATATCAACATTTTGAGGTCTATAACACTTGTCACATCTGCTAAAAGTTTTTAAATCGCTTTAATTCAGATTTGGAGGCTTTGTTATATTTATATGTTTGTGTTAAGTCCACAACTACTGTTTTTGTATTTCAACACTTCCTTCGGTATCTCTCGCAGCTTCTTTGCTGGTGAGATGGTGGCGCTACCTGGTGGGTTTTATTACAACTAGTTCTTATGTTTATGTCACTTCAATCCTGAAGATGGCGCTACTTATGCTTGCCTACCTTGGTAATCTGTTAAATTACTTATAATCCTGGATTATAGCACTGTATATCCGATTATCCTTGTTTGTTGGATATTTCTTTAGCTCCTGGCTTTGGGTAATCGTTATTTGACTTAAATCACTGTCCACTTTTTGAGAATCGATCTTTTCCTCCAGACCATGCCGGGAGGGTACTAAGATGGCGCCCTGGGCGATAATCCCGATCCTAGGTAACTTCGATCTTTCTCTGTAAATATCTTCCTATACGTTCCACGACAAGGTAAATGACAATGTTCTATAGTGTCCTTGATAGTTCACTAAACTTTGTTCCTACACGAGGAGCTGCTCAAACCTTTTGCTGAAAAAAAGAACGGGTTAATGCTCCTAGTGGAGCGAAAAGCTTTCTCTCAGAAAAGGCGCGAACCGGAAGCCCTCTGAGTGATTCTTTGTTGGTCCCATCGTTAGGACCCAGCAAGGTTGCATGTCTCTCCATACGCCTTCTAACTACTTCTATTGACGCATAGTGTGCTTTACGATCAGCATCATTGAGTGCATTTACCTCTTCGGCGGTGATATCCCAGTTAATGGGTGTTGTCAACGCCATTTTGGAGGTACTTGAATTAGCTGATTATGTGTAAAGATGAATTACTATTACCTGCTTGATTTGGAATATTCTATTTCTATATAGAGAATTTGGAATATTAATTTTTGCCTAGATCCAAAGTAACAATTTTTGTGCAGGTATTTCCAAAAACAAAAATGTTGATCTCTTTAGTCCCTATTCTTACTCATTACATTTTATCCCAATGGTAAGACATAGTTTCTAGCTGTTCACTGCTGAACTGAATCACACTTTCAGAGGTGCCTACGCAGTCGTTCCAATCCTCAGGTTCTGCGATCGGTGGATAACCATCATTGAATATCTCCTCTAGGAAAATATCCTCAGCTTCGAGGTATTGTGGGAACTCTTCCACATACTCAATTCTTTCCGCCGGTGGCATGTCTAAAATACTATCTCTACAGGATAAAGTAAGATAATACTTGTGTGATCAGCTAATGCACCTTCCAATAAAAAGCCCAGCTCAGAGTCTCAAACATACAACACCCATAAATACAATGGCAGTTTTGAAAAAGGCACACTCACCTGACTCCTTTTGCTTGCTTCTAAGGTCGGATACCGATCTGACCAACTAACTAGCCCCTAATCATGGTCGCCAATGAAGAAATGCGGGTCATTCTTCGTAATAATTCAGGGTCAGTAGTTGGGCGAGAAATTAATCAACGCAACACACAGAGATGTATGCTTCAAATCAGTACCAGCCTCGGAAGAGACCGATTTCCATCTTTCCTTTATTTTTATACTAGACAGATTAGGACGAAATACACTGGTCCTGCGCTGATTGGCTTTGGTCCCGTTGGTCCAATTAATTGACAGGTTAGATTAGAGATCCAATCAGCCACAGGATAACAATGACAGACACTTATTAAAATGAGGCTCAGAGTGACCACTGCCACTCTGACCAATCTCTTTGGGTGGTGACCAGGTCACGGGGTTATCTCCCCTCCCCTCTCCCTCCCACTCTTTAATCAGTATTCCCTCCCCTCCCCTGACCTGGCGGTCAGCCCCTCCCCTCCTTTCCCACGTGATTGACTTTGAGATAACGGTCAGACCTGGACCTCACCTGTACCTTTGGACTTTGGGATGATAAGAAATCCGTGAGCGTTGTGGCGGTAAGAAAGTGTGGGTAGCCTTCTGGCCGGCAGGGGCGCGACGAATGTCTGGCTGAATGAGACAACTTTAACTCAAAATTAGACAATTTGGGCTTGTCAATTTTACAATGGTAAACATTAAGATATCTAATAATAGCTTCTTCATTTTTTATACATGAAAATATGTTCGCAATATTTCTTAATGGTAAATCACTAGCTAGTTAAATATACTTCTTAGGATGACCTCAGATACACATAGATCTATATCCAATACACAGTCTTGCAATTTTGCACATTGTATTCTTGCTACTGGCAGCGCTGAGCACCTCAAGAATGAAAACATTAAAACCAAGTGTTCCAATGGAAAAACATTTTAAAAATATCATTTCTTGCGACTTGTGACTCCTTTTCCTGTGACACATCACACATATACTTACTGTCTACAAAATTTAGACAAAATAATTACAGCTTAAATCACAGATGATCTGGATCTTTTTACCCAAATCAGCAGTAAAATCGTGTCGTGAATGTATGCGGATAAAAACCAATTAAGGCAATTTCAGCTAAAATCATCACGATCGTATACGATTTGCAAAATCGTCCATATGTATCCCCGCTTTAGGGTGCAACGTCATAAACCAACCAAATTGCGTTATTTGGGTCACGTGCTACCATGACACACATCAATTTTGGTTAACTTGTAATAGCATTGGTATTGACTTTTCAGAAAGCATTCCCATATCACATCTTTGAAATCATGTTTGTATGTAATAATGGTATGTATAGGCTATTCCTACCAGGTGGGCAGGGCGGGGGTGGGGAGGATATGTTTCCCCTTTCTACAGGTGAAGGAATACCGACAAAAGAAATCCTCTCTTAGCTTATACAACAGGTAGCCACAGGTCCCAGAAGTAGCAACACGACCAACCGCTTACCCCCTCTGCACCACCACGCCACCCAGTGTAGAGCGGGGAAAACTACGCCATCACCACCTCCTCTTAAGCACGCGTCAGCTGCGCGATCCTTTCAGTAGTTGCCTATCAATGAAGTAAGGAGTACACGTACCTGCGGCATCTCTGTAGGATCAATCTGCGCCCATCGCTCATAGCGCCCGCCCTAGTTGGACTTAAGTTAGGAGAGGATATGGTACGGGCGCAATCGTCTACTTAAACGGTAAGTAGAGCGCTTGGTGACTATTAGCCAATCGGGCCGTAACTACTGGTTGCCACGGCAGCAGGGCCCACTTAGCTACTAGTACTTGTTGGAATGTATTATAGTAGGAAAGTTGATCGTAAAGGAGGAGATGGTTGAATAGTTTAGTTTTTTATTAATCGATGGACTTTTTTTTAACCAATTGAGTCCCTTTAAATGCAAGTACAGTAAAGAATCGTGAAATAAATACGTATATCAGGTACTAGAATAGCATATAATGAAGTAGACAATTCTTTATCTCGTCTCTGAGGTAAATGATAAAAGTTATGAGGTAAAATAATAAAAAGAAGTTGGAAAAAAGTGACACAAAGGTTGGTGATAGGTACAAGACCAGGTTTTCCAGGCCATGGCCAGCAGCATGACATTTGATAATTTAATTCTATGATTTCATTATGAATGTTTTTAGATATGAGTCAGGTCGTTGAAATTTGTACATTTGTAGTTACAGGAAAATGGGTCACACTTCATGTATTCTCACAAGTCATGTATTCTCAAAATCTCTTTGTACGAATGTTTTCATTTTTTATGTAGTTTATGTAGTCCTTGAGGTTGCATAAATACGTGTACCACATTTTAAGACAGTGTAGTAAATATATCTCAGCATTTCTAAGTAAATCTAGCTATTTACTAATTTTTATGAAATAAAGAAACGCTTATTTGATGTCCTAATGTTTACCATCATTAGAATCGGCTTGATCTCATCTTTCCAAATATATGATGATATCTCAAAATCATTTATTTTGCGAATTGTGACTCATTTTCCTATGATACATCACATATGCCAGCAGGGGTTCGAAACATTTCCTGGAAATATATGAGCAATTATGATTTTGTCATAAAAAGCTTTTGATATTAAAACATGATTCCATTATAAATGGAATATCTGTCAGATCCGAAAGAAGAAGAAGATATTCAATTTTCATGAAATACCAATCAAAGTGTATAAATACATTTAATGCTGTATTTGCAGCTATTAGAACAATGACACTTAAACCAAATTTACTGATATTATGACTTTTAGGATTGAATTTATATCAGTATTTTGCTACTGTTATAAGTTTAATTATTAAAACAATAATTTACTTCAACAGGAAATGATTTCAGCAGATCTCCGAAATATATATGTGGACCTTTAAGAAGCCCTGCAGAAAAAACAACTGGACAAAATCCTCCTAAACTTTGGTCAAACGACTTTTTGATGGGTTGGAAAAGAATGGAACAAAAAGTAGGAAATATCTAGATTTTGACCGCCGTTAACTGAGAGTGTAGTTTTAAATTTAAAAGAATTAATAATTGAATAATGAAGGTGCCATCTTGATATTTCAATAATCATTATTCAAGGAGGTGAAATGAAAACTGACGTTGGTAATGACACATATTTTTGTCTGTTCGAGGTAATCACTCGTGCTATGCTATGCTTTTGAACTTGTGAAAACTCTTGACAACAACCCAGATAATGTAATATCCTAAAAAATATGATATTATAGAAGTGACAAAGGTTTTCAACATTAGCTTTGTAAACATACCTCATCATTATATTCATGGCGTCCAATCCACAATATAATCACATTAGACAAATAAATCACCCAGTAAAAATGTCGTCTGGCTGTCAGTCCCCGGATGTGATGGTTAGTATGTGGCGCGGGAAAGCGCGGAACTACACAGAACACGCGCCAAACGACTGCACAGCTCGCTCCTTGTTTTACTAGAATTCAATTACAACCGGAACGAAGCACACCACATGGCGACAAACAAAAAGTGGAAGTTAGACATGGCGTTTGTCTCACGTTGTCTGTTGTCTCTCTCACAAGTCGTTACTAAGAGTAGTTACTCAATACTCAATTTTAGCTTCCTTAACTTGGTTCAAGTAAGTCTGCAAAGATTTAATGAGGTTCAGTACTTTATATTCAAGGTTTGGTTCCTTCTCAACTCCGATCTTGATTTCGATCTTAATCTTAAAGAATTGCCTCAAATACATTTGTTTATTATCAAAGAAATATTTGATTTTTAGAATACAATTTTTATTCAGGATGGCAGTACATTACATAAATATAAAGTGATGTATCTACAGACTCTACAAGAAAGAACCCTTGCTCAGAAAGTTTCCATTCTTGGGTTGCCGAGTAGCCTTTAGTAGCACGAATAGATGTACCAATTCTAAAAACTATATTTTGAACAGATCTATGCATATCTGGGGTTACCCTAAGGAGTATATTTAACTAGATTTACCTACTTTAATTTAGAAAGTGTCGATCAAGAAATATCACTAACTTTTTTCATGTATACTTTAATATAGAAATACTTATTAGAAGTCCTAGTGTTTACTATCATTGGAATCGGCTTGATCTCAAAATCCATTTTTTTTCGACTTGTGACACATTTTCCTGAAACACATCTCATATACAGTGATACAGTCATTGGATAGATTGATGATATTTAATAATTAGGCATAATCATCCAAAATGCTGATAAATATAATTACTATGAATTAGGATTTTTCAATTGGCATACATAGTTTATATTTACGACACATAATATAACTATTTTTAAAGCTGCATTCCTCGTTAACATCGATCAACAACAAAGATTGATTTTCTACTTTTTGCTCCGTTTGTTATCTACACACTTGAAAGTCATTCAACGATCAATTCTGAACGTTTTCATCCCGGTGTTTTTGATGCAGGATGAATTTCTGCATCATCAAGTTCTTATTTATATTTCGGTGGCCCACCAAAATTCTTTGCTGCACTGGTTTCATTTATTACCACCGGCACTCGTTTTCTCTCGGCCCACCGAATTTCCAATTCGTGTATCAAAATACAACAGGAGCTAACTATGGATAACTTCCAGTCCAATATAGGTTAAACAATGAGAAATCATCAGCTAGATAAGCCCACAGCCATTAAGTAGAAATACTCAGTCCCCTATATAATAGCGAGTCAGGAAAAGTGTATATTCGAGTACAGGATCATCAAATGATACCGCTAACCTGATCATATATAGTTGTTCGATATCAAGTCTATCATTGGTATTTTATCAGGTAATTCGATGTAGAAGCGTTGAAAAGATTTCCCAAGCTTGTACATTAAACATTATGTATAATGTTTAATGTACAAGCTTAAGAAATCTTGGGAAATACACAGTCGTGGCTCGGAATTTAGAGAGTCCCTTGATACTGGGATAAAGCCTCCCAATCCGAACCGCAAAATACCACTACGGTCCCATTAGAACGCCCATTTCAAGGGCGGGAAAGCCATTAGCGCAGTGGGCGTCAAATCACTGACATACCATTCTTATCTGATCTCACAGGTTCTGAGCCCAGACTGCATAGTGCCTGAGTCCATACCATCGAGAATATCTCCCCATACATTATTCTCACTATCTCCAATGTGATGGCAACAATCTCTAACATTGCAATTCTGTTGAATTTACCCATCGTAAACACATCTAAAACATGCAGCTACACCCATTTGACTCTACTAGGAACCTAAAGAAAAGGACAATATGTCCTTATTAACCTACTTCACGAAGGGACCTGCAGTAATCTTACTATTTATTGAATAAATAGCGCCATTGACTATGGGATTATATTAGAGGTATTGAAGCAATGTTGTGGCACCAATGGTGGGAAGCAGCCCGCCTCCCAGGCCGGTTTATTGGGGAATTTATTACACAGAACGCACGCTGATTACCCGTATTACTCAGCCGTACGGTGTATTGGGTGGTTTGTGCTCCAATCAGTTGTAGATTGAAGAGTGGGGGTAGGTAGGGGTAAGAGGTGTGTGTGGGGGGGGGGGGGAGGGGGAAGAGGGAGTGGCTGAAGGGAGATTAGGTAGGGGTAAGGGAGGAGGAAGGAGGAAGAGGCAAAGGAGAAGGGAGGTGGTGCAGGCAGAATAGGAGGAAGGAGGTGGTGGAGAAAGGGAGAAGGAGGTACAGGAGAAGGAGAAAGGGAAAGAGTGGAAGGAAGAGGACGAGGGAGCAGCAGGAGGGGGAAATAGTATGTGGAGGTGAGGGCGGAGGGGAGAAGTGAGAAGGAAGAGGAGGATGAAGAGGAGAAGGAAAGAAGGTGGGGGGAGATCTTAGTGAGTGATAGGGCCTGTTAAACCTATGGAGGCTTCAGAGATGAAAAGAGGGGAGTAAGGAGAAGGAGGAAGGAAATAAAGAACACATTTCTCATATTCATTCATGTTTTGCAACAGAAAGGGTGTATGTGCCCCTCCCCCCGAATTCCCACCCCCCAAACATGGACCTACTGCTAGAAAATGAGGGCATGGGGTATAGGAGGAGCAGGCAAGCAGAGGAGTTGACTGCTGGCGCAAGATAAATAAATGTGTATTTGCCAAACTAATCAACACTTCTTACCCTCCAATTCTACAGGCTAACTTAGGTGAGGATCCGAATATAATTTAAAGAAGCAGAGGTGGGCCAGGGATACCATGGGGAACGATGTCTGCTAATGTCCAAAAGCCTTTAATACCTTCCTATAATTAACAGCCCATTATCATGATTGATCCTTGCCATTTTTATATTTAGATGATAATTTGCCAATGAATAAGACAGCTCTGTAATTAATTGGCAGACATTTTTAGGGGAGTTAAAGCATATGAAGCAGTTTAATGTAGGCTATTATTTACCCTATTTAAATGACATCAAGCATCTAAGGTTAATTGCCATTTTCTACGATTTATGGAAAAGCTACTTCTAGAAATAAAAACAATTGTGTCCTTATTGTCAGACATCAAGTTTATGACGCTTCGGCAATATACTGCCCTAATTACAGGACATCAAGTATATAAGGCTAGGAAGATAAGGCCTGTTTATGGGACATCTCAGTTTTTCCAGCGCCTTTAAGTCCTATCAACTAAAATTGGTTCATAGTTTACAACCGAGATCAGACATTGGGTAATTCCTTTTTCCTTTTTCCTATGTCTAATTATTTGCCTGAGAGGTGTTTCAAGTAAAGTGGTGCCTCTATAGTTGTTACTTGGAGACGATAAGGGTGAAATCACCAGAAAATGTACAATTCGCCGCTACTAATCTTTTATAAATGACCCAAAGTTAAGACAGAAATGAGGATCAAAATACAGTTCAACATAACCATGTTGATGACCTGACATATGTATACTGCCCACGAGTTCCCATTTCTATAGCTTTAAAGACATTGTACTGATTGGGAAACATTCTTGGAGGATAAAAGGAGAAAATTATGCAGCAGGAAAAGGGACTTAAAGCTGCATTTTCAACTATTGCACTATTATGTTTATACAAGAATTGGAAATTGAGAGACGGTCGCCCTGTTGCAAAGACAACTAGACAAAATCCCCGAAAATGTTGGTCAAATAAACCTTAGACGGGTAGAAATGTAAAACGAATGGAAACAAGTGGAGAATATTTAGATGTTGACCGACGTTAACTGAGAGTGCAGCTTGAAGGCAGTGCCACCCTTGCGACAATAAGCCTTGCAATAGACTTTGCAACAGGCCTCTATGATAGAAATGACAACAGGCTATCTTGCAGAGCAGTGTATCACAGATTTGTGCGCACATTTGTGATAGCATTTGCGATGTGCCTTGCAATATATTGAAACCTTATTTTTCCATTTTCTTCTTGTACATGATCTACGTGGAAAAATGGGTCACAAGTCTATTGTCTTTCTCACAGAAAGATTAGACATGTTTAACATTTGGTCTCAAAAAGATGTATTGACCCAAAACAAAAAGGGACAGGGGTTGGGTTTGTTTATTGGGGATCTGACGTTTCGGGTGACAGTTGGTCTTTACTTGTCTCTACTTGGAACCTGATATTGTGTTCTACTTGGTGGAAACTAACTGAAGCCTTGTTCTCATATTGGAGAATTTTTTTTTTAAACAGATTTTATTTCGAAACAAATTTCACAAGTGTGATACCTTTCAATGTCCGAAAGTATTTCTGCTGTAGATACAATTTACAATAACAATTTAATCATCAGTACATTAGCAAAGATCTAATATGACAATATTATGCTTACATGATTTTACAAGAGACTCATTTAATGTAATGTGCCTCCACTAGACAAGAAGTAGACCGTATTTAATACTAGTTCTTTTTTTTTTGAGTTTTGTTGCCAACTAAAATACAATAGTACAACATACATGAATACAATACAATCAATCAATCCGCAGAATCCGCAGAATGACTATGCCCTTTATGTTTAATATTTGTTGGCGATAAGCACGGTTTCGTGCCTTGCATGCCTTCGCGACGAAGGTCTATTGCGAAGGTGTGGCAATGTTCACAATAGGCTAATCGGCAATAACTGAACCTACCATGAAGGCCTATTGTTTTTACAGGCCTTCCAGCCCGCCCCTGGAATGTAGCCTTGAAGAAATTGGGCAACAAATCCTGATGTACATGACCTGTGTCATAACCCAAGGATATTACACTGGTGCATTATCTTGTCGGGAGATCCAATTAGTAATTAATTGGTTAATTTGTCTCCATGACAACTTGGGGAAGATCTTTGGAGAGCAGCTCTTATGCAAAGTTCGATAGGAAATAGAATCTTCCACCTGCTGCCTATTCTCTGCCCTACAACCTGAAGTCACATATCACCATTCATTCCTCAAATAACTGAAATGGAATATTTTGATAAAAATACGTAAATATAAGGAAACGTATGCATGTTGAAGATTTCGTCAATTTTCAACTTCCGAACCTTCCAGTTCTGTGTACCCAAATGTAGGAAAGAATTGAGTAAAGAAATTGTACAATAACATCCCAGTGTATATTATATTAATGCATCCCAACCCAAGGATATTACACTGGAATATTCATCCATGCCGATCTCTCCATCATCTTATTGGGAGATACAATAAATAATTAACTGCTTCATTTGTGGCCATGGCAACCTGGGGAACATCTACGGCCCAGAATGCAATGCGAAATTGCCCCAGATCACAAACAGAAACGATCATCACCTCCCCTTCTCCGCAATGAATCATGGGAAATAGATGTCGGTTTTTGTTCAAATATTTAAAAATTGAATTCCCCTGCCGATTATCTTCTCATCAAAGGTAATGAAATATTATGAGTGTTCGTGCGGCGTGTCCATACCCCATGTGTGGAGTTATGAGGGATTATTAAGTTTTTAAACTTGAAGGTTATTATTCTCTCGTGCCGTTGAAAGAGTCGCCTGTGACAAGTAATTTTGCCAGATGCAAGATCGAACTGACAACTTTCAGGAAGTTATGTTTTGGTTATCGTCAGACCTTCAAAGGAAGACATATTCAGTGGCGGTACCAGGGGGGACCTGGGGGGCACCGGCACCCCCTAGACCCCTTAAAATGGTCCCTGTGCCCCCCTAACTCAGAGGGGCAGAGGGCCCCTAAAGCACTGCCACAATTTGCACTTTCCTTCAAACCGGTGACTCTACATGTACAACACTCCCAATAACCCCATATTTCATTTTAGCTTAATAATTCTTTTAACATTAAACTATATTTTACTTACTTTCCATCACATAATTTAGTTTCAGGGCCTCTACTCAAAAAGCATTTTTAGACTCAGAATGTCTCAAAATTGGTATTCAAACAAGGATCAGTGAGGGTGAACAGTTTACAGTTATGATTTGTTGATAATTTGTACAATTCAGGGTTTTCAGTTATTTCCGTTTCCCCAAGGAAACATGACAGGGTCCAGTAAAAACTAAATTCTGGGCAGAATAAACATATATATGCCTCAAATGTGAGGACTCAAGACGGTCTCATTAGAGACAATTAAATTCGTTAATTTTATTTTCGCAAAGGTTTTTTTGTGAAGCAAGAGAATTGGATTGTCATTTTTGTTAGACAAATAAGAGTTGTGGGGGCTTTATTTCATTGTCATTAGGCAAATTAAATGTCATGCATTGCAATGACATTCCAAACAGTCAAATTCAGAAAATTTTGACCTCAAGTGTGCCCCCCCCCTAGACCAGCCTTCTGGTACCGCCCCTGAATGGAAATGTAATGTGATGTGTCATAATTGGATAAAAAATGGATCTTGAGATATCATAATTTTCTATAAGATGAGATCAAGCGGATTCCAATAGCAATCATTAGTACATTTAAGTACTTCTATTTTGTTTTCTGCATGTAAGAAATGTTAATGGTCAATCACTAGTAAAGTAGTTAAATATACTTCTAATGATAATTCAGACATGAAGAGGTATACAATACACAGACTTGAGATTTGATACATCATATTCATGCAACTAGGAGCGCTAAACTACCCCAAAGATGAAAACATTCTGAGCAAGGGTTCCTTTGGAACAAATATCTGAAACATATTTGTTGCGACTTCTGATTTATTATGTATGAAGCATGAGGTGCAAGATGGCGTCGGTAGCAGTCGAACAGTATTGCTAGAGTCAGATATTACGCCTGCGACGTGTGTTAAACCGATGCGATTGCTCTAAATAAGCTATAACAGGAGAGCTTATGGACTTAGGATACCGCAATTTTATCTGGTTAGTTTGATCGAGGCCAATAACGATCAATTTCCAATGTTTTAAAATTCGCTTTGAGCGATATTGGGAAAGGCGGCAAAGAACAAAGGACTAGGCATCTGCCTCACAGGTGTATACATTACCTGGACACTGTGTGTTGTGCCACGGAATACGGATAGTGCTCTCTTGACTGATCAGTGGATTAATTCAACTAACTATGGCTAGAGGAAAATCTAAAAGCCGTGGAAAACGGAGAAGGGAAAACCTATCTCTAAATTCTGCTGGTTCGGGCAGTGGATCGGATGATTACGAAACATTGAAAGAACAGGTGAGAGCTCTACGAGTGGAACAAACTGCTTTGAAAATCGCACTAGATGAGGAACAAACCCAGAAGCCTAAGGAAGTTTCGAATGATCAAAAGGCAGCAATTGATTCCAATTCTCATTTCTTGAACAATGTTATAGTAGACTTGGACAGTGAAATCGCGAGAAGGGTGCAAGTAGAATCACTAATAGTAGATATGAAGCAGCAGTTAAATTACTTAACTACTGACCAGAAAGACCCAAGAAAACAGGTAGAGGAAAGCCTTATCTCGTCAAAAGAAAACTATATTGAAATTGAAGGTTTGGATATGTATGACCGGGAAAACACGATCGACAAAGCTGTCTCACTGATTCGTTTACTAATACCTACCTTCAACACAAATCATATCGAGAAAGCATACAGAATAGGAAAGCAAAAGGGTAAGATTCCCCCGAAACTAGTGGTAAAACTCATAAGCGTGGGGGACAAGGAATTTTTGTTGAAAGAGCAAAACGTATTTCATGATCCCAAGATATTCCCAACTGAGAGATTCAGATATCTCAAGTTCGTGAGAATAAATCAAATACTTCCTCCTGCAGCCCAACAGAAACGCAGCTTAGTCCGACAGATGGCTATTCGAGCAAACCAATTGGGTGGATACAATGCCCAAGCGAAAGGAGATAGACTGTTACTTGACGATAAGATATTCTCACAGTCAATGTTGGAGTACGTGCCTGATGAATTACACCCCTCTTCTACCTAAATCATACCTGTACGATACGGATATGCGTTTCAAAGCGAGAAGGCATTCCTATCGAATTTTTACAAATGTGCTATCGATTACGGTGACGATGACTTTTGCCATGTTGAACAGGCGTTCCAAGCGAAGAAAGCTGAATTGTTTAATAAAGAAAGAATTACCTCCCGCATCAAGGCTACCAGAGACCCTCGCGAATGCAAGAGGCTGGGGGATATGATATCGGACGAGAAGCACAGTGCCTATAAGACATGGATGAAAGAGAGAGACAATATCTTGGAATCTCTTGTACGAATCAAGTTTATGGATAACCCAGAACTCAGATGTAAGCTTGTTGGGACAGGAAGATGTCGTCTGATTGAGGCCACCACAGATAAACACTATGGTGCAGGAGCAATCCTTGGTAATCAGAGACTCAAAGACGGCACTTAGGATGGAGAGAACATATTAGGGAACATTCTGGAGAAAGTTCGGGAAGAGTGTTATCATAAATTCCCGCTAGATGTACCAATCCCTCCAAGAAATCTCCATGAAGATCATAATTCTTTCCTATACCCATTACACAACTTATTGTCACCTCCTATTAGATTAGATTTTAGATTAGAAACTTTTATTTTCGAACTTTCTCGCTGACAGAGGACGGTTCTCCGACTAAGGGAGGTCTCCATGTTCTCTGATGTGTTTACATTTTGTAAAAAACAGTGAACAAATCCCCAGTCGTCATTGACGAGAGGGGTACACTGTTATACTTAAATTAGTCTTTAATACATTCGGAATAAAACTTTTAGCGCTGTAAGTAATATCATGTTGAGTATTCTCAGATAATGTTTCCATTCCTTTTCATAACTTTCAGTCAATTAACTCAGTATTCAGTGACAATTTTTCGGATGCCTTTACCTATATCTCACCAGTCTATATTTCTTAATTAATCTATAAAGTTTTGGTCTTGCCAAATTAAATCATTCTTTGCTAGTATTTTAAACCCTTTTTTGTCTCCTATCTTATGGGCCACTGTCTGCAAGGAGTTCCAGGCAAAAGGTATTCTATAAAGGATCGATTTTCTTAATTGTTCATTTTTTGGTACTATTTGTTTCAATGTTTTTCTTCCTTGTGCAAAGTTTTGTGTATTTAAATTTCTTACATCTATATACCTTGGGTCCCTTGCCAAACCATGGCCCACCTGCAATAAGTGCAGTCTTCTTCTATGCTTTAAAGTTAATACATTCTTTTCTATATGGATATTATCGACATTGGCCCTGGATGGAAGGCCATATATTTTCCTCAGAATTTTATTTTGTATTATCTGGAGTCTATTTGTGCTATTTACTGCATGTGAATCATGAAGGAAATCTGCTTGGTCTATCAGAGGTAAGACCATTACCTTGTATATCAGTAAAATTGTTTCTTTAGGGATTTTCCCTGATAGTTTGGCAATTTGCCAGCTCTTATAGTTCATTGCATTTGTTAGTTTGCTTATTAATGGTTTAAATTTTAGATTTCTATCAATTTCGACTCCTAGATATTTGTATGTTTCCACATCTTCCATGGGGATTCCATCCAGGCTCAGTACAATATTTGGTTGTTGCGGTTGTTGCTGTTCCCTAGCCCACCTCGACCTCAGTGCTTGATTTCCAAAAAATGTTTGTATTTTGGATTTTGTTAAGTTTAGTGATATTTTGTTAATCTTACACCAGTATATAATGGCATTTAAGTCCTGTTGAAGCAGGTTTGTAGCTTCTAGGGTGTTCGTGCCACTTGCATATATAATGGTGTCATCCGCAAATAATTGGATTTTTGATTTTGTAACAAACTTTGGCATATCATTTATATAAATACTAAATAATAATGGGCCAAGTGTTGTCCCTTGGGGTACTCCACAAGAGATTAATCTTTCTTGTGATTGTGATTTATTAGTTGATACTTTCTGGTACCTTTCTGTTAGATAATTTTTTATCCAGTCTAGTTCTTTATTACTAATTCCAATTTGTTCTACTTTTTCTAAAAGTCTGGCATGATTTACTGTATCAAAGGCTTTTCTGAAGTCGAGGTAGGCCGCCCTCGTTATCCTGTCTTCATTCATGTTAGTATAAATATCTAGCATATAGTTTATCAGGGCTTCTTTTGTGGAACGTCCCTGTCGAAATCCATATTGGTACTCATATAGTAGATTATTGTTTTCCAGATAAGACATAATTTGTTTATGCATTGTTTTTTCTAACAGTTTTGCAGGTAGGGATATTGATGAGACAGGTCTATAATTACTTGGGTCTGTAGTTGGACCAGTTTTAAATAGTGGTGTAACTTTTGACTCTTTCCAGCTTTTAGGTATTATACTTTGTGAAACGGTTAGATTTATTATTCTTGCCATTTGTTCCGATAATATTTTCAGTATTTCTTTTAATAACCATGATGGGAGATTTTCGAATCCTGATGATTTTGTTGAAGATATTTCTCCTATTGTAATTTTTATCTTTTCTGCCGTTATTGGTTCAAATGTAAATTTTTTTTGGGTTTGGTTCCTATCTTCTGGGCCATCCGTCACACCACTTATTTTATACTTCCGATTTTCATCGTGGGTTGGTGGGGTTATTTTCCCCGCCAAGTTATTACCTATTGAGGCAAAAAAATCGTTGAATTCATCTGGGACTTTATTGGATTTTACTGGTACATTGTTTTTTTCAAGTATTATCTCTTGGTTCTGTGTCCCCAGTGATCCATGATTTCCTTGCCTTCACATTTTTCATTTCCCTTATTGGGCACATTTTATCTATTTCCTGAAGTATTATTGCTAGCATCATGTTCCAGCATGTTTCTGGATTTTCTGACTTTAATAGTTCAGCCCAATCACGTGATTGCAATCTTGTTGTTAATAATTCCTCATCTAATTTTTTATAAGATCTGCATCAAAAACTTATTTTCCTATAGGTCTCCTTGTCCTTTTTTATTATTAAATAGGTTGGTTTATGATCACTTATGTTAATATTCAAAGTACCGCAGTCTTTTATAAATTTTGTATTTGTGAAAATTAAATCTATTGTCGTTTGGGTACTGGAGGTTATCCTTGTAGGAAGTTCAATGACTTGTTTTAATGAGGTGTTATATTCTATTGCTTGCAATTGGGCCTTGCTATTGGAGGTTACTGCATAATTCACGTTAAAGTCTCCTACCATTACTACCTCTTCATTTTTCGGTAGTAAGTCTAAAATTGATGACAGTGTATTTACTGCATTTGTTAAGGTTCCACTAGGAGTTCTATAGACATTTAGGATGTTGGTGATTTTAAAGCTGTTTGCTTTAATTTTTACTGTTTGTATTTCAATATCATTCGTACAAGTCTGTAGATTTTCGTCTATTGGTAGTATCTCAAGATTTTTTGATACATATGTGAGTAAACCACCTCCTGTCTTTTTATCCGTGCTCCTATCCTGCCTTTGGCTATTAAAGCCTTCTAATTCTACTGTTATAGGTTCTGGCATCCAGCCAAGTTTCGTTTAAACATAATATGTTTGTTGATAGTTCTTTTACCAACACTTCTATTTCTGGAATTTTATTCCATAAACTACGTATGTTTAAGCTTATTATTTTTAATCCTTTCGTTTCATTAAACTGTTTAGTTTCTGAGAGTGAATATTCAGCATTTGTTTTTGTTTTTGCTAACTTTGTTGTTATGCTTAAGAGCTGTTGCTCTGGATACATTTCGCAACTTCCCCTTATACATTTTGACTAGTGAATAGTTGCTATCTTTGGTTCTAGTTATTTATTTATGACTGTGTATATCATATAGTGCTACTATCTTTACCTCTATCTATAAGTGTATGTGGTGTCTGTTGCACCCGACTGTGGACAAAGTATCATAAAATATTTTTCTAATAAACATATTCATCAACATGTACCATATAACTCTCTTGCAGCTCTATGTCTGTTTTACAGGTTTTTGTTTTACAGATTTCGAAACTTACCCATTTTTTACCAGTTTTTTACCATCGCTCTACCTAATATTGGATGACTGAAAAGTGTAACTCACAATAACTCTCTTACTACTATATTCAACTGTTTGTTTCCCTATTATCGGAGATAAAGGACAATCAGGTACTTGCGGTTTTCTTTTCTAAATTCTGTCTATTGTTCTGGCTAGCTGTCTTGCCCAGTGATTGAGTCCTACCGGTCCCAGGTGACATCCATCCGCTGCAAGTCTGTTATAATAGTTCTTATGCTGTTTTTTGCAGTTATGATGCACATGATCATGTAAATACGGCGTTGGTAGTCCTCTGGATACATTTCTTGTAATTATTTCCCTATTTACTTTTCCTACCAATTCGTTCAGTAGGGCTTGATCTCCATTTATTTCCTGTTTGTTGTAAGTTGCTAGATCCATTCCAATGATCGTTGCAAAGATGATATTTGCTTCACTCGGGTATAGGGCTTGGTTTGTTATTGCCTCTACAAAATCCATGTGCTCCCTTATTTTTGCCTCTACATCATTCACTGATTTCCAAGCTAGTGAGACTAAACCACTTTCCTTCTTCGTCAGCGTACACAGTCCTGCTGTGTATATGATATTATTTGGTCTCTCACTGCTGATCCTATCATAAGCTAGGCTTGCGGCGAGCTTCATTGAAGCCCCCGAATAGGATTTTATAATGGTATTTTGATATTGGGCTTCTGTGATGAAAGGTATTAAGTAAGGTTTTAGGAGTCTCACCCTGGAATCGCCAATTATGTAGGTTGTTGACATGGTTCGTTTCGTCAGTGTTCTCTGCAAAATTATATATATAGACACCATGATCATGAAAGTTTATTCTGTTCAACACCTTACTCCATCCATAAAGTTTTTGTCTCACCCCTTTTAAGTGACATGACTACTAATTGTGCCCTTGTATGAAATCCTGTTTGATTTCACCCAATATCGCACCAAATAGGTTTCCCTGTACTTTCGTTGGGTCAAATTTTTGGTCAAAGAGTTTGAACCCAGTTCCCCATTTGCGATCGAGAGTCATCTCATAGAAAGTGTCTTGCGCACATGTTACTAGCTTATTTCTTAGGTCGTCATGTTGTTGAAATTTAAGCTTAACAATACCTTTCAAAGTATCTGCTTCTCCTCTTTTCCAGTCTTCTCTGACCGTTATTTTACTCGCTTTAGCTTTTATCTCGTATGGGTTATCTTCGAGTTCTATTTCATGTGCTAGTTTCGTATTTTCCGCAGTCGGGTTGCTCATGGCTTTTGCATGTTGGAATGCCTGTTCGGCAGAACTAAATAGTATTCCATTGCACCAAAAATCCCTACTGTAGAAATTTGAGAGATAAACTCTTTCCCCCTGGAAACCCAACGCATTTTGATGCGAGAATACCTGCGTTTTGGTAGCTTCGGGTGTGTTTCCAGAGGGCAAGAGGTCAAGGTCGCCATGATAGAATTTCTCGTCTTTATAAACTAGATGATTCGCGTGTATTTTGGTTTCATTTACTTTATCATTACTCTGTAATAGCTTCCCGCATCTCCTGACCATGGCATTTTTTACTTGTGTTTCCACTGGTATGTCCCTATTTATCCACAACTTGGCGATTTTGCTGTTTTGTTTTATGTTGCCTGCATTTTGTAAGACCTGGTCTTTCGCCTGCAAGGTCGTGAACGTGATCATGACGGGCCTAACTTTCTTTGGCGCATACTTCCCGCGTCTGTACACCGCGTCAAAGTCACCCATCTCCAACTGATGTATTGACGGTTTGATCAAGTCAAATACGGTTTTTTGTATATCCTCATGTTTTTTCTCTGGGATTCCTTCTATTAATAGGTTCAGGGCTCTGGATTTCTGCTCCAAAAATTCTATCTTTTCATTTGATATTTTGAGCTGGGTCCTGAGTTTTTCTCCCGATCTGCCTGCCTGTGCTGCCATCCCTTTCATAGCATCTTGGCTTTGTTCCAAGTCAGTTATTCTCTGTTCAGCAGCTATCAAATTTCTTTTTAAAGCAACCGCATCAGCATTAGTTGGTGGGGCTTTATCGGTTAGTACCTTAATTTCTCCTTTTAACCCTTTCAGTAAATTTGCATGCCCTTTGTCCCTACCTATCAGATCTTTTTCCATTTTATCCAATTTGACGTCAACGACTATTTTTGCTTCCGCCTGGATCATCTCATTTAGCGATTTGTCCTCACCAAGAATATTGCCAATGGCTGTTTCAATTGTGGATAGCCTAACTTCATATGCATTTTGAGTTTTTATAATTTCGTCCGTGGATGTTTTTATTTTGTCCTCAATGGTTGCTGTGTTTTCCTCATTATGTTTTTTAAGTCCATCAACGAGCTCCTTTAGGTATGTTTTTATGTCTTCTTTAAAGGCCGAAATTTCCTCACTTTTTTCATTGTTATTATGATAAAGTGAGGGACTGTCGTCTATTCCAATGGCTTCTTTTTCTACTCCATTCTTTCTGGCTTCCTTTTCCGAGATTTCATCCCTTTCTCCTTTTTTATCCTGATCATGTGCGGGACTGGCCTCTATTTCCACCCCCCTATCACTGGCTTCCTTTTTTGAGTTTTTATCCCTATCCAGTGGAGCTATATGTGTTTTATCATTGTTGTCTAAATTGGGTCTGATGGGTTCCTTTTCTGAGTTTGTATTACTATCCAGTGAAGCTAAATCCGTTTCGTCATTGTTGTCTATCTTGGGTATGATGGGTTCTGTTAATATCCCGTCTCTGCCTCCACTCAATGGACTATTGATGGGTTCTGTTAATATCCCGTCTCTGCCTCCACTCAATGGACTATTGACTGTTTGGCTATCTAGACATGCGGCCGTTTGTGAGGCTAATAAATCGAGTGAATCGGTATTTTCCGTCATGATTGGTTGATGATCAGCTTTAGGATTTAATCGGTATCCTGTTCCACTTCTGGTTTTGTTCCTTGATGTACTGGATGTCAAAGCATTATCCGAAAGGATCCTCTGGAGTGCACAAGGTATGTTTTTCTTTCCCTCCGGTACGCTTACCGATGAGTCATCGTCATTCATTGGGCGATAATAAGTATGTTTTCCCGGTAAGATTATTAAATTGTGTCTTGTGTTATTCCTTCTGTTCTTAGCATATTATTACACAGTCCTAATAGTGCACCTATCTTTTATGTTCCTACTCGTAGCCATTTGTAGCTTTCTTATTAGTCTTTATGGGGATTAGTTGCGATAGTGTGTCCCTCGCTTAGCCTGCGTACACAACGGTCGGCGCCATGGTTAAAATGGTCATCCTATGAATAGATGCATATCCGTGGGCCAGGACTCTGGCTTAGTACGTTCAAGCGTGCCAACAGATGAGGTTGTCATGGAAGAAGAAGAAAATATCACCATGATACGGAATACCAGACCTAATCGGGAGACGACGGATGGGATGGACGATTATATGAGGTCCAATAAAATCCCCGATATCCAGGACCAGGTTATAACAGATGACAGACCCACTGAAACGACCCAAGATGCAAGGAAATCAAGAACACAACCAGCAGCTGCAATGGCATTCGAACATGGTTTGAATATAAGTGCAGTTTCTACCCCACACCCCGATACCAATACAAATACAAGAACAATCGCAACACCAAAGTATAGAATCAAAACAAGAAGTGCGCTAGAAGAATCCTACAATCGCATGAAGGATACATCTAAAAGGAACTCAAAACTAGACAAACTTTTCATTTAAATTCCCGTTGGTTTCATCTAAAGAAACTTGAGTTTCATCTAAAGAAATTTGAGTTTAATCTAATAGCAAGGTACGTTTAAATGAACCGTCTATAAAGGATAAATCTTTATTTTAACGATTTATATTCATAGCAAATCCCACAGAGGAATGGTTATACATAGAAAAGGGTCAGGCGATTGTCGCTGTATTCACACGAACAGCTGTTTGCTGTTATGTACATATGTTAACAAGGGCGGTCTTTAGTCGGTCAATCGTTGAAATAAGCACAATCGTGTAGGTGTATAATGATCAATTAATACATACGATAACAAGTATGTCGTCCCAATGGGAGAAAGGATTGATACCAATATTTATATTTGTTTATGTTATGAAAGCATTCGTCGCTGCTGTTTTTATAGATCTGGATAGCAAAACACGTAGAATGATGAGCCTGTTCTTCATGGAATATGGCTAATGCAAAAGCAGATAAAGGTTGCTCAGTGGTTTGTTTCAACATCAGAAGCATACAACAACATTTTAATGAATTTCAAGCTTCTATTCTAGATGAAGGTCATAGTGTAATTGCTCTGAATGAGACATGGCTATCTCCTAGAGATAAAGATATCTATATATCTCATAATAATTACCAGATCTTTAGGAGTGATCGAATAATAAATGGTAGTCCAAAAAGAGGTGGTGGCCTAGCAGTGTATTGCAAAAAGGCTTTAGAGGTTGATAACATGAAATATGCTCATCTGAATGTGTGTAATATGGATATTGAGTGTCAACTACTTCAGTGTAGACATCGCATGAACCGAAAATTTCTCCTGGTAAATTTGTATCGGCCCCCGACAGGATCTGTTGAAAGGTTTATAGCAAAGATAAGTGATATCCTTGAAGTTATCAGGATTAAAAAAATGAATGCGATATTTGTGGGTGATATGAATATTAACATGGCTAATAATAACCCACACAAACGGTCTCTCAACGATATTATGAACAGAAATGGTTTCAAATTACACAATTCCGAGTATACCAGGGTAACAGGACTCAGCGAAACTCTAATTGACTTAATGTTCAGTAATACGACAATTAACGATTGCAGATGTTTAAACTTGAATATATCGGATCATTTCCCGGTTATAGGTTTATTATTCAAAAGAAATCGTAAGAGTATAGCTGAAAGAGAGTATATTTGGACGACTAAAAGAAGCCCTGATGATATGAACCGCTTTAAGGAAAAGGTCAAAACAGAGACGGATAGAATTGTATTTGGCGATAGGGTAGTGGATGATATTTGGTCTGACTTTTTTAATATAATTGTGAAGGCTGACAAACAGAATTCTACAACTATAAGGAGAAGGAAAAGAGAGAATATCTCATACATCTCAGAAGTAACGCATAACCTAATAAAAGAGCGTGATAGAGCATTTAATATTGCAAGAAACTCAAAAAGATTAGATGATTTTAAATCTGCAAAAGATTTAAGAAAAGAAGTGAAATCTCGATTATTGAGGGAAAGAAGACAATTCCTAATAAAAAAGGTAAACGATAACACAGGTAGACCCAAGAAATTTTGGGAACAGCTTGGCAAGATCTATAGCAATAAAGAAAACAATTCGCATTCTAATCTTGAATGTTTTGATACGGATAATGGTTTGGTATGTGACATTGAAGCTATCAATTACGCCAATAATTACTTTGCTGATATAGGTTATAACAACAAGGAATATTATGACTTATCGAATAGAGTGTACGGTGATGTAAATCTCGTGGGCAGTGTTGATGAAACAGAAATAAGAGGCCTTATAAAGGATCTGAATGATAGCAAATCATCTGGTTTTGAGGAAATTAACAATAATACTCTGAAGAGTTCCCTTGAAGCAGCAATTGTCCCCTTTACCAAATTAATAAATCGAATTCTACAAAGTAGTCAATTTCCGAAGCAATGGAAAATATCCCCGATTGTTTTACTGCCTAAAGGAGGAAACAACCGAATAATAGATAATATAAGAGCAATTACTTTGGTTACATCTACAAGCAAAATTGTGGAGAGAATTCTGTACACTAGGCTGAACGACTCCCTAGAAACCGAAAACATATTTTACAAATACCAGTTCGGATTTAGGGGGGGTCTATCAACAAACGATGCCATTTACCATTTACTTTCTGAATTGTACACCAAAACAAATACTGGACATAAGATGAGTGTTGTGTATTTTGATGTACGAAAAGCATTTAATTCGGTCAACCACCAATTGCTTGTTGAGAAGTTACATAACCTTGGACTGAACGAAGGGTCTCTGCTATTGTTGAATGATTTCCTTACTGACCGCAGGCAATATGTAAGATCGAAATGCGGACTTAGTAATAGGAGAGAAGTGTTTGCTGGTGTTCCCCAAGGAAGCATCCTTGGGCCACTTATGTTTTTAATTTTCATAAATGATTTAAAAAATGTTTTTTTCCATGGCAAATTGCTCATATATGCAGACGATGTAGCCTTGATATCTGACGACAGAAGCGAAATAGATTTAACTAAGAAATGTCAGATCGACATAAACACATATGTAAAGTGGTGTAAGAAGAACTTACTGGAGATAAATGAGAGGAAAACAAAAATGCAATACTTCGGTTTCAACAACAAAAGAGTTTTGAGTGATTGTCTGCATGTGAGCTGTAATGGTGTCAAAATCAGCAGAGTATTTACGTTTAAGTATCTTGGATGTGTAATAGATGAGAAGCTAACATTAAATCAACATGTGTCTAGCATTCTACAAACCGTATACTGGAAGCTGGGTGAATTACAGAAAAGGAGGAAATATATGAATCCAAGATTATGTATGCTCATATTTAAGACCTATATTCTGCCTATATGTGAATATGCCTCCCCATTTTTCGGTCCAACAAACAAAGGCCTATGCAACAAGTTAGATCGCTCGTATAAATACGCTCTACGAATTGCCTTTGGTCAAAGTGAAAGGTTTGACTACAATGTCAAGATGCGGGAAATCAATCTATTACCCCTTGAGCTTCGAAGGAAAGCAAGTACAATTAGTCTGGTACATAGATATAGGATAGAAATGAACCTAACAAACCATGAAAGAGTATTACGAAGAGATATGGTCCCCAACTTGGAGCTAATACTTCCAAAATCGGAAAGATATAAGAGATCCATCATGTATAATGGTATATCCAATTGGAACGAGTTACCAGCAAATATTAAAGCAATCACTGATCATAGGCAACTGAAAATTGTTCTGTTAAATAGATATAGAGAAGTGTTGAATGATGTATAATTACTATTGTTGTTTTTATTTGGTCTCCCGTTTTTACCCTGCGACGATATCGACCTAAACTAATGACCATTGACTTGAAGAGTCCAGTTGAATTGAATTGATCAGCTGGGCAGTGTGTGATTGGGAAATGTACATGTCGTCTAGAATAGGGTATCGTGATAGTATGTTTATGTAAGGTAATGATCACTAAGAGTATCGAGAATAGATCGTAATGTTTCTCCACAGAGATTGAATGTATTCGTGGCGGTTAGAACAGCCATTTAAATCTTATAAATATTTGATTTTGTAATGTCTAATGAGATGAGTTTGGTGAGCAAATTTGAAACTTGTTAAATAATAATGTAGTAATGACAGGGCAACGCACGAAATATAACAGCTGTGTTTGTTATGCGTAATTTTGAGGTGAATATGAATTAATAAAAATGTAATGTAATGTGGCCAATAAAAATATTTAAAAAAAAAAAAAGCCCTGCAGCAAAAATAACAGAATAAATCAACCAAATGACTTTCGTATACATGAGAAAAGAACGGAACTATAGTAAAAACTCTTTAGATTTTGATCGATGTTACCTGAGAATGCAACTTGGAATAGTGAATTCCCTTGGAATGGTGACTTATCAGAAGTGACTCTGTATTCAGCCTTGTCATACACATATTTAGCAACATTTTTGTACATTGCAAGAATCTTTTTACCAATATCACAGGTTGTATAAATGATCTATATAAACTAAATGCAACATGGGAAAGATAGGGACTGTATGTTATGGAAGCATGTATAACACATTGATGTTGACATTAGAGCACCGATAAATGTCCCATGCTGAAATGGATTTTTTGTTATAGATTTTACACTGTACCACATGTCTCATAATTCCATGTGAATCATGCAGGATTCTCATTGCATCAACTTATATCTTCTATCAACCAATGATCCTAATTGATCCAAACAGTAATATTTCACTGAATTGATTATGTATTGTATTGTCATTATGTAATATGAGAACAATGTTTCAGAATTCTACTTTTCTTCTAAAGATAACAGAATATATGGGACACAAAATCCTCTCAAACAAACACAATTTTTGAAAAGAATGAGCCTCAAAATTTAGTTCACCGACGAAAAGTTAAAAATTACTAGGTTACTAATTTTATGTCTAGTCATCAATGAAAGTTTGATATAAGATTTAATGGGAGGTATGATGTGCAATTTGGCATGGGGTTTAGCATGTGGTTTAGCATGAGGTTTACCATGAGGTTTAATAGCTCTGGAGGTTTACCATGAGGTTTACCATAAGGTATTTTAACATGAGGTTTAATATGAGCTTTAAGACGAGCTTTAACATGAGATTTAACATGAGGTTTAACATGGGGTTTAACATGAGGTTTAAACATGAGGTTTAACGTGATATTTAACATGAGGTCTAACATGAGGTTTAACATGAGATTTAACATGAGGTTTAACATGAGGTTTAACATGAAGTTCAACAAGAGATTTAACGTGAGGTTTAACATGAGGTTTAAACATGAGGTTTAACGTGATATTTAACATGAGGTCAACATGAGGTTTAAATAACATGAGATTTAACATGAGGTTTAACATGTGGTTTAACATGAGATTTAACATGAGATTTAACATGGGATTTAACGTGAGGTTTAACATGAGGTTTGACATGAGGTTAAACATGAGCTTTAACATGACCTTTAACATGACTTTTAACATGGTAGTGGATATCAGGCGAAAGTCTGACCAATGCAGCACATGTGGCCACACAGGACACACTATGTACTTACACCTCCCTCGTACAACATCTGGTTAACAACTGACTCATTGATTGGTGTACGTTGCTTCCTGCTAATAGTGCTGAGTCTTCTTTTTTATATATTAGCCGAGTCAGATTGAATCAGTATCTGCCTTAATCAGGACGGGTACAGTGGAGTCTCACTTAAAGACCATCTCGATAATGCGACCAACTCATAATTATGGCCAGTTTGGCTCAGTCACAATAAGTAAGATCCCCAGTAAAGTAACTACGCTGCTATACAATCAAGAATTGCTGGTGTGATTGAATCAGTGTAGTAAATATGTGAATGAATAATTCAAAGTGAATGAATGAGTGATTCAGGATTAAATCAGTCAATGAATGAGTGATTGGACAAGTGCATGAATTTGTCAATGGATGAATATTTGAATGAACATTAACATGAATACATGATTGTTTGATTGATAACCAGTTTTATTTGATCTTAATATGCTTGCAATAAGGTGGTTGGATCCCTTCGGATAAGATTCCTATGGAAATAGATTTTTTCTCACCCCTCACAGGGTGTTGCGGTAAAACAACTAAATCATATTGATATAATAAATAGCTACAGATAATATATGACTAGGGTAGTCAATTTTACAAAATTTAGGCCTTATATGAGTGATATCTAACTAGAGTACTGTATGTATATTCTTCAGGTAATTTTGTCTGTGGAGACAATATCCCTGATCTGTGATTCATAATCAATTATCACAGCAAGAATGAGAAGAGTAAATTGAACTCACAGGAATGACTGAATGATGTTATAGAATGATGTGGCAAAGACGAATAACAACTGAACACAACACAACAAAATTTCGACGTCTGAATTGTGCCGCGCCAGGTATGAGAGTGCCTGGACGCGGGAACCCTTAGATACAGGTAAACAACAAATCAGGTGTTGGGACACAATATATATACATTATATATCTGGGAAGCATATAAGGGTAAATATAGCACAGCTATCAAACAAGCGGGGCCTCAGGTTTCCCAGAACTTGTTCCCTCAGGCTGGGAGAAGCTTTCACTTTGATGTCTTACCCGGGACATATTTGTTTCTCCTCTCACCTCGCTCCTTGTTTCTGATGGTGAGCTAGTGATTTTTTAAAGGATTAGTGACTGACATTGAGGGTATGCTGGGTCACCGTTTGGTGTATAATCCTGAAGCGAAGCCAACAGATTATGCACCAAACAGTGCACCAGCAGGCCCAAACTGGAGGTCATTAATCCTTTAATATTTCACTAGCAGTCAATCCTTTTAATCTTTGCCTAAGGTTGTTATAGCCCCAAGACTGTTCTAGGGAGTGATTAACAATGTATAATGCACGGTGAGTGAGGTCTAATGGGAAAGCGATTGTACAAATCATCGATTATGCAAAAACAGTTCATCAGCAGCTCCGAACTGGAGGCGTCTACCTTAGGTTATTATCTCCACAAGAACCTTTAAGGCAGTGGCTAACGGTTGACATAACACACTCTCAATTAGGATGATGCATTTAAATGCAATGTATTGATTATATCGTTACACAATGGATCAGTATAATATACCACATGATAATGTTTAGAGTAGAGCTGGGTATCATTGCTATGACCCTCTAAGACTCAATCTGTTTCAGTGGGTATCATTAAGTGGTCTCAATGTGTCTCTAGAGGCCATTTTAATTTGTCTTAGTGTGCCTAAGTGTGTCTCAGTGTCTCATCATATCTGAGTGTGTTGTTGTGTCTGAATGTGACTCAGTCTTTCTCAGTGTGTCTCGGTCTCTTTGAGTGTGTCTCAGTGTGTCTGAGCGTGTCTCAGTAGGTCGGAATGTGTTCCATTGTGTCTCATCGTGTCTCACTGTCTCTTAGGCACAATGAGACACACTTAAACATACTGAGACACACTGAGATGTGTTTGAGTATGTCTCAGTCGGTATCAATCCTTCTCACCCTGTCTCACCCTTTCTAAAGCTGCCAGAAGCAGTCCCAGTTAAATAATAAAAGATACTAAAATGTTTCCCACTAAAGTTATCTCTTTGGAAACTATCAAACCGAGAAGACAAAACCACCCTCAGATAGATACTCTAACAACTTTTCCAATCCAGAGTTGTTAAAAGCCTCTGTCTAAACATATCAAACGAAACTTTCACATCCCATAATTCATGCATTGATTTATCCAAAGTGGCGAATCGTGCAGATCATTCATATCTCCATATATCGATCACATTCATACATAAAACATAAATACATAGACCTGCTTAAATTATAATGCACATTATGTCTGATCCCCAACTGTCAATTTCAAAAGCATTGCAGAGAAACAAATCAATATTTCCCTGGGCCTCATTGATTTTTCTCTTGCGCCCCTTCATCCCTTAAAATATTGATTTTTCTATTGGCCTCATATACGTTCACTACATTTCCCACTGAAATCATAGCCTGGGGACCTTAAAACAATTCTCTTCTCTCTCCATTTAAACGAGTTCCTGAGATAGTCTTTGTTGCAATGACTGTCCTGGAGAAATGGGATGTGAATGTTGTTTGTGATGTTAAAGGTGCATTCCTTGCCGAATCTAACAGATTCCTCTCCCGTTTTTGCCTTAAAGCTGCATTATCAGTTAATATATGTAAACAATCATTTGATCATTTGACCAAGATTTTGGAGGACTTTGTCTGATTGTTTTTGCTACCGGGTTTCGTAAAAGTCCACATGTGTATTTTTGAGACCAGCTTAAATGATTTCCTGCGGTGGGTTCACTTATTATTGCTCACATGAGGACAGAGAAAAGGGTAAAACAGAGGAAGAAGAGCACAGCTTAAAATTAATCTAAGTGTACTACATTCGTAAAGCAGTGAGCTATCATTTATAATAATTTATCGCTGACTGTTTTATCAATGTACCTATGTTAAACACGATCATATATATCATGAATCATCATATTAGTTAATTTGGGCAGATTTGTTTTGTCCTAATAGCTAAGATTGCAGTTTTACATAGAACTAGGGATTTGTATCTATGGTACATTTTCTCGTAAGATACACTTTCCATAATGATTATACTGATCCAGAAATGGAACATAGATATCGCTTAAGATTTGGCAAATCTACTGTGTGACTTCTTCATTTACTTTTGTCCATTTCTGAACCATGTATGGAATATCAACACTTTACTAATTGAAAAATGGTTAACAATATCTGAATCTTACTCCAACTCGGTAATACTTGATTCAATCATCTTCCCATCATCACCAGTCATATCTATCTTTCTCTATCAAACAATTACACCATCACTAACACTTATATTTGATCTTAAGTATAGTGTACATGTCAACTAATTACCTGAAAATAGGTAGCTACTTAGCGTTATTAGGATCTTGAATAACAATTTCTTTAGAGGAGAGTTTAGAGAGGATAGGCTCAAATCATAAGTGACTTCTATTCACCTGGTATCAGAGATGTAATGTGAATATTAGTTAAAATGTTAAAGCGGTTTTCCTTGCAAATTATTGTTTTTCCACGTCTGCCTTCACTGGAAGGATATTTGTATTGGATTATATTCCCCACTCAACTCATAGCCTGGGAAGCTTTAAACAATTCTTTTCCTTCTCCATTTCCATGCGCTCCAGAGATATTCCTTGTGGCAATGCCTACCATGCGGAAATGTAATATAGATATTGCTTAATATTTAACACTGCATTCCTTGTAATTTTGTCTTCCAGTTCTACCTTTTGTGGATGGTAACAATTTACTCTTGGAAGCAATGGAAATACATCCCCCCCAATTTGCCTGATTCCTCTTTGCATCTTAATTATTTCTGTTTAATCTTTATAATTTTTCTCAGCTTTATAAAATGTATTGAAACATTATAGATGTGTATCCATCTTAAAACGTTCAATATAATGAATCAAGGACACAATCCTCCAAAATTTTGGTTCAATGCATGACTTTCAGATGGGTTCGAAAAAATAAGAACAAAACGTAGAAAATCTTGAGTATTTCACTGACATTACCTGAGACTGTAGCTTTAAAATACAAATAATAATGTCTATCACCTTCCATTAGTGTTATTGATTCAGGTACCTCGACTACAAGTCTCTACACCGGAGAAAAAAAATCCCATTTTCTCTCCATAATTAGTGAGGAATAAAGCTTCATGCTCTACTTTAAATGGAACATGGTGGATCATATTTTATGCTGTGGAAATACAATGACATATATATACTCAAATTTATGTTTTCTATTTTTCATCCTTATGCGCTCAGGAACACGGCTGCATATTGATGCTAAACATGGTTTTATGAGGATCCTTCAGTTAGATTTAACGCTTTTGAAAAGGATGTAGACTAACGCGATTAGAGACAATCATAATTCAATTTGAGCAGCATCAAATTGTCAGTCTTAGGTATGCTAAGATATAACTAAATGAGAGGTAGAAATAGGATAACGTATTCTTACTGCATGAAACAATGCTGAACTGCAACCAGATTGTGCAGTGTATTAAGCCTCAGAATCCCAAGAGCAAGGTCAACCTTCACCCAAAGAGACTTCTTAAAATCGCTTCCCCCCAAAGAATAAATGAAATTATAATTAGTTTCCAGTGCAAACCTATACTAAAGAAGTCACAAAAACCCGAGTTTCCATTTGCAACTCGAGTCTGGTTACATTATCATGCAATATATATATTTAAGCCTCATTTGATTATTTGTTAATTATTTACCTTACGTTTACACATTCGTCCAACTTGGTGGAAGCAGGCTGCCTGAGTTTGCCAAACAGAAATGTTGTTAATGAGAACGTCACTGATTGGCTAAATTGGCTAAAGTAAATTTACACAACCAATCAAGTGCGTCATAATTCTGTGGCATTTGATAAGCAGACCACACTATGTATAACCAATGGGCACATTAGGCCCCTATAATTTTTATTCGTGGCATAAAATAGATAAAGATATGGTACTAGGTGGTCATAACTGAAAATTTATAGAATAGACATTTGTCCATGATCATAATGATATAAGACATTTGTATTGAAAGTATACCTTATCACTTAGTTTTGACACACAAAGTCATTCGAGTTGTTATCCATATAATATAAGGGTAGAGCGATTTCTACGAAAAGAGGTAGAAAAGAAAAGGTAGAAAGAGGGGTTTCTTTGTCCCGAATGTTCTCAGAATTTGTTGTTTTACAAACCACTTTACTCATCTGTAGAGGTCTGTCCCCCCCCCCCCTCTCTGGATGTCGTCGTATGTGGTTTGTAAAGGTATTTGGGGTGGAAATGTGATTTAGAAGCCTTTTTTAAATCGGGATACCCACACTCTATTTATAGCATGAGAAAGCCCATGTGAGATACTACGTCATTAGCCACAAGCTACTGAGTCAATCAAGATGTCTTAAGTACTAATGGTCTTGAGATTGGGGGACCCCTCCCCCATTTTGGGGGTGGTTGGGCTCATTCAACCATGATAGAATCAATATTTCATGTAAGTGCTTAAATGATGATCCAATGTAAACATAATTTATTATGTCTTACATAAGTAGATAACAGTGTGATAGCATTTATACTGAGTAGATATATATAAATGTATATATGAATGTACTATTAAGCTAAGGGGTCATTGATCCCCAATCTCTGAAATGAGGGGGCGGATTCCACCTTCATAGGTAAAATGAAGTTTGATACACTGCAAGCACATTTATAGATAAATTATATGAGATATAATGCATTAATTGAGCACCCTTATACTATCACAACACTGTGATAGACCTATTAATAGTAATACTTATATATTACATATCAAGGGGCACCCGACTACATGCAGAGGAGTGGGAGAGTGAAGAAGAAGTATGGGAGAGGTTGGGGGTATTGGATTACGAACATTTAACCAAACATTAATGAGGAAGTAAAGTACCATAGAAGTATCAGAAATAAGACATTATTGCTGGTGATACAAATTTAAAAGAAGAATAATACACAGAAGCCTTATGTCCTATAATGGGCTCATGCTTATTTGAACATTCACTGCGGGTGCAATTGTTTCTGGGCAGTAATGAGTGTTTGGTGATGGTACAGTACTGTGATGATACCTTCTGCTGCTGTATTTTCTACTGCTGATACATTCCATCATTGTTATCACTTCACTTCATCTCAGCTACTCAGCTCAGGGGCCTGTTGCAGAATAAATCCTTACTCAAAAGTTTCCCGCTAAGCTATTATTCCGTGCTCAGGTAGACAATTCCTACTGTAGGAATGAAAATTAACATTGTCCTTACATAGAAAGTGTTGTATGCAATATAACACAATGATAGCATAACAATGATTAACTACATTATCATTACCATTCCACGTTATCGTTAACACTAATTATAACATATTAATTTTATTAACCGCATTAGTATGCACGTCTTGTGAGAGGATCAGGTAACATCAGAGGTCATATACAAATGTACTAGCCAATCACCAACAACCACGACCATTCTCTTAATAAGCACATGTACCAATACAGACTTTTAAAGGGTCAGTTAACGGGTTCATGGTCACAAACTTCATGGTCACAAACTTCATGGAGCCATGGTCACAAACTTCATGGAGCCATAAATACAACACCCAAGTCTCAATTTTTTTACTTCCATTTATGTCTAACTTATAGTCAATTACAGGCACGAATTGGGAAAGCTTAGTTGAAAAGGTCTGTTTAGCACAAGAGGGCACTGAGAGTGCTGTGTGACATCATAAAGGTGCGCCAGAAATGAACATAATATCCCTACCTATCCCCCCAATATCCCAGCAATTGAAACAGTTCACTGTCACTGCTTTCAGCCATTGTTTTGACCAGAGAACTATATGTAACACAGTGTTGTTTTGGTCTGCACAACTGCATTGATCAAACACCTTCCTCCCACCTCACCCCCCTTCTTTCTAGCAGCAATTATGAGAGTTGTTTGTTATGTTCATTGCATGTACATTTCAAGATTGGTGCACCTTTATGACGTAGGCAAACAGTGGTGCCTTGAATGGAGTGTTAAACTGTGGAACTCACGTTTTCACTCCTTTAAATGGGTAAAACTCACTAAATAATAACTTGAATTAAGTAAAACCGGGGTGGTTACATTTCAATAATAGCAAGGAAATGGAATTGCTCATAATATTTGGGGGTTTACTAACACTTTAAATCACTTCTTCCTACCCTAATTCCCCAAACCACTGCTTACATAAGGTTACATAAGATTGCATAAGCTTGTTGCTGTCATCCATTCTTGAGATACTAGGATGTAGTGCCACCCATATTTTCTACTGAAGCTATAAAACTTCAGCGATAACTTCAAATTGATGTATCTTAAAAAAATATTGTATAGTGATAATTTAACGTTGCTATATTAAATGGGAAACGTACACAGTACTAAACACATTATGGCAGAATCGTTGGAAGATAAGAAATTTACTTGTTGATGGATTTCATTTGCAGATGCTGCTTTGATATGAGGAATAATTGACTAATGTTCCTTTTGACTGATATATATGTGGTAATATGTTTTCAAAGCTGTGTTCTCAGTTAACATCGACCAACCAATCACCGATGAAGAAAGAACATTTACCATTTTAGATGTAATTACATTTATATTTATAAATCAAGGGTGCTATGAACTGTATAGTTAGCATATCTAGACATCAATCTACACCTGAAATTTACAAACCAATCTATTACATAAGGATTATAAGAGATTGATCGAGAAGAGAAACAACATCGAATCCACCCATGAATTAAACTAGAATATCATACCTGACCCTCAAAAATGGTCAGTCAATGGACAAAAAAGACCTTTGCTATTATATTTGTATGATTTATACTTTAATATATATGTGTAGTGACCCGGTGTCACCCGAGGAGGAGAATAAATGGTGATACCTTTGGTCACATATGATAAGCAGTGTGTACAATAATTGTAATAGTAATAATGGTAAGAAATGGCAATAGTAATGGCATGTGGAATATGAGTCCCTCTGGGGATCGAAGTAAGCGCCGTGCAGGTCTTCCTATATAAGTAGTATAGACAAAGCTTCGCAGTTCCCTGGTTTTATATTAGTCAAGCTATACACTACCTATGTTCAGCCTAACTGATCCTAGCATGTGTCTGAATGATATATGTTAATTGAATTTAGAAGTAGGGACTCCCTGGACGAGATAGGATTATCATAGAAGGCTGACACCCATTTCCAGGTATAATATTAATTGTTGAAATGTATCATGTACAATCTGGAAATAAACAATATACATACATATACACATGCATATACACATACATATACACATACATATATATTTTTATATTTGCCAAAATCCTTTCCTGTGGGGGTTTCACTTATTATTGCTCATTGCTGCTGTTCGTTTTTATTTGTACCTTGGGTGATTCCACTGCAAATTCTTGTTATAGGCCTACACATCACATCACAAAAATATTGATAAATCAATGATTGAATCAGGAAAGATTTTTGTATTCTCCTGTGGAAAGTCGTGTTAGACCGAAACGTTGAAAATAATGAAAAACGAAACAAGCAAACTCACCATGAGCTGGATGTTATAGTCCGTTCTTTATAAGCATTTGAAGAATATTAGTTATCACAATAGGTGGTAATTTTAAGGGCCATATTATAAAGAACAGAATTATATAGTAAGAGTGGGTTGCAGAAGATGGATGATGAAGCATGGTACTGTGCATGTCCTTAAGCATGCCTAAACTGCCACCTAGCGGGCGGGCAAATTACCTTTTTTCAAACACAGATGATGGATGGATTTTGCACTAAATGGCCAAGAGTTGTATCGGGGGCATGCCTATTGGCAGATATCCTTATAGGAGACATGACAATGGCTTTACTATTCAGACAAAACATAACGAGATGTTCATATGTAAGAGCTTTTTGGATGCACAAGGTGGTTCACAGTTGTTTCCATGTGTGGCCAAAAGCCATGATCAAACAGTATCACATACATGCAGATCTCACTCTGACTCTCACTCAGTCTCACTCAACTTGTGATATAATGAGATGTTTTATCTTCATCATGTCTAATGGGCACCTCCACTTGCTTGTTATATCATAATTGTATTTATGTTAATGTCCCATCGACCTATTTCCTGAGTCCAGGGCCTCAGTAGCTCTATTGCCAATGGTCGCTGTCCACAGGTGCCCAATTCACTCCTTCTAGTGACAAACTGCACCCATGTTCCCAAACACCCTGTCTACAGCAGCCCAATTCACTCCTTCCAGTGACACACTACACCCATGTTGCCCAACACCCTGTCCACAGCAGCCCAATTCACTCCTTCCAGTTTCACAGTGCACCCATGTTCCCCAACACCCTGTCCCTGAGCCAGTCAGTCTACCATGCATTGTCTTATTGTAGAAAGGACCTGTAACATTTAAGCATCTTGTTTTTAAAGAAATTTGATTAAAGAATTTGATTCAGCTGCAAGTGACAATATGCAAACAATCCCTTACCAGTGAGTATCAGGGTGGCCGAGACCATCCAATAAAAGCACCTAATCTTGGCTGACTGGGCTTGGACCTCACAGCCCTCATAGAATTTGAAAACATTTTGATTTTCCTGCGAACAAATCACTGCTTGCAAGGAACCGCTTACTAACAGTTGCTAAAGGTTTAATGTCTGACAGTGAGGATCTACCGGTGCACTGTTTGGGGTTTAGTCTTATGTTACATCTTTTGGGGAGGAAGTTTTTCCACTATAATTTTCCTTTCCACCTCCCCTTTGAATCGAGTAGGCCTACTTGGACTCACCCTTTTGACCTCTGACTGGCCCTGAATGTGTTCCTGGCTATGCAATTTCATCTCTGCCTAGGTCTAGCTATTGTATTTAAAGAGGAATGAATTGAGACCGGAGGCTTTGATTCTAAAGATCCAACTGACTATCTTTTATTGTCCTTACATACATCACAGAGTAACAGCGCATGGCCTATTATGATTGGCTATGCCTACTCTGATGTTACCTGATCCCTTTATTGCACAATCCCGCAGTTAATTTATTTAATGATAAGTAATTATAGTAATTAAAGACCCTAATTGATTTATACTATTGATAACAATGTGGTTAATCACTATTACATTCTGATTATGTAATGTGATATAACAGATGTAAATCTAAAATCTTTTCAACCTCACACTTCCCCAATACAACAAATGTGTAAACCAGGGCGTTGGTCCTTTTGGTGCAATAACTTCCTCGGGCAAAACACTGGCGGGAGATTAATCCTCCAATACTTTCCATGACTTTCAAAGCAGTGATAGCGCTAGTCCGACCTTCTTCACTATAGCACCATTCATTTGTGAGTGGAGTGCATCATGCACCAAACAGTGCATCATCAGACCAGAAATGGAGGTTACTTTATCCTTTTGATCACTTTGATCTAAAAACAAATGGAGGTTAACTAACAAGTTGGTAGAAGGAGCATTGATATCTGACAAGTTGCATAGCAACGGGTGACATTGTAAGAGAGTGGAATCAGCGAGTTTGTTTACTGATTAACATTATATCTTGAATGATCTAGAATGAAATATCTTAAATCCATTTTGTGGACTTTTCCCGGATGTGTTTTTCTGATGATCATGTAGCAAGGTTGCATATGTGATGTGTTACAAGAAAAGGAGTCACAAGTCGCAAATTGATATTTTTTTTAAGTATTTTATCCATGAGATCTCGTCATAGGAATGTTCTCCTTTACATGTACCAAATTTCAAGACAGCTTATTATTGAATATATCCTTGCATTCCTAAGGTCATACTTTGGAGTATATTTAGCTATTTAATCAGTAATCATCCGCACAGAAATATTGCAAACATTTTTCAAACCTTAGAAATATTAAACGTATGTCATAGAAATACTTTTTAGATTTCCAAAATGTTAACATAATCTAATCTTTTCAAACATGCGATATCGCAAAATTTATTTTCATAAACTTTCTAATGACTCATCTTTCTGTGACAGTATCTTGCTCTAGATATGCTATTTCACATCAGATTTGCAAGTGTATAATTATGATAAATGGCATTGTGGAAATCAGATAAACAAGTCCCAGATATGTTAAGATTATATACATTTTATTGAGGAAGACATTTAGCATATTTCCATATTACAAAATATTCTCAGTCCAAGTGATCAAGAAATTATAGAAGACATACTAATGACTTAGTGGATAGCTAATTGATATGTCTATGTTATCGTCGCTACACTGCAAGTGAAACCGTCTTCGTACTAAACGTTTTTGAAGACGTTTTTTTTGTCCCCTTTTAGAAGACGGTTTTTTTCTGTTACCATGTTCAAGAACGTTTAGCTTCTATATTACCGTCTAGGCATTAAAAACCGTCTTCAATAGCGTATCAGAAAACGTTTAGATAATCGAGAACAAAATCAAATAAAAATTGATTGAAAATATTTGCTTAAAAATTGATTGAAATTGAAAAATATATATAATATAATTTTTTGTATATATATAAATATAGGTAAGGTTTGATTTAAAAGACCATTTATGAAATCCTTTTGGTCTGGAGAATTCTTTTGGGGATAGATAGGGGACGATGAAATTAATAATATCAAGTTTATGTGATCAGTATGGCAAAACCATTTACAAACGAGGAGGGAACACAAATTATGTAATTTTTAACCAGTTCTTTATTTCGTCATGAACAAGTCCAATTTATCATCATCAAATCTGTCAAAATGTTATCAACTTTTTTTGTGAGGGGTCAACACAAAATGGCCCATGCTCCTTATTGATCAATTCAAACTTTTAGAAATAAAAACATTATGGATCACACCACATACACCATTCAATATCACATGTCCACTTGAAACCATAAATTGTGATTATTTACATATGACAAAAGATCCAGATATCGCGGCTAGCAAAGGCTATATTTATATAAAAAAATAAAGACAAAATACTTTACATGATGGAGCAATATACAATATAATAGCATAATTTCGATTCATATAATTTCAAGTGGATTAACAAAACTTTGATGAATGCATCTGACTTGAAAAACCAGTTTGAAAATCATTGGGGCCTATTTGAATCTGGAAATTCATTAGAGTTTGGGGAAATCAAAACTTATTAACGGAAACTGCATAGATAATTATTTCATTGCAAAATGGCAATATGGAGCGGATCCCATACATCATCCACTTGAAACCATTATTTCAACTATTTACACTTGACAGAAGGGTGGGATGTCATGGCCATGCAGAAACAAAGTTCTATCTGCTCCTTAGTGAGGACAGAAAACAAACAATTTGGTTTTTTTTGCTGCATCTTGAAGATATGCAGGCCTTCTCCCATCTTCATGCATGTCATGGAGGTTCCTCAGTATAGTGGTGCCGGTCAACAGCTCAGTGTGGAGGAGACACTCTGCACGGGTAAAAAGGGTTGCCCACCGCTCAACAACACTGATGATTAGCACACCTGAAGTGATGGGTATAAAAAAACTCATTAATATAATGTATTCCAGTGGACACTTTAGAACAATAGGACAGACATAAGTTATTTATACAAATATATTTTTCAAACATGTTTTATTCAGGAATTATTAACAATAATTGACACTCTCACCACAGGGGTGGTTTTCATTGTATCCTGTAGATATCCCCTCCCCTCCCCCTCCCCCTCCCCCCCCTCCCCCTCCCTCATGTTCATTTGAGACAAAGGGACAATTTTAATATCATAATCACAATCAAATATGCATAGCAGTCCACGCAGCTGTATTTCCTGCGTTGCCCGTGCAAAAGGAATTATATAGAATATAAGGATGGTATATAATTAACAAAATCTCACATTAGCTCTTATGCTTCCAATACATGGCTTAACTATACAAATGGATAATATCTACTATCAGGCTTCAAATGCATACCGTATAAAGGAGATATTGCCTATATATACGGTAACTATGTAGTGCATTCACACATCATATAGCCTCATGCCTACAGGTCGTCTTACCGGCATTTACACCTTCTATATCGGTCAATCGGTGAGCAAAAATAGCTGGGGCAGTCATTGTTAATTTGCGCGACCAGGGCGGTCATGCAAGGGCGGTCATGACATGTAGCCCAATTTTGCTACAAGCGATAGATTACGAATGACCCGTTTTTCCTATATATTTTTTTTGCTTTAAGGATTAATGAAAGATATTTCTCATATATATTATATATTGCGTTTTGAACATTATCCCAAATTTTCCTGGATCTGCAATGATTTTTCTAGCTCCTTGAGCTATTACAGATGCATAAATCATATTTGTATTGAATTCCAATGGAGCAGCACAAATAGCAACATTTGATGAATAAATAATAAAGTATAAGCTACCATCTTTGGTATATTTCATCATTGTTTATCTCTTGATAGGTCACATTGAACAAAATACTCACATATGTTGTATTTTCTCTTATACATGTGATTAAAATGTATACGTAATCTATCGCGATAGATTACGTATGCAATGACAGATTACGAATGACATAGTACAAATGTTATTTCTCAAGCAAGAATCATTCATGATTAATTGTTATTGTAGAGACTATCTGGCAAGGGACAAAGTCATAGAACTGACACAGTTTCTTTCATTAAATTAAATCTTTGTTCAATGACATAAAAATGATAACGATTGGATAAAATCATACAAAACACATAATAGCCCCCATTTCACTGGAATCGACCATATAAACATAATGCAAACAAATTGCATGAGTGCATGAGAGGAGAAACGCTCAGTAAACAACAGAATAGTGAATACAATTATTAATCATAGCTTACTGTTACAAGGCGGCAGGGGTAACACCACCAACCTCTACCGTCCCTCCCCCTTCAGGGGCGGCAGGGGCGGCAGGGGTAACACCATGGGTAACAGAGTGACAAGTGTTGGTATTCGCGCAACATTTCTTCTACATTAACATTGCTACACAGACCTTATTGGCATTTGTATCAAGATTTATAACCATTTATATCAAATATTATTCTTATTACTCTTGCGCATTTTTCCACTTTGTCCTGATCAACCCAACTTTTGTTCCAATCAACCCACTTTTTGTCCCGATCGACCCAGCGATTTTTGTCCCAATCGACCCACATTCTTCCTCTCTATTCAACGCTACTTCTTCACTCTTGTATTTGTGTTTATATGCTCATCTTTGCTGCTTTCCATAGTAAATGAATTGATAGGCCTAAATATTCACATGATTGAACTAATTTCCAATTTGATAGTGGAGTGCCGTCCTGCTATATGCTACTGTTCTGTAGGTTAGTTCAGGTTAGCTTACTGTTTACTTTAACGGACATGCCGCCCGGCATGCCGCCATTTTGGATTATGTAACGTTGCGTAAACAACATTTAAAACAAGATACTAGATTTAATACAAACCAGTGGTTTTTACTAATGGGCCTTGTAATCGCGCTAGTAGCCTCAACTGATATTGTAAACGATGAATGCTATAAATGCTTCTTACCTGTTGTGAGAGAGGCTATCTGCCTTGAAGCTGCATGTATATGTGCCATCATGTTTAAAAAGTTCAAAACGTCGCATTCACAGGCCCATACGCTAGGTGGCGCATCTGATGTAACTACGCATGGGTGATAAGTTTTAGACCAATTTAGTAATGAATTGAATTAATTATACTGTAATTATTATGGTGTATGATGATCGTGCTTAACATAGTATGGTGATATATACATTAATATATAAATGTAATTTATGTTCTCAGTAGACAAGACTCTTGTCTACTGAGAACATAAATTACATTTGAAGAGTAGTTGAGCGATTATTCCTCGGATTGTTTTCATATATTTAAGCAATTGTGAACGATGTAATATCATGTATTGGCCTAAAAGTAAAATTTATCCCCCATGTGTTGCCCCTAATAACCCCTTGATCAAAGATGTGGCAACATGCCATCATACATAGACATGGCAAGGCGGTTTTGCTCTTTGATAAAAATAAAACAGTTTTTGGCATTACCTGGTATGTTCAATGGGTTAGGGACTAGATCTATTAACAAATCATATCAAATGTATACATGAACGATTTTATCGACAAGGGTAACATCTCAATAGCCACATATTATGACATAGCCAAGGCATTTAATAGCATTGATCATACCATTTTAAAGATGAAGCTCCAATATTATAAAGTTCACCCCCACCTGGTACGAATTATTGAAAATTATCTCCTGAACAGGACTCAATGTACTATCCTGAATGGAATAACTTCTGATTCGGTGACTATAAATAGAGGTGTACCCCAAGGCAGTCATCTAGGGCCCCTGATTTTTTTAATATATATTAATGATCTACCAAACAGTTTAAGAAATATAAATACTCGCAATGTCACGATGAATGTAACCCTATATGCCGATGACACCGCTCTGACGGTAACTGGCCCTGATTTAACTAACTGTATGATACTAACACAAGATTTCGCTACATGTATTAATGATTGGATGTCTAAAAATGGTCTCTTGTTGAATGGTAAAAAATCACAGCTTCAGATAATTGGCGCTAAGTCAAAACTCAAAAAGATTAAATTTCAAGATCTTGGAAAAATCTATATTAAAGGGATCCCCATTCAAATGTGTAGAACAGTTAGATATCTTGGTTTTAAAGTAGACAGACATGTCTCCATGAATGACCATTTAAATCACTTGAAGGCCTCTGTACAGCATAAGATTTACCAATTCAGATGTATTCGTGCGTATATTTCAAGACAAATGGCGATCACTATACTAAAGACCCATATTCTTTCCATACTAGAATATGATATAGTTTTCCTAGGTATGGCAAATGCCAATGTTAAGAATAAACTAGAACGCTTACTCACACGAGCAATCAAAATCGCCTATCTAAATGATCCTAGAAACATCTTATCATTAAGACTTGATTGTAAGGTTGACAATTTATCTAAGCGCAGTAAAATTGCCATACTTGGTCTTATGTATAAGAAAAAAGAAGACCCATTATTCATTTAACCAATGAATAGAGAAACCCGGCTGGCAGACAGTTATGTAATGAAAACAATAAGACCTAATAGAGAAAAATACAAAAACACCCCCCATTTCGAAGGACCATCTCTTTGGAATAAATTGCCTGCCAACCTAAGGAACTCTGAATGGGCTCATATTAAAAAGATGCTGAAAAATGACGTCCACTGGGGTTAATTAATGGCTATAATATCTGTCTAAATGGGAATTATATCCCACAAGGGTCATTAACGAGGAACGATGTCCTTATCAAACACACAAATATACACATAGATCTTTATTTTGTCAAGAATATCTACATACATTGAATCTACTTGTGGTCAAAACTGCGCAAATGTACAATCATCCTTTTATACTCGTATGTATTCTTAATATTTGTTTTTATTGCATCGAAGGCAAAAAATCACAAAAAGATAGATTTTTTCCCCCAACTCTGGGTTGTATATCCTGTATAAATATTGGATTGTCTAATGAGTGAAATATAGAATATGGCCTCGCCATCATGTAGGGTTCTCGTTGTATACCCTAAAGTAATGATTATCACTAATGTTGTTAATGTTAAATCCTGTACATATGAATATGTTTTGCCATTTGTGTACCATGAAATTATTGGGTAAACCCGACAATGATCGCAAATAAAATTTTTATAAAAAAAAAAACAAAACCATGTTACCTCTCGCATAGATTCAATATATCCCCTATCCCCTTTCATTACTGGAACTGGAGGAGGTTACAGGAGGAGATACTGGAGGAGGTTATTGGAGGAGGAACTGGAGGAGGTTAGCCTAGAGGAAGCTGGAGGTTACTGGTGGAGGCTACTGGAGGTTACTGGAGGGGGTTACTGGAGGAGGTTAATGGAGGGGTTGATGGAGGAGGTTAATGGGGGGGGTTACTGGAGGAAGTTACTGGAGGCGGCTACTGGAGTGGGTTACTGGAGTGGGTTACTGGAGGGGGTTACTGGAGGAGGTTACTGGAGGGGGATACTGGAGGAGGGTACTGGAGCAGGTTATTTGAGGGGGTTAATGGAGGAGGTTACTGGAGGAGGTTAATGGAGGAGGGTACTGGAGAAGGTTACTGGAGGAGTGTACTGGAGGAGGGTACTGGAGGGGGTTATAGGAGGGGGTTAATGGAGGAGGTTACTGGAGATGGGTACTGGAGGAGCTTACTTGAGGGGGTACTGGAGGAGGTTACTGGAGGAGGGTACTGGAGGAAGGTACTGGAGGAGGGTACTGGAGGAGGTTGATGGAGGGGTTAAATGAAGGGGATTACTGGAGGAGGTTACTGGAGGGGGTTAATGGAGGAGGTTTCTGGAGGAGGTTACTGGAGGAGGGTACTGGAGGAGGTAACTGGAGGGGGTACTGGAGGAGGTTGATGGAGGGGTTAAATGAAGGGGATTACTGAAGGAGGCTACTGGAGGGGGTTAATGCAGGAGGTTTCTGGAGGGGGGTACTGGAGGAGGGTACTGGAGGAGGTTACTGGAGGGGGTTACTGGAGGAGATTTCTGGAAGACGGGTACTGGAAGAGGGTCCTGGAGGAGGTTAATTAGTGGAGGAATTATTGGAGGAGGGACGGCAGGATCATTTTCAGAAAGGATACTAGAGGAGTAACAGCTAGGAGGGGGGACAGGAGGAGAAAGTATTGGATGAGATGCATGATCATGTGAAGGAGAACGTACTGTAAGAGGTACTGGCGGAGGTTACATTTTTTACATATATTCCTAAACATGTACACACCTCATTCAGTGAGGGAGATTAAATATCAACAGGATATTGCAACAGGATAAATGCAACATGATATCTGACTCTCTCATCATTTTCTACATTAGTCATTAATATACCAAGACCTCACATTATGGGATTTCTTGCTCGTTCATTCTGGCTGGATACTATCTTGATATAGTAATATTTCTGTGCCAACGCACTCATGGGTTTGTGGCATCCTTTTCACACATTTGGAAGCTAAGGTGAAACTTAAACAGAGGTTATTGAGTATTCAGAAATCGCCACTATTGTGACAAGTCAGTCTTATTTAGGACAATTGTTTATGAGCAATAATTGTGTAGTAATGGTTCGGGAGGATTGAAAAGGTGTTTTGAAGGAAGGCATATTGGTCATTTGGGTCCACAATTGGTCATGAGGACAGTGAGGCCAATATTTTCTTTATCCTGCATTTAGATATAAAAAATGTATGTTCATTGAACAATGATATCGTTGGCTAAATAGCATTGAAGATACTATGTATTGAAGAACGTCTTCAACAGTTAAAAGCATGTAGCAGAACGTTTAGCGCAGTGGACAGGAGCGCGGGGCTTGATTGTAAAATCGTCATCAGTGCAAAAAGTATCTACACCAATGTGTTGTAAACGTTGTTGAACATGCAACCATGTTCAACAACGTTTAGATTGAATACGTTGTGCTAAACGGTGCCATTGCAGTGTAGATTGGCGAAATTGATGAAATATAAAATAATAAGAATAGGGTAGCTAGATACAGCGCCAAGCAGAATAACATGCATGGGTGCCCCATGAGCTATGGTTTTGATACATAAAATATGTCCTGCTGCATAAATCTGTTGGAAAAAAGGGTGCATATATACAACTGGATCACATGTGGTTCAAAATCTACAATCATGAACAAAACATATGATTGTTTTGTTCACCTATCCAGGCTTTAACAGCAGAAGCCATGCTATCTGGTACTAGAGCTTTAGATTTAGATTTAGAAAATATTTTATTCAGGTCTACAACATTTCCACACGTACAAGTATTTTCAGGACAGCCTGATTTAAAAAATTAAAGAAAAAGTTAGATCTTATACATCAACTCTGTTTAGGACAGTTCGTATTATGATTACAATCTCGTATTATTATAATATTATGTGATATCAGAAAAAATTACATAATGACAATAATTTATCATGAGATAGTATACACCTTTTGCAAACTAAAAACAGGTATTCCAACTCATATCACTTTGACAATAGTGTGTTTTGAGAGAACGAGGTAAGCTAAAAACATACGATATACAGTGTAACCGACGCCGTGCTCTTACATATTAACCATTAATAATCATACATACCTCGTTTATCTTTACGTTGCATTTGAGGCAATATACTAGTGCTGATACAGGGAAGTGTAATTTCAATGACAAGTGATCATGAAGGGAAGCAACCTATGACAAATATAGTGTAACATTCCAATAAATACCAATCAAGACAGTTTTCTCACATTTTTTGATTTTTTTGTTATTAGCATTATGTCACAAAACCAGCCCTAATGAAGTCAGTCAAATATAAATGTTTCAACCTAACTTTCAAACGTTTAGGGTCCATTTCTGTTCTTACAGCTTCAGGCAATCTGTTCCAAATACTAATTCCTTTTGCAAGGATACCTCTACTAAGTCTAGTTTTTTTCCAGTTATACTCTGCAATATGCCTTCTATTCCCATTTCGAAGATTGTGACCATGTTCAATATTAATAAAGTCACTACATCTAGGTAAAAGACATAGAAATCTTATCTCCCTTCGTTTCGAGATGGGTAATAACTTACATGTGATATGCAAGTTAAAAAGTCCATTTCTATTGAGAGATTTACCATAGACAATTTTCAGGGCCTTAATTTGTTGCTTTTGCATTCGTATATAATTGGTTTTAGTGGCCAGATCTGTAAAAATACTACACCTTTCAACGATTGGAAGTATGAAGGTCTTGTAAACCAAGAGGGATGTTTCTCTAGTTAATAGATGTTTGGCTTTCACCAACCTGCCTAGATAACTGCTAGCCATTCCATAGTTAACATTCAGTTGTTTCGTCATGGACAAGGTGGAATTGAGCCATAATCCAAGATACTGAAACTCATCAACATAATCTACCTGTCTTCCATTCATATAAATGGGTACAGGATTTTTTATGTAATTATCAATCGTACTATGAAAGATCAAGATCTTACTTTTATTCTCATTTACTTTAAGAAAGTTTGTTGTAGCCCAATTTTTAAATATATTCAGATCGTGCTGTAGAAGAGAAAAGGAGTCTTTACCAATGATAGGCATGCAAATGGCACAGTCATCAGCATATAAAGTAACCTTCCCGTGGAATCTCACCTTACATAAATCATTCATGTAGATTATGAACATAAGGGGTCCTAATATGCTCCCCTGGGCTACCCCTGCCTTCATAGTGTAAGAATCAGATACATAACCATTAAATACAGTACGTTGAGTTCTTTCTGTACAGTATGATGTTAATAAGTTTAGAGTTAAATCATCAAAACCCAGATTTTTCATTTTTAGGAGTAGTAGATGAATGTTCACACTATTAAAAGCCTTAGCTATATCGAGAAATATTACAGCACAATTTACTGAGTGATCTTTATAATACAAGACATCATCTAAGACATTTTTCAATGCTGTATCGGTACCACATCCCTGACGAAAGCCATGCTGAATATCAGATAATAACTTATTCTCCTCCAGATAATCGTACAATTTTTTAATTATAATTTTCTCAAACAGCTTGCTCACAATAGAGGTACATACAATAGGCCTCAGGTCATTTACCTTACGACTATTCTTTGTTTTTGGAATGAGGGTACAAAGGCCACTCTTCCACGGTAGTGGGAACAGTCCTGTATTTTTAACTAGAGAGTGGTTAGACAGGCATTATTGATGTTTAGCTTTGTGAGTACAGGTGAAGCATGTATAGTATACATAGAATCTCTGTCTAGTACCCCAGGTGTAATCTACACATCGCCTGACAATTGGATGTTAGACATGAATAGTTAGTGGAGTGGGGGCATGGGTTGGGGAGGTGGTATAACTTACCAACCGAATTGTGAAATGAAACAGACCATATAATGTTCTTCAAAGCTGCTCTCTCAGTTAACATCAGTCAAAGACTCCCGTACGTGTCTTATTCGCAATGACTAGTCTGTAGACATAATAGTGAATATGGGACTATTGTAAGACATGTTAAAGCAGCATTCCTTGCTGAATCCAACCGATTTATTTTCCAATTCTGCCTTAAAGCTGCTTTTTTTAGTTAACGTCGGTCCAAAACTAATGATTTTTTACCTTTGGTTCCCTTTCCCAACCAATCTGAAAGTCGTTTGACCAAAGTTTTGGAGGGTTTTGGTTGATTGTATTTTGATTTTGTTTGAGAACATTTTCATTTTGCTATTAACTGGTACATTTTCGGGATGCAGAACTGCTTATATTATATTCTTTTTGACACTCTCGTGGGTGTTTAATAAAAAGACACCGCAGTCGAAATCTTATAATAAGAGTGTTCTATTCTACAAGGGTACATATTGTTAACATTTATGAAAATTCTTGAATGTCAGACTCTTCTTAAAAGATATCTCACTTTTTGTGATAACCTTTAATAAATTAACTATTGGATGTTAGACGTAGTTGGTCGGGTGGGGGAAGGTGTTGACGAAATGAAACAAAGCAGATAGCCTTTAAAACCTGTACTCTCAGTTAATGACAGTCAAAAGTTGTCAACAGAAAACATTTAATAACTTATCGCATATTCTAAGATACATTGCATGACACAATCGTACAATGTATCCTATTGTGTATTTCTATGAAGCATCCCTTGATCCATATAGACTGTTATAACACTTTAATTACAGTCTGAATAGGTTATTGTATTATGAAATAATATAAATCTATTTATTTGAACTTTCCCTCAGAGGTTATGATTGAAATACTAAATAGAATTGGTTATTATGACACCATATTTCAGAACCTATCTTATTGCATATTCTAAAGGGCCTAGTCCACTAAGTATATTCTCATGCGATTTTGCGCGGCTGAGGACCCTTTTACACTAAACTTTTTTTTTTTTAAACAATTTTATTGGCAGATATTCACAACTGTGATACTACACTACACTACATGTGAGAATCGCATGAGAATCGGTTTAGTGGGCTAGGCCCTTAAGATACATCACACAACACATCTTATGTCCTATGATATCGTATAGTGTATGGTTACCCCTTATTTCTATAAAACACCCCCGTATAATAGCACTGTTAAATAAACTATTACATGTGAGCAAATTCAGATAAAGACAATAATAAATCTTTATTTTGCTTGGAACAAGCTTTCATTTAAAGGAAAAGGAAAAGACATTTTGCATAAGATGCATGTCTACCAGGAGGTCCTTATGTAAATCGGGTGCAGTTTATGACATGTCTATTTGCCATTTGTTCTCTCAGTATAGGATGACAGTGTTTTCGATGGATTCATTGAATGTTCTAGTTAAGCCTCAACATACACGACCCACTGAAATCCTTTCCTGGGGTGGCTTCACTTATTATCGCTCATGGGCAGCCGGTCTCTCATCTGATTCAGCTTCAGATTCCTGAATACGTCAATTCATTAGAGAATGAACAATTAGCCTTCACCAATCCTCAGCCATCTTTAATCATTTTCCAGCTTAATTTAGCAGAATTTAAAAGTGCAAAACTGCTGAATGTCCACTTTCGGACGACATGATACATATAGCGCTCTTATATTATTATGTGAGGAAATTGACAATGGATTTGTTAAATATTCTTTTCAAGTGATCCATGTACAATGGCAATGTCTAACTTTGTAGGCAATGTATGTACATGTATATTCTATATGGCTTAATCGACTTATCGCCTGACAATAGCATGTTAGTAAAGGGTAGAGTTAGGGGGTTGGGGTTGGGGTGGAGGAGTTTGATGGGCTGGGGCGAGGGTTAGAGGGGTGGTTCAGGGGATAATGCTGTTAGGTGCAGATAGGTAGACTTATTGAGCATGCAGCACGCCCCAAAACCAGAAATGCAGGCTACTGCTGTCTTTAAAGCCCTGAGCGACTGGGGCTGTCCTACACCCCTCAAGATAGTAGTCTCTTCACCTACTTCTTACCCTACACCCCTGTACATAGTTAAATTCACTCTATACTCCCCCCTACCTCTCACTATCATACCATCTCACCCATTGTCCTATCTCATCATTTTTATCTATAAAGGAGAAAAACCATAAAAAGGAACCACACAAACTTGCCCATATCCCCTGCTAAGGCATAGAAATGGCTTTACCTCAAAACAAGGTTCCAACGAAAGCCCATGACTATAAAGGGAAAACTGCCACCCCCTCGGAATCCAAGAACCTGTGTATTGTATTTGTTTTATTATTAAATCAACAGACAGTTTCTTAATTAAACATTGATTCAGCACGAACACTGAACATACAGTAGCACTGTTGTCAGTCGAGTTGAAAAAGACATTATAAAATCCATCACAAATCAGATTACCAAGTATGATTATATAATATTATAGATGTTCCACTTTTGTTCTGTTCGTTTCTAACCGATTATTCAAAACTCACTTGGATATGATTTCGGAGGATTTTGACTGTATCTTTTGCTGCAGGGTTTCATAATAGCCCACATTTATATTTCGGCAACCCGCCGAAACTGTCGTATTTAAACATCATAGAACAACAGCAGAATATTAATAGCTTTTGTTCGATATATAGTAATAGTACATTTGATAGGTTGCTATTAAAGCTGAAGATGGTGGGGCTCCAGAGCCCACACAATTCTCAGCTTTTAGCTCCTAGCATACCGGTGGAAGCCTACCTTGAAGTTAATGAGAATAGTCAGTCCGTCCCCACCAGCCTAAGTATAGAACATGAGGCCTAGGACACTGGTCCGCTCTCTAGCAATCCCCGATAGGGGATTTGTACGTGCGTCATTTTGAATCTTGATTTGCATGGAATTATGGGAGTTGTGTGTCAGTGTAAAAGCTATAGCAAACAAGCCATGTTCAGCATGGAATATTTAACAGTGATCTCATGTTAATATCAATGGGGTACATGATTGCAAGACCATGAGACATCCCATCATGCGTTTGTTTTTATAGATCAATTTACACAAGCTATAATATTGATGAAAAGCTCCTTGCAATTTTTGTATAAACCTTTTGTTAAATATTTCTATGTCAGATTGTAAGTGAATACATCCCAGCTTGAACTGTAATCCCCCGTTTGACCTATTTGAAATAATAATGATTGACGAACTTTTCCACTTGTGGACAACAATTTACTAACTAACCATCATCTCAGGCTAAAGGGTCACACATTTGATTTAACGAGGCATGCAAATACCCTAATTAGTGGATGCCAGTTATCTAAGGTCACACTAGCCTTATCTAAGGACCTAGTTACCCCCTCCACACTTGCACCCCCAACCCCCAGACAGACAGAGCAGAGAGGAGGCAATGTCAGCACAGTATAGTGAATACCAACAAGAAAATCAATGCATTCCTCTTTTCTCCCATGTGACCTTCAAAGGTCACTAGTAAATTAGTCTTGTACACAATGGGGCAATAGCATGAGTCACTGGATATGGCTAAAAATGGGGGATTTCTGGATTGTTCTTATTTGTTCATGAATTATAACAAGCGCATACATGATTCATGTAGAATCACATTCCAGTTGCAATGCAATTGTCTGTAAACCCCGTGTCCATTGAGCCGACTTTCTGAGTAGTCCGAGGGCTAACTGGTGGATAAAATACCTGGATATGATGAAATGGCTGATTTCTCCATTATTCCTCCTATATATCTGTCATGAATTAGCAAGGACATAAACCATATTTAATCAAAATTCTGCATTTTGGTTAAGCCCCTTGTCTAGTGAACCGATTTTCTGAGGCTGACTAATGAGAAAATGACCTGATGATTAGATTCATCAGTAGGATTTGATCAAATATTGAAGGGAGACACCGAGCTAACGGCCAACTGACAGCTACCTACATCCTTCTCACATCTGCACCTCTCTCTTCCCCCTCGATCCCCCCGCCCTAGTCGACATCATTGGCCCAGTGGACTCGGGGCTTTAGTGATCTTCAGCAAATTACGTTTAAACACAAGTGCATTTTTAAAAAGACCAAATAATGACTACTGCAGCCATCTATGATGAGTTGTGCATGAAGTCGTGGCAGGTTACTGCATGAAATATGGTGCCCAGGAGTCCGCAAATTGTGACAATGACTGATTATCAAAAACCAACATACGTACTGGGTTTGTTGACGCAGATCGCCGACATGGAGAGGGGCAGAGGAAAGCAGGAGAGACGAGCGAGAGAGGGGGAGAGAGGGGAAGATATGAGTGAGAGGCGTGAGGGAGTGAGTGGGAGGGAGAGAGGAGCGGGACAGAGGGGAGGGAGAGAGAGTGAGATGTGAGGGGAGAGAGCAGAGAAACAGAAACATACAGTAAAAGGGAGAGAGGAAAGAGATAAAAGGGGAGAAGATGAAAGAGAGGAAAGTAGAGAGAAAGTGAGAGAGAGAGAGGGGAGAGGGGAGGACAGAGAGAGAGGGGGAAGAGAGACAGATCTGAGCCGGAAAAAAGTGAGAGAGAGGAGAAAAGAATAGAGAAAGAGAAAGACAGGATCACATAACACAAAGTAAAGGTGTACAAACACAGAGAGGCAGAATAATAAAAGGGAGAGGGCAATCAGTTGGCTGTAGGACGGTAGGTCTTGTAAACATGTAAGATTGTGTGTGTTTGTGCAAAGGTTCATGTTATCACCTGACCTCCCCTGTACCGCCCATTACAGTGCGTGTCCATTAGCTTCCCTTCTATCCCCCTGGGGACGCCCAACAACCCCCTTAGCATGTTACCAACTACTGGTCAATACACAATGACCATTAGCGCTGGGGGTTCCCTTTGTCGGGGTTGGTGGGAGTGGGGTAGGGTTAAAGGGATGGACCGTTATCCTTACACCATACATCTATTTATCTCTCTCTTTCTTATCTCCCTTGCCTCCTCCCCATGTTGTTGTCTTCTATCCCGTTATTTCTCCTCTCTCCCCATTTTGTGTTCTGTCCCCACTCTCTCAGTCCTCTTTCTCCTTTCTAGCTTTCTCGTTCTTGACTCCACCTCTCCTCTGTTTTTCTCTCATTTTTTCCTGCTCTCTCCTTCCTCTCTCCGTTCATCTGCATCTCCCTTTCTCTTGCTTCCCTAGCCCTCTCCTCTCTATCGCTGTCTCTCTCATCTCTCCCTGCTCTCTCCCCCTTTTTCTGTCTGTCTCTTTACTCTTCCGCCCTGTCTTTCCCATCTAAATTTGGAAAATAGAAAGTTTTCGGAATCATAGACCTGTAGTCGTAATTGGACGTATACCTTCTGCCTTCTTCACGAACTTAGCAAATCCGCTCTAGATAATTCGAGCAATACCACACTGCAATATTGTCCCAAATAAAAAAGAATAAAAAGATAAATCATATCACAACTCATGTTATTTCCTACCATACACCAACTTTACAAACTACTGAAAGTTGTTGTGGTCAACAGTGATTATCTGGATTTTAGCTTTCATTGATCTTCTACCTCTACATTGTTCTACCAGTACCTCCCCCTGTAACCCCCTCCCCTTCTACCCCTACTACACTGCGGTCAGTCCACACTGACCGACCATTAGGCTGTATCTACCACACATACAGTGGCCTCGCCTGACCACTCTGGTTGACCATTAGGCCCTGCCTCTCATATGCCTCCCAGTATCTGTTACTTCCAGCTACAGACAACGATACATCTCTCATGTCAATCTAAACGCCCACCCACCCACCTCCCTTCCAGTACTCAGGACGAATGCAATTACACTTAAACATTTTCTCCCTCATTCACCTCCCTCTCAGCTTTCTCTCCTCTCTCTTTTGTTCTATCTTCTCTCCCATCTCTCTTTTCTCCACGTCTCTCTTTCCTTTTGTCTATGCCATCTCTCTATCCCTCCTCTCTCCCTCTATCGTCTGCATCTCTCTTTCTCCTTTTCCATGCCCTGTCACATATCTCTTTTCTCTTGCTTTCCCTCCTCTCTGCCACTCTCACCTGCATCCCTTTCTCATTTGCCATGTCCTCTCTCTCAACTCCCTGCTCTCTCTTTCTGTCCCTCTCTATCGTCTCCATCTCTTTCTCTTTTTTCTTGCCCTCTCATTCAACACTCATCTCTCTAGTCTCCATGTCTCCATGTCCTCTCTCTCTCACCCCTCTTCTCTTGCCTTCAGAAGACAAGAGACAGAAAGGAGGAGAGCAGAGAGGTAGAGAAAAGTTCATTACAGGGGGAAGGAAAGACGAAGAGACAGATGGAGGGAGAGAGACACACATAAAGCTCTTTGACCATCTGTACAATGTTTAACCTGTAACCTTTGCACCTCTGAGGACATTGCCATAAACTATCAGGTCTTCCTGCCTCCTTGCCGTGTCCAATTTTTCCTTCCACAGGCTGTAGAGGTGCATGCATTTAGAGATTACTGTAGCTCTGAGCCAACAATAGGTGGAGGAGGTGGTGGTGGGCGGGGGGGGGGGGGGAAGAGGTGGTCCAGAAGACATGTTTGTTATATCTCCAAACCACACTGTTTTACACACATTTTACAACTCATGATATCAAACGATTGTCAGATGTTTTGCTGATATTAAGTCATAGGTATGTTAAAGGTGGGATTCCATTGGATCGCTCCTTTGGTCCGCTCATGACCCACTCTTTTTATTTACCTGAGCGCCTATAAACAAGCAAAGTTAAATTGAAAACAGAGCAGTCCAATGGAATTGCGCTTAGAATATTTTTTATCTACGTTAACTGAGAGTACAGCTTTAAAATAGGAGTATTATAATTTATGTAAGAAAAAAGAGTAATATATGTGTTATAAAAGTCTAGTTATAATAGTAATATAGAATTCTATTGGCGACAATGCATGAGGACATCTGTGTAGGAAACTGCGTTTTCGATATGTAACTATGATTTAATATCATACTGGCCTTAAATGAATACAAAAAGATCAAATAAATCCAGGGTTAGGCCTTCCCCCTTAGGCCTCCCCCCCCCCCGCCGACCACCACTCCGATCATGGCCCTCCAAGCCATGCCTACAGAGATGCCTTGCTGGACAAATTATGACCAATGTCATACATCTTTCCTCATGACCCACTTTCTCCTCCCCTTCCCCCTCCAGGGTTTCTCCGAAGGTCAAGGTCACCTGGGCTACAACTGCTGCAAATTGATGGATTCTGGAAAGTGTGTGCTCTTCAGGGAAGAAGGTGGGAAAATATTAGATTTCCGGTTGGAAGAGTGGATGGTTGTCTTGGTCATAAGTTATTCATATCATATCCTAAAGCAGAAATAGCCTGGTAAATCAAATCAAATTTTCAGACAGCAAATTACGAAATAAGAAATACTGAGGGAATCATGCAATAGAGTTTTATTTTGTTATTTTATTGGAGGCCAATACAATATTAAAAATAAAATTTGTGACGGTTTCACGATAGCATTATAAAAAAGTATAAAGTATTTATGTAAAAATGCAATATCGTTTTGTTATTTATTGGGAAGTACTTTGATATAGACCTGTATTACATTGTGATCATGTTATCAATGGCTATTGCTACAAGGTGGATGAGTGAGTGGTTTTTAAAGTATCTCAAATCTCATATCATAGCTATACATTGTTTCTTATTGTTCATTATTCATCCTGTTAATAATAAACTAAATAATATTCGACAAGTAGAATATTAAAACACAGCAGTTCTAAGTTGAACATTAAGGAGAAAACCTACCAAACAACAACTGGAGAACTATATAAGCCTGATCGAACGGTTCAAACCGGTAGTCAAACAGAACGACTTACATAATATTGTCAACAAAGTTTCAATTTGTCAACATCAAATTGTACTACTGAACATATCAATTTTACGGATCGATATATTTTTTTTTTTATTTTTTTTCGGATCGATATATTATTACTGATGTTTAATTTAAAGGGCTGCTCGGAAGATCTCCAGAGGAGAAAAAGTTTGTCCTCTTCTTGATTTATAATTATTTATACCACGATCGGGGGTTGTACATGCTGCAAATGAGTGGATACATGCTATTGTGTTTTGTCAAATGGATCCACGTATGATAATACAACCTGTTTCTATAGTAAATGTATCAAGGCTTCCTATTGGTTGAGCCTGTCAATGGCCCATCGCTGATTGGCCAACCGCTCTCAATGGGCTGGTTACTGATTGGTTGATCTAAAGCAGAAAGAAGCGTCTGCTAAACATAAACAATGGAGGAAGATTGCGGAAATTTCGAGGTGGTGTTAGATGAAGAAAAAGAAAATGAAAACTATTATGTGAGTAACATCAGAGATTTGAAGCGATATATAGAAGATTCTAAGAGCAAGAATACACAGAAGAAGATCAAATCTGTGGTGCACAAATTCGAGGCATTTGTCAAATCTGAGGGTGTTCCAGAGGGAGAAATACTTCAACTAGAGCCAGCCAATCTGGATACATTGATAGGTAAGGTTTTTCCCATGCTTTTAGATCGAGTTGAATATTACAGAATAGTCTATTATATTATAATATTATAGATGATATTGAATAATGATAAAGGTAATAAATTGTTGTTTAATATTTTTTAGGCAAGTGGCGCTTGAATGATAGAAAGAAGGACGGGCAAGAATATGAGCCTGACACACTGAATTCTAATTTTCGAGCCCTAGACAAATACCTAAATGATAATGGATATGGTCGAAGTTTGGTTACTGATGAGGCATTCAAGACGTCTAGAGATATACTAGCAGCAAAACGAAAACACTTGAAGGGCATTGGACTTGGAAATAAAAAAAATAAAAGTGAACCCCTTAGTGTTGAAGATGAGGAACAAATGTGGGAGAAGGGAGGGTTGGGTGATAATGACCCTGACGTATTGCAGAGAACTGTCTGGTATCTGTTGACAAAAAATTTGGGATTTAGAGGATGCCATGAAGCTTGCCAGTTGTGCTTTGGTGATTTGGAGGAAAAAGTGGACGAAAATACCCATACATACTATGAATGGACAGAGAAATTCTCCAAAACTCGACAGGGAGGGTCTAGCTGTCGACCTTTCAACCCTAAGATTTTCAGAGATGTAATGAAACCCGAAAGATGTCCTGTTAAACTAATACAGGAATTTATCTCACATCGACCTGAAATGATGTGTCAAGAAGACAGTCCCTTCTTCATTCAGGTACGTTTTGTTTGATAGATGATATTTGAAAATCATAAACTCTCAATAATAATAATAAAATCATAATTCAACCAATAGATATTTGTCGATTTACTGTTTAATATCTAAGGCTATAATTTCCGAGTGACTAGGCTTAGACTATAAAAATATTTCTCAAATCTTTTTTTTTCAGGACAATCGTGGAAGAAGCCCTGGGGAGAAAATATGGTACAAATGTCAAGCATTGGGAATTAATAGTTTGAGTACATTTATGATGGGAATTGCAGTTGTTTCTGGTATATCATCTCACCGAAAGATCACTAATCACAGTGTTCGAAAAACCAGCTGCATCCGTCTCCTTCATGCTGGTGTGCCACCAACAGCTGTAGCACAACTATCAGGGCACAAAAATGTTGCCAGCCTAAATCATTATAATGTTTTAAATTTTCGTCAACAACAACTGATGTTGAATGTATTGGCTAGTACAGAAAATAACAGTATGCTTCCTGGATCTCGACGACTTTCAGGAAATAACACAGAGAAGGGCCCAGCTATTTGCCTTCCGTTTTTTAAGTTCAAGTAGCGACGACACAAGTGACAGTAAACCCAATGATAGAAAGAGGGCTTTCAGTGAAGCGCCTGTGTTCCATATAAATAATTCAGGATCTGGCTCGATACAATTCATTTATGGGGCCCAACCCAATCTTCATAAGATCTCAATTAATGAAAAACTACGTAGTTCACAACAAGTAGCCATTGAGAATCGTGCAAATTCACCGAAATGTTTCAGAAGAATTTTGCCATTAATGTACAGTGATAGTGAGAGTGATTAGGTTTCCACTGGGTTTTCAGCAGATCGTGATGTACATGAATGTAAATAAAGAGCTTCAAACTGCATCCTCTTGTCAATGAATCAAATAAAAAAGCCTATTTTATTTAATAATATTATATCCCACTGACGTGATATGAATCCCTACCATTTATACCACGATCGGGGGTTGTACACGCTGCAAATGAGTGAATACATGCCATCGTGTTTTGTTGAATGGATTGGTTGAGGTTAGGCTCGCTCATGACGTCATGCCTATTCGTGACGTCATATGCCGTACGTTTCGTCGTAGATTAGCCAATCAGTTGTTCGCTTGTCTAGCGCTTTGGTATCAAAAAACCAATATGGCGGGTCATCGGAGAGAAGCGAGGTAAATAAATAGTTTGTTTCTTCAATTTATTTTAAAATATCAGATCGTGGTATAAAAATAGGATGTAACGAGGTTGGTTTCTGACATACTGTACACGTTGCCCACTCGTTTTTTTCGACCAGGGATTTCACTTGAAGCCTGCAGCTTCTCGTGAAATCCCTGGTCGAAAAAAACTTGTGAGCAACGTGTACAGTATGTCAGAAACCAACCTCGTTACATCCTATCATAATATTCAAGCTGCAGCTACGTAATCCATGAGCTGTGACAGTATTGACAGCAGCTGTTGCTGTCTGTCTTAGTTCATAAATTCTTGCAGCGAGGGCGCTACATTCGTTCCTTAGCCAATCAGCTATTCCCTTGTATAGAGCTTTGGTATCAAAATCAATATGGCGGGTCCTTGGAGCGAAGCGAGGTAAATAAACAGTTTGTTTATCAATTTAATTCTTACATATGAGATCGTGGTATAAAAATAGGATGTAACTCGGTTAGTTTCTCGTGATATCCCTGGCCGAAAAAAACTTGTGGCCAACGTATACAGTAAGTCAGAAACCAACCTCGTTACATCCTATCATAGTATATGTTTCACTGAATAAAAGTATAAAAGTTGTTTAATAACAATAATAATAAACTATGTTTTTAATTCTAATTTAATTCCAAAGTGGATAATCAATAATTGTTTTTCTCGAATTATTATAATATCGAACAGAGGAGGGTAAGGTCGTACCATTGCATGGTAGAGCTCTCCCTTTAAACTACCACACCACCATATCCCTGATTGTGGATGGATGGTTCAAGGTGATATTCAGACTTTGTGTACAGAATCATTGCCTTTGGATCTTAGTACCTTGCGTGGGGGCGAGGGAAGGGACAAGGGCAAGGGGCAGAAGCCGGAGGAGCGAGGGCATTTACTGAAGAGCGTTAATAGCCGTATGTTAGCAATGGGTATTTCTGTTATTCATACAACTGATATTCAAACGTTACCTTTCTATACAAAGATCGATAGTCTGTGATCACGATACTATGGAACGCATGGGGTGCGTTGTGGGGATGGGGGTGGGGGTGGGGGTGTTGAGGAGCGGTTATAAAGAGGGGTTGATAATAGGCCTTTGGCATGAGATGAAATTTCAGATGAGTTCAATGTCATATTCAGTCTTAACCTGTACAAAATTGACCAACAGCGATCCCAACAGTCCATATTACACACTGCAGTAAGTGAGTGTAGCGAAGAAACAAAATTGCGTAGCCCAAGTGTAATATGGAACTTAGAGATCACCCGAGGGTAATTTTGTATTTGTTTTGAAGGGGAAGAACGACATCAAATGCGGAATATGAACCATGTGATGATTGAGGTTGCTTTAATTTTATTTTTATAAATAACTAACGATTTGGTGGCTTTTAACCTTCATCAGGGGTTGTAACTTTGTATTATACCTTTCCTGATATTTGTATTTGAATATTATTATGGCGGAACAATAGTGAAAATGCGATGAAAATTGATAGTGAGTGTAGCGGGTAATACAGGCCTTATTACCCACTGTTTGTGGTATGAGCGCTAATGCTGTAGCCTATGGCATATATTACCCACTAGAAAGGTATGATAGATATGATTACATGGATACAGGCTCATGAAGCCATGAGGTTGTCTTTGTGTGTGTATAGATGTGTGGGTGAGGGGTGGCGGGGGTGGAGGTAGGGTAGAAAGGGGGTGGGGTAGAGGGTGACGGGGCATGTAACAGGGGGTTAATAGCCCTGTGTCAGGAGATGGGGTGGTGTGGGGTAACAGTGGAACGGGGCGCACCAGGCGAGGGGTGATGTTTATAGATTTCTGCCCTTAAACATGGCAGTTAATCGGCCATTTTTTTTGGATTCAAAATGTTGTTTACAAAAGAAATGCCAAGACCTATTTAGAATGGTTTCTTTTATAAAGTTGAATATTGAGAAATATTGATAATGAGCAACATATCAACATAAATAACACATTTGATTTATCTTTAAGATATTAGAATTGTTTCGCGAAAAATGAAAATGAATCCCATTTTCGATCTTATCTGTCTGCTATCTTTACCCCTCTATGAATATTCCTTCAGGCTGAAAAGTGGACGTGAATTGTGCCAGACACAATTTCACCAATTTTAAAGTGTTCTTAAACTTTCAAAATTAAACTGAATTGTTCGGAATATAAATTACAAAGTGATTCCGGAGGCATAAACTACTACTATACTCCAATAGAGAATTGTACACATTTCGACAACCTGACCCTTATCTCTTTATAGATCTTCCAATCAACCAAGGTTCATTAATGATTGATAAATGTAAACAGTATCATCAGCTCTCATTGACATGTGTCAGATCGATACCAGACAATTATATCAAAACATATCTACCTGTTCTCAATTATCCACAGATACATCTATCTAATTGGGTCTGACCATCGGAAAATGTACCATTAATTTGCCTTCACCGATCCTCTCAAATAACCCAGATTTAAGACAGAACTCATGCAGGTTCAAAATACAGTTCAACATAACCGAACCGATTATTCCAATCAATGCAAGCACAAATACTCTTGTATATACCTAATATTTATCAGCCTAATTTATCCGAATTTACAAACTACTGATCGCACATTTTCCAACATCCCGGCCCATCAGTATATTAATCTCCCTGACAATATATAGATGGAGTTATCTCTCTAATAGCGCGCACCACTGATAGAAGTATAATGATATTAAGTAGTCCCATGCCATATTGTGATGCATAGATCTATCTATCTGCACTATCTACTGATGCTATAGGCGATGCGTCTGTATAAAGGCGTATGCATGGGGTGTATAGGAATTGGGCTATTTGCATGCATATGCCTGCTGGACTGGCTGTTGATCCCTGATCAATGCACCCTATTATACGCAGTATTGATTGATGAAGGCGAGAGGGGGGTGGGGTGGAGAGGGGGTGGGGAGGGAGCAGTTCTCTATTTGATGTGTATTCTGTACCTTTATCCCCTCCATCCAGATCTGATTTCATTCCTCCTTCCCTAATCTGGTTGTATTCTAACTCGTTGTCTCTGTCTTTTGGTTTCTGTTCCCTGCTTCTGTCCTTGCTTTCTTGCTCTGTGGCTATTTTCCTCTTAGTATCTCCCCCACTGTAACTTTCACTATCTTCCTCCCATTCCTGTCCTTCATTCTCCCTCTGTCGTTCTCCTCCCCACTTCCTACCTCTCTTTCCCCCACTTCTTCCTTCCCTCCCTTCTCTCCTCTCTCTCTTCCCTATCTATCCCCCTTCCCTTACTCTCGCTCAACCTCCAATTCCCTATCCTTCACTATCCTTCTTTATTATTTGTTGTTAATGACAGTAACATCCCAACAAATAGCGACTAAAGACATTAGATCATTCGGTTGTATTGCTTAGGCTGGTCTATTGGCCCATGAACAAGAGCTCGGGCAGAGCTCTTGTTCATGGGCCAATAGACCAACCTAAGCAGCACAACCGAATGCTCTAATCGCCCAGTGATTCGCTCCTCCTCCCTCTGCCCTTTCCTCCCTCCCTCGTCCTCCCTCCCTCTCTTTCCTCTTCCCTCCTTCGTCCCCGTTTCACCCTCTGAATCTCTATTCCTCCTTCACTCTCCCCCCATCTCTCTCCTCTTCTCTCTTTCTCCTCCCCCTCCCTTAGCTTTCCTTCCTCCCTCTCCTCCCAGCTGTCCTCCTTCTCTCCACCTCTCCTGTATTTTCTTTCCCTGAGTAGTTATCTAACTAAGAGATCATCATTTGCTCTTGTTCCAAATATTCATTCCATGTCTGCAACCCATGTACCCCGCCCCCCTCATCACCCTGTCACACACCTGATTATAAACTGTACCAGCACAATTTATGTCAAATTACCCTACCACGGCCACCCACTGTATAACCATGTATACAGTTGTACACACAATACTGATTCATAGGGTTGGTGGGGGTAGGTGGGGAGAGATTTTCTGCTGTTCTCTTCCTTTGTCATTCTAGTCCTGCTAATCTCTCAGCTTTACTCCTGTTCCTTCATTTCGGGCCTGCCGATGGTCTCACTTTGAGATCATGTTTTTCTTTGTATAAAAAAATATTTCATGAATTAAACTTTACAAATTCAACGAAATAGAAAAGTCATTCACATCGAGATAAATTTGATATTAAATCAGTCAAGTTCTTTGACTATTTGACTACTTCTTCTTGTATGTTGCCAAACATATATATGCCAAACAGTGCACCAACAACCCCCCAATGTGGGACATATTAATCTTTTAATGGCGTTTGATAGAAACTATTCATACTTCTAGATAAACTACACTCTATTGATGAGACTATATGTAATAAATGGGAGAGACTGAAACACGTATTTACATAGAAGTCTCTTCTGACAAGATCTTTACATTTAGACCAAATGTGATACAGGAAAATGAGTCACAAGTCGCAAAAAATGGATTTTGAGGTATCATCATTTCTGAAAAGATGAATTTAATGATAATAAACAGTAGGGCATCAGATCAACGATCCTCCATACATATGGAGGATCGTTGATCTAATGAGCATTTCTATATTTGATATTTTTGAAATAATAAGATGACCTTAGAAATGTATGGATATATTTGATACACTGACTTGAGATTTGGGATATGCATTCATGCTACAGACAGCGTTAAGTACCCTAACAATGAAAACATTCCCACAAACACTTTGTGTGAATGAAACAATTTGACAAATACCAACTTTGCGACTTGTGACTCATTTGTCTATAACACATCACAAATAAAAGTGTTATCAATCAATCAATACCTTACAGAGCTCATTATCTTGAAACAGGTGAAATATAATAATAAGGATTTTATGAATGAAATTGCAATTACGATCAGTCATGCTAAATAAATGTCAATGTGAAAGTTCCATTTCTCTGCATGAAGTAAAAAGACGTGCAAAAGAAGAGATGTATTTGTCAATATTGTTTGTGCTAATTTGAGTCATTGGGGAGTGCTACTCTCCTGACAATCAATTGTTATATCATATTACGCAACATTATACAATGATTGCATAACAATGATTAACCACATTATTATTAATATTCCAAATTATCATTAACACTAATTAGTACTTATTAAATTAATTAATCGCAGTACTATGCAAGTTTAGTAAGAGGATCAGGTAACATCAGAGTTCATATAGAAATGTATCAGCCTATCACCAACAGCCACGACCATTCTACAACTCATGTGTATCATTTGGATAATAAAATAGTCAGTCGGATCTCGGGATCTCAAGCCTCCGGTCTCTATTTATTTCTCCTTCTACAATAGCTCTACAATATTCTAAATATATATCCAAGTTATAAACCAAGTTATAACACTGGTGGGAACCCGTCTCTGTCCTGGACCTTATCAAATCACATTACCATATTTTCACATTTTATGAAATATGGCAGACAAACCATTCTATGGAAGATTGAGTGAATCAATGGATTGCCACAGAGAGTGACCAGTGGGGATAGGAATGCAATGGAGAAAAAGAAGACAGGCATAATCACTCCTGCTCCCAATGTAGTGGGCCAGAGAATGAACAGAGATAGTGTTTAGATATGCCTATGCCTTACAGGATAGTCAGTTTGTTTAATATCAGAGAAGATGGGAACAGTTACAGAATTTGGCTCATCAACAGAGAGAAGAAGCAATCCCTACCCCCTCCGACAGCTCTCTTCCATGGGGAAGGCCCTGAGACAACATCAAGTGAATTTTTTAAATCAGCTCATCGAAATACCTCCCCCAATGACTTTGCTGAGCCTCAGCAGCTTTAGCAGCGCACCAACCGCAGCAACAACCAAAACATGATCCTCCTCAGCCCCAACGACAGTTTGGGGCCAGTTCTAAGTGGAATCCAGGACCTATACCACAGCCAGGTCGGCCTCCCCAGAGCCCTGTGGACCTCCCAATGGACCTGCCACCACGCCGACCTGCCCTGCAGGACCTCAACATCAGAGTTCATATAGAAATGTATCAGCCTATCACCAACAGCCACGACCATTCTACAACTCATGTGTATCATTTGGATAATAAAATAGTCAGTCGGATCTCGGGATCTCAAGCCTCCGGTCTCTATTTATTTCTCCTTCTACAATAGCTCTACAATATTCTAAATATATATTCAAGTTATAAACCAAGTTATAACACAATTGTGGTCAATTTCAACCAATCAGAAAGTCAAATGGCTACTAATTGCCCATATATATGTAAACACACTAATTATCAAGGGTGAGCAAGGCCATTTAAATGGCTAACACTTCCACGCTTCAAATAATTAACGACCACTTTAAATACCCTATGGAGTGAAAACCTTGGCCTCCGGCTTCGCTCATACAAACACACAATGCATTGGGCAGGGCTACACCTTGTGTTCTGACCCTGTATTAGACACTAACCACAACTGTCAGTATAGGAGACAGTTTAATAAGATAAAGTGCGAGTGAATATGTGACGTGTTACAGAGAAATGAGTCATGACTCGTAAAGATGTATCTTGAGATGTCATCATAATTGAAAAGATGAGATCTAACGGATATTTCAATGATCAATGGTAAACATTAATACATATAATAAGTACTTTATTCCATCCAGTTCTCAAATTTGGCACATACACGTATACATGTATGCATGCCACTAACAGCGCTAAATACCCCAAAGATACAAATATTGTGAGCAAGTGTTCTTGTAACAATGTTCGCAACTTGTGATTCATTTTCCTGTGACACATCATATGCGTTATATAAATTGTAGAGGAAATGAATGACCTCTGTCATGTCATTTGTAACCTGAGCTTCCACAACCTTCAGTTTTCGGACCACTGCGATCAAATCTAAAACGACGCCTATGGAAATCTCCTGATAACAATTATGTGTATGTCCATGGTGTCACATTTAATGTATTGTATGTGTAACTAATTGATTTCATTTCTTTTGCAGGTGAGTGATGCCTATTGAAAGATGCTGTTTATCAGATAGGTGGATTTGAACTATAAGCTTTGCAATGGTTGCGGTATGTTTTCATATATGATGACCACCAGCTGCCTTCCTATTCATGCTGCCGCTGGCAACATGTTGCCTTTCAAAATTGGGCTTGATGCATAATGTTTAACAGAGACTTTCGACTGAAAGGAGGAGCTTCAGGTTTAGCAAGATTGCGTGTGATTGCTTGCAACTCAGTCGCAACAATATCAAAATGATTTATATTTGATATATGATTATATATGGAGGAGCCCCCATGACCAGTTGCATAAGAAATTATTGTTTTTCTTAATGCTGCACTCTCAGTGAAAGTAGGTTTCTACTTTTTGTTCCATTCTTTTCCAATCCATCTAAAATCATTTGACCAAAATGTTGGAGGACTTGGTCTGTTTGTTTTTGCTACATGGCTTCTAAAACGTCCTCATTTGTATGTGGAGGACCCACCCAAATCCTTTCAATGATGACTTCACTTATTATCGATCACCAGCGTCCCGTTTTTCTCGGTTGGACCTTCAAATGCTTGTATAAACATATATAACAGCAGGAGAATATTGGTAAATTCACTCCTATAAGTCATAATATGAGTAGATTTGGTAAAACCTCTTTTGTCGTAATAGCTGAGAATGCAGCTTTCAGAAGCAGCTGGTAAGGAGCTTTTGAGAAGGAATGCTATACAGACAATGCTTATTGTCATTCCTACCATAGGATTGTCCTGTCTAAGTAAAGAAAAAAAGCTTACCAAAGAATATTTTAAGTAAGAATTCTTGATGCAACAGGCGCCTGTTGTTCTCCTTTTATTCACATAACCCACATGTATAAGATTGAGCCTAAAGTCAGAGGTAGTGACCACTTTAGGCAGGGACTAAAACGGTTAGTAACCTCCATTTTGGGGCTGCTGGTGCACTGCCATTCCAGTCTACTCCCTCCCAGTCCCGATTAAGGATATTCGATCTAGCCTCCACCCAGCTTTTACATTTGGAAGTACCCACAGCAATGCTCTGGGTTCCCGCAGTACTTCCAGCGAGGCAAGACGAATGCCATGCTACGGTTTCGCGTACTAAAAGCTCACAGAAGAATAGATATTCCCACTATGAATTAGTATTATATATCAAACGATTTACAAAAATGTCATCATCACACAAGATTAGTTTAAAAAAGGTTATTCAGAATTAGTGAGACAGGAGTGAGAAAACCCAAATTTTTAGTTTTTGCACCATAACCGGAAGCTTCCTTCACCGCTTCTGGTAGGTTGCGGTGGTCATAGTTATCACTGGTGTTAAATTTGTACAACACAAACTGTAATTGGGATTACAAGAATTAATGAGGTCACCCCCTTCACCCTCACTACCCACTCGCTCCCACCTTTGAGTGCACCAGCAACCCATCATTTTTGGTAATTAGTCCTTTTATAGTTGCCTGCTAGATCTTACTTGATCCCATATATTCCTCTATTTAAATACAACATGTGATACATGTCCAACATCCTCACTCTTAATCCTATAACCCATAATGCTAAGGCCATGGATCAACTGAAACGATTTTCTCACGATCTGTAACAGATGGAAACACCAGCTTGACAATTGAATTAATCTAATCTTGAAGCTGCACTCTGTTAACATCAAACTAAAGATTTTCTACTTTTTATTCTGTTCTTCGATCTTTGATCTAAAAGTCAATTGACCACAATTATGGAAGATTTTGTCTGGTTAACTTTGCTACAGGACCTCATAAAGGCTCACATTCATATTTTGGGCCCTTTAATGATCCTTTCCTTTGGTGGCTTCACTTATTATTAATTTTGTCAACGGTCGGCTCGATTTGAGATGCTTAATTGTTTAATCATATTTAACGGTAGAAGGATATTGTTTTATTATTCTTTAAGATTTTCAACTGGGTACATACACCTCCCATGTAGGTAGGATATTTTGTCGGAACGCAGCTTTACAAATAATACAATAATTTATTCACAATTGTATAAGTTGATTTGAAGTAAAGTTATCGATTTAGGGATAATCACTTATGAAATAGTGTGACCCTGATCGTATAATGAGGATGTACAAAGCATTATTGCGGCACCTGTGAACATAAGACTAGAAGCGAAAGGGTGGGAGAGGTGGGAATTTTAAAAAGCAGGAGAGAAGCTGGAGGAGGTGTTGACCGGTGGCTGGACCGAGAGGAAGTGAGGAAGAGTAGTGGGGGTAGGATAGTGAAGTGGGAGTGAGTGTAGGTGGCGTTCAGGTATGTGGGGGTTGTGAGAGTTGCTCCCAGGTGGCAACAATGATCGGGCATAAGAGCATAAGCTCCATGCCATGACCATTATTGCGGCACCTGTGAACATAAGACTAGAAGCATGGCTTTGGAGATATAATTTTTATTTTGAGTAAAAGAGGTAATGATATAGGTAAGTATATTTGTTTTAAGAAATTATATAAAGAAGGTGAAAAATACTAATAGATAAATAATAATTGAAATTAATTAGCCAAGGCTCCCAGAACTGGGTATGAGGAGTGGTGGGTGGGGATAAAGGAAGGCCTTTATGATTGTGATATTGCAGCATTTAGGGAAGTGCTGACCCTCTTGGAGGGGTTGTTATAGATATATTTTTTATGAGAGTCTGATCTCCACGATCCAAATTTTTGTATATCAAGTTCAGGGACGCCCTGGGAGAATGCCCTCAGTGGCTGCCGCCTTCCTGAGCGAGTGGAGGGACAGTTTTACTGGGTCAAGTCCACATGTTCTTATTGATGTGTCCCATTGTTTTTTGATAAACGAGACCGGCATGGGCCTTAGTGAACCAGTGAATACCAAGAAAGGCTGCAGCGCTGATGTTGTGGGGGACACTGCTAACATGGCTTTTATGGCCGCTACGACACACCAGGTCCGGTCACTGGCCGCATGTAATGTCCTGTGCTGATGTTGTGCTGCTCTCTGAGCATTCTTGGACCAAGTGACAATTGATCGTAATTGTCACTTGGTCCTTATTGACGATCACATCTCCCCTGGTGAGATGTTTCTGGTGGTCGAATGTTTTGACAGAAGGCGGGGCCACCTCCGACTGTCTCATGGCCCCAAAGAATAAAATCAAGAGAGCTGCTTTTATCCTGGTGCCCTCTTCGAGGTGTGCCGCCTGAGTTACTACCTGCCTTAGGGCAGTCATGCTGATGGGGGTTTTTGGCGACAGGGAGTAGTCACTCCTCCTCTCTATGCCCTCCAGTGAGAGGGCCACCCTATGATGGTTGATCTCACTGAGGCTGAGGCCCCTTCTCCTCCAGTGCTCTCTTATATGAGACAGGTGATTCTTTATGGATGCTGGGCATTTTATGTGTAGTGCGAGGTATTCTACGTATTCGCACACTACACTAAAGCGCACTTCCTCTGCTGTGAGGCCTCTCCACCGCAGGAATGCTAGAAACAGGGTCGCTGATGATTTTCTGTTCCTCTCTGAGCCGGGGGCTCGAGCTGCTTTCTGTCGGTCGAGCACCAGCCCCTGAAGATATTGGGCAGCCGGATCTGCACAAGATTGGAGATCTTATACTGTTGAATATGTACATGCATGGTTGGATGATGCACAGATTATTTTTTACATATGCTTCTCTGGCTCTAGCAGCTAGCTTTTTGGAGAGATGGCTGATAGCTAGGCGCTTCACCAGAGGGGTGTTAGCGTCCAGAAACACAAAATCTAAGTCATATATATTGCCTGCAGCATCCACAGCTGCCTGCACGATTCTAAGAAGACTTTATTCCGGGTCCTGCCTGACGTTGCGACCGAGTTAACGACCGGGTCTCTGCATTTGAATATGACACGGTACCCTCTGTGACTATTATTGATGAAGGTGTGTGTGGCGACTACTAGGTTGGCGCACTGTGCCTCTGAGGTCCAGCCGACTCCATCGCCCACTGGCGCCACCTGTATGTCATATGCTGAGTTACCACAGATTCCAGCAATACCAGTGGGGCTGGCATCAACCTGTACCACTACTTCACATCTTTCCGATCTCAATAGGGTTTTGCCATTCCATTGAGATGCAAATGACATGAACCACTCTAGGTCCCTCCTCATGTCTTCTGTGACAGGGACTGTTTCATCCTTCACCGACCTTAGTCCCTCTAGTAGTCTGGATATAAAAACCCTGGCCGGCTTTATGCACTTGCTTATGTGGAGGAGTTTTCCTATCACCGATTGAAGGTATTTTAAGGGGATTGAAGACTTCCTTACTACATCCCCAGCTACACCTAGTACTTCCTTGACCTTTTCTTCAGGGATGGACAGCTCCATCTTCTTCGCATTGGCTGTGATTCCCAGCCAGGTCACAACATGTAGCGGGCCCTGGCGCTTTTCTTCTGCTTCTGGCAGGCCCAGTTCTTTTAGTAGATGTGCGGCGTCCTCCAGGTGGCGCCGGCACGCCGCCTCATCGTTGGAGACAATAATGAGGTCATCGAGGTACATTCTCGACCAGATGCCCCTCGATGCCAGGATGCCAACTATTCTGTTGGCGACCCTTTGCATATGCATTGAAGAGCATCTAGCCCCAAATGGCATGGCCGTTTCCATGTAGAACCGACCCTTCCATTTTATGCACTGGAGGACCAGTCTAGAGGGTCAGATCGGAAGTTCTTGTAGGCCCTCGATATATCCATAGTTGCCATGTATGCTCTGTTTCCCACTACCCTAAGCCTCTCTGCAAGGTCATCAATGCCAGGGAGACCATGGGAACGTACCTTCCCATAAATAGTGTTTTTTCTAATATACGAGTTGACTGATGCCTCCTGTGGGAACGTCATATCTAGTATGATGCGTCGCTCCCCTGGGTCTTTCTTAGGGCAAGTCATCAGGGGAGATACATGGCACCACGGGGAGAAAGGGGGCGTGGCCATGGGCCCCACAATGCCACCCTTCTCCAGTTCTTTCTTGATATACTTGTCAACACTCGCTGGGAAGTTATTCGCGCTAGGGTGGTTATCACAATCTTGAGTATTGCTAGTAGGACCGAGGTACCCCAGCGGGAATCCATATTTTAAGAAACTCAGCAGTTCAAAATCGTCCTCTCCCTCCACAAGGTATTTTTCCCATCCATCTATGTTTAGCTCAGATGGGACCAATAGCTTAGCACCTTTGTGGTTGGGGATGCCAGATCTTTTAACACATGAGTATATTTTAACGAGATCTGTACAGTAGTGTTCTTTGCTTACCATTTCGGGCCAGTGTTGTTTACGGTGTGCACTGACTTCCCTCTGTTTCTCCCCTACTGCTCCCTGTTTCTCCCCTGGCTGCCCTCTGTTTCTCCCCTGACTGCCCTCTGTTTCTCCCCTGACTGCCCTCTGTTTCTCCCCTGACTGCCCTCTGTTTCTCCCCTGACTGCCCTCAGTTTTTCCTCTAATTGTCTGCTGTCAAGATAATCGGCTCAGTGGACACGATGCTTAAGCCACAAAAAGCCTCTAATACAACACCCCTATAGCTAATCCCATTAAATACGCCATCATTGATGGTAAAGAAGACAAAAATTAAATTGGCACGCTCCGATAGCTTTTATTCAGAGATCCATTTAGCTTTTTACCTCTATGAAATGGAAACGAGGCTGAGTGTGAGTCGGCGCATGCGTACTGGCTATGTTGAGCGTGGACCGGGGTGATTTACACTAGTGATTAATGGCATTAAACTTGCATGCCCACCTGCCATTCCAGTCCACTCCCTCCCACAGCGTTCGATCATAGTTTTGGCATTCCAATGATTGAGATCACCCCCTCCGCCCTCCCTAGCCATTCGGTCCCACTCAAAGAACGGGTGTTTTTGACGGATTTGTTCTGTTTTGAAGTCTCTCTTCTTGTCTATTTTTTTACCTTTTGTTTTTCGTCTGTTCCTCTTGTGAGGAAAAAAGGTCCTCTTCACTCTCTCCTCGTCCTCCTTTCTCCCAGTTTTCTGCCCTTTCTATCCCTCATTCTCCCCTCCTCTTTCCCTGTCTCCCTCATCCTATTTCCCCTTCTCTCTCCCTGTCTTGCTCATACTATCTCCTCTTCTCCATCCTGGCTTCCCTCTCCCCTTTTCTTCCTTCGCTCTTGCTGCCTCCTCCTCCTCCCCCCGATCCCCCCCCCCCCTGTTTTCTCTGTCTCCTTCTTCTCCCACTAGCTCCCAGTCCGCCTCCCCTATCTGTCATTGTCGATCTACTCCCTCGCCTCCTCCCTCTTTCTCTTCTATCTCTCTCTTCTATCCTCTCTCCCTCCCCCACTTACTCCTTCTTCCAACCCCCTCCCCTCACTCTGTCTCCTAATCCCCCCTAGCTTCTCTCCCTTCCCCCCCCCCCCACAACCAACTAAACGACCTCAAGCATTCAGTTTTTATTCTACCGGTAGTTCTCTTTAATAACCCACATAAACAGCCACATTCCTCGTAATAGAAGCCAAGGGGATATTCGTGAACAAAGAGATAAAGCATGACAGAGAGAGAAGATGCCTTTTTCCAGGATTAGAAAGGAAGTCTTTGCTTTTTCCTGAAAAAAATGCACTCTTTCACATTATGCAAGAAGAATGGGGAATGTGTAATTGGTTTGGCTTGTACACTGTTTTTTATCATTTAAAGAGCGTGCATCTGTGATTATGTAGCACGTCTCTGTCCGTAGGGCCGTCTGATGTAGTCTGATCTAGTCTGATTTTGGTGTTAAATAGATACTTAGATAGGATCAGAACAATGTCTGAAAACTTTTGAAACATGCAAGCCAGCGCTACACAGCAGCCGCTAAGAGCGCAACATCACAAACCAATCAAATTGTGACATCCAAAAGCTGAAAGCATCCCCGAACTGGACTGTAGTATCTGATCAAGTATGTAATAATAGGGTTCAATAACAGAATATGCATTATATGTCTATGCTGTACGAGAGTTGCAATCATGGGGATGCAATACCAGAATGTGTAGTATATGGCCATGCTGTATGAGAGGTGCAATAATGCAGTGCTGTACAAAAGGTGCAACCCTGGGGATGCAATAACAGAACGTGTATATGCCCGTGCTGTATGACAGATCCAATAGCAGGGGTGCAATAACAAAATTTGTATTATATGCCCATGCTCTACCCTTGTCTCTTCCACTGTAATCAAGATGCATAACTTGTTAACCCTTGGAATGACGTTATACACAGTACATTCCCTGTATATTCTATGGACATGTGTACATGTGAATGACATTAAATAAGAGTAAAATTAATACAAAAGCTGCATATTACCTTCATTTAGGACATTTATCTTAAATGTGTCTTCAGACTTTAATGCCCGAGAACATCATCGTGATTTAAAAGTATTTGATAAAATTTATTTCTAAAAGTCTTATGCTTTATCGAAAAAGGCCAGGCAAGTATCACATGGGTCAGGCACAATGGTTCAGTCCATCAGAAATTTATGTTCATCAATTCTCTCAAATAACCCATGTTTAAAAATGAGGATTAAAATAAGTTCAACAAATACAAATATCTGTGTTTGATCAATACAATACAGAATATATTCAGATATACATATTAGTGTAAGCGCATACTATAACCCGTAGTTCCATATCTGTGAACTGATGTAGAACTAGTGCTTTATCGACGGGCCTTGGTTATTGTTTTGACGGACTTATTCACGTCTAAAGGAACAAGAGGGCACATATACTAATAAACTTATGGTACTCATTCTACGCGGGCAAGGGAAATGTAGAACTCATTTTCTGGCGGAGTGATACAACATTCAGCCTTCGGCTACGTGTTATATCACTCCACCTCCAAACTCGTTCTACATTTCTCACCCACTCTGAACTCAGTTCCATATGTGGTTAGTATATAATATTCTCTAGCATAATTTAGTAGATTTTACTGAATGTATAGAGATGTGTGATAGTACACTTTCTGACGACCTGACCCACAGGCAAACCGGCTATTAGTAAAGTCACATGGGGATGAATTGCTTTTGACTGTGCCAGAAGCACCACCGGAATGGCAGATCAAAGATTCCATCCTGAACAAAAAGTAGATCATGGGCGCAGTTGGAGGTACAGATAAGGTGGTAAATGAGGGGTGGGAAATACATTATCTTTTTAAATATACTTATCATTCAGCTGAATGGCGTATACAACGATATTCCTATGAGACCCATTCTACAAATCTTACAGTTTAAACCCCCAAAAAGGAGCCTGGGGCCAAAAATGTAACTGTCATTTATGTTTTTTGTGCAACAAATATCTGGCTCCATTTAAAAATAACTATTCATTTTATTATCGCTTAACAAGTCAATTTTAAGTTGAAGAAATCTGTTTTTAGTCATCATTTCAGTTTAGTCCCAATGGAGGTTATCAATCTTTTTAGTTTCTGTCTAAGGTCGAACCCAACTCCCTCAGCCCTATTGCTGAACAAGATAGGCAGAGTACAAGACATTAACAAATGGCTGAGAGGTGGCATTCTGATAAGGCACATAGATGTAAGCAATTTATATTATGGGTGAATCCGCCTGAAAATGTGCAATAGGCTGTTGTAAGTATTCAGTAAATTCGGCTAAATTCGGGTGATATGATTATAAATACTAGGTCTAAATGAATGTGGTATTGGGTTGTTTAAAACAATCACTTCGTTTATGTTGTCCTGTATTTTACATATCATGTTTGTCTTAGATAAGGATTATTTGAGATGATTTTTCGGGGCAAACTGTACATTTTCAGGGGAATTCACCTTTATAAATAAATGTGGTGTGTCACAGAGAAATGAGTCACACGACGCAAAAAATTGATTTGAGATATTATCATATTCGAAAAGATGAGGTCAAGAGCATTCCGATGATAGTAAACAATAGGACATCTTAGAACTTCTATATGTTTTTATCCATTTTAGCGATATTTTCTGATGGTCACTCCCTATAGTGTTCATGTGTGGAGTTAATGTAAAGTAGGTATATATACGCCTTAGGATAACCATAGAAATCCAGTCTATACAGTCTTGAGACTTGGTACAGTTATTTGTGCTACTAACAAGCTAGGTACGCAACATATGAGACCATTCCACTAAAGAGATCCTGTGCATAAATCCCGTCGAAAAATATCCATTTTGCGACTTGTGAATCATTTTCCTGTGATACATTACAAATATAGATGTGAACTCCCCTGCTTCGTCTATAGGGGCCAGTTACATAACAATTCCTCACTTAAAACGTGACCTGTATAGTTATCCTTCCTTTCTAATCTGGTAGGGGCATTTTACTAAGGAAGTTGCTATCCACACAATTCATACAGTATACATCTCCTCTCAAAGCAAGGAGAGATGATTTAGCAAGGATGATTTTAAGAAAGTATCTTTTATGAAACGGGCCCCTGGCCAGATCATCTGCGAGTCCCTTGTCTCTGATTCAAGTACAGATACTGTCACTCCAGTTGCTTCAAGGTCAGTCAGAAACAGGGTATAGGACTATACCAGGGTCCTGAGGGGTTTACCATACATTGACCTTCTATGGAATAGTTGATGTCTTGTAATGATCTATGTATTCATAGCTCATAGAGAAAGCTCCATATATGGCTCTCTCTACCACTTGTTCTCTATTTCTCTCTATGTGTCTCATTCTCAATGTTTCCGCCTCTCTCTCTTCGCCCTTCTCTGCCCCCACCCCACAATATCTACGTTTCACTCTCCCCCTGCCTCTCTGTCAGTCTCCTCGCAATCTTTCACTTCACTATCTCGATCCCTCTCCTTCTTCCATCCCTTTGTCTCCTACTCACTCTTGTCCTCTCCCGCTCCCTCTCTCTTCCTCCCTCATGTCTCCCTCTCTTTTACATGCCTCTTTCCTCTCTTTCCTGCTGTTTTTCGCCTTCTTTCCGCTACCTCTTTATCTCATATCTCTCCCTCTCTTTCTTACCCCGCTTATCTGCCTTTCTATCTCTCTCTCTTTAGAAAAAGGTAAACTGGGTTGTATAGGAATATGCACAGCTTACGAGTCCCGTGCCAGACATCAAGTACATCCTCTAGTTTAATTAAATGGGTTATGGCGGCGCAATGTGGACAATTATAATTTACAAACTCCTGATACTAGCCACCATTATGAAGTGAATCAGGTACTTTATTTATGTTATAATTGATTTTTCTTTAATTCAATTTTCCTCAATTCCAGATATACTAAGACAATTATGTATTGCAATTATAGATATACCAAATTTATGAGAAACTATTGAAACTTAAGGTACCTGAAGTCGCCAGAAAATGTACAATACGCCTTCATTAATTCTCTCAAATAACCTAAATTCTAAACAGAAATGAGGTTCTAAATGTATACAGTTAAACATGAGGAAACATTTTGAATCAACACAATGCCAAATATATTAGGATGTAACTACTATTATCATATTTTCCTGCAGACTTTAGAAATTGTGTAGAACTGTACATTTTCCGACGACATCACCCATATATAGCAACAACGACCTGGGTAGAGTATAATAGAAACATTTACTCACATAAAACCTTCATTTCCCCTGATTTATACACTCTCTAGTCCCTATTGGTGCATTAACTCTATAGGCTTAATCCCTCCTCTGGGATTTGTGGTCACTAAAACCGGTCTTACCGACCATGGCCCTATATTTGTTTGCATTTATTGATCTTAGTCTATTTGTTTTCAATGTTTTGGGTTTGATACATTGATTTATGGTTATTGTGTTTGACTTTATTCATTTATACATTTATATTGTTTATTCTGTGGGGCATATGTATTATTTTGTATTTCATTATTTTTCTATTATATTTTTATTTTGTATGGATTTGCCGCTCCTTTAAAGGTCCGATTCCACTGGTTCGCTTATATATGTGCTCATGGCTCGCTCTTGCTGCGCTTGTTTGGAGGGCGCTTGTTACCTTAAAGGTGGGATCCCACTGGCTTGCTTGTATGTGCGCTCATTGCTCGCTCTTGCTGCGCTTGTTTATGGGGTGCTTGTCAGTCGCTCTTCATCCGCTAATATTTTGAGCGCAATACAAGCGCGGAGCGGTTCTACTGAGATTCTACTGTTGGCCTTGTTTCCTATATTAAATCAATGGTAAATGCGTTTGTGCGCTCTTACTGCGCTCTTGGTCCGCTACTTTAACAGGTAGAAAGAGCGCTGTGTAGTTGCGCTCAAATCAAACACGTCAAATATTAGCGCAATGTCCTGCGCTCTTCTAAAGAAGCGCACATAGCCACTTTTTAGAGCGTACAGAGAGCGCAGTAACCAATTCCATTAGACCGCTCTGGTTTCGCTCAACCTTCGCTTGTTATGCGCTCATGGGAAATAAAAAGAGTGGGCCATGAGCGGAGCAAAAGAGCGAGCCAGTGGAATCGCAGCCTTATTCGCTCTTCATCCGCTAATATTTTTAGTGCAAGACAAGCACAGAGCGATTCTACTGCTGCGCTTGTCTTCTATATGAAATCAATAGCAAATGTGTTGGTGCGCTCTCACTGCGCTCTTGGTTCCCTACTTTAACAGGTAGAAAGAGCGTTGTGTTGCTGCGCTCAAATCAAACACAACAAATATGAGCGCAACGTCCTGCGCTCTTTTAAAGAAGCGCAAATAGGAGCGTATAGAAAGCGCAGTAACCTATCCTATTGCACCGCTCTGGCTTCGCTCAGACTTCGCTTGTTAGGCGCTCTCAGAAAATAAAAGAGCGTATGAAGAGCGGCCCAAAAGAGCGAGACAGTGGAAACGCAGCCTAAGGCCTGATCTCTTTTCATACTATGGGCATCATCTCCTTTTTACGATATTTACTTAGACCAAGCAGTTTAGCACAGAATCTGACAGGCAGGCAGCTTTGAAAGACTATAACTTCACTATGTCTTTCATAATATACTCGGTGCAGACACAATGAGGGAAAATTCGAAAAAGAACTGTTGTCTTTTAATTGTGAGTAAAATTGTGTTAACATGATTCACGCTTGTTCCTTCTCGTGGCTTTGACCTATAGCTTTCCTTTCAACTCTCCTACACAGAAAGTATAGAAGATACATAATTGACTTTCCTGTCCTTGAGAGATATGGATAGAGGATATAGAGGGGTTGTCATAGCAACTGCACATGGCATAGGGGATGAATAAATCTTACTAATACAAGCAATAGGCGATTTCCAAGTCTGCCATTTCAAACCTTGATTCACAAACTTTTGATTTACATTAATGCGCGAAAGTAATTTTCATCTAATTTTCGGTATTACGAATCTCTGAACACATGTTTAATCTTAGAAATCCAACAGTTTTATGGTTTAATGTACATGATTATTTTATTAGTAAATACCTAACCAAACCGTACTGAATGTGATTTATTGGATCACATACGAATTTCTCCATTGTTTTAGTTAATCTATACCTAACCAAACCATACTGAGTGCCATTTATTACATAACATTTATCAATTGTGTTAGTAAATACCTAATTAAACCGTACTGAGCTGCCATTTATTACTCGAACATTTGTCAATTTATTTAGTAAATAAAAAAGAAAATGCTAATTAGCTCTCTATGTGGGGAGGCTGAAACAGCATCCATGTGGCTGTGGAGGAAAAGAACAGAGGAGTGGACTAGAAATTAACTGCCAGTAAAACCAGGCATGTCGGTAGAGGGCAGAGAGCTGGTCCTGGGCTAGGAATCACCACACCTATGGCTATGGAGATTGGAGTGAACAGCGCTGAAACAACCGATGAAGGAGGATCCACCTGAGGACAGGACCAGCTGACATCTATATCACCAATAAGGTGTTCATAGGAAAAAGGAAGGAACTGATCAAATTGTAATGAGTGCCATTTATACAGACTTATTCATTTATTTAGTATGTACCTAAGCAATGCGGCAATTCTCGCAGTATTTTTGTGGGGCCGTTGTATAAGTTGCGATGGCGGTTCATAACGAACGGCCATCACAATTCATACAACAGGCCCAATATAATATTGTCTGTCAACTTTGGGAGTTTGCATGCCAGCATGCAAAGTGTCTTTAACCAACCAAATTGCATCATTTAGATCACTTGTTACCATGACAATCCAAACGTGTGTGTGGTTATGAGAACCTGAATGCGTGTCCCCCCCCCCCCCCACCCACACACACACCCAAACACAGAGGACTGGGAACTGAACATTGCAATAATGCTTAATATTCGACCTGGAATGTGATGTGTGACAGGAAAATGAGTCATAAGTTGCAAAAGATGAATTTTGAGATATCATCATGTTTGAAAAGATGAGATCAAGGGGATTTTAATGATGGTAAACATTAGGACATGTAATAAGTATTTGTCTACATTTTGTATGCATGAAAAAAGTTAGCGATATTTCTTAATGGCCAATCACTAGTAAAGTAGTTGAATATACTCCTTTATTATATACGCGTTGCCGTTGAAACAACGTATTGTAGAGTTGTATACGCTGTGTCCGTATACAACTCCACACTCTGGGTTGTGCCGTATACAACTCCACGCTCTGAGTGGCCAAATAGACCTACAACAGCAGTTCTGAGGTACGGTACTGTTTATAGGCCGTCTTGTAGTGTCCAAATGAAACACAAATTATCCAAATTTTATCTCTAAGCAAACCATGCATATAGAGAAATCTTTGGAGCTATTTTAAATAAATCTAAATTAAATATCAACTTCATAATTTAAGTTAATCAACCACACCCCGAAGGCGCTTATGTGCCCGCCAAAAGTAGCTATAGGCTCAACTGAGGGGAATCACGCCATTAGGCTGGTGAGCTGTCAACGCAGGCAGAACGGGAAGGAAAACGTTGAAATATAGATCAAATGAATGAAATAAACTAAAAATACTTTCATATTTGTTTAACTATATCCTTTGTTAAAGCAATTCTGTGGGTTTAAAACAATTTAAAGCTGTGAAAAGATTGTTAATTGATTCAAAAACGTGAGCGATTTTCCCGCAGTGGCCAACTCACAACAAAATGATCTGATCTCAGATCGTCGTAACTTTCAACAAAGGTAGAGGTTTAATATATTCATCAAATGAATTAATAAACTAAAACCCTTTCATCATTATCGATGCCTACCCTTTGTTAAACCATAACCTTATTTTAAAAAGGTTTAAAGCTGTGAAAGTGTCTGAAATTGATTGGGAACAGTGAGCTGTATTCTCAAATTTTCTCAATGTTTTCCTCGCAGAGTGCACTGGTAGAACTGCGCGGTGCATAGTAATAGGCCTAGCTAGGTCTATTCACAAAAGAAAAAAACCTAATCAAGGTCACAATTTGGTCAAATCTTTACAAAATATACTTTGTTCTGTCTTATATAGAGCATATATAATAAATCAGATAACTAACTCGTTGGTTGAAGGATTGTGAATATTGCACTCGTTGCTGCGCAACTCGTGCAATATTCACAATCCTTCAACCAACTCGTTAGTTATCCTGTATTAAGATAATCTTAGATATGTATAAATACATTCAATATACAGTCTTGAAATTGTACAGTTGTATGCACTTATGCTACTAGCACTAGCAGCACTTTTTCCTCTAGGCAATTGGACTTGGAGTTTGTCTATAAACATATAACAGCAGCAACATATTGATAAATTCAGTACTTCAATGGTCAAACAATGAGTTTGTTATATACATTTTACAGGTGAGAATGCAACTGCACTATGAGTACATTTGGCGAGATATTCTTTTGTTTTAACAGCTGAGAATACAACTTTAAAGCTGCATTCTCAGCTATTACAACCAAAAAGATCTTACAAAAATTAAGTCTGGATTCATCAATATTTATGCGACTGTTATTTGTTTATACATGAAGGTAAATCTGCCGGGAAAAGACGGCCGGCTGTCAGCAATAATAAATAAGTGAAGTCATCTTTGGAAAGGATTCTGGAAACGAGGATGCTTTAGAATCCCTATAGCAAAAACAAACAGAAAACATCCTCCAAAATATTGGTCGAATGATTCTTAGATGGGTTGAAAAAGAATGGAGCAAAAAGTAGAAAATATTTAATGTTTGACTGATAATACCTGAGAGTGCAGCTTTATTATACAATAAGAGTGACTGGAAAGATGTGCCCAGGAGGTATTCACCCCAACTGCTCTATAGATGCTCCTATATTACGTATGGCTAGAGTTATCAGCCTGGGCATGCTTATTAGTCGCTCCATTGCAGGCCAGTGCCTGCCACTATAGGACATTACCATGATATTAAATATTCCCCTTTATCATGGCTTTCATTATGCATTGATTTTATTCACTCACTAAGATTTATTGTCCATTCATTGTAGCCGTGCACATGAGGGATACAGGAAGGTTCCACATAAAGGAAGCTTCGTGTATAGGCCAACCTCCACTAGGCTTTAAATTTGACGATGCGCGTTTTCTCATCTCAGCAGTTCTGCGTCTCAGCATTGGTTGCAGTTGCCAAGTGTGATGTGTTACAAGAATATCAGTTACAAGTCGCTAAAGTGGTATTTTTCAAGAATTTTTTAAGTTGTTGACAGTTTAGTGTTCTTAGTAGCACTGTTATAAGTTAGTGTTCTCTTAAGGAGTTAAGAGCTATAGGAGCTCGAGAGTCTAAACTTCAGAGTGACGGTAATCCAAAGACAACAAGCATGACTCAATACTTCTAGTAGACTGACTCTTTATTAGCTCTCCCATAGTACATATCCAGTGGCCGCACATGGGGCGGCGTGAGCAGCTCACGAGCTGCTTACTCATAGTCGGGTGCCAACACGCGCCCCCAAGGGTCAAGTTCACACGAGAACCTGACACTATAACATCACTCCCTCACTAGGGGGAACTTCCCTTGGAGCGCGTGTAGGCCAAGAATAAAACCTTCACATGAATACAATGAATAACATAGGGGAAACAAGCATGGTAGATTAAACATCGCTCTAGACTAGTACAAGAGGTTTTAAAACGCAAGAGGTAGGAACCTAGAGGTTCCTTGGATATAAGTGATGAAACCAACTAAACTAACATATAATCAGGACAGCTAATACAGGGCCTACTAAGGCACAACACAGAAGCTTAGTTTGAATAACTACGTCGACCAGGTCTTACAAGGATAAATAAAGACTAAAAACAAGACCCCTGGTCCGCTCCCACTAAACCCACTTCTTGTGTTTCACCCTGGGACGAGGCCCACTCCAAGGTCCAGAGAGGGGAGCCGCCCTCCACGGCGGAGGCAAACTCAAGGCAGGCCACCTTGCTCCACCGCGGCAGAGGAAGCTCCACTTCCGCCCCCTGGTGCTCTATCTTGAGAGCCCCGGTCCAGCGCAGAACCACATGAGGGTTCCACAACCGGCATCCACCCAGTCTGATACCCCTGAGTCTGGGGACTGAGGCGGAGGCGAAGGTGTGTCTACCGAAGATCGTGGGGAATAAGAAGATCTTGACACAATAACCATCTTCCTGAATTTTGAGGCTCACCCTATTGGAATCACTACTGTCCCGGTCGCAGCAACAGCAGCAACAGCAGCAACAGCAGCAACAGCAGCGGCTCAAAATCCTCTTCACATACAACAGACACCTTACAAGCTTTGGAATACATATCAGAACAATCAGTATGATGATAATTAGGGCAGTCCAGTTGACTGGGGGGCTGCCGCCAACAGTCGCTCTCTCTGCTCTAGGAGGGACAGAGGGAAAAGCGAAACTGTCGAAATGTGAGGCATTTAACCTGGTCAATCTCATGATGGCTTCCGACCAGCCTCTTTAAGGCTTAATCAGTACAGGTTTAGTGACTGTCTGGAGTAAACAACTCGAGAAACAACAGCAATACAGTTGGCAGACAACTTTACACGACAAATTTCGTCTTTTTTCTTTGCTAGAAACTCGTTTTATAACTGAGTAAACTTCCTGAAGATAACCCTGGGACTAGCCCCAAACACATGCCTTAACATAGCTATAGCCTCCCAGCCTGCGTCCACTGGGGCAGCAGGATGAATGGCTACAGCTCGATTGTCCTGGATAGCATAGGCTAAAAATGCCAAAAACAGTTAGACAAAAATCCAGTCAAAAATCAGATTCATAAAGATAAGAGGTACAACATTAAATTCTCGAACTATCTCAGAGTAAAATTAAAGCGATACAATAGTCAAACTCTCAATCTACCTAAGTGTATAATTAAGAAGAGATACAATAGTCAAACTCTCAATCTACCTAAGTGTATAATTAAGAAGAGATACAATAGTCAAACTCTCAATCTACCTAAGTGTATAATTAAGAAGAGATACAATAGTCAAACTCTCAATCTAAAAATAGGACGAAGGGAAACATTCGTTCTCACTCCCTTCTCTCCCTCGTCTGCTGAAACCAAAACAACAACATAGAAACATGACACGTTCAGCCTATTGACCGCATTCCAGTAGGTCTAACAAGCCACAAGACAAACGACCCTGAGGCCGCAAGCAATCATAGTCCACACTCCAGACCATACACCACACTGACACAAACATACACCACATGCTATTGGGGTTCCCTGCTGAGTTCAGACACCGGCCAAACATAGGGCTTAGTCGCTGAGACCTCCATTCCTTCTAGGTGAATGTGTTGTCTCTTAAGAAACCCTCATTAACGCTCCCAAACAGGGTACTTTTGCCCATTCTCTCGCCAGTTCTTGTATGGTTAGTAGCAGGATCGGTATTACTTTCTAAGAAATCAATGTCGCTAAACAGTACACTTTTACCCACTCCCTCACTGTTCTTTACATCGGAAGTAATGGTTGGCTGGGCACCATCATCATCAATCATATCAATATCGCCGAACAAGATGCTTCTACCCACTCCCTCACTAGATTTTGCATTGGGTCTGGCAGCGGGCAGCGCACTCCCCTCTGACATTCCCTTGGTCTTGATCTGTTTATTTCTTAGGGTCAATTGGACCGGCTTGCCAAGAACTGGTTTCCACACTACGATCCAAATTTTATCCTTATTACTCATGGCATAATTTAAACGTCTAAACGCGGTACAGGGAACTTCTATTACAGTAGGCAGGGTGACTTTAAACAACTTTCCCTGGGCTGGCACCAGTAGGTCTTCTCCCCAATCCAGAATCAAGCCTCCTCTGAAACAGCCGAAAGTTTTAGTAACCTCTGCATGCAATAATTTAGGGCTAGTAGCCCTTTGCATGGAGTTGTATTCGAATAAACACCTTGTCAGATGGAACTCAAACAAGTCAGCGCCGCTCTGTAAGCGGAGCAGTAGCTCCGGGGCGGAGTCAAACACTTGGGGCCTACAACAGAGTATTCTACCAATTGTTGATCTATTTGAGAAAGTCTTTCTCAGAACAAATGCAATTGCAATTAGCGAACAGATAGGGACCAGATACCCATACATGGGGTCCTCGTGGATTTGCAGAATAACACTCCTGGCGGTGACCACTTTATAATCGCCAAACTTTATATTTTGTCCTGCTAACAGCAAGAAATTCAGCGCTGGAGCAGCGTCGCCCCTACCAAAAAATGGAAGCACAGTCCCCACCCTATGTATTTTACAAACCAGGTAGACGCAGGCTATGGAGTTAGCTAGGCTCCATAATGTATTAGTGATACCCAGCGAAGGGTGCGACTGGACAGATTCTAGGGCAGATCTTAGATGCTCCCACATTGTCCTTACCTTTGCTTCCTTTTCCAGCAGGTTTTGTACTGAATCATGCAAATCAATCCCTTTCCTTAACAGTTCCCCAGACAGATGGCCCAATTTCCTCCTAATGTCGCCCGGGGAGGGTATGTTAATCTCAACTGGAGCGTCAAAGATATTACTACCCGAAATATTAGCCATATCCATACCGAAGGTCAAGGCCAGGGGCAAGTTAAACCCTGTTTTAATATCAATGGTCAGTTTATCTGACTTCAAACAATAAGATTTTGAATTCCTAAGTCTAAATTCCCTCAAATTAAGGTTACAACCGCAAGGCAGGTCCAAAATAGAAAAAATATTGATTTTGACCGTTGTGGTTTCTGAACCCTCACAAGTGTAGCCGGCGCTGTCACCTACATTAATCAGTAAATGCTTTCTATCGCCAATAGATAGGTGTGTGGTCGGTAGTGGTGACTCCAAAAACGTATGATAAACACATTTTCTCATGGCCACACTGACCTTGTTTAAATATAAGGCGAGATAACAAGATACACGTGTAAAAGACCTCTGAAGGAATACCTCCGTACAGAACATCGACCTTCCTTCCATTACACAAGAGTTTAGTGCGTGTGATTGCAGTTCCAAATAATATTCCCTTCTCTTGTTTACCCCAAAGTACCCTACACCATTATCCAACCTGCTGAAACCTGAGGAGTTGTGAGTGTGAGAGTGTATGGGAATTGGAAAGTTCATGGGTTCGTAAAGCTCATAAATAAAGTCTTGAACAGCAAATATAGCGCCTAGGGTGACAAGGACGTGTTCCTTATCCGCAATGATGTCCACAATGGATCCCCGTCTATCCAGGGGCCTCACAAGAGTCCGTGCGGGGCTGTCAGATGACATTAACGCCTCCAGGTCCTTTTGTGCCCTCGCGAGGTCCTTGTCTGACACCAGTTTCTCACTCAGTCTGCCATTCACCAGCATGTGGAAAGCCTCCACAATAACCCTAGTGGCCCTTACGTACTCCGATTGGGCTATGACATCCAAAGTTACTGACTCCAAGAAAGCCACCTTCTTTAGGCCGTCTGTAATATAAGTTTTCAAGGAGGAGGCGTCCCACCTAGACACATTTGAGACCCGGTCTATTGTTGTACTCAAGTTCGCCAATAGGGCCTCCACTTCGTCCACATGAGACTCTGAAAACTGGAACATGATATGACTGTTTTTAGCCAATCCTATAATGACTCCGTCTCTTGCTTTTTGAGCCGCCTCCAGAGTTCCAACCCCTTCCATCATAATTTTCACATCTGTCGAGAAGTCTTTTATCTCTGACTCCATGGCAGTTCCGAATAGATCTCTCAGGATCTTGCCCACGGCAGGAACTGCTGCCCTTGTTTGTCTTACTTTACTCATAAAACTTGAAGACCTAAACTCCAGCCACTCATAGTAAGTATCATTGGCTAGCTGAAACAATTTCTCCTGAAGATTATTTAAAGCGGTGCAATCCTCTGCAACCACTCCATGCAGCCGTGGATCGCATTTGCAAGCCTCAGCAGGCCCTGTGAATCCTGGAAAGGGTATCCTAAACAGCACTGTCTTTTGTTCCACTTCAGTAAATAAAGACCCTGAGTCCCTGAAGTAGACACCCATGTTTTGCCGCAGGCCATCACTCGTGTCTCGTGCTATGGTCAATAAAGACCCACAAACCAAGAAACTACAAAATATTAAGAAAAAAAACCACATGAGTAAATCAAATGTGTAAACAACTGTACAAGATATAAAGGTAAAGAACATAAGATACAGTATCGGTGAAGTGGGTTTCACGTGACAGTGAAACTAAGCATGGAATTTTCCAAAGATAGTGTTCCTCATAATCAGTAATCCAAAGAATCCCTGATCAAAATCTCACAACTCTCAGCTTGGACGCTTGAGTGAGTAAAGAAAATTCCCCAGTCACACCAGTTACATCAGAACACAAATGGGGACCAGGATAGTATTTAAACTTACCCTATAGTTGCCCACATGTCGACTCAACACCTTGAGTGGTCGCAGTCTAATAGGAACTCCTTAGGATAGCGAGTCCATTACACAAATCCCTCAGGGGGTAGGTGGAGCAGTGCTGAGGATGCTGTGTGTAGGTTGGAGGGTGCGCATCTCACCCCCTCTCCAACTACCTCAAAAGACAGATCATCCCCATTCCCACGTAGGGGAACGCCCACATCTTTGGTGACGCACGAGAATGCATAGACCAGCTGTTCCTTCTCTGCCCTGGGGGTCAGAAACTGAATCAGCTTGATCTGTGGCACCCTGGAACCAGTCCTCGCACCTATGGGCCTGACACCATCGTCACACACCCCCATAAAAATTCCCTGAGAGATGAGAAATTCCTTTTGAAGCTGCAGTTTACATACCTCAAGGGTGGCTCTAGGCAGGGGTGCAATGATAATTTACACATGCCCCATGACTGAGCATCCTCTATGGAGACTCACAAGCGTGCTTACACGGTGGTAGAAATGAGAAATCAACCTAGAGCGCCAGGACAGATCACCAATGAAGGAACCTTTTCAAAAAGAAGTTCAAATTATGATCCCCTCATTTGGGTTTGGAAAGGATGGCCCTCATTGACCATAGACAGCCTTTTATTCCTGGCAAGGGATGTTTTAAGAAACAACATCAACTAACTACTAAAGAACAATAATTATAACTTTTCTATAGTACTAAAAGACAACAATAACAGCAACTGGTATAGCTGAACAGAAAGCCCCAAAGTCTGCTCCAAGCGCTTGTCAAAGTGAAAGCGCGTGCGTGTGGGCCCCGGGGAGCCGCGCCACGCTACAAATTATATCGTGACTCTTATGCTACTGAAAAGAATGTGCCGCGCTCCCAGTCACGTAGGCATCGCGGAGAATCTATCTTGACTCTTAATCTACTAAAAAGAATGAGGCCGCGCTTCCCCTGGGTCTCGCCGGCCCCTCCAGCTGTTTCAGCCGTACCACTTGCTGGGCGGCCGCCGGCCTAAATTAAGGTGAAACTATCAATAAGGGTAAGCCCTCAAAGATAACTCTAAAACATAGGGCATTACAGGAATTCACACATATGTTTGCAGACGTTGAATTCCTACTACTTTTCCAGCAGCCTCTTAAGAAAGTCTGATGTATAGCTTTTATTAACCAGCTTGAGAAACTGCACGTGCACAGGTCTTGGAACAATTTTAGAATTGCTAAGCTTTTTGAGCTTTGCTGTGAATCGTGACGGTTTTTTCAGAACCAGATAAGGGCCGCTGTAGGCTCCTTGTATCTTGGCACTAATACCCTTATTGAACGTGTGTACTTTTGCAAACACAACGCATCCTGGCTCTATACCATCAGTTCTTGCCGACCTGTCATACCTGACTTTCATCTTCTTGTTAGCCACAGCGAAGTTATCTTTAGCTCTGTCATCCATATCTTCCCTAGTTTCTTCAGCCTCCAGTAGGTGAGACACGATGGGTTTTATTGTGTCCTTAATGTCAATCAAACTTGCCTGGGATGGAAGGGTGCAATTTCTACCGTGTACTAGCATGTAAGGACTGACACCTCCGCCATAGGTGTCGCACACATTCATAGATAAAACAATGCCAGGGATGTAAACATCCCAATTTTCTGGATTGCTTATTGCAAATGCACGTAGTCTTTCTACAAGTGTTCTATTCTGGCGTTCTACGGCTCCATTTGTGCTGGCCTTGTAGGGAGAGGAGAAAACCTGTTCTATGCCGAACCTTTTACAAAAATCAGAGAAGTTCTTGCCGCTGAACGTTGTACCGTTATCAGAACAAATCCTAAGGGGACAACCCACAGAGCAAATCACCCTCTCAAAGAACTCATCCCTAAACGTGGCAGCATCTATGGACTTTGTTGCCCAAGCGAAGACAAACTTTGTACACATGTCAACGCACATCTGAATGTAGGAATTGCCCGATTTGGTGGTCGATATCCTCCCTATTGAGTCTACCATTATGCATGCGAATGGGAATGGGGCCCTATCTTGTATCACCATTGGGATGCGAATAGTTCTGTTCATTTTCTTCGCTGTGAGGCACTCATGGCAGATGGAAACAAATTTCTCTACATCTGACACTACTGTTGGCCAATAAAATCTGCTTGAAATTACCCCCAGCATTTTCGTTATGCCAATGTGGGAGCCCAACACACCACAGTGCAATTTCCTCAGGAATTTCCCCACCAGAGATTTGGGGACTACAATCTGGTACAATTGAAAGATGGTCTTGTACCTGACACGCCCTGGAATCCGACACAACAGGCCATTTTTTATGTAAAATTGATCTTGGGTCAGCAGTATACGTTGTGCAGCATAATTATCGCCAGGAAGTGTCCCTTCCTGGATGAATTTTATTAGTGACCCGCAGAAGGGGTCATTATTCTGCATGCCTTTTAGATCCTCCAAGGAAATAGGATCCTCTCCCGTCAGTACATCAGAGAAAATTTCCCCTGATAACCTTGGGGTGGCTGCAGCTAAGGCCTGGCGGCGGGCCACTGCTCTCCTTCTCTGAGTCTTTGATAGGGTCGGCAAGGTCACACTCAGCCTCCCACTCTTCTTTCTATCTGTTCTCAACTTCCTCTTTTCTCTGAGCTCTCTTGCTACCTTCAAAGCATTTGCTTTTGACCTCCCAGTGTCTCTCCGGGTGCTGGCACGTGTCTCGACTGCCATAATTGCCTGTAGCTCGGCGATGGCATGTCCCTTTATAGCATTCTCTGGGGCTCTAGGCACACCACTCACTTTCTTTAATATCGAGCCAGGTTTGAAAATCCTTAGGGGGTACTCATGCACTCTGTCCTCTTGCAAAAAGAATTTCACAGCATGCACATCTGTGAAAGATACATTTTTCTTGATGCCTGCAATTGGCTCCCCTTGGCTTCCCTCACTTGGCTGACCATACGTCCTTCTTGAGAGTATGTCAGCCACAATATTTAGTGACCCCTTCAGGAATATTAGCCGGGAATCAAACCCGCTGAAGAATTCAACCCACCTAGCCATACGACCAGTCAAGTTTTTCTTGCTGTTTATGGCCAGTAGCGCAGCATGGTCGGTGTACACATAAAACTTTCTTCCCATAACATAATGTCTGAAACGCTCCAGGGCGTATTTAACGGCCACCAGCTCTTTGTCTGTGACTGAGTAATTTTTCTCAGCTTTGTTTAGGCTCCTTCCTGCAAAGGCCAGAGGCCTCAACATCCCCTTGTTATCAAGCTGATTTATTGAACAGCCCACCAATTCATTACTAGCATCACTAGTTATGTAAAAATCTTTCCCATAGTCTGGGTGGGGCAATAGGACGTCTTCGCAAATCGACTTCTTTATTTTTCAAAGCTTTTTTCACATTCCGCGGTCCACAGGAAGTCCTTCTTATTGGCAGTATTACGGTACAGGGGTATCATGATCTGGCTGAAATCTTTAATGAACGATCGGTAGTATCCAGCCAGACCACAGAAGCCTTTTACCTCCTTGACACTCTTTGGCCTAGGGAATGTTTTAATAGCGTCCACTTTGCATACCTCGGGCTGCAGTCCTCTCCTGTTTACCACGAAACCCAGGAAAGACACAGATTCCATACCGAAATAACATTTCTCCTTCTTTAACCGTTGTTATACTACCAGGTGGACAGACGACCCTGAGGGCATGTCTGCATAGTTAACATTGTATATTATGTATTGTACGTGAAGGAATGTCCACCTGTGAGAGACACTACGTGTCCAGCTTGAATAAAAGAAGACTGGTACATTGACCATCAAGCAGTCATTCGGCAGTCATTCAGAAGGCAGTCAGTGGACCAGTCAGTCAAAGGAAAGAAGTGTTGGACTTACTTCATTTAACATTACATTTAAGTATAACAGTAACTAGAATATACTCATAAACATCAGAGTATATCAATGGTGGCGAACCAAGGCTCGATGAAGTATCTTTAAAACATTTATTGGATTTTTGTTGGTGAGATTATACCAAAATGCTAGTTTGGAGTTATACTAGCAAGCAAAGGATTGGCTAGAAATGGGCCCTAGAAATGGGCTCTCCTGCAGATCTCCCCTCTTCTCATGCTCTATACTGGACTATATGAGCATGGGCAACCTATGAATGCAGGACAAATTAAGGAGTGTCCACACTGGAGTTTTGACTGAATTAGTGAATCAGTGATTCGAACAACGAGATCTTGTATAGCAGAGCCGATGGCTAAGGTTTGGCAGGATAGAGAGAATCCTGAATCATTTCTGAACATTTCAAAAGTTGTTTGAACTTTCTACCATGAATATTAAGAAAGATATGGCTAATTTCGTGAGGCATGATATTCTAACCCAGGCAATGAAAGCCTAGGTGTTTTCTTAGTTCTCTTACAAACATTGCCCAGGAGTTTTAGAGAACTTTTTCATGTACTCTCAATGTCATTGGTGATTAGAGCATGGATATAAATGTATATATAAGTAGCCTTAATTGGTGAGATTGGGACCCATATAGCTGTGTGATGTTGCTATGGAAACCTGGTCATTGCCGTGGGCAGAGCAGGTCTGCTGTGTGAATGTACAATTGTCCATGTACAATTGTATTCTGAAAAAAGGCACACATAATATTTCTAAATTCAGCCACAGCATTGTCAATTCTGAAGCGATTTTCGAAATTCAAACAGTTCTAAGATGCTGACATTGTTGCGGAATTTGTCCTGCCAATTGCAATGTGAATTATTTACCTTGAATATTTTGCAGCATTGTATAAATGGACCAGGTGTGCATAATCACCAATTTATTACTCATACCATTATGATTTGATGGCAGGAATGGTCACTACTTTATTAACATGAAGAGTGTCATGACCGGAAGGCATAATAAATGGTGTCAGGAGCATAGGTAAATGACAGGAATGGTGGTTTGATATATTCTAGTAGGACAGATTGCTAGATGTGTGACAATGCTACATTGTTCAGATCGCCATTAAATCAAGCTGTATAGCCAGCAGGAATGTGAAACAAATGACATTGTCACAGTTGCTGGAAGCATATATCATTTGTTCAGTGTTGGTAGTGGACACAGAACAATTAGTCATCACTTACATTCCATATCAACACTAGACATGACTGTAAACAATTCACATGAATGCTTATGCTGCTCCAGGTGTGACAAAGGAATGCTGCAAAGCATCATTAACATTTTATTAACCAGAGGTGATGTGAATTAATTCACAATTGATGACGGAGGCCCAGATGTATGAATCGAGACATCAGGACAATTGGGACAATGCATTAGGACATTTCTCAGAAACTAAACTGTATATTGAAAAGATACAGACAAAATAGACTTTGATTAAATAACTCTGTCATTACAAAATGTTGAATAGACTAATCATTATTGAATTATATGTTAATCCTTTTAAAATACTATACATTTGCAATTGTTTATGAGGTTTGTAGTTACTATTTTATCATCAACTTTGTAGTTTTACATGTGCATGGGTGAACTTTGATGGTATATTTGTATTGGAATAATTATATTACTTTTTGCTTTAGGTTTGGTGTCTAGTTTAACATTATAAATAATACTTTGAAAGACTGGGAAAACCATTGGCCTGCACAAATGACAAGTATAAATGACAATGATTAGTATTCAATTGCCAGAGGCAATGTGGTTGGTGGCTCATGCCATTAACATTTTATTGCAGGATAATTGGTGGCAATTAATCTGACTTGGTGTCCAGGAAAAGGGATGAATAGTTTCACAATTGATTCACATATGTTTCTTCTCAATTGGTTTAGGTATAAAATAACAGATACTTTGACATTGGCTGAATACTAGTATTTAAAATGGACTTCATTTGGTTAAACTACTAGACTTTCAATAGGCCATGTATTTAGTGCATGGATATCTGTTTGCATTTTTATTTGTTTCTTTTATTTTTCTTTGGCCTAACTGGTTAGAGGTTTTTGAACACATTATTTTTCGTAATTGGAGTAGTCAAAGATTGTTCAACCATGGCTCAAGAATTTAAGTGTAAATTAAAGATTGTATTTCTTCTATTTATTTTTTTTAGACTTAAAATTCAAACAATGTAACCAATAAATATATGCTTTTTCTTTTGTCTGATCAGCTTGTGAGAAGGTTGTGTAATTGGTACACATAAATGTGGAATGAATTCATTATTAAACTCATTAACAACAGAGTATATCACCGTATACCCGCCGATTCAAGGGTACTCAAAAGCTCGTTCACCTTCAGGAGGTGTTCCTCCCATGTGTCTGATGCCAGAATGATATCATCAATGTAACAGCAGACATTAGTAACCTTTGACAGAATGTTTTCCATCATATGATGAAAAGATTTAGGTGACGTCTTTAGGCCCATCGGCATAGACCTATACTGGTAAATGCCATCACAGGTAGAGAACGCTGTGATATGTCTGTCCTGATCTCGGATCTTGCATTGGTAAAATCCGTTATAGCAGTCCACCTTTGAATAATATTTCCCTTTCATTGCTCCCACTCTAGCTATGACATCATCCGCCCTGGGGAAAGGGATGGCCTGGCGGCGGATCTCCTCATTGACAATAATCAACCTATGTGAAACATTACCCGCTTTTCTTGACCCCGGTTTTTCAATCAGAAAACAGGGACTGCTGAACTCACCTTTGTGACTAGCTCTCTCAATTATACCAGCTTTTACCTGCTCGCCCAGAATTCTTCTCATGACGGCATTCATTTCTGGGTTCATTCTATAGGGCATACGATTTACTGGCCTATAGCCGTCTTTTAGGTCTATTCTGTGCTCATACCCCTGAGCATGGACGATTGGAACCCCCTCTTTCTGAAACGCATCGTCATGCCTATTTAAAATGTCCAGGAGCTGTTTCTCCTGCAAAGTGTCAAGCTTATCTGATATCTTAAAAGCCTCGCCCATGGTCTTTATCTTATCTGCCATCAGTGGTGAATACTCATCTTCCCTTTTATCTGCGCTCATGCTCAGCTCGTGCAACATGCTCGTTTGGTTCTCACTGCCTGAACCACTTAGATCAACGAATTCGCTGTCACTGCGCACCACGAAAAGGCCCAAGATATCTCCCTTTCCAACTACATATCTTTTATCGCTGGTGTTTGCTATAATCATAGGGAACAGACCCTCTGCATTGGGCCTGACTAGGCATCGTTTAGCGAGGAAAGGAACTTTTTTCTCCTCAAATTCTCAATCAAACCTGACTTACCAATGATGTTTTTCGCTCCCGCTATTTTGATAGAAAACACATTTTCCGCGTTAGGGGAGAGAATCATCTTCCTATCCGCCCTGATAACATGTAACTTAGCTCTAGCCCTGTCAAAACGTACATTGGCGTTGTACTTTTCCAGAAAGTCAACTCCTATTATCATAGCCCTCTTTAATCCTAGCACAATATGGATCCACTCGGAATATTCCTCCCCATTGATGTTAAAATTTACTCTCAAAACCTTCCTACAGATCCTGTAGTCTCCGTTTGCCATATAAAGCTTTACATAGGTCGATCCAACCAAAATTTTAGGATTATCCCTCTGAATGGCCTTACCAAATTCAGTGCCTACACATGTTACACTCGCCCCAGTGTCTATAAGAGCTGGAACGATGTATTTACCAATTTTAATGTCTGTCTGCCCATTTGTTAATTTGACAGCATTAAATATTCGACCCCTTTTTCTACACATGGACCTTAGTTCTAGCATGGTGTATTTCAATTTGGTCTTATCTGGAGGTGTATAAGGACTATGATTACTCACATTTAGCAGCTGGCCTGGTCCTGTGGAGTTAAGTCGGGCTCGGTCAGGAACACTTCCTGACCGTCTACACAGTTTTTTGAAATATTGGAGAAGTCAATGAAGTTGCAATCCTGTGGCTCTCCATTATCTGTTACTTGGGAGATAGAAACCTCATTTACACTGTTTCTTCTGTATCTACCATTACCACCAGGTCCATTGTTTCCTTGTTGTTGGTAGCCCTGATTGTTTCCTTGCTGTTGGTAGCCCTGATTGTTGGTGTTATTCCCCCCATTGCCTCTCCAGGGGGAATTGTTTCTCGGTTGGTTTTGGTATTGGTTGCCGTATTGGCCACTGTTAAAATTACCACCACTGCCACTGAAACCATTGTTATTGAAATTACCACCATTTCCTCTCCAGGGCGACCTAACTCTCTGTTGGTTGTTGTAATGTCCATTCTGATTGGCGTTGTTGTAGCCATTCGCTCCATTGTTTCCTCCCCAGTTATTTTGGATTCCTGGCTGCCCATATTGGTATCCACTATTTCCCGGCCAGGGCTGTTGGTTCCCATTTTGGTTACCGAACTGGAACCCATTATTTCCTCCCCATTGCTGTTGGGTCCCTGGTTGATTATTGTACTGGTATCCATTGTTTGGTCCACCACCGTTTCTCCTTTGGCTCTGGCTCCTGTTGTTTGGTCTGAAGCCTTGGCCGTTTTGTTGCCTACCTCTTCCCTGACCATTGCCATTGAAAAACTGGTCCTTGCGCGATCTATTGTCGCCTATAAAGGAGACTTCGCCAGTTTTGGCGGGTTCCTCAGCTTTCTCTTTCTTTTGCTGGATCTTTAGCACAGCCTCATATTTAACTGCAGCGTCGGTTACTGCTGCCCATCAGTTTACCCATCAGCACATTTGCCTGATCCTTCTCAGACAGTGAGGATCTCTGTAGCAGGTCACCCATCTTCTTGCAGAATTCCTTTGCGCTAGCACTCCCTTTTTGCTCTTGGAAAGGGTAGTCCCTCATTAGCTCATCCAAAGAAATGTTTGAGAATTTCGCCAAAAATTCACGCCTCAGTGAGGAGAACAAAGCATCCGTGCCATTCTCCTTTGTAAACCTCCCGTAAAAACTCAAAGCTGAGCCTTTCACATAAGGTTTCAAGCCTATTACCCACATGTCCTCTGGTAATCTGCTCCTGCAGGCGTACTCCTCATACTCATCCAAAAAATACTTAGCAGACCTCAACACCGTCGGTTCATCAAATTGTTCAGGAGCCTTTAGAAATCGTTTCATTATTGACTCAGGTGTGTATCCCTCCTGAAAGCCCTTTTGTTGCACTGTGGGCTCTTGCTTAATCGGCTGGAGTTTATCCGCCATGAACCTGAGTGCATCCATCTGCATTTCCTGCATTTTCCCCAGGAGCAACATAATTTGGTCTGGCTTGTTCTCAGGCACTGGTTGGGGTTGTTGATAGTGCACCTATTCGAGTTCAACGACTTCTTCACAAATGTTGGACCCTCTCTCGCCAATAAGATTGCCGAGCCAACCCCATCTGAGTCTGATGAGCTATTAAATATATCAAGGAAACAAGGTAACAAAGATAATAAAATTAAGAAAATATATGAAATAGAAAATCTAAATCTGAGAGAAGTTTCCGCTAGGGAAGTTATGGAAGTCTTGAACTGTATCGACCCACATAAGAACTCTGGTATTACAAATCTCTCAGGGAAAATACTTAAGAATTGCCTTAGAGCCCTTATCTTTCAACTAACTCATGTTGTAAACCGATCGATTACATCAGCATCAGTTCCTGAATTATTCAAGACAGCTGTTGTCACTCCACTGTATAAGAATGGCTCCAAAAAATCAGCCAACAACTATCGACCCATCTCTGGAATCTCAATGCCAGCAAAAATTCTTGAGAAATTAATACAGAAACAACTTTCGGACCATTTTGAAACGAATAACCTTTACTACGATAAACAGTATGGTTTCAGGAAGGGTCGATCAGTATCTCAAGCTCACATAGATCTTTTACAGGAAGTCTATGAGAACATCAATGATTCCAAAACATGCGTGGCAGTCTTCTTGGATTTCAAGAAGGCTTTTGACACCGTCCACCATGAGAAATTACTGTCAAAACTAGAGAAATATGGCATAAAGGGACATTCCAATATGTGGTTTCGGAATTACCTTAAAAATAGAAAACAAACCGTCAGAGTCAATGGTCTCATCTCATCCCAAGAAACAATATCTTTTGGCGTTCCTCAAGGAACAATTTTAGGACCCATTCTCTTCTCAATTTACATAAATGATTTAAATGAAATAGTAGAAAATTCAATCATTCAGCATTACGCTGATGACACCGTCCTTCTGCACAGCAGCAAGGACCAGGACAAGTTGATAAATCAACTACAAAAAAACCTAAACCACATTCACTCCTGGTGTAAGGTAAACAAAATTTCAATTAATGTAAGTAAGACCCAATACATTAAATTTGATATTGGGCGCCAAAAAACAAAACCAACAGCTACAAAAAACTTGGTTCTAGGAGAAGAGACCTTGACTCAAGTACAACAGTACAAGTATCTAGGTCTTGTGATTGATGAGAGGTTGAACTTCAACGAACACCTCCAAGATGTTATCAATAAGGTTCGTTGGAAGGTAAATCTCCTCAGAAAATCAAAAAATGTAATCAACAAGAAACTAAAAACAACTATAGTGAAAATGCTAATCCTACCGGTCATTGACTGTACGTGGTACGTGCTTTTGTTCTGGAAACGATGGTTGTCTGATCTGACTTACAGGACCTTGAGCCCTGAGTGGGGGAGAAAACATTGTGCTCGATGGTCCCATCTGTTGTATAGGTGACTGGAATGGCGTCGGTTGTCTGAGGCGGGGCACAGGTGAGACTATTTGAGGTTGCATAATCGGTACCTGCTTGATAATTGGTCTCTGAGGAGGGTACCTTTGGGTGGGAGCTCCCCCTGGGTGAAAAAATGTACTTAATTGACTCACCCTAGAACTTGCCCTCTTTGGTATCGTTGGTGGGGCTTTTGGTCCCTCCACCTCGCTAACTGATGTTATCCGGCCTACAGATCTTTCCCTATCTCTATCAGGCCCTTCTCTACTAAACAGATTTCTTCTAGCACCCTCGTCATATCCTGACTGGTTGTCTTCACCGAAATTGAAAGGTCTCCTTTCCTGTTGATCATGTAAGTTCCCTCTCATGTCCTGCCCTTTACTCCAGTCTCGCGGTGTGTAAAAACCGTCCCCTCCATACATATATTGGTCAGGAGGTGGTGGTGGGAACTCCTCCTCCTTTTCTCCTTTCGGAGAGAGCATCTCTTCCTTTACCACGCTCTCCTCCGGGGCTCCTTGCCCTGAGGTCTCTGGGTCCGGCTCTAATTCCTCCTCCGAAGAAGAAAAACTGCCGAACAAATCTAGAGAAAAATCCGAGTCTGATTCCTCCCTGCAATGACAAAAAATTTCCGCGTCTCTTGCAGCTTGACTTCTGGTAGTTCTCCTGCCCGTCAAGCCAGTTAAGAAAGCAACTCTGTCCTGGAATTGCGCGAAAATTGAGGGCTTTGCTTCCATAGAATTGATGTTAACTTCTATTTGTCAATGGTCTAAGATCTGATATACCAGAAACTGAAGACCGGGTTCTCCTACCAGATGTTATAAGTTAGTGTTCTCTTAAGGAGTTAAGAGCTATAGGAGCTTGGGAGTCTAAACTTCAGAGTGACGGTAATCCAAAGACAACAAGCACGACTCAATACTTCTAGTAGACTGACTCTTTATTAGCTCTCCCATAGTACATATCCAGTGGCCGCACATGGGGCGACGTGAGCAGCTCACGAGCTGCTTACTCATAGTCGGGTGCCAACATGCGCCCCCAAGGGTCAAGTTCACACGAGAACCTACACTATAACAGCACACATATATATGTACCAAATTTCAAGAGTGTACTAAGTGTGTCTATGCGTTTCTGAGCTCATCCTGTGCAGTATATTTAACTTATTTACTAGTGATTAATTAACCCTCAAGAAATATCGGAATGTTTTTCTTTGCATACACAATATATATAAAGGAACTCATTATCTATGTGCTAATGTTAACCATCCTTAGAATGTCATTTTTCAAATATGATAATATCTCGAAATCCATTTTTTGCGATTTGTGACTAATATTTCTGTAACACATCCAAAGTGTAGTTTAATCGTTTTTTAATCCTTTTTTTGAGATTTGTGACTAATATTTCTGTCCAAAGTGTAGTTTGAGGAATGCAAGAAATTCTATATAGTGATACATGACATTGGAATGTCACAGAAAAATGAATCATCCGCCCAAAAAAAGATAATGCGACACCATTATAATTTGAAAAGATGACACTAAGTTAATTCCAATGGTGTTAGCATTGAGGAAATCTAACAAATATTTCCATATGTTATCTTTGATTTAAAAGAAAGAATTTAAAAGAAAGGCAAGGATAATTATATTTAATACCCTGCCCTGAAACTTGATACATGTATTCATATGACTCAAATCACGAGAATGGGAACATTCCTACCGAGAGATCTAGTGAATAAAACACCTTGAAAAATATGGATTTTGCGACATTTATGTGAGGTCTAACCCTGAGCCTAGAACTCCATCAAGAACCATGAGATGTTGCACCATCTTTATTACCTATTCTTATGCCTTCTCTCCTAAACCAACCCTTCAGGTCAAGGCTAATACATGCAGCCTTGCCCGGTACTCAGGGCCATGATCTCTGGTCAGTTCACTGGTCAAAGAGAACCTCCTTGATGGCAAGGAGACATAGAGGGGGAAGATCCATCGTTGAATAATGGCCAGAGCTTATGCTTGATCATTACTGAGATTTATAAGGCTGTGATGCAGGGCTTAAGGTTGGGCTCTACCAAGAGGCTTTATCCTTTATATCTTGATTGATTTCCCCTCTCTTAATCAACATGTTGTTTATTTGTATCAATCCTACCGTCTACCAACCAATAGTCATTGCCTTGCACAGTCCAGGGGCTATATATCAACTTGGGTAGAGACTAAAGAGATTAATAACCTCCTTTTTGGGCCTGCTGGTGCAATGGCTGTGCATAATAATATCATTGATATGATACACATGCTTCCCTTCGTACCCTTGAAGCACTGAAGCTGAAGTACACTACTTTTGTACTGATTGTTCTTATAGATTCAACCCTATGGAGCAGAATATTGGACTCGAAAGAAATACAAAATGAAAGAAATACCTCAAAATGACAACTTGAGTGATCTTTCACTCAAGAAATTAATGGAAAACCCAATGAAAGAGAAAGCGGACACAGGGATGCCCTGAACTGTCCTTTGGGTCCCAATCGTCGGAATTTTATCTTTTTCATCGAAATATCAATGGCTGAATTCGCCTTCCCCAATCCTCTCAAATAACTCATTATTTAAAACAAAGGTGAGGCCCGAAATAGGGTTCAAGTTTGCAATATTTCTAGGTGAGCAATCACCTATAAAGTAACTAAATGTACTCCACAAGGTGATCTTTGAAACGCAAAGATATATTAATACACTGTTTTGTGAGAATATCCCTTTGGAAAAGATAATCTTGGCGAATTGTTAATCATTTCCCACGTCACAGTTATCTGATTGGTGGAACAAACCCTTAACTCTCTCTCCTTTTGCAGCAACCCTAATGTAACAGCATCCAGTTCTATCTATGGGTCGTGGTACCACAATTTGAACTCACAAACCTCAGATATCAGTCAGAATTATGAACTAAACTGTTTAAAGTTTAAAATCACTTATTTATACATTTATATCTACATTTGGTGAGGGGGTCAGACGGTGTACTAAAGTTGTATGATAGATTTGTTTCCAAGTCTTATCTTCTCCCGATTCTTCTTGGTCAAATCTAAAAGTCATTTGACCAACATTTTGGATGAGTTTGTTTGTTGTTTTTGCTGCAGGGCTTCAGAAAAGCCCACATTTATATTACTGTGACCCGCCAAAATCCTTTCCTGCGGTAGTTTTACTTATTATCGCTCACCGATAGGCCATTGCAAATTCTTATATAAATATATAACAGCAGCAGAATATTGATAGATTCAGTCCTATAAATCATAATAATTATGAGTAAATTTGGTAAGATTGTTTGTGTTATAATTACTGACAATGCAGATTTATAAACACAAAATGTACAGATAATTTAAAATAATTTGTACCGACTAACAGAAAACCGTTTGAGATGCAACCCCTATGCTCGATACATGGCCAGCCCTTAGCAATTCAAGCCACGCACAAAGACAGAGCAGTCCTTCACAGCTTTACTGGTCTGTGGGGACCCATATATGTCAGTCATTATAGAACCCTCTCTCTATCTCTTCCACAACCCCGCCCTCCTCCTTCCACTTTGTTTTGTAGATATCTCCCTTTCTTAACTCTCTGTAAACTCTAGGTTTAAAACTGAGAGGATTTTCGCAAGTCCTCCCTCAGTCTCATTGCCTTCCGTCTGAACTCCTTTTCCATATGTCCTCAAATCCTCAACTTCATCCTTTCTCTTCAGCCTTTTTCTGTTCTCCCATATGTCCAAGTCTCTTGCTCTTACCTGCCTCTTTCTTAACTCTCTGTAAACTCTAGGTTTTAAACTATATTTCAATAAATGGTCACGAATCCTCCCTTGTCCTCAGTCTCCTTCTCTTTCCTTTTACGTTCTTCTCAGTCGCCTTCCCTTCCCTTTGACGTCTCCTATCCTTCCCTCTGATATTTTTTTGTTCCTTTATTTAACCAGGTGTTATACATTGGGTTAGGCATGTGCCTACCCATTTATTATTGGGGATCAAACTCTTTGTCTGATTTTCACCCCAACCCTGTCCTTTTCGACTCCACAATGTCACCAAAGCACATAATATTATTATTATTATGTGATATACCTTAGGATGAAATAATATGTCTTTACCCGTATAGAAACCTGTCCTTTCTTTCTAACCTACAAGATCTATATAATACATATATATAATTCCGGATGAGCTGACCCGTATATGCACTCACTTAAAATGGGAGAGGATTTTCTCATGCTCAGATCCTCACTTCAATATCCTATTTCAAGAACTAGAAATTGAAAAAAAAAAGAATGAAAAAACGAACAACTTTAATTGGGTCTTGGGTGCACATAGAGTGAAGGATAAAAGACTTAGTCTGTAGACGCTGCCCGTCAGATTGTCCCAGCCAATCAGAGATAAGGATGTTGTCGTCCTCTCTCATGATTGGTCAATCGGTAAAGTCGGATCAGGAACAGAGACTTTTATAAAAAGTGATTTTCTTCAGGATATCTGAGAGGTTGGTCCGAGAGTTCTTAGCTTATATGGGTATGGTCCAATAAAGGTGTACCACCAGATATGCGAAAAATTTGTTCATTATTTTTCTTTCCAATGTTGAACAATTGCTTTTCGTCACCAATTTCTAATCTGAAAAAAACCTGATTTTATTTTTCAAAATTTTCATTTCTCCAAATTTGTTATCTCTCAATTTTTGTTTATCTCATTGAAAATGTAATGGCCCAATACCAATTTCAGTGCATGACATCTAAATATCGGGATTTAATTCATTTCGAAGTCAATTTTAATTTTGACCCCCCCCCCCTCCCATTTCGGGTTTGTACAAAAAGAACCAATTATACAGATTTTTATGACCTGACTCGACCATATGAACTCAGTTTTCTGGGAGGAGATAAGAGAAAAAATAGAAGTTAGAGCGGACGAAGGTAAGAGGATATGAGATAGAACGGAGATGGAAGAACACGGGATAATATTATAGGATTAATGACTGATATTGAGGGGCTGCTGCTGCACTGTTTGGTGCATAATCCCAAGGCGTACCGTCACTTCACTGCACCTCTCTGTGTGTGAGTATTTCTCCCTCTCTCTGTCCGTCGCTTCTCACTCTCTCTTTCCTTTCTCTGTCTTCTCTCTCTTCTCTCTCTTCTACCCTTTCTCCATCTCTTTCAATCTCTTCTCTCCTCTCTTTATAACCCTCCTTTCTTATATTCATATAGCGTGCATGCCTTCATACTCTCCCTCTCCCTCTATCCCCTTCTCTTCACCCTTTCTGTTCTCCTCTTTGCCTCTTTCCACTTTCCTCCTCTGACTATCCCTCTCCCTCCCTGTTTCTCTTCCTTTCTCTTTCCACAACCTTCGTCTTTCTCGCTCTGTCTCTCTTCCTCTCTTGCTGCTTCCACTCTTGCTCTCTTTATTCCTGTCCATCTCCACTCTGTCTCGGTCTCCATTCCCACCTCTCTTGTTCTACTCTCCTCTTCTCTGTCTCCCTGTCCCTTCACTCTTTCTCTCTCTACACTCTCTCTCCATGTCCCTCCACTCACCCTTTCACACTATCCTCCCTCTCCCCACACCTACCTCTAAGCACCCATCTCTCCTCTCTCTTCCCTAACCTACCTCTCAGCACCCATCTCTCCCACCTTTTTGTCTCTCTGCTCATGAAGTGCCTCAGGCTGAGCAACTCTGAGCAGAAGAGAGCAGATTGTAATGAGTGCTCGTGGGCTGAGAACCCTCCAGATGTTCACATTAACTCTCTTGTGCACGCATTCAGACTGTTTCATTTGGGGAGGGGGCTTAGGTGGCCAAATGGCCTACTCCCCCTCCATCGTATTGCTATTCACTATATCTCTCTAATTATACCTCTGTATTGTGCACTGTCCTCTCTCTCCTTCTTCACTATCTCTCCCTCCACTCTCCCTGTTCTCTCTTCAACCCTCCTTACCCTCTTCTTCACTCTCCCTCCATCTCTCTACATTGAGCACTATCCTCTCTCTACATTGAGCATTATCCCTTTCTCTACATTGAGCACTATCCCTCTCTCTACATTGACTGACTCTGACTCTGACTCTTTTTCTCCCTTTCTCCCTCCCTCTCTCTACATCTCTCTCCGTTACCTCAATCGCCACTATTTCTCTCTCTCTTCTCTATCCCAGTCTCTCTCCTATTCTCGTTCTCTGTCTCCACTCTCTACCTCTGTCTCATTCCCTTTCTTAATCTTACTTTCTTTGTCTCTGTCGGTCTCTCTCTCTTACACACATACACTCCTCTAGGGCTAATGGGCGACTAGATCATGAGGTTGTATTGCTGAAGCCGGTCTTGTTCCTGGGCCCGTAGACCTGGCCGAAGCAACACAACCCAATAATCTAATGGCTTTAGTTGGCATTTTTTGAGATGTTACTGTCATTCACAAAAAATATGAATGATTTCGAAGCAAAATGAACTAGTGGAAAGGCGTATTGAGCAGTAAATATTGTTTTTTATTTTCATTGATGTAAGTGGTTGGCCGGAAGTGGACGTCCAACACTAGTAGGCTTGGTCTGTACGCCTACAACTGTGGGGTCTATCCCAACAAACGGTGACTAAGGAGAGTGTGAAACAGACGCAACATTGTGTTCATTTGGATCAAAATTCCCAGGGCATGACACAACAGCAATATAACTCTTGAAATAAAATACAAGACTTGCAGTCCTAAAAAGATTCTTCAATGAGGAATTCATGTTGATGTAACATTGAAGATAAAGAAAGAGTGAAAGAGTGAGAGAGAAACAGAGGGAGGGAAGGAGAGAGAGAAAGAGAGAGGGAGTATGCAAGAAGGAGAGACATAGAGAGAAAGAGGATAAAATAGAGAAACACAAATTCAGGAGTCAGCTTTTAGGGTCTGGAGAGAGAGAGATAGAGAAAGAGACAGACAGACAGAAAGGAAACAGAGACAGAGACAACACTTCAGGAATCGGCTTTCAGGGAAACAGACATCCCCCCCAACACCACCACCATACCCCCACTATCTTTCTCCCCCTCAGTCTTCATTGTGCACAGTGGAACAAAATCTAATCATACAAAATGTGAAATCCTCGAATCTATTTCTGGAAGGGCTCTCATTCCATTTGGCAAAGACAGATATAGGTCAGGCTTTTACACTGTGTGGTTAACATTCACAACAATTTCAGATGTTTAAGATGAAAGTGTGTTAATAAAATGTCCTTACAAGAAGTACTATAATTATAAGTTTTGACATTTGAATCTTGAAGATGAAACTCTTTGCTCACATAAAATACATATTCATGTCTTTACTTGGGAATATTCATTGATATTCTTGGCTGAAAATGTGATAATATGTGATGTGTTACAAATAAACCAGTCATAAGTCGCAAAATTGACATCTTTTAAAGTGTCTTATTCACAATAAGATCTCCTTGTTGGAATGTTGGAATGTTAGTATCTAGTGATTTGAGTCCTATAAATACATGGATCAAATTTCAGAACAGCGTATTAAATATATACCCTTGGTCCCCAAGGTCATCCTATATTTAGCTACTTTACTGGTAATGGTCCACCCAGAAATATTGGAAACCTGTATTATTTCAAACATAAGAAAATCAAAATATAGAAATGCTGTTTAAATTTCCTAAATGTTAACATCGTTGGAATCCACTTAACCCCATCTTTTCAAATATGATGATATTTCAAATTCCATTTCTTTTAAATATTTCTAAAATCCAATATGGTGGATATTCAAATCCGGTATCAATTGAGCTCAAAATGAAAACTAATCACACAAAGCTTAAATACGAGAATCTATTTTCACGATCCTATTCAAAGTTATAATAACAATACAGAACCAATTCTATTGCACCATGAAATGTAATCTAATTGAATTTAAAATATGATGCCAATGCATGGAATCAACCTGATATGATGTTTAGTTATGAGTATTTTTGAAGTTCTGTATCAAATATCATGGGATACTGTGAGAATCAAAAAAAGATTAATGTATTATCATGCATTACCAGCTGAAATAATGAAAAAACTATTTCTCTTCAATTATTTTCGTTGATTTGTATTCTGACATTATACATTTACAAAACATCATATCAGAACAGGGTAATAGCCATCTGCTTCGCAGGTCTTCCTGACCACCCTGAGGCGAAGCTGAGAGATTATACACCAAACAGTGCATCAACAGCTCCCCAATGTCAGTCATTAATCCTTTAAAATAATGGAAATTTGGGGGTATAGTTGTGAATGCCGGCATAGAACGTTGTAGCATACTTATTTAATTTAATATGTCTTTAATTAGTATACCGAATACAGATTTTAATTTATTTCTAATCATGTCTATACATGTTCTTTGTGTATACATACTAAGGGTTACACCACTCCTTAATTAATGGTGTCCAGTCACGTTTCTGGACATGCTTCTCTTTGTTTTAACAATAAAGCCTAGAGGGGGCTGCCCTCTAATGAGAACGCCCTCCCATCTGTCTGAGGTCCCTGGGAAACTTTCATATATAGATTCTCACCCTGTACGCCAGGAAGAGCGAGGTATAACATCATACTACATACTACATACTTCTACATAATAGACATTTTCAAATGACTGCAACAATTTGAACATTTCATCATGCTTGATAAGAAATCTTTAGTTTTTGACCAATGTTAGCTGAGAGGGCAGCTTTTATTAAGATAATACAAGATTCTTGTTTGCTAGTTTAATAGAATTCTGCTGACATGACCGATACTACTTCAAGAACCCTTGACAAACCTATGCCTTCATTCAGGCAGCGAAAAGGGTTTTGCTGAACAACCATCTTATCCCATCACTGATAATGCCGTAGAGAATTGGCCAAAAAATCAATTCCACTCCATCATGCTTTATTTCTGGCACGCACAGTGGCTTATACAAACCCCCAATTATTGGCCATTACTATAATTGACATATGACAAAGGGTTATATTAGCTTTCCCTTGGTAATCACACCCTTTGTCTACCTTCTAATCCATAACAAACAACCACTGCTTATTAATCATCCCTATTAATCCCTTCCATCCTCCCACCCCTCCATAATCCCTTCTAATTAACATGGACTCGCCCCACACCCTGCCCAAGCCCCACCAGGCCACACAAAACACCCATAATCCATTAGATATGATTTATGTTCCGCTCATCCCCATTTATCGCCCAACTTGTCCATTTCCAATCAGTTATAGATTGACGTGGTGCAGAGCTTCTTTTCCTTCATATTTGTGATCGGAAAATTTGTTTTAAAGCTGCACCCTCAGTTAACATCGGTCAAACATGAAAAATGTTCTGCTCATTGTTCCAGTCTTTTCTAACCCATCCAAACGTCATTTGACCACAATTTTGGAGTTGTTTTTGATACAGGCCTTAGTAAAAGTCTGGATTAATGTGAGTAAATTTGGTAAGATATGTTCTTGTCGTAATAGGTCATAATGCAGTTTTAAGCATCTATGTAATAAAACGTGTAAATATGTTTCCCATCATAGACTTTTGATGAGGTTTTGTATTCTCGTTCTTTCTAGATTCCTTCTATGAAGGCAACATTTCCGGAAAGATTTTCAAATATTCTTCAAAATCAACTTAGTTGGAACAATAATACATTAGAATAGGAACATCATACAAGAGAATATTACATCTATTTAAATTGATTTGGACTTGTGATCCTGTCAGAATAGGTACCTAAAACAGCTGAACCTATATTGAAAAGGATAGAGTGCCATTGAAGTAGACCCCAACCATGGTTAAATTATTTTGGAAGCCATCTATACATCCCGTCCTTTACGGAAGTGGGACATGTGATAAGCCAATGATCTACCTATGATCATAAGAAGGTCAAGCTTGATTTAAGGGGTTCAAGCTGCAGGTGGTAGTAGCCAATCAGTGAGCTCAAGGTGGTCAAGCTGCAGGTGGGGTAAGCCAATTAGTGAGCTCAGTCTTATAAACAGTTCATAAAGGTTAAGGATGTCAGGCTTCATTCACTCCCTCCAAAAGACATTCTCAGTGGACGTTTCCCAACCTACTTACTTAGGATGAGATCACAAGACTAGTGTAAAATCTATAGAAAACATGCCATATTCAGCATGGAATATTCTTCAATGCTCTAATGTCAATATCCATGTGTTTTACAAGTTACTATGACTGACACAAGTCTCCATCTTTCCCATCATGCATTTGGTTTCCATAGATCATTTATACAAACTCTGATATTGGTGAAAACATTCTTGAAACATTGTGACAATCTTGCCAAATATTTGTATGTCAGAATTTAACAGAATCCACCCCATGACGCACTATAGCAGACATGCGTAATGGCACATACAAGTCCCCTATTTTGTAAAGGTATACACTTAAGGGTAGATAGCTATAGGTATGAAGGTTCCAGCCTGGTGAGCGCGGACGCAGGAGAGAGCAGGACAGTGACCTCTATTAATTCTCTGGTCAGTGAGTAGAGGGCGTGACGGATGGGTGGATGACAGAGATGCGCATGGTATCATGGTAGGCAAGGTACCTCTAGATCTATGGTACATAAAATCCTAAATTAAATACACGGTCTCAAAATATATAACACATGTATTCATACAACTTAACGTAAAAGAAAACTTGTGAATAAAACACTAAAACACATCAACTTGGCGATTTATGACCCATCATGAACCAAATATGTGAACTTGGGAGAGAGGAAATTGTACTTAATAGTAAGAAGACACAGTTGAAGAAATGTTGGTTAGAGTAGCTCATAGCCAGCCCTATCAATGGGGCCCTGACTCATGGCAACTCATGAACGTCTTGGGATCTCCTGCGAGGTTCTGAATGTTTGTCTCATGTTTGCTCATCAGAAACCATGGTAATGTGACAAACTAATTTCAAAAGGCCAGCTTCTCATCAAGAAAGGGGTCAGTTACCAAAATGATTGCAGTTCCATAACTCCATACATTTTCCCAAGTACTTGGCTTTATTAAATGTGGTCAACATTACCCATTGTGGGGAATACATCACAATGTGTTGTAAGAGATCTGAAACATTCTATCGATTAAATCCACATTCTCAAACTATTACAACAAAATAATTTTCCCAATAAATGTACTCATTGTTTGACCTACAGGACCATTTTCCTACTCTTAAGCCTGGGTTCCACTGCCACGCTACTTCTCCCGCTACTACTCCTGTTTCTTTGTTCCGGCTACTTTAGAAGTAACAGGAAGTAGCGGGAGGTAGCCGTTTCGAATCAAACATGTTTGAATTGAAGCGGCTACCTCCCACTACTTGCTCCCGCTTCTAAAAGTAGTGGGACCAAAGAAGCAGGAGCAGTAGCGGGAGAAGTAGCCGGCCAGTGGAACCCAGCCTTTACATGTGAAAATATATGAATTTTAAGTCTGGTCGCAAAAGAATAATAATTGCCAGTGAGCTAATGCACTTATTTCGTTATGAAATGAAACCAATGCAGTTATTTAATTATTTTGCAGGCAACAGTAATACAAAAGCGTATTTTAGTAAGCCCTGTAAAGAGTTCTTATGTAAAAGGCCCCTGGTGTTCGTGCAGATGTCGAAATAGCCTTGAAAAAAATATGATATGAAAAGTATATTATTTCCCTGTCCACCACTATCCAATCTTTGAGTAACTGAAAATAATAATCATAACGTTTTCTTTCCGCTTGCTCCTATTCATACATGTTAGGATAAGTAAGTAGTATATGCACAACAGTTTTAGCTTCAGACTATACACAATAGTGTGGGCAAGTGTCATGGCGGCAGGGAGCTAGTTAACGTAATCTAGACACGGACTTGCATCCATCTGTTGACAGGAAATGAAAGATTGCCATGGGCTTAGCATTGCGGGCATGATTGTATTTTATTTTTATGGCAGAAAAATTGTACATATCCTGGATTTGTTGCCCTGATGGTCTTCCATCCAGCTGCCTTGTTCCTAATGGTACTTAAACATATAATATAAGTATGATGTTAGGTCAGATGTAAATGATGATACATGATTTTTAATAATTATTGTGGTAATGATTTAAAATGTTTTGGCGCTATAGATGGATATCTGGTTGACAGAATTTGTATGATCTCTCACAGTGATGAGAGAACAGTGAAGAATAATAATGTGTGCAATGCTAAGCCTATGGGAGTTATTTAACCAGTATCTAACATGATGCAACATAATCACTTGCAGGAACATAACCATCTTACCCACTATTCCACAGAATCTGTAAATTTATATTTGATTGAAATTTTGAATTTTATCTTGCAGGTGAGTTTGTATTCCAAAGGATGCTGTTTGGTTGGTCATAAGTTTTTCTTCATAATTTATTCTTGGCTTCATGGTGCCCCCCTAGCCACAATTTCAGAACATGAGCTGAAGTTAATGATAACACATAAACAGGGCCAGATTTCCCCATTGCATATATATATGCAGGGTCAGATTTCACTAGCAGAATCCGCTTTTCAAATGCTGCCCAATTATGGTGAGGTTCTGATTGGTTACAAAAATTTAGTTCAGCCAATCAGTAGCACTCTTTTTCAGTAGCAAATTCAAGGAGCTGCTTTTACAAGTTGGAGGTTTGCGGGACATAAATAAAAGCTTATATATATGTATATATCATAGCATCAGAATTAAACTAAACTCGAAGTGCAATCATGATTTAACAATGAATTAACACTAGATTCATTGTTACATCATGATTGCGTAACATTATATAACACAGTGTAAAAAAATTATGCAAATAATAATGGAACAAAGGGCTAAAAACCTCTCCTATTTATTTAAATGACCACTAATTCTACCAGAAGTCACTGGATAAAAATCAATATTTATAAAGCAATTCAATTCTTACCTGTATCATCCCAGGAATAAAAACAGTTAATATATCTACAACATCAGATAAGGCGTTGATGATAACACAATTTGACTTGATTGTAACGTGCACAAAATCTAGTCACCGTCCTAATAGTCCTTTTGACCGTAAGGCAAGTGTGCCTTTAGTCTTGGAAGCTTACCAAAGCCACTCTCTATCACTGTGCATGCTCAGTAGAAGTCTTCCTGTGATTAAAATCTTTACTGGGTCATGTGACGTTTGATTTCCCTGGGGCCCGCTAGGTGGTGTGCTTTTCAATTCATGCCTTTGCCACCCTGTGCCAGGTGGCAGTAGTGAGTAGGTTGTAGTTCATATTGATCTCCACCAGGGGAAAGCTTTAAACCTTTTCCACTCGAGAGCAAAAAAGAAAAATTAAAAACTTTGAACAAAGAGTTGACTGTAAGATTAAAGTAAAGAAAGGGGATATTAAAATGGCTATTAAAAATGGTTTTCGCCAGGAATGTAATATGAAAAGAAAATTGAAAGAAAATAACCTTGAAAAGCTAATTCTCTAATAGTTGTACCATAGAAGTAGACGCTAGTCATTTTAAGAGGAGTGCTTATATATTTAAATATACAAGCAAGGAATGAGGGATATTACCAAAATATGACCTTTTAAGGTCTAAACCTATTACTTCTCTCAGTCAAAAGAGCACTTTAAAAAGCTGAGTGATGTCTCATATTGCCTCTTTACCTCCTCTGTCACTTCCTATTTCTCCCCAATCTTTCTCTGTCCTTTCTCGTCTATTTGCGCCTCTCCCTTCTCCCTCTGTCTCTCCCCACCTCTCTCTCTGTCCTCTCTCTTTCTACATGCACTTAAAGGAAACAAATATCGATATGGAGGTACCAAATTATGGACATATTTAAATCAATACATTCTGGGAAGAAATCCTTACACTGGAAGGTATATCCTAAAATATTTGCATGGGGAATTTCTTTATTCTTTTGTCTCTAATACCCAAGAGTACTTTAGTATTTTTGTTGAAAGGATTAAAGGAAGGGGGTGAGAGATAGAGAGTGGAGGGAGTGAGAGATGGAGTTGGGGGGAGTGAGTAGGAGAGGGGGAGTCATAAAGAAGATATCAAGATTAAACAAATACATTCATAAAACAACAACATTTCTAAAAAGAATATCTGAAAACACACATTGAAATCCCATAGAACAAGCTTCTTTCATTCGTAAATCTTTGAGTGCAGCTGATGTAAGGCAAATTCTCACTTTAGTTAAGTAATCTTCCTAAAAACGGTATAGCATTCTACACAACAGCCTTTGAGTTAAAAGCAAATGCTATGTGATGGTCTTCCGGACCATTGATACAAGGCAAAATGCTTCAAAGCACAAACAATTTACCTCGGGTGGGAAGGGCGAGAGGGGGAAGAGGGAGAGGCCATTGTTAGGTTTTCCAAACCACTGGGTCCTGTGAATGGATGAGGTGTCAGAGCATTCAATGCCTTTACTTCTGTCTGGCGGTTTTCTTCAGCTTCCCTTTTCTAAACACTTGTGCCCCAGTTTCGATTCGTACACTCAACTTGGTTGTGTTTTTTTGTTGAATGCTTGATCTGTTGTGTGCTGGGATAGATCTGTCATTCGCTTTATTTATTTTCGTACGTCTTCTTTGCCTTCTCTCTTGTTCTCCGCCTCTCCCCCATCTTTCATTTTCCCTCTCTTGTCTGTCTCTCTCTCTCTCCTATATCCTCTGTCTCTCCTCTCCCTCTATCTACCCTCTATCTTCTCTAACACTGCCTTCTCTATCCCTATCCCTATATCTCTATCTACCTCCACTATTTATATAATGTCTTTTCATCCAATAGTCATTTTTGTTGCTTACCTTTCCAACCACTAATAAGTCCCTGGTAACTGTAGCTTGTCTGTCTCCTTTTCTACCGTTCTACTCTTCTCTTTCCCCCTGATATCAACAACTCTGTACATGTATCTCAATTCTTGTCCCTGTCCCTCTCCCCATTCCTCATCCCTTTGATTGCCTTCTCCTTCCTTCTTATACTTCCATCTTCCTGTCCTGTCTCCCTCCTCTCATATTCGGTGTTTCTTTCTTTCCCTTCCCCTGTCTGTCTCTCCTTCTCTCACTCCCTCCTCTCACTCTTTGCCGTGCTTTCTTTCCCTCCTATCCCCCTCTGTCCTCTCTCTCTCCTCTCATATTCCCGACCACTCCCGCTTTCCGCGCTCTTTATTCCCTCTTACTTCTCATATTCCTTATCCATCCCTCCTCCCCACCATTTCTCACAACCCTCTCTCTCAATCAAATACAATAAACAACTACCCAGCTAGGAAGTGAGCTCATGTAGATCTCACTATGAGCTCAGAAACTTCTCATGTATGTGATATCAGAACTGTGAGGTCTGGGTGAGGTCTTTGTGATCTTGCATATGTGGTCTCACATGAATGGTTTCAGTGTGATCTCAGTGTGAGTTCACAAGTTCTAGCTCACATTTAGCTAACAGCTGTGATATCTCAGTGAGCTCAGAAACTTCTCATAGATGTAAGATCAGAACTATGAGGTCTGGGTGAGATGTTCTAGCTCACATTTAGCTAACAACTGTGATATCTCAGTGAGCTCAGAAACTTCTCATAGATGTGAGGTCAGAACTATGAGGTCTGGGTGAGATGTTTGTGATCTTGCATATGTGATCTCACATGAATGATTGGTTTTTGGCAACATTGGTAGAGTGCCAATTGTCGAGACATTCAACCCACTAGTTGTTGGCCATCCTCTGCCGATGGAAAAGAAATAACCCCCACAATTGTAGCTCCATGTCTCTAGTTTCCGTAAATACCAAGAACAAGTCAATCTGGCCAGAAATAAAGGCTGTAGCAGTGTTTTTGTGAGGCCATGTTTGGTGGAAATATAAAATCGCCCATTATCGCCATGCCGAACGTCCCGCCGATCAGACATGCCCGATCATTTCCCCATCTAGAGCAAGTTTGAGACATAGATGAGCATTGCCATTTGAAAGACTGGGAGAATACATGTTTATCTCTAGATCCTGCAAATCTCAAAAGTCTGTGTAGAGGGGAAGAGTGATTTATTTGAGCCCAGATTTGGGCAAGACTTGCGAAAACGGGAAGGTCTTAAAAGGAGACAATGGCATATCTTGTTTGTGACTTAAACGAATTTCTGCTGGTGTGGCATTGGCCCATCCATACACAAAACTTACAAACAAATGACTGTCAATGTCTCTAGATCATGCAGGTCTTTAGTTTGAATCGATACGAGCAAGTGGAAGGAAACCAGAGACCAAAAGGTGATGCAACCTCCAACCGGGCCAAGAGGAACATGTTTTCTAGATTTGTCTAGACTTGTCAAAAAATGAAACAGTCGATTTAGGGAGCTTTGCAGGCAGCTAGGGCTTAGATTTTCGAGTATGACATGAAGCGGGCCCTGTTCTACCCTGGTGTCAAAGGAAATTCTATTATCATACTTATGACCTCACAGTGAGATCATAGTATGAGTATACTGTGAGGTCACATTGAGAGATCATTTTGATGCCACTGTGAAGTAACACTTTGACCTCACCGTGAGGTCATAGTATGAGCTCACTGTGATAAATATTGTGAGCTCTCAGTGAGCTCACTGTGATCACACATTCTTAGCTGGGTAGTCATTGGGTATGTATAATGACAAATATGAATATATCAAATGTGAATATATATATTGTAGTAGAGGGATCGGGGAGCGGTGGACGAACGATGTATAGGGTACGTTTGTCCGCCGCTAGGGTCTCGTACTGTGAGCGAGGACGGGTCTCTGGGGGGAGGGGGGTATAAATAGGGGTGGGAAACAGGGTAAGGGCAGTTGGAGCCCAGGCAGGGAACGCGATAGAGCCCCCTTGAATAATCGAAGAAATAAAGAGCAGCAAGATCGCTAACTGTACTTTACGCCTTTGAGTTTACATTCATCGGAGATAGACGTCAACCGGCCCTGCTGGGCATTCGTCCCATCCAACTCATTTAATTAACTTATACAGAGAGCCCTGTGTGTGTGCGATCCCCACCAGGAAGACTATAGCCTCTGCTAGGTCCCACAATTTTCCCTTATATTATAACTTATGGTAATTGATGAACAACGAACGAACGTGGAAGAACACAGACAAACTCAGACGAATCCAGTAACAACACAACAGAGCGAGAATGTCTTTCGGGTTATTTAATAGAAGTTCAGACGAACGAGACGGTGACAACAATGGTGGCAGTGGTGGGATGATTCCAGACGAAACTCATCCTCTTTCACCGTCAGGAGAAATCAACGCTCATCCGCGGACTTGGGCCAGCTGGTTAGGACATGGCTACGAGAGGGCTGGGGTCCTTAGCCAAGGAGAAGCGGGACGAACGCCCAAAGAAGAAATAACACCGAAAACAGAGCCCTTGGCAGGGTTTCAGAAGAAGATGAAAGTAACACCACGCACGTTCGACGGGAAGGGCTCCCTCACGGAATTCTTGCATCACTTCCGACTGGTGGCCGACTTGAATGGTTGGACCAACCATGAGCGCGGACTGCACCTTGGGGTTTGTCTGTCCGGGTCCGCTCAAAGGATCCTAGAGAAGATCGACTTCGCAGAAGAAGACACCTACCAAAACTTAATGCACGCTCTACACGAACGATTCCAGCCGTTTTGTATCACACAGAATTAAGGGCCAGAAAACAAAAGGAGGGGGAGAGTATCCAGCAAATCGCGGACAAAATAGAGAGACTAGCTCGTCTGGCGTATCCAACTGCGGATCGCGAGATTTTGGATGACTTGGGGAAAGACTTATTTACATCCTCTTTGTCTGACGCCAGTTTGAGAAGATGGGTAGCTCAGGCGAAACCCCAGACCCTAGCTGAAGCCCGGTCGGCTGCTCTCCACGGAGGGGCCCATTTTGCTGCAGAGGAACAAGGAAAGTCACGTTCAGCTATCCGAGCGGTACAGAGTGAGAAGGGGCCGGACGAACGAGTAGAGCAGCTTGAAGCAATGGTAAAAGCTCTGTGCACCAAAGTGGATGGATGGCAACGACCAGTCCGCGGACGAGATCTAGGGAACAAGTGTTTTGGATGTGGAGAACCAGGACATTTTAAATGAGAATGCCCGCATCGCGGCCCAACCACCCCAACCAACGGGGTCGGAAAACTCCGGAGGACAGTAGGTGGCCAGGCCACTGTCCTAGCAGCATCTGGCACAAGCACCACAGAGACGAATGTACAGGGGAGATGGGATATGTCATCCAAGGGCCTAATAGTGCGGGGGCACTGCAATAATACCTGGATTGACTGGTTGGTAGACACAGGCACTTGTGTCACGCTGCTAGGCAGGGCCGTTTGGGAGGGGATGGATCCTCGTCCAACCCTACGGCCCACCGATATATAGAGTAGTGGGGGTTGGAGGTCAACCTACTGGGACGAATCCAACTGGACGTGGAATTTCAAGGAATGAAGATTCCAGTACCTGCAATAGTGGTAGACATGGATTACATGGGCATCCTAGGGATGGATGTACTCCGCCCTTTAAAAGGGGTGGTGGACGTGGACAAGCAGACTGTGCGGTTCGATCACAGTGTAATACAGGTGGGACCTGTGGAGGTGAGGGAGGGCGGAACGATCCCCTTGGGCACCTGGACGAATCTACTGGCAACAGTAGGTGAGTGCAATTGTCAGACAGAGGTAGTAATAGAACCCTGCTGGCTGGAGTCGGGCCTTCGGACGGCCAGGACAGTGACTCGGGTGGTGGACGGATCAGCATGGATCCGGGTGTTGAACCCGACCAACGGAGACATGGAGTTACATCCAGGCGAACGGATGGGGCAGTGGGAAGAGATAGAAGTGGAACGAAAAGAAACGGCTGGGCCCACGGTGGATGAGGTAACACGAATCGCCTCTCGGGACGAAATAGAAATATGCCAAAACTTATGGAACCAGACGGACCAATCCGTGGTCAAGGGGAAGGAGGAGCTGGTAAAAGAACTATACAGCGACTTTGCAGACCTATTCGAGAACGAATTAGGATGTACGGACCGTACCACTCATGCCATTGACACCGGGGACCATCCATTAAAACCCGACCCCGTCGAGTACCCATTTACCGTAGGACGAACTAGAAAAACTCTTGACTCTAGGGGTGGCCGAACCGTCCCATAGCCCCTGGGCTTCCCCGGTAGTTCTCGTCCGGAAGAAAGACGGGGGCTGGCGGTTTTGTGTCGATTACCGACAACTGAACCAGGTCACTCGGAAGGATGCGTACCCACTGCCCCATATGGATGATATTCTGGACAATCTGGCTGGGGCTCGGGTGTTTGCCACTGTAGATCTGGCCAGCGGATACTGGCAAGTAACCATGGATGAAGAGGCAAAGGAGAAGACCGCTTTTTGCACCCATAAGGGGTTGTACCAATTCTGTGTCATGCCTTTTGGCTTGGTGAATGCACCGTCCACGTTTGAACGTCTGATGGACGCTGTAGTGACGGGGATGGTGGGAGACGAATGCCTCGTCTACCTGGACGATGTGATTATATTCGGACGAACGGAAGAAGAGTGTGCTGGCCGAGTTCGGAAAGTGTTCACACGACTGCGAGAGGCGGGGCTCCGTATGAAAACCAAGAAATGTCATTTATTCCAGAAAGAGGTGGGGTTTTTGGGACATTTGGTATCCGGGGAGGGAGTTGCGACTGACCCCTCCAAGATTAAAGCTTTGAAGGAATGGGGCGAGTTACGAGACAAAAAGGATGTCCGATCTTTTATGGGATTCTGCTCATACTATCGGTCCTTCGTCCCGTGCTTCGCCAAGATAGCTCGTCCACTACACGCTTTAACTCAGAAGGGGGTTTCATTTCTGTGGACGGACGAATGTACCGTCGCGAAAGAAACACTGGTTCAAGCCTTTAGTGAAGCCCCAATTTTAGCTTTCCCTGAAGCCAACACTGAGATGATATTGGACTGCGACGCCTCGGCAGATGGCCTGTGGGCAGTCCTATCTCAAGTGGTGGAGGGGAGAGAGAGAGTCCTACAGTTTGCTAGCCGAACCATAGCTGAGCATAACTATTGCATCACCAGGAAAGAACTTCTAGCAGTAGTCTTTGGAGTTAGGAAATTTAGATCGTATCTGGTCAGAGCGAGATTCCTCATCAGGACAGACCATAGTGCTCTTTGCTGGCTGATGCAAACCAAAAAGCCAGAGGGCCAACTGGCCTGCTGGATTGAAGAACTGGGGTGCTATGACTTCTGTATAGAGCACCGACCAGGCACCCGCCATGGGAATGCCGACGGACTGTCAAGACAACCATGCAGCCAGTGTGGACAAACGGAAGGAGACGAGACGAACGAGGAGGCGGACGAACTTCCCCTGCTAGTAGGGTCTCTCCGGACTGAACAGACTATAGAAGATCTGAGAAAAGCTCAAGAAGCCGACCCACTGATACAGCAGTTCAGGCACGGCGTAGAAACGAGAAATTGTCCTGAGGCCGAGAGGGGATACGGGGAAGTGGAGTCTCACTGGTTACACCGACGTTTTGATGAGTTGGACGTAAGACAGGGCGTGTTAGGGGTTATTACAATTGACCAGCAGGGTGGCCGAACCTGGAAAGCGTTCGTCCCGCGGGCGAAACGGCGAGAGTTGATTCGTCAAGCTCATGAAGGACCTTTTGGGTTATATGGAGGCCGGGACCGGACGAAAGAGAAACTAGGGCGTAGGCAGGTGTGGCCGGGTATGGACAAACACATAGCCCTAGAAATCGAGTGCTGTGCTATATGTCAACAAACAAAAAATCAAGGGACGAGGAGACGAACGAAGCTAGCTAGCAGACCATTGGCTACCATGGGAGAGGAGTGGGCTATCGACTTGACCTGTCCATTCCAGCTGACCACTCGGGGAAATAAGTATGTCTTGGTCGTGACGGATCTCTTCTCCAAATGGACGGAAGCTTTCCCTGTTCCAAATATGACGGCAAGCACAGTCGCGGGAGTCCTGGTCAAGGAAGTAGTATGTCGGTTCGGAGCTCCAAAGACGTGGCACACGGATCAGGGCCGGAATTTCGAGTCCAATTTGTTCGCAGAGATTGCAACACTAATGGGAATTGACAAGACCCGAATGACTCTGTACCACCCCCAGAGCGATGGACAAGCAGAACGCTTTAATAGGATGATGTTAGCAATGCTGATTACCATGACGAACTTCCAGGACGAATGGGACGAATGGTTACCATTCATTGGGGCTGCGTACAGATTGGGAAAACATCGTACCACCACGTTCTCCCCGAACTATCTAATGTTTGGACGGGAAAGAGAGGAATGGCGGCTGCAAAGGAGGAGGAGTGAGAGTGGGGATCGCCAACGTAGGGGGAGTGATTGGGAGAGGGAGAGAAGAAGGGAGGAAGGAGGAAAACAGCAGAGGGAGAACCTGTCCACCATCGATTTTAAGGGGGCAGATGACATTGGGCTACAGAGGCCAAGTATGGCTTCCCAGATAGTCATTCCCTCTCACAGAGACTCTACCAGACCAACTGCAGTGGCGCCACCAACGGACGGATGAATTGTCGTCCACCGGAAGCGGGACCGAGACCCGGATGTAAACAAAACGCCATTACCGGTAGCCGAATTCAAAGAGAGTAGACGAAGCCTAGACAAGACAGAGAGCACTAGTTATACTAAGACAGAGCACCAGAACACTGAACCTACCTGCCAGCCACGTCAGAACACACTGGAGCAAGTTCCGCGTCACCTGACAGACGACATGGCAGCCTCTAAAGAGTTCTTACAAGCCGTAGAGGAGGAAGAGAGAAAGAGCTGGACTCGGCAGGATATAGACCAAGTCAACCCCGGGCCGGACGGAGCACTACAGTGCTGGGTGTGTTTTAAGTTGTTGGGGGACAGACCTGCATTGATCAAACACATGTCTATACACGAGCAACTGTTCCGTGGTCATCTTTGCCCCATTAAAGGTTGCGGCAAAGCCTCATACTGGTCGAGAGGCACAGATCTTCCTCCACATGTCCTAAAACAGCACAACATCGAGCTCGAGCCTGGCCCCTCACGCATTCTGACTCTACTTCAGCGAAATCCGTCTCTTCGGGCTCGTCCTGCTACTGAGGAAGAAATCCGGCAGTTTAGAACGGGGGATCGACGCTGTCCACGCTTGAGGGATCAGCTGACGTATAGTGTGTCTCTCACTCGTCCTTCATCACCCAAGCGGAGGCGAATAGACGACGACAACAGGGCAGTAGTGACCCGATCAAGTCCCAGGAAGACCAGCAAGAGTACCTCCCAGTCAAACCGAGCTCCACCGGCAAAAGATGAGGTAAAGAGTCGGAGCAAACACCAGAAGGCTAGTAAGGAGACCCAGGGACAGACTAATCGGAAACCAGCTACTAAACCAACCAGCGCAGCTGGACGAGCTCCACTGGAGGAGGAAGAAGTAGCATCGGCATCAGTACCAGTGCCCCAGGAGAGCCAAGCCGGCCCCAAGGAAAAACAGGTGAGACATGATACTGGGCATCCCCAGGTCCCACTGTTTGATATGGCCCCTAGCCTCCCATCTGATTGTCAACTCAATGTGTCCGGGTTGGTGGATTCGTCCGGCGGGGATCCCAACCAACAGGAGGGGGAAAATCAGCAGATCCTAGAACGAGCAGCAGTGGAAGTGCTGTCAAAACTCAGCGATGAGGTTGACGTGGAAAAGGTGGACACCGAGTCAGACGAACTCACAGTAGGGGCTGAAGATGATGATATAGGGGAGGACCCCCAGATTGAACTGACTATGGGTGATGAAATACACCAGGCCGTGTCCTCTATTACCCAGGAGCCTGAGGGAGGGGATGGTTCAGGCAGTGACCAAGTCAGAACCGACCCTGGAGAGAGTGGGGGAACAGTAGTTTCAGAGACCGTACAACAGTCCAGCAGTGAGGGGGATAGGATTCCTTCTAAAGTGCCAGGAACCACAGTCACCCAACCACCAAGTACTTTGAATGAGACGAGCCCACCTCCATTCCCCACACTACAGTTTCCACCAGGACTAACCAGCCCCTGGCCGGGATGGCCGATGCATGTGGCCACACCTAACACACAGCAAGCTATGCTTAACATGTTGGGAGCACGCGGGACGAGGCCGAATGCTCCCCGACTCAGCCCCGGGATGAACTTCGGACAAATGGGGGCCATGGTTATGGAAACATTGTCCCATATGACACCACCGGGCGGTTCAGTGTTGGGTAGTATGGGCACTCCTACCTGGGACCAACAGCAGCTGGGGACACAGGTCGCCACAGGCGGGACCTCTCCATGGTCAATTCCATGGGACCTGACACCCGGACCAAGGCCAACCTGGAACAAATAACTAGCCAAGCAGTGGGAACAGGAGCTACCGGACGAACCTCTACCAATCCGTCTGAGGCTCCTGATCAGACTCAAGAACCGGCGGCCGAACCAGCCAGCGTGAAAACAACAGCAGAGAAGGTAGAGGGGGACCAGTCAAACCGCCCAGCCAAACAGGACTGTATTGAGAGTCCAGCCTCCAAGATGGCTTCCTTGAAGCTGGATAAAGAGGAACCAACCTCATCTAGAAAACAGAAACTGACCAGCCAGAGGACGGAGGGGCGGCCACCATTCTCAAAAAGAAGGTTGGGGCGCACCGAGCCGTTCCTTCCCCGGAGGAGGACCCCCCTGCTATCTGGATGCGAATTCAATTCTAAGACGGATTTGCCCCTACCAGCCCAGATGTTTGTGCCCAAGAATGTGCATATGTCCAACTGGAAACAGTCTTGGAATGTCCGTCGTGAAGAGGATACTTGGACGGTAAAGTACCGGAGATCTTTCACCTGGCGCGCGGATGTGGGAACTCCCTTACCTGAACCGGAACTAGTGATCGAGCTACCGGAGATGATTACCCACCCAGTCGAGACGATCCGGGAGAAGACGGAGAGTGAAGAACTGGAGCCGGGTGTACGCCATATCATCCAGACAGCTTGGAAGACGTACCAAGTAGAGGAAGAAGACGAATAAAGTTGGACGACCTTGAAGTCCTGTGATTTGATGTTGCTATAAATTGTTAAGCGAAGTATTCGCCTTATGTTTAGAGGTGCTGTTCTTAAAAGACAATTGTGATGGTTTTAAAAACTAGACATGTAGTAGAAGTTGGAATGTTCAGGGATTTACAGTGTCAATTTTGGGGTCCAAAATATTTTAAGGGGAGGGTAGTGTAGTAGAGGGATCGGGGAGCAGTGGACGAACGATGTATAGGGTACGTTCGTCCGCCACTCGGGGCGCTAGGGTCTCGTAGTGTGAGCGAGGACGGGTCTCTGGGGGGAGGGGGGTATAAATAGGGGTGGGAAACGGGGTAAGGGCAGTTGGAGCCCAGGCAGGGAACGCGATAGAGCCCCCTTGAATAATCGAAGAAATAAAGAGCAGCAAGATCGCTAACTGTACTTTACGCCTTTGAGTCTACATTCATCGGAGATAGACGTCAACCGGCCCTGCTGGGCATTCATCCCATCCAACTCATTTAATTAACTTATACAGAGAGCCCTGTGTGTGTGTGATTCCCACCAGGAAGGCTATAGCCTCTGCTAGGTCCCACAATTTTCCCTTATATTATAACTTATGGTAATTGATGAACAACGAACGAACGTGGAAGAACACAGACAAACTCAGACGAATCCAGTAACAACACAACAGAGCGAGAATGTCTTTCGGGTTATTTAATAGAAGTTCAGACGAACGAGACGGTGACAACAATATATAGCTATCATAAAGTACATACATTAATAATTGCTTAAAAACTTTATTCAATATATTTAACTTTCTCGGGGATATTAGGCCCCTGCTATTTCACCAAAGATTCCACCACCTCCCATGCCAACCACGCACCAGCTCCCCCTCGTGCAGAGAAGGTATTATTAGTAGCGCTAATCCTGCAATCTATATGGAACAATGTGGTTGGATTAGTATCCTCAGGATGGGGTGGCAGGGATTAGGAGATAATGGCATTCTACATGACCAACTCTAGCAGCTTATCTATCCAGTGTCTCCAGTATTAAAATATTATGCCCTCATCCTCTGCATTAGGCTCCATAATGGTTTGTTTTAATGATATCGGATGTTTATGGAGATTTCTGTGTGAGAAATTATAATTTTTTTTAAAACATACTTAGGAAGAGTATGACAGGCAATTAATAAATGATTAACGATTGACTTTGAGGCACCGTTGCACTGTTTGTATATAATTGTACACAAACAGTGCAAAAGCTTATCAATCCATATAGACTCTGTCTAAGGGGGTTATAGACCAGATTACCTGAGACAGCCTGACACAGACTGCCATATACAAACACAGACCAACACGGGCCAATGCAGACCAACACAATATGGGAGAGAGATGAAGTCACAAACCAATACAGACTGAAACAGACCAACACTGAATTAAACACACCAACACAAACCAATGCAAACTAACAGAGACTGACACAGACCAACACAGGCCAACACAGACCAACACAGACCAACACAGACCAACACAGACTGACACAGAATGAAACAGATTGGCAGAAACCAACACAGACCAACAAAGTCTGACATAAATCAATACAGGCTGAACGAGACTGACACAAACCTGACTGGCACAGACTAACACAGAATGACACAGAGTGGCACAAACTGGCAGAAACCAATTCAGACTGATACAGACTGGCAGAAACAACTACAGACTGACACAGACCAACACAAACCAATACAGACTGAAACAGACCAACACAAACCAATACAGACTTAAACAGACCAACACAAACCAATATAGACCGACACAGACCAACACAAACCAAGACAGACTGACACAGACCAACACAAACAAATACAAACTGCCACAGACCAACACAAACTAATACAATCTGCCACAGACCAACACAAACCAATAAAGACTGAGACAAACCAACAAAAACTGACACAGACCAACACAAACCAATACAGACTGACAGAGACCAACAGATACCAACACAAACCAACACAGACCAACACAAACCAACAAAGACTGACACTGACTGATACAGACCAACACAAACCAACACAGACCAACACAAACCAATCCGGACGGACAAAGACTAACACAGACCAACCCAAATTGAAACAGACCAACCCAAACCAACACAGACCAATACAGACCACACAGACCAATACCGACCACCACAGACCATAACAGATCAACACAGACCAACACAGACCTACAGAGACCAATACACACCACAAAGACCAACACAGATCAGCACATATTAAGGCCGCCCCTATTGCTCTCCCTTAAGAAACACAATCTCCTGCGACAGGTCATTTACTCCTAATATCCTCACACAAAAAGATCTGCCCTTACAACAGTAGGCTTAGTGTTGCTTTTCAGTCGGGTCCTGTGGGTCCAGTGTGGGTGGGAGGGGTGAGGGGCAGAAGGGCAGTTTGTAGAGGTAGGGGGTCAGGAGGGTCTGTGAAGGACAAACAGAGGTCTTTAAGAGCAAAGACCAGCCCATGCCCTGGAGGCTTACAGCAAACTCCTAGACGCTCTGTGGTAAAGTGGTATAAGGGGCCAGCTGGGCTCCAGTGGACTTTCTTATTCTGTCATTCAAACTTGACTAGGAGTAGATTCTTTGTGTTGAATGCCCCAAGGCTATTTGGCTGGGGTTTGCAGCTGTTTGAGCATTTGTAGATTTTATAAAAGTGGCTGTAGGTTTAATTTATTGCTCTGTTCCTTCACCTTCTCCCTCTCTTCTCTCCCACTCTCTCTCCTTCCCAATCGCTCCTCTCCCTTTCTTTCTCTCTCCTTCCCATGCACCCGCTCCTCTCTCTATCCCTCTCTCTCTTTCCTCTTCATAATGGTCTCACCTCTCCCCCTTTTACTTCTCTTTCTCTTAATATAGCCTCTTTCATTTTTGCTATTCTTGCTATGCATTCTCCATCTCCTCTCCCTTTTAGTCCATCCAGCGTAAGAAAATGAAGTTGCTTTTGATGGTTTGGTTACAAAATTAAATAACTAAAGGGATTTGGAGATGACTGAATTCTGGCGGAATATCGTTCCCTAAATGTCCTATTACAAGCAGCTTGTGCCATTCTCTCTTTTTGTTATAACACAGGTCTCCTGCTTTAATTCTGTTACGATGCATCCATTTCTTTCTCCTTGTTTCCCTCCCCTTCTCTTTCTCTCTGTCACTCTCCCTCTCTCTCTCCCACGCTATCTCTCCGCCTCTGCCTCTATTCCTTTTCCGTCTCCTTCTCCTTCTCTTCCTCTGTCGTGCATCGTTTCTCCCTTCATCTTCTCTGTCCCTGTTCTCTCATCCTCTTCTCTTATCCTTTTCTGTTTCCCTCTTCCCCCTCCTGCTCCCCGTCACCGGAATGCAACCTAATCAATGCCTATAGCAACGCGATGCAAGTTTCCAAGACCTCCACCATTAATTGTTCCTCCCTGGGAGCTGGGAGCTATATTTCCTCCAAGAGCAATTCTAGGCAGTGATAATGGGCCGTGTAATTATCTCATCACGGTTATGGGAACATTCCTACCAACGGTGACAATGAGTCATTGTCTCTTAAATATATCTTGGCCACAACTTCAGATGATGCACCACTGGGTCTTGTACCATACAAACATAGGTTTAGTAATAATAACCCTTTTATTTCCACATTAATTCATTTCAGTTTTCAGTTTTATGTTGGAGAAAGGATCTTCTGCACCACACATTGTAAGTCTTACAGGAGGTCCTCAAGTTGTACAGTTGGAATGTAAACTTCATCTGTTGGACATGTTCATTAAATACCTTATGTACAGGTTTTGGTCAATATCCAATTTCTAATTTCCCATATAAGTCTAGGTAGCAAAGTGGATCTATGGTGGAAGTTACCTCCTAAATGAGTTATAATATCCCTTGTTAGAGGTTATACTATTTATTATAAACATACAGTGCTCATACATTAAATAATTCATATTTCCTGAAAGGAACGTAAAGAGAGTTTATTGCAGTGCCTAGATCAGTTCATTGCAGTGCCTAGATCATGCCATAACTCACACTATGCGAATGAATCTCAAAGACTCTGAGTTCACCTGAGAACAGTCCTTTATAAAGCTACGTTATATACATAATGTGTCTCAGGAAAATGTGTCAGAATTCGTAAATTTGATATTTTTGAAAGTGATTTATTCACAAGATCTCTTTATAGGAATATTGTCATTGTTGGGGTATCTTATACCTTAAGTCGTATGAATATATGTACTAAAGTTCACGACGGTGGATTAATTATATTCTAGCGTTTCTAAGGCCATCCTATAGACTATAGAGAATGTTTAGCTACGTTACTAGTAATTATCCACTTAAATGTATTGCAAACTTCCTCTTTTTTTTCAAAAATAAAAATATCAAACTTAAAATGTAGAAGTACTTATTAACTGTCCTAGTCTTTACCGCAATTAGATTTTGATTAATCTCATATTTTCAAATATGACAATATCTCAAAATCAATTGTTTTACATTTACATTACATTTTCGTCAATCATCTTCAGTATTTACTGCGATGATTGGCGTGCATACATTCCCCCTATTACCCATAAGGCAATGCTATTACCCACAAGGCCATGCTCAGCTGGAGGAGGTTTCTCACTCATTACCACTACCAGCTTGACCTATGTTAACACCCATTCACCCAGCCTACAGAGACTGCATCGGCGCAGGTGGTGGGGAATTATACACTGAAGTGGAAGGGCAGAGGTTCGAGTCTTGTGTCCAGGGTACCATCTGTGTACCCTCCGGTGTATGAATAGGTACAGGTGTGGGTCGGTAGGTAGGCATTAACAGGGGGGGGGGGGATGAACTATGGGGAATAGAGTAGAGTTGATTACTTAAGGGAGGGGGTAGAAGTGGAACCTGTTGCAGACGAATCCTTACTACAATGTTTCGTTCTCGAGTCCAGCCCTCTATCTCATCAGACTTTCTCACTTCCACTCCCTGTCTCTTCCTAATAGGGATATTTCGCAAACAAACCTCAATTACGTAACCGTATCCGTATTTTTCATGTAAATTACGACGCGTTTTGCTTGATAAGTTACGTTTTTCTGTCATGTTTTGCTGAACTTTTTTCTTCCTTTTAACATGTTTCTATATCAGAGATACGGATACGTTTACGTCTAGGTTAGTCTTGTTAGTCTCCAGGTTAATGTCTCCTCTGCCTCTGTTTCCTTTTTTTTTTGTTTTTGCTAAACGTTTTTATTCAGTTTCCTGCCTTCTTGGCTCCATACATGCTAAGACATATTATGATAACATTTTTTTATTCCATTTTTTTGGAAGTGATAAGACTTAGAGTAATAATGAAAATGGCAAGATTTTGAGAAGAAATAATACAATGGCGAGTTGATCTTGTGTTAGAATGTCAGTTAGATAGAGTACATTATTTATTCACTCACACGTTGGAGGGATTATTCTAGGATTTAAACATTTCTAGAGTTTCGTTGATGTCTTCTTTTAGTCTTCTCCAAATGGCACTTTCTTTTTTGTTAACAGCATTAATTATCTGTGCGTGTATTACCACTGATACCCTCATTCTCAGTTCACTCATTAGATATTGAGGGGAGAAGGCCCCTTTTTCGAACAGCTTGACTCTGTGAATAAACGCTTTAGTTTGTAAGAATAACCAGTTTATCATCCTTGTATTAAGGTTCACATGTTCAACCCCAAACATTATCTGTACATAATTCAACACAATCTTTCCTCCCTTTGTGTGTACCAGTTTTTCACCATTTTTTCCCTCATTCAGATAGCCACTATCTCTTATCCATTGGAGTAAGAATTCCCACAGTCTGTGAGCTCTATCACACAGTATAAAAAAGTGGACAACATCATCCTTTTTTTTTACAAATTGAGCATTTATCATTTTTAGCAAAACCAATGTTTTTTAGGTATTCACCACAAGTAATAGTTCTATGAATTAGCCTGTATAGGAACTGCTGTAATCTTGTTTCTGGGGTAGTTATACAAGGTAGTTTGAAAGTTTCCTTCCAGTCGATTTTATTGAATTGAGTCTCGTTGAGGCGTAAATCCTCCTGCCAGTGATTAAGTTTCTTTCTTTTTACCTTTCGGTTAAGGATTAGTTCGTTATATATCTGTTTGGCGTTGCATTTTATAATGCTAATTTTACACCCTCTTATATTAATGTTAACAAGACCGGCCATTTTCAAGACCGGCTTCGTTCTCTCTAACCATTCGCAGCCATTTATCAGGGATGGCTGTTCTTAACTGAACCCTTTGCAAAGCATTAGGAAGGAAGCTAAAGTATTTTATGATATCTCTAGTAGGCATAATAAATCCGTTTTCCTGCACGATGTCCCCTACAGTGAAAATTCCAACCTGTTCCCACTTCTTCCAATGAAGCACAACTCCTTTGAATTTTATATGTCTGTTATTCCACAGCCTTTCTCGAAGGACTTCATTCACATTGGTTGGAGAGTGTTTATAGTAGACCTTGTCCCAAACTCTAAAAATTTCTTCATAGAACTTATTCAGTGGTTTGGGGGGCTTGTACCTAGACAAGAAGACGTCCTCGATTGATCTGCCTGCATGGGCTTCAATTGCGTCATACCACCCGTTATTTCTCCCTAGGAGGATTCTTTTGACCCACATAATGCGGTTGGTCTCATAGACTTCTTCTATTAACCTAAGGTTTAAACCACCGTTTTCTATTTTTTGGGCCAAGAATTCTCTACTAATCCTAGGACCCTTTTTTTTCCATATAAATTCAAACATCAGCCGGTTTACCTCTCTGAATAGATCTTTTGTAAGGGTTATACATGACAATACGTGCTGAAATAATGGGAGGAGAAATGTATTACATACCACCACTCTTCCTTTAATTGTTAAGAATCTATTATTCCATTGATTAATAGTATCTTTCACTTTTCCCAAGATATCTTCACAGTTGATTTTACTCATTATTTTTTCATCTCTGGGGCACAACAGGGTGACGCCGAGGATTTTCATTCTACTTCCCCAGTCGATTTGGGCTGTTTTAGGGTCAGAAATTTTAATGTTACCCACTATGAGACCTTTGGACTTAGAGGGGTTCAATATAAGCCCTAAGGCAGCTGAAAATTTGCTTATAACATCTATAGCCTTTAACAGAGAGTTCTCATTTTTTACAATGAGGGTTAAATCGTCGGCGAATTGAACAATCTTTTCTTCTTTCTCTCCTACTCTAATACCTTCTATATTTATATCATTTCTTATCACCTCGGCTAGTTTCTCTACCACTAGGGTGAAGAGCAAAGATGAGATTGGGTCCCCCTGCTTCATGCCTCTGTGGACATCAAACCAGGGGGACGACCAACCGTTATTACAGAAAGTGCTCTTGGATTCATACAATAGAGTTTCCACCCATGAGATATATTCTTCATTGATGTTGTAAGATTTTAGGGCCGCCCTCAAGAAACTCCAGCTTATGGAGTCATAAGCCTTTGTAAAGTCGAGCGAAGCTATTAAACTGTCTCTCTTTGACCACTCTAAAAAGGAAATTACATCATCCACCTTTCGGATCGCCGTTCCAATAAATCTACCTTTAACGAACCCAAACTGGTCGTTTGATATTAAAAATGGCAAGAAATGTGACAATCGGTTGGAGATAGTTTTAGACATGACTTTATAGTCCACATTTAGTAGCGTTATGGGTCTCCAATTTTTTAGCATTTGTAAATCAGCATCCTTTTTAGGTATAATATTTATAACTCCTCTCTTTTGATTACAAGACATCACTCCTTCTTGAAGGCATTGTGTAAACATAGCCATAAATGGTTTTCTTATTATGTACCAAAAAAATTTATAGAATTCGATGGTAAAGCCATCACACCCTGGTGACTTTCCATTTTTACTTTGCTTGATCACCTTCGATATTTCTTCCTCCGTAAAGGGTCTACACAAATCATTATTATCATGCTCATCTAAGATAACAGGATTATTGTTTTTTGTAAATATATCTGACATTTCTTTGTCCGACTCGACCTCTTTATACAACTCGGAATAAAAGCGTTTCCCTTCTGAGAGGATTTTCTGGGGATCACTAGTGATCTCCCCGTTAATATTTAGCTGGTGAACCACTTTTTTTTCTGATCTATATTTTTCTAGCTTACAAAAATACTTAGAAGGTTTTTCACCATCTAATAACCATTTAGCCTTGGATCGTATAAGGGCTCCTTCGGCTCTGCTAAGCTCTGCTTCTCTTATTTCCTGTAGAATTTCAGCTCTCTCGGTTCTCTCCTGCATGTTTAATCTTTTTTTACTATCCAGGTGTTTCAACCTGTCTCGATTTTTCTTAGAAATTTCCCTTCTTTTTCTTGCTAAAGTGGCGCAGGTAGTTATAGCTAATTCCCTCACCTTAAGCTTGAAAAATTCCCACTTCAGTGTGGGTTGTAGGGATTCATTTTCTAGTTCCGAGTGAATATCTTCCACTCCTAATATAAATTGTTCATTACTTAGAAGGGTGCTATTAAATTTCCAAAAACCTCTGCCCTTGGACGGTTTCCCTATTCTGAGACATGCAGAAACCTCTCTATGATCAGAGTGAGCCGAAGTTGCCACTGAGCATTCAATTACAGTGCTAACGATGTTCCCTGACACCAATACATAGTCTAGTCTAGATTTCTGGGAAGCTCTTTCCCATGTTATTGGGGGGGAGCCTTTGGAAAAGAGCATCTGTTTCCTTACCTCACGTCTCTTTTCTCACACATTCCTCTCTCGATATCTCCCTCTCTCTTACTTTTCTCTCCCTCCTGTCTCTCTATTCTTTGATTCTCTTTGATTCTATTCCTCCCCCTCCTCCCCCTCCTCTCCCTATCCCCTCTCTATTCCCTCCCTCCTACCTTTCTCCCTCTCCTTCTCTCTCTGTCCCTGCCCCCTCTCCCTCTTCTCTCTCGCAGGGGGTGACCTAGGGGGAATAGCGTAGCCTTGATTACTTATATTATATATTGAATTTTTATTCATGAATTTTTAACAATTACATAGTCATGAAAAGGGCATACAATTCTACAGTGCAGGTCTTCCAATGTGTCCTAAATAAAGTGAAAAACGAACATATATCTTGATTTACATAGTAATTCATCGATGATTTAGGCTCAGTGTTACAATTTTTATAGAGAGGTACTTAGGTAATATTTAGATCCTATTGTACTTTAAGACCTTTACATCACTGTCGGTTATATTACAACAGGTTTCCCTGGTAATTAATCTATTTTTCGTACAGTCTATAATGACGGGGTTTCAAGAAATAATCGTAAACTTTGTCTTTGAGATTAGAGCAATGTTACATCGTATAGTATAGCAGTAAATCGGTAAGACCTTTAAAGAAAGATCACCCCACCATCCAACCCAATATGTCAACCCATCGATATCTCGATCTTTGTAAAGGTATTATGTACCTAGGTATTTACACAGGGATTAAAGTCAACGTGTTTTAAACCTTAACTTTTATGACAATCTAATATGACAGAATAATATGATGGTATAAAATACAGAACAGGACCTGAACAATAGGTCATAATAATGTCAATCACGTCTACGTCTATTATGGGAGGAGACTAGGGGTATGTTACAGAAGAATCCTTACTACACATGTGATGTGTAACATAGAACCTCCTGGAAAGGTATTAACACAACTCAAATAATCTCACCGTCATCTGAATGAGCCCTATCACATACTGTGAAACTTCGATCAATAAAAAATGTATTAAAAAAAGAAAAATCTGTTGCCGTGTCTATTGTGCGACATCAGTGCAAATCATCACATCACTGTCGGTCCTGTCCCGAGAACAAGTTAATAGGGGATTTGCATAGCCACCATTTTGACCCTTGATTCGTATGAAATTATGGGACGCACTAAATTCTATAGAAAACATGTCATCATCATCAGGGACTATTTATCAATGATCTAATCTCAATATCCATGCGTTATACATGTTTCTATGACAGTCCCCATCTTTCTATCATGCATTTGGTTTTCATAGATCATTTACAAAAGTTATGATATTGGTGAAAACATCTTTGCAATTTTCGACAGAAATGTTGCCAAGTATTTGTATATCAGATCTAAATTGAATCCATTCCAGGATGCACTGTCAACATGCGCAGTGTGGCACATGCAAATCCCCTATTGCAAAAGTATAATCAATAACACTTTTTAAAGCAAAGCAATAATAATAGGTAAGTTTTAACTACAAAGTTGAGGTAAACAAATAATAGTACAAACGAAACGTTATGGAAAAACTCAAGAGATTATAAGCGCAATATTAGTGATATGAGTAAGGTGTTTAATTGACCAAGTCCTGAAATAAATAAAATAAGGTGAAGAAAGAAAATAGGAAAATACAAAACAACACAGAGTGTGCCCTTGCAGCGCTTGGTGTATAGGAAAACACCTGTTTTGATGTCTGAACTCAGTAAAAAGATTGCAAAGAAATCAATAACATTGTTATTAAAACAAGCTGTGGTTAAACAAGTACTAAGTTAAGAAATTATCAAGTTAAGTTTGGTTTATCTATTTAATATTACAATTAGTGTCAACTTAATTTATATACCTGGCGTTTCCAATGGAAACGATTTCTCAGCCTCAATTACTTATGTCCGATGTCAGGCAGAAGACCTACCTAGACACCTGTCTATTTAGAATGCTGGACCACCTCATTGTAAACAACATCTATTGCAAAAAAGAATTCTTGAATTGAATTGAATTGAATTTATGACCAGTCACTGAGGACCATTGAAATCATGAACTCTGAAACATGTAGAGAAAGGGAGAAAAATGATAAACTTAGGGAAATACCTACGTAGAAATAAGATCCACTAGTCCTCCTGAGTTTCCACTAGTCCTCACAGACCAGAAGGTAAAATCTGATATGGCACAAAAGACATACAAATGTCAACTAGACTAGGGTTTATATACACTTGACTTTTATTTCCACTTCAGTAACTGTAACCAATAATGAATAACTCTGCAATAGCCAGGGCTGTAAAAAAAAGTTGGTTGTAAAAAAAGTTGGTCGAAAAAAAGTTATCGTTGAAAAATAGTTGGTCGGAAAAAAAATTGTTGTTGAAAAAAAGTTGGTCGTTAAAAAAAAGTTGGTCGGAAAAAAAAGTTGGTCGGAAAAATTGCCGATAAAAAAAAGTTGGTCGTTAAAAAATAGTTGGTTGTAAAAAGTTGGTAAAAAAAAGTTTGTCGTAAAAAGTGGGTCGGAAAAAATTGTCGTTAAAAAATAGTTGGTCGATTATACTTTTGCCAAAAATTATCGTTAAAAAAAGTTTGTCGGAATAAAAAAAGTTGGTAAAAAAAGTTGGTAAAAAAGTTTGTCGGAAAAAAGTTTGTCGGAAAAAGTTGTCTAGAAAAAATGGTCGAAAAAAAAAGTTGGTCGTAAAAAAAAAAAGTTAGTCGTAAAGAAAAGAGTTGGTCGTATAAAAAGTAGTAAGATAGGCTAGGCTAGGCTAAATAGTTGGTAACTTACTTTTAAAATTTAGAAAATGTGTTTGGCAGTGTCCATTTGAGCACCTGAGGCAGGTGAGGAGGGTGGTGGGCAGAGGGATGGTGTGGGAGGTGGGAGGGCCTCCTGCAGACCTATTATGGTTGGAAAAGCATCTAACTAACAGCCAATCAACTCCCTTGGCTAAACCTAGAAAGGCTGTCAATCAGCCTTCAATAACATCTAGGTGTGAAATCTATGACTGATTGAAAGGATTAGATATGGCATCCTCGCCTGATGTCACATCTAAGCTTAAACACCTCACAGACAGTTAACCAAGTTATCAAGATGTAGATGCAGTATCAGTGATTGGCACATTTCATAGTGACTCATTTGTTTTCTCAGCTATAAATAGCTGAGAAAACAAAAACAAAGCATGATCGCTTGACAAAGGATCCTGCATGCACGCCATTTTGTATTTTAAAATGAATCCTGGCAGTGGTCAGAACGAATTCTATTAAAGAGAACACCCAGATCTATATCTGAAACCTAATAAAGACACAACAATTGATGTGGCAATCGAGTGAGCAATGTCCGCCCTTTATTGGAGACAATAATTTAACATTTAAAAAAAAAACACCTCAACTCGACGACTGGGCTGACCAGCTTTGTGTGTACCGTATCCAAGCAACGCTGTGCTAGGTAGAGTAGATGAACGGTAGGTGGCGACACATAACTTCACATATACACACATAACCATATACTTATATCCACCATATCTGAAACCTAATAAAGACACGACAATTGATGTGGCAATTGAGTGAGCAATGTCCGCCAAGGTCCATAGGTAAGAAATAATAAGAAATATAGAATGTTGTGATTGAAGATTAATTAGGTGGAAGAATTAGACAGGTGTTTAGCAACTGACTGTTCCAGGTCCATTCTCCTGTCAGAAGACAAGGAAAGATAGTCCAGCACGGCTAATGACTGCCAGTCACCGATTAACTTAATGTCAGGTAAGTTGAAACCAATTTTGTGGAGGAACGTAGCACCCGAACGTCGGAGTGAATGCAAGCCGACTTCAGACTGAGGCAGGCCAATCTTGGTGACCAAGGACTTCAGGAAGGCGAGGACTTCATGATACATGACAGGTCTGGAGGAATGTCTATCAATGGTGAGGAAAATAGGAGAATCTGGTGATGAGGGAAACTGGCTGAAATTACGATCAAGCCAATACACAGCACAGAGGGGTGAACCAGGCACTCTAACAATAGGAACACAGCCTTGTGAATCACCAAACTGCCTAGTTTTGGACGAACCTAGACTAAGGCAGACTCCCCAATGGCAAAACTCGACATCACACCTCCGTAGCACATGGATGGACAAGCTGCCAGAAGTAGGAAGCACATTTGATTTACGTAGGAGTGAATGAAAGCACAACACGATCACTCCCCACATGGCCGACTGATGAGGGCAATGGACGTCGACGTGGAGGAACATCTGAAGTAGCTGGTCCATGGACAAAGCCATAGACTGCTTAGGAGGCATGCTGATGCGGCGTTTGATACCCAAGAGGACCATTTTAATGTAGAAGGACGATCTGAAGTCTTCAGGGGCACCAACACACTTCTGAAGAGATATTATGGCTGATAAGTAGTTATCCACCGTAGAGTACTTCGATGACTTGGCAAGAAGCGAGAGGAATCTGGCCACGGTCTGAGTAGAGGCTGGAACTGGAACGAGGCCGTAGGACCTGCAGAAAGTGATGAACCTTGACCACTGGGATCTCCGGACAGACAAGGTGTTCACAGACCAGGCGTGATTCACATTGGTGGACACTTCAGAATCAATCACACGTAGGGCCGACTCTGCAACAACATAAGGAGAGTTGGCTAAGGGTGACATCACGATAAGAATGAAGACGAGATAATATGTCGGGGATCACATTCAAGGAACCTCTGATGTGCGAGGAAACCAAATGATAGTTGTGGCAGGCTGAAGCCCAAAAAATGTCGCGCAACAGGGCCATGCAGCGCTCCTCCCCGTGCGGATCATAGCCACAACTTGTGTGTTGTCCGACTGGCAAGTAACCTTGGAGACACGCCACTCAGGGCCCATACGATAGCAGGCCAGCCAAATGGGAATTAACTCCAAGTAGTTGATAATAGGGCACGGAGGACGCACATTGATCCAATGCTGATGTAGCAGGTCGGTATCTAGTAATTGAGGGGGTGGTGGTAGATCAACAAAGCTGCCAGCAACCCAGTCACCGGCCCAGGTATAGCCGAATCCTTGGGAAGAAGCATCTGATTTGAGAGAGGCACTGTCACGAAAATGATAAGCAATCTTATTAGCTTTACCATTGAAGATTTTTGCATATTTAATCCACCACTGAAGATCAAGATGAAAGTCAGATGTTAGGCGAACACGCTTTGAACAGTGATTCAAACCTTTAAGGAGATCTATCACCCTCCTAGAAAAAGTTCGCCCCCCCCAAACCAACTTAGAGGCATGGGCAAGAAGGCCACAAAGGACTTGCAACTGATGTGGCGAAGCTCTGGACTTGTCACTGAAGTAGTGGAGTTCATGCAAAAGCTTATTCAACTTGGCTGATGGCAAGGAAAGAGTCATGTCTGTGGTATCAAAATCAACTCCTAGAAATCTGCATCTCATGGAAGGTGTAGAGCATTTTTCCCAGGCGGCTATGAAGCCTAGTTGACCAAGAAGTTGTATGAGAGAAGATTGGGTATTCTGACAATCCTCGTAAGACGCACCCCAACAGAAGAAATTGTCAAGGTAGTTTATGATGTGAGGAAATCCACGTCTGGCCATACAAGAGACAATGAAATTGGAGATGATGGTGAAAATGAAGGGGGCGCACTTAAGCCCGAAACACAAGCGAGTGTCGAGCAAAGTCACAGTCCTATCACCAAAATTCCAACGTAAGCCTTGATACTTCCAGTTAGAAGCATGGACTGAAATGGAGCGATAAGCCGATTTCATGTCAACGCAAGCCATGAAATACCCCGGACGAAGAACTTGAGAAGCATCATCGAAGGTAGCATAACGAAATGGTTGGGCAGTGACGTTCATGAAGTTATTAATTGACATGTTGCGAGGCATACTACAATCTGTTGTAATGGTCTAATGGAAGAAGACTAACGAACGTCTGAACTTCATGAGAAGAACGAAGCAACTGATTTAATGGTAACTAATGGTACAGGCTCCTCCAGGAGGGTACATGCATAATAATGAGTGGGCGGAGCCCTTACGTAATATCCATGGCCTAGCATGTATAAGTAGACTTGCACAGTCCTAGCTAGTTAAGTATAATTAGCGATTTAAAGTAATGTGATAATAGGTGATAATTAATAATAATATAAATATAATGAGGTTACACAATGTTACGTAATGTTACATAACACTGCCCCCCCCCCGCCCTCAATCAGATACGAAGTATCGAGTGAGGGTGTACCCTAAAAACTTACAAGAAAATTTTTAGGAATTTTTGAAAAATTAAAAATATTAAGAATTAATAATTTTTTAAATAGCTGTGCTGTTACCTAGTTATCCATACCAAGCCATATGCGCGGTTACATTGTGCGCAAGAAGATATTAAATACATAAAGCAAATCATACGATTTAATTACCATTTTGTAAAATATTTTCAATAAATTCATAAAGATTTAAAAACGTCGTTATGAACATGTAAGAGTGTAAACTCAGAAAGTGAAAGAACTGCTAATACTAAGGTCTAAATCGCTTGAAAAATCTGGCTATTATCTTACACAAAGGGTTCCATGTCATAATAAAAATAAAAAAAAATGACAAGGTCTGCAAACACCGCAAGTGTTAACCCTATGAAAAACCAAATTCCAGTGTTAAATTCCCAATAGTACGGTCCAATCTGAGAATTTTACTCTAATCACACATAATAAAAGAACATCGCGTATACCAACACGCGTGGAATCCTGAAATATATTGGGATCCTATGTTAAAGTCTAAATAGTCCGGTGCAAACAGGAACAAACTACGTCGTTTTAATTTTTCCTATGTTAAATTCCCAATAGGTCGGTCCAAACAGTGACACCAGCCGGCGCCACCGTCGAATCGGTTTTGGACCGGACACCTACCAAGTATAAATAGCTGGTCATTTGTGCGGTGAACCATTGAGAACGCCACCGCTGAGCCGACCACACACCCGTACTATGGGCTACAAAGTTTTTTCAGAAAGAGATTGTTATATTCTACTGTTGTCTACCTACACGCACATAGGCAAGGATCCATTGCCGAATGAGCAAGAGTATTGGTATATTCCAACTACCCGCTTCCCATTCCTGGTCCATAGCCTATTCCTTATTCAAAATTAGATCTTGTCTAATCTAGTAATATACAAAAAAAATTTACCGATACATTTAGTTATCTCCTTTTTCAAATAAATACCCGGAGATAAATAAATTCAATAATCCCGCAAGGCCTGATATGTAATCAACTGGCCTCGCTTGCTGATTATGTAACAGGTCAACCCCATCCCCTTCTACTCCTACAAGGATGACGGTTCACCCCGTCGCTACGCTCGATTTTTCAATCGCATAGCAAAAATGTCTTCTTTCTGCATCTACTTGCAGTAGAATACATGCAAAATAATTACCCGTGGGTACCTATGACTAGCTAAATAACACTACAACCTCGAGTAATAAAGCGACTGATCCGCTAGACTTAGTATTGCTGACGTATCATATCCACCTAGTCATAAGATTATATAAATCTCTTGGTTTATGGTATGTCAATCCTACTCACGCTATTTACACCAGTAAAAAGAAACCATCTGTCCTTATTGGAAACAGATCTAGTGACTCCTTTAAGAGTCTGTACTACATAGTCGTCCCCTGTTGGTGTGATTACACCCTGGCTTATGGCCATCGCATCGTATCCTCAGGGGGTATCCTATTACGTATACAGTACTTAGTGCGCAGTAAATCACTTTACAGCCATATGCCACTGTCGTGTGGCGCTAAATAAACAAAACATTTGAGGGAACCATATGGGTTATCTCAATCCTCAATGTATAACTCAAAGTAGTTCCTCTAAACATATTAACTGTTATGTCTGGTAATTAGATCTACACTAAAACTACACATATACCAAGAGAGCTGAGTACCTACTCAGTGTAATCAAAGCAAACAGAGTCGATGATACGACCTAATCGTAGGCATTAATGGCCTCACCAATCCTGTATGTACATAAAGTCGTCATCGATCAACACATATAAATCACACACAAGTAAGGGAATAAAAAATAAAAGCAAGAAGAAATGCAATGAATAAAATCAGACAATAACGCTTGTCTGTTGCATGAAATATCATTTAAAGTTATCGACTGAATTCCAAAGAACCCAGGAAAAAAAAATTTTAGCTTGTATAAACAAGTAAAGTCCTTTCTCTCTTTCAAGAGAAATTAAAGTCAATATTATTTAGTAAAGGTGCCGTTGCTGTCCACCTTGACAAATGGGGGCGATCCATTTGCCATTTGAATCAAATATTAAATAAAATGTTAATGTCCTTGTAAAGTAAAATTATATCTGGCACTCCTAGGGTGATCCTGTCACATTCGTGGCGTGGGGAACTATAAGCATCTCCTCTTCTTGGCCACTCTCTCTTGCCGACAAGTACGCCGCCGTGCTCCTGTAAGAAAGCATCGACCACATACCAATGACAGGTTGCATAATACTTTGGGTATTTTGTAAATGATTATTTTAAAATTTCACAGTTCTTTTGTGCCAATATTTCCCATGAAAGCCACATTACAGAAAGTAAAACATCAACATACATTAACAAGAAGAAAAGACGGATATAAAATATTCGTGAGAAAAGAACACCCTACACGTCTATAAGGGCAAGAATAACTATTGTTTCAGTCCATATATTAATTATATATAGACTTACATGTTCACGTTGGACCCGTTGGGGTCGTTGATCCACGGGATCTGGTAGGATCCGTTCTTGGATTCAATCACCAGGACATACATTGCCTCTGATGATGGCTCCATGATGGCTGCCAGTTCGCTTCTGTACCTCCTATCCACCTTTACGTTGGTTGGAAGCAAGATCTGTTTGTTGGCCCTATGGATCTTCAGGGATAGGGCAGCCTTCCAACGGAGGTCCAATGATAGATTGCAACAGCAGCACCAATTGACATGAGACTTTCCCAACCTTAGAGGTGGGGCTGGGGAAGATCCAAGAATAGAATTCACTTCAAATGGGATTTGCATTAAACGTATTGAGACCAGACTCTCATCCGAGTGCAATCTCAGAGTGATCCAAGAGGCTGATTCATCGTTTACATCTTTCGTACACCTTTTACACGTGAAACATCTAGGCAAATAATTGCAGATACATCTCCTGTTTTTCCACAGGAATCGCAGGATCTTGAAGGCAATAACTGCTGCAACTATTTTGAGAATTGCCTGTGTTGGACTTGGGGGTTCGTATGGCAGTAGGTCTTGAGTCATAGGTTGTGGGGTTGGGATATCGAAGCCTAGATTTATGTCCTCGAAGACTGGGGCCGACAGGTTTAATCTAAAAGCTTGAATGGGCCTCACAAACGTGCAAATAATTGCCAGCTTGTGAATCCTATAAAATAAATAAAATGAAAATATTGTCACACCAAGACTGATAATCAACGCTATGTTTATAGTGGCTGGATGAGTCGACATGGTACTAACTGACTTTTTCAGAGTTTCCCACCGATCATTTGCCATTTTGTCAGCCACTAATAGCTCGTTAGCCAGCCTCTCTGTGTTCATTCCTGACTCTATAATCGATTTGGGTAGATGTGACAATGCTGCATGCATATCTTGGGGTGTGGGCAAATTTAGATGAATTCGTGATCCATGTTTGGTTTCTCCAGTTAGATTTTTGAATGGAATTTTAAAAATTGCTGCTATGGCTAAATTAAATCCTGATTCAACAAATATACTGGTCTGATTCCAAGTAATACATCCATCCCTAGGGGCAGAGATTACTAAAGATCCACTAACTAGGGCACAGTCGCAAGGGACCTTGACTATAGCCAAAAGGCTCAAAGCCATCCTAGTTCTGGGTCGTTTGTGACAAGCCAAAGTCACTTTGGTCGTACGACCAACCAGTAGGTGTTGCATCCTATTCATAGTCAAATGAAAGAATGGGGTTGGTTTAGTCAGATATGTGTGGAATACACATAACCGAGCAATTTCAGAAGCTTTATCTTTAAAAATGGCCGAATAACAAGTTTCTTTTCCCTTTAGAATATGAGTTGGAGGAGTAAAACATGCCACTGAATTCCTTAGCTGTGTGCACTGCTCGAACGAATGAATTTTCATTTCGAAATAAATTCCCTGAAGGGGACATTTTGCCAGAATATGGGGTATCTCGGTCTCTAACATGGTATACCCTGTTGAATCGTTCGAGCTACTGTGAATAGGTATGCCGAATTTCAGGGGTCGATATGCAATGCAGTTATCGTCATTATGTGAAATTATTAGTGGAATTGTTATCAACAGAGAATTGTTTTTAAAGGAAAAATTTTCTACTCTAGTGTAGGAGCTGTCCAAGGAATCGTCCAAAATCCTCAACGTGGGAGATTGGACTTTCAACTTGGTTGCTAAAGGTTTTAACAATTCTCTTAGGCCTCCCATCGGAAGAAATACATCCGACAAAACACCATGTTTTAAATCGTCCAATCCCTTCAATAATGTTCTAGCTGTATCTATATATTCTATTAGTACTAACAAATTTAAAGTTGCTTCATGCAGCATCGCATGTAAAGCCATGGTGTTAGATATTTCTGAAGTTAGGTTAGCTACAAAGGCATCGATCTGGTTCGTCAGATCCTTAATTTCGTCGGTAGAGTTTATAAATAATTTCCCTACCTCACTATTGTGTTTAGAAGCGTGCCTGAATAAGTTTTTCAATTGCTTAGTAAGACCTAAAACTACCTTATCCCTGTTCACATCGGATAATTTTCCCAGTGATAAAGTATCTATTAAAGCATCAAGCTTGCTCTCCACTAAAGCCAAATGGGGGTCTGTAGCTAAGCCTAGGGCTGCAGAAACTGTATCGCCTATAGGCTGTAAAAACGCTTTTCTCTTATACCTATTGTATCTGTCGTTTGCCACATTCTCTATTTTATCAAATAACTCAAGTGCTGTCCCATAAACAAGCTGCAATAGGCCTTGGATCTTATCTCTAATAAGTCTCATGTCTGATGTTGTATTGTAGTGATTTTCCATCCTAACGATTGTTCCATTAGGTGGCAAAATCACTGTTGGGATTGTTATTTGGACATAGGTTTTTTCCACGTCCGTCAAGATGGGTTTCCTCGTTCCAGCAAATGCAACCCCGTAGTTGTGTTTCACTACAGAGTCCGCATTTGCCCATACGGTGAGGAACAGAAGCCTAAACGAAGGTAAGAAAGAAAAGAAAAATTCTCGTAAACTTTTGTGTTCAGAATTCAAAACTAAAGCGATATTTTCCCAAAAAGTATATCCCGTCTATATTACCGACTGGGCTTATGCTTAATCTATTTTCACGATTAAGGCCATATGTCGGGGGCCTCTTGCCACTAAATGACTTATCTCCACTATCATGCTCACATACAAATAACAACATACGATAAAAGAAAGAATAATATTCCGGTGTAATCCATGAGTAAATCCTTGGCATTGATGGGTATCCACATAAGTATAAACATCAGAGCAATCATAAATCAAGTCTCAAAACGACACTTACCAGATTGCAAGACGGAACATGGTGATAAATCGTTGTGCCTATCGTGTAGCAGCTCACTATCAGTGAAAAATAAAACGAGCAGCTCAACTCTCCCCGATGGTTTTGGCCACTGCTAAGGAAGAACTTGAATTCGGCTGGTCATATAGTAATGTCCACCTCAAGCCATGAATAATCTTGACCAATAGCAGCTTAGGACCCTGGAATTGCTCTTCCTGAGGAAGACATTCCACACCATATATAGCAAGGGGGGCGTATACTAGGAGCTGTCGTGCCACCATCACTCAGCATCATTTACATAATACGATTGCATCGTCCCATCCTACTGGACTTGCATAATAATGCCGTCTATCTGACTCAAAATAGATACCATCTGTTCAACCCACGGGGACCCCGGATCCTAGTAATTTACTCTAAGATATATCCTGTCGACCAGAATTATTTTCCTATTTATTTGCTGTCTCTAGTATTTTGATAAGCTTGTTATCAATCGCACTGGATTTCTTTATAAATTGTACATGTACTGGCCTTTTTACCTCTACCCCAGTCTCCAAATTCCTGATCTTCACAGTATATGGGGATGGGAACCCACACACAACGAATGGTCCAGCAAATTGTTGCTGCAATTTCTTTGCTGTATTTTGCCTTAGCAAACGATGTACTTTAGCATAGACTATAGATCCAACGTCTAATGTGTGGGGTTTGGCCTTCGTATCATGCTTCTCTTTCATTTTTCTTTCCCTCTCTCTTCTGCTTTTATTTGCAATTTCAGCCGCTTCAGCCTTTGTTTTCATTATTTGTAATAACTGATCTATTACTGGCTGAGTGTGGGCTATGTCATCTTGCAGTTGAGCCTCTGAGGGAATGATCGGGTTTTTGCCGAATGCAAGGAGATAGGGCGATATGCCAGTGGTGTAATGATCTGAAGCGTTCAGAGCAAATTGGATATTAGGTAAAAATAAATCCCAATTCGTCTGATTTTCATTCACCATCGTCCTTAAACAACCAATAATCGACTGATTTTGGCGTTCTACTTCTCCCTGTGATCGACTTAAATATGGCGAACCATGCACTTGTTTTATTCCCCAAGCTTTGCATTTTTCTCTAAAAGTTTCTCCTATGTAACAGCTGCCATTGTCGCTCCTCAAGATCTTAGGGACACCGACGTATGCTATTACATATTTATGGAATTCAGCTGCTACCCTTTCTGCTGTAATAGCTGGTGTCGGCCATATAAAGCAAAACTTTGAAAAATGATCAGTCACTACCTGGATGTAACAATTATTCCTCTGTGTTCTAGGTAGAGGACCCATTGCATCTATCATCAAAGTTGAAAAAGGTGTGAAAGTCGTTTCTCTGATCTTCATGGGGAGCTTATTCGGATGCTTTACACTTTTAGATTGAAGACACTCATGGCATGATGTAATATGGTCTTTCGTATCTCTAGCCATCGAATTCCAGAAGAATCGGGCCTGGAGTAAAGAGAGTGTCTTTGCATAGCCAACATGTGCATTAATTGAATTACCATGTACATAATTGATCAAGGGGGCCTGTAATGTCTGTGGAATTACCACTTGAAAGGAATTTGCCATCTGAGCTATCTTAGTCCTCTTAGGTAATCTGCAGAGTATGTTATCCTGAATGAAAAACATATCGTGTGTGGTCAGAATTAACCTAGTCAACTCATGATTCTTGGGCAATTGTTTTCCTTCAATGTAACCTGACATTAGTTTACAAAACAAATCGTCCCCCTGCGCCAGCTGTAATTTCAGCTTATCAAATGGCAACTCAATCGTATGTTTATTCGCCATTCCATCTCCAGGATTTGGGGTATTTATCCTGTTCCTGGAAGTGTATTTTCCTGGTCTGATTACAGGTCTTGCCTTTGTTTTCCTAGCCTTCTGGATGTTGCTTCCCTTAGACACACAAGCTGGGGTAGACATTTTATCCCTACTAATCCCATCTGGCTTGCTAGTCAAGGGTCTTGTATCAACATTTCCTAATTGCTTTGCACGATTTTGAGCTCTCGTTTCCACTGGAGCAATTAGGATTTCCTCTACAGTGTTTATCGCTGGCTCATCGTTATGCAATTTTCCTGGAAGGTCTGGAAACTCAGGAATTTGTGAATCTTCATTATCTAATTCCTGCACCTGTCCTGATGTCTTAAGTATTTTTCTGCTCTTGTAGAGCATGATGGGGTTATTTTCGCAAGGATCCTCCTGTTTATAGTGTTTAGTGGCTTGGATGGGATTGAATGTTACTGATTTCTTCATCTCCACATGTGGGACTGCTGGTATATTTGGATCATATATTCTTCTCGATAAAACATCTGGGATGATGTTCAATTTTCCCTTGATGTATTTGACCGAAAAATCAAACTGTCCAAAGAAATCTAGCCATCTAAACATTCTACCAGTTAGATCCTTTTTAGTGTTAATTGCAGTAAGGGCTGCATGATCGGTAAGAATCGTGAAATGCTTAGACATAACATAATGTCTAAACTTTCCTAGGGCGAATCGGATGCCTGCCAATTCCTTTTCTGTGGCACTGTATTTTTGCTCAGCTGGGGTTAACCCTCTCCCAGCAAAGGCAATTGGTCTCAAATTCCCATTAATATCGGCTTGAGATATGCAGGCCCCTAAACTTTGGTTAGAAGCATCTGAAGCTAAAATAAATTCTTTTGAATAATCTGGATATACCAAAACTGCATCCTCCAGAATTGCATTTCGAATTTTATTAAAAGCACTCTCTGCCGCAGACGTCCATACAAATTTAACCTTTGCCTTGGTCAGCATATATAGGGGCTTCATTATCTGGCTAAAATTAGGAATAAACACCCTATAATAATTAGCCAGCCCAGCAAACGAACGTACTTGTTTCACTGATTTTGGGGTTGGAAACGATCGCAAAGCGTCTAGTTTTGCTGGGTCAGGATGTATCCCATCCTTGTCGACAATGAACCCTAAAAAGGGGACTCTACTGAGACCAAAGGAACACTTTTCCTTTTTAAATTTGATATTTGCCTTATCAAAAGCTGTAAATACATTCTTGATATCCTGCACGTGAGAATCCCATGTAGGTGATGCGATCACCACATCATCTACGTAATAGAATGCATTTGGGACTGCTCTCAACACATGTTCTATTAGAGAATGAAATGCTTTTGGAGAAGTTTTAAGTCCCATTGGCATGACTTTGTACCTATACACTCCTAGAGGCGTATTAAATGCTGTAATAAATCGATTTTCTTCCCTTAAACCCACCTGATGGAAACCAGCAAATGCATCTAAGCGAGAGAAGAATCGACCCTGTGTTTGCCCCACAGCTTCGATAGTGTCGTCGGCGCGTGGAAAAGGTCTTATTTCGTCCTTTACAGAGCGATTTATTTGCCTATAGTCAATCACAAGACGCCAGGCTCTTTTACCGTCTGTTGTCATTGGTTTTTGTACCAAAAAACAAGGTGAACTAAATTCTACAGGATCCACACATTTCTCGATTAAATTTTGCTTTACCTGGTCCTTCAGAATTCCAGCCATAACCTTGGTCATGACTGGGTTCATTCGGTATGGCTGTCTCATTGTGGGACTAAAATCTGGTTTTAAATCAATGCCATGTTCATACTCTGTAGTTAACCCTAGTTTTTTATCCTTACCGACAAAAGAATTTTCATGATCATGCAATAGACTTAGTAACTCCTTTTTCTGCTCAGGATTCAAATCCTCGCCGATCTGAAAATCAACTACCTTATCATTGTTTTCACTCGATTGTGCGACCAATTCATTCAAATTTTCCACCTCTTTGGGGGAATAAAACTCGTCCTCGTGAGCCAACGTATATATACCCAGAATTGTTCCTCTCTCGATAGTTGTGGCTGCCTTGGAGGCATTAAAAATGGTTATAGGAACTTTATTTTCTCCAAATGGCTTAACTAACGCATGTTTAACAAGGAAAGAAACTGGCCTCTGTCGCTGCAAATTCTCAGTCACTCCTATTGAATTTAACATATCTTCATAAGAAGTGATTGCCGCGACAGTGGTGTATTCAGTCCCCGGAGCTATCACAAACCTACGTGAAGCTCTGATAGGGAACACCTGTTGTTTTTGTCCTGATTTGAAGCTAATCTTTGCTCTAAACTTTCGTAAAAAATCAACTCCCAGTATCATGCTTCTGGTTAACGCAGGAAGAACGATAAATCTATGGGTGAATTGTTGGCCTTCTATCATGAAATTTAACTCGATTTTCTTATAACAATGATGTGCTCCTCCATCTGCAACAAATATTTTAATATTACAGCGTAAAACCTTCCCATTGGGTATTTTACTTCGGATTTTCCTGAAAAATGCAGAACTAACACAAGAAATAGTGGCACCTGTATCAACAAGAACTGGCATATTCAAATCTTTTACCTCGATTTCTATGCAACCTTTATCAATTGGAGCAGTGACCGAAACTTTCTCACCTTTATGTTTGGCTTTCCTCAGCTTCAGCACTGCTTGGCAATTGTCGTCGTCCCTGTCTGTGTTGGTGGAAGAAATAATGTTTTTCTTTGTACCAGCAAACTTGCCTATTCTAATTCTGGATATTCTGTCTTTTTCTGCTACCGATTTAATAGGAGAAACACACTCTTGTTCCTTGGGAATGTCCATTGGCTTGCCTAATTCGTCAACAATTTCATTTATGCTGTGTCGGTCGCCCTCCCAGACACAGCCTATTCGTTTAAATCATCACTCCCTTTGGAGGATGATCTGTGGGGGGTGACATCTCTCCATTTGTTTTCACCTCCCTTTGGCGATTTCGATCTATGTTTCTTGTCCTTGTTGAAGGAAACCGATTTGTCTTTGCTATTGCTTCTAAAATGCTTTTTGTCCTTTTTATAATACTTTTTCTCATCACCACTTTTCTCCCTGCTGGAGCTTCTGTTGCTAAAATTGCTGTGGCGACTGGATGACCTCTCTCTGCTGCTATCGTAGTAGTCAGAGCTGTCATAATTCTTGTGCTTTGATCTATATTTCTGAGGCTTTTCTCCTTTCTTTTCCTGAGCTTTCCTAGCCTCTCTATATTTATCAGCTCGAGATCTGTGATATTGCTCTCTCTTACGATCACTATCCTCGCTGTATTTCTTTGTATAATTTTTTTCTTTCTTCGAATACATCATGTGTATTGCTTCCTCCATAGGCATGTGGCTAGGTGCTCTGTCGGAGGCTATCATTCCCTCATGCTTGGCTGCTATTTTTGAGGCCTGATCTAAAGTGGTTGGAAATTCAGAGGCCACTCTTCCAGCCAATTCTGGTCTCAGATTCGTAACATAGAATCTGATCTGTACATGTAAGGGAACATTTGCCTTAGAGAGTAAGGTTAACATATCGTTGTCATAATCTATCACCTTCTCGTGCCTGCCCTGCTTTCTATGGGAATAATCCCTCAACACCTCAGCTAAAGGAAGCTCACTGAATTTAGCAATAAAATCAGTTTTAATGCGATTATATGGCAATGTGTCGCCATATACACCAACTATTTGATTATAGAAGGTCTTAGCCCTCCCCGACAAGTATTGGACCAGAGTGGTAACCATAAGCTGGTTATCCTCGCGAATAGGCACTGTAAATGCCTCAAATTCATCAAAGAATTCATTCACAGGTCTCATAGCTGTGGGCTTGTCGAAAACCAAGGGGGGCTTTCTGTATTGCTTGGATAATGCTGCTGTCGAAGTGAGGCCAGTAGCCTCTGCTTGCCTTCTCAGAGACACATCCAGAAAAGCAGTCTGATCTAATCTCATCTGCTTTATTTCATCCACCAAATCGTAGAGATGTTGACCATAGGGTGGGGGTGGTGGTCTGTACATCCCTTGTTGTACGTTTGGCAATTGAAAATTTTGTTGCTGTCTGTTAGGGGTCTGGTTCCTAGGATAATTCTGCCTAGGCACCTGTCTGTGAGGGGGTGTATTCCTACCCCTTCCCTGTCTTTGTCGTCCTCTTTGGATCCCCTGATCAATGTTTCTTGGCTGGGGAGCTTGATTCACATTAACATTGGGATCTGGGACTTGGTATTGCTGTGGCTGATTCACTATATTTTGTGGCTGTTGTGGCACTGCATTTTGTGCTTGTTGCTGCACAAAGTTTTGTCCTTGTTGTGCCACATTTTCACCGTATTGATGATATTGTCCTTGTGGTGGAACATACTGGTAGGGGGTATAGAACTGTTCATTTATACCAGTATTTCCATCATCTTGCACGTGCCTGGGAGAAGGCAAACCTCCCTGTCTATTCGCCATATCCCACCAGTTTTGATATGGATCAGGTCTAAGTGGGACTTGTTGCTGTACGTGATGGGGGGTTATCACAGGGGGTCTTGGACCATTTATCACAGGGGGTCTTGGACCATTCACGTTAAACACTGGGGCCTGTGGGAAATTCTTCAGAATAGGCCTCTGTGTCTGTTGCATAAGCTGATTCAAAGTTGGTTTTGCAGGGGTCTGTAAAGGGGTTTGAAAGTTGTCGTTTAAACCAGGGGTCTCGAATGGGTAATATGGCCCTCGATTAGCTTGATCTGCTTGGTTTATCTGATTAGCTGGGTTAATCCTCGGAGAAGGAGGTGTTGGCACCCTAGGGGTTAACACTCTCTCTCTGTGATTATTTATGTCCCTTTCATCAACCTGGTTTTCTTCCACAACATTTCTTTCAATATTATTATCAACATTCAAACCGACCTGAGGCTGATTTTCCTGCAACTCCTCCTGTTGATTCTCCACTGGATTAGCTGCTTCCACAGCTGGCTCAGGCTCCTGCTCTCCCTCTAAGTTAAGGTCCACTCCTTCTTGCTGGTCTTGCTCATCTCCAACGAGCTGCTCCTCCTCGTCTGACACGTCCTCAATGTGTTCCTCGTGCCCAATATTGTTTCCAGCCAACTGCTGTACGTTTCTGTTAATAATTTCGTCAATTAAGTCCACATTTATATCGTTGTTCACTACCTCCTCCTGTTGATTTTGACGAACTGGTGGTGGAGGCAATGGAATTGCTTCTGGATTTAATCTTGCATTTACATTTGGGACATTTTCCATGTCCTGAGGCACTTCGTATGGGTCTTCAACAAATTCCAATTGCCTCGGCTGCTGGTTCAAGATTTTGCCTCTATTCTCTCGTCTCTGTCCTCTCGTTACTATCGCTTGCGGTAACGCTGCCAAACGCTCAACGGAACGTTTAATCTTGTCGAACAGAGCCAACTCAGGCGTATTCGCAGCCTCTTCCATCGCTCAAAAACATGCTTCAAATTGCAAATAAACTCGCTTTTTGTGAGAAAAAAAAATCTCTATGTCCAAGATCGAGCGGGTTGTCCGCCAGTGTAATGGTCTAATGGAAGAAGACTAACGAACGTCTGAACTTCATGAGAAGAACGAAGCAACTGATTTAATGGTAACTAATGGTACAGGCTCCTCCAGGAGGGTACATGCATAATAATGAGTGGGCGGAGCCCTTACGTAATATCCATGGCCTAGCATGTATAAGTAGACTTGCACAGTCCTAGCTAGTTAAGTATAATTAGCGATTTAAAGTAATGTGATAATAGGTGATAATTAATAATAATATAAATATAATGAGGTTACACAATGTTACGTAATGTTACATAACACTGTGATTGGGCGAAATGTCCCATTGGGCTTAGGCACCGCCCCAATAGAATGAACACAATGGGGTAGAGAAGTAGCTGAAATCATCTTTCCATCATGGATTTCCGAGCGTAGTAACTATTAACTCGTCCGCACCTTTAGTAGCGGACGAGTAGTTATGACAGTCATACATAGGGACGGTAGAACCAGGATCAACTATGTAAAACCCATCAGAAATGCCTAGCCACAGGTAATTACGCAGATCTATATCAGGTTCAAAGGACAGTTCATGAAACCAACCCGATAAATTCATCTGCGAGGTGATACCACCAACCGTGTGTCTGTCCAAGACACGCTCGATCAGAGGCAAGTAAACATAGGCAGTCGGTGAAGGCACAAAGTCGGAAGAATAAGTAAATTCCTCGCTCCGATGAACTGGAGAAGAAGGATCTAACTTGGGTGCTGTAGGAGTAACACATTCCGAAGCAAAGTTGGCATGAATAGCAGGAATATCAATAGTGAGATCGGGAGAAGCATTGTCGGAGGACGAAGAAAAGGGTCGAAGGCCACCATTGTTGAAGAAACCGGAAGAGGCCACATTCAGGTCTAACCCGAGTTTTTTGACTCGGAATCAGAACCACCTCGACAAGCTCCGATCTTATGGCCCCTGGTATGACATTTCCCACAAATATGTTGCCGAGAACAGTTCCCAGAACAAATGCCATGATTGTATTTGTAGCAGATGTCGTCTGACCAGTCTGAGGGAATTGAAAAAGTTGTACGACCGTCGGAAGACCTTCTGACTTGTTTACCTCAACTCGACGACTGGGCTGACCAGCTTTGTGTGTACCGTATCCAAGCAACGCTGTGCTAGGTAGAGTAGATGAACGGTAGGTGGCGACACAACTTCACATATACACACATAACCATATACTTATATCCACCATATGCCATGTATATTTATCACTTTTCAACATGGTTTAGCAGAGTTTACTAAATGCGAAGAGCTACCAATCTTACACTTTCTTGTGATTTCCCCCATGCAGAGCTGCCAATGTACATTTTATGACAACCTACCCTACCCTTCCCTACCCTGCTATCCATCCCCAGGGATCGTTTGTTCACAGTCTAGGTTCAGAGCCTTTCAGATCAGATAAGAATGGTATGTCAGTGATTGGACGCCAACTGCCCTCATGGGTTTCCCGGCCCTTGAGTAGGCGTCCTAATGGTAATAAAATGGCATTTTGCGGTTTAGAGCGAGAGGATTTCCTTCAGTTTGAAGGGACTCCCTCAACTCTGAGCCTAGACTATCCAGCCTTATGGTTCCCCTCTACTTCACCACACACTAATAAATGAGCAAAATTGAAATCATGAACCTTCCTGAGATTTAAATGAAATCAGATGGTGGCGTGGGACAAGAAGCGATCGCAATTAAAGGCAAAAATTGAAGTTGGCATTTTCTGAAGGTCAGAGGAAAGGTTTTTCTGAAAGGTGCTCCAGCTTCTGGTGAGATGGATTGGTCTGTGGTCGTTACTCTGACAGCATCCTACATGGACATATGTAATGTCCCACTAGACGCAAATTTAATATTTCTAAAAGTGTTTTATACACAAGATCTCCTTGTGGAAATGTTTTTTTTCTGGGATGCTTAACGCTGTTTGTAGCTTGAATACATTTACTAAATTTCAAGACGGTGTATCAAATATATTGATGCATTTCTAAGGTTATCCTATAGAGCTACTTTCTATATAACACATCACAATTTAGCAGAATTTACTGAATTTGCATGACCGCCATCTTGAATATCGATGCTAATGGAATTATGGAGAGTTGTACGTTAGTGTAAACGCATTAAAAACATGTTATGCTCATCATGGAATATTTAACAATGATCTCATGTAACTAGCAATGTATTTTACATGTTTCATAAAACAAGTCTTCATCTTTCCCATCATGCATTTTGGTTTTATACATCCTTTGATTTTCCATAAAAATGTTTGTAAATATGTCATATTAGAACTGGATTGGATTTTAAAATTACTGAGTTAAAATCGGGGTCAAAATGAATTAAGCGATCAATGGAAAATGAAGGAAACAGAAACTTGAGTTGGACATGATCACCCATTTCTTTTATTAATGTGAATGATGTAAAAAAACATGGAGGGAAAAATGAAAATTCATTTAAGGAAGTGAATAAAAACTGAAAAACAAAATGTGTCACACGACGACCGAACGTGCTGGCACCCAAATCGTTTTCTTTCATTTTTTTGTTTTCTTTTGTTTCCTTCCATCATTTCCGGGAAATGCATTCTGACAGCTGTTCAACAGGAATAATTATTGCTTCTTGTTTTGTATTGAAGTCATTTTTATAGTTTCTATTGTCAGGTTTCGGCCTAGGAAAATGTAGAATCGGCTGAAAAAGGATAAACATGAGATATTTTTTATTATATTTGGTATGCCGTTGATTGCAAAATTCTGTTCCCTTACACCAAACTGTATATTTCTGTCTTAATATTATTGAGAGTATTGTTGAATTATTCATTTCCTCCAACATTTCTAATATCGTCTTTTCTACAAACAACTCCTGCTCCTAGCCTCCTCCACCTCGTCACCTCCCATCCCCTCCTTCTTCCTCCACCACATCCCCACTTCCTCCATCACTACCTCCCTCTCTTCCTCAACCAACACCTTCAACATCTCAACCACCACCTTCCCTTCTTCCTTGATCACCGTCTCCTCCTCTTCTCGAATCACCTCTTCCTCCACCATGAACTAATCCTCCTTTTCCTTCTCCACAACCTCTTCTACCTCCTCCACGACCTCTACCCCTTCCTTTTCACCTCCTCTTCTTTCTCAACCACCAGGTCCTGTTCTTTCTCCTCCACGACATTCTTCCTCTTTCTTCACCACCTCTCCCTCCTCCACCACCCTCACATTCACTAACATCCCTTGTTTACCACCTCTTCCTCTTCCTTCACCACCTCTCCCTCCTCCACCACACCCCTCACCCTCACTAACATCCCTTGTTTACCACCTCCTCCTCTTCCTTCCCCACCTCTCCCTCCTCCACCACCACCCTCACCCTCACTAACACCCCTTGTTTACCATCTGCTCCCCTTCATTCACCACCTCTCCCTCCTCCTCCACCTTCACCCTCACTAACACTCCTTGTTTACCACCTCCTCCTCTTCCTTCACCACCTCTCCCTCCTCCTTCAACCTCACCTTTAGGGTAAAGGGGTGTTAGTGAATTCACTAACACCCCTTTACCCCCTCCTTCCGTTCCACCCCCATTCCACCCACCACCACCACCTCATCCCTCTCCGACCGAACACCCTTCACAATCATCCCACTCTCTGGCCAAGCATGGCGATAATAGAATCAATAGAATATTCTCCCCCCTTTTTTGATATGTTTTCATAACATTTTTATCTCACAAAAGACAGGAAGGGATTGGAGAGAGCCGAGGGTAGTGACAAAAACAAGCAGATAGTAGGGCGAGCAGGATAATCTCCCTCAAAATGGATTCTCTCCTCCTGGGCTCTCTTATGGTTACTTGTCTCAGTTTTAGTGTTATCTTAAGGACGTCAGGAAATGTACATTCCTCATCCCTACTAAAATAGCCTGAACAATGATATACTAGATATATCTGAGTACATTTGGTATTGTGTTCAATACTGTTTATCTTGAAAGTACTGTTTTCCAGGATAAGCTCCCACAAAATAGATCCTCTCATCCTGGGCTCTCTTAAGGTGGCTTGTCTCCCTTTTAGTGCTCGTGAGCAGTATGATCGTGATGTCAGGCAGTTTACAATCCGATTCTCTAAAACATTGGTGTAAATTCTGCTAAAATAGACTGAATAATGATAAATACTAAGTACATCTAAGGAAAATAAAAGAGTGTCGCATGATGAACATCTCAGTAATGCGACCCTGTAATTTGATTTTTTTTAAATGTCGCTTAGTTCTGGACACCTAAGTAGGACCCTACAGTATATTTGATATCGCATTGATTAAAAAAACGTCTGTTCATTCATAAATGTTGAATGGCATTTTTCTATTAAATTTGTATGATTTGAAAGGATTGGTGAAGGTGAATTGTACATTTTCTGATGCCTGATCCATAAGTGACCACAGGTTCGTGTGACTTGTCCAGATTAGGAATTCCTAGGAGCTCAATCAGTGTGGGGACTAGAAAGGCTTAGGCCAGTGCAGTACCAGATGAAAGATTCCAATTATTATACCCAATAGCTCAATGGCGGTTTGTAATTGGGACGAGGCACGCTGGGAGGTCAATTCTGGGTTCTCCAACATGTCAAGACCTGATTACAAATTGTACAAAGTGCCATTTTGTTTTGTTTATTTGTTGTTTTGTTTTGATTTATTCTCCACAATTTCACAGGTGTGATAGTTTCCAATTAGAGGAAATAAAGTTATTTAATAGCATCAAATACATCGAATTATATGTTACTTATAATTTTTAATTTAATTTGAATTATACTTGTAATTTAAAATTCAAAAATGTATTTATTGTAAACTGATTTGTGATTTACTTAGTAAATATCTTATCAATGCTGTAATTTTTGCCACATATTGTCATAACAATGTCAAAGAGTTTAGATACTAATCTACTACTAATTAGTATTGAACCTCTTTGACAATGTTCGCACAAGCATAATCTCCTCAATGCTGCACTATCATCTATTACTAGAAAACTAATCTTAGCAAATTTCCTGGACTGGATTTATCAATATTCTGCAACTGTTATATTATGTTAACATAAGAGTTGGAGAAAAAACGACTGTTGGTAAGCGCGATAATAAGTGAACCCATCATAAAAAAGGATTTGGGTGGGTCCTCCAAATACAAATAAGGACGTTTTAGAAGCTCTGTAGCTAAAACAACTGGACACAATCTTCCAAAATTTTGGTCAAATGACTTTTAGGTTGGAAAAGAATAGAACAACATGTAGAAAATATTTAGATTTTGACAGATGTTAACTGACTTAATTTAACCGACTTATATTGCACCATTTAGGTCACATGTGTTTATTATAACCACAACAGCACACATGTGCAAAAAATGTAATAAAGGTGAGAATCGGTTGTCAAAATGCATCTCTCACACATGAATTATTTTGAACACGTACCATAATCAAACATGCCCATTTGTTTCTAGGCGTGGTCAAAGCCAGGTCAGTTCAGGAAATGGCAAAAGAAGTTGAAGATGTTTTCTGGTGCACAAAATGAAGGCAGGGATTTGCCATGAAGGGCAGGGAAGTGATTGGGATTGCCCACTGGGAAATATGTTGACATAAGCTAATGACCAAGGTCATGCACCTCTATGTAGTTAAACCCCCAACCCCCCACCAATCCAACCCATTGTCAGAAAAAAGTGAGCCAGTTCAGTTCTGTATGTGTTGCTGCGTCGGTGGCTGGAGCGTGAGTGACCACCCAAGGTGCGGCTGTAGGGGACTGGACACTCCGCACTGCCCTCTGCTGACATTCACACATATAAATGCATATATCCGGCAGGGGATATATACACGCAAACGAAAAATGACCCCAAATTTATATTGATCAAAGTGTTTTATTTAAAAGTTCTTCTTTCAGGAATGTTCTCATTTTTGGTTTAGTATCTATGCTGTAACCTGTATTAATTCATGTACCAAATTTCAAGACAGTGTATTCAATATATTCTGGCATTTCTACGGTCATCCTTTGGGGTATACTTAGCTACTTTACTAGTCCACTTTACTTGTCCGCCCAGAAATATTGCAAGCGTTTTACAATTTGCAAACATAATACACTTTCAAGGTTTCTAAATGCTAACTTCGTTGAAATGCACTTGATCCTATCTTTCCAAATATGATGGTATTTCCAAAAACATATATAAATTTTCTGTGACACATTACATTTGGTGGGGGAGTTGGGGGGGGGGGGGGGGGGGGTGTTGCACTCCTTGGATCTCAGTATACAGTATACTCCCTAGACCGCACAAGATGGGTTCTGCATGTGCAACCGGACATAACAGACCACTTGTAGAGTGCCGCACACGCTGAAAACATTGATGTACGAAATTGTTACTTTTACTCTTTTTTTCTTCATTTGATTGGAATTTCCTAAAGGGATGGTGATTTTAGTGCCTGTATCTGAAAGTTAATATGTACCAGTGACATACCTACTTGGCTTTATAGGTGAAACCGAAATATAGAATTTCATATTTTTAGAAGCGAAGTTATATATAGAAATAAGAGATCATTAATGGAGGAAACTCATCTCTCTTTAGTTAGATTTCTAAAGAAACAGATTGGAAAAATGATATCTTATGTAAGAGAGAATGATGAACTCATTGTAGGGTTGTGCAAGTTACACCTGGCACTAGGTTCATAGTATGAGAAAATGCCTGTAGTAGAAACGAAATAATGTTGACTCAAATCTACCGTTTTTATTTGTGTTATTCTAGTATTCAACAGATTAATGTAGACTTTAAAGATGAAAATAAAAAGATAATTCATATAGGGACAAGCTTATTATTATTCTAAAACAATTCTATCCTGTATTATAAGTTGTTTAAAGCCTGTTAATACGGTTGACGAAATTAGATTCCATGATGTTGGTGTGATTCAGAAATAAACAGAAACTTTCCCCAAACCGTAGTAATTAAATATGTAAGGTATGTTCACAGCTGAGAATGTACTTTTAAGTTGACAGACATATCACCTTAACAGCTTACATTAGTGGCTCGCGATCTGTTGTATAATTTCCCTCATAGAGTTTGTTATAAGAATATACAAGCTTGTTTTTCTTATTCTCTTCTCTCTCACCCAATATCTAAGGAAATCCCTATGCCGGCTTTAAGATTATTTATAATTCATGTTTCAGAAGATCAGTGTTAGACAGTTCATCATGAGCTCTTGTTAACTTTGAACATAGTTTTGTTGTTGGACTATATTTCCCTTCCTTAGCTACCTATCCTTCGTAAGCAGCTTGTAAGGGCCTTTTAGGGAAGGAATTTGCTATACAGACATTACTTATTGTTATTCCTACAGTTGAGAATTCCTACATTTTAAGCAAGAGAAAATAGCTTAGCAAGGAACATCAACCTATTCCGTCACATATGATTATTCTACCAGCTTTATTAACAGGAACTAATGGGAACTAATAGTAACCAATTTTTTCGATCAACACTTTAACTCAATTGAATGAAAAACAAAATGTGTTTCTCTACGAGGAAAAGTCCTTTCTGGGAAGAATTTGAACATTGACAATGATTTGACTTGGAAAACAAGCTAACTATAAGTAGAATACTCCTACTTGAGAATCAATTAAATTTAAATTTGCGCACATAAGGATATGCGCGAAAATCGCGAAGATATATACTGCGTGAACATTAATACGTTTACAGTATATATATTATATATAACACTTTAAGTGAGAATTTGCTATGCTCACTTGTTCGGGAGGAAAGCTCAGCAAGTGCGATCAATTAACAAGTACTAAGTTAACTAATTATCAAGTTATGCACCGATTCGATCAACTGTTAACATATTTAACTTTGTAATCAGTGTCAACTTAATTCATATACTTGGCGTTTCCACTGGAAACGATTTTCTCAGCCACAATCATTTGTGCCTGATGTCAATTTATAGAACAAACAGTAGTTTGATTCTTGAAGAGGGAAACAGTGTGCAACGCAATAGCCAGGGCTGTAAAAAAAGTTGGTTGAAAAAAAATTGTCGTTAAAAAAAAGTTGTCATTAAAAGAAAGTTGGTTGTTCAAAAAAGTCGGTCGTAAAATAAAAGTTGGTCGGGAAAAAAAATTTCGTTAAAAAAAAGTTGGTCGAAAAAAAGTTGTCGTTAAAAAATAGTTGGTCGGGAAAAATTGTCGTTAAAAAAAGTTGGTCGGAAAAAAAAGTTGGTTGTAAAAAAAAAAAGTTGGTCGTAAAAAAAAAAGTTGGTTGTATAAAAAAGTAGTAAGCTAGGCTAGGCTAAATAGTTGGTAACTTACTTTTAAAGTTTAGAAAATGTGTTGGGCAGCAGTGTCCATTTGAGCACCTGAGGCAGGTGAGGGGGGTGGTGGGCAGAGGGATGGTGCATGTGGGAGGTGGGAGGGCCTTCTGCAGACCTATCATGGTTGGAGAAGCATCTAACTAACAGCCAATCAACTCCCTTGGCTAAACCTAGAAAGGCTGTCAATCAGCCTTCAATAACGTCTAGGTGTGAAATCTATGACTGATTGAATCAGTGTAACTATAACGACGAAGTGGGATAAATAGGACCTGATCAAAAGGATTAGATAAGGCATCCTTAAACACCTCACAGACAGCTAAAGAATATTATCAGATGTAGATCAAGTATCAGTGATTGGCACATTTCATAGTGACTCATATGTTTTCTCAGCTATAAATAGCTGAGAAAACAAAAATAGAGGACTCTACTATCAATGAGCGATACTATAATGAATAAAGAGCATAGGTACTAGAATTTGGATAGTTATCAGACGAGATTGTGCAGCAATCTCGTCCATTGTGCAGCAATCTCGTCCAATAATATTCATCTACCTAATACTGTGTAAATAATATATCTATGAATTTTTGCGGTCATCCTAATTTAGGGAGTATATTTAACTAAATGTACTTTCTTTAATATAGTGAGTGAGAAATATCACTAACTTTTGCTTCATGACTCATTCTTCTGTAACACATCACATTATAAGTAAATTTGGTAAGTTATTGGTGTCGTAATAGCGGGGAAAGCAGCTTTAATAGCATACACTTCTAGAGCTACTAGATTACATAGCACAAATACTCTACTTCAATCATCTGATTTAATGAGTTCTGGCCGCCATACCCGCCACCTCATTACTCAACCAATCATCTTCCAGTATTAGACCTTACTCATCCCCTCCTCTCATCACCAGGCGGAGGGCCAGGTTTGGCTTTAAAAAACATCCTTTTGGCGACATTTTAGACTAACTGTGAACGAGAAGCCACCTCTATGTAGCTTCAAAGGTTCTTCTTCTTGACAATTATTATTACTTTATTCTTGGCAAAGGTTGTGATGCTGTGTGGAGTTGATAATCGGAAGTGTATAATTTAAAGATTAGTGACCGACATTGAGGGACTGCTGCATGGTGCACTGTTTGGTGCATATATATAATCCCCAGGTGAAGCTTGTGCAGTTTACACATTCGTAACTAACTACCCCCCTTAAAAACATTTAGTGTAAATAAAACTTCAATATTCAAAAAAAGAATACAGAATACAAAATTGTCCCTGCGAGCGTGTATACATCATTACCATTCGTTTATACATCATCACCATTCAGAAACAGGAAAAAAGATCAATCAGGCTCATACAATATTTGTCCGACTGTCCAGAAACCATGTCTGAACTGGAAGCTATTTTTTAAAAACTTCTTAATTTCCCTTTTAAGAAGGCATCCTTATCCTCTATGGATCTTTTCAAGTAAAATTATTCCAGAAGGTCTGAATTTTAACAAAAAGGCTTGTTCTTATGGTTCCTTTCTTCCAATTTTCGATCAGAATTCTAATCTTGACACATCTATTCTGAGCTCCAGTGACTGGAGTCAAGTGAGATCCTCTCCTCCAATCATTGGGGTTACATCCAGTTGAGGCGGTTAGATAGGGGCAGCAGGTGGTCTGCCCAGAGAAAGGGCTGACAAGGTGGCAGGGCAGGGTTTTGGAGAATCTCACCGTGGGTTAGGAGGATGCTGTTTAACGACAACTCATTATAATGGAGGAAGGACAGGTTAATTTTAATCTCTTTGATGCTAATCAATTAACAGAACTGAGAGACTTTATTTAAAAAGAGTAAGAGTAAGATGTAGGTTTATTTATTTGGGAGTCCGACGTTTACTCCCCATCCCCTGTCTTTATTGTGTCGGGTTAACTCATCGTTTTGAGATTTATTCATCAACTACCCATTGATTCTACCTGGAGCCCAATGAACACAGGGCATGAGAACCAATGACAATGTAGGCACATTGTATTTGTACACTGTAGGAAGCCTCATCGTAGAAGTATGAGCATCAGGTGGACATTGGTCCTTCATATCGTATCACAACCCCATGGTACAAATATATAGCCTATCGTATGAATAGCAAGCCTATCGTATTGCGGAGGACACTGCCTGACGTATGCTATGAAAGCCTATTGTACTAGCACTGTCGCGGTCCCCCCGATTGCAGCGCCCCTTAAAAACGTCCGATCTTAATAAATCTTGAGTTTAATCAAAGAGCAGAAACGCCTTGCCATGTCCATCTATGCAGGCAGATCGCCCCCTCCGAATAAGGGTGGTTATTAGGGGAAACGCATGGGTGGAGTTATACATATGGGTCAGGTCACCTAGAAATGTACAATTGGCTCCAAATTCTATCAATCCCAACTTTGAGGTTGAATTACAGAAAATATACTTTACTCTTGATTGTTTGAATAATTGAACTACTCGTATCAAGATCTAGGTTCAAGTGACTCGGTGGTCTTTATTGGGTCAGAGGTTGACAACGCTACACCAGAGGGCAGCACCTCTCGACAGCTGGTTTTAGTATCCGGTCATGCTCCCCCCATGGTCCCTTACAGGAAAACATAAACATAGTTAGTTGAGAAAGTCAACATCAATATACATGAATATATGTATGATTATGAGTGGGAGAAATGAATAGATTTTCTAGAGATTTAATCTGTGGACCGGCTTACAAACTCTGCCAGACCTTCTAACCTCAGGTGGTTGTACCATTGGTATTACAGGATTATTTTCATGAGCTGTGTTGGGGCCGGTGTTATCCGGTGCCCTTACATTTGTTTTAGCTCCTTCAGGGATTACTTTCCTTTGTATGGTCCCATTTACATTAGGTAGGTTTATCATATTTCTATTTCGACCTGTTATTCGAAATTTTCATCATACCTGGGTCTTAGTATATCCCTTCTGTTGCGTCTGTTCCCCCTGGTCCCCTTAACCTTACTGTGTCTCCCACGTTAAGTTTTGTGAGATCTTTGGCGTGATTATCATAATAGTCGGTTTTTATTACCTTGCTGTCATCTTTGTCTACCCTTTTGAAATTTACCAGAGTCCCCCTTAGTTTTCTTCCCATTAGTGCTTCTGCTGGAGATGGTTTACCCTCCCGTGGGGCCTTTCTGAGAGCCAGTAAAGCTAGGTAAGGGTCTTCCCCATTTTCTTTAGCCCTGTTGAGTAAGTTCTTCACGATTCCCACCCCCTTCTCAGCTTTCCCATTGGACTGGGGATATCTGGGGCTGGATGTTTTGTGTAAAAACCCGTATTTTTCTGCAAATTCAACAAAACTGGATGAGGCAAACTGAGGCCCATTATCTGTAATCACAATTCGTGGAATACCATGCCTAGCGAAAATGCTCTTAACCTGCAATATTACACTTTCTGAGGTAGTTGAGTTTAACATGGCAATTTCAGGATAGTTTGAGGCGTAATCTATTACCAGGAGATATTCTTTCTGTTCCCAATGGAACAAGTCCATACCAACCATGTCCCACGGGCCTGCATTAATAAAATCATCATTCACCTGATAGGTCTCTTTTTGTTGAGAGGGCCTATACTTAATGCATGTGCTACACAACTGTACTCTGCGATCGATGTCAGTGTTCATCCAAGGCCAGTACATGACCTCACGTGCTAGCCTCTTTTGCTTCTCTGCTCCGAGATGCCCTTCGTGCAGTCTATCCAGCATCTCCTCGCGCATGGTCACCGGTATGACAATGCGATTTCCTCTCAGCACTAGTCCATTTACCACTGACATGTCGTCTTTCACACTGGCATAGGCCGGGCACTCTCTGTTTTTCCAGCCATTCATGACACAGTACATGACCGCTTGAAGCATCTCGTCCCTGGCTGTCTCCACTGCCAGTTTGTCCAGCTGTGTTGGTGAGGCAGGTATTGACTGGAATACTTGGTTGGCTTGTGCTTCTATGTCGTCTTGCATTGTGGAAGTTACTATTCCTGCACTGGCTTCATTGGTTCGAGATAGGGTATCCGCTATGTGCAAGTCTTTCCCTGGGACCCACTTCAACGTGAAACTGTACCTTTGCAATCGCAGCATCATGCGTTGTATTCTCGGGGTCATGTCTATCATTGATTTTTTTGAGAGTTGTATCAGTGGTTTGTGGTCCGTTTCAAGTGTTAGGTTCTTCAGTCCATATATGTATGAGTGGAAGCGTTCACATCCGAATACAATGCCCAATGTCTCTTTTTCAATTTGAGCATAGTTTTTTTCAGTTTTTGTCATCGATCGGGCGGCGTAAGCCACAACAAACTTTACAAATGAGTCCCTACCTTGGACGTTTACTTTTACTAGGCACGCTCCTGTTGTCTTTGTCGTTATAGTCTGAGAGCAGTATGTTGGTGGGTCTGATTTTTGGCCTCGAATTAAGGGTTTTATAATCATTGTAGTTGAGTAAATCAGCTCCTGCTCCTGTGTCCAGTCCCACTGGAACTACTGTGCTGCCAACATCTAGTGGATGCGTCCACTTACAGTGTTGTGAAATCTTTACTCGACGTACTTGTTTCACTACCCCAACAAATTGGTATTGTTCCTGGGTCTCTCCTTCATCTGTATAGTAATCAGCAGCAGCAACATAGCTCACCTTTTTGAAACACAGAGCATCAAAATGTCCCCTTAATCCACACTTTTTACACTTGTTTCTGAACGCTGGACAACATCTCTTACCGTGTCTCGTGCCACAGCGCCGACAGTCAAATTCTTCCGAGGTGGAGGCTTGCCGCTCCTGGAGCTTGACCTCATTCCTTTGTTTGGGCCTGCTTCCCACCGCTCCGATGGTGGCGGTCTCCGATGGGTGCAAAACCTTAATCTGTCTCTTGGTCATTTCCGCTGTTCGTGCTATTGTAATGGCTCTTTCCAGGGTTAGATCCATGGCTTCCAGGAGTTTTGATGTCACTTTGGGATTTAACATATGCCTCCACGGTCTCACCCTCACGCTGGTCCCGTTTGAAGAAGTGGTAGCGCTCATATGTAATGTTAGTTTTGGGATTACAATAAGCTTGAAACTTCCCCATCACTGTGTTGAAATCATCTGGATCCTCAGCTGGGATCTCTATATCCTCTTCCTCTTCATCATCGGCTGGCTCTATTCGCCTTTCTGCCCATTCAATAGACTCATAGACCTCGAAGGCCTCCTCGCCTGCGACGGATAAGAAAATGGCTGTCTTTCGGTCTGGGTCTCCACCTGCTAATCCTATTGCCTTGATATAACAGATTAGCTTCTTGTGGAATTTCCTCCAATGTTCCACAAGGTTTCCCTCGCTCATCCTTAAGGGTTGTGGTGGCTTGATTCCGTCCATTTTGATCATAATCCGCCACAATCACCACTTTTCTGGCACCATGTATGAATAATTGAACTACTCGTATTGATAGTATTTTTCCCCCCAATGTTGTAGTGGTATGGAAGTACCTAAAGCCGCATTTCCATGCATGTCAGACTCTAGCTTCCTAGTAGGGCCTTACTATACATATGATCGACCCATTATTTTCATCATTTCAATTAGAGATATTCTTAATGTTCTTCGGCAGAAATAACATTCTTAGAATCAAATTGAAGTATAGTTAACAACGCTTAGGTGTAGCCTAAATAGTTCTAAAAAAACAGGAGGTCTGCGTGAATTTTTCTAAGACTTAGGAGGTTTCCTACAAATATTATCACTGTTGGGACACAGGGCCAAAAACGATAATAAGGACATAAAAATTGATTCAAATTATATAAAAGTGGCTAATTTTACATCATTTAATCTCAACATATAGTAGCTGTTCTGTGTGCGAAAAATCAGGTCTCTTTGAATTCAGGAAGCTGGTGTCCCTTAGCTCTCTGCTGCTGCCGCCGCCGCCGTCGCCCTTGAGCGAACAAACGCCAAGCTATAGTACTTTCTATGATGCCTGGCGAAGAAAGTCTAAGACGATGAGATCGTACTTATCGTACTTTTGTGCATCGTTTATTCACGTAAATCTGTTAGAGTGTACCCCAACACATCCAACAGTACTTTTATTCAAGAAGTGGTTTGAGTTAAGTACATTTGACTAAAGTATTCTTCCCTTACAAGAAGGAATATATCCCAGGGTGCTAGAAAAGAGCAATTGGCATTAAATTACATTTAGTAAATACTGTTCAAAATATGATACATTAGTGGATCCCCTAAACGAGAAGCACTAGGCATATAGATGATCTGAGTATGGCATCGCATTGATTAAAGCTGCATTCTCAACTATTACGACACAAGAAATCTAACCAAATTCACTCATATTATGACTTATACGACTGGATTACGATTTTATTGTGTTTTTTGGGTGGATTGGTGTGGATCGGGACATTTCATTGTATCATTACTTAATCTAAACTGGATAATAAACAAGTCCTCTTTGCGAGGTTTTTCAGTTGCTCCCAGTATACCAATGACATGTATAGGATAACAGAATTTGGACGTTGTTTAGGTATGTTATCTCATCGTTTTACATGAATTATATTAAAGAAGTAGCCGAGTGTGAGACGATAATATCATAGAGTACATATCAATTCAAAATATAAAATAACGACTTAGTCTAACTTAGCTTTGCCACTTTAGGTATTGCCAGTATTGTATTTTCCTAGTGTTAACAGTTTGTCATTGCAGAGTAGAATCTTTTCAAAGTATGCATTATACTCTCCCTCACCTTTCCACCTTTGAGTTTTAGGTGATGAGTGCTGGCTAGGGATATATAGTATAATAACATGTCTTTTTGATGATCCTTTGTAAATCCTATTGCAACCAATAAGTGATTAATATTGACATTAATATTGCAATCAACTGCGACCTAACGGGATTTCGAACTAGTCGTTCATGAATAAGAGTTATATCCTGTGCTAATTTGTTTTGTTATTTTACCATAGATGTTACTTTTATTTGTCATGCCAGGAGATCTGCTGTCCATACAATACACATTTGTTATAGCAGTCTAGAAAATATAGCGGACTAGAAAATGGAAGAATCTTGTTTATTAGGTGACTGGGTCACGTCCTATAATCTTTATATCTTTTCTAGATTAATACAATACTTTAACTCCAATAAAGTCTTGTCTGAATATGTCTAGATGTACAAGGTAAACAGTAATGTAACACATCACTCTAGCAGGAATGTCTGACAATAGCAAATAAGAAAAAACACAATTCCAATCCAATCAAAATCAAATCGTGCACTAACCGTTCCAACTAACAACGCAAACCTAACCTAATATACCTAAATTTAAATAGGTTTTAGGTTAAATAACCTAAATTTAATCAAACTGTTCAACATAGATCTTGTAATCAAAGCAACGACAAATATGACCAGTATTTAGTATTTTTTCAGTCAAGCATAGCATAAGTTATTAAATGCGTGGAGCTGCCCATTGTCCATTCTCTAATGGGCTGACCCTCAGGTGTGATGTGTCACAGGAAAATGAGTCACAAGTCGCAAACAAATGGATCTTGAGATATTATCTTATTTGAACATATGAGATCGAGCCGATTCCAAGGATGGTAAACTTTAGGACATCTAATAAGTAGTTCTATCTTTTGTAATGCATTGTTGTATGCATGTAGCTAGGGGTATTTCTTGATGGTCACTCACGATGATAAATGAGTGAAATATACTCCGTAGGATAACCTCAGATATGCATAGATATATTTATACCCAATCTTCAAATCTGACAAATCTAATTATGCCAGTATTAGCGCTAACCACCCCAAAAATGAATACATTCAAACTAACCCCACTAAGAGATCTTGTGAATAAATCACATTGAAAAGTATCGATTTTGCGACGTGTGATTCATTTTCCTGTAACACCTCACAAGTTATCAAGAAAATCACCCTCGGACGTCTATTGCCTGGCAAGGCAGCAGGTGCATTTGTGCCTTGTAAAGTGTGCCATGGCAATGAATTAAAATTGTAATTGAAATTAAAATTGTGATAAATCTGTTGTGGTAATCCTTAAGAGGGCAGATATAAAAAGCTTCATGTGTTATGGCTTGTTGTTTCCCATGATCTGTTCACTGGGAAAAATCGCAGCTTTTGCCCAAAATTATTTTTTTCATTTTTCTATTTTTATTTCAAGACGTTTTGCCAAGCATTTCACCATATATATAATGCTTTTCTCGCCATGCACATGCAACTTTGCATCTACAAAGTTGCATAACAAACCCAGAAATTTACAGTTCGCCTTCGCCAATCATCTAAAACTAAATATGAAAATACTTTTGGAAATATGGTTTAACATAAGTGCCAGTGCCATAGTGCCAGTATCAAATTATAGGTACAAGTAGAAGACTGAAGAAAATCAAAAGAGAAAACTTAGGTCAATTATATATTGATGGAAGAGCCATAGAAAAAGTAAACAACGTGCGGTACCTTGGGTTTGAAATAGATGTCAATCTAAGTTTTAACAGACATTTCACTAAGGTTAGAAATACTATCCAAGGGAAGATCAATCAATTATCTAGAATTAGGTATTATTTGACAGATCGTATTACCTCTATAATTGTCAAAACCCATATTATGACTCTGGCTGACTATGGACTACTCTTTCTAAACATGGCGAACGCCTCTAATGCCAGAAAGCTCCAAAGTGCACTGAACCGAGGCATCAGATTAATAAATCGAAATGCACTATTAACTCTAGCTGAGATTATGGAAAGATACAAAATAATGTTACTGGAGAAAAGAGGTGGCATCGCAGTAATGGGCCTAATGTTTAGGTTAAAAGATATAGACAGTTATGTGCAGGACATGCCTCGACCCACAAGGCAGGCCGAGGGCATAAATCTAATTGTACCCCGTCCCAGATCCGAAAGGTTCAGGAGGAGTCCCCATGTCCTAGGTCCACAGATGTGGAACAACTTCGAAGTCAGGGACAAAAGCCTAACCTGGCCTAATCTTAAAGGTAATCTGAAAAACAAAAACGACTGGCATCTCAAATGATATGTACTGTTCAACTGATAGAAATTCAAATGATTGTATGTGATAGTTAACTCGAGATATACCAGAATCAGTAGAGTCGGATTGAAATAGGGATATTTGAAAGATGTACTATGTGTTCTTATCTAGTAATGTACTAGAAGCGGTAGATGATATATTAATGTACATAATGTTGTTTTTATATTGGGCAAAAAACTCAAAATAAATGTATGTTGTAAGATGAGAAGAGTGGACCGAATGAGCCAGTAATGTAATGGCTAGTAATAAATGCATAAATTAAATTAAATAATGATTGTTAAATTATCACAAATGTATACTATAAATTGCAATGACATCAGCTATTAATATCTAAGTCTTTTGCGACGAATGAGAATTACTGCAGACTGTAGAACTTCTGTCAATAAAATTTGTTAAAAAAAAAAAAAAATAACTGAAGAGACAATACCAAATATACTCGGATATACCAAGTATTTACAATTTTTCAGCCTAATTTAGCAGAATTTCCTTAATGAGTAGAGCTGTCGATTGAACATATTCGGACATGAATGACCCAGAAAAGTGTATTTATAACAAACTTAAAATTAATTAAGTACGGTAATAAACTTGACGTTGGTCATTAAGAAATTATTAAGTGCAATAAACCCTATTTTCTGGTGCTCAAGACTAATTCATTTTTTAAACTGAAATTAATTGACAATGGAACGTTCATTAGCAAATCTTACCTTAGGCAAGAATACAAAAACTTCTTTGCAATTAACTTCTGCCTTTGATCATTTGAGCAGAGAAAGTTCTAGTAACTGAACTGAACGTGACATGAAGTAATTTATATCCATTTTTACAAATTAAAGTCATTAAAATGTTTCAACACCAGTCATTATATGGAGACTTTCCATTTTGATTGCAGGCAACTCTGCCACAAACAAAAAGAGAAATTAGATTTTTCGGAAGCAATGGACAAGATAATTTGATACTTCACGTTTGTCTTCCTTCCTTCCCTTTGATCATGCAAAGTTTAATATCGAGGAGGGAAAGGTTCTAGAAAGTGAACTTGATAGGAAATAGTGGTAATGCCTATATATATATGGTAGAACACCTAGTACATTGGGGCCTGTTGTATAAGCTCAGGAATTTTAATGTGAGAATTCCTTCACAAGATGTTCATTGTCATAATAAATAATAATGCAGCTTTAACATTTTCCTTCCTACGCTACGTTTCCTTGCTAAACAGCTGGTAAGGAACTCGTAGGGAAGGAATTTGCTATAGAGATTAATGCTAATGTTCATTCCCACACTAGTCAGGGACATTTGAAGGAGGATTTCTAATGCAAAAGGCCCCAGAGAAGCTAAGGAAAGGAATTTGTTGTCGGAATTTCTTCCCCTGTAGGAAGGAGAAAAGGTCCTTCAAAGTTTACAATATTTCTGGGTGGTCAATTAGGTGGTTAAGTAGATAGATATACTCCATAGGATGATCTTAGAAAAGCAAGGATACATTTTATTTCTTAATTTGGTTTGTTTTGAAATTTGGTACATAGTAGAAATACTTTCCTTATGTTATATGTGGAAATAATCAGTAGATCATTGTATGTGTGATGTGTTGATGTGAAAAGAGAGTCACACGTCGAAAAATTGATATCGAGATGATGTAGGAATTATCTAAATCCTTGGTATCGGGCGCCGTATGTCGTATAAATACATACCCCGATGTGCATGATTGTATTTCTGACCTAGTTTTGATCTGGAACTTTTGACCTGATGCTGACCTGGTGCTTTACTAGTGGAAATCGTAAACAGTTGTGAGGCTCAAACTTGATTTTACAATGCTCTATGGACCCGATTTATAAATGCAGTCTTGATGCTCTCAAAGATGCACTATTGGCCAGGGTATTTAATGCTCTTATGATGCTCCCAATAATGCACTATTGACCAGGTCCAAAAACGCAGTTAATGATGCACTCAGTGAGGCAGTTTCATTGTGCTGTTGGAGAGATATATTTTGCTCACAGAAAGGTTTGAAGGGTATCAATATTCCTAAAAGATTTTGGAAAGAGTTAAGGGCAGTGCATTGTTGCTCCCTCTTTATATCCATCATTTCGTTTTCATCAATTCTACTATCCTGATTTTGAGCCTCACAGCATAGCTTCGTTCATCTGATGTGTCCCAGTTGTTTGTTGGCTCTGCCTCCCCTAAGCTACTAGGGACAATCTATATAAACAATCATTAGGGTGTGTTGATCATAGCATTTTTCAATATCAAACAGGTATATAACACACATAAACTATAGAAGTATATCATTTATAACATTCCTATGGACATGATGTGGAATGTCTGTAGTACTACAAATGCTGCACAAGTGTATGAGCAACACTTTTATTGTAAAAGAATTGTAAATGCACCCCAGTTACCAGTGGCGCCACCTGGTGAAAACAGTGCAGGCAGCCACCTGGTGAGAACAAGTCGCATAATGGTAGCCTATGAAAAGATGCACCCTGTATTGAGGATGATTATTAGTATTATTTTCTTATCTGCATTAATCATTTATAGTTTCAACCTATTATAACTTGTGGCGCCTTTATTGGAGACCTGGCCCATAGAAATAAATTCAAATATCAATAAATTAATATAGGAAGAAACCTTATGGACAGAGTATTGCATAATGATTATATGGGGCCGGGTCCATACCCTGTATAATTGCCATAAAGTATGTTATGTATAATATTAGGTGAAATGTGCTAACTTTTACTTTAGCATATTATGGTCTAGTTTAGTGAATATATACATATTTATTGCTGGTAAAATAAATCCGATGCATGCAGCAAGTGCATCTATGCCTGATTTAAATATATAATCCTGATATGCATTTGGAAACACATCAGTTGATGCATTGTGCATTAGGTGCATTATAATTGCTTTTTAAAGGTTCAATTGTGATGTGTTTCAGGAAAATGAGTCACAAGTCGCAAAAATGGATTTTGAGATATCATCATATTTGAAAAGATAAGATCAAGGGTATTCCAATGTTAATGGACATGTATGAAGTGTTTCTATATTTTATGTTTGATATATCTATGTTTAAAAATAAGTTTGCAATATTTTCTGGGAGGGCACTTACCAGTAAAGTCACTAAATATACTTCATGCGAAGAACTTTAGAACGCAAGGATATATTTAATAAAATGTCCTAAAATTTGGTACATCGATTTATATAATAGTAGTACAATAATAGTGATAACATCAGAACATCAGAACATTTTATATAATAGTAGTACAATAATAGTGATAACATCAGAACATCAGAACATTTTAATAACTGAATCTTGTGAGAATAGCATTTCGAATGAATAGGATATTTGGAAAGGTGTGACTTATAAGTATTGTACATTGCATTACATTTTGTTACATTACATTATAGCTTTGATTAGTACCCAACTAAAATACATAATAATATTGAAGTTTCTTAGGTATGAGAAACGTCAATGTTATAAGGATAGAAAGATCAACATAAGAGGAGCTAGATATATTTCTTGATGTGATCAGTCCCATAAGAAGTAGTTTCCTTTGTTGATATATTGAATAAAGAAATCTTGTGAATAAATCCCCCTGGAATTTTTTTTACGACCTGTGACTGAAACACATCACATACATATACTTTTCATAGTAATCAAACAACAGATTTCTATCATGAGTAATATCGTAATCATAATGAATAGTAGTTCAAAAGATTGAATGATCAATAAGCAGACATTGTGTAGTGGTGTAAGTGTATTGGTATAATTCTGGAAGTAATCTAATATCAGATTAATAATGTGGTAGGAATTATAAAAGGATACATCCTTTTATAATTCCTACCACATTATTAAATCCGGAATTTGGGAAGTAATATGGAGGTAGCATTACATCGTTTAGTTTAGTGAAAAGGGGTTTCTATGAATGAGTGAGAGACGAGTGTGAGTGTCAGAGAGTATATAGTGTCAGATATGTGCGACATTAGGTGTGAATGCCATGCAGGTGAGTGAGCAGTGGCAGGTAATGTTGCCTGTTGTAGCTTCATTGTGTTGTATTGTAGTTGTGGGCGCAGATTTGTTTTACATTATTATTTGTGATAGAAGTATTAAGAATGTTTAGATCATACAGATGAATATATGAGATTCTCAAATAAGTACACTAATGTGTTCCAGTAAAATGAGTCATAAATCGCAAAATTGATATTTTTCAAAGTGTTATTTCCACAGGATCTCTTTATTAAAATGCTCTGATTCTTAAATGGTGTAACACTTATAGTCATACAAATCCATGTAACAAATTTCGGGACATTCTATTAAATGTACTCTTGTGTTTCTAAGGCTTGTGTTGGGAGTATATAGTTACTTTACTGATAATTACCCATCCAGAAACATTGCAAACTTTGTTTTTCAAAAATAAGCATACTTAGAATTATTAGGTGTACTAGTGTTTACTATCACTGGAATTAGCATGATCCCCGCTTTTCAAAAACATCTCAAAATCCATATTCTGCAACTCATGAATTATTTTCCTAAAACGGATCACATATGCTCCATGGACCCGGTTTATTAATGTGGTTCTGATGCTCCTAACGATGTGCTACCGATCAGGTGTAAAAGACACAATTAGGATGCACTCAGTGAGGCACTTTCATTGCTATTGCTATATGTGAGGGAGAGCTAGGGAGGGAGTTACCGAATAAATGTTATTCATTCATAATGATTATTCATACAAATAAACAAGACATTTAGGTAAAGGTTTAACTTAAGTATTTCATTCTTTATAGGCCTTCAACATTTACATTGAAAAACGTTTTCATACGTTGCCTTATGAAATATAATAATATTTTTGAGACAAAATAAAAAGTACTATAATTTATTAATTATATAAATTCCACTAGACTAAATTACTATAAAAAATCGTTTAGATATCACACTCCTCTAACTCAAATTAACACTAAGAAGAGTACAAAAACTGCACAATCATGCTTTAAAAACAGGTTAGAGGTAAGGGGCATCTATCCATAGATGGCATAACAACTTCTATGCTTGACTCCCTGCCCCACCAGTGGTTCCAAACCATTTTCACTACCATAATATTTCATGAAGTCTCATGTTAGATCTTTCATATTTGATGTACCATGTGGCTTTAAAATCATAACCATTTATATCTTAATTTGTTGAATTAACTTGGTGATAGGCAATACTTTTATTTGGGGTTGAACTTTGTCTGACATTCATTGATTCAACTGCATGTAGCTAGTGCATGTAACTAGTGCATTGATATCCAATTTATATACATACATTTGATATGCATTTTTTGAATACATCACATGATGCACATTGCATCAGGTGCAAAACCAGGTGCAAAACTGCTTTTCTGAGCGGATTGCACTTTTGTGACTGGTCAGTGGCACTTATGCATGCACTGGCGGATTTTCCAATGCACATAGGGGCATGTACCAAATTTCAGGACATTGTATTGAATACATCACAGGGTTTCTAAGGTCATTCTATAGAGTATATTTAGCTACTTTACTAGTAATTGTCCGCCCACAAATATTGCAACCGTTTTTTTGTTTTTTTTGTTTTTTTTGTTTTTTTACAAAAATAAAGATATCAAACATAACATATAGAATTACTTATTAGATGTTACCATCATTGGGCTCGGCTTGATCTTATTTCTAATAATATGTTGATATCTAAAAAAATCCAACTTTTCCTAAAACACATCACTTTTTTCCAAATCAGGCATGCCCGAGGAAAAACATCTCTTTTGATGTAATGTCATTACCTGTAATACAAACTTTTTCAAATCAAATCAAGTAGCTTTTGCAACAGGCCCCAGACATTTTTGCCAACATCTGTAGGCGTCAGTCCACCGAGGTCAAGCTCCTCAGGAAGAGAAAAGTTCCAGAAAGTGAACTTGGCAAGAAACGAGGTAATTACCCTGCAGTAAACATGGTACAGGTGCAGAAGCATTGGTTTTTGCCGGAGGGCGTGACGTGGAAGCCATTTGTGGTCTGTTGCAGGAAAATGAGTCACAAGTCGCAAAAAATGGTATACATTTTTAAATGTTTCTTCACAGGGGCCCTGGGTCAGAATGTTTACATTTGTGGGGTATTTAGCGCTCCTGGTAGCATCAATAAATGTACCAAAATATAGAAGCTGTAATTCGAATGTAACTATGAATATTTGAGGTCATCCTAAGCAGGATATTTACCTAACTTCTATGTCTCCGCATATACAAATATAGAAGTACTTATTAGATCTTCTTATGTTGACCATCAAATGTTGGAGTCCGCTTGATCTCATCTTAAACATTTATCCATTTAGTGCGAGCATTTGTGATGTGTTACAGAGAAATGAGGCACAAGTCGCAAAAAAAAACATTTTTGCATATCATCATATTTGAAAAGATGAGATCAAGCTGATTCTAATAGGTCTTTCTAAAGGTTAAGCGACTTGTGACTCATTTCCTGAAATACATCTCATTTGGTGAGAATGAGTAATTATGATTAAGGAAGTATAGTGCTCAAAGGGGTGCAAAGCAACCAACTGACCCCCACCCCCACCCCCACCCCCACGCCTCGCAACACACACCTCACAGACAAACTTTCCCTCACGATCTGCTCGATCAAAAGTCAACAATCTGTTAAGACGGGGGAACAGTTAATTGGCAAGCTTAGTTAGTTGATATAAAATAGCCTTCTTTTCTAACATTTCTTGCCTTTAATGGTTTGAGATTAAGCAAGACCAGACAGTGTTCCAGGAACTGAACTTGAGAAGAACCACTATCACTATACAGCGGTAAACTAGATTGTAGTAGTATTGGTTTTAGCTCCAGGGTGTAAAATTAGCCGTCCTGAAACTGCACTAAGGTATCCCGGCTCTGATGCGAGTTGTGATACATATAAGATAAGATAAGATGACTCTTTATTTGCTAAAATAGGTGTAACAATGACAAAAATGTTGTGAACTTCTCAAATTAGAGTTCTTCTAGCTCGTGCCATCATTGCTTACCTTAAAGCTGTACTCTCAGCTATCATGACTAAACAAGTCTTACCAAATGTGCTCATAATATTATGACTTATAGCACTGAATGCATCAATATTCTGCTGCTGGTACATGTAAGAGTTTGAAGTAGAAAGAGCCAAGCAAAAACAGCTTCTGGTGAGCGACAATAAGTGAAGTCATAATAATAATGTCATCCAAATAAAAATAAGGACGCGTGCTTGTTGCGACCAATATGCGGTTGAATAATTATTGTTTTATGTTAATTATTATGACAAACCTATGTTGCACACTGCGCAGTGTAGAGGGTAAAAACGTCAGTAGAGTCACGATTTATAGCATGGCGGGTTTATGACCTTTGAGATGATGACGGTTGAGAAAATCTACGCTCAGCCGCTCTGCACGTTAAGTAGATAGTCCTCCCGGATCCTATTAATGCAACAAAAACTACATATTCAGACTCTCTTAATCATTGCCTCGCAACATTGATTAATCTAAGTGCATAATTCACCGGTATCAGCTACACGTTGACTCAACAGTATGAAAAGTAAACGCGAACCATGTCAAAGTTTCAATAAAGGTTCTTTTGAATACAAATAATCGCAATGTTAACTAAACTCAATGCCACATTTAAAGATAGAATTCACATAACAGCAAGGTACCTATACATTGTCAGTCTGATGGGTTTGTACTGAAACCAGGGAATGTTACACTTAACGGTTTCGGTAAATCCCTCAGATCAATATCGGCTATTAGAGGTGCAATGGCTTTTCTCCACTTACTCCTAATGGCTGCGTTTTTACTTGAGAAGCTCTGGATAGAAATGGCAAGTAGCTTTTAGAGAGGGCTTTAATTATTTAAAACATTCTCAAAATAAGGTTCCAATTTAGTCTACTCTGGCATTTTTGGTACGACAGAAGGGCAGGGTGGTGGTGGGGGGGGGGGGGATAATGGTTGTGTAGGGCTGTATTTCTTTCAGAATTCTGTCAAACCTTATGAAATCTACGAATTAAATGTTGGCTATTGATACCAATTCGCAATTTCATTTTTTCTTATTCATGGAAGACGATGTACAGAATTTGAATTACTTGTGAGTTTTTATCTAGAAATTGTAAAATAGATTGTTGATACATAGATACTATATCTTAAGAAAAATATAAACTTATTCACTAAAATCTAATCATTTTTTTAATTACGTAATTCACTGCAATTCGATCCTGTTGCATGAGGAATCCTTACTTAGAATTGCCTTGCCAAGTCCTGATTTCCACTTTCTACAGCTTCCACGCAAAACAAGTTAGCATTGTCCTTATAGCAAACTCCTTCCCTAAAGGTTCCTTACCAGCTGCTTAGCAAGGAAAAGTAGGAAATGTTGGACGATGTTAAGTAAGGGTTTGTTATGTAACGGACCCCTATATATCATCTTCCCATGAGTATGTTCTTCACCAACGAGGTCCATTTTCTTTGTATCCTCTGTTTCCTTAAATTGCTTTAAAAACCTGATTAAGCTTCTAGCATTTGTCCCAAACTTTTAGATTACTTTCAGATAAAAATCGGCCTTTGTTCTCTGTTTTAATGTTTCACACAGGCCGCCGCTACCAGCGGGGCTCAGATTACATTGTCTGCCAAATCATCGCCTGCCAATCTCTCTTTTGGGGGAGGATTTAATAAGCTTCAAGACAAACTTTGGCATTTGGGGTGGAGAGAGGTATGGGGGGAGATAAGGATGGGGTGTTGGGGTAGAAAAGAGGAGGGGTGGCAAGAGGGTAACCATTAGGGAGACGGAAGGACAGAAGGGGTAGGGGTAGTGGGGAGAGGAGGCAGGGGGAAAGGGGAAATAGGAGTAGGGAGAAGACCTGGGACAGAAGTGACAGGGGAGAGGGGTGGGGAGGTGGAGAGGAATAGAGGGATACAGGCAGAGGTATACAGGCGACAGATGCGAGCAAGGGCTAGGGGTAGGCGGAGAAGGGAGAAAGTGGAGAAGGGGTGGAGAGGATGGAAGGGTCAGGGGTAAGGCGGGGGGTAGAATGGGAGTGGGATGGAGAGAGGGGGAGGGGCAGAAAGGGGCGGAGGATATGAAACAGGAGAAAGGAGGGAGAGAGGAGGGGGGTTGCAGGGGTGGAGAGGGGCAGTAGTAGACTTGGATACGGGGAGACAGGGTGAGAACTGTATATCAAGCTATTTCAATAAAGTTCTGATGGAAATGGAGATCAGACAAGTATTGCTCTCCCTAATAATTATCTATTGTGTATTTTATTATCTGTCCATGCTAAGTTGTAGTCAAGGCAAATCAGTGGCCGGATTATAGGACTACAGACCAGTCCTACTAGTGTTGAACATCCGCTTCCGGGTCAATCACTTACATCGCCAAAAACAATATTTACTGCTAAAAACTGCAAGTTCATGGCTTTCCACTTGTTCATTTTGCTTCGAAATCATTTATAATATGTTGTTAATGTGCATTTGCCCTTTCTGCGACTTAAGATATTAGATTGGGCGCTGCAGCCCTCGGCATCCCCTGGCCACACGCTAAGAAAAGTCCCTAGATCTAGTAATTAATAGCGTATAGTGAGTCATGTGTATCACGTAATTATAATGATATAATTCTAATTCTACGCGGTAGCAGGCATTGGGATAACGCAATGCGGGGATTAGGAAATCAGTCAAGCGCGCCCAAATGGGAAGGCTTGCCTAGCCATTGTCTTAAGTAACACCTGGCGGACATGCTTTCTCTGTATATAACTATAATATAAGGTGCGAATATGAATCCATATTCCCTTGTAGCAAGCATTGTTACATGAAATAGAGGTGTATGGTGAGGAAGTATATTCTACCAGAAATTAAACCAAATTATTTCATTATTCTAAATTCCATATGGGAAAATATCATTTTTTGCTAGTTTTCTTCAATTAGATCTTTCCTATGTGGTCATGCCTCATAATCAATGGTTCCATGATATTGGACTCTATATTCTGAACAAATGCGTACCCACTTTCCGTGACGCCAATAACATGAGGTGGTTTCACAAAATATCATGCAAAAAATGATTTCTGAATGTTTGATGAAAGATGGACACATGGGTGTATTGAAACAGGAAGAAAAAAATTGATAAATATTTCTTGTTATGCTGAAGATCTAGGTTTCCAAAATGGGGAAGTTTTTTGCCCTCGTCACCGTCTGTGACGGTCTTTCTACACTGATTTTCATAACGATCCCATGAGAGTAGGTCTATCTGCCATATACCATTCGAAAGGGCTTTTCTTCTTCTTATGGATCTTGCATTTTTTTCATCATTCTAGTGTTCTATTAATGAGGGAAATGACGACGAATATTTGTGTGACCATCACCGTTCGTGACGCAATGTATTTGAGAGTATATTTCCAATAGTTTTCATACCTAAGATGCGCAGTTTTAGGGTTTAGAAGAGTATGATATAGAGCACCTATACTAGGCATTTCATTTCATTCTAATGATCCTTCCAAAAATACCCATTTGGAACCGTTTCATGAGAATCGACCATATTTATGTTTGCAATATCTCTCGGTGGACAATTACTAATAAAGTAACTAAATGTACTCTATGCGACAACCTTCAAAACGCAAGGATATATTCAATGCAATGTCTTGAGATTTGGTACGTATATTTATATTACTAAGAGGAATAAACTCTCCAAAAATTGGAACATTCCAACAAAGAGATCTTGTGAATAAATTACTTCGAAAATATCGATATATAATTATTCTATTTTCCTGTAACACATCACACATATACCTGGATATATTCAATATATATTCCTGATAAAATATTCCCTGCTCTTCCTCTCCTTTCCCGCCCATCTCTTTCTTACTTTCTTTCAATTGCAATCCTCCTGTCTGCCTCTCCCCCTCTTTCTCTTTCTGTTCTCTATCTTTCTGTTCTAACACAGTATTAGCATTCAGATTGATTAGTTGAGGCCATGTTGATAGCTGATTCAGTAGTATAATGGTTAAAGCACTTGCTTGTTAATCACAAGGTTACTAGATCGATCCTTTAGCTTTATCAGTAGCAAAATTACGGAGTTACAAATTACGCCAGAAAAAGATTAAGAGGAAAGTGAAGGGGAATTTCCAACGAATTCCCGTAATTAAAAGAGGTCCGTGCTTAGAGTGCACAGTCGCCACTATCACATGCTGAAAACACGAAACCATTTTACTGTTTCTGTCAGACGTGCAGATTTCTATCAATTTATTTACAGCTAACAAAATACTATTAAAATACTTTTGCATCTTGTTCTATGTATTGAGTGGGTTTCATACGTTATGGAATTACATGTATTCTTACATTGTTGTAAAAGCTGCATTATCAGCTATCAGAAAATAACAAATTTTACCGAATTTCCTCACAATATATATATCTGGCATTGATCAGATATATATGGGCCCACATTTAGCAAAACATTCAAATGCTTGAAGCGCAGTTTCATTTATATGGTCTATTTATCACATTAGATTAGAATCTTACCACATCCCACTTGCGCTACATCACGGCATTTGCTGTCAAATGCTTCAGTAGGATGAATTGCTATCATGTGTGTTACATGTACTAATATAGCAATAGACAACGAGGATTTTAGCGTGAGAACGGTCTGTACGCCCATAGACGTCCCATTGTATATTGATTTTAGTCTGTGATGGAACACGTCAGGTGGCGCCACTAGACCAACGCGGTCTGTAGTATCATAAGTGCAAGCGAAATCTTACCCGAAATGGACTAAAGATATACAGATTCCTTGATTTCGCCAAATTCTCCCCAAATGTGGAGTATATGTGATGTCCTACAGGGAAATGAGTCACAAGTCGACAAAAATGGTGTTTACTATAGTTGGAATCGGTTGAAACACATCACATAGGAATATATTAATAAATAATAACATCAATATTAGACTATTCCATCATTCTATTTAATACACTGAAAGCTTGCAATAGTTTTTAAAAAGTTAACGTGATCTGTTATCTGTTATGTTAAACTCTATTTGGAAGCTAGTGTTTATCTTAGATATGTGTTATTCCAGTGGATAGGTGAAGACGAAGTGTACACTCTCTGACGCCCTAACCCATGTGAGCAGAATATTAATTCTATTTTTCAGCAGTATATCCGAAATGAAAAAGAACCACATACATATAAAACTGCGAACTTTCATGTCGTATCGCCAGCGCTCTACAGGCGAATCGCCCACCTCACTTCCCCCCTCGCTCAGCTCCCTTTAAGAAGGCTCCAGCGAAGATGAATCGATCCACACCCAAAACTAATTTCGTTGTAACTGCTTTGTCCCCCTTTCAGGCGTACCATTTTGTCTTGGTCGTACTAATCAAATTACGGACGCGTTCGTTTGAACGTTGATAATTGAATTCCATAGATCACACGATGCCTTGATTAGTGACAATTTTTACCTCAATTCCTCCTTTTTTCACTTCCCCATAACTTTTCTAATAAACCCTATTCATCACTATTCATTTCTGGTGCGTTTGGCGGCGCCATAAAACTTAAATAATCATTACGTCATTTGTCAAGTGATCTGTGCCTGGAATTATAGGGTTAGATAATCGAACGCGCCGGCCTGTAAGGAGTTGGTGCTAGGGGGAGAGTGTATGGACTACCCATCTTGACAGTTTCTCCTCATATCCGGTCGGTTGCCCAGGCCAACGCGTGTCCAGTAGCTTCTCAATGAGGGCGCTATTAATCAATGCTTTCATGCCTAATCTAATGTGTGATAGAGACAACAGAGGGGGCTGGGGTCCTGGGTATTAGAGGGAACTTGTCCTTTCTGAGATGCTGTTTTAGGGATCTCCCTGTCACTGAGCTCTCTCTTCCTCTCTCTGTCTGCCTCTTCTCCTCTGTGTGTGTCTGTCTTCTCTGTTTCTCTCTGTGTCGTTCCCTAAATCTCCCTGTCTCTGTCTCTCCCTCTCTTATGCGCTCTCTGCCTCTTCCTCTGTCTGTATATCTGTTTTCATCTCTCTCCCTGTATCTCTCCTTGCATATCTCTCTATACATGTATCTTTCTCTGCCTTTTGGTCTGTGGACGTTTCCATCTCCCCTTTCTTATTAGATCCTTCACTCTTCCACTCTTACCATTTCCTTTGTTTTCCTCTCTCTCCCTCTTTATCTCTTTGTCTCCCTCTCTCTTTTACTCTCTGTCTCCCTCTCTCCCCATTCTCCCTGTCTCTCTCCTCTTTCCTTTTCTGTCTCTCTCCCTCTCTCTCCCCCTCTCTCTCTCATTGTGTCTATCCCGTTATTTCTTTCTTCGCTCTCTTCCCTTTGTATCGTTTTATAAAACGAAAAATTCTAGGTCGGTGTCTTGGTATCCAACCTATTTCTACACTGTAGGGTGAATGGCCTCTGTCGGATATATCCTCAGGTGCGTTGCATAAATTCTCCTTACTTGATATTGTCCTTCCTCAGCTATATCTTTCCCTCGATATGCAGCTGGTTAAAAACCTTTAGGGAGAGGAATTGTTATCCAAACGATACGAATTTACCACTATTCCTGCATGGAAGGTTTCGTACTTCAGCAATGCAGAAAAGCTCAGCGAGGACAACTTAATAAATATTTATGATCTAACGAGGTTGAATGGTGGTCGCTTTTAAATCGGGAAACCCGGGTAGTTATCTTTTGGTTGCTAGTTCAAAGGTTAGGATAAAATCCCAAATAATGATGTTTGATTGTTTTTTTTATCCCGCTAGCTTTCGGGCCTGTTTTGCCCGTCAGGTGATCTTAATAACTTAATAAATGGTTTCTTATGCAACAGGCACCTGATCTAAGTCCTGATGGAATGCAGGAATGAAAGATTGCCTCTAAAGGCCTGTTTTCAGGGAGCTGATTACTATGATGGGGGAAGTAGTAGGAGAAAAAATAAATACTTATTTTCGGAGGGTATCCTTTCTCATAAATACACTCCAAAAACATTACAAAAATCACCAATTGGGGACCCGCTTTAAAGGGTAACACGCAAGATGGGTACTACTTTTCACTTCATATTAGTTCCTATTAATTTGATGAAGTTCCTCTTACAACTTAAAAGTTTATTCAATATTTTAATATAAAAACAGCCGATTGAATTAGTGAGGGAGAATAATCACAGCAGGGTGCCACTGGAGCTGCATCCAGGCAAACCACAGTAGTTTGTGACGTCATGTGTGGTAGTTGTACATCTGGTCCTATACATGGGTCCAGTGCTATACATACTGAAGGCCCACTAGGAGTAGGAAAACCCTTTATTTCCAAAGGAAAGCTTCCATGTTTTTATTGCCAATTCCTACAGTATGGTAAGCACAAGTGTAGCTTACTCTCATATGAATAGATTATTCATAAACGAATTGTAGACATGATTTCTAAGGTAAAGAAAAAGTTATTTACATATTCACTGACCACTCTCTAGCCAGTTCTCAACATGGAATTCTATCTTAATTGGGACTAACCACAATTATGTGACACCTCTGCAGGGTGGCCCATGTCCAAATCCCCCTTATCTCCAGTGGTTCAAAGCATACATATATGAGTAGCAGCTGTTGGTCTCACCCTGGAGCTGGGCTCAGTGGGGGTTGAAACCACAACATTCCTCTGTACAGGGTCTTGACCCCTATATGTTATTAATTAGTGGACCACTCTGTCTGTGAGCCAAATTGTATTATCCCCCACATGACGTCACATATATGGACCCACAATGATTCTCCAGAGTGTGGGGGCGTTGCCTTTTAGCTCATATAAATTGGGATTTTCTAGCATTGTATTCTCATCAAACTTAAATTGAGACAGAGAGATATATATGGGAATATGAGTAGATGAAGAAATTAAAATAAAAGTAACCTCTAATAATCGTGAATGATACCCTTTAATATAATGTTTTTCTGAGCTATAATATAGGTCTCAAATTCAGCAAATGCTAACATATATATGACCTATACTCACTATAGTTGACTCAGGTTAGATATTCGCAACCCATTTGTATTTGGTCCTATACATAGAGAGTGTGAGCAGTAAAGGGAAATGGGGGACTTCTTCAGGTATCATTGTTAGATCTGATACAGGAGCACACGCTGGGATAAAACGACGATAATTTCACTATAGAAAGAGTAGGGTACAGGTCTGTAGTAGAGGTCAATAGGTGTGTTCTGCAACACACCCCAGTAGTAGAGGTAAATAGGGGTGTTGTAGTAGAGGTGATAGAGATGTTCTGCAGTACCAGTAGTAGAGGTAAATAGGGATGTTCTGCAACACACCCCAGTAGTAGAGGTGAATAGGGGTGTTCTGCAACAGGTCTGAATAGTAGAGGTAAATAGGGATATTCTGCAACACACCCCAGTAGTAGAGGTAAATAGGGGTGTTGTATTAGAGGTTAATAGGGGTATTCTGCTATTGGTACTAGTAGTAGAGGTAAATAGGGATGTTCTGCAACACACCCCTGTAGTAGAGGTAAATAGGGGTGTTCAGGCTCCCTGGGATCAAACATCTAGTGTTTTCCTTGATCTCCAGGGGCTGTTTTCAGTGCAGTGTTAGGAATAGAGAAGGAAGGTTGCATGGGCGGCAGTGATTAGATGGAGGAATAAGTGTTATACAGAGTAACAAAAGGATCTGATCTGTTTGCCTCAGTTATTCAAGTCATTGTTGTTTTCAATTCAGATTGAAAATCGAGAATGTTTATTTGTACCAATTTTGATATTGAATGATAATAAATAATAATATATGTTCTGTGTTCATGGTTGTACCATGCTCGTCTATGTCTCTTTGTCTGACATCCAGTATGATAAGTAAAAATAATATAATATTCCTTCTTCATGGTTTGACTATGCTTGTCTGAATCTCTTTGTCTGACATATGATATATAATAATATATATAATATGCATTCTTTACAGTTGGAACATGCTTGCCCATGTCTCTTTGTCAGACCATATATATAGAGAGAGAGATCTCGGAATGCTGACCCACAAACGCAAGCAAACACACAAGAGTCCATATTATTGACGCTTCCCCTTACATGAGTTATGGTACGTGACACTGTATTGTCATGCTCCTAATATCTCTGTGTGTATTTACATCCGGGTTCTCACCAGCTGGCACGTGACTTGTACAACATATCTGATTGGCTGGCTGCAAGTGGTTGATTCCTGTACAACAGCCATCATCTCCGCTTCCTCTCCGTGGAGATGATTTATGGACATGCTTCCACAGGAATGATTTCAGGGAAGTCTTACAAAGGTGTAATCATGGTAGTTTAAAACACATGTTTATCCAGACGTGAAAATAGATTTACTTGTGTGTGGGGTGAGAGTGGCACAGTGGTATTACAGTGGCCTGAAAACGCATTGAATTTGGAAAATAATAAATTCAATGCTTGGAAAAGCCCGGAAAACTGTCACTTTTGTTGAAGGGCCTGGATAATGGTCTTATATATTGCCTTGAGTAGTGTTGGAATCTAATGAATAGCCTTGGAATACTCAAAGGTTCTCAGTTTTTTTATCGCATGCTTTCCCCTGACCCGCCCCTCTCATTCCATACACTGAAATGGGCTGGGAAAAGCACAGAGACCCTTCGTTATAAATAAATGGGACCAAGATTTTTTTTTTTAAAAGTTTTTATTTTCATAGACAAAATCAGAAAAAATTTGCAGGATTGGTTTAGGTTGCGATTCATTCTTGCAGAGTGGCATAGTGAAATGTTGCAAATCTGGATTTTCATCGACAATGAATCTTGACAGTAGCATGTCAGAGAAAATCTATAGATTAAAGAAAATGTTCCACTTTGAGCGTGTGCAAAGTTCTTGTGCCATCAGATATGGACTCATCTAGTATAATTGTGGTGCAGGGTGCATGCCTGTCAGAGAGTGTATGCAAGCAACTCTACACACTTAGTAAATTCTGCTAAATTAGGCTGAAAGACTGGTTTCTCTTCCATTTGGGTCATTTAAGATTACTCCGCCGATTGTATGTACGTGGGCCTGTATTCCCTCTTATGTCTTCTTGTTTCCTGGAATAAATGGCAGTGCTGATCTACTGCAAAGTGAACTCAGAGACTTCTAAGCCACAGAGGCAACTGTCTTAGTGGCTCAGTAAATAAATATGAAATAATCTTTGCTAAATGAAATCTGCCATGAATATTTTCCACAACATTTTAGTTAGTTTATTTAGTTGGTAAAAGTGTCTTGCCTTTTGATTATAGTTCATATTGGTAGGATCGTGAAATAAACAGAGAATAGCATGCGTGTTATGAAAGATGATCATGGTGCTTAATTGTGATCTTCTGTCATAGCATTAGTGAATGTGAATGGTACATTTTCTGATGCTCTGACCATACATGTATAGGGAAATCATATATTCAATTCACTTTGAACAATCCTCTGAAATAAGCTAGAATTAGGCTAGGATTACACTATGAGTATACACTGGTCAAAATGAGACCTGTTGGTGCGTCGCCTCTCATAACACCTTAAATATGACACCTTAAATATGACACCTTAAATATGACACCTTAAATGTAACACTTTAAATGTAACACCTTAAATGCAACACCTTAAATGCAACAACTTAACCGCAACAACTTAAATGTAACTGGAGCGTGTGATACTCACCATTCCATGAAAGCACACCTCCAGGGATCAAAACTTTTTTTATTGCGACACATATCAGGATCCAGACACATGGATGCTCCTGTACACACCAGTGTCATCTTGGCCTTAAGACAACAACCAGGTGCAAACTACAGTTCAATATAACATATTTTCTGAAAATGTGCAAGACCAACTACACTCAGATGTACCGAGAATATATCTTTTGTCAACTTAATTAAACAGAATTTACTGAATTTAAAAAACTTAATTCAAAGGGTTCAAAATTTTTATGTATTTTATTCTCAGCCTGATTCACCAGAGTTTCCTGAATGTGCAGAGCTGAGCGTACCAGTTTGGGTGACTTAGCCACACATAGGGAAATCGGGGTCAGGCCGTGAGGTGATAAGTTGGTAGTGTAAGCATATGGGGATGATGACCATTCATCCATCCATCCCCAACATGCACGTGAACAGATTACAGGTTCTACCTCCTTCTACAACCTATAACCTATTCTCTATCTAAGGTTTCTATATCATGTATGTTACTGGAGAAAGCCGACCATTGAACAAATTAATAATTTTGTAAAAAGTAAAATCCATTGTCGTATGACGGGTCATATTGGAATTAGATAATAAAGATTACAAAAAATATAGAATGTTTACTTTTTGTTCTTTATCTTTTCCTACCTATCTGAAAGTCATTTGACCTAACTTTTAGATTGCACCCTATACTATACTTGTTGCTGTAGGGCTTCATAACTAAATACACATTAATACTTTGATAGCCTGCCGAAACACTTTGCTGCTGTTTCACATAATATCGCCCACCAGAGGTGCAAGCGATTCAACTCCATATTCGTGTATAAACATATATATAGCAGCAGCCAACTTCAGTCCTATAGGTCAAACAATAAGTAAATATATGTGTTCAGATTTCGTTTGTAGTAGTAGCTATTAAAGAATGACGCTCTAATATAGAAGTAGAAATAGTGACTGATAATCTTTCATATTTCAAGAAAATATCTCCTCTTAAGATAATAGTGTATACGGGCCATAAGATCTGGAATTGTATTTAAAACAATTTAAAAAAAACTTTCCTGGATAAGTCATCATAATATAACTAAAATCAAATAAATCAAAACATGAAATGCCGGTCAATACAGTCATTCTTCACCAAGCAAAATTAAATTAAATTCAAGAACAGTAGTTCCTTCTGAAACAAACTCTATACCACAATACAGAAAACGGAAATACTAGAATTCCTGACAATTATAGCATAATCTGTAATAATGACAGCGAAAATTAACTGAAGCGTTTGTAAAAATATTGATCAATATTTGCTGGTTATATAAGGCCCAGACCTATAGATGTGTATATTTAGCCCATGCAGAGTTAACTGCATGGGCACAGCTGGAGTAGTGAGGCGAGGAAGTGGTATAATAGATGGGCCGTTAATTATACATACAAAACACATGTATCAATTCTTGCTACTCACCTATAGATCTGAATACCAAAATACATCAAAATACTTTGGGGTAAAAGTTAGTTTGGGTTGTGTTTTTCTTTTTACAAATTAATGTTTTCTGAAAACGGAAATACTTCTTACCACTCCGGAATAGTACTCCTGCCTGCCACCAGGAGATATTTTATTGTCAAGAACGACGTATTTTAAGATGTGTCACATGAAAATAAGTCATGCATGTGTGCATTAAACAAAGAAGTTAGCGATATCTCTTTATGGTGAATCTCTTTTGTAAAATAGTCAAATACACTCCTTAGAATAACCTCAGATTTTTGTGAATATATTCAATACACAGTCATGCAATTTGGTACATGCTCATGCTACAAACAGTGCTAAACATAAAAATGAAAACATTCTGAGTAAGGTTTTTGTGGAAACTTCATTTACAAAAAGATAACATTCTTTGCGACTTGTGACTCATTTTCCTGTTCAAAACAGATCACAATAATTATGCCTAGCATTTATCATTTTATGACGGCATCACTAACAGTATTGCAGTTAGTGACAGCCATGAACAGTCTTTGGGGTATAACAACTTCAGGCAGAGACTAAAACGATTGAAAACCTCCATTTCAGGAATGCTGGCACTATTTTTCAATAAACCCGGGGCAAATATGCACCAAACAGTGCACCTGCAGCCCCTTAATGTTGGTCATTAATCTTTACCAGCTATAAAACATAGATTAACACCCAATCCACTAGCCATTCCCTTGTCCAAACTCCGCTGTCCCGATCTATAGGTATGAGTGAATGGTCAAGTAACCCTTTTACACATGACCACTCCTCACTGTCCAGTCACTCCCTGACTGACCGCTGTACTTTCCAGTCCCTTCAGGATCTTACCTTTACTTGGGTGAGTGACCGTTTGAAGGCTTCTTAGTATCCTTTTTGGTAGTGTATACACCTTTAAAGACGAATATATATAGGAAGGTACGTTCATACTCATATGGGTGAGGGCGTCAGAAATTGTACAATCAGCATCTCCCACACATTTAGGTATAAATTTACAACCATATTACAATATACCTAGTATTTATTATTTTCAGCCTAATTAAGCAGAATTGACAAAATGTATGTTTAGAGCTGCCAATTGTACATTTCTAGCCGACCTCACCCATATATAAGAGGTTGTATTGTAGGAGACGTCACATGTAACCCAACTGCCCTTTCTCACCGTTTTGAATGGCCTCGTATAGTCGCTTTTATTCCGAGCTATAAATGGATCAGATCGTCTAGAAATGTACACATGGTAACTCTACACGTTGATCAGCCAATTCTGAAAATGATATATAAATACAGATAAAATACAGATACATTTGAGTATATTTGTTGCGTTAATCAAAGAATCTATTTGGCTATGCTGAACTTAGTTTTGAACCTGAATTATTTGGGTTATTTATATGATCACCGGTGGTTTTACACAGTTAGTCAAATCTGCAAAATGTTGCTTGAAAATTGATAATTTACTATGAGAATATCCCGGTATATTTGGTAATGTGCTTATTTAGATAATCTTTTCAGTCATGTTGAGCTGAATTCTGAACCTTTGAACCCCATTTTTTTGTTTCACTCGTATATAGCAGAGGTAGGTATCTATAGAGCTGTAGCAATCGATTTATGGCTAATGCAACTAAAGACTAATCATAATCATTACGTCACTGCCTCCGTTGACTATAACACAGCTGTCATTCCTGATCAATTGACTTGCCTTTGACGTAAGAGTGCGTCCCCAAATGGTGTACGTTTGAATTTTGTCATATGCGCATTCCACTTGGAGTGAAGTGAAAAGTCGTTTATATGCACTTAAGGTGGGATGCGATGAAAATATTGTTATCGTGTGTGTATGATAAAAAATCAATTTGGTTTTTATTTAAGTTTTTAGATAATTCAAACAATTCAAAAGGTTTATATTTAAATTTTCTTCTTTGCCAGGTTTATATGATAAATAGCGAATGGAACTCTGTAATAGTAATTTAATATTTATTTGCAATTGTTGGTTGCTACGCAATCTCATCCAATAGATATTCTATTTCTAGCACCTCGTTCCATTCTTTCTATCTATGACACAGTTTTACATAAAATTATTTGTTCTAACTATTGGCAGGGAGGTATATACAAGCGAGTAGCAACGACTCATTGACTGAACCAAAATATCCGCAACTGGGACTTAATTTAGCCACTGCATGCCAGGTGACACTGACTGCAGTATTGTTGTCAGCAATAGTACCACATATAGCCCAGGTAGTTTGATTGCCCTTTACCATAGAAGAGTGATACACTTATAAATAGTTGGCGCTAGTAGTAGTAGTGACATTACTTCCAACTATTTGCCACCCGTGCATATTATTCGTTGCTACTCCCTGTTATTGGGGGTAAGAGTGACTTAGTTTCTGCTACAGCAGTTCTTCCGACTACTCCTAAACCTCTTTAGAATAGCCAAAAATCACCACAGAAATGCGGTATTCAAATTGTGTTCCGTATGGAAGACCAAGCCTGTCCGCTTTTTGCTGTACTGAATATGGTTGGATATACGGGTATGGTCGTCAGAAAAAGTTCAAGCGGCGCATCTACCCACTTTGAGTAAATTCTGCTACTGTAGGCTGGGTAATTCCTGTTACAGGAAAAAGAGTCATAAGTCGCAAAGTTTTCAAAGTGCTTTATTCACAAGATCGCTTTGTTGGAATATTTTCATCCTTGGAGTATCTAGTGTTTGAGGAGGTATGAATACATGTACCAAATTCCAAGACTGTATCAAATATATTCTTGCATTTCGAAGGTCATCTTGTAGATAATATTTAGCTACCTTACTAGTTATTGTCCACCCAAAAATATTGCAAACAGCTTTTATCAAAAATGAAAATAACAAACTGAATATATAGAAATAAGTATTAGTATGTCCTACTGATTACTATCATTACAATTTGCTTGATCTCATCTTTTTAAACATGATGATATCTCGAAATCCATGTTTTTGCAACTTGCGACTCATTTTCCTGTAACACATAACATATATATGCGAGGTATTTGGTATTGCGTTGCTTCCCCACCTAACCACCTCATCATTTAGTGGCGATTTGAGTGGTGACAGAATCCTCGGTAACTTTTGTGGGACGACCATTAATCTCAATATCCGAACCAATCCTATATACATTGATACATTTATACTTTTCAAGTTAGAGGTAAACTTTAAACGTATTTGAGTCATAAATTTTCGTATCGTTTTCGTTTTGTTTCGTTTTCGTTTCGTCATTACCACATAGGCAATAAGGCATTACAGCAGGGACCGTTTTCGTTTTCGTTTCGCCATTACCACATCTAGGCAATAAAGCATTGCAGCTGGGGCCTGTTGTATAAGCTAAGGAATGAATTATTTGTGGTTTGATGGCCATGGAATCAATCTGAATACAAACCGACTGTAAACTACTACACACAATAGAACTCGTATATAGGGGATGTGGGGTGGCCGAGTGTTCTAAAGCGCTGGGTCGACCCAGTGGCATCAACATGTTCTGGGTTCGAACCTGGGCGCCGCTGCAATTTCACCTGCTCCCCCATGTACTAGAGGAAGACAAACATTGCGGTGATCTAGTCCTGGTAAAAAAATGTGAAATAATAATAAAAAACCTTCAGATAACTTCTGGAAGTATGGTTGTGATTTTAATTCAATATGAATTAAAATAAAGCTAATGTAAACTTATTGAAAGAAAATTGGTGAAAGCCGGCTGTCATTGAAAATGAGATCCATACGAAATTCTATCAATTCTGACTGAATAATTTGTTATATTTTACCATCACACTCTCCAATATTTATCTATCTTTAACTGCATGTGACTCAATTTCCTGAAACACATAAAAAATAAGAACTGGTGACGTTTTTAAATATAGTTTGTTCCTGTGATCTAAATTTCTTTATGTTCTATTTCAGATATGTAGCGTGAGACAGGCTGACCCAGCACCAGCTATCCCTCACCCAAGACCTGGAGGAGCCAGAGTATCGGGGTCTGCAGCTACCTACTACCCACCCTCCCTCCACACCCTGGAGTTGACCCAGTTGTCGGACGTCAATGTCTGCTGCCCATCCTGAACTTCCACTCAATAGCCAAACCAGCCATGTCACATGATCAACCATCCATGGTCATGTGATCAGCACAACAACATACCCGGATGTTAGACTTAACCCCCACCCGCTAGGTGTAGACACTGTGTCACTTCTCCCCGTCCTTCTCTTTTCCTCCCTCCTTTTTTATTCTTTCCATTCTTTGCCTTATCTTCTTGATTGAGTACAATAATGTCCTTCCAAAGAAAAGGAACAAGTCAATTTTGGGGTTGCAAAACACCCTGCTCGCCCCCTCCGAAAAATGACAACCTGACATTCAATAGAAAGCCATCCGAGAATGCTATTCTGTCCCTGTCTCTACCGTCGCCATGGAAAGCTTGTTTATTGGTAACCTTGGCAACTATAATTTCCCTCCTTTTACCCCAGATCGAAGGAGCAGCTTTACCCACTGCAATCACCCAGACGACCACCTCAACGACGTCAATGTCAAGGTCGCAGAAAGCCCTGGATAATGACCCTAGTTACCATGACAACGGCAAGGCGGAGCTAGCCACCGCCCCGGAAGGTGTCGATGTTGGTCTGCCAGGGTTCTTGGGCAATGGCGACGAGAGGAAAATGGAGGAGGTGGAGCAGGAACAGGGTAAAGGAGGAGGCGGAGGTGTCAATGGAGGAGGATATAAGGAGAAAGATAAGGTGGAGGAGGATGGTGAAGGAGGAGAAGAAGAAGGTGTTTTACAGGGTGAAAATCTCTTTACCCAAGGCCGCAAGGAGGGGGAAAATAATGATGGTGATGACGTCACAGTTCAGGAGACGCAAGTGATTACCCAAGAGTCTTTGCAAGAAGGCGCCAGTGGTCACACGGCGCAGGCGCAAACTCAACCAATCAGAAATGCTGTAGAGGATGTGTCCAAGCCTTATCAACCGGAAGCCAAGACCTCTGCAGACCTCTCATTGGCTGTTGGGAACGAGGCAGCATCAGATGCCATCCAATCATCCTCCCCTTCCTCTGTTCGCCAGGAAAAACTCCCAGTTAATGGTTTTGTTGAGAACGCTGATCAAAAAACAGAAACGCAGCGATTGTCAGAGTTGTCACCAATACTTCCGCTTCGTGGCTTTGGGGAACCTCCACCAGGCGGCGTGGTAGGAGAAGAAAAAACCTCCCAATTGTGGTCGGTAGGAGATAAAGCTGTTAAAAACCAGCCCATTGATCAACCAAGTCATGGCCCAGTTAACAATTCAGATCATAGATTGATTAATGGTACCAATCAAAACACAGGAAGAAAGCTTTGGGAACAAATCTTTAATCAGTCGATTAGTCTTGATAAGAGACCCCATGTCAAGTTAGAAGACATGCCCACATTGAATACATCCAGTGTGGAAGGGGTTGGAGAGGAAGAGGAAGATGAGGAGGATGGGGTCCCATATCCCGATATAGACTCCTCCTCCTCTACCACCTCAGGAAGGGTGTTAAAATGGAACATCCAGAATGACACCAATACCTCATATATTCCAGAAATAGATGAAACTAAGTACCCTGTAGGCAAAGTGTGTATCTTATTGAATGGCACGGTGGTGAAGGACATGGAGGAAATGGACTGCAAGTCTAACTCAGGTTTACACTATAAATATGTGCCATCCCGGTTGCGCAACAATGCGACTGGGCTGAACTCGACAAGTGAACCCGTTGTATACACTGCAGCTCCTGGCGAGGACCTCGAGGATGGGGGAATTAACCCAGAAGCCTTGGAAGGAGATGGGGCAAGATGGGAGGACGCTCAATGGGCTCTTTACAAAGAAACTCAAGCCGGAGAACTCGGTATCAATTCTCCTCAAGAAGCCTTGGGAGAAAGTTTGAACAATTCCCAGTCGGATGTACCTTACCGCTCGGATTCATCCCAACAGCGCAACCCTGGGATTGAACTGATGAATCCCTTCCTTGGACAAGTCCTGAATAGTTCAGAGTCAATTGCTAATCCTTTTGAAGGGGACGTGAATGGCTCTTTCCCTTCTCCCTCCCACTCGCATTCCTCCTCCCTCCCCGGGGACTTGCAAGGATTGCAGGGGAATCACACACTGGAGGGTGAGAAGTCCTCAGATGTGTTCGGGGGTTACAGGGGCAGGGAATCTGGAGGAGGACGAGAGGTCAAAGGTCATTCAGGGGATCTAAATGCAATGAATGTCCACCAGGGAGGTGTTGGCGTTGGTGAAGAAGCATCAGCGGTCAATGACACTGAGTCTGATTTAATCTCGGATCTAAAAATGGATCCAAGTTTGGGGCTGAACAAAACTGAAGGGATTCATTTAATGGAGCCAAATCTTGGGCGAGGTGAAGGAGAAGGAGGAAGAGGAGTTGTTGGAGGTGGCGAAAAGGAGAATAATGAGTCCATATTATCTCCATACATGCATATACCAAATAATAAAGACAATAATGAAAATAACAATGGTACTTACAAAGAACAACCGCTTTTACCACTGTTACCACCCGAGAAAAAAATGTCCTCATCTTCTGCATTTAATTTGACAAATATACAAGGACATCTCCTCCCCGAGGGCAAAGGTGGTGTAAACAATGGGGAGGTTTCCATGACAACCCCTACTGGAGGTGGTATGGATTATCAGAAGGATTATCCCAGTAAGGGTAAGGCCCGCCTGGAGGAGTTACCTAAGAAACATGAGAAGGGGGAGAAGGTGAGGGAGGAGCAGGAGACGAGGGGAAATGTGAAATTCAAGGATTACAATAATAACCAGGTTTTGTCTCCCGCCAGTTCCAAAGCCCCTCCACATGTGCATATCCATGAAGGTAAGTCTATTTCAGTATTATTATAACTACTGTCATTTGTAATGTGTTACAGAAAAATCAATCACAAGTTGCTAAATTGATTTTTTAATGTATTTTATTCACAAGACCTCTTTTGGGAATGTTCTCATCTTTCGTGTGCTTAATTAACGCTGTTTGTAGCACGAATACATTTCAAGACAGTGTATTAAATTCTCTTTTAAAGAAATTTTATTGCGCGACAGTTTCAGCGAGCTGATAATCTCATGTATCGGGATATATCTATGTATTTCTGAGGTCATCCTATAGAGTATATTTAATTACTTTATTTGTAAATGCCCACCCAGAAATATTGCAAACTGGAGACAACTGGCGAGAGACAAGACCTGCCAACTGTTATGAAAATAATGAATTCAATATATAGAAGTACTTATTAAATGCCCTAATGTTCATTATCCATTTTTTGCGACTTGTGACTCATTTTCCTGGGATACATCACACACTATGATTGAGTTATTATTTCAGTATAAGTGAATTCCCGAAGATATATATATCAAACATTTGTACAAAATGACATTGTGATTTTTAACCTGATATTTGTTCATCTGTGTCATCATATTGTCATTGTTATTATGAAGTCCTGATAAATGGGTTTACATACCGTAGTTCGTTTACTCAAATACTATATATTGTAACGGGACTAATTGATACATTATTATACCCCTGCTAGGTCCTTTGTAGGGTGGGATGTACTTATTGAATGTTATTCATTAGAAATGTGTTGAAGTCCTTTCTTGAGAGACTAGAATTGTCCTTGTTTTGAATATTCATTCCAGAGAACTGGCAGGTGATAATAGATCGACCTCCTCACTTTCTCTGAACGTGGTTGAGGCACCCTTAGTATCTTCCCCTTATCATCTGAGACCTAACATTCTGTTATCGGTATAGGCATCATCTCATCATCTGAGAGATTCGCTCAGATTGTAAGCCAATTCTATCATTCTAGCTTGTATTAGATTCATGGTGAAATTGTATTCACAGAATAAGCCTTAAAACCAGAGATTGTTGTAGTTCATTGGAAATGTTAGGATGTGGTAAATATCAGTTGATTGGAGACGCATTGACAACCCAATATCTACAAGGAATGTGTTACTGGAAAATGAGTCACAAATTGCAAATCTCTTTTTTTCAATGCGCTTTATCCAACGAATGTCTTCGTAGGAATGTCCTCTTTTTTGGGGGTACCTACCGTTTTGGGAAATTATAGATCCATGTCTATCTATATACTGTAAATGTATTAAATCAAACATATAATATAGAAACCCTTCTTAAATGTCCATCATGTTTAGTATCATTGGGATCAGCTTGATTTCATCTGTTCAAATAATTATGATGATATCTCAAAATCCATTTTTGGCGACTTGTGACTCATTTTCCTGGAACACATCACAAATACGTCCACTTATTCTTTTATCTACTTCTATCCCAAAATAGATAAATGAATGACAAGAAATGAGCATAACATTGGCGCTAAGAGTACAATTTTACTTCCAGAATGATTGGCAGTTTTTATTCAGTACCAATATCCTTTTATGTATCGAATAGGGAGTGAGGGATTTTTGCCAAATTTTGTTCAATTCAATCATTTGGTTAAATAATAATATGCTAATTATTCAGATTTTCAAGATATGCCTCATATGTCACCATATAACGCACTGTGGCGAGCCCTAAAGGGAAAACGATTAATAAAAACATGAAGTCAAAACAATAATTCATCAAGCATACATCCACTGGAGCAGGAAGTGGTTGCCTGCAGAGAATAGTGTCTGGATGTTGATTGGCTCCTGTATGCGCTGGCTGAGGGAATTGAGGTATGCATTGATAATGTTGGCTGCCCGCCTGGGGTTTACAACATTGTGTGGTGCCCGCCTGGGGTTTACAACATTTAGTGTATTGATGTCCCTGGCGGCTTGAGCAGTGGGCTGAGTGGGGCTGAGTGGGGCTGAGTGGGGCTGAGTGGAGCTGAGTGGGGCTGAGTGGGGCTGAGTGGGGCTGAGTGGGGCTGAGTGGGGCTGAGAGGTGGGAGAGTGGGGCTGAGAAGTGGGAGAGTGGGGCTGAGAGGTGGGAGAGTGGGGCTGAGAGGTGGGAGAGTGGGGCTGAGTGGGGCTGAGTGGGGGGAGAGTGGGGGGAGAGTGGTGGGAGAGTGCTGAGGGGGCTGCATGGGGCTGAGAGGGACTGAGAGGGGTTTCAATGGGTTATGAGGGCCAAAGGGGGCTGCAATAGATGAGGGGACTAAGAGGGCTGATGGGACTGAGAGGGGCTGAGGGGCTGCGAAGAGCATCAAGGAGTTCAGGGTGTTGAGAGGTCTGAGGCTGGGGCGTTGAAAGGGCTGAGGACTGGGGTGAGAGAGCTGAGGGGGCTACCAGGAGCTGAGGGGTTGAGAGGAGTGAGGAGCTGAGAAGACTGAGGGGCTGAGAGGACTCCGAATGACTGATACTGATGAGATGTAGGGGATTGTCAAGTTGAAGAGGTTTAATGGAGGTTTGATGGGGAGGGGGTGGCAGTTGATGTGGTCGAAGGTGTTTGAGTGGCACTGAGGTGCCAAGTTCCATGAATCCTGACGAATTGCTATTAAATTTTCAGCCTGTTCCAGTTGGTGTAACATTCTACCATGTCCACATTAAAGCCTTGCTCTGCCAGCCTGTGTCCTCGGGCCCAATCACTGTCAGTCTGTGTCAATCTCTCCCCACTGTGTACAGTACGACCTAACATCACTACAGCCAACAGTTGTGAGTAAGGGCAAATATACCCACCTCCACCCCTGCCCTCCACCCACGCACCCCACTCACACACACAGACCCTTGAGTGAAGTCACCAGAAAATGTACAATTCATCTTCACCTATCCTCTCATATAACCCAAATTTAAGACTAAAATGCCGTCCAAAATTTAGTTCAAAGATGAAAGAACAGATGTATTCAATCAACACGTATAATAATATCTTATTATATGCGCATTCCATATGAGAGGTGCAATAAGTGGGGTGCTATAAAAATATTCATATAGAATGCGTAAGTTATATGAACTACTTCGTCACCAAGTCGGCCAATTTTATGCACTTTTATGCACCAAGTTTTATGCCCTTATGATTTATATAGAATGGAACTCGCCTGCAATAATCGAAAATTTATTGGACTTGATTTGTCCGCATATATGCAGAAAAATCTCGTCCAATAAATTGTCTATTATTGCCGGCTCATTCCATTCTCTCTATATGTAGCCTAATATAATCATATATATAGCTAGTACTTATTATCTTTTAGGTTAAATTTCTAGAACTGACTTAATATGTAGCACAATCGATTGTGAATTTTCTGAAGCCAATACTCTTCGAACCACATTCTCACATTAAAGCTGCATTCTCAGCTATTACCACAAAGCAAATCTGACAAAATCTGCGCATATTATAACTTATGAGACTGATTTATCAATATTCTGCTGCTGGTATATTCTGCTGGTGTATTCTGCTGCTGCTGCTGGCAAATACATGAACTTGAAGCCGAAAGAACTGGTAAAAACAGCCGCCATGCAGTGAGCAGTGATAATAAGTGAAGTCTTTGCTGGAAAGGATTTCAAATATGAATGGGAATGTTTTAGAAGCCCAGTCGCAAAAATAACTGGACGCAGTCCTCCAAAGTTTTGGTCAAATGACTTTTAGAGAGGTTGGAAGAGAATGCAAAAAAGTAGAAATTGTTAATTTTTTTAACAATGTTAGCTCAGAGTGCAGCTTTAAGGACCGCTCTTCTGCAAGTCACCACCCTCAGAGTGTGTCCAGCAAATGAAATGCTTGTGTGTTGAGAGGAAGGAGAGAGAAGGGAGATTGGGGGGCGGGCAGAAAGATAGAGGAGGATAGGTGAAGGGAATGAGATGGGGGAGAGGAAGGATCGAGAGCGAGGGGAGAGAGGGTTGATGGAGGAGAGACGGTGAGAGAGGGGAGAGGGAGAGATAAGGATGTTAAAAGAAGAGAACTATATATAGGTGAGGGAGGAAAGAGAGGCGAGTGGGGTAGATGGAAAGATAGTAGAGAGCGGAAAATGGGAGAGAAAGGGAGAGAAGCCATTACTGGTATTAGGGAGAGAGACTGGTGAGGAGAGGGAGGGAGAGAAAAGCTCTTTAAATGTCTCTAAATATTTAGTGATATCTCTAAGTTATTTCTAGATATTACTAACTACTTCTTTAATATCTTTAACTAAATCATGAAAAAAATATTTCTAAAGCATTTAGACATATAATTATATCACTCTACAATACCCATCCACAATTTAGCCAAGATTAAAAAACATTTCACCGAATTGTCCATATGCTATCACTAAGACCTATATGCGTGGAAGCCTTCCAATGAAGGTTTTTTTTATGAATAATAGGAAGTCAGTTCTATATGAACATTCATATAAATATTTTCCTAAAATGTGTCGATTTTTTCAACATATTGTCTCTATTGTCTGATTGCGACCCATAGGTTTATATGTGTATGGAGTCTGTACACTTTGTTGCGTCCCAAAGTCGTCATCTGTACGACCTGTGTAATATTACAGACTTTTCTTCTTCTTTTGCACATATTACGCATAGCCAAAATCCATAACAAAGACACCTTTTCCTATTACAATCTGGATATTCCTATTCCTGGAACAAATAGTTTCATGGCACTGACTATTTCTTCATTACGGAGATCTTTTCACCCATGACAAGGAGTCTTTTTACTATGACAACTCCCCTATTACCCATGACGTGTGCCATCTGCTGCTATTGCACATGGCACTTGGTATTTTTGAGATATGACAGTGATCGGATCTGTTCTTTTTGCTCTAAACCTTTCTGTCAATGGTAGACTAGCGCACCTTGATTATTTATTATTTTTGATACATATCAATATATGTGTAGAAATGAAATTTATCAACTCATAGCCATTAATTTAAAGGCAATACTTTGAAAACAATTCCTAAAATAATGTTTCCTAAAAATAAAGGAAATGTATCATCTAATAACTTTACTTTGGTCTGATTTCTGGTCTATGAGAATAGCCTAAGGGACTTAGTGCTAGTCTACTAGCTTATAGTCAAACATCACATAGTAGTATATACAAATGAGGGAGTCCCTCAGGCATTTGACATGTCTGTCTTTCTGTCAAAAAGGAATCCAAAATAGTACCTCATCGGATATTAAGATATCCATAAGTCATGTTGATTATGTGTTGGAATATCTTAGAAAAGGAAATGATATTTGAAAAAGAAAAATGTTGGATATATGGGATATTTACTATGACACATTTTTATCCTGACAGTTTGGGGACAAAACACACTTAGAGGTTTTGAGAGGAATGCAGGTTTGTTAAGATCCTTAGAGATATTTTCAGCAAATTTGTAAACAATTTCACAAAAATGTTGAAATTCTACATTGAAAAACATAGCTTCCTATGTGCATGGAGGTGGTCCACATGTTTTCATCATGTTGTCCAAATTGTATGATTGAGACCTATAGCTTTCGATGCGTATGGAGTATGTCCACTGAAGGGTTAGTAGAGGAAGCCAGGTTTACACCGGTGTAAAAGCTTCCTGCTCCCCTCGTACCATCGCCTCCGGGTGTGCAGACAACAAGCCACGCGACAAGCGACTTGTCACATTAGCCTATGTTTGTCCTACCTCTCCCCGGAACCAAAACCCTTCCCCCTCCCCCTCCCCTAATCCCTCACTCACCTCCCCTTACCCATTTCCTGCCTCCTGCAACTTTCACTACCATTCACCGAGGGTAAAACCTGTTCAATAGCTACACTTCTTTTTGTTATATTCATTTTAGAAATATATCAACGTAGAAGGAGACATAGAAGGAGAGTATACTTACTCCAGGTTGGCCACCGTCTGATACGACAAACAAAATAATATATAGACACTAGAGCAATAACCACCAGGAATTTTACAGAAGGTGATGAAATGAAACATCAAACCTCCAAAAATGAACAGATTCGAAAATCTATCCTTAATAAAATCCCATATACTTGGAACAAGCAACAGGCAGTGGCCCACCAAATCATCCTAAAAAAGTAAAAAAAAAAAAAGTATGCTATAAAACATTTAATTTGGTTAGATGAAAACTTCATTGAATAAGAATAATCTGCGATGTAATATATATCAGAGATAACAACTGAATGTTATGCCACAAAAAAACACAACTGTTTTTATACCAATTAACATGATAGAACTATAGTAGATGGTCACTTCCAGTCATTGACGGAAGTGATATTGTAATCTACTATTCATGTAAGAAACAAAGGCCAACTTGAAAACCTCCCTCATGCTGGAGAAGTCGTCCTGTTGCGATCTTAATGATCGGAATAAAACTATATCAATTAATCAATCGATCAACGTGAAATTGCTATTCTCAATTAAACCATATATATTTTATTAGTATAGACGTTTCGGAAATGAAGTGAGAACAAGATCAATTGTTCTCCTATTACATGGATAGGTAGATAGGCTACACAAGCACATCTATAAGGACTTTCATATGTTTTTATGCATGAAAAAGAAGTTAGCGATATTTCTTGATGGCCACTCGCCATTAAATAGTTAAATATACACTTAAGGGAAGCCCAGATATGCATAGATATATTAAATGTACACAATCTTGATATTTGGTACAAGTATTCCTGCTACTAGCAGGGCTAAATACCCCAAATTATTTCTTGTGACCTGTTGTGACTCATTTCTCTGTAACACATCACATAATTATTTTTTTTCAACAAGTTTATTTATCCAGGAAAAATTTTTTTACATAAATTTAAGCACGCTCATCCGGAGATGAATTTTCGTTGTGCCCTGATAGATCTACGAAAATTTAAACATATAGAGAGGGCTTGAGTTGGTATAATTGATTAGATGTACAATACTCACAAGGTTCGTAGTAGTACATCTGTGATTCTTGCTCTGCAGACAGCCGTCGGTGGGGGGACAAGAGAAGGAGAACGAGGCCAAGGCAGGGTTTAAATCGGGAAACGTAGCTTGCACAGAGGGATTGAAATAACAGCAATATTCTGAGTCCAGAAGAATATTGTCCTGACTGTAGACAGTCAACAACCCGGTGAAGGGGGACATACGCCTGGGTGGGCGTGGTGGGCTTGTCCCCCCACCGACGGCTGTCTGCAGAGCAAGAATCACAGATGTACTACTACGAACCTTGTGAGTATTGTACATCTAATCAATTCTTGTCTGCAGCCACCGTCAGGTGGCAGCACATGAGATATTTAACTCACAATTCCTCCGGTTACCATCAAAGATGAATACGTTAAGTCCTTTCTCCTTAAAGTTCGAAGTCTTCAGACGAAGATAACTAGTCCTTTTGCTGTAAGTCTCGGACAGCATAACTAGGAATTTCAAAGTTCCTTTGGAAAAGGAAACAACACTACTTAGAAGAAATGCGAGAAGAAGCTCTGGACTGCTTCTTGTCTCTTTCCTTGTTGGCAAAAGCAGACAACAAATGAGTAGAAGTAGCTGTTGTCACGTTGATTGGCTTATGATAAAAATGCCTAAAGGTGTTCTCATCCTTCCACATAGCCGTCTTCATGATTTGGTCCACTGGGACATGCAACGCAGCTAGCTTTGAAGCAGTGGCTCCACGCACACTGTGAGGTCTGAATACATCAGTATTAAGTCCACTTGCCGAAAGAATGCATCTAACATACTTAGCCAAAGTACAAGTCAGAACCGGCTTAAAAGGCGCAGTATGACTAATGAACAACTGGCCCACTGAATTTCCAGCTGAGTCCTTAGGTCGAAGATCTGACGTCCTGAACAAATAGTGACGCAGAGAATGAAGAACACACACTTTCTCATTGTCAGGAAAAGATTCCATAACGATGGAACCTAAAGCTCTTCCCACTGCTGAAGTCTTTATCTTTTCCGACAGAAGAATAGTGACCTTATCCTTAGTGGAGAAAATAATATCCTTGCACTTAAGAGTCTGTAAAGTCTGCAACCGCTGAGAGGTGACCAACATCATTAACGTACGAGTCTTCTGAGTTAGCTGAGGCAAATTGAGGCCCACTAGAGGAAACAAAGAAGCGATGTAGCCAAGTACTATATCCGGATCCCATGTTTCAGAATACCTCGTCTTTGGAGGTCGCTTGTTGAACATTCCTCCGATGATTCTAGACACAGTCACTGAAGCTCCAAAAGTTTCATTCCTAATTTTAGGCATAACTGAAGAAAGAGCAGAACGAGCTGAAGCAACGGCTCTATAACCCATTCCTTGGTCGTAAAGATCACACAGAAAATCAATCGCCTGATTATAAGTGGGAATTGCATATGGAATATCATTCTCATAGCAATAGAACTTCCACTTTCTGTGATAAGTACGGTAGGACTTCTTCGTGTTCTTCGACCAACTATCCAAATAATGTTCCTTAGCTCTAGATGAAATTTCTAACTTATCCACCACCTGTTTCAAAATAGTGCGGCGAGGAGAGAGCAACTCGCAATCTTCTCGGCCTGAAACATGTTCTTTTGAGGAACGAGATTTCTTCTTCCTTTTCTTATGTACAGAAGTTGTCTGCTTCTGGTTTTCATCTGTGGGAACCAGGGTTGAGACGACCAATTCGGGGCGACAACAATCACTCAAATTCTTTCCATCTCGATCTTCTGCAGACACCTTCCTACCAGCCTAAAAGGAGGAAAAATGTAAGGTCGTGAGAATTGCTTCCAAGAAATAGAGAAAGCATCAACAAATGTAGAGGAAGGATCTGGAAACCAGCTAGCATAGATTTCAACTTTGAAATTATGTCTAGAGGCAAAAAGATCTACATCTGGAGATCCAAACTCTGAGCAAATATGGTAAAAAATTTCTTGACTAAGAGCCCACTCTGTGTCCTGCGTCAGCTGTCTACTAGCCAAATCCGCATCAACATTTTCCAATCCAGGAATGTGAGAAGCAGAAAGCCAATTTCCTCTTTCCTCAGCCCAGAGCCAGATTTCCTTAGCAACCTCATTGCAACTCGATGATTTAGTGCCTCCAAACTTATTGATGTAAGCAATGTATCTTTATATGTTCCCCAAATATATCCATATAATATAAAGCTAGAGCGATTTCTAGGAAAGGAGGTAGAAAAGAAATGGTAGAAAGAAGGTTTTCTTTGTCCAGAATGTTCTCGGAATTTGTTGTTTTACAAACCACTTTACTCATCTTTAGAGGTCTCTCCCCCCTCTCTGGATGTCGTCGTATGTGGTTTGTGAAGGTATTTGGGGTGGAAATGTGATTTTGAAGCCTTTTTTAAATTGGGATAACCACACTCTATTTATAGCCTGGGAAAGCCCCTGTGAGATACTACGTCATTAGCCACAAGCTACTGCATCAATTCAAGGGGACCCAACTTTTGATTCATTCCTGGTCATAGCAAAGCCATATGCTATACTACAAAAATCATGTTGCAGTTGGTGGTAGGGCTAACAACAGGCATACCATAGATATCAACTATTACTATCAATTTAGCATATATTCTGAGAAATGATTAATAAGTGAAGAAGAGGGGAGGGAGAGGGTGGAGGTATTGGAGAGAGGGAGGGGATGGGGAGGGTGTAGGAGGGGCAGAGTTAAGAAAAGGGAGGGTGGGGAATAGGAGAGGGGGGTCAAGGGGAGGGAAAGAACAGGGGGAAAGAGGTGAGGAAGAGGATGGAGGGGAAGGGAGAGAGAGGAGGGGAGCATGGGGAAGAGGGGAAGGGGTGGGAATCAGAGATGGGGTTGGGAGGGAAAAACAGGTATGAAAGTCAGAGAAGAGGGGGAGGGAAAAGAGGGAGAGGGGGAAGTGTGGGGAGAGAAGGTGACCATCCAAGAAGAGGGGGAAAGAGGCGAGAGAAAGGATGTAGGGGAAGGGAGAGTGTAGGGGGAGCATGAGGAAGAGGGGAGGGAGAGGGAATCAGAGATGGGGTTGGGAGAGAAAAACAGGTATATAAGACAGAGAAGAGGGAGAGGGAAACGAGGGAGAGGGGGAAGTGTGGGGAGAGAGGGTGACCGTCCGGAGGACGGGTACTTTGCTAGTAATATATATATATTCATTGTGTTAACACCTGATTGTATTGTTTGCTTAGCAACCACAGTTCGCGTTCCCGGCAACCAGGCACTCTCTCACCTGGTGCCGAATGCTACGGACCAGGAAATTTTTTCGGATTTCGTTCACCGACTTCCTAGAATTTCTACAAGATGGGTTTATGTACAGCTTGCGGCTACAGTCATAAACATGGGGCAACTGCTGAGCCAAGTAAAGCTACTTGTAGATATTTTAGAGAGGCATGCGACAAAAGTCAGGCGGCTACAGGTAGTACAAAGGATTGGAAAGTTTACCTTGATCTGGATTCCTTGTGCTCGTACCAGGAAGAAAGCTTTTCTCCTGTTCGTTCCCAGACAGATCAGCTGGCTAAGTGGCAAATGAAGTTTGAGGAGAGCAGAGCCGACAGATGGATGTGATGTTTGATAAGTTGACTAAATTCTCCTTGTCTCTCCCGCCACTGGTTCCCCCTACGGTCACAGCTCCGGTTAATCCTACTGGTACTGTCACACCTCCGGTTATCAAGCCTACTGTTACTGTCACTTCGGCCGCCCAAACTCCTGTCATATCGGCCGGTCACAACACTTCCCCGAGTGTCAACGCACCTGTTGTCACGCCGGTCTTCACATACGCCAACCCGCTGAACACAGCATCGGGCCTGACACCTACTTGGCTTTCGGATCCGGTTACTTCAGCTCTCCATCAAATCAACGCAGCTGTAGATCCGGAGACTGTTAAACGCAACGCAGGTATGGTCTATCGCCCGGAGTTTTACTATCAGCATCAGCTTAATTCAGTTATGTTGAAGAATCTTGATCACAAGAAACTCTCGTATCGCCAGTTAATGTATGGTATGAGTACAGTTTGGGGGAGATCATTGTTGATAAATACGTTCTTGAAGCCAACAATATCTTTCAGTTTGGATCGACTCTTGTACACTGTGTTGCGGGCAAGTTTGTTACAAAATTGAACCATCATTTTCTTGATGCCGTTTTGGTACTTGTTCATTCTTTTGACTAGAAAGAAATCATGGCGGGATGACCTTTTGTCGAGGGCAAAGCAAACATTTAATGCCAATTGCACGCAATCCTCATATTTTTTCTCAGGAATCCCAGAAAAAATGAGGTTCATCCTTCTAGGTTCATCCTTCAATTTCAGTTTCTAATAATAGACTCTCCATTTCTTCACATTGCTTTGATAGCCTATTGTTTTCCTTTTCCAAGTGGCAGATTACACGATGTGATTGCTGACCGTAACAGATCAGCTCATCGACTTTTCTTTTCAAGGTGACAATGTCCCCCTAAGAGTATTCTAGGGATACTTGCAGGTCCTTTACACTGATCGGATCAGCATTAATCCCATACTTGTCCTGTCCGTGCCAGTCGCGGTAGCAGATATCATCCACATCGGACTTGTTGGTAAGCGTAATCCTATTGTTCTCATGTGAACAATAGGATAAGTTTAATGAGCTACACGCACCACCGTTAGCGAGAAGAACATTATTTCCCCGAAAACATCTTAATCATCATGCCGATTTAATTTTTCGCGGCAAAAAGCTTGGAAACTTATCAAGGGTCATTATTGGAGGTGTTTTTATTTATTCTGAAGAAGAATACATCTCTTTTAAGCCATTTATCTCAGTCGTGCATGGATTCATCAACGTTCGATCATGGAGAACATGGAGATTACGGCATTGACAGACCCGGAGGATCCAAGTAAGGTTTCTGATTCTATTGAGAAAAAACTTTTGCGCAAAAATGAAGACGAACTGATTGCAAATGCAAAATCTGCAGATGGGATAGTGCATATTAAGGAAAAATCTATTTTAAAGATGGGAAATCTGATCGATAGTGAGAATCTCGAAGATACATTAGAGGGTTGCGAGGGAAGCGAGGGGGACGTAATGGATCATTTGCAAAATCCCCAGGCACCAGCGCCCAGCGACAGTGGCAATGATGCTATTAATAGCCCAGTCGCCGCCTCCCAGGCATGCAGTGGAGAAAGGCCTAACGAAGACCTAAGCCTTGACAGTTCTAGATTATTTCACACACCTATGAGATTAATTGAAGAACATCTAAATGATATGAATTCAGCGTGTAGTAGCCCTAAAGTTATGGTATTTGACGATGTCTCCAGAAATAGCTTGATCGAAGATATTACGAGAGAAGTCTTAGCTAGTATTACCAGCCATTTTGGGAATAGCAAAAATGCCTTCCCGACGAGTTCACTAGTGGGGAGAGTCACGGAGTTGGAAAGAACGGTATTCTTCAGTAAATTCTCTGAGAAAGGGAAGAAAAAGGAACAGATTAATGGAGATGTAGAATCTAACAACAACAGGGCATCTGATATTAACATGGATTGGGAAGAAAGAGCTGATAAAATAGAAACAATGTTGGAAGACTTGAAACGAGATGTAAATAGTTCGATCGAGGGAATTAGTACACACGTTGATGATCAGGTTGAAAATATTGCGGCTGCTCATGTGTTCGATCATTCAGAGACACAGGAGAGGATTGATAAAGTGGTAGAAGAAAAGAATCAACACGTAGAACAAATCACAGAGATTGAAAATCAGCTTGTCAAAAATAATAAAGAAAAGAAAAAGTGGCTAGCTCCTTCACTAGAGGATAGTACAAACTTTATTATTGTAGAGGAAGTTCCCGAAACATGGATGCTCGACAACGGTAGACCTAGACATGAGGATATGAAAAACTCCGACATAAATGATTTATTGTTTCTGGAGAATACAAATGAGAGTATTCTTAGCATCCTTTCTTATGCATACGAGAACATCAGCCTTGATCATATAGTTAGAGCATATAGGATTGGGATGCCTAGTATCCACAAAAAGAGGGCTATCTTTGTGGAATTTGATTCGTCCGAAAGGAAGAAACAAATCGTGAATAAAGCAAAAAACATCAGAAGCATCCCTAGATTCCATAATGTATGGTTAAATAGGAAGGGACCAGAGATGAAAGACCACGATTATTCCATTCTACATGGTTGCTTTGAATTACTGAGATTGAGAAATAAACCTGTTGAACTGATGGTAAATCACTTGAGAATAGGTGATAGCAGTTATACGGTCGATGATCTACACAAACTACCTTCGGGCTGTCGCACCGAAGATGTTAAACACGTTCCAGTGGGGGAAAATGGTTTGGGATTTGCTGGACCATACAGCTATCTCTCTAATTTCCATGCATCTGCCTTTTCCTACAACCAAAAAGTCTATGCAAACGTAGAAACCGCATTTCAGAGTCTCAAGGCTGAGCACCATGGTAATCCAAAGATGGCGGCCGCCATGGCAAAAGTAGCATGGCCGGTTGACATAAAAAGAATGGGGGACAAAATAGAGGCTAGTGAAGATTGGAAGAATCAAGAAAAAGAAATACTGGAGAAACTCGTATTTAATAAATTTGCGCAAAATGGGAAACTCAGGGAGAAGTTTCTTTCTTCAAAACACGATTCGTATTATGAGTTTACGACATCCCACAAGTGGGGTGTAGGAAGCCACCATCCGGGTGTCCAGATCCAAGATGGCGCCCGGAAAGTTGTAGACCCAAAACTACTGAGAGGTGACAGCCAATTTGGGCTCATACTGACAAGCGTGAAGAAGAAGCTTCGTAAATATTTTAAACAAACACAGAAACAAGCTAAATCTGAACAATGACTGACTTATTAGTCCTGATGGACTCTCGTGGAAGGGGAATCTACCAAATTATACATCGACAATGTCCGAGCCTTAGGTTGAAGGTTGTTTACATAGGTGGCGCCACGCCATTAAGGCTAGCAACAGAGGCCCGCCGTACGTTGTATCTCACTCGGCCAAGGATTATAATTGTGGCGGCGGGAATTTGTTCCATTACTAAAAGGGACAAATTCAATGATAAATGTCAAGTCTCTCTGCAACATGAAAACATTATATTATTCGAAGAAAATATAAGGTCAGAACTAGCTGAAGTCAGAGCTCTTTTGACTGAGTCTTTGCCTCCCAACCTACCGACACCCTTAGTGTCGATCGCTACCACAATAGGCATAGACATTAACACATATAATAGTTTCCTGGGTAATTTAAAAGGTACAACTGCTGACAAATATCCATTCCACGTTCAAAAAGAGTTAAATAATCGCATATTTCTATTTAATTCGATAGCACGTGAGATGAACAATGTTGCTGGGATTCCATCATCACACATTGCCCAGTTTGTACATAGGTGTAAACCGAAGAGAAAGAAGAAAGAGGATACTGAAGCCAAGTACACCACATTCTACTCGCAATTATCGCAGGATGGTTGCCACTTGGGTGAGGAACTCAAGGAAAAGATTGGTCTTCAACTCCTGAAATCGTACAATATTATTCTAGACAATGTGTCCTAAAAAGTAAGTGGGTAGAAGCCGAGTTATTGATGACTAGCGTTTTCAGAATGTGGTCTGATATTCCTCGGTTACTACTTTACAATATCATCAAATAATTACATAATATTTAAGGCTCATAGATACTAACATTATGAGATGATACATTGACTTTCTTCTACTCTTCTTACAACCCTCGTTGAAAAATCCACATCAGTCGTCTTATCAACAACACAGATGAAGATATACATATATCCAAGAACATTTAATCAAGAATATATTGACATTAATTGGAGAGCATATTCTATGTGGAATAAATATTTAAAAGAATATAATATTCGTCTGAAGGTTTAATACCATGATCAAGGAGACTTTATATTGATATTGATACATATATGGATACATATATTGAAACCGTTATATTGAAATACCTAAATTGTTATTGTGTTGGTTATAAGTGCAAGGTAGCTTTTATCAGGTCGAACAAACATTAATTGTTAAAATGGAGATTCCCATTTGCCCAGTCCACAATATGAAAACAATAATTTAGCTAAAATGATGATTATGTGATGGTAGTAGGGAAAACATTTTTCAATTTTTCAATTTTAGATATAGAAAATTGAGGAAATTGTACTTTGTATGTAAATATATACTCCTAGTAGATGAAAATGGAGACCAATATATATGCAGAAGAGATGTTGTTCGTATTTCTGAAGTTTTTGAACAAAAGTATGTTGTATATAGATGTATCTGACTGGATCCACCTAATATTTCTTCGAAGGTGGGAAACCTCTAAAAAGAGGAAGAAAATACTTAAAACTACAATTATTAATGGGTTGTAATAATAAAGTAAATGATACGATTAACAAGGGTTTAATCGATGTAGATGACTTGGGAAAGTCTAAGGGAGTGAAAATTGTTACCTGGAATGTCAGAAGTGTTTTAAATAAGATTATTAATGTTCATAGTTTCTTATCCCAATCTAAGGTTGATATACTAGGAATACAAGAGACGTGGTTAAATGAAAATATTCCTGATCAACAAGTAGCCCTTAAAGGTTACGAACTATTGAGATGGGATCGTAAATCAGGGAAAAAAGGTGGAGGTTTAATGCTTTACATTAATAACAGATGGGATATTGATGTAAAATCTTACGAAAACCTTAATATATCTAACAGAAATATTGAGGCTCAAGTTATATCATGTAAGAGAGGATTTGTAAAAAGATTAACGGTCGTCAATGTATATAGACCGCCAGGGGGAAATTTGGAAGAAGCCAATGAATACTTGAGGCATGTTGTTTCAGAAATCAGAAGAAAAGAGGAAATATATGTTATAGGTGACTTTAACATTGATTATAAGAGATCGGTGGATATTGGTACATCCAAGACCTCTGAATTCTTTAATATTTTCTCAGGATTAAACATGACACAATATATAAACGAGGATACCAGATCATCCAAAAAATCATCTTCTACGTTAGATCATATCTATACGAATAGTGGTTATATAATGAGTTGTGGAACTATTAATGACAATTCCAGTGATCACATACCTGCATTTGTAATTAAAATGAAAGGTAAAAATAAATATGATAAAGTCTCATTTAAAGCGAGAAATACAAAAAACCTGGATATGAAGATTTTGCAGGAAATATTAAGAAATGAGAACTGGGATGACCTATATAAGGTAGAAACTGATGTGAATGAAGCATGGAATATTATATATAGTAGAATAAATAAATTTCTTGATAGGATGTGCCCCATAAAAGAGTTTAGAGGTGTTAAATCCAAACCCCAGTGGTACAGTAAAGATATAATAAATTTATCTAAAATAAGAGATAAAGCATTTGTAAAGGCAAAGAGGTCAGGCAGGAGTGAGGACTGGGACGAAGCTAAGAAAATTAGAAATAAGATGAACTCTACTCTTATTAAAGCAAAAAATGAGTTTACTAAAAATCAAATAAAGGAAAATTATAAAGATCCTAAGAAATTATGGGAAATTATTCAACCTATTATAAACCCATCAAAATCCAAATCTAAAAGTGTTATTAAAATAAGGAGTGATGGAGGTATAAAAGGGGATAATTGTAATATTGATATTACATCCCAAGTTGATAATAGTCCAAATTTACTAAATGATTTCTTTGCCTCGGTAGGTGATGTATTAGCCTCTAAAATAGAGGAACCTGATAATGAAGAGAAATGTAAATATGATGTAGAAAAAGCGATAAATGTACCAAGTGATGTCGAATTTAAATTTGAAAGGATCTGTCCTTCCACAATAGTGCATTTTCTTATGAAATCTAGTAATTCGAAGTCGTCGGGCATACCTTATATGCCTACATCAATTCTTAAACAATGTTTAATGACACTTTCCACAGAAGTTGCCTATTTGTTTAATAAATCCATAGAAAGTGGAATAATTCCTGATTTTTTTAAGGAGGCTACTATAACGCCTCTTTACAAATCTGGTTCAAAAGATTCAGCATCGAACTATAGGCCTATATCTGTTATTGTACTTCCTGCTAAAATATTAGAAAAGTGTATTCACCTACAATTATATAAATACTTTGAAGAGAATAATTTATTGTATGATAAGCAATTTGGTTTTCGTACAGGAATTTCTATAGCTGATGCACACCATAATATGTTTACTGATATTTATAATGCAATAAATAAGAATGAGTATATCGAAATGGCCTTTTTAGATTTTAAAAAGGCATTCGATACCGTAAATCATAACATTCTTTTACAAAAACTGGAAAAATATGGTATTAAAAATGACTCTTTAAGGTGGTTCAAAAATTATTTATCTTCAAGGAAACAAAAAGTGAATAATGTTTTATCACATGAGAAGGGGGTAAATTGTGGTGTTCCCCAGGGAACCTCCCTAGGTCCTTTAATGTTCAGTATATGTTAATGATATCTATAAATGTGCTATTAAATCCAAAATTCAGTTATTCGCTGATGATACGGTTTTGTACAATGTTAATCTGTCATATAATACTCTTGGAGATGAATTACAATCGGATCTCTTGAACATTCATTCGTGGTGTAAGATTAATAAAATATCTCTGAATATTGAGAAATGCAAATTGATGAAAATTAATTCTGGTAAATCAGCAAATGCCAAAGATTTAAATAAATATCAATTTGGAGAACAAGAGATTTGCCATACGGATGAATATACATACTTAGGACTGAGAATTGATTCCAAACTTAATTTTCAATCTCATTTAAAAAAGAAAATAAATGTGGTACAAAATCAGAGTAGATTACTTTCAAAATCTAGACATGTTTTTACTGAGAAAATGTTTTTGAACCTTTATAAGGTAATGGTGATTCCCCATATGGATTTTGGGGATACGATATACGATGGAACTAGTAATAAGGCTTTGTTAAATAAGTTACAAGTGTTGCAAAATAATATTATAAGAAGAGCAAGGTTCTTAGATAGAAGAACAAATGTAATTGAATTATCGAAGGAACTTGGTATTCCTCCCCTTGAAAGAAGGAGAGAGGCTCATATATTAGAGATAGCATTTAAAAAATCATTAATAGCTGACAATATTGAATCGACTAAAAGAGAACTTAGGTCAAATAAAGGTAACAAAAAGAAAATGCTTAAGACTATAACTCCTCATTCAGAAAGGATAAAAAGATCCTTCTTGTATAAAGCATCTTCTTTATGGAACTCAGAAAAGAATACATTTTTTGAGGGTCACCAGGTAGAAGACCTGGTCAATTTCAGATTGTATCTGAAAAATCAATATATGGTTCAAGATGATTAAAACATGAATCCGGATTTTGAAAAGATTCAGTAAATAATCAAACCATATATAAATATGTACATTATTGAGATTTTACGGATTAAAATCTCAGTAATAGATTGATCTTTTCAAGCTTGTAAGTCTTGTATGAATGTAATGTTGGAAGAGTGGGATATTCTACTGTATATTATCATCAAGAAATGTGGTCTAATTTGTTATATACAAGGAACTTTTAAGTTGCTAAAAACAAAGATGACTTAAATTTAAAATTGTTTATTAGTAATGAATGATTGTACATAGTTATTAAGAGTTGGTAAAATTATACCATATTTTAATGATATAGTGTAATTCCAGAAAAAGAACAAACTTGTTGGAAAAGACCTAAATATGCACATTCTTTTATGAGAAAAGTTGTAAGAATATTTTGATAGCATATGGGCACTCTAAGAAAATCAATGGGATCATTGACTGAGACATGACCCTTTTCTGTGTAACTGTATAATGAATTGGAAATAAAAACACTTATATATATATATATATATGTGCATTCGGCATCGGATTAGAGAAAAGCTCCTCCGCTTTCTTATTGGAGATATAGCCTTCCTCGTCGTCCATTCTAGCAAATGTACTGCGATTTCACAAATGAACGTTCAAAAAGTGCAGTAAATCGGTGTTCAAGTTCAAAAATCACCCTCTCACACGAAACTTCATAGTATGATATGCGATGAGGCGAAGTGTTGGGTGAAAAAAGCGATGGTAAGTGGGTGGAATCACTTGAAAACTCGGAGCGATGTGAAGTACGTCTGCACACCTCTCGTGCTCTCTCTTATATGATTTGTTATAGAGAAATGACTCACAAGTCGGGAATGATATTTTTAAAACATTTTTTCACAGGAACCACTAGTCAGAATGTTTTGATATATTTTGCGCTGTTAGTAGCATGAATGCATATAGCAAAGTTCAATACTTTATATTGAATGCATATATTTGAGGTTATTCTAAGGAGTAATTTTAACTACTTTACTACGAATTGACCATAACAAATATTGCAAACATATTTTTCCATTCATACTCATTAGACATCCTAATGTTTACTGTTATTGGAATCGGCTTGATCTCATCTATTCAGATATGATGATCACTCAAAATCCATTTTCACGACTTGTGACTCATTTGCCACGTGTGACCCTTCACATATAACAGCAGCAGAATACTGATAAATCCAGTTCTATAATTCATAATCGGACTAAATTTGGTCAGATTTTGTTGTTGTAATAACTGAGAAGGCAGCTTTTATTGGTAATAATGTGACTAAAGCGAGTTGTACATTTACCAGGTGGGCATTACATGCACCTAATGGTAGCATTGGGTCAGACTATAAGGTGTGATGTGAGTTGCTCTATGACTATTTCATGAGCTACTGTCCAGAACAAGTGATTTAGGGCTGAGTGATGGTAGAAATGAAGCAGAATATGTGGGAGGCAGTGCTCAGGGTGGTGGCTCTAAAGTTATACAACTATTGTGGTAACAAATGTCAAGACAGTGTATTAGAATCATCCTTACGTTTCAAAAGTCAGCCTATGGAGTATATTTAGCTACTTTATTCGTAATTGTTCATACAGAAATATTGCAAACTTAAACAAATCACACATGACATAATAGAGTTACTTTTTAGATTTCTTAACATTGTCGGAATCCACTTAATCTCATCTTTTCCGTTTTTTTATTTATGGCTCATACTTCTGTAACCCACAGAATTGGCAGTTTATAGAAAACGTGTGGATCAAATGACTCTTAGATGGGAACAGAACAAAAGGGAGAATATCCTTAGTTTTTGACCAGTATAAGCTTAGATTGAGTTTTTATTCTACTACCACATTACATCTACAGGTGATATTTTCAGCGGAAACATATTTGAAAAACTTGCACAAAACCGATATACAACTTTAACATTAAGTAATTATTTATGTTTATTATTTTTAGCATTTATAACATAGGCCTACACCAATCCCAATATATAGGTGCTACTCTACTAATATGGAAGGTCAAATGTTAAAGTGCCTTCTTAACTAGGACAGAATGTATCAATCTTCTGCCACTGTTATATGTTTGTACACAAATTTTAAGGAGAATCGCTCGAGTGGTAACAGCCGCTAGTGAGTGATAAGTAAAGTCATCAAAGAAAAGCATAAGGGCAGGTCCTCCAAATAAAAATAAGAAGTTCTTTATAGCAAAAACGGCTTTAATATGAGAGTGACGCATTAGCTGAGAGTGGACTTTAACTGAGAGTGCAGCTTTAACTGTGGGTGCAGCCTTAACTGTGAGTGCAGCTTTAACAGGTCAGGGCAGCACAAAGGCAGTGTGATGGCCTGATGGCTGCTGCTCTATGACTATTTCATGAGCTGCTCCAAATGTCCACAACAAGTGATTCAGGCAGAGTGATTCATTGGCTCTGGTTTTCCCACTGTGAATAAAAACTTTATATCTTTATATAGGCAGAGCCAATTCAACACTTTACCATCTCCCATCCCCAGAGCTCCCATGTCATGTGGACAACCATTACTTATACCAAATGGTACAATGGAGGTTTGTAAGCTTGTCGAGAGCCGGTTATAAACCATACAGTGTACCATGTGCTATTCATTACATACCAATTTGTCGATTTATTTAGTAGAACTATCCCATTAATGGTGTAATTTTCTTTTGTATTATCTTGACATTTGTCTGTAAACCTTTGGCGCCTGCAAGCCAGTGCAGCCAAAAGGGCAATGTTCATCTTAAACCAATCAGATTGCACCATTGAAGTCATGTGCGATCATGACACCCCATACAGTATACATAGTATATGCCTTTCAGAAGTACATTAAAGCCTCCCCGATGGCAGTCTAGTAACTGTACAAGCATTGTTACAATTTTTGCATCTGTACATTATTTTTACATTATCAACAAACAGAGCCCTTTCACTATCCTCATTGTCAGTCATTAGTCATGTAACAATGCATGGCTGCAATGAGCAGTTATTATAGTAAATGTCCTGATAGTGGGTTCAAACCGATTGAGAGAAATGGGGAAGTTTTCTGATCATGTCATGATTAGCTGGAGGAGGCTTGCAATGAGAAATCTTGAGCCAATGCAGGTTTTAAGTTATGTAGCTCGAAACGCCGCCATTTGTAAATTACGTCATGCGAACTATGTAACCACAGAACCCCAAATTGATCACATCTGCAGTTTGGATCATCCGATCTGGACTCCGAGATATGTGCATCTGTAATATAAACTTTTTCATAGTGTTAAAGTGTATTTCAAATGGACGGTTTCTTCTTACGTTCATGATCGATTTTGCTTACGCTCAGGAGCCGAGGTTTGAGCCTAAAGAGATCCGAAGAGAAGTGTGGTATAGTATTACGCTCATTTACAGCCCTATTCGAACAATTTGGACATGTTCCGTCTCAAATGAAACATGTTTGATTTGACCCGAATGTCTAACAGTTTTTTAATGAATGTAAAAATAGCTTGAACAGAGCGGGGCAGTGGCACTACCTTAGGTTTCCCTTACATTTCTTTTTGAGCATAAAAAGTAAGGCACACGTTCTTATTACGCTCAGAAGCGGTCGCTAAAAAAGACAATGAGCGTAACCAATAGCACCACGTTTCCCTTTGGTCAATTTCTTTGAGCGTAGGCTTATTTTGAGATGCCGGATAAAAATGAACGTAAAAATAACGATCATGAACGTAAGAAGAAGCAGACCAATGGAACTCTACCTTTACTTATTCATATGCAATGGGCCCAAATAGCTTGCTGTAACAAATGATTGCAGACCTGCGATTGAGATCTTTTAGTCTCGAATTGTTGAGATTTGGTCGTAGGTTGTGGAGGCACATATGTACGTCTACCCGTGGTCGTCACGCACTGGTGAACACTGAGCGTTTAGCCCAGTCCATGTTGGTGCTGACCGGGGGGTGGCCGTATGTGTGAGGATCTCAACAATGCGAGACTAAAGCAATTAGACCCTTCCGTTGTAGGGGGGGCCGGGTGTATGCGTTCTTAGGGACAAACTTCGGCTCCGCCTCAGTTTGTCCCTAAGAACGCATACACCCGCCCCCCTACAACGTCAGGTTCTAATCGCCCAACAGAGGAAAAATCTTTCTCATCACTCTTGGTCTGAAACTAGCTCTGTAGCTCTGTTGCAGATGAAAGAGATTCCTATCACAAAAGATTGAGTAGGAAATGAGTACTGTATGGCTAGGTTGGCTAGGTTTTATCAATAATAGATGCTTTTATAATGACTTGATGAGAGGAATTCTGACTTTTCTTATCTCTACTTTGCAATTCATTTCACTTCTTGAAGAGGTTTTTTTACCATTCGCTTACCATAGCCTTCTGATATTGCTCCGTCACTTATCTTGCCAGAACTTTCCTTCAATTTACTCTTCCTCCTGCTTCCCCATCTCCTCCTCCTCTTCTGTATATTCCTCTTCTACTGTCTCTCGCACCTCCCCTTCCCATATTATCTTCCTTGTTCCTTCTCCATATGTTTTATATCCTCTTCATTCTCTTACCCTGATACACCCCCTTCCCCGTGTTATCCCTTGACCTCAATCGCTGCCTTGAAAGTCTTGAGGCTATAGATACAAAGGTAGAGATTAAAATGATTAATCCTCCATTTCGGGCTTGCTAGAGCACTGTTTGTGCATAATCTATCACCTCAGGGTTATACACCAAACAGTGCACCAGCACAACCTCAATGTTGGTCATTAATCCGTTAATATAAATCAAAGCAAACCGGATAGAATTGAACCAAATTTTATAAATGGTAGTGTTCGCATTACCACTTGTATAGTGTGCACTGTTGCACTTTGAATGATTCAGTTCGGTTCGAACTACACTTTACAGATTCGGTTCACTTTGGTTCTGTTCAGAATCGACTGGCCCTACCCTCCCTCCACCTTCTACTCCTCCTTCCCCTCCCCTCTTAGTGTTTGATTATGAGAAGAAGAGAGGAACACAATGTTACGTAATGTTACATAACACCTCCTCCTCATCCTTCCCCTCCCCTCTCCTTCCACTTCCTCCTCCTCCCCTTCCCTTTCCTTCCACCTCTTCCTCCTCCTTCCCCTCCCATCTCGCTTCCCCTCCTCCTCCTTACCCTCCCCCTCTCCTCCGCCTATACCCCTCCGCCTATACCCCTCCACTTTTACCCCTCCTCTCCCTCTCCATCACCACCAACCACTACCACTGCGTCTGTCAATCCACTCCAACCAGTGAAAGCTCGTTTCTCTCCCACCGCCAGATCTATTACCAGGGGATTACTACATCAATAGCTCTTTTAGAAGAGACATTTATCCTCTCAGCAGGTGCCATTAAAAACTAGACCAGTTTACAATGCGGGCTCGCGTGGATCTGGAGCACATTAGGGCAAGTATTTAGTCCTGTCAGCTTCCATTATCCACACGTTCCTTCACATAGCCAGCCTTCAACTGCAAGTTTGCTGCTCAAGACTTTTAAGGCTTCTTAAATTCAACACTTCACCACCTGAGAATGTATAGTATTGTCAAAGATTTGGACTAAGTTGGCTTTTTTCAATTTATTTTGATCCTACAATAATCTCTGTTATCTATCCTCCAGAAATAAACTTCATACACTTGCCATTATTTGCCATGGTTTAAGAAATATCCCTACGAAAATTTTCAAACCATGCATGTTGGCTCTGAGCGAGCAGTTTGCTTATCTTTATAATTTATCCATGGAATATAACAAAGTACCAAAAGCATTTAAGGACGCTATTGTTACCCCGTTGTACAAAGATGGTGATAGGTGCGACCCTGGGAACTACAGGCCTATCTCCTGTATCTCGCTCCCCGCTAAGATTATGGAAAGCTGTATACAAGCACAAATATCAGAATACTTTAACGAGAACTTACTATTGAACGAAAAGCAGTTTGGTTTTAGACCTGGGAAATCGATAGTAGACGCTCACGATAATTTATTGGAAAAAGTATACGAAAACTTAAATAATAAAGAGCCACAGACTTAATTTTCTTAGACTTTCGGAAAGCTTTCGACACTGTCAATAATGACATTATAATTCAAAAATTAATTCATTATGGAGTGAAAGGGAAAGAGATAGAGTGGTTCAAAGATTATTTGGGCGATCATACTCAGAGGATATCGGCTAATGGGGTGTTATCCGAAGTAGGGAACGTTACCTGTGGCGTACCACAGGGAACGTCTCTCGGGCCGATATTGTTTATCATTTACATAAATGACTTAATTGATGCAGTCCATAACAGTGAGATACAACTTTTCGCGGATGATACCGTGTCGCGGATGATACCGTGTTATATGGAGATAGGCCTGTGAGTTCAGGTAATATTGTTGATTTGCAAGATGACCTTAATAATATTGTCAAATGGTGTCGAACAAACAAGATTTCACTAAACATTAAAAAATGTAAGACAGTTACCGTATGTTCAAAGCCTAACACAAGTAATATGGCCCAATATCTTATTGATAACCAAACGATAGAGTCTGTACAGTATTATAAATATCTTGGTGTAGAATTGGATAGGCACCTTAACTTTAAAACATTTGTTGACAGGAAAAACAATGTGGTGAGGGCCAAGGTTAAGGCCATCTCGAAGCTTTTTAGAGTCTGCCAAAAAGACACCTTATTACTATTATATAAAACAACCATCCTCCCCCATATTGATTATGGAGATGTATTTTACAATGTAGCTCCCCTGAAACAACTGCAAAAGTTACAATCCTTACAAAACGCCTCTTTAAAAATAATAGTGGGTTTACCCAAATTAACTAGTACAAAGCAAATACACGTAACTCTAAATATGCCGACCCTTCGGACTAGAAGGGAAATGCATATTCTTGGGCGAGCTTTCTCCAGGATTAAAGCTGGAAAGAATATTGATAACAGAGGCATTGGACTAAGAAATCTTACTAAGGGAAGAAAGATGGTGGTTCCTCACCCAAAAAATGAAATGTTTAGGAAGTCTTATCTCTATAGCATGACAGTTCTATGGAACAACCTACTTGTAAAAACTCAGACCTTGCAGTCCAGCAAAGAGTTAAACCGTTATTTAAAACAAGTTTACCCATCTGAATTCGACAAATACCTTAGTGAATCTAACACTTAAAAAGTGATTGACATTATTATGACCTATTGTTCAGGTCCTGTTTTGTATATTATACCGCCATATTATACTGTCATATTAGATTGTCATAAAAGTTAAGGTTTAAAACACGTTGACTTTAATCCCCGTGTAAATATCTAGGTACATAATACCTTTACAAAGATCGAGATATCGATGGGTTGACATATTGGGTTGGATGGTGGGGTGATCTTTCTTTAAAGGTCTTACCGATTTACTGCTATACTATACGATGTAATATTGCTCTAATCTCAAAGACGAAGTTTACGATTATTTATTGAAACCCCGTCATTATAGATTGTACGAAAAATAGCTTAATTACCAGGGAAACCTATTGTAATATAACCGACAGTGATGTAAAGGTCTTAAAGTACAATAGGACCTAAATATTACCTAAGTACCTCTCTATAAAAATTGTAACACTGAGCCTAAATCATCGATGAATTACTATGTAAATCAAGATATATGTTCGCTTTTCATTTTATTTAAGACACATTGGAAGACCTGCACTGTAGAATTGTATGCCCTTTTCATGACTATGTAATTGTTAAAAATTCATGAATAAAAATTCAATATATATATATATATATTATACAGTAGCCATATATATATATATGTTGTTATATTAGTAGGGGGAATAAGGAAATAACCATGCACTTTTGGTTAAAAGCATGAAACTTCTCACGATTGGTCATTGACCCCTAGTGATCAAAATCTGATATGGATCGCTGAAATTCAAGCCGGATCCTGCCGCTAGGGGGCGTTTTTCTATGACCTTTCGTGCGTTTGTTGTTATAACGGCTAACATATTAATCTGAGGTACTTGGTTATATTAAACCATAAATAGAAGAGATTATAAGCTTTCATTTGATGTAAACTACATTATTCTACCATAAATATTCGCGACGTAATGAATTTTTGAAATTTTCACATAATTCGAAATTTTTTCAAACCTAATATTCCTTTAGCTACAGACTGGAAACTGTTCAGTTCAGACGTTAGTGACCATTGAAAAAGTTAAAGACCTTTTCAAGAGCTTTCATTTGAGACCAATACCAAACAGATGAAACAAATATCTGTCCTTTACCACTTAATTTAATAAAAACAAAAAAAGTGAATATTTTAGATTAATTAATATGACGAAAGGTGAGTTGATAAGTTGCTAAAACATACTGCCATTTCCAATCTTGTACATTGTTAATGCCATGATATGATAATAGGATTAAAATGCACTAACTTTACAGGTTATTTTACAAATAAATCAGAAAAATAGTACCTATATATGATTATATCTATATATGCACAATTATTAGTCTATCAACACAAGCCAACATGAGCCTTCACACAGGCACAGCGGCATAGTCCTCGACAATAAGTTGTCATTTGTGGCATAGAATAGGACTGGCATAGTATGTAAAATTATAGCCGCACCCCTTTTCTAATAAAAAATACCATAGTAAACCTGACCACCAACAATGATTCCAGGTCTAGGGAAGAGCCTTACCATGGAATACCTCCTACTCAACAGGGTCTTGCTCATACCAAAACTGAATAATAACCGATTCCTGATCTCTATTCCCCACAGCTTTGATCGACATTCCATGTGTATGGCCACATGATTCATAACACATAAAAACATCGATTCAGGGCAGATGGATTATCAGTGATACCTATAACCCCACCATCACGTTTTATAATGACATTCATTTGCTCATGTGCCATTGCAGAAAATAGATTCATTGATCTCTTAACTACAAAACCCAATTTATAAAGAATTCAGCATGGGTATCAGAATGTTGTGCTTCAAGAGTGATCATGTCTCTGATTTGGACAGAGACCCATCTGGCATAGTTCACATGATTTAGTGCAAATATCCAAAGGACAATGGCCATCAATGACTTTAATAAGTGAGCATGAAAGTTGGCATTTTTAAATGCTGCAACTAGACTTGGATAGGAATAAAGCTAAAACTTGAGCACTTGATTCCAATAATAGAACTGTGATTGCTGCTCATCCATGCTTTTGCACCAAGCTGTAAAATCCATGGCCTGTGAAAAATGATTCTCATTCTACTTAGAGTCTGCTCCTTTTTTGGGGATATGGAGAGCTGCTGCAGTTATTTAGTGAACATGGCAATTCTGCTGCAGTTATTTAGTGAACATTGCAATTCTGGTAAGATGGGATGCTTTTATCAATGAATCAGCAATAGTACTGCTTGCAATCTCAGCTGAAACAGATGCAATGGTTCACCCACTACCCCCTAATCATGTTCCTATAACCTTCTCCCAGACATTTTTACATGGAGTCCTCCAAAAGTGACGACATACTTGTCTTCTCCATGTGTTTCCTTGAAGTTCCATTGCAGTTATTTTGCAATACAGCGGTTGCAACCACTGTTTGCAATACAGCGATTGCAAACAGTGGTTGGCCCACTCCCCACAGCTTTGATCGACATAACTAGGACTTGGTTTTGGTTTAACTGCATAGTAGCTCCCTTAACCATATCCATAGCATGCTTTATCATGGAATGAGAATGAGCCAACTTCATGAACAATGGCAAGAGTGCCATATTGGATACATGTTCTACTTTTTGCATCTGAATGGAAGCAAAGCAAGATGGACATGACAAAGAATTTTCTTTTTCAGAATCATCTTGCTCTAGGAACATCGCTATAGATTTAGCCATTCCCATTACCTTTCATTCACAGATGTTCGAATTTTAAACCTCAAGCCCTCTTGATATGGAATGATTGGGTTCTTGTTTAGCAGCCAAGTTGGAGAAACATTTGTGTATGATACTGGAATGGCAGGCTTCTGTTGACTATTGGTATCAATGATACCACATCCAGATTTAAGAGGGAGGTCAGTCTGAAGATGCTGTGTTAGTGAAATTGCAGTTCCATGGAATGAATCAATAGAAGTAGTTGAAAAGGGATTGTAATCAATATTATCAACTACTCCATTAGCAAACCAGTGTCATAATAGGAAGCAGACTGTATTCATTATATCAGTACTGAGACCCATGAATATGTTTATATGATATACATAAACCCAGATTATGCAGGGTGTCAACAACAGCCTTTTTCCTTGTTGCTGAATCAACTTTAGTGCCAAGTAGATGGGTAATGGAGTTTCTCTGTGCTTATGGTAATGAATGGTAGATGTGATACTAGTATATACTATGGTACTATATATTATGATTTGTGAAATGGCTTTGTATACATCTGATTACTTTCTCCACAGTTGATTGATCCCAGATATCAGGTAAAAAAAACAGGGTTAGACATACATCAGAAAAAATATTATTCAGCTTTAAACAATTACACATGTACCCTGTTTTAACTCAACATGAACAAAGTTTGGATGACACCCCCCCCCCCCCTCACCCCCCGACCCATTTCTTTAAATGAAGTGTAAAATAATTTCAGCTTTGTCTATATGTAAATTTTAAAGGAAATCACTTAATTTAATCATCTGCTATGGGGAAAGTGGAGAAAATACCCGTTTTTTCCTATAGTGAACAGTAGTAAATTTCAGTGGTCCCTGAAATAAAAACTAATCCTATGACATATGTTTGTGGGGGCTTTTTGGGTTCCCACAAACATGTTCTTTCTGAATCCAAAGTTGAAAACAATTCCATGATTCCTTCTTTTTTGATTGATCACTGGCAATTATCTACAAAATTTACCACTTTATGTCTTTTTCTAAAATCAATTGTCAGAGGACAAATATTTGTCCGATCTTTTTGGTATTGGTCTCAAATGAGAGCTCTTGAAGAGTTCTTTAACTCTATTAATGGTCACTAACATCTTAACTGAACAGTTTCCATACTGTAGTTAAAAACATATTTGGTTTTGGAAAATTTCAAATTATGTGAAAACTTTAAAAATTCATAGCGTCACGAATATTTATGGTAGAATAATGTTATCTATATCAAATGAAAGCTTATGATATCCTCTATGTATGGTTTAATATAAGAAAATACCTCAGATTAATACTTTAGTCGTTATAAGAGGAAACGTGTAGAAGGTCATACACAAACGCCCCCTAGCGGCAGGATCTGGCACAAATTTCAGTGATCCATATCAGATTTTGATCACCATGGGTCAATTACCAATCATGAGAAGTTTGATGCTTTTAACCAAAAGTGCACGGTTGAGGCCATTTTGATGCCTTATTCCCCCTACTATATGTAGGCTTCTTCAATTCAATACATCACCGCCTTTTGGAATATATAGCATTCTCAAAAAGTGTGACTCTTCTAAATTGGCCTGTTGTATTTATTGTAAATCTACAATAATTTTGTTTTTTGTTCTTCAGAATTTTTTTATATACATTTTAAGGATTCTTGAATTCAACACAACACAGCCTTAGAATATTTATAGCATTCTCAAAGATTATGAATCTTCTTGTGATATTTATTGTATTTTACAATAATTTTGTTTTCTATTCTCCAGATATAAAAACTGGTTAGGCTTCTTGAATCTATATACAACGAAATAGTATTTCACAGAAATTCCTGCATGGTAGATAGCAATAGCTCCCTATCACAACGTTTGGATCTGAAGCATTAAGTCATTTTTACAAGCCCTTTTGAAATCATCAAAGTCATTAGTTGATCTGTTGTGTCCAGGGAGATCGTTCAACTCAGAACATACTAAATAATAGGGATTTCTTGAATATAGTAGATTTTGGCAAAGGGACATTCTTTCATGAAACCCGTTATAATAAACTGACATACAACTCCTAGTATCTCCCATCCCACTACCAGAGAACATTGTCATTACACACACTCTGTAACATATAAACCAACATGAATGCAGGCATATAGGTACTTTATACACCTCACAGATATGTACACGACAATATGAACCGACTGTTTACAGATTTGACAAGGGAAATATGATGTTTATATAGCCCTCCAGTAGCTAGAAGTGCCCGCCCGTAGCTATCAATGGCCAACAGTCAGTATGGGGGATAGGGTGTTACAGACTGATGCTAGAATTACTTGCGGGGGATGGAGGGAGTGGATGTGGGAGGGGGTGGGTGCAAAATTTCCCACAAACCAGGGACTCATTATTTGTAATCGTTTTATTTCACTGACCAATAGGGGATCTGCATAGCCGCCATTTTGAATCATGATTCACGGGGAATTATAGGCTTAATGATACAGTCTAAAATCTATAGAAAACATGCCATGTTCAGCATGGCCTATTTATCAATGCCCTAATATCAATATCCATACATGTTTCCATGACAATTATGTAATTATTTATACAAGCTCTGATATTGGTAAATACATTCTTGTAATTTTCTATAAAAATCTTGCCAAATATGTGTACGTCAGCTTTCATCACAATCCACACATGACCTTAGAAACGCAGAGATATATCTAATACACTATCTTGAAATTTGGTACATATGTATCCATGCCATGTGAAGCGTTAAGCATCCCTAAAATGAAAACATTCCCACAAAGACATCTAGTGAATAAATCTCTTCGCTAAATGGAACGATCTTATGCAAAGATATAACTTGAATCTAGCTGTGAAAGGTTGTACGCGTGTAATGTTAAATACAGCAACGATGCTGGATGTTATATGTAGTAATATGAATCTATCACAGGGAACCATACACAAACTCCATATATCAGATCACTTCCCTGTCAGTTGTAGAATAAACGTGAAAAATAAAATAAGCCTGAATGAACGTGAATATAAATGGGTCCTCACAGGTAGAGCTAGGACACAGAAGGTATTTAAAGAAAAACTGTGCCAGAGGGTCGGTAGTTATAATAAGAATGTGAACAGAGATGTAAATAACAGCTGGAATGTTTTCGTCTCTGACATAAGAGATTGTATAGAGCAGTCTTCTAGAAGAATAAGGGTCCGTATAAGGTACAAGACTCAAACCTATATAGATCAAGAGGTAAAAGTCATGATGAACTTAAGGGATGAGACCTTTCGTAAAGCAAGACTATATAATGACACAGATATGTTTATTGAGGCTAAAAGTCTAAGAGTCGTTGTAACAAAACTTATACGAAGGAAAAAGAAAGAATGCTTAATAGCAGCAGTTGAGTCAAACAAACATAACCCGAGAGGTTTTTGGAAGAGCATCAACAGAATATACAGCAATAAGGATGAAATCAATGAAGAATTGAATGAATTCTATCATGATGGGGTGTTATTATCTGACCTTCCGGCCTTGGAGCACGCAAATAAATTCTTTGCCGAATTGGGAGATGAAAACATAGTAACGGTTAATGATGATGCTGTAACTGATATACCGGTAGTATTCGATATTACCAATGATATTACAGAAAAAGAGGTAATAGAAGAGATATCAAGAATAAAGGTACACAAGAGCTCGGGGATAGTCGATATCGACAATACTTTACTGTGTTTAGCATTGAGAAATAATTCTAAGTACTTCACTGACTTGTTAAATAATTGTATAGTGAGCAGAAAAATACCTTGTGAGTGGAAACGGTCTGCGATAAAACTATTGCCGAAACAAGGAGACTGTAGGTTTTTAGATAATGTCAGAGCTATAACGATAGTGCCAACGATAGTGCCAACGATAGTGCCAACGATGAGCAAATTAATCGAGAGACTGGTATATGATCGCTTATATAATTTTCTGGAGGAATCAGATTTTTTTACTGACGCTCAATTTGGTTTCAGAAAGAATTGTTCCACACTGGGTGCTATGCACGAGAATTTAGAAGGAATTTATGAGAGCTTGGACGCGAACAATAAATGTCTTTCTATATATTTCGATATTAGGAAGGCATTTAATACTGTATCCCATGCTTTATTCCTGAAAAAATTAACAGCGATGGGAATGGGACAGAATTTGTGTGGTTTACTGAGAGATTTCCTTAGTAATAGGCAACAGTTCTTGAAACAGAAAAATCTTTGTACGACGAACCAATATGTACCAAACGGTGTTCCACAAGGTAGTATCCTTGGACCATTAATGTTTTTAATTTTCTGTAATGATTTGGGACAGATTGACTTCGGTGGGAAGTTAATATTATTCGCCGATGATGCTGTGATTACAGTAATGGCGAAGGGTATTGAAGAACTCACAATGATTGAAGGCTCAGTATGCGATAAGTACTTACAGTAAATGGTGTAAAACGAATGGACTGGTACTCAATAAAAAGAAGACAAAGTATCAGCTATTCAGCAAAAGCAGAGTAGCAGAAAATATGGTATTAAAATGTGAAAATGATGTGTTAGATCGCGTGCATACCTTTAAATACCTAGGCATTATGATCGACGACAAGCTTAGTATGAATGTACAGGCAAATAACATGGTTGCGAGAGCCAAATGGACCTTATCAGGTATAAGCAAAAGAAGAAAATTTTTAAATAGTGATTTATGTTGGCTGTTATGCAAGACCTACGTGTTACCATTAGTCGAATACGCAAGTCCTATAATAATGAACTGTAGAATGCAAATACAGGAGAAGCTTCAGAAGATAATCTTCAGAGCACTAAGACTGTCTTTCGGTTGGGAAGTGTCTAAGAAAGAACTGCAGATAAAAGGAAAAATACTACCTATAAAATATCGTCGTGAAATTGCTCTCCTGAAAACATTATTTAGGAAGAAAAATAAATATATTGATCAGGAACAACGAGTTAAGGTATTGTGACGAGGAAGAGGTGTCTTATTCAAAACCTTTTTACCCAGGTCTGAGAGGATGAGAAAAAGCTGTTATTATAGGGGTACTGTAATTTGGAACAATCTGCCAGAATTAATACGAAATTGCGAGGATTCTGGGGGTTTTGGTGAAAAACTGAAGGACCTGTATTGGTCGAGATTTGATGAAAATGTTGTCTAGTTGCTGCAAAAAGCAGTTTTTAATCAGTCCTAGAATTTTAATGTAAAGCCCTTATAAGGGCTAGGCGATTAGGTATGAACCGCATAGAAATAACTTTGAGGCGCCTTTTCGTATATATGAATTCATGGAATGATGTATGGAATTTGAGACAATAATTGCTTGATTTTGTGATTAGTAATGATGCCAAACAGTATGATAGTTTGAATGTTAATGTGTAGAAGAGTATGTATAGGATAAAATAATAATGATATGGTAAGATCTAATCGTAAAAGAATTGAGGCAACGCAGGAAAATATCCACAGAGTGGACACGCGTATTTTGTATTGAATTTAATGTATCTGTTTGGCCAAATTTGTAATAAAAAAAATAAATAAATATCAATTTTGCAACTTGTGCTTTATTTTCCCATAACACATGTATATGTGATGTGTGACAGAAAACTAGTCGCTGCCACCCATTTCCCCCATGCTGCCTCTCATCGCCTTCCCCGGATGCTATTGTTACAGGTTGTATGTCCAGCTTGTATATGGGCCTCCAACACAATACCCAGACTCACTACCAGTGAACAAACATGTCTGTAGCACACAATTAACCTTTACCCCCGCTAGTATTACATGCTGGGTACCAGCAGCAAACAGTAGCAGGTACAGGGACTAGCTCTTAAAGCTGCAGTCTCTGCCACTGAGAAAAACATCTTACCAAATCTAACCTTAAACTCCACTCACTACTTTTGGGAGAACATAATATTACCAAATCTAACCTTAAAGCTGCAATCTGCGCCCTTGTGAGAAAAACAGCTGACCAAATCTAATCTTAAAGCTGCATTATCCGCTATATGGACATATGTGACGTGTTGCAACATATGTGAGAAGTTGCAAAAAGGAATATATTTTAGTTACCTTACTGGTAATTGCCCACCAAGTAATATTGCAAACTACCATTATCAAACCAAATAGCTGTCCTAATGTTTACCATCATTAGAATCAGCTTGATCTCATCTTATAAAATATGATGATATCTCGAAATCAATTTTTAATTAGTAAAATTCATTAATCACATGATCCTATATTCAAACTTCACTTTCCATTAATTTTCATCTCATTCCACAATTAACTTTCCATACCTTACCAATGTAAGTAAAACCTTTACCAGGTATGAGATGAAAAACAGGGCTAGCTCCCTGATCCTCTAGAATAGGATGGCAACAGCCAACCTTTTCAATTCCCTCCTCTTCAAATAAAGTGTAAAAAAAGAATACAAACCTAGGGAAAACATCAAGTTCATTCGGCATTTGACATCTAGGTCTTAAGTTACATTAATATAAGTTAATATTAATATTTTGCTGCTGTTATATAAATATGTTTATACAAGAATTTGAAATCAATTTGGTAAAAGGAACTGAGCAGTTGTGAGCGATAAAAGGTGAGACCACAGTAAAGGATTTTGTTTGGATGCCAAAATATAAATGTGGATGTGTAACGATCCTGACTCTATGCAGCTCCGGGCAACCTCCGGAAAAGCTCCGGGCAACCTCCGGGAAAGCTCCGGGCAACCTCCGGGAAAGCTCCGGGACCCCCCCGTGGTACCTCCGGATGCCACTAGGGGCTACATCTTCAGGACTGCTGCTATTCTCTGCTTATATTAGTTCATTATGTTATAACTAATTATTGGTTAATGATAGAGCTTCCAGACTTCGACCACCTCTTATGTTATATATTACTCTAATTTATGATGAAGGTTATACTTATTTGCTCATTGTATTTATTTATATATTCCTCATTCATATTGTACATACCTTATGTTACTTGCTATGATATTCATGACCTTTGCATTGAGCTTCATGTATTGTCAGGTTGGGAACAAGAACCCAACCTCACCTCAAGGATTGATCAGGAATAAAACTGGACTTGCAAAGTATTCTCTCTTTACTTTATTCTATCCGGAGGGATTTAAAACATAGAATATTATTCACCCTAGGCCTTTGACATGGACATAGTTCTTTCCTCCACTACCCTTGCTAGAGATATGATTAATATTTACGCGGAGAAGTAACCTATACGATCACGAATATATTATTATTAAATATCGATAGTATTTAAGCCTGGAAGAGATCCAGAGTCGATACACAGAAAGTGCAACACTGGCAAATCATCTCACTGGAAAGAACATAGGCAAGATTCAGAACAGATGTTTATGTAGAACAACAGGACAAAATGCTCCAAATATTTGTCCAGTGACTTTTAGATTGTTTGGAAAGGAACAGCTATTCTCTATGCAAATAAAAACATTTTGTGGTCAAGCCTTTTAAAGCATATTCACAGGGAAAATACTACAGTGCACTACTACGCCCAACAAAATGAAATGAATATTATTCCTTTTAGTCACTGCCTAAGGTGTTTGTAGCCCTGAGATCGTTTAAGGCATGGCGTTATTTACGTAATCACAACTAATCGTGCAATTAGTAGCGCTGATGTGTAATGATTGTGTTTCTTTAATTATTTCTGATTAAGCTAATTTCTAATGAGATATGAAATCTTATCTTCCTTAGATCACTTCTTTATAGCTCATTTGGATTAAACTGATAATGGTTGCAGGCAATTTGAGATTAATTCTGTAGCGTTTTGACACTGCTGTCAACTACAAATAAACAGACTCTAAAGCTCTGGTTATGTGACCTTTAATGCTCTCCACTCGACTAGAGGACTCCTGGAAGACCTTACTGTCTACAGACGGCCGATCTCTTTCCCAACATGAAAGTGTAATTGTATTAATGATGAACTAAAAGATTATTATTATTACACATAAACCATCCAGACTCTAGTAGTTTTGTAACCTTTAATGCTCTCCACTCAGCCAGGGTGTCTTTCATCATATGGGACTTGAACCAAGCATGATGAGATCAAGCATAGTAAATGATCTTACTTCCACATATAGAGAGAAATGGGAACGGATGGCTTGCAAAGTGTTTTATTTACAAGATCTCTATCTAGGAATGTTCTCATTTTTGGGTTATCTAGCGCTTTAGGTTGTATAAATATCAAGTTTCAAGACATTGTATTTAATAATCCTTGCGTTTCTTATTCCATCCTATTGACTAGTATTTTTCCTCCTAGAAATATTGAGAAAAAAACCTTAAAGAAAGCAAAAATCCAACATAAAATGAAGAAACACTTTTTAGATTACCTAAATGTTAACATTGTTGGAATCCAGTAATCTTATTTCAAATATGATAATATCTGAACAATCATAATGGACGGAACTATAGGAACGATTCTAATGGTAGCAAACAGTAGGATATCTAATAAGTATTTCTATAGTACGAAGATATTTCTATTTATGAAAAAGAAGTTTGCAATATCTCTGGAAGATAACCTCATAAAAATGCATAGATATATTTAATACACTGTCTTGAAATTTGGTACAAGTATTCATGCTACGAGAAGCGTTAATTAAGCACAGCAACACTGAAAACATTCCCACAAATATGTGGCTCGTCCGCTGCAGAATAGATATATGAATGAGTAGACACAGAAACAGGGATGGCCTTGAACCACCAATAAAGGGGGTTTATTTCACCATAACAACATGAATACATAATTCAATAAAGAAAAAAGAAAAATTGTGACGTGGCAGGGCGTGATTGGCTAATGGACGAGGGGACGTTGCGGGCGGCGTGGTTACCAAGGGGGGTTACCTGGCTACCTTGCCAATATACTCGGTGACCGTCACCTGCACATATGTGGCTCGTCCGCTGCAGAATAGATATGAATGAGTAGACACAGAAACAGGGATGGCCTTGAACCACCAATAAAGGGGGTTTATTTCACCAAACACAAGGCCAAACCAGAGTCAGTCATGAAGAGATAAATTTTCAGCAATCATGGAATCCACTTTGAGTTTCATTTCTAAGGCAGGCGTTATATACGATTCCACACAGGATGATCTCCAATTTCCTCTAGCTTTAATGTCAGATAAATGTACGCCCAAAGACGCCATGTGGGTAGCTCCTCCGCGTCTCAAGGATGGTGGAGAAAAAAATCCCTTTACACCAGCCCGTGCAAGGAGAATCTGAAGGAAACTTTTGAAATTGTCATATGAAGGGTTTATACACTTCGAAGAATTAAATAACATTGAAGAACCTGGCATGAATGAGGCGAGAGATGTCTTCTCCAGCCAATAGACCTCACACAAGGTGGGGTCTCCAAGCCTGACTACAGGCACTTGAAAAGGGGTAGCTGATGTCTTGGATGATTTCACATTAATCAGTAGACCCCACGAAGTCATTTTAATGTCTTGATGATGCAGCACATGAGGGGAAGGTACGATATGGCCGACCCGGAGTAATGATCTAAATAGAAAAACTATCATCGACCACATCAGCGACTCAGAGTCTGAAGAATACTTGACACACTTGGATAGACGAAGAAGGTGGCGTGGAAGAAGGGGAGCCGATGGCATTGGAGCAGCACCCGGAAGACGAGCAATACCCTTCAGTACCGATTTGATAGAAGGGTGCGACAAGGGTGGACACTCCATGAGCCGGATCCTAGCGCCAAACGTGACGCCACATAAATAAGTTGATACTGAAGAAACTTTCATAAACGATGAGAGATATGCCGCATACATGCATATAATGTCCAAAGTTATAGTTGATGATGGCAAGTGGTTATCATTGAGAAAGTCATTGAACACTCGCCACTGCCGCTCTCTCTGATGAAGCGTCGACGGTGCCACCGATCTGGTCTGTAAGACGCGGACTCTTTCCATCCATTGTCTCATACCTATTAAATCGACAAGTAGAGAAACAACACAATCCTGCTTCGATTAAAGTTGAAAAGTCACAGGGGCATTTTTGGTAAGGTAAGCGAGATAGGTAATCGGCAACTACATTATTCTTAGTGTTAATATAATGAGGCACCAACTCAATACCGAAGATGAAAGTAGTCCAGAAAAGTTCGTACAACCACTGCATGCATGTCTTGTTACAGCTAATTCCATTGGTGAGCATAGCCACCACCTGTGTGTTGTCAATATAGCAGTGAACACGCGTGCCTTTGAAGAAGTTTTTCCACCTTTTTACCCCTAAGAGCACCGGGTACAACTCTTGCACATTAATGTTATCATACTTCACATTCTCGGTTGGGCCAGAGGCAATATGGGCAAATGATGTATCAGTCCAGGGAATGCTGTTGGTATCCCATGCACCTGCTAGCCAATCCGCACCAAGAAAAATTCCAAAACCCTTACTAGAGGCATCGGAAACCATGGGTAGGTGGAACTCAGGCTTGGATAGCAAGCCCACGCCATTAAATACCTTACAAAAGGCGTGCCACCAATAGATATCTTCTCTAAATGCATCAGAAATACTTGAGCGGTTCAAACGTTTACACAGAAGCACTTTGTATAAGTCGAATAGTCTGCCGCAAAAGGTACGCCCACCTTTAAAAACTGAAGAGCAGTGCGCCAAGTAGCCACATAGGCGTTCCAAGTCCTTCTTGGAAATGTACTTTGCATCTTTAACCTGGTCCAAAAGTACACGTAACTTCTCTACCTTATCCATTGGTAAGCAGAGGGTCATGTTATCAGAGTTAATGTTGAATCCTAAGTAAGTACATGTCGTACTAGGGGTGGTAACTTTGTGCCAGGCAACATAGAACCCTAGGAACCTTAGGAGGGCAATGAGGGTATCTCTGGCCAGGGAACAGGAGGATTGATCAGGGGAACATAAGAAAAAATCATCTAAGTAGTTCACCACACATACATTGTAAATATTTAACATAGCATCAGCAATTAGATTGGATATACTGTCAAACACACAAGGACCAATTCGTAGCCCAAAGCAAAGTCTATTGTCCGTTAAATATTCTTCTTTCCCATCGATGTTCCATTTAAAACCACATAAGGTTCTGTGCTCTGGATTAATAGCAACAGCCCTATAAGCAGCCTTAATGTCTACCACGCTCATAAAATAATTTGGGCACTTGTACGCCTGAACTGGCGTATCGATCACATCAAACCCATCTATGACACCATAAAAGACATCGATATAGCGCTCAAAAACTGAGCAACCTTGATAAAAGAGAATAGCCGCAAATCTGCAAGGCTTTAACTGGACAGGAATATTAGCAAGTTTATGAATACAATCACACGTACCATAAAAACATTTAGCATAGACGTTTACCGAACAGCCTTTCCCTGACACAGGCGTAGAAAAAACTACATCTTCCGAAGAAGTATCACTATTGATGCAATAAAACTTGGTGACTGCTTCGCAAATACTCGAGTACTTACAGTTACCGATACAGTTGGTCGTAAAGTTAGTTGGAAGGTGAGAATCAAGGGGAGAATCCACTGTCGAAGTATCACAAACCTCCGGAATGTCATCAAGTTCCGCCATTTTGTCATCATATTCTACCTTCGAGGCAGAAGAAGGACCTAGCATAGCAACTGATGCACAATCAAATCCGCAGATGGCACCACCTCCTTGACTCCCGGCCTGATCCTATTTAGTAGACTTCCCTGAGGGACATGACTTCACGCCATGCTCAGTCGAGCTACACCCGGAACATCGGTGGGGATATTCACACGGAGACTTGGAACAACCTGCCGCGTTGAACTTGAAACACACTCGATCTTTAGAAGACTTGCCTTTTGATGAAGAAACCACTCTACCAGCAGTGGCTTTCTTAGAGTTTTCGTATGAGTAAAACCTAAGCACCTCTTCTTGCTTCACTTCACTAAAAGCCACCAGGCCGCGCTTGTTTGCGCGTACTCTCACCGCCTGGGCATGTGTGGGCGCTGAGAGCGGGAGGAGTGGAATGGTTTGTTTACCTTATAGAAGGTGGGAGGAGATTGTGACGTGGCAGGGCGTGATTGGCTAATGGACGAGGGGACGTTGCGGGCGGCGTGGTTACCAAGGGGGGTTACCTGGCTACCTTGCCAATATACTCGGTGACCGTCACCTGCACATACATCTTGTGACTAACACACTTTGAAAAATAGTAATTTTGCAAGTTGCGACTCATTTTCCTGTAACACGTCACAAATGCCTGTGCTACAATATATTAATTAGCTGAGGCATTATGGGTAATCAAGAAGTAGAGCTAGGCGCCACAGGTAAAGTTTGCCATCACCGATTCTTGCATTATTTAGTTTCGTACATTCTGCAATAACATTAGCAATAACTGTAGCTGGCAAAATCCCTCGTTTACTTTACTCGTTGTATCCGGCCTAAAATATGTTTTAGCCGCAAATGGTTCATTTAATATGAAACACAAACTTCCTGACCCTTAAAATCTATATCTTTTTTGTTTAAAACAGTTATTACTGTTTCATGGAGCTTTCAGGCTGCCGTGTATTGACCGAAAAACCAAGAATAGTATAGATAATTATATATATAGATATGTATATGAAATAGTCGATCATGAGTACATCGAATTTACAGAAAGAACTTGCATTAAAATTAACAAAGTAGCACCGGGAAAGTTAGCACCAGATTTCTGACCATATTATATTGAAGAAATGTCAGTCTTTCTTGGATTAATAAATTAGGGTCAGCAGCCGTGTGAGAAATGAATCAACGCAAAAACAAACAGGGCTATGCTTTTGAGTTCAGAACTGAGCAGGATAGAAGAGGCTGAATCGGTTTTATTCAGAGCTATCTATACCTAGTTAATCACAATAGATAAGGTTTGCCCTGGCTTGACCAATTGTCTGTCCTAACAGATCCAGGATCCAATCAGTAACAAAGTTACACAAATTAATAAATGAAGATGAGGCGAGAATCACAAGTCCCCTTTGCCTCATCCAATCATGAATTGACACTCCATTCCCAGTCCAGTCTACTAGCCTGATACTTCCCTCCCCTCCGTCCCTCTCCCCCCCCCCCACTTTAATCAGACAGACCCCCTGGCTTGCTGGACATCCCCCCTTCCCTCTAGATAACAATTTGGTATCCGGTCAGTATATGGACTTTGGTTATTAGGATGAGGAACATCGGAGGTGGCGGGAAGAGAAAGGGTCTTGTCTTGTGTGCCGGTAGGTGGCGTGGCTGATGCGTTGATAATAAAATAACACTATTTAAGTTAAGGCCAAACTATTCAAGTTATGGCCATAACGTAGGAGAACTGGATGAAAATCTAGAAGTCTGTATACCTGTTTATCATATACATGTACTCCTCAATTCGATAAATAAAGTAGTTCTTAAATTTTAAAATATTGCCATTTCTTACTTTATACACATATTATATAAAAAATATACCGTTACATGATAAACTTGTTCCTGAACAGTGATTTTAAAAAAGGAAAAAGAACAAACGTTCCCCTTCCGTAGTTATGAGCAGTTTAAGATCAGAAATACATCGATTTCTTTTAAATCATAATTTAGAATTTTAATTATCTTTTAAACCAATATTTAAAATTTCAATTATATGAAACATAAGGGTAATCTTGTGTCATAAGGAATGTGTGACGTGTCATAGGAAAATGAGTCACAAGTAGCAAAAACAGGATTTTGAGATATCATCATTTTTGAAAAGATGAGATCAAGTGGGTTCCAGTTAGGACAGCTAATAAGTAGTTCTATATCATTTTTTTTCATTCGTGAAGAGGTAGTTAGCAATACTTCTTGATGGTCATTCACAATAGTAAAGTAAGTAAATATACTCCTTAGGATAACCTCAGATACTCACAGATAATATATTCAATACATATTCTTGAAATTAAGCATATCTAATTTAAGCGCTCAGCACCCCAAATATGAGAACGTTTGAACAAAGAGTTCTTGTGAATTAAACACTTTGAGAATTATCAATTTTGCGACTAGTGACTCATTTTCCTGGAACACATCACATATATATAGCTGTAACTCTAGCAGTGTGGTTACCTCATGTAAAGTATTAATGTAGCCATAATAGCCGAAGCCATTCAACAGCACTGCCACTAATAGCACAATTACTTTTAATTACACTCATAATGTGCCGTAATATGTGATCAAACGATAAGGCTCTTGCAGAAATTATCTTCTAATCTTCAGCAAAATTATGCTTTGTATGGTGGCGACCAAATTTGCTCAATGTTTGTTTGACATATATGACCGACATTATTGAAAAATGCGTCTAAAGTCGCAAAATTAATATTTGTATTGATATATATTTTGATAGTCTCGGAATTTTATTTCCGCAAGAACTGTTTGTAAGAATGTGGGGGAGTCGCACTACTCACTAGTTTAGCGGACATTCAAGTTTTAGTGATTATTCGAGGAGTCAGCGGAAGACGACTGTTGAAATTAGAATTGTGTAATCTTATTTTCCCAACGTTTCGGAGGACTTTACTCCTTCTTCAGGGGATGTTCAATTTACAATTGCAGGAAACAGTTTGTGCTGTTTGTAGGAATATTCCCACTTTTGGATTGTTTCACGCTGCTAGTCGCATGAATACATGTATCAAATCTCAAGACTCTCTATTCAATAATATTTAAAGCATTTTATTTTCTTGATTCTTCTCTCTCTCTCTATATATAGTACATTTTTTCCAGTTTTACCGTCATGTACTATGTTACAATGCTCACAAGGTGTAGAACGACCCATTTTGTAGAAAAATTCCAATAAATCACCAGTAAAATACGCAGAAAAAATTCTGACGTGCGTGTGGGTCAAGAGATGGGCGTGGAGTGGAGATTTGTATGGGGAAATGGAAGGGCGTGTACTATGACATAGCGTCACCAAGGAAGGGGGGCGTCGTTACCGCATCAGTCACAGGTCCCAGTCCAATATATACGGTGACAGTTCCCCTACATATTTTGTATTTGTATCTAGGGATGTTATAAAAATAGGAGCCATATATCTGAATATAAATCCAGGTCTTCAAGCATGTTCCTTCTCTATAGGGAGTGGGTCAGAATAAAAAGGTAATTGTAGGCTAATTATACAGTCTGAGAAACAAATGTTTGCCTACTGTTCTACTAAGATCTATTATTATAAAGGTCGGACACAAGTGAGTATCAGTTCTAAACTGGTAGAATAAGATAATATAATTTCACTTTTTCAACTAGCTAATATAGTATAACTAATACATTTTAAAACATTTCAATTTTCACAGGTTATAGAATATATATATGTATTTGTTAGTAAATCATACTAAGGAGTGTTATTTACCTTAATTTAGTAGCGATTGTCCCTCCAGAAATATTGCTAACAGCAATTACAAACATAAAATATCATAGAAGCACTTTTTGAACGAGATCGAATCTCGTTCTTTATTGTGTCTTTTTCCTGGGCTGTTGCGCCGGCCGTCTTCATGACCTCCGTTCTCCCGTCGAGACCGTCCTCATAGCTGTTATTTTGGCCGTTGATGGGGGACCAAAATGGGTAGGCCAATCCACTTTACGGTGCTTAATTCCCAATTCCATGTACTACTTACATACTCGTATTACAGGGTAGAATATACTGGCCAACCAATACTGTGAGAGGATTTAGTGGGACATAAAGTTGGGGAGGACAAATTTGTATTGATATGAATATTGGACCCCTACTTCGTTTATGGCTTTCCCTACCCTTGAATGGCTGGATGTGTGTGTTTCATAAGGTCTGTAAGGAAAACTTTCTCCTTTCTATCTCTTCCCATCTCTTGTCTTCCTCTATCTCCTCCTCTTTCTCCTCCTCCTTCTGCTATTCCTCTCCCCTCCCCTCTCTCTCTCTCTCTCTCTCTCTCTCTCTTTCTCCCTCTCTCCCTCTCCCTCTCTCCCACCTCTCTCTCTCTTTCTCCTCCTATAGGTTATGTAAGTAAAAGCCTACTTTGTCAAGTGTCCTCTTCCTCCTTCTCTCTCTCTCCCCCCCTCTCTCTCTCTCCCTCTCTCTCTCTCTCACTACTGCCCCCCTCCCCCCACTCCCCCACTCCCCCACTCCCCTCAGGCGACTCATTTTCCTGTGACACATCATACGATTTTTTCTCTCCCTCACTCTGATTCGAACCTGGGACCCCTCAAGTGTCCTCTTCCTCCTTCTCTCTCTCTCTCTCTCTCTCTCTCTCTCCCTCTCTCTCTCTCTCTCTCCCCCCCCCCCTCTCTCCCTCTCTCTCCCTCTCTCTCTCACTCTCTCTTTCCCTCTCTCTCTCACATGATATTCTCTCCTCCTCCTTCTTCTCGTCCTCCTCCTCCTCCTCTGCATGATTGGACGCCTACTGCGTTGCTATAGCCAAATGGCTTTTCTGACCCTGGAAAAGGATTTTTTTAAAATGGCCTCCCCGGCCCTGGAAAATAGTTATTTTTGCCTCTCTCTCACTCTCTCTCTCTCACTACTGCCCCCCTCCCCCACTCCCCTCAGGCGACTCATTTTCCTGTGACACATCATACGATTTTTTCTCTCCCTCACTGTATAATTACACTGTATTTCATTGTAATTCGAACCTGGGACCCCTCAAGTGTCCTCTTCCTCCTTCTCTCTCTCTCTCTCTCCCTCTCTCTCTCTCTCCCCCCCCCCCTCTCTCTCTCTCTCTCTCCCTCCCTCTCTCTCTCCCTCTCCCTCTCTCTCTCACTCTCTCTTTCCCTCTCTCTCTCACATGATATTCTCTCCTCCTCCTTCTTCTCGTCCTCCTCCTCCTCCTCTGCATGATTGGACGCCTACTGCGTTGCTATAGCCAAATGGCTTTCCTGACCCTGGAAAAGGATTTTTTAAAATGGCCTCCCCGGCCCTGGAAAATAGTTATTTTTGCCTCTCTCTCTCTCTCTCACTACTGCCCCCCTCCCCCACTCCCCTCAGGCGACTCATTTTCCTGTGACACATCATACGATTTTTTTCTCTCCCTCATTCTGATTCGAACCTGGGACCCCTCATGTGTCCTCTTCCTCCTTCTCTCTCTCTCTCTCTCCCTCTCTCTCTCTCACATGATTCTCTCCTCCTCCTCCTCCTCCTCCTCTCTCCTCCTCTCTCCTCCTCCTCCTCCTCTCTCCTCCTCTCTCCTCCTCTCTCTCTATCTCTCTATCTCTTGCTCCTCTTTGCGTAATTGCATGATTGGACCCCTACTGCGTTCCTCTCGCGGTTCGAACCCGGGACCCTTCATGCATACAGCAGTCTAGCACCTGCTGTCTAGCACCTTGGACCGCTCGGCCACCCGTTGCAGTTGAACATTGGTCACACAAACCTAGTGCTGTCTGCCAGTGCTGCACGTACTGTGACGTCTGCATACACACCCTTTACCGCTCAGACATGTGAAAATAAACTTCTCCAAATTCACAGAAATGTTCATTTATAAACAGAATCGTTCAATTGGGATCTTTAATAAGAGTCATATTAAGCTTCCTATCTCTTTAGTTACTTTATATCATTCATTAAATAACTTTTAAAGGTGTTTTTGTTGGCCCAGCTAAGTGGGCGATAATGGGGGATTCAGCCCACTCAGCTGTCTGCGGAGCGAGTATGTATGCATGTATACATGTATGTATACATATAGTGTACTTAAAGAAGTGTTATGTATGCATGTATCTATGCATGTATCTATGTGGTGCTCTCTCTCTCTCTCTCTCTCTCTCTCTCTGGGCTATGGAGCTTGATGGTACTGATTGTATATAAACTCTGTCTGTATTGTCAAGTAGGCCTATGTATGTAATGTATGTTATGGGTGGTATGGGTGGTATGGATGGTATGGATGGTATGAGTGGTATGGATGTATGGATGGTATGGATGGTATGGGTGGTATGGGTGGTATAGATGGTATGGGTGGTATGGATGGGATGGATGGTATGGACGGTATGGGTATGGACGGTATGGATGGTATGGACGGTATGGATGGTATGGGTGGTATGGTAATGTAATACCTTTTCTCATTGTCTGTATTGTCAAGTAGGCCTATGTATGTAATGTATGTTATGGGTGGTATGGGTGGTATGGATGGTATGGATGGTATGAGTGGTATGGATGTATGGATGGTATGGATGGTATGGGTGGTATGGGTGGTATAGATGGTATGGGTGGTATGGATGGTATGGATGGTATGGACGGTATGGGTATGGACGGTATGGATGGTATGGGTGGTATGGGTGGTATGGATGGTATGGTAATGTAATACCTTTTCTCAAACTCAACGTTTCTGGCATTTGGGGGGGGGGGGGGGGGCAGCATGCCCCCCCCCACCACACACACACACTATTTCATATGTAAGTAAATGCCTATGCCAAGTGTCCCTCCCCCTACTCCTCTCCACCTCCTCTTTCCGTGATTGGCCGCCTACTGGGTTACCATAGTCAAACCACTGGTTAAGTGTAGGGGGGGGGGGGGGGCTGGGGGGCAATAGCCCCCGCCCCCCCCCCCCCCCCCCCCCGGAATATTTTTTTCCTCTAAATATTTGCTATTTTAAGGTATTCTGGTGGGATTTATTTAGCGTCATTAGGAGAATTCCTTAATATTCACATGCTGACTTGAAATTTAGAATGTTAGCCTACTTCACTGTATGTATGTATGAAATGTATACATGTATATAAGTGTTGTATATGTTTACCTTCAAGGTGAATGCAAGTATTTTAATGAGGATATTTTATGAGTTGTCATATGGTACTTTCTTCTTCCCCTCCCCCCCCTTTCTCTCTCCGTTTCTCATTAATAAACTTATTCTAAGACTTATGCTATTATTAAATTATTCTCATACTTATAATTATACTTATAATTATAATTATAATTATATAATCGAAATCTCGTTCATAACGAGTGCCGTGGCACTCGATTTTCTCTTGTTAGAAACATTTCGAATTTAATATAGTTGAAATTCACTTAATCTCATCTTCATGAATATAATGGTATCTGAAGGTACCTTTTTTGCGACATCAGACTCCCTTTCCTATGACATCACAATGTGAAATACATGAATTTGAACTAGCATCGTCGAGCGATAATAAGGGAGACAACTGCCCACCGAAATACAAACATTGGCTTTCATGACGCTCTGAAACAAAAGCAGCAGGGTGAAATTTTCCACAATTCCGATCGTATGACTTTCCGATGATTAATAAAAAGACGGAACAAAAGGATGACATTTATGTTTCTTCAACGTTAACTGAGAATCCACCTTTAAAACAACTGATAGCTTTATTGCATTACAAATTCTTTGTTTTAGTCGAGAGTTTTCATAATCATAATGTATCATCTAGTCGTCGACTATTTAATGTTGTTATTTAATCTCTCTCTTTTTACTTTTCAAGTAAGAGGTAAACTTGAAAAGTATATATGAGTTGTACATTTTCATTATCGTATCGTTTTCGTTTTTCGTTTTCGTTTCGTCATTACCACATAGGCAATAAGGCTTTGCAGGGGCCTGTTGTATAAGCTAAGGACGGAATTGTCTGTGTGAATTCAGAACTACGATTTCTTCCCTTCCTTTGATTGGTTGGAATACAGATTCCTACCCATCATTGATTGTACATAGGCTACTCCTACCAGCTCGTAATTTCACACATAGGAAGGATTTTTTTCCTCCCTACAGGGGAAGATATTGCCATAAGAATGTAGCTTTCCTACAGGCACCTAGTGTCTAGTTCAGTATTGGACTAATTGATTGAATTTTAAGAGTCAATCGTCAGACCAGAGTAATTTATACATGGCTATTTATAACATGCTTCCTTGGACACATACACACACATGCAAACATACCTTACAACTACATTTCTGAGCAGTTATTATTATTTAGGTGACCTAGTATGTAGTATGTTTACATTCACTTAAACTTGAAAAGTTTACATCTGTCGTAGACGGTGAGGGTGCAACTTGTGCTGCTATTTTATTTTACACTCGTCTATATACACCTCGTAGACTATTACTAAATTACACTGTATTTCATGGCTCTAAACCTCAAGCTTTGATAAAAGTCAGCATGCATGTATAATCATATCAGTAAATATTTAATTCCTTTAATACATTGCAGCTGATTCGAAATTGCGTTTCAAAGGACTGTAAATCTAAGAAGATATTTTATAAAAGGTTGGATAAGGAGGGCGCTGACAGGAGGGATTTAATTGGCCTGTGTCTGCACTAAACTTGTGCATGGAGCTGGGCTATATGTTGTTCTTCATTAAATATTGAGGTGTTCATTAGCTTGGGAAAAAGGCTGTAGATTAATCAAGACACTGGAATATGGGTTGTTAGCAGTTTATGGGGAATATAGGAGACAATTAGGGTAACGGGGGCCTACATTGGGAGGGGGGGGCTTGGGTTACTGTAAGGGGTTCTGGGCTGCTAGGGCACTCTATGCAAATATTAGTGTTAAGTCAGCAGAACATGTCAAATCGGCAGCTCTACATATTTATTGAATTCTGCCTAATTAGGCTAAAAACGAATAAAGGATGATGAATACTAGGTATATGTAACTATACTCAGTATTGTTTTCATTCATAAAATCGGTTGGTTATGTTGAATTGTATTTAGAACCTTACTTTTGTTAATTCTTTGTCAATTCTTTGTCTTTTTTTTAACCTGGAGTGCGCTTTGAGAATTGGTCAGCCTCGGTGGATAATAAGTGAAAGCAGGCAAGAATTTTGGTGGGCCGCCACAATATGAACGCTGACATTTTATGAGGCCCAGCATGAAAAACAACATGTTCTTCATAATTTTGGTCGACGGACTTACAGATCGGAAATGATAGAAACAAAAATTGAAAAATTCTTTTTTTGATCGATCTCTTGCATGTAAACCACTCCAACGCTTGGCCACCCCACATCTCTATAGCCCAGTTTAGAGCTAGTATGTAGGTTTACATCATCCGCCCCCCCCCCCCTCACACACACACTAGTGCCCTAACCCACATAGGGCAATTCAGATATAAGCCTGAATGGGGTGAATCCAGAATGATAACAATAGTGGGAGAGGCAGGTGTGTTTGGTGGGAGATGGAGGAGCGACAACAATGGGTGTTTAGGGTATGACAACTAGGCGTATTAAAGCTGCATTCTCAACTATAACAACAACAAAGTTTTACCAAATTGACTTAAAGGACTAAATTCATCAATATTCTGCTGCTGGTATATATACATGTGTATGTATAAACACATCTGAAGTGATAGTGGAGAGAAAACGACAGTAGTGAGCTATAATACGTGAAACGACCACAGGAAAGGATTTTGGCGTGTAACAAATATATGAATATGGACATTTATGAGGCCCTGTAGCAAAAGCAACCAAACAAATCCTCCAAAATCTTTCTCCATTGATTTGTAGATGGGTTGGATAAGAACGGTACAATAAGTACTTTCATACTTGTTCATGCTTGAGAACAAAGTTAGAGATATTCTTGGATGGTCAATAGTAGTAAAGTAACTAAATATACTCCCTAGGATGACCTAAGAAATGCATACATATATATTCAATACACAGTCTTGAAACCTGATGGTCCTGGGTATGACCACAAAGTGCCTTTCTGTCTCTTTTTTCTGTTTCTCTCTCTCCCTTCTTCTCTATCTCTATTTCCTGGGTATATGATCTTAAACTGTCTCCCTCTCAGCTCTCCCGCCCTTGATATAACCATATTAAATGTGTTGATAAGGGCGTAAAGCAACCAATCTCACTCACTCACTCTTGAAACCTGACACATGTATTCATACGACTATTAGCGCTAAACACCCTAAAGATCAAAACATTCTAAAAAGGAGCTCTAGCAAAGGAAACCCTTTAAAAAACTCAACTTTACGACTTATGACTCATATTTCTCTAACACATCACAATAACCTGAAAACATACATAAACAAAGCAATACGAGGGACTGGGGCATAGAGCACATTACCAGGACATCAGGTAATGGCAGACATGGCAGGTAGTTAATAATGTACGTGCAGCCATAATCTCTGTATAGGTACAGATGGCATATGTGGATGGATGGCCCACCTGATTTTATATAGCTTATGGACAGGTACATTAGCAGTGATTTACTGACATACATCTATAATAGGGCTTGTTGTTGGTGCTTTTGTTCATGCGTTTTCATTGATAAACCCGTTTTTCTCCTCCATAACTCAAACTGTATTTCTATGTGAATCCAGTTAATTATTTTTCGCGGGTAGCCCTATGACTTATTTGCAAATAAATGTTCTTAAAAACTAATTAATTATTAGCGTTTGATGGTGGTCGGGATATATGGTTTCAAGAGAGTTATAACTAGAGATAAAGAGAGAGGAGGAGACACTGAAGGAAATAGGGAGGGGGAGAGGGCGATAGAGGCGAAAAGAGGGACAAGAGAGAGAGAAAGAGAGGGAGAGAGAGCCAGAGGAAGAGAGACAGGGGGAGAAAGAGAGAGAGAGTGAGAGAGAGTAACAGAAAGAGAGAGGGAAACGACAAGAGCGGGAGAAACAAGAAAGAGAGATGTGTGTCCAGAGAGATGGAGAGGGAGAGAGAAACAGAAAGAGAAAGGAAGTGTGAGAGAGTGTGAGAGGAGATAGAGAGAGAGAGGGAGAGAGATGGCGGTAGAGAGAGGGAGAGAGGGGGTGGGGAAGGATGTGTGAGCAGAGAGGAGAGCAAAGGACGGAGGAAGAGAGAATGAGAGGGAGAGTTGGAGAGATAGTGATGAAGGGAGAGAGAGGGAGAGAGAGGGAGAAAGAGGGAGAAAGAGAGGATGGGGAAGGAAGAATAAGAAGAAAGGAGAGCAAAAGACGGAGGAGGCGAGAAAGGGAGGAAGAGAGGGAGGAGCGAATGTGGGATAGTAGGAGGCTCCTTTTATTTCAGCACATTCCCTTTCACATACTTATATACACATATCACAACAGCAAAGTATTACCAGCTTCATTTCTCATGGTCAAACAATGAGTACATTTCGGTGGCAATAGCTGGGGATGCAGCCCTAAATAATACAGTACATTGTCAAGCCACTTCTACAGATTCCATTTAGTGACAGCGTCAGAAGCAATTAGTGCAGATTGTTGTCTCTGATGGGAGAGGTTAGATGTGGCCTTGATGAGTCATTCATGGGTAACAATCTGGCTCCACAATATCCCTGTAGATTACCATCAATCCAGGCATTGATTTTATTCAATAAAATACAGAAAGTTAAACCCATCGTCAATTGTGACCCCTCTGAATCAGCTCTACATTTCATTTGGCAAAAGGCTCAACATGTGTACATATATGTGACCCGCCGAGGGGAAAGGAGGCTCCGCGCGGGAGTTATAGTTCCTGGTATTCCCGCTAGGAGTCACATCATATTCATGATGTCACTGTCAGAAATGTTTATATTAGTAATTCTGAAAGGGAGGTAACTTTGAAAGTCTGTAACTTCACTAATTTTTGGAGTATCAACAAAATTCTTTCATTGTTATGATGCTCATTTCCCCTTCTGTACACCCCTGTCATTTTAAAAAAGTATTTTTAATATTTATTTTTTGTACATGCGATGTGTCACAGGAAAATGAGTCACTCCCCCAGCCTATTTGAGGTCATCTACTGAAAACTGACATAACTTTACAAAAAAACCCATATCTTGGCAAATTCTGGGAATTTTCAACTATTTCTTTCGGTTATTGACTCAGGAGGACATGCAAATTCGAAAATTTGGCCCTGGAGTCCCCTTTCTGCTTGGCTGGTCACATATATATTCTATTCATTTATCTGACTTTGCCGATTCGAACCAGGCACTTAGGGAAGACTAACATTAAGGTGAACAAGTCCTAGTAAAAGTACAAAAAACGACAACAAAACGTTGTTCTTTGTAGGATGCAAGGATATATCTTTCGAACATTATTATTGTGGGTTAGGGCTAATGTACCATCAACAGCTCTATACAGCTAGTAAATTCAAGGTTAAAAAATAAATAAAACAAATTCAAGGTTGATTGGTTGTTACAAACTAGAAGAAGCAGGGAAACGTGGAACCTACCCACCTCCCTCCCACCCAAATTGTGATCGCTCGATGATTGCAAAAGCCTAATGTTACATGCAAACTGTCGTGAACATGGTGGACCTTTTGCATTGGCAAGACATAAAGACTTCCTATTTAAGTCATAATATGAGCACATTTGGCATAATAGCGGAGGATGCAGCTTTAAGTGATAGTACAGATTCAACAGGGAATCTGTCCTCATATTCAGCAATCGGAATCAATCTGAACCAGCTCTCCATTCAATCGGCAACAATATGTGTATGCAATGTCTTCATTAATCTTTGACAATAATTTTGCCGATTCGAAAGATTGATTAGAATGTCAGATGAATTATTCATTGCATGAAGCCTTCTGGCTGGCGTTTATTAACCCAGATTACAGTAACATATTACGTAAGAAATCGGTTCTGTACAGACTCATGTTGTAGTCTAATAGTCTAATAAGACAAACCTCTCTATGTAGTATCTCTAAAAGGTAAATATGCATAAATAATCAGGAGATTCTGAATGGCTGTTCATTGTATTTAATTGGAATTGTGTAATCATTTTTTCCCAGCGTTTCGGAGGGCTTTACTCCTTCTTCAGGGGATGTCCAATACAAACAGTTTACAATTGTTGTTCATAGGAATATTCCCACTTTGGGATTGTTTCACGCTGCTAGTCGCATGGATATATGCATCAATTCTGAAGAGTCTCTATTGAATATATCTATTTGTTAGTGAAGTTATCCTAAGGTGTCTTATTTACTTAATTTAGAAGTGATTGTTCATCCAAAAATAACACTAACTTTCTTCTCAAACATAAAATATTATAGTAGCACTCTTTACACACCCTAGCGGTTAACATAGTGGGAATCGGCTAGATCTCATCTTTTTGAATATGTGATTGTATCTCAAAAATACATCTTTGGGCGACATGAAAAACATTTTTCCTGTGACAAAAAAATCACAAATATAATATATTTATATGTATAAGTAAAAATACAATGAAGAATAGCGAGCAGGGTAGGAAGCAATCTAGCTGTGAGATTGCTTCATGCCGTTCTCATATAGCTGGGGTAATGTATACACAGTGGGTCAAGTCACCCAAGTATCTACTATTGGCTGCTTCTTATTTATTATATTGGTCCTCAAAAAAGTACAATAGGAGAATTGCATGTCTACCGTATTGAATCTTGATTCCTATGGAGTTATGGAAGTTGTATGTCAATGTAAAAGCTATAGAAACATTTTATGTTCAGCATGGACTATTTAACAGTGCTCCAATGTACATAATATATCCTTTTGTCGTGCATAATCTGATTAATGATCAATATTGTGGGGCTGCTAGTGGATTGTCCGAGGCTAAGGCCAAACATGGAGGCTATTAATACCTTTAATCACTGCCTAAGGTGGCTATAGATCTATCCCCATGACCTTCAAGGGGACTAAAGATGTGAGGTGGCCGATGTGGGGATGTTGGGTGGCCGATGTGGGGATGTTGGGTGGCCGAGTGGTCTAAAGCGCTGGGTTGGTTTAGTGGCATGAGTAACATATTGTGGGTTTGAACCCGGGTGTGACTACAGATTCAACTCCTCCCCCCAGGTACTAGAAGAAGACTAGTGATCTAGTCCTTGTAAGAAATGTAAAAAAAGAATAATTTTTCACAGCCTGGAAGAGTCCTTGGGTTATAACCACTTTAGGCAGAGACTAATATTAACTCCCTTTTACAAATAGGGGATTTACATGTCCGCCATTTTTGAATCTTGATTTGCATGGAATTATGGAACTAATGGTACAGTCTAAAATATATAGAAAACATGTTATATGTTATATTCTCAGCATGGGATATTATCAATTGATGCTCTAATGCCAATATTCATGTGTTTTACATCTTTCATGATACAAGACCCCAGGTTTCCACTATCCCAGGATCCCAGGATCCACTCTATATAACGACATGCGCAGTGGGACTTGCAAATCCCCTATTGTCCAGATCTGGATAGATTTACCCATTGTGCGTGTATCAGGGAAAACCTGCACCTGTACTTAGTAGCAGAGGCAAAGCCATGAACACAAGATCTGCATTAGATCTGCATTAACAGTTTCTTCAAATTCTCTGATTATCTTTAATTTATTCCTCTTACCTTTCTTTTATAATCCCTCAATCATTAGGCGATGATTAGCCGAACCATCAACCCTATACCTTGCTACTGTGTACGCGTGAATAGTCACTTGAATGGGTTGTATGTACATCTAGGCGATGATAAGAGATTGATCACTAAAGCTCCCTCTCTCTCAAGATAGGTTCTTTATTGCTCCAGTTACAATATAGGCATTCTGACTTAAAGCTTTGCTCTCAGCTAATATGATATAAAAGATCTCACCAGGTTCTATCAAGAGTTTGAAGTGGTCTCCTAGAGATCAGTTCACATAATAAGCAAATAGTTTGATCTCTTAGTAAGAATGTAAGACCAGGGAGGTATATACAAGGGAGTAGCAACAACTCATTGACTGAACCAAAATATCTGCAACTTCCAGTTTGATTGCCCTTTACCATAGAAGAGATACTAGTGATGTACTTATAAATAGTTGGCGCTAGTAGTAGTACTTAGTGGTATTACTTTCAACTATATGCCACCCGCGAATATTGTTCGTTGCTACTCCCTTGTATATACCTCCCTGGTATATGTATTTTGTTTTGCTATGTTATGTTATGTACCAGTGACATTAGAAGTAGAAGGACCCATCGGAAGAGCGTGCAACCATGTTTTAGTCGTTGAAAAACATTTATGTAAAACAAAATGAAATAAAGTTTCAATAATAATAATACAAGTGTAGTCAGTTTTATGAATATAAGGCTTTTCTGAATGATATCTTATCAGAGTAGAAGTTCATATCAACTACACTGTGCGGATAATATCCGTGGTTTGTGTTTGAAAGACACATTTACAGAACTAATTAAACAGAAATCCAATTCGAAGGTGAACTCTAAACGAATTACATAAATCTAAATATTAGATACATTTTAGGTAACATAGTCTATGGGGTTAATATCCCTGGTTTAGACCAGACAGACTCACATACATATCCGGCAAAGCATGGATACAAGAGTATAGAAAATAGTAAATAACAGATATAAATACAAATAAGACTTGTATTACAACAACATAGTTTTCTAACATAACCTTCACATACTTCTATTTCCATTATATTCTAGATTTTACTTCTACTTCTAGTGACTCTAGCAGGTTAAGATGTCCTGTCCCCAGTGTGACTGAGCCCAAGACATTTATCTTACCAGTAGTAGTAATAAACCCGCACAGATGACCTTTAGGAGCAAACCAAGATGGCTGCCAAGCCCTAGCCCCTGCCCTAGCCCCTTGCTCGCTGTGTGGTCGAAGTGGTCAAAGTGGTCGAAGTGGTCGAAGTCCAAGATGGCTGCCAATCTCCCTAGCTCCCCCTAGCTCCCCCTAGCTCCCCCTAGCTCCCCCTAGCTCGTTATTTTGAGGGTTTATCCCGAAGTGGTTGTTTATCTCGAAGTGGTGGTGGTGGTGGTGTGTGCACCACTGCCCCACTGAGGTGGTGGTGCTTGTGCTTGTGGGTGGTGCTTGTGGGTGGTAGTGGTGCTACTAACCGCCCCTTTGAGGATGGTGGTGGTGGAGAGCCCCCTTTCCCGAATCCCGCAGGTTTAAATTTGCAATCCCGTTTTCCTATTTGCAATCCCTACCTGGAAAAATTAAATCTGGCTCTGAATCCCTTTCCCGAATCCCGTAGGACCTTGTGAATCCCAAATCCCGACCCGACCTAAAATAGGCCCCAATAGGCCCCAATCCTGGTTCTCGAAAAGCACTTTGTGCAGACGATTTATATAAATATACGAACAAAAGATCCCAGAGGTATATCAGAATAATAAAAAAATATTCAAAACAGTTAGTACGGATAGTAGAACCCTAGGCCTACACGTCCTTTCTGCATATATACATAAACAACATTAAATATTTGGCATTCGAACATCAAAGAAGGTATGAAATATCTACACATTGGTCAATATACAATTTTGGAATTTATAGCGGCACTAAGCATAAATAATGGAAGCGTACATTGTGACAAGGCAAGGGTGAATAAATCACTTTGAAAAATATCAATTTTCCTGTGACTCAAGCAATGTCTGAATGTCTCCACTCTCACTCCTCTCCACGGAGGACAGCCGCATAAATGTTGTACCCTCACCCACCCACATAGGCCTATTTACTGGACTCGCTCTAGGATTGTTTTCCCTTTAGCCACAGTGACGAAATTCCAAAGAAATATTATTGCCACAGCACACTGACTTTCTTTTCGCCACAAAGACACCGTCAGTATAAATGACTCTTATGAATCAATAGACAGTAATTTAATGACATCATCAGTTGATAATCAACACACAACACCTATATAATAATGTCGATAGTTTTACGCATGGTATCAATGATAGATGACTCATGAGGCCTTCATGATATACTTGTAACCAGTCTATCTTTAGCATTTACCCAGTACTTGAAGGTTTGGTCACAATTAAATTTGTCCACATGTAGGCTCTGACAGGAAAAATAATTTCAGCCAGAGCCAGGGGGTTGTAGTTGCTATTCATAGGCCATGATATATTTTAATAGCAAGGTTTATGTTCAGTCAGGGCTAAACAAAATCGACCAACACTTGCCCAAATTCACTGGCAGAATTATGATTACAAATTACACCGATCTCTATGTGACTTGACTTTTTAAAAAACTTACTTCTTTTGTGTATTTTGTATTTTATAAATTGGAATTAAATGCCTACTTAAATTTCAACTTTAGTTATATTGTACAGACTGTCTATTTGATCTGCACATTGCCCTATATCTGCCCTACTTGTGTCAAAGAAGACATTGCTGAAAATACGCTCAACCACCTACTTCAATGGGATTTGATTCATAATTAATTAATTAAAACTCGTAGAACGTTTCACCTTTAATTAAATTTTACAATCTGTATATTTTATATGCATATTGCCTCATCATGTTTTGTTTTGAGCCCTGATCAGTCTCATGGTATTAGTCGAATTCATAACTTTGCAAAAATATTAATTTTTCAACTTGTAACTCATTTTCCGATGATACATCACATATTTTTGCGCAAAAGGAAGGACGGATTCTTTTTCAGTCCTTTACAACTACAATATTGCACTTGGAATAATTGGAAGAAAGTAGAGAATATTATTAGCTATAAGTTTGGCGCCCTATTCCTTGACAGGAAAGGGGAAAGACGGTAGGGGGTTTTGTGGTCATTTAAGTATCATTCAACGTCGACTACAGAATTACATACATGGACATTCAGAATAATAGTTGTGACACTAGTATGGTTACCTCCATGAATCTCATATGTAATATAAGCCCACCCCAGTCACTGGTTGTGTATGTAGTAATTAATCCACTGCACTGTCGATAGATGCACATACACCACTCGTTTGAGGATACTCATAAGTGCAGATACATGCAGATACACCACTGCACTTTGTATACACGCAGATACACAAACTCCATTGGAGATACACGCAGATACTCATACAGTGTGGAGTGCGGATACACCGGATTTCCAACGCAGATACTCATAGTGTAAACGCAATTTTTTTTCTAGTGCCCCTAAAAAGAAGAAGAGGCGAAAAACTAGCAAATAAGCACCTCCCTTTAAATCCATATTCAAATTTGAGGTGGGCGACACTGTGAGAATTTCCAAGTGGAGGCACGCCTTTACTCGTAAATACGACGAGAAATTCACTCACGAGCTGTTTAACGTGACGGGCAGACAGACAAAGGAAGGCATTCCACAGTACACACTGAAAGACTGGCACAGCCAGGAGATTGACGGGCGTTTTTTTCGAGCACGAGTTGCAAAAAGTCCGAGTCGAGGAAAACACAATCTACAATGTGGAGAAAGTCATTAAAAAGCAAAAGCGCCAAGGCAAAGACGGATTCATTGTCAAGTGGCAAGGGTGGAATTCCACGCACAACAGTTGGATCTCCGCAAAGGACCTGAAAGACATTAAAAATATGTGAAAAGATGTATTTGTTTCTGTCTTCGAACGACTCGAAAAACGAAGTGCCCGGCAACTCGGTGTGGGACTTTACGCTCGAGCTGAGAAAGCTAAGAAAAGGAAAAAAAAAGAAAAAAAAAAGAAGAAAAATGAATCGCAACAAGGGAATGAGCTCTGTGGATATAGACCAATGTCTACGATTTGTACCAGGCTACCAAGGCGCAATGTCTTTCGAAGAGCTGCCCAGGAAAAGATTAATTAACAGTGCAGGTCTTTATGTCGTGAACACAGCTAGGATTTCGGAAAGGAACGTACACTGGATCGCTATATACACGCCCCCGCTCTACTCTGCCAATTCCACAGAGTTTTTCGATTCTCTGGGTAAAGACCCGGGGTATTACAGCGCGAAATGTTACAATTTTGCATTTTGCATGCTAAAAAATACAAGTACTGCTCTAAACAGATTCAATGTAGCGATTCTGCGCTGTGCGGACAGTTTTCAACAGTCTACTGTTTTTTAAGAGGCGAAAAAAAAACCATGTCATTAGACAGTTTCATTACATTGTTTACCGATGACTGTCAAGAGAATGAAAACAGAATTGAATTCTGGAATAAGTGTGGCTAATAAAGACTCAGAGATTGAAAAAAAACAACCTTTTTTTCGTTGTTTGTACTTACATTAAAGACTGGACTCCCTTTCATAGAGTACAATGTCATCCATCTGTGGGAAATAGCGTACTGCAGAGGAGGAGGAGGAGGACTGCAAGGCAGTGGAGGAGGTGGAGGGGGAAGTGGAGGAGGATTTTTTTTTTTTTTTTTACAACAATTACAATGATTAATACTACAACTAGCAGTATGCAAGAGCTTACAATTCCAACTATAGCACCAGTGGACAGTTCTACTGGTGGGGCTAGGGACGTTATGCTGGATCCAGAGGAGGAGGAGGAGGAGGAGGAGGAGGGGCTGGCTGTAGTAACGACCGAGCTTGAGCTTGTGCTGACCGGTCAGGAGGAGGAGGAGGCACTGGCAGTAGCGGTAGAGACACTGGTAGTGGTGCTGCTGGTGGTGCTGGTGGTGCTGGTCGTGGTGGTCGTGGTAGAAAATAAGAAAGAGCAGTCACTCATTAATATGTAATTTGGAGACTCCACTGGTAAACTATCACAATCAAAATTTAATCTCGACTGGCTTATGTCCAATGTTTCTATATTTTCATGGTGGTCTACAAAGTCCTGGTTAAATCTTTCAATATCACAGTTCTTGAAAATAAAATGTTTGTAGCCAGGTGCAAAATACGATTTGCATTGGATCAAGGGATTGATCTGTCCAGTACAGGACACACGATTCTCCGACGTAGAACACCAGCACCGCTGCCAGCAGATGCCTGATCCTCCACAAGAAACATATAGCCCGGCTTCTGCAGTCACAGGATTCAAGAGAGCAAAAATAAATAAAAGAATGACAATTAACGTCCTCATGTTGTGTTGGTTTTTCTGAAAATCTCATCTTATGTCTTAGTACACTCAATTATGAGCTTCAAATTATGAGCTTCAATCAGCTATACGCACTAGCTATTTATACTAGACCGGTTGCTATAATACAATGTGCGATGTTCAGTACAATAGTACAACTGTACAGTGACAAAGAAGTGTATTCTTAATGCATTCGATAAAAATTAATCGTGACAAGTCAATGACAAGTCAACGTGCCAAGTCACTAATGACAAGTCAATGACTACTTCAAGATATCACCTCATCTTAGTCTTGGTAACGGTGATCAAAGGGCAAGAAAACAAAAGAAAATACTCGACCGTTCTGCTTTATTATTATTATTATTATCTGGGCGGCCATGAGCTTGAAGCGCTGAAGCGGTTGACAGTCCTCACGTGCCTCTAGCCTCCGGGCCTCTAGCCTCAGGCCTGGGGTGGTGATGATGATGAGGGTGGTAGACTCGGCGTGGTAGACTTGGCGTGGAACTCATTGAGAACTCATTGAGAACTTTAAATCTAAAATCTAGATCCATTTAGAAATGATGACGGCAAGCAAGCAAAGAAATGTTCAAGCAAGCCAGCGATTGTCAACGGTGTCACAAAATGGTGACGGGCGGAAGTACATATGCAGCAAACACCAGAATGAATTTACGCTATGAATTTACATTATGATAAATACGGCAACCACAACAGTAGAGTTGGGGTCAATGGGATGCTTTTAAAAAATAATAATAGCGCTTTTTTAAAATAAACTAGTGTCGAGCAGCAGCAGCAGCAGCAGTTTACTGTGAGGCCGTCTTGCTGCGTACTGCTCCCTCTGGTGTCATTTTTCATAAGAGGTTCCCGCGCTAGGTCCCCTGTTACATGATACCCATGCTATTTTCCCTCTAAACTAGGCTGATAGGCAACTTATGACGCCTACTTTTGCATTGCATTGCATTGCATTGCATTGTATTCACACCAAAACGGGCTTATAGCCTTATATTTTTACATTTTTAATCTATTGCCGTATAACAGTAGCTTTTGTTATCCGTTGACATAGGCAACTGGAAAACACATTAAAGTGGCACTCGACCCGCCAGTCAGTCATTACCTCTGTTCTTTTTACATCGCTGCAAATCTAAACGGCTTGAGATAAAATTACAATAGCACCATGAAAAATCAATAATGTTAACAAGCAGTCACATCCAGGTCAAGAAGTTTGTAATTTGTTTTGAATATTAAAAGGAAAAGTACCGCACTTGTCGTTGACCCGCCAAAATGCAAGATCCAAGCGTCTCTCTCCCTCTTTCTACCTTCTCCAGCATGGGAAGCAGTGGCACCCTTGCCTTGGTTCTACTTTTTGCGGTCACATTTTTTTCTGCTGAGGGAAATATCTGCAGCTTTTGCTGTGGCCTGCACAAAACCGCTTCAAAGCTCATTTTTCCTGGATTTGGATCAGATACTGGACTAGACTGCCAATTTGAGGATTGGACGGGTGGTTGGAAGTGCCTTAGACAGGGAAACATTCGACGCCATTGAAAAAAGCTTTCCTAACCTGTCTAAGGTCACTTTCACCAACCGCCCTTCAATCCTCTGCGAGGACCTAAAGTACTTAAACACAGCAACAGTGATTTCGAAATGCCCTAAGGTAATTATTAATTTTTAATTATTTGACTTTTTTTATTATTTCTTGTGCCATGTGCTCTCCTTATTGCTCTCCTTATTGCTCTTTTATGTTTTATTGCTCACTCTACCCGACCTTACCAAACCACAGGTGCTAACTAATTGGTAATTATGAAAAAACCCCAAAAGCGGGATCTCAATGCTTCATATCATGTAATTAATGCAGCTGTTTAGGCAGTATGTCCCGTAGGACGAAGGGCCTCTATCAGAGAGTGTCACCTCCTCGTGTAAGTTTGTATCCTATGACATGGTGGTGGAGCATACCCATAGGTTTGTGATTTGTGACCTGGACTATCCATTTGAGGATTGGACGGGCGGTGTAAGGTGTAAGGTTGTGCACAGACACACATACACACATGAATGATAGCTTGTCACTTGGCGAAGAACACAGTGCTACCGAGGTAGAACAGAGGAAGAAATGCATGCTACTTCGGGCACCGTGGGGTTGCTATGGGGCTATAGTTTGTATGTGTAAGGGAAGGGCTCTTGATGAGACAATCACAACTTATCACATGTTTTCAGTGTAAGACTACCCCAAATCTGAGGGCGTCTGTCACTTGTCAATACCTCATTGTCTATATGCACAATGCAATGAAGCTAGGTCGGGTAAGAAGGCTTATATGCCTGTGTTATATACATGAATTAACCGCAGCCAGTAGGCTGAGATGTCCTATCATTGTGACATTACAACGCCTCTAATACATACTACATACTAATTATCTCCCTGCATTGTGAGTCGTGTAAGACAGGCCAGAGGCCTAATTTGTTGATGACAGATTTCTTTTGCCCGCTCTTTTGCACATGAACGCTGCTCAAGGCATCGTGTAAGATATGCCCCTGCTCGAGCGGCATGAGAAATGTGCGAAATGTGACAATGTAACTGTGACTGTAACTGTAACACATACACACGTATCATGCTGTAAGCAGCGTGTAAGACCCACTGTCCTATAGCATTGCGAATGGATTGTAATCAGGCTGCTGATTACAGCGTGTAAGATATATACAGATATACAGCTAGGAGCTGTGAGCTGAGGGAGAGGAAATTCTCTGCCCACTGTGGGTTTCGAACCGTGTACTCAGGCACATGAAAGAACTTTCCACGATAACTGCCCTGCACGCTAAGATTTGTAGCATTGAGATCCCACAATGACCCATGTAAAAATAAGGCTCTATATGTCTAACTATCTATTTTAACTATGTCAACCCATTCATGAGAGCGTCTGTTATCAGTTACAAGTATACCATAGCGTCCCTTCGCAGGCCAACTACCTCGCACCACATGTTGCCCTACATATTGTCATTGCAGGCCTGATTTATTTTTTATAATTCATAATTTTATAATTCATAATTTTATAATTTATAATTTATAGTTTATAGTTTATAGTTTATAGTTTATAGTTTATAGTTTATAGTTTATAGTTTATAGTTTATAGTTTATAGTTTATAGTTTATAGTTTATAGTTTATAGTTTATAGTTTATAGTTTATAGTTTATAGTTTATAGTTTATAGTTTATAGTTTATAGTTTATAGTTTATAGTTTATAGTTTATAGTTTATAGTTTATAGTTTATAGTTTATAGTTTATAGTTTATAGTTTATAGTTTATAGTTTATAGTTTATAGTTTATAGTTTATAGTTTATAGTTTATAGTTTATAGTTTATAGTTTATAGTTTATAGTTTATAGTTTATAGTTTATAGTTTATAGTTTATAGTTTATAGTTTATAATTTATAATTTATAAATTATAAATTATAATTTATAATTTATAATTTATAAATTATAATTTATAATTTATAATTTATAATTTATTTCACAGATCCAAGTTCCTGAGGAAGAAGAAGAGACCACCACCACCGCTGAAAGCACTACCGACGCTGAGACACTTGATCCCACCACCACTGAACCGATCACCACCACCAGCACCACCGCCGATCCTGTCACCACCGCTGACACCCCCGTTGAAATCGTCACAGCCCTTGAAAACGATGGAGAACGAAAGCCTAAGAGTCGGGGTGAAGATAGACGAGGACTACTCCGTCACCCCGACTTGCTACACGATACGCATGAAGGTGAGGAGAAGGTCGATCCTCCCCGATGGGACAACACTAACCAGTCACTGGTTCATTCAGTTGACGACAACCTTCGAGGAGGACGTGGAGATGGAAAAGGTGTACCAACCAGACCCGGCAGGCTACCAAACCATGCATCTACACATCAGACAGACACACAACCATCTTCAGGTCAAGGTGGGACATCCCCAGAATCAACAACTTCTATTCTCGTGGTCCTTAGATATCTGGTAAGCTGCAGCTTTTTTATTTATTTTATTTATTTTATTTCCAGGGGTAAACTGGTTTTTTTCCAGGTAAAACAGACACACACAAAAAAATATCCACTACATACTTTTTCCTTCTTTCAGACGGACAAACTCACGGCTCTTGGTGAGAAAGGGAGCCGCATATTTTACAAGGCTAAAGACTGATAAAGGTAATTTCTTCTTATTCTTGTTTATCAAATGCATTGTCATAAGTTGTCTTTTGAATTCTCCTTCTGCTAATATACATATTATAAATTATGAATTATGAATTATGACTTCTTTGTTACTGTACAGTTGTACTATTGTACTGAACATTGCACTGAGCAACTTCTATTAATATTATTATTATTATAATGGCTGAAATATTATTATTACTATTACTATAATTGCTTATGAATACTTTCTGTTCTCTGTGCTCTTTTATGCAGTAGGTATTTTTTTCTTCTAGTCCAACCTTTTATCTCTTGCAGAAAGACAGACCCACCCTGGCTGACTTACAAGATTTGATGGAGGACTTGAAGGAGGAGGTCGACAATGACGACATTTGGAACATTCTGGCTAAAATTGGACACTTTCTCTCTTTGTTAATATCTGTTTTAGAAATAGTTATAGTAATCAAAAGGAGAATCCAAAAGAACAAGAAAAAAGGTAAAAAAGCTAAATTTAACCAATCCCTTAAAAGAACCATTTCGGACCCCACCCTTTACACAACCACTACCCCCCTTTTCGATCACAACTTTAGGAACGTGGCTATTTCTGCCGTCAAAAACACAGTAAAAAAACAAGTCTTGAAAAGATTATTCCCGGGACGCTTCCAAAACACCAGCGACTATGACCCTGAATTTGCCAGACCTCGACCAAAACGTTTTTTACTAAATGATGGATCGTCCCATATAGAAACCTTAAATTATGACAATGTCACGGGTGAACAGAGCGACTACGAAATTCCAGCTCCTTCTTTTTCTGCTCCCCAACCTTCTACCTCCGCCACCCCCACCAACACCACCACCACCAACACCACCACCACCCCCTCCCCAATGACAACTGCTCAAGTCCATCATCGCATAGAGTCCCCCTTGTATGAAAATGTTTCTGCAGCTGCTTTAGCGCCAGCTGCTGCTGCTGCCTCTCCTGCTGCTCCTGCTAGCGCTAAAGCAGCTGCTCCCCGCCTTTTGCCCCCGTTAAAAACTTCCACACCTATAGCCAACAAAAGTTTCCAGCTCCCCACCCCTAGAACAACCCTTATGGGATTTTTAGAAACAGAGGCGGAAACAAAAGTTTAATAACACCATATTTCTTTGCAATAATCTTTATTTCATCCAGCTCCTCCTCCTCCTCCTCTCTTTTTCCTCATCCGTGACATTGTTTTGTTTTGATCACAACTTATTGATATTCCAAATTAACAGTCTTTTGGATTTTCCTTCCTTCTAAATTCAAAATTACATCACCGTCGTCGACCTCTTCCTTCAAAACTATATTTACATTTACTTGATTATATATATATATTATATATATATATATATATATATATAAACTTGATTATACTATACTTGAATTACTTTATACACATTATACTTGTATACTTGTTTGTATACTTGTTTGTATACTTAAATAACTTAAACTTATACACATTATACTTGTATACTTGTTGAGCATGCATTACTTGCATTACTCGTCGCATTAGTTGTAATTACGTCTCCATGCAGTGACATTGTATTAGCCACATTTATTGTATTTTGTGCAGGCCGCAGTTTTTCTTGTACATTTGCTCCCATTAGCCGTATTTCATCTCCAAATCATTATCATTGGAACCAGTCAAAATCACTTCAAATAAAAGTGCTGGAACTTATAATATAATTGTCAATTGTCAATTGTTTCATTCATTCACGCAAGCATTTTAATTTCCTCGGGAATGGAAAGTTCACTGAAATAGTCCATATCAACAATTTCAGCCCATCTTCTTTTAAGCACGTTCTCCACCGCAGTCGTAATCTCAGGTCCATCCCTCAAGTCATAGTAGTACTCAGCCATTCTTCCCACAGAATCCATCAACTCACCCGAGTCGATGGAAAAATAGGCAGCACATAAGTCCAGTTTGCACACTGTGCCTGAAAATGTCCCAATGCAAACCCCTTCGTGTGCAAGCTGTGCCTCTGCGGCTTGAATGCAACCTGTGCAATTAATTTGGCGTATCTCATCATAGCATTTCCTTAAAACAAGGCCATACATTGTTTCGGCCAACTCCTCGTAATTCGGACAAGGTACATTCTCGCTCTTAAACTCCACATGAACGTCAGGGCAGTATGCGATTACTCCGGCTGTAAATTCCTCAGAGGATTTCACACAGTTCTCCCTCAGCAGAAATTTGCTTTCATTCTCAGAAACAACCCTATCGCCATTATAGCCAGTCCATGTAAATAGCTCGATCGTTTTCACAGGTAACTTGACTTTCTTTGAGCTGGAGAAGTCACTACTGCTACTACTGCGTTTCCCGCTAGCACTGGTGCTGGCACTGGTGCTGGTAGTGCTGGTGCTGATAGATTTGCACCGTGTTGCAAAAGCAGGCAGTAAGGCGATAAGCTCCTTTGACTCTTCCAATGTAAAGTTAAACTGTAACGATTCCACTATGAAGATTTCCATTTGACCTCCGGATACCTCCGGATACCTCCGGGTACCTCTGTGTATCTCCGGGTACCTCTGGATACCTCCGGGTAGTTCCTCCGGATCCCACTAGGATATTCATTGCAACCATTGATGATATTTGCAGTTTATATTATTTGATTAATTTATCATTAATTAACTATTCATTTGATTTCATCCGGACTTTGACCATGATGTTCATTACATATTTCTATATTTATGTTCAACTTTGCATTTATGTGATTATTATATTTATTCCATTATTCCTGAATTATGTTACAAACATAATGTTTCCTTGGTTTGAAAATCATTCATATCTCGATGTACCTGTTCATTTATCGGGTTGAGGAGCAAGGTCTTCAACCCAACACACAAGGAGGAATGAAGGGAACATATGAAAGAAGCATTTCACTCTTGATGTTTTATCTTGGATCCGCGCCTGGAACATAGAATATTTCAACCCTTGGTCCTTTGGAACTTTAATATAATCCGGCCACTATAGTTCCTTTTCCCCCCATCTCCTGCTATCGATATTCATAATATATTAATTCTCGCAGAAGTAAACCTATACGATCACGAAATATCATTATTTAATATCGATTAATATTAAGCCGGAGCTGAAACACAGATGTACAACGATGGCCACAAAGACATTGGAAAGAACATAGGCAAGAATCGCAACACTGGTGCCGTGAGTGTGAGGGAAAACATTTGTATTTCTTCCTAGAACACTGGATTGTCTGCTGGACATTGAAGTTTCAAGGGAATATAAACAGTCTGCTTATTTTTCTCACTGTCCGGACCCATCCGGACCTCCAGGATCCTCCGGATCTCATTGGATCTTTGTCTCCATTTTTCTTTGGAATTGTCCGGAGCTGGAGATAGTCATTGGATATCGTCTGGATACATCTCAAATTAACACAGAGTATTTAAACTTGGGTTTATTTTTATTTTTGGGCAGAGTGATATAAGACAACTTATGTTCACTGGTTAGACTCCTGGATGGTGTGGACACTGCTTCGCCTTGCTGTTGCTGTGGAGAGATTTTTGATTTTCTTCTCCTGAGGGTTCAAACACGATTGGACTGCTTTTTGTTTTTTTACTTAGTATATTTTTGTATTTCTACTCGGAATAAAAGGACTTGAAGTCTCAGGAAGGATTAAACATGGCTACTGATTTAGCAAAGGGGATAGTAGCTGGCATAGAACTCAAGGACGTGGATCCTAAGATCAAGGATTACATCTTACAGGCAGCTAAAGACAAGGAAGATGTTGATAGAGTGTTGGCTTTGACGAAAAGTGAATTTAAGGATGTAGCTGGTGAACGTGATGCTGCCATAAATACAACGGATCAGCTCCAGGAGGACCTTATTCGTCATAAAGATGCTTTAGATCGAGCTACTAGTGATACAGATTTACTGCATAAGGAGGTTACTTCGAAGGAAAATGCCTTGAAGAAGATTAATACGGAACTGCAATTGGCTAAAGCTAATGTCGATGATGCAGTGAAAAACGTAGACTATTGGAAGAGTGAAGCTCGAGTTAATAAAGCTGAGTTAAATGAAACCAAAAGTTTGTTTAAAATGAAAGATGGGTCTGATGTGAGAGATACTGAATTTTGGAAATCATTGGATTCCAATCCCTTGTATGGCCATATTGGAACACGCCAAGGAGGCAAAAAGGTTTCTTTTCAGAGAAAATCACGAGGATCTCTGTCGTTGTTTGATGCTGTGGAATTTGAGGAGGAGGAAAATATTTGTCCGATCAAGATCAAGGATTCTTCCACAAATCTAGCTGTGACTCAATGGTCAGAGAAGCCCAAATGCTCTATGCCTCCTGCTTTCGAGGGAAAGGATTGGTACCAATATCTTGTTCAATTTGAGAATATTAGCTTTGCTAACAATTGGTCTCAGGAAACAAGGATGAAGGTGCTTTTCTCCAAATGTAAAGGCGAGGCTGCAAGCGTTGTTAATGATTTTGACATCTCTGAAGGATCATATCAGGACTTAGTCACCGTATTATGTAGGATATATGGAGGAGGTACTCCTGAAGACCGAGAAAATACCTTCTATTCAAGAAAGCAAATTCCTGGCGAGGATCTAAATGCCTTTGCAGTTCATCTTAGATCATTGATGATCTGGGCCTTTCCGGGTGAAAGACATAATTTTCATACTCGGCTGCTGATTCAGCAGTTCATTAAAGGCATGTTGGACAAGAAGATTGCATTGGAAGTTCATGCTCGTCAGCCTAAGTCATTATTCGATGCCCTGGACTTGGCAAATCGTTATAAAAGTGGAATAAAAACACTTTTTGGAGTTAATGCCAGCTCTGATGTGTTGACTACAGTTGCTGCTGTTTCTCACACAACTGAGACTGAGTTTGAAGAATCAGATGAGGAGGAATATGGAATAAATGCTTTGGGAGAGAGAACAAAGTGGTCGGGATACAGGAAAAGTGGACCCTGGAGGAATAAATCATCTCAGACTCCTTATTGCAAGTGGTGTGATACAGCCGGACACTCTACCTTTTCATGTAAGGGTTTCCTTGATGCTAAGAACAAATCCGGAATCTTAGATCAGAAATCTGGTAAAAGCATGGCTGGTCTTGAGGGAAACGACTAGTGGTTGTGTTGGACAAGGCCATCAACTCAACCACCCTATCTCAAAGTGGCTTTTCCGACCAGACAATTACAGCAATGAATGATTCTTCAGGACCTTCTTTCTTAGGGGAGGGTACGGCCCCTGAAGCTCCTGATTTATTACTGGTGACCAGGCCTGAAGAAAATATTTATTGTCTGCCTAACTTAAAAGGAGCAAGATGGTATGTACCTGCTACTTTTGGAAGAGATTTGTATCACCTATTAGTGGACACTGGAGCCTCCATCAACTTGATCGATGAGGGTATATATTCCTCTATGATCAACCCACCTTCATTGTTACCCACTTCGGATAAGGTCATTGCTGCTAATGGCAGTGATATAACCTTGTTAGGTGTTGCTAATTTCCACTTTGATCTTGGAGGAAAGTTGCATGTCTGGAGATTTTTCGTTGGACGTATCCATAGAGAATCCGGAATATTAGGCTTAGATTTCCAGATGGCAGTGGACATGGCGTTTAGAAGCAAAACTGGGGAGATTGATATAAATGGAAGGAAAACTTTTTGTGAATTTGTATTGAATAATGGAGCCCTGAGAGTTAAGGAAAGAACTAAAATTAAGAAGAATTCAGTGACGATGGTAGAAGCAATCTGGACTGGCCCTAGGAATGGCATGAGCAAATGTGATTTCCTTGTGGAGCCTCCTATGTACATAGACGATGACAGAGGATTAGTGAATTTTCCTACCATGATAGGATATGGTTTCGAAATTATCTATCGGATAGGTCGCAGAGAGTCGTCGTTGATGGACACCTTTCTTCTGTACAAAAGGTTACCTGTGGAGTCCCCCAAGGAACTTCTTTGGGACCTCTCCTCTTCATTATTTATATTAACAATTTACATAAGGTTATATTACACAGTCGCGTCCAACATTTTGCGGACGACACTGTCATTTATTCTTGTAGAACTAGGAATTCCGCAGGAAATGTTAGTCTTCAAGGGGATCTTGACAGAGTTGTGAAATGGTGCGCAGCGCACAAGATCTCTCTAAATACAAAAAAGTGTAAATCAATGACGGTTGATCTAAAGCCGGGGAAACTTGGTACTAGTAAATATAAAATAGGACAGTTTGATCTAGAAGAGGTCGAGGTTATAAATTCCTGGGGGTAGAGATTGACCGACAGCTTAATTTCAAAGTTTTCATGGAAAAGAAAATTAACGCTATCAGAGGTAAACTTAAATCTCTTTCGAAACTCTATGGAATTTGTGATACAAAAACCCTTATGTTATTATTCAAGACTATGATATTACCCCATATAGATTATGGTGATGTCTTTTGCCAAACCACGCCCCAAAATTATCTGGATAGACTTCAGACTTTACAAAATTCGGCACTAAAGATTGCCCTAAAGTTGCCCAAATTATCGAGTACCAAGGGTATCCATAAAGACTCTAATATGCCCTCGCTCTCTACTAGGAGGGACGGGCATATACTCGAATTGGCATTTAGGCGATCTCTGTCGCCGCAAAACATAGACGACAGGCCAATAAACTTACGTGGTCTTAAGGACGGTAAAAAATTAAAGGTGCCTAAACCTAATAATGAGAAATTTAGAAAATCTTATATCTATAAAATGCCCATTCTTTGGAACGAGTTGTCACAAAAAACCAGACAGATAAAAACTAGGGAAGCGTTCCGGAATTGGTTGAAAAATACCTACCCTCAGGAATCAGATGAGTACCTAAAAGACTGAGATTTCTCGGTATTGTCTACAATTGGAGTTCATAGTGATTATTCTGATATATATAGGTATACATGAAAATTCATGTTTTGATACCACTGTCTTGATTGTACCATAGACTTACTCATACCAGTAGACAATCGTAGTGGGAAGGGGGGTTTGAATAGGGTGGGGGGTAAAGTAGGCACGTAAGTTCTACGACTAAGGCCGATACAACGGTATAGCGTTAAGAGGGTGTTATTGTCATGAGAAAGTTATGTTAATAGATAGGACGTACAGCTATGATCTCAGTTTTATATTTGCTTCACGAGCCAGTATAGGCCTAATTGTTTATTCGCCAGTACAGGCAAGAATTATTTCCCAGCTTAGAAAGCTGAGACTTTGTTAAATTTAAATGCACTCTTTTATTACTTATCGGATACACGGTTTGATTGAAATTCGCCACGGTTCCACAAAAGATTTTTCTTTTGCCATGTTTAACATAATGTAAGGATGATGATTGACCCAGTATAGGGCAACATAGGAGCGCTAATACACTATTGATCAAGGTATTTGATAAACGTCATGAGCGTTTAAACCTATATTTGCTTCTATTGTATCTCACTTATTAACTTCAATATCTTATCGATACTACACATCAGTGAAGAATCAAGTCTACCACACAAGACACCAAATATTAATTCCTATAAATCTTCAATAATAACAACTGGAACATTGAGTAACAAAAAGAACAGTCACACTCGGTCTTGAAAGTGATCTCAGGATATAAGGAACTTCTCGTATTTAATGATAATTTAATGACACTAAAGGACATGGACTATTATGCGGATTATGCTTAATATGTTAATTTTACAAATCTTGTACCTTAAAACTTTATTCTATGTATTCTCATCTTTTGTTAAGGGTTACCTGGTAGATCTCCAGTGGAGATGGATTAATGACCCTATTCGCTGAATTATACTATGTATATGTTTACTGAATAAAAGTTGTATAATAATAATAATAATATAGAGAAGAGGAGGAGTTGTATGCGTTGCCTGTGATGAATATCACCAACCAGGCACAATTCATTGAAGAGGGTGAGATATTAGGCGTTGCTGAAGTGGTTTCTCAAATAGAGAACACTGGGAATGATGAGTCGATAGACATCGCTGAGCCTGAATATTCTACCTTGGAGGATGAGCATATTGCTGTATTATTGGAAACAATTGCTCGTGATCCGGCAATGACTGAATATAATTTGCCTCAATACCTGGAACAGCTGGTTTCTCAGAGTGACATTACCACTGAGAGGGAGAAAGATTTGGTTAGATCTGACCTATTGGAATTTTTCAATATATTCCAAAAACCTGGAGGAGACCTAGGCAGAACGGATAACGTGAAACATCACATAAACACTGGAGATTCGGAACCTATCAAGCAGAGCTATCGCCGCTTACCCATAGGCAGGAGAAAAACAGTGGAAGAAGAGCTAGTAAAGATGTTAAATAAAGGAGTTATTTCGCCTAGTGATTCGCCATGGTCATCACCGATTGTTCTGGTCAAAAAGAAGGATAATTCCATTCGTTTCTGTGTGGATTATCGCAAAGTAAATGATATCACAAAGAAAGATGCGTTCCCCCTACCTAGAATTGACGAAAGTCTAGATGCTCTTGGGAAAAACATGTAATATTCTACCCTGGATCTCGAATCGGGCTATTGGCAAGTGGAATTGGATGAAGAATCGAAGGAAAAATCTGCATTCGTCACCCATATAGGCTTGTTTCGTTTAAATGTGATGGCATTTGGGCTATGCAATGCCCCAGCCACATTTGAACGCATGGTAGAGAGTATGTTACAAGGATTGCGCTGGACAAAATGTATGGTTTACTTAGATGATATAATTTCCTATGGAAAATCATTGGAAGAAGCCAGGAAAAATCTGAAATGTGTCTTTGAGAGAATTCAGAAATTTGGTTTGATTTTGAAACCAAAGAAATGTGTACTTTTCAAGCGCTCTGTTAGATTTCTAGGCAGAGTAGTTAACAGCGAAGGGAGCAGACCAGATCTGGAGAAGATTGAGGCTATTACACACTGGCCACAGCCACAAAATATCAAAGATATTCGTTCCTTCTTGGGACTTGTAGGATATTACAGGGATTTTATTCCAGAATTTGCGGAGAAGGCTGAGCCTATGTTCCAACTGCTCAGGGATCATACGAAATTTGTATGGAATGAAGATCGGGAGAAATCGTTTTGCCTACTGAAAAGTGCATTGATTTCTGAGCCTATCCTAGGATATCCAACCGAGAATGATTTATTTATTCTCGATTCTGATGCCAGTAATTTTTCAATTGGCTCGATTTTGTCTCAAGTACAGGATGGAGAAGAAAAAGTTCTTTGTTATTTCTCCAAATCATTGGATTCTACTCAGAGGAATTATTGTACAACGCACAGGGAGCTGCTGGCGGTGATTAAATCCTTGAAAAAGTTCAAGCATTTCATCTGGGGCACAAGATTTATCATTCGTACGGATCACTCCTCATTGAGATGGGTCCTGAATTTCAAGGATGCTGATGGAATTTTGGTTCGGTGGCTGTCTATTCTAGCTTATTTGGATCAATCTAAGATTTTCCACCGGCCAGGAAAATTTCATAGCAATGCCGATGCTCTTTCAAGAATGAGGAAGATCAGGAGATGAAAAAATCCTGGCTGTGTCACATGCAGGAAGGACCCTTGCAAACCTATTGGTATGGTATCTTCTGTTGATGATATGACAAGCAAATGGGAGGAGAAGAAGGAATTTTTGCAGGAAGTTTTCCCTTGCTCAGAGGGTGAGATGGCTAAATATCAGGATGAAGACAGAGATATTGCCAAAATCAAGTCACTAGTTCGAAGTAAAGAAGAACTTTCCACTCAGGAGATTTGTGCAGAAACACGAGAGTTGTCCCATTGAAGATAAGGATGGCTATTTTCCGCATGTTACATGGTTCTCCTCAAGGTGGCCATTTTGGAAGAAAGAAGACCCTAGGAAAGGTGAAGCAAACATTTTTCTGGCCACTTATGTCTGAAGATATAGAGCGATGGTGTGCTTCTTGTGATATTTGCCAACGTGTGAAAGATTTCCCTAGGAAAGGGAAGAGACCGCTTCATAATGAAATTTCTGGTGCAAGATTTGATAGGATAGCTCTGGATATTGCTGTAAATTTACCTTTGACTCTCAGGGGTAATATATGCTTTATGGTGGTCCAGGACTATTATTCAAAATACATGGAGGCATTTCCTATGACAAATTACCAAGCTGACACTTGTGCTACCCACCTTATGGAAGGCTGGATCTGGAAATTTGGAGCCCCATTGAATATTCATTCGGATAGAGGTGCCAACTTTACTTCTTCTTTATGGAGGGAGTTGTGCATCTTGATGTCTATAAAGAAGACATTTACCAATTCCTATAGGCCTCAATCCGATGGATTAGCTGAAAGATCGATTAGGACTCTGAAGACAGCTTTGTCGGGCTTGGCAAATCTCCATAAAAATGACTGGGACCAGCTGATTCCATATATCACCTATGCTTATAGGTGTAGTTTGCATGAATCAACCGGCTGTTCTCCAAATCTACTTACCTTTGGTGAGGAAATTTCAATGGTGCCTGCAGTCATTTATCGGAATTATGACGAAAATTTTGAAGCAAGGTGTCCAAATAACCAGGTGTTATACATCAGAGAACAGCTCCTGAAGGCGCACAAATTTGTAATGAAGAATTTAAAACGATCGGTGGAAGCACAGAAAAAGGTCTATGACAAGAATACGTTGGTCAGAGAATATGCTCCTGGAGATTGGGTCTACGAATTTATCACAGTGAAAACTGGACGGCCACTGTGTGGAAGATGGGAGGGTCCCTTTCAAATAGTTGAAAAACTAAATGAATGGACCTATGTCATTGATAAAGGCACGAAGAAAATGGCGAAAATACATGTGGATTATCTGAAGCCCTGCCTAAAATCTGATAATGAAAGCAGAGATAATGATTTATCGCCAGAAAGTGCAAGGAGAACCAGAACGAGGGTGATTAAGGCTCCCACAAGATATGGCTTTCCCTGATTTTAAATGATAAGTTTATTCAATATCTGAAGGAGGAATGTTGACTTAACATTAGATTTTATTTCCTGCCTTCAGGAGAGCCATATACACGTAAAGAAGCCTCTGGTGAACACAGGAGAGAGAAGATACGATTACATGGTGGATTTACGGCCATTTTGAAACCATGATTGGGTCTATTTCCACATGGGAATATTCCTTTTATTTTTAATAACATTTCAAGCTAACCTAAGGTGTTAGATAGGCTTCTTTGAAGCATTTCTGTACAAAACAGTTTCTACGGCTCTTCCTCGAGCGTAGCCGGTAGAGCTACCAATCATGAGACGGTCTCTTTCATCGTCCGGGGAAAAGAGCCTGAGTTGTGTTTATTTCATATATAACGATAGGATATGAACTATATTGCTATTATTTAACATTTTCCGTTCAAATTCCTTGCCAAAGTCGATTCTCGATGATATTTTCTACACATTCCAACCTATCACCGATGGAAACAAACACCGCGCTAAGAAATAAACAACGCGGAACATTGCGTTGGCGAGCGCCATGGCGGACACCTCATCATACAGAGCGTCTACCATTGCCGGCAAGACGCTGGTGCCCTTGGATCGCTGCAATCTGGCGTTCTATTTATACCGAGAGAGTAGTATATGGAATCTAGGATTTTTCTCAGGAATTTGACCTTGGATATGTATTTATTTAACATAATGTTTTGTTTTCGAGGTAATAAGGAACTTGTCTCCGTGTCTATTACCTAATATGGTTATGTAAGCGTGCGGGCTGGATCCTCTCGCTGCTCACCTCGTGTATGTCCATATTTGGGCATGAAATCAGGGCGTGGCACGTGCGTGGCACCGGCCACTATATAAGGCGACAAGGCCGTGACTGACCAGGCATTGCGGCTATCGGTTACATAAGTGGGACACGCTTTGAGAAGATACATTCGGAGCAGACATAGACGCTTGTGTGAAGATTCCTTTGGAGGAGCTGAGCCTATCAGTATGCCTTCTTCCAGTGATGAGGAGACAGTATACAGTCGTGGTGACAAGTTTAAAAGCGAGAAAGAAAAAAACGGGAAGCAGAAGCCGCCTAAGAAATCGAGGGAGACTGTAAGAAGTCAGCAGGAATCTTCTCGTCGGCAAGGGTCTCCGGATCGACCCAAGCAACTGCAGTCTCGGAGAGAGGAACGTCCAGCACCAGCGGAGTATGCTGATAGGGTGAGGCCACCACTCATGACAATTAGAAAGCCTTTGGACTTTGCTAACTCTAGGTGTGTGCCGGTGGTCAGGTCAGACGAAGAATCAGAAACCGAGGCAGTGATATTTTATGATGTTTCTCCGGAAAGTCTGACTATTAAATATGAGAACTGGATACGTGGAATTCTGGAACGCATGACAGATATGGCCAGACGTAGAGAATTAGAATCGCTCATCTTTAAGATTGACTCTACCAGGGGGTATGTGTGCCCTTTTGAAAAGTGTTCCAGCAAATTATGTATCTCCAAATTGACTTGGTTTCGCCATGTAGAAGAGCTGCATCTGCCGAAGCGCTGGCAGTATACGTGTGGCATAAGAAATCAAAAGGACGGACGTATCTGCCACAACAAACAGCTAAGAGCAGTCAGTCTGATCCGGCACTGGATGTGGGTCCACAATTTAAGCCAGAACCAAGGCGCCACGAGGTGCATAAACAACGCGGAAAGGCAATGCAACCTCGTGGACAATCCGGAATATACTGCCACGGAGACTCTTACTATGGTCAGTAAGAAAAGGACAGCCCCTTGTACGTTGGCTGCAGATGCGAAAAGGGAACAGCCAGCCAAACCGAAAAAGATTGAACAGCCAATTAAGCAAGAGAAGAACATTGAACCCTCTTGTGATACGGATCCGATTGCTGTTTCCTCTGTCAATCTGTTTGATATCAATACTGACTTGGAAAAACTTAATCATGGCGAGTCAACTGCTGTGACACTGTTGGCTTCGGCTCAGAAGGCCCTGATCGAGGCTCATAGTTCTTTTGCAATGGCTCTGAAGAGCATTCATAAGGACTACGAAAATATTGAACACTTTGGTGACCAGAAGAAACAGTGGGACACAGAGAGAAAGTCTTTGCTGGACCAAATCTGCGACTTGAAAATTAAATCAGAAATAGCAGTACATTCGCAAGATATATTGGAGGAAGAAGTCAGGACCAGCCATGACTCTGTAAAAGAGTTAGATAGACAATTGACTGACAGTAAGAAAATGGTAAAGCAGCTGCAGGAGGAAGTTGAAAGCTTTCAAAAGCTCTGTGCCCACTACGAGGAGAGGTTGACTAGTGATAACCAGGAGAACATTCCTGAGAAAGTCGATGGGGCAGAAGAAAAAGCACAGGAACCATTAGTAATCCCTGGCTTATCTCTCGAGCAGTCACTAGCCATACGTGCCATCATCAATGCTTGATGAATCGGACATTTTCCATTCGCCAATTGCCTCATGTATTGTATATATTATGAATCTTTATTCATATCTGGTTCGTAACTTTTTTATGTTCAAGAACAGTTAAACGTTGGTGCTTACCCCAAGGATTTTTTTTTTATGGAGAACTTCTGTATATTTGTTTATTTGAATCGTTATTTGTTGAGTTTACATGTTCATAAAATTTCTCCAGTCATTGAATATGTTCATCTCTTTCTGCAATCTTATTTCCCTTGGTTGGGGAGGAGTGTAACGATTCCACTATGAAGATTTCCATTTGACCTCCAGATACCTCCGTGTATCTCCGGGTACCTCCGGATACCTCCGGGTAGTTCCTCCGGATCCCACTAGGATATTCATTGCAACCATTGATGATATTTGCAGTTTATATTATTTGATTAATTTATCATTAATTAACTATTCGTTTGATTTCATCCGGACTTTGACCATGATGTTCATTACATATTTCTATATTTATGTTCAACTTTGCATTTATGTGATTATTATATTTATTCCATTATTCCTGAATTATGTTACAAACATAATGTTTCCTTGGTTTGAAAATCATTCATATCTCGATGTACCTGTTCATTATCGGGTTGAGGAGCAAGGTCTTCAACCCAACACACAAGGAGGAATAAAGGGAACATATGAAAGAAGCATTTCACTCTTGATGTTTTATCCCGGATCCGCGCCTGGAACATATAATATTTCAACCCTTGGTCCTTTGGAACTTTAATATAATCCGGCCACTATAGTTCCTTTTCCCCCCATCTCCTGCTATCAATATTCATAATATATTTATTCTCGCAGAAGTAAACCTATACGATCACGAAATATCATTATTTAATATCGATTAATATTAAGCCGGAGCTGAAACACAGATGTACAACGATGGCCACAAAGACATTGGAAAGAACATAGGCAAGAATCGCAACAAAACCACGACCAGGGGTAATATCCACTTCCCTCTTCATTCCTTTTGCTAATGGTAATATAGTCACGACCGTTAAACTGTTTGCATACAGCCGTCCATCCGTTCTGGCACTCTACAAGCTCGCTGGTAATCCCCTTTTTCATAGCTCCAGCAATAAGCTCAAGAGCTGACAGAGTCATAAAGAGATGTCGCACAACACCGTCCGTTTTAGTCCTGGAAAGTTTCACAGATTTCACACTCTGTTTAGCAATACTGACTTTGTCGCTAAGCACAAGCGAAAAGCCGGAGCTGGTGGCAGCAGAGCGGCCAGCGGAGCGAATAAAGGTATCCATGTTGTCTCTTCAAAGTCAGGCTAACAAGTGATAACTAACTACACAGCGCACACATACTTATAGCTCTGTCAGAAGATCAGTTTGGCTTATCATGATTAATCCAGCCTTCAGCTCTTCCAACCTCTCTGCGTCAGAGCGCGACTCAGTCTGTTTTATCCAGGCTCTCAGTAGCTGCTCACCGCTTGAAGAGTCAGTTATCCGCTCTCTCATGCGATCTTCTATAGTCTCAATCTGACTATATTTTAAACCCAATGTCATCCCCAAACGACGCCAACATCCAGCAATCATAGTCGACAGCCTTTCCAAAATGGCAAATTCTAAAGTTCGGTCTGCTCTCGTAAATTCTTGCTCCAGCATTTCACTCAAGTCCATGCGCTCACATTCGCGTAAAGCCCGGTAAAGCTGACAGTAGCCTTCAAAATCAGACCCACTCAAAGCGCTTCTCCACTCCAGTAACATAAGCAACAGACTCTCTGTAAAAAATCTCAAAAATCCACTGCAACAATGCAGTTTAGGGGCTAGCAACATCCAATCTCGGTCCAGTTGCCTAAACACCTTCTCAAACTTGGTTGCAATAGCTGGGTCGCTCATTTTTATTTTTTTTCCCCTACACTATTAGTAGTCGCTTTCTACTCAGACCAAAACAACATTTACAGCGCATACAGCGATTCACAGAGCCGACTGAACCACTAAACACATGCTCAACTCCTAAAATGTTGCAACAACTCGCAGTGTCGGTCAAACTTCTAGGAATGTTTGCTCCACACAAACATTTCAGCCAGTTCCTCTTCTTTTTGCTCTTGAGCCAGTCCACATACAATAATCCAATGGAGAAAAAGTCGTTCTCTAAATACACCGCCAGGGATGTGTGAGCGCACTGAAGTCCTGTCTCGTCAAAATACGGCAAGACGCACAAGCTCAGATGGGAGGAGGAGGATGCATAAAGTCGCTTGTCTTGTTTCAAATAGAAAAATCCCCTATAAACAACTTCCTCAAAGGAAAATTCCATACATTCAAAAATAACACCTCCTGGTATTAATTCTCCTCGGCTGGCTCTGATCAAACGTTCTTCGAATTGATGCACTAAATGTATGGTTACTGCATTTCTCCCCTTTTTCGGAAATGCCTGCTTGTAAAGTAAACTAACACACAGGTAAGGCGAAGGAAAGTACCATCCAGTTACATCAGGTAGGCGGTCAACCTCATCCACCTTTAAAGAGGATAAATACACCGGTAATCCACTCTTCTCTAGTTTATGTAAAAAAACGCCGCTGCTAATAGGAGAGTCGCCACCAAACGTTATCCGGCGAGGGTCTGCTACACTGCCCATATTAACATTAGTTCCAGATCAAAACCGTCCAACTCCCGTTGTATTAGTTTCCTTCGTGCGTTTGATCGACTTGACACTATGAATAGCCCGTAGTGTAAACGTTTGTAAGACTTGGGATATCGCAAAGATAACTTGTGTTGGCGACCGGGGCGTCCTCTCCTAGCCATGGCTTAGGCCGCAAATGATGATCAGCCAAGCTTTTATACTACTGATATCGTCAATAAACTATCAAAACTCTCGGCCGCTTTTCAATGCGCGCGTCTATACCTCTTATCTACCACAATCTATCTTCTGACTCAACGGTTTATAGCTTATCAAAACACCTGCCTCCTCCTCTCCCATTCTCACCGGTAGCAAATTTTTAAAACAATCACTAGCCCACGCGCGCCCAACGGATTAACTCGTCTCCTACGGACTACCATTGTGCTTCTTGTGCTTCTTGCGGTGTTCTTGTGCTTCTTGTGCTCCTGTGCTTCTGTTTTGGATTACCCATCTACCCTACTTGTGCCGTTTGGATTACCTTATACCTGGATTACTTGTGCTTTTTTTGTTGGTTGGATTACCTTATTACCCTACTATTATTATTACTTGTGCTTCTGTGCTTCTGTGCTCCTGTGCTCCATCGACCCATCGTCGGTTGGATTACCTGGTGCTGTTTGGATTACCTGTAGCTGCTTGGATTACCTGTTGCTGCTGACTCTCTTTATTCGCTTATGTTCACCATATATTATTATTATAATTATTATTATTATGTCTAAGTTCAATGCTCTTCTCTTATTCAAATAAAAGCAATGCACATACAGATCCAGACCCAAGCCAAGGAAGACACGACCAAGGGAGACAACTACTGAGACACAAGCAAAAATTGAATTGGCTTACATTTACCACAACTTCTCCACACGCATCAAGCGATATAAAAGCAAACACATAGAAAAAATAAAAAAGGACACAACAAGGCACAAACATTTCACAAACCTTTCTATATTATTCAAATTATTTACAAGTTACAAAATGCAAGTTACAAAAAACCACGCAGCACACACACACACAGCCCATACACACACAGCACACACACACACAGCACACACACAGCACACAGCACACAGCACACACTATAAACATTATATACATTATATACATTATATACATTATATACATTATATACATTATATACATTATATACATTATATACATTATATACATTATATACATTATATACATTATATACATTATATACATTATATACATTATATACATTATATACATTATATACATTATATACATTATATACATTATATACATTATATACATTATATACATTATATACATTATATACATTATATACATTATATACATTATATACATTATATACATTATATACATTATATACATTATATACATTATATACATTATATACATTATATACATTATATACATTATATACATTATATACATTATATACATTATATACATTATATACATTATATACATTATATACATTATATACATTATATACATTATATACATTATATACATTATATACATTATATACATTATATACATTATATACATTATATACATTATATACATTATATACATTATATACATTATATACATTATATACATTATATACATTATATACATTATATACATTATATACATTATATACATTATATACATTATATACATTATATACATTATATACATTATATACATTATATACATTATATACATTATATACATTATATACATTATATACATTATATACATTATATACATTATATACATTCCTTAACTAACTTATATCTAAGCAGTAAGCAGAGCAGGGGCGAAGGAAAGAAAAGAGCAAGAAAGAATAGAGAAAAAGAATAGAAAATCAAAAAAAAGATAAAGTGGATTCAAGAGGCGAAGCTTAAGCATTGCGTTGCGAGCAGCAAAATGTCCACCAAAAGTCACATATGTACAGCAGCAGGTCCAAAGTAAAGTCTATGTACAGCAAGCGGTAATGTACAGCAGCGGAAAACAGCGCATAGTGCTCCTAAAGTCCATCCTATGGGACCTGAGGGCCTAGGTGTGGTCCTCTCGGGGCCTGGTGGTGATCCTTTGGGAGGCCTGGTGGTCCAGCAGTTACCCTGTAAGTAAAAAAAACATTTTTTTAAAGAATAACCTCACTCAAAAATTATTTCCTAAAAAGTTTCACAAATATCATATAAATAATTTTCATAATTTTCATAATAATATCATTTCATAATAATTTATAACTTCATAATAATGATAAATATATAATTCGTAATTTATAATTCATAAAAATATTATATAAATATACCACTTACATTCAAGGTGTACTTCCACCGAAAACTGTGTCACTCCTTGGGTGCTATACTCTATAATAAACACCGACCCGTGAAACCGAAAATAGAAATCGCAGTCCTCCACCCGATGTGCAGAATTATATTTCTAACCTAGTTTTAACCTGGGAATTTTGACCCGATTTTGACCTGGTGCTTTACTAGTGGAAATCGTAAACAGTTGTGAGGCTCAAACTTGATTTTACAATGCTCTATTGACCCGATTTTAAAATGCAGTTTTTGATGCTCTCAGAATTCCGCTCAGTATCAGGTGTAAATATGCAGTTTTTGATGCACTCAGGGCATCACTTTCATTGCACCACAGCAAACTTGTATGTTTAAGCTGGCATGAGTAAAATTGTTTAAATCAATTGGGATGAAAGTTATGTCCAGTATTGGGTAGCCTAAGATTGCTCCCATCTGCCTGAGATCTCCATCTATTTATTCATCTCTTTTGCTGTCATCAGCCACAGTCACAGTGAGAATTACCACTATATGTGCATTGGTAACAGGCCTAGGGCGCTCCATGCACCCATGTAATTTCTGTGTATGGTCACAAGGGTGTTTCTATTATGACCCCTTTTTAAAAAGATAAATTACAATAAGGAACTATTGTAAGATATTTCTTGTTATGTTTCTAAGTATATGATAGGAATATGTAATGTAGAAATGCAATGTAAGTGTTTTAGTGGTGCTTTCATTATAAAAGAAATTGTAAATGCACTACAGTGACCAGTAGCGCCACCTGGTGAAAACAGTAGCGCCACCTGGTGAAAATAATTGGCATAATGGTAAGTATATGAGGAGAGGCACCATATTTTGATGTAAGGGGAGTAGAAAGAAGAATCCCTAAGTCATCTATTTTCTCAATATTAAAATTGTATAGTGAACTCTTTATACTTCTGTTTCACCATTAAAATTTCTGGTCAGGGGATGACAATTACATGGAATAAAGTTTAAAATACCTCACAATGTTTGTATCCAATGAAACATTAATCGCTTTTTCATATTGAATATAGGAGACAAAACATTATTTCCATTTTGTATTTTGCCTTTTGTTATTAAACAGCTGAGACTGAGCATTCTCATACTAATGTAGCCATTCGAAAATTAAAAGAAAAAGTGAAACAAATACAATGCATATACACAGCTCCTCACGCTTCAAACATTGAAGGTGCGTCGGCCAAAGTGGAATTAAAAATAATATATGATCAATTCTCACAAAATGGGGGCAGTACCCGATTTAGATACATAAATTTGTACACCAAATTTGATAAATGATTATTTGATAAATATGGTTTAATATGGGCGAAATAAGGCAAAAAATAGGGAAAAATGGAGGGTTTCTGAAGCATAGCTGTAGGAATCGAAATGATGTCTCTTTGGGAGAATTATTCATATATTATTGAATAATAATGATACCAGGAAGACGGGGAAATGGGTGGGAATTAGGAGTGTTATATTATTCTAGATGAACATTTAACATTAAATAATCTTTGGTCAGTGACATCATGTAGAACGGGAGAATACTATTGAGGATTGTTATTCTCGTGCGAAATCATTACGAATTCTCAGCATAATTAATGTGCGGCAATTAGAACTAGATGAAACTGAATTCTAATATTGACTGTGACATTTAGTGAGTGTAGAAAACGTTTAAAAGCTCTAGTTTTTAGATGAAGAACGGGACAGGAATTAGGTGTGTTATATCAATATAATTCATTTTGTTCATGGATCTAGTTATACTAGATGTATTATTGAATAAGAATACACTACAAAAAGGTTTCAACTGTCCCTGCCTCCCCATTGTGACGGGCTTCCTTAAGGTGTTAAAGCATTGGTAAGAGTTGTGTGTCAACATTATGGTGTGTGTGAGGGTTACCCTGGGAGGGGATTCGCACTAGAATGACACCCACAGCTCTTCTCCCCCTCCCTATCTGTCGGGGACAACCATAATGGGGTCCAAGATAATGGGTGTAATCAATCCCTATTTTCATTTCTTCACTCCTTACTCATCTCTTAATTCTACAGTTCTTATACAATAATGTTTCTTTTACATAGTTTCCCCGTCTTATCTAAGTACAAGATGTCCCTTACCTTCCTAAGTAATAGGCTTCTTTAAGGTGTATAAGCTTCACTCATATGATTATGATGTATATATGGTTCGTACCTACTCACCATATGAAAGGCCAAACTATTCTACTTTAATTCAAACCTTTGCCCATTTATCACTTGCTAAAATATTTTTAACTGTATGCAACATGTGCATTTACACCGGATTTAGATACATAATTTTGATATGCATTTTGAAGTGCATGAGTTGATGCACCATGCATCAGGTGCGAAACCAGGTGCAAAACTGCTTTTTTGAGAGGATTGCACTTATGTGACTGGTCAGATGCAGTTTTGCATGCAGTGGCAGATTTTACAATGCACATCGGGCAGGTAATCGCCCGGAGGCGAGTCTACAACCATTGAGAAGCCTGGGCAGGGTGGTATCTCTACTCTACAAATCTCCTCTCCAAACCAGGAAACCACAAGGCAAAGCCTTAAAACAAGGTTTTCATCACATCCATAGGCCAGCTGGACCATAAACCCAGATAAGGTCTGAACAATCATTCTGCAAAATATAAAATCAAAACTTAACCTTAAGCCACCATTGACACACACACACACACACACAACAAGCACCCAGTCCAACAAGTACATGTGCACCCCTCCCCTTCTTCGATTGCATACGTGCATGGGGACATTAGTATCAAATTCCCTTCGATCAAACATTTCACATCGATTCTACAACACTGCACAACAGTAAAAGAGTTCTTACAGGTTTCTTTACATGCTATACATCACATACTAACGTAATAACCATAAATCAAGCAATATAAACCAATACTTACTTGATAATCAACAAATTTAGCTCTGTGTCTGGTCTGCTAGACTACTCTGTATCCTAGATTCTCGAAATATAAAAATGGCAGCTCCAAAACACAAGATTCATTCATTCAGGCAGCCAAAAGTAGCCAAAAGCTGCCACGCCTCGCCCCGTCTTGCCCTTTGACCCTCGCCTGGAACCGGCCCCGGTGATCATCGCTCGCCTCCCCGACCCAAGACGCGCGGGTCCCAACGACACACAGTTGACAAGCGAGATCATATGTGTTATCAGTTATATATATATATATACAACCAGTGAAATCAAACACCTGCACGACCCAAGCTGTAAATCTACAACCCTAGAAAAGGCTTTATATTTTATTTATTAACAATACATATCATCAATTCATTGATCCCCCAAGATTCCTACATGATTCCTACATGATTCCTCATGTGATCCCTCTTCACAATTCCACCGCTCAGCTAGTAGTATATCAAAATTGGGGCACACGCACAATTGCGCTCTTTTACACACGCCCATGTCTCTCCTTAATCAAGCGCTCCTCCACCATTCCACCACTCTCCCCATTCCACCACTCTCCCCCATTCCACCATTCCACATTGATAATAAAATCCAACTCACAACCCTATATTAATAACTCTCCACCACCACCATCCTCAAAGGGGCGGTTAGTAGCACCACCACCACCCACAAGCACCACCCACAAGCACAAGCACCACCACCTCAGTGGGGCAGTGGTGCACACACCACCACCACCACCACTTCGAGATAAACAACCACTTCGAGATAAACCCTCAAAATAACGAGCTAGGGGGAGCTAGGGGGAGCTAGGGGGAGCTAGGGGGAGCTAGGGGGAGCTAGGGAGATTGGCAGCCATCTTGGACTTCGACCACTTCTACCACTTCGACCACTTCGACCACACAGCGAGCAAGGGGCTAGGGAAGGGGCTAGGGCTTGGCAGCCATCTTGGTTTGCTCCTAAAGGTCATCTGTGCGGGTTTATTACTACTACTCATACCACAGCCACCCAAGGTTGCTCAGTGCTACAACACTTCCGCATTCTAGGTTTAACATACCGTCCCTCCTTTTATTTGTCCATTACTAGTAAAGTAGTTAAATATACTCTATGAGATGACCTAAGAAATGCAAGGATTTATATTCAATACACTGTCTTTAAAGTTTTTGTATTCATATGACTTAAATTGCTAGATACCCCAATAATAGAAATATTCCTACTAAGAGATCTTGTGAATTAAATAAAACTTCTTGAAAAATATAAATGTTATGACTTTAGAGTAGTTTTTATTCAACACACCACATATGATTTAAACATTTCATGGGATTTACAGTCTAACCTAATCTACCAGGCAGTGACTTGGATAAAATATGAAATGCCTTTTTTAGATTAAGTGGATTCCACTGATGAGAAAAAATGAGAACATTCCTACAAATCTTGTGTACACTTGAAAATTATCAATTTTGTGAAGTATGACTCATTTTCCTGTCAAACATCACATTATATATATTTAACATTATACCAAATTCCACGATGGTTTCTTGAGTTTATCCACATATACCAAGAAGCTGATGTACAAATAGGAGGAAACACAGGAGTCATACAATCATGGAGTATAGGGCGGGCACCCGGGTGGTGATTGCAGGGAAATGGGTGTGGAAACAGGCGGAGATGGGATGACTGCATGACAGACAGAATAACAAATCTCTCGCATCTCATATAATTATGTGTGAGTGAGGGTGTGAGAATGTGTACAATAGGAAGCTCTACACATATAGCACGTGCCGATTAAAGCTGCATTCTCAGCAATTATGAAAAAACAGGTTTTATCAAATTTACTCATATTGCGACTCATAGGACTGCATTTATCAATATTTTGCTGCTGTTATTATATGTTTGTACAAGAATCTTTTAAGTAAAATCGCTGAGAAAAAACGGCCACCAGTGAGCGATAATAAGTGTTGTCTTCTCAGGAAAGGTTTTGGGCGGGTCCTCCAAACACAAATGAGGATGTTTAAGAAGCCCTGTAGCAAAACAAGCTGGACAATGTCCTCCAAAGTTTTGGTCAAATAACTCTTAGATGGTTTGGAAAAGAACAATGGAAGAAAATTTTGGATATGTTCATTTCTTGATTGATGTTAGCCTCAAGACTTAATCTTCACACTAGTCGGTGTGCTTATTCCCCTCTCCCTCTCGCCATCCCCCTCTCCCTCTCTCTACCCCCTCTGTCTGTTGCAGACATAATAACAAATCTCAGTGCCATCACTCTGCCTCCCCAACTATCATCAGTAGACGAGATGGAAGTGCAGGTTCTTAATATACTAGTGACACAATCTTCACACAAGTCTGCACATGCAGGGAAGATTATGCCTCCTCGTAAGGCTAGCATTTATATTCATCATTTTCATAACTATTAATCACTGCCTTGAACAGTCCAGGAGCTATAACAACCAGAGAAAAAGATTAATAACCACCATTTCGAAAAGTTCTTTATATAAATAACACAATAGCATGATTATGATCAATTCAGTCCCATCGGTCAGACAAGTAAATAAACTTGGTAGCATCGTGTTTGTTCTAAAGGCTGAGGATGCAGCGTTAAGAAACAGCATGATTTGTCAATATGTTGATCATATTAAACGGCGACGTTGAAGACATTGATTTGAAGAAAAGATTAGGAAAAGGGCCATGTGGATTTGTTGATTTATGCATCAGGAATCCTAGAATTGTTGTTGCTGTTTCCATGTCTCCTGCGGACAATCACCATGTCTCGCTCATGCTGTCTCTTTTTCTAGTTCTCTCATTCTTTTTCTTTCACTCTGTCTCTCTGTGTCTGTAAAAATATCATTTCTGCAACATTTGAATTATTTTCCTATAACACATCACACATATGTACGTACAACTGAAATCTAACAATTCCAAACTGAACCAACCAACATAATATACTCCGTATCTCCTCGAAATTACTTGTGAAATCCTACATATTCCCAATCGCTCCACACTCTGCCTGTCATCCAACCTCATCCCCTTTTTCCGCTCATTTGGATGGCTTTCCTGGCCCGCCATGGACAGATACTATCATCCCCTGTCTTATCATGTCACATAATCCCCTATTTGTCGTCATGGAAACATGACATTTCAGCCTCTAATGAGGGAGAGTGTGGCGGTAGCCACATTGCTAGTAAACCCTAACACTAGGTACTGGCGGTTGGTCTGTGCGCAAGACTGTGAATTATAGGGGATTTGCATGTGCCGCTGTGTCTGTCACTTGTCTGTTAAAGGGCCTGGTGGGTGAATCCGCCGGAAAATTCCCCAAATCTCTCCAATATCACAGATTTAACGTTGGTCAGGAACTGAACATTTTCTACTATTTGTTCCATTCTTTTTCCATCATTCTAAAACCCATTTGACCAGAACTTTGGAGAATTTTGTCCAGTTATTTCTGCCACAGGGCTTCATAAACATCCAAAATTATATTTCTGGGACCTGCTTAGCTACTTTCCTGCAATGACTTCCCTTATTATCGCTCACTGGCGGCCGATTTTGCTCAGCCGACTTCAATTATTGTAACAGTACCAGAATTCAGATCTCTAAATCATAATTGAGTAAATTTATGTGGTAAGATTTTCTGTGTTGCAATAGCAGAGAATACAGTTTTAAGACAAAATCTCTGTTCAAAATAAAGTTCAATATTACCAAAATGAATTATTTGAATTGCTGAACTGCTGAACTGCCACTCACCAATAGGAGATGTGTATGTCTCAGTGCGCATGTCTTTTACAGCGGATATTGTAATGGGCTCAGTTCCAATCTAAGATACAAATATTTAGCAACATTTTTATTGAGAAATCTAAGAATATTTTCACCAATATCACAGCATGATCTATAAAAGAAACATGTGCATGATGGGAAATTTGTTTCATGATTCCATGCAATTCAAAATTTAAGATGGCCGACATGCAAATCCCCTATTATATGATTTTCATCCTAATTCAAGGATTCATTTGTAGGCGATCTGACAGAAATAGGACTTTTGATATCTGAAACGATTTATAGATATATTGGATTCCAACATATTAATTAACTTTTGAGAAAGCAGACAAATAATTCTATTTTTGTTGATGTTTGAAAAGAACACCCTTATTTATGGTTAGCCTATCATGAATAAAGTCTTTAAATATACCTGCAGAATATGGCCCAGCTAGTTTTTAGAGAGTCAAAAACCTAGTGTTATTCTAATATGGAATTTGGTTCAGGTATTGTACTGTTCAGTTTGTGATATTGTAATGTAAATTGTGGTTCATGTATTGTAAAGTTCAGGTAGCGTTATTCTTATGTCGACTATGTTTCAGGTATTCTAATATTCAGCTTCTGATTTTATAGTGTAATATACTTATGTTTATCTTTTCACATTTCAGGTGAGTAACATTAAGCACATAGTAGCAGTGGGCAAAGGAGAAAGGTAATCTGCAACATTTAATTCTACTTGCCTTGCTTCATTCTCGCTCTCCCTCACACACACTCTCTCCATAACAATCACTGTCACTCACTCCCTCTCCCTCATACATTCATCTGTCTCTCACACTTTCCTTCGATTTCACTCTCTTTTCTATCTTGTTCTGTCTTTGTCTCTTTTCTATATGTATCTCTCTAGCTTTTTCTCTTAATCTCTTTTGACTCCTCCTGTCTTTTTTCCATCTTTCTCTCCATCTCACTCGCTCTCCTATATCTGTCTCTCTCAATCTCTCCCCATCTTTTTCTGGTACTCCTCCTGTCTATCTTTCCCTCATTTTCTCTCTCACTCGCTCTCTTATATCCTTCTTTCTTAATATCTCATATACTCTCATATACTTCTTACTGTCGCTCCTTCTGTCATTCTTTCCATCTTCCTCTCCCTCATTCTATGTCGTACTTGTTCTCCTATATCTTTCTCTCTCAATCTCTCTCCTCATTTGTCTCATTCACTCCTTCTCCTGCTCTCTCTCTCTGTCACCCCTTCTGTCTCACTTCCTCCTCTCTCTCACATGCATTCTCTTTCTCCCTCACTTGCCTCTCCGTTACCTCTCTTGCCTACGCTCTCTCATTCTCTTTTTCTCTCTCTCACTCTCTCTCTTGACGTCAATCCAAACCTATAATAGGTAGGAGAGGCATAAAGCAACGTTGTTTCCTAAACATACTAATATTACCATTGAGGGATTCAATTTTGAAATAATCAATCCAAAACCTGACAATTCTTACGCTGTGATGGTCGTGATAATGGATATGAGGCTTAACCTTTGGGATCATAAGTTTAATCTTGTCTTCATTGTCAGTCGATCTAATAATCCAGATTATGATGTAAGACGGAGCCTTTATTCTATCAATGCATTTATTGGTCGGGTCTTGAGACAATGTACAGTCGGCGGCTCTCACACATTTGGTAAATTCAGGTAATTCAATTAGGTGAACTAACGTCGTAAGTCGTATAAATATGTGTGCCAAATTCGAAGACAGTGTATTAAATTCATCCATGCCATGCTTTCGGGTATAGTTGGTTATTTTACTAGTATTTGTTCACCTAGGAACATTGCAAACATTTTTTTTTTCAAAAATAAAGTATCAAACTAAAGAATATGAAAATATTTATTACTATCATTAGAACCTGCTTGATCTCATCGTTTCAAATATGATGATATCTCAAAATCCATTTTTTGCGACTTGTCACTCATTTTTGCTGTAACAAATCACATTTGGTATTTCGCAGATTTAGGTAATTGCTATGCCTCATTTGAAGTAAATGAAAGTTGTACTTTTTCTGACGACTGTATCCTAATGAAGGAAATATGACTATAATGATAGTGATGATAACAACAAAACATAAATAGATATTCACAGTGTTCTTTTCGTTATTTGAAATACACCAAAAGTAATTTAGATATAATAACAACATTATCCGACTTTGGTTGAAGGTGATCGAGTGAGCAAGATACAAAAAGTTATCATCAGTGAAGAGAAAAATACCCTAATGTTCTTTTAAAAGAGGGGGTTAATATATTATGATTTAATGATTTATTACAGCCAAGACATCAGCACCAAATCATAGATTACCATAATTAATATCCTAATCTGGCTGTGTGAGGTGTTGTTCATTAAGTGAAGTAATTAGTGGAGTGTTAATGGGAAGGCCATAGCTCCTCCAGAAACCAATCAAGGCTTGCCTGTACAAAAACCTCTCACTCTATATGAAGGCACTCTCTCTATATATATGTGTAGGGGGTGGCATTGGTTCAAGGGGAAAATTATCTTTACGGTGGATAATGTCAAGCAAAGTGGCTAATATACGCCATAAGATAACCTTAGAAACGCATTATATGAATATTAAATACATATATACATACAGTATATTATACACTGTATCGAAATTTGGTAAGCATATTTCTAGAATTTAATATGCTAGATACCCACAAATAAGAACATTTCTACAAATAGGTCTTATGAATAAAAAACTAAAATATCAATTTCGCGACTTTAGACTCATTTCTCTGTGACACATAACATGACATATACATGTAGAGCTGTGAATGTACATTTCTCTGGCTTGTTAGTACCAGGTATACACATTCTGCTGGCCCTTCCCATGTACATTAAGGCAATATCTAGAGAGGGCCTAGGTGGGAATATTGCACCAGTTTTTATAATGCAGTCTGGAGCCTGTGAGCTGTAGATACAGGAGTGGTTTGCTCTCCTTCACTGCTTTATATTGACTAGCGGAGGTGTGTGTGTGTGTGGGGGGGGGGGGGGGGTAGGGGGAGCGGGGCTGGGTCCTCTAGCTTGAGTAGGATCAAATGGTACATATATATACAGATTCTGGATTGGGCAATTAATGGAATTGTGTCAATGGAATTGTGTGGGGCAAATTAGCTGGATAATATGAGACTGTGGGGAAGGTAGGGGAAGAGAATGTGGGGGGTGAGTGGAGAAGGAAGGGGAGGGGATAGAAGAAGAAGAGAAGGGCAGGAGGTGGGGGTGAACAGGTTGAGGAGGGAAAGACTGAGCAAGAGGGGAAGGTGGTTTAGTTTAATTTAGTTTAATATATGATTATTCAGCCAAATAGCATTACAATGAGCATAGCATTGCTCTTCTTAGCTAATACTAACCAAATACAAAAATCGATATACTAATTTACATTAATTTCAGGTAGAAGAGGAGAAGGAGGAGAAGGAGGAGAAGGAGGAGAAGGAGGAGAAGGAGACAAAGGAACAGAAGGCAGATGAGGTGAGGGAAATTGGAGAGAGAGGGTGGAATGGATTGGATAAAGAGAAGAAAAGAAGAGATTATGGCTGGAGAGGAGGAAGGGGGTGGAAGGGATTGTGCACGTACGTTTACCCAGGGGATTACCCCACAAGAGACTCCAATACCAGTCCATACTGGAAGAGCATTAAGCCTCAGCCCTATACACCCTAACCTCCTGCCACAGACAAGAATATGGCCTTTGTGAGGTGGCCTCCCTCCGCTACAATTCCATATCTATAAATATACATTATATGATATATTGCACTATACTAAAAGCTCTAATAACGTATAATATGTGATTTATTAATGAGTCGTGGTGATTTTGAACGTGTTTTATTTGCAAGATCTATCAGTGGGAATGTTCTAATTTTTGGATGAATATATGTATCAAATGTCAGGAAAGTATATCAATTGTATCGATGCGTTTCTAAGGTCATCTTATGGAGCATATTTATTTACTTTACTAGTTATACGTCGATCCAGAAATATTGAAAACTTAAAAAAAAAAATCAAGCATAAAATACTGAAATACATTTTAGATTTCCTAAATGTTTGGAATCATTGATATCATCTTAATCTCATCTTTTCAATCCTGATGGTATCTCAAAATCTCTTTTATCGACTTATGGCTCATTTCCTGCGACACAAATCATCTGGGGAAAAACAGGAATCAATAGGCCACTACGTGTGAGGGAGCTCTATAATAAAAGCTTTATCCCCCTGAGATGGACTTCCCAGTTTGCCAAAGTCCCCTTCCTATATTCACATTCATGACTGTTTTATGGGCGGAGAGATGGCTTGAATCAGCAACATAAGGTGTGGCGGACATTATATAGACACGTCCACTAACATTGCTTCTCCCCCACCCCCCGACTGTGACCACTTGTAACACACTAGGTCATAGTGGTGATGGAGGGGTTGCGGAATAGAATGCGAAATAGAGTTTTAGTAGGTGGGCTGAGATGGTGGGCCAAGATGGTGGTAGGTTTTGGAGGAAGTTAGAGGAGAGTTAGAATTGGGAGGGGGGTCAGAGCAGAGAGGAAGAGAGAAACAGAGAGGAAGGTATTGAGAGGGAGAGAGATAGACAGAGAGAAAGAGAGAGAGCAAGACAGAGAGGCTGAGGGAAAGACAGAGAGGAAGAGAAAAAGAAGAAAGAGGTCACTGTATATAAACTGTTATCTGAGGAAGTTAGAGGAGAGTTAGAATTGGGAGGGGGGTCAGAGCAGAGAGGAAGAGAGAAACAGAGAGGAAGGTATTGAGAGGGAGAGAGATAGACAGAGAGAAAGAGAGAGAGCAAGCCTCTCTGGCTGAGGGAAAGACAGAGAGGAATAGAAAAAGAAGAAAGAGGTCACTGTATACACACTGTTATGGTCATTTTGCTCAAATAGACAAAACAACACAGAGAGTAAGTGAGAAAGATAGAGGGAGAGAGCTCAAGGATGGTGTGAGGTTTACGCCCTTATCAACACATTGAAGGTTATATCCAGAAGTTTAGCCGCCAGAGTCAGTCAGAATATTTGTTTCCTGTGATAAATTAGTTGCTTGATTACTAGCCGGGAGACACAGCCACTAAACGTTCTGTTCTGTTCAGAAAGAAGGGTTGTCAAGTGTTTTGCCTGGTCAGATCTGCCGGCAATCTGATGGCATAGCCATAAGATGCCTGCAGACAATTAGCTTCTATACTTTGTTACCTTTTTTAATGTGAAATCTTGTTAAATGTTCGTAGTGATTTGGCCCGTTCATAGTGATTTGGAGGGGTTTCCTCACTTCAACGTTATGACGTCATTGACTAGTGCCTCTTTTTGAGCTGCTGGCACGATGACGTGGCGCTATGTGATTGGCCAAAGGGCTTACCCAGCACTATATCAGGCCTATGAGAAGCCTTATGTACCATTCCCGTGCATTTCGGGTGACTACAGCCGGTCGATCCACGTGGCCCAACTTTCACTGTATCGATGCTCGTAATTATTCCCATTACGTAGTGGTTAATTTGACTTCATGGGAGGCTAGAACTATCGCAAACATCTCAATTGGCAGTTGTGACCGCGGAGAAACACGGGAAAAATACGACGAAAAATATAATCTAGGAGGTGTCCGGGAGAGTAGGCATTGGAAAATTGCACTGGGCGCCGTCTGTTATGTTTTATGGGAAGCTGCGCTTTTGTAAACAAAAGGCGGAATTGGCGCGATTGGCCAAGGGTGGAGGAGCTGAGAGGAAGGCAGTCTATGATCTTACCCAGGAGATAGAGATAGAGCAGAAGGGAGAGAGAGACAGAAAAAGAGACATAATGGTCTTACAGCGGGGAGAGACAGACAGAGGGAGTGACAGAGAGAGGGAGAGACTTCCGGAGAGAATGAAAGCGAGAGAGCAAGGAATGGAGGGAGAGAGATGGAGAGTTAACAAGAGAGGGATAGAGTCAGGAGAGAGCGAGACGGGGAGAAGGAGAGGCAGTGAGAGAGACAGAGAGAGAGGGCTATCATTTGGGAGAGAGTGAAAGAGAGAGTGTGGAGGGGAGAGTTGAGAGAGGGAAAGATTGTTTGGGAGAGAGTGAGCAAGGAAGAGAAAGCGATTAGGGGAGAGGGAGAGACAGTGAGAGACATACACAGAGAGATTGAAACAGGGAGGGAGAGAGAGAGGGAGAGGGAAATACAACAGGAGAAAAACGGGACACAAAGAGGAATAGAGAGAAGGGCATGCAGAGAGGGGAGAGATGCAGGGAGAGGGAGAGAGTCTGAAAACCTGGAGAGGCAACTGACCTTTCTTGTTATGGGTCGAGCCTTGATAAAGAATACGTTTTAATGGGTGGGTGTAATATATGGCCAAGAAAAGGCGTACAGTGCCAAGAAAAGGTGTACATGTAATAAGAAGACAGGGCAGGCAGAAGAGACAGAGAGGGAAACAGAGAGGGAGAGAGAGGGAGAGAGAAGGAGAGAGAGAGAGGGAGATGGTGAGACAGAGAGGGGGAGAGAGGGGGAGAGAGAGGGAAAGAGAGGGAGAGAGAGGGAGAGAAGGGGAGAGAGAGAGGAAGAGAGAGAGGAGGAGAGAGTGAGGCAGAGATGAAGGGAGAGATAACATTTACGAAGTGAGGCAGAGGGTGAGAGAGACAGAGAGGAAGCGAGATAGAGGAAGAGGGAGAAGGAGAGGAAGAGAGACACAGAGAAAAAGGTAGAGAGGCACAGAGAGAGACAGAGAGGAAGACAGAGAGAGAGGCATAGAGGCACAGAGAAAGACAGAGAGGCACAGAGGCACAGAGAAAGACAGAGAGGAAAAAGAAAGAGGTCACTGTATACACACTGGTACGGTCATTTTTCTATAGGGGCAGCAGTGATGGCTGTTTTAGTAGCCGGGTGCACATATTATTGCCTTGGTAGCTCAGCGAGTTGGTTATGTATTTTAGATGGTTATGTGTAAGATGGAGTGTCGGAAAAGTGTGTGTGCGGGGATGGAGGGTGGGGTGGGTGGAAGGTAAAGTGGAGAGGAAATGGGATTCGATGTTAACAGTGTTCTATATAATTTCACAGCGCTTGAAGTTCATGTTATATTTTACCATGAAATACTATTCAAGGTCAAATACAATCTATAATGTGGAAGGCATACTCAAATAAAGGCAAATACTCAGAGTTTAGATTATATCCTTGCCATCTATGTAGTTATTAGATACTCTGATGTTTAGGCAAATGTAGCTTTAAAGAGAAACTTTAACTTTCTTAACACTTTCCTTCTTATATATATATAGCAGTTCAGTCGACAAAAACAACAGCTGATTCCAGCCTCCTGTCTACTGATGTACTCAGTGTTTTGCTAAAACTTTTCAGTAGAGGAAAAAGACGTTTACTCCGGGCCAGCTGTGTACAAGAGGCACTATAGTGTTGCTGATGAAGAGTCCTTGTGCGGTGGAGAAAGAAGGGACAGTCTACTTCTAGGACTGTCTTTTAAAGCCAGCTATTTGACCAGCTGACTTTGTATGTAAGTTCTAAGCGGGGTTTGTATGAGCTTTTAGGATAGTGTGTGACAGTGTGTGACAGAGAAGAGTGAGGATAGAGCATGGAGAGATAGGTGGGGTAGGCATAGGGGTAGGTAGATAGGGAGGGAGAGAAAGACAGGTCAGGCGAGATAGGAATTAGAGGAACGTAACAAGAGAGAGAGAGAGTGACAAAATACAAATGGTGGGGAAAGCAAGCTCCAGTGAATGATAGATAATAAGTGAAGCCATAGCAGGAAACGATCTCCGAAATATAAATGTGGACTTTTATGAAGCCCTACAAAAAGAACTGGATAAAATCTTTGGTCAAATGACTTTTCAATGTTATTTTCTAAACATCACGTACAGGTCTCCAAAAGATATGCATAAAACATCCTGATGCTCTTGTGTACAGTGTGTACACTACTGAATAAGCATGGACAGGGTAGGTGGGCCCTTCCGGGTTGTTGGTGGGGGGTAGGCGTGGGGGAGGGGGGGGGGGGCTGGTTGGTTGAACCGGAGGTAGAAGAGTGGGGTATATCCTGTATTAGCCTCTGTACAATGGGGATCAATGTGCTGGCTTCATGCCACGAGCCACAACTATGGATCCTACCATCAATACTAGAGCACAAATCTAGGGTTGGAGGGATGCTCAACTCTCAGCCAAGGGCTGGGTGGTATGTACAACTGCCCGAAGCTGTTTCCACCAATAGGGGATCTGCATAGCCGCCATTTTGAATCTAGATTTGCATAGAATTTTTTGACATGTTTTTATTCATTTATAAGATATCTTTGGACGAATGTTTTGGGGTATTTAGTTTCTTAAGTCGTATGAAATTATGTACCGAATTCCAAGACAGTGTATTTGATATATATCCACGCATTTCAGAGGTCATATTACAGAGGATATTTAGCTACTTTACTAATTGTCTTCCTGGGAGTATTGCAAACCTTTCTTTCAAACATGAAATAGAAAAACTTTTTCCTAAATGTTAACATAGTTTGAAATCCACTTAATCTTATCTTTTCAAATATGATGACTTTCATTTTATCTGACACATTACATTTGTTCACTGTGGATTTAAAACAGACAATGATATTTAATAGGAGGGGAGGTATAGGGGGACGCAACCTTGTCAAACCACAACCATTATCTTGATGTGTGCTTGAGTGGTTTACCCTGAGGCTTTTGATCTATATGTGTCAGATCGTCAGAACATGTACAATCAGCTGCTTTATGGATTTAGGCGATTCTGCAAAATTCTGGTCAAAAAAAGATAAATTCCAGGTTTATCTGAGTACATTGTGAAGTGAGTTGATTCAAACAAACTGTTTGGTTAATTTGATTTATATTTTGAACCTCATTTCTGTCTTAAATTTGGATTCTTTGAGCGCTATACATTCAGTAAACTCTGCAAGATTGAGCTAAAAACGATATACTACTACGACTATTCTAGTAGGCCTATACTCAGTATTGCGTTTATTCTACAGAATTGTTTATGTTCACTGGGTTTTTTATTTTTGTTCTTAGATTCTTATCTAAGAGGATTGGTGAAGGTGAATTGTTATTGCTATATTGTTTTATTTAATGATCATGGAAATTAGAAAATGTACAATTCATCAATTCGAAAAGGATAACTGTGAACTCATGAAAAATGGAATAAATATACAATTCTTTCTTCATTTTTACCCCCCCAAGTTTCAGGGAAGAACACAGATAAATAGGTTCTGGTCGATTTAACAAGGAATGCCATTTTAATGGACACTCTCAAGGCCAACAGGCATCAAAGAGAACTAAGTGAAGACTCCCGGCCCATATATACCATGTTGTGTGATGACCTTGCCGTAGAGCAGCCTCCTCCTGTTGGAGTCGTAGGTCTTCCGCCTGTCGCAGAGTTTCCTCTTCACGGAGTTTCCTCTCCAAGGCCTCTTTGACCAGGCGTGTCTCGGCTAGGGTCGTCTCACGTTTGATACGGAGCCGCTCTGCCTCAATCCGACCCTGCTCGAAACGACGCTGTGTCGCCGCCTTTTCCTCCTCCTTTCGAGCAGTTGACCCCTCGTGGGGGTCTACCTCCATCTCTGTTTCCGTACTACAGAGAGGGGTCGCGTTAGCGAGCGCTGATGCCCCCGCGGTAGGGGGCACCTTCGTAGTCGCGATGCGTGTGGGCGCGCGGGCTGGAGTGTGGGTGGGAGTGCCACGACCTATACCTCCGAAAAGAGGTTTGGCGGTCTGACGATCACCCGGAGCGAAACCCGGAGGAATGGCCGGTTCTGCGCGCAAAGCTCGATTGAACTTCTAGCAAACCTCCAATTTCCTCTGTTCCAGTCGCAGAATCGGATTCTGCACTGGGGGAGCCGTCTCTACCCTTGGTGGTGGGGGAGACGCGGATCGCATAGCCCGTTGCGCGGCCTGTGCCCGCAGCAGAGTGACCTCCGCATGCAGCTCCTGGTTCTCCCGGCGAAGTCCGTTGACTTGCGTGTCGAGAAGGTTTACCCTCTCCACCAGGAGTTCCTGCTCATTGAGAGACCTGTTAAGGTCCTCCATAAGCTGCGCGATTTCCGCTTGGCTATCAACCAAACGGTCCACGTTATCGAGAGGCCTGTAGGTCTCTGCGATATCCACACAGAAGCCTTCCAACGACTCTTGTAGAGCCAGCCGGAGGACCGCTGCGCGATCAGCCACCACCTTTCGGGTACGGGCGATGCCCGCCCGATCGACTTCGGGTGGGGGTGCCCTTGCGGCAGCCGTAGGTCGTGACGGACCCGGCTGAGGGTCCGGCACGAGTGAGGTGGCACTAGGTGCTCTACCTTCCGCGGCTGCGGGTGCGGGCGACGCGACTTCTGTAGGACCGTAAGTCCTGTAGGCGCGGGCAAGGCGGGAAATTCCTTCTCCTTTGAGGACGGAATTTTATACCCGTCTAGCCAGGCGTTCCTGTCGGGAATCGGTGCGGGCACGAGTTTCGGACGTTTCTCGGGCCGCTTTTCCGTATCGGAACGGTCCGATTGGTCCGACTTATCGGAACCCTTCTTCTTCCTCTTCGTCTTCCCCGTTCGTTTAGGCTTAGTGATATCCTTTTCCAACGGGTACTTGGAGGTGAAGTTTTGCTCCTTCGCGTTCCTCTGAATGGCTTCCGAGGTTGCAGAGGCAAGGTGGAGCGTGCTTTTGTATCCCCACTGTGGGAGATACGAAACGCCCACGCGCTCAAGAGCCGGCATAATTTTGTCGACAGCCTTTTTACGGGCCTGACGAGCACGCCGTTTGCGATTGGCTGCAGTCTCCTCGAAGGAGTCTGCGGCCGAGTGCTCTCTGTCATCGCTCATGAGGAGCGTGACCGCGAAATGCTACCCGACGGTAGAAGGGGGCTCGTCTCGGAGACAGTCCCCAATCCGCTCTTTTCCGTCTGCCTCGTCTCGTCCCAGAACTCGAAGTCCGTACCCTGTAATACAAAGTGAAACACTCAATTCACGGGTCACAATGAAATCTCACACACGAACGGCCTAACCAGTAGTCCGCCGAGATAGAGGAGTACGGCAAACCACGAGTGTTCGCCGAAGTTAATTACCTCTCTCTTAGACTCGGGGCTCTTATATAGGGGGCCATCCGAATGAAACAACTCAATCGCACCCGAGGTGTTGACATCGCTCGCGAACTCCCAGGAGCCGTGTCCAACCGTTCCGGTTGCGTAGTTGACACCACTCGCGAAAGTTCGCGTGGTATGGCGGCCATACGAGCCGCCGGCGCGATAGGGACTGACACTAGTCGTGAAAAGCGTTATCCGGTAGCATTTGTGTATCCATCCGTGCCCGGCATTTTATTAACGATATAGCCGGAGCCCGTACGAAAACACGAAACTGAACTAGATACGCCCCACCTGGCGACAGAAAAATCAGCAACCGAAACCACCGGCAGTGCAGAAAGGTCACCTCTACGCACATGGCGGCCTTCGAGTTGACAATCGAAACCCTCAGATTTAAACAACGAAACAGCTTTCCCCGGGAATCAAAAGTTCCCATCTACTATTTCATCGCTTTACCACGGCAACATTTAGCGAACATCAAGGATAGTTCCCAACGACCCAATCCCATATCAGAAAGAGTTTCATTGAGATGGTCGGTATTGGCACCAGCCTCCTCTTGTTCTCTCGATGCACATGGCGGAATGTCTTAGCACGCTATATGGAAGCGGCCAGATCTCAACAATCGTAATTCATCAATGGTAACATAATGACATGTTTTCATTTTCAATATCACAATGATCCAACAATGAAAGTTAACGTTTGCTGCTACTTACAGTGAACTGGATTTCTCCTTGCTCTGTGTAAAAGCCAAAAAATGCGGTTGATGTGAGCCACTTACGTGTGGCCACCAACTCGCTTCTCGCTTGACTGACTGTCTCGGAGGCAGATGCTCTAAGATCAGTCATGTGATCAACAGATCGCCTGAAGGTGGCGCCCTGGTCGGGTCCAGCCTCCACGAACATTGCTACCCGTAAACCGGATAACTTCCGTATAGTTGATCTATACGAATGTTGTACGTATGTAAATACGTGGTCTTTAACCACGGTTAGTAACACCTTCGTGTTAAATATGTTAATCTGCAGCCCTAGACGGGCCGCTCCAAGGTACTATGGCAGTTTTTAAATGATAAGGGAAACATACTTGGCTTCAGGTTTCTTACTGTTAGCGAACATGGTTGATTTCAGCCCGATATCGGTACTGTCCACATCATGGATCCATACTAGCAGTTTCAACCTATCCGCTTCGTACAGCTATTGCCGTATAGGGTTGGTCATTACAGAGGTGTCCACTCTCCTAGCGTATTGACCAAAATGACTTCTCGTTGTGTACTTTTTTCTTAACCCATGTCTTCGACAGACACGACCGGGTTAACAGACCTTTTTGTTCGTCATTTGAAATAGAGGCTCTAACGGCCGTTCCGAGCTATCCGATCCCAAGCCTGACCGGACGCCTGGAGACTCGTTTGCCAATGCCTCGCGTCGCGACATCGGGCGGCCTCGTGGGATTCGGCACCTCCGAACCCCGTTGTACAAGCTTATCGGGCTTGTCTGCCTTAGGTACCAAGGGTTTCCTACCCTTGTCCTGCTGGTTCGGTAGAGGAGTTGGTCGCTTTGGAGGGGACACGGTCTCCTTCGTACACCCCTTTTTGTGTTTTGGTGGTCGGCCACGCCTGTTCGCGAGATTAACTTTCCGGAGAACGACTTAGCGAGCTCTTGGCCGGCCACGGCCCTGCCCTTCTCCAGCGACACCACATCTCTACCAGCAGCCACAAGCCTCCTATACTCAAGAGCTTGTTCCAACCCGGTCGTTTTGCGGAGCTCTCCCCTCTTATCAGGGTCTAGAACGGATTTCATAAGATCTCCACTCCACTTGACACCACCGGCCGCGGTATCTACGACATAGGAGTTGCCTCCTAATGCACGGGTTATTTTAAACGGACCATCCCACTTCGCACCATATTTGTTTGCCGCCTTTGGTGGGTAATATCGATATATCCAGTCCCCCACTTCAAATGACCGGTTTGTTGCGGACAAATCAAAATGGCGTTTCTGAGCGATGGCCGTTTTCTTCAACGTACGACGCACATATTCGTGCGACTTCCGTAAATTTTTACGAAGATCCTCGATGAAACCTGAGCCGGAGGGGAAGTCCAAGCCATCTCGAGGTACACCATGAATTAGATCCGCAGGTGTATATGCCTCCGTTCCGAAAACCACAGAATGAGGAGTGCAGCCCGTACTCGCGTTAATCGTATTATTATATGCCGCCGCGATGCATGGGATATAAGTGTCCCAATCATCCGCGCCATAATCCGCATAACACGAGAGCTGTTCTACGAGAACCCGATTAAACCTTTCTGCCTGCCCGTTTGCCTGTGGCCTATACGGGAGAGTTGTCTGTTTCTTCGTGTCGTAGAGATTGCAGAGTTCCCGGAATAATTCTCCATCAAACTCAGGGCCCCCATCAGTTTGTATCGCTCTGGGCGCGCCAAACCGCAGGATCCAATTGCGAAATACTGTCCAGGCGACCGTCGCCGCCTTATGGTTCGGTAAGCAGTATGCTTCTGACCATTTTGAAAAGTAATCCACGATGACCAATACACAAGTATTTCCTCTCGTGCTAGTCTTAAAGCCACTAAGGATATCCATCGAGATTCTACTGAACCTCTCTCCCGTGAGCTCTTTTTGCAATGGCGATTTATTGACACCTTTTCTTGTTTTTCGCACATTACACTCGGGGCATAACTGAATCCATCTTTTTATGTCCCCGGATTGAGCCGGCCAGAAGAACCTTCTTCGTAAAGCGTCTTTCGTTCTGGCGTGCCCAAAATGTCCCGCTGAGGCCGGGCCGTGATATCGCCTGAACATAGATAGGCGTTGGTCAAACGGCAACACAATCCTTGAGAAAACATGTCCAGTCGAAGGTTTTCTCCACTTGAAAGTGAGTACCCCTTCTTCTAAACACAAATCCGTCTTGTGACTCAACGACTGTAGGGTCTACGAGAGAGGCCGTCCGCATTTTCATGCTTCTTGCCCGGGCGGTGTTGAATAACACCTTTGTTGGTAACCCCGTACTGCTGTAAGTCCAGCAACCAACGAGCCAGCATATTTTCTGGTTCCTTGAAGGTCATAAGCCACGTAAGAGACGAGTGGTCCGTATGGACTATGAAGTCTGCGCCGTATAAATAATGTTTGAATTTCCACACATAATATACGACCGCTAACAGCTCTCTGTACGTAGTACAGTAGTTTTTCTGCGATTTCGAGAGCGAATTACTGGCATATGCGATCACCCGCTCTTGCTCGTCCTGAACCTGTGATAGGATCGCCCCCATGGCCGTACCACTCGCATCCGTATCCAGAATAAACTGGCCAGACGCTCGTGGATACGCCAAGACGGACGTGGACAGCAAGGCTTTCTTCGTAGCCTCGAATGCATCATCGAGCTCACTATTCCAAGTAAGCTTATGCAATGGCCGCACGAGATCATTAAAACTCGGAATGAACTGACGGTAATATGAAGCGAAGCCCAGAAATGATCTGATGTCCTTCACTGTCAACGGAATAGGCCAAGTTACTACCGCTCGCGTCTTCTCCGGATCCGCCCGTATCCCCTCCTTAGATACGATGCGACCCAGGTACTGTATCTCTTTACGGAAGAGGCGACACTTCTTCGGTTTCAACTTAAGGCCGTACGCCATCAACCTATCAAACACTAACCCCGTGTTCGTAATAGCATCATGGATCGTTGCACCATAAATGATCACATCGTCTAGATAGACGACGCAGATCTTGCCATTAAGCCCCCGGAGAACCTCCGTCATCATTTTCTGAAACGTGGCCGGGGCGTTGCAAAGACCAAACGGCATCACCTTGAACTGGTATAACCCCGTGGAAGTAGTGAAAGCCGTTTTCTCCTTACTGTCCGGATCCATGGCTATTTGCCAATAGCCACTCTCCAGATCCAGGGTACAAAACCACGCATTGCCACCAAGCGCGTCTAGACAGTCGTCTATCCGCGGTAGTGGGTACGAGTCTTTTCGTGTCACATTGTTCAGTCTCCTGAAATCAACGCAAACCCTAGTTGAACCATCCGGTTTCGGAACAAGAACCGTGGGGAAGGCCCATGGGCCGTTTCCCTCCTCGATCTTATCCTCCGCTAGCATCTTACTGACCTGGGAGTCCAGAGCCTCCTGTTTTGCCAAGGGAACTCGACGAAAAGGTAACTTTATAGGCTTAGTGTCACCCGTGTCGATGGAGTGTAGAACCCTGTTCGTAAACCCCAATTGTTCACCTTGCAATCTGAACACCCGCTTTTTCACGTATACCAACTCGCGCACCTCTTTCAAGGTTTCAGTATCCGCTACTTCAGCGCCCTCTATGATAGATTCCAGTTCAGGGATGCTAGTAATTGAACAGCTATCGGAGGTCAGCTTTCGCTCACCCCCGTGCTGGACCCGTTCACGGACTCTGCTCTCGCACACGCCAGATGCGAATAGTCACCCGTGAAGTTTGCCGCTACCTCATAAGCGGATGCCACGGGCGTCCCGCGTGGCATGACTATTACAAGTCCCGTTGAGTTCATAATAGGAAGCTCGTAGCAGTGAGCAGACGATCGCAACCCTCCACGAGACCGTCTACCTGTAACCCTACATCTGACTCCATGATATAGCCCACGTCGTTCTCGGGTAGGGACACATCCACAGACGCGACCTTTACCTCGAACGCGGCCAACCGCACATCCTCCCGTAGGAATGCAGTCGATATCGCTCCTTTCCGTCAACAGAATACTTGATTCTTGCCTCCTTCCAAGAGCATCTTCCCAGGCCCCGTCATGCTAGTATCATAGCGCCACATGAAGTCTTGGCCCAGCACGGCCTCCTCCCCGCCGCCTAGACCATCGACTACGAGACAAGCGTTCGAATACGAACGCCCTGCGATCTCAAAGTCAAAGACCGCATACCCCCTCGTCACTGGAGTACCACCCGCAAGTGGTTTTACCCGGACCCGCGAAGCGAGCAGGTCGGGCTTGCGAGCTAGCGATTCATAGAATTGTTTAGACACTAGTGAGGTAGTTGCACCTGTGTCGTATAAAAATTCTCCTCGCCTAGTACCCACCGTGACAGGTACGTACCATCTATACACTATCGCTACCACGTCGATAGGAATAGAGAGATCCCGGCTGGCCGCAGAACTAGTCAAATTCTTAACACAGCGTTCCCCACCCACGGTAGAGCTAACCGCGAGCAGCGCCGTGCCAGCGTCAGTATAGCGGCCGTCCAAACACATTCCACGATCACGTGGGATGGCTCGAACGCTACTAACCGACTCCTTTGACCAAGGTTTCGTGTCTGCGGGCCTTGTCGGGTCCTCACCCTCCATCACCCCAGTTTCCTCCTTGTTCCGTTCTGCCTGCCTACCTGACCTCCCCAGATTGTACGACCCTCCTGGAGGTCCTTTGCCCGAGCGGGCTACGGAAGGGTTCCCCCTCTCGTCACGAGTTCCGTCGAACTTGCGGGTCTCGTCACCGCTTCCTTGCGAGACCCACGTCAATTTCCCTAAGTTGATTTATTTTCCAGGGAATTGAATTCCTCACCCGTTTCTTTCGCGACGAAAGCGCAAAACTTCTTTAGGTGATGACAATTGGCTTGCAGATGGGTAGTTTTCCCACAAAGCCAACAAGCTGGCTCTGGACGAGTCGCTTTCGTGTCCTTCTTCCGGTAGTCAGTTTTCGTGACTGTCTTCTTGGAAGATTTGGACAAAGTCTTGGTTTTATCCCAAGCCTTTTTCGTGCTACGGTCCGACTTTTTACTGTCATCCTTTCGCACGTCCTTCCGCATAGCCTGGAAGGCCGCGAAATCGCCTATTAACTCCGATTCCGAATCAGAATCCGGGACTTCGGTCGCAGTAGACGCCCCCGAAGTCTCGTCCGCTGACGAGTCAGAGTCGGACTGCGCTTCTGCTTCCGCAGCCGCGTAAGAAGCCTTCCGCTCCTTGTCCTTTCTCTGTCCGTAGAACTTATATCCTCTAGTTTTAAATTTAGAGGACTGTCCCGGCGTGGAACCCAAGACACGCTGATATGCTTCTGGGCCACCTGCTCGCACAAAATCTGTTGCGAGATCTACGCAATCTTGCATAGACTTTGGGCGATTTGTTTGCACCCACATGCCCAGAAATTTGTCTTCTAAGCCCGTGCAGAAGATTCGGATAGACTCTTTCTTCATATGTTCGAGGTATTGTCCCTCGTACGCACGTTTGCACAAGGTCAGTAGAGCCTCACCATAGTGTTGAAGTGATTCGCCAGGCTGTTGAACACGGCTGCGGTATTCCTCCTGGCGTTGTTCTTCGGTCTTTGTGTCCAAGATGACACGAAGCCTCGTCACAACGTCACTTAACGTTAGGGACCTAGAATTTCCCCAAGTAGACTGGTTCACATGTCGTGAAGTCGCCATAATGAGTTCGCGCATCAGCGTTTCCTCCGGCCAACCGCAAAGTTCGGCATAGTTTATCGCGGATGCGAGATACTCTTCCCAATCCTCCCCATTGCGAAAAGGTTTGAGATTTTTAGGTTTAGGATTTTCTCCCTTGCCCGTTGATCCGTATAAACGAACTTCCGCAGGGCGGTCTTCATTATACACAACACTAGCTTCCATTTCGGGCATCATCGAACGCCTACACTTAGTAGTGCTCATTGGTCCCGTCGAACGGTAGTCTGGTTCGTGACCAGTTGACAAACCCCGTTTGGGCTGTAAGTCGTTGTCCAACAATGGAATCGAAACATTAGTCAACGAGTAGTTGAGACCATTGTCCGAAGGAGACGAATCTACAAAGTCGACTCTTCTTCCTGCAGTCTTGAAACCTGCCGGAGTGCTAGGCAAGCCCTGGGCTCGCATTTCCGTGCTGTCCGTATTCTGCGAAGGCAATTGCACTCGCGGATCCGGGCTACCTTGAGGCAGCATCGCAGGATATCTCCGATCCAACATATCGATCAGATATTGGGGGCAAACCGCATGTTCGTGTAGACCACGATAAAGCCGCTGCACACGCTTCAACGGAAGTTGTTCGTGCATTACCCACAGTAAGTCGAGTGTTCCTCGAATTTCACCTTCAGCGATTTCGCCTGGTGGTTTTCCCGTCTTGTCGTAAGAACAAAGAACGGTAGTCAACTGGTCCATCATGACCTTCGCGTCGTCGCTCTGTCCCAGCGGGACCGCGGTTTTGACGGTTACCGGCGGCTTAATGTCGGAAAGCTCCGATCCATCCGCCTCGCCTGTCTCGACGTTGAAACCCGCACGCTCTACGAGCTTGCGAAGATCGTCCTCGTTGTAACACGAGCGCAACCCTAAAACAATAGCTACTAGTTTCTCAACCAAGCTTTGTGTGTCCGGATTGACGATCAATCCGTCGGCACGCATATTGTCTATGTGTGCAACTACTTGCTCTAGTTGAGCAAATGAGTCATTCGCAAAATTTTGCGCATCGCCCTGACGTCTCGTTAACATCTGAGCGAGAGCCTCGCATGCTTGCTGCTCGGCTTCAGCCTTGGCCTTGGCTGCCTCCTCGTCGCCAAGAGTCATCGTCTGACTCTTAGCATCGGGGATCCTTTCGGGAACTTCCCTACTCGGCCCTAGGCTCACGGCACCAATGTAGTGAACCGCAGATTCGTGGGCACGAGTTTACAAAATTCCGTAAAGAATCACGAATACGAGGAGATTCGTTTGAACCTGGTTTATTTCCCAAAGGTATACAGTTACAAAGGTATTGTCACTGAAGCAAGGGTGCTTAATTTGAACAACAGAAGTATCTCGGTCCGCGGCGCGGCTCGAGTCCGTAGTGTTAAGCGAAGCCTGGATCCCCTTGCGGAGGTAGTAGTATCCTCTGCCTACCGTCCGTCGGAGGGTGTCTGCAGTGTCATCTGCACGGTGGTCGTATGTCGCCCCCTGACGGAACTGGCCGGAACTGGTGGTAGTCGTCTCCGGCGCTGGTAGAAGTGCCCCCGCTGTCGTAGCCTGGATAGTGTTTGGCGATAGTCGACAGCCTCGCTGTATTCCGGGTGGCGGACCCACTACATATGCAGTTTTTAAGTATATAGGCTAAAAAGTGATATATTATCACATATTATCCGTCTACCGATTGTTTAATTGTGATATCACATCCTTTCGATGACCAATGTCATACAAAAGATTATCTTGCACTTCCAACATTCCCACCCATTCATTTCCACCCTGGTTCCTTTTACCACATCCACTCTTCATACAGATCACTCCAATTATACCGATACATATCATAATTCTTAGCTTAATATCACAGCTACAATCTTAAAAGCTATAATGTAACTGGGAAAGTTCAGGATATTACCGAAGACCGGGTCTGACCCGAGCCGTTAAAACTCTTGGCAGATGCCACATATCCTCCTGAAGACAAGTTGTACATTTTCTGGCAACTGCACCCTTATATGTGATGTGTCACAGAAAGATGAGTCATATGTCTCAAAAGAATTGATTTAGAGATACCATCATATTTGAAAAGATGAGATAAAGCTGATGTCCAATTAGGGCATCTAATAAGTAGGCCTACTTTTACATTTTTATTAGCGATTGTTAGTTTAGTCGTAGTTTTTGATGGTCATCACTATATAAAAGTAGTGAAATATGTACTCCCTTATAACCTCAGATATACATAAACATGTTCAATACACAATCCTATTGTATACATCCTATATTAACAGCGCTATCTATAGACCCCAAAACTGAAAACATTGTAAGCAGGGGATCTTGAGGAAATAACAAGGAGAAATATCATTTCTTGCAAAAAACGACTCATGTTTTCCTCAATACGCCATTATATGTGATGTGTTACAGAAAAATGAGTTATGAGACGCAAAATTGTTATCTTTCAAAGGGTTTTATTTCCAAGATATATTTGTGGGAATGTTTTCATGTTTGCGGGCTAAGCTTAATGCTTTTTGTAGCATGAATGCATATATATATACCAAATTCCAAGACAGTGTATTAAATTATTTATGAATGCATTTCGAGGTCATCTTATAGAGCACCTTATCCCTATGGGCACTGAGTGCAATGGAGTGCAATGGAGTGCAATGGCGACTGCAATACGAGTGCAATGGAGTGCAATGGAGTGCAATGCAATATGAATGCAATAGGATTACACTCCCATTGCAGTCAAGTCTCTAGTTGAGTGCAATGGCAGTGCAATACCATTGCACTGGCATTGCATTATCTTATTCCTTTGCTATATTACATTCTACAACAATCATCAAGTTACATTTAGTATTTAGATCGCTAAAGGATATTTTCCCATTAAATTATTGACGATTTTTTTTATACAAGAATTCCGACTGCAATGCCAGTGTATTTTTATTGCGCTACCATTGCGCAATGGTCATTGCATATCTATTGCAGTAATGTAGTGACCATTTTTGGTCTAAATACAAGAATCAATCAATCAACCAATATACCTTCCTTCAAACACACATTTTCAATCCTCCCGAACCATTACTACTTAATTATTTCTTACTAGCATAGTATACCCGTCCTCTGGACAGTTAAGAACAGGTAGGTTCTCTAGGGGAGGTATGGTCAAGAATCGGCAGGAACTGTAAAAAATCTTTCACCTCCTTCCTCTCTCACTCACTCTCCCCCTGTCGTCCCCGTGTTCTCTCTCTCTTCCTCTTCCTCTCCTCCCCTGTCCTCTCCCCATGTTCCTCTTCTCTTTCACTCTCTTTGTCTTATTTCTCATCCCCACACCCTCCCTCCCCACTTCTTCTCCCCCCAATCTCCCATGGTCACCTTGTTCCTCACTCTATCCGATTTCTCTCACCCTGTCCGTCTGCTTCTTTCATTCTCTCCTTCCCTCTCCCACACTTTCCCTCTCTCTGTATCCTATTCTCCCTGTCCCTATCTGATTTCTCCCACTCCCTCTGTATATTTGTCTATTTTTGTAACTTCATAATTAAACCCCCTCTTCTTAACTCTCCCACTCCTCTGCATGTAGTTAGGTTGCCCCTGGACATAGGTTGTGGGAAATGACGTAGTATCTCACAGGGGGTTTCCCAGGCTATAAATAGAGTGTAGAAATCGCAATTTAAAAAAGGCTTCAAAATCACATTTCCACCCCAAATACCCTCACAAACCACATACGACGACATCCAGAGAGGGGGGATTGACATCTACAGATGAGTAAAGTAGTTTGTAATTCAACAAATTCCGAGAACATTCCGGACAAAGAAAACCTTCTTTCTACCATTTCTTTTCTACCTCCTTTCCTAGAAATCGCTCTAGCCGTATATTATATGGATTAACAATTGTTCGAACCGTCCGGGTACGTTTCGGTCATTGCGCGGAAAGGTCGGTCCCCCAATTGTTCTATTAAAATAAGACCTTGTAACAATCTTGGCGATTCCTGAATACACAATAACCTCTGTTTAAGTTTCACCTTGGCTTTCAAACGTGTGAAGTAGAGGCCACATACCCATGAGCTTGGCTAAGTGAAATGGGGCATTACCAAGTGTTAAAACTTAAATGTGTGACTTTGCTATCGGATAGTGTATTCAGAGTCCCATTTTACAATTAAACTCTTATAATAGTATTACAATAACGACTCATTTTGTTTCTTCATGAAGTAATTCAGAATCTAAAGACAATTTGTACATAGAGTACATAGATCCATCACTGTATATGGATTTACAGACCATAATAGTTTTTAATTTAATTTTCAGAATTTTTAGAATTCTACTCAGAACTCATTGTGAGTTCATACATAAACTTTAATCATTAGACCATCAATTATTTGCATTTCTATATCTATATTTTGCTATTTTGCTGGTTTACGTCATGTATTTGGAAGAAAATTCGAACTTAAATGCTGATGATTCCGAATAAATGGTTTGAATATGAGCGGTACCCCACCTAATATAGCAGATTTCACTTTCAGTCAAATTAGCCTTTAAATTGGCTAAAATATGGCAAATATTCTTTCGAAAATATAGGAATATTAAATTATTAAATACATTCGGTCAGTTATTGCTCTGTTTTGTTCTACATTTGGTTCTTTTGTGAGTATTTCTATTGATGATTGCTGATAGCAAATAGTACATTTTATGACGATTTGACTGATACAACGTTATATCCTTTTCTATAATTTTATTAGCGGAATGTGCGAGAGCAAAGGGACAATTTTAGCACAGTTTTAGAAGCTCGGAGATCCAGAAGGGAATGCTTTGCCGATAGCTGGCCAATCACTATCATATTGCCAGCATGACCACATGGCAATATCTATTTGTGTATGAGCAGAATGCTATCTGATAAGGCGTTCGGGACTCAAGGGCATTCCAGTGGCGGGATTAGAGCTGGGGGGGGGGGGGGTGAGGGCTAATCTCGACCAAATGTAATGTACTTCAAGGAAATGAGTCATAATCCAGAAAAGGTGGATTTTGAGATATCAACTTATTTGAGAAAATAAGTTCAAGCCGATTCCAATGATAGTAAACATAAGGCCATCAAATAAGTACTTCTATATTGTTTTATGCATGGAAAAAATGTTTGCAATACATCTTAATGGCCAATCACTAATTAAGTAGTCAATTATGTACTACTTGGGATAACCATGCCGCTCATGCCGTGTCATCCCTTTAGACCCCTCGGCCCCCACATAACCCAAACCTAAGTGTGTGTGTGAAGAGGGGGGGGGGGGGGTTGTAGGAGAGGGGGATCTAATAACAATGAACACACCTTCCACAGGCACAGGGGCTAAGCTGACTAAGTCCTGGTAAAAACATAACAGGCCAGGGGTCAGAAAATGTAAAATAAAAAATGTTACATACTGTGTCTATATCTGAGTGTATTGGAACCTCTGACTCCCTCCCACATTCTCGGCTCCCCTCACCGCACCGCCCCCCCACCCGACACCGGTATGACTAAAAGGCGCACAGCACCGAAAACCCACACAGCATCCACACAGCACCCGCACAGCACCGTCGCTACTTGTGCGAATACTATTAGATGTACCTCTTCACATTTTCTCACGTGAAATATTCAATTTCTAACCAAGAAATTTTAGGTTATGAATAATGATGGGTGGAACTCAACAGTCAGTAAATATGGTATTTATAAGATGAATAATTTTACTGTGATTAACTGTCGAAGTTGCAAACACTTCCAGTGATATTTAAATTAATTTTCTGTAATTTAGCCACTTATAATTTTTTAAATAAATCTCCCAGTCAACTAATGGAAAATTAGTGGAAATTCCTGGAGGTTCATTCCGTACTCATGCTAGTGAGTGTGGATAACTTTATTATATATTCTGAATAGAATTAGAATCAATGCAATGCCTTATATATACATGTAATACAAATTATGTTTAGAAAACGATCACTCTTATGGAGATACCAGAAAACGGGAACCCGTTTTTAATACCTTTATACAAAAAATAGAGAACATATATCTTTAGGATCACATGAACCCTTTATATTTAAACTTTTTTTGGTATTTTCATGTTTTCGAACTGCCTTACTTTCTTACCTAGTGCACCATCTGTACAATACTCAACAAAATCAACATAACATTTTCCTTTACCTTTTGCGCTTTGCACACAACTTAATCAACGCACATGGCTAACAGAGTCTGTTAGATATGAATACAGACATATCGTTAATCCAAGAATTATACGTTTGATATTTCGTTGATTCTCCTTTTATTCAGAGAGTTGCCCATTCTTGCAAGCATAAATTCAAAATAAACCACCAGTTTTTCCACAAATATATCAATATATGACTGGGACAGTGATTTAATGAAACTAGATTAATCTAAATATCACAAAGTTCGACAGCTATCTACAGTAAAACTATTCCGGTTATAAAACCCATATTCATAGCCTTTTGAGATCCGCATTTAATAATTTGTATTCTAAAATATCATGGTTATCAGAAGAATATTTCCTGTATAAAATGGCAAAGTGGTACGTCTGATATTAGTCGCACAAGTAGCGGCGGTGCTGTGCGGGTGCTGTGCGGATGCTGTGCGGGTTTTCGGTGCTGTGCGCCTTTTAGTCAGACCCCCCCGACACGCATTGACCCCCCCCCCCTCTGCTCCTTCACTCCCACCTATTAAAATAAACCTCTATACTAAGATCTGTAGCCACAGCCGATGGTGGCAATGATGATATTGAGATTCTAGCGGAGGTAGAGGAGATGGTGGTGAAGCAGCCGTGTGACGATGTGATGTGTTGGAGAGAGTGTATTGTAGTGGTTAGAATGGAGACTTGATTATACAGCTTATACTGGTGGAGAGGCAGTGTGGGGGCTGAGACGAGGCACTGGAAGAAAAGGGAAATTGGGAGGACCATGAGGAGGAGGCGAGATGATATCCACTCTGAGGGCAGGAGCTGTATACATACATGGGTTAGCTGAACTGTCAACCTGACTGTCGCTATTAAAGGCATGCAATACATATAATGTAATGGGTTGCAGAAAAATGAGTCGCCAAAAGTGGATCTTGAGATCTCATTATAGCTTGAAAAGATGTAGCTATATGAATGCTTGATGCTAGACTCAGTTCATTTATTAAACAAATGTTTTGAATGGTCGGGCAGCTGAGGAAAGTAGTGGAGTTTACATAAACCCTGGGGGTGGCAAAAGTAAAGACAATAATAAAGGCAGAGGGTGAAGGGGTAGGGAGGGAAGGATCGAAATAGAGGGAGAGGAGATGGACAGAATGGCAGAATATATATATTGGGTAGGGAGGGAGGGGAGAGGGAGTGATGATCAAGAGATAGTTAGGCTATTGTAATGTTATGCTCAAACTATTACCGCATTGCCATGGATTGCAGTCAACGTAGTACTGTATAGGGTCAGTAAAGTCTGACTAGTAGAAGAGGGAGGGGCAGATAGGCAGGGGAAAAGGTGCGAGGATATGAATACAGATCTATACAGATCTATTATATCATAGAGGATGTATGACTCTGCACATCTGAAAATACACAATCAGCATCTCTACATATTTAGTCAATTCGGTTATATGGCTGAACAATGATAACAACTAGGTATTTATATCTGAGGATAATTAGGTTTTACTTTGATTTTGAAAATCTGTTTGATTAAACTGAATTGCATTTTGAAATTTAATCTTTGTTTCAAATTAATTTGATTTGAGAGGATTGGTGAATGCACCCTTTCTGACACCCGATCTTTATAGCCAATAAAAGGAGTATCGAAATGTTAATCTTGCAAAGAATATTGTCATTTGCAAAATGATTGGATATACCACACAGGACAGTTTTTTAAGGCGAGAACATAAGTGCATTGAGGTTTTGTGATGTGCTGACTTGCCGTATACCCAAGCCGTCACTGAATGATGTCCCATATCAGAGATGGGAATGATACTCCAATAGTCCTTGCCAAGTGATATGAGATCTACACTACAGCAGTGGCTAGAGTCTCTTGTTCATGTTCACAAGTCTTCTTGCATCATAGGTGATAATGATCCACCTAATTATTTATGCTGCATTATCAGCTATTAAGGCAATTAAAGGAATTTTGCCAAGAGCATAGGACTGAATATATTGATATTTTGCTGTTGCTTTTATATTATCCTGTTATCGCAAGTACTTGGGGTCAAATCGAGTGCAGGAAATTGAGTGCAGGTGAGTGATAAGGAATACAACCATGAAAACTAGGAATATCACGAACTTCTTTTTCATGCATGACACTACATAGAGGTACCTTTCAGGTCCTAATATTTACTATCATTGGAATCCGCTTGATCTCATCTTTTTAAATATGATGGTATCTCAAAATTAGTTTTTCTGTAACACATCACATATATATCTAAAGACTTGTATATATACTATACCCCCGCCTATGATTACCCTCTCTATGACAATATATCCAGTGCACAACCAACTAGCAACACTGCGTTCCCTCCACTGTCTGGATATCATTGGGAAATGCCTGGTCAGTAGCCGAGGATAAGTGGTCAGTATAAGTGGTCAGTGGTGGTCAAGCGTGGTCCCGCCTAGAACAACCCTTCCCTGATCAATATACAATTTGCCATGAAGACTTTTAAATGATTTCCCACAGATCGGTTGGACCAAGAAGCTAATCTTCTGTGGAAGCTTGGGCTTATGGTTCTGTGACACCTTCCATAAGTCATGTTTGGGGAAATCTGGGAATTCTTAGATGCCCAGTGGAAAACGTGACTCATCCAATTTCTGTAAAATCTATGCTTCGGGCACTTATGTAATAAGGATATTTTCTTACGCCAGACTAAAATGCCCAGTTGTACTATGGATTTCGTTTACTGGAGCGTTAAGACAAAATCGAAAACACAGAATCATATATGTGGCATAATATGGACTTATATAGATCTCACATACAAGACATTATAGATTCGATATCATTAGCACCTGAATATTCAGCATCAGAATCCGAAACAGGTTTTGGTTTTACATAGAGTACAATACATTGCCCCCACGCACTAGTATGGTGGACCCGGCTAGCTGTTGGTGTATAGAGTCAGAACTGATTAAAGGAGAAGGAAGGGGACTACAGTTAATAGGAAGAATACTGGCTAAACAAATTTTCTTTACCTGAAAGGTGTCTTTTTATTATATCCAAATGTTACGGGCGCCAAGGTGTCTATAAAGGTGCATTCTCAGTTAAACCTGCACTCTCAATTAATGTCGGCAAAAAAACAAAATACATTTTCTTCCATTCTTTTTAAACCCATCTAAAAGTAATTTGACCGAAATTTTGGAGGATTCTGCTGAGTTGTTTTTGCTACAGGGCCTCTAAAACGTCCTTATTTGTATTTGCAGGACCCAAATGAATCCTTTCTTATGATGAATTCACTTATGATGGCTCACTGGTGGCTGTTTTTGCTTAACTGTCTCTACTTCAAATTGTTGTATAAACATATTACAGCAGTGGAATATTGATGAATTCAGTCCTATATGTCACCATATGAATGAATCTGGTATGATTTTGTTAGTCATAATGGCTGAGAATGCAGCTGTGACAGTCGTTGTCAGTCGGGTTGATTCTGTCAAGATCGTCTGAATATATTTGTTCATCAGTCAGCTAACAACAGCACCATGAGGAAATACGCTTAGTGGACATGGGACTTTTATACTGTGAATTAGTCAGGCAATACAAAAATGGCAACTCTAACCCCTACGAACCTGTTGTTCACTACATAATTGTTTTCGTACATTTTTTTTAGAATTCTAAATGGTGTTTAAAAGACAAGCACATCTCCCCATAAGAGGGTGCATTTAGTTGACTATAACTGACAATGACAACAGTATCAGTAGAGTGCTACCTATCAAGGTTGGATGAATCTAGCGGTATGTCCTTCTTGAGCAAATCATTTCAGTGGACACACTACTTTAAACGTAACAACAGACAGAAACCCACCTACCGATCACGAACGGATTCTCAAGTTCCATGAAGTAATTTAATGCCATCGTTTATAATTCTCCAGCCCCCCGAAACCCTCCTCCTCCTCCTCCTCCTGAAAAGAACAACTCTTTATATTATACTATCCATTTTCTAATCTCGCCCTCATTTCCCTCAATTCCTGAGACAAAATCGTTTGCACTTCTCAAGCCATGTGAGACTAAAAGAGGTAAGAGGATGAAATCGTCAAAAAATGTACAATTTGCCTTCACCAATCGTACTAAATAAAAACACTCTAAGGCTAAAATGGCGTTCAAAATTCAATTCAACACAACCAAACAGATATCTTGTCAAATATACTGAAGCACACCTAGTATTAATCATTTCTCAACCTAATTTAGCAGAATTCACTAAATGAGTAGAGCAGCTGATTGTACATTTTCGGACGACCTGAGCGAGAGGAGAAGTCCTTCATTTATCATTGATGCTGATGCATAAGGTGACTGTAGGTAATGAGGCCCTGCTCCTGTGCATGTAGAGAGCGAGTTACTCACCTCACTGTCCTCACTACAAGAGCAGATGGCCCAGTGAACACTAACGCATTTTTTTCTTAAATAAATTGCGCGAAAATCGGCCGCGATTTTTGCGCGTCAGAACAGCGTCAGATGTTACTCCATGGAGCGCGAAATTGCACCGCGCGTGACGCGGTGCAGTGACGCGCGTTATGCGCGGTCATTATTGCAGGTTATTTCGCGGTGGTAGCGTTGTGTTCAAGGATTCAGGGGGGGGACGGGGATGGTGTTACTATGGTTCATAATTTTAGCGGGGGCGGCGGGTTGAAAATGGAAAATATTTGCTTTAATTATGGTTCATTCATTGCCAAAATTACTGTACTATGCTGTATTAAAAACGCTGACTTATTGTCGGCGAAATTGAAGTAAGAGAAGAGAAGACAATGATTACATTACATATACAGTTTACCAATTTATTGTTTATTTCAGTCCAGTCACATATATGATACAACACTTCCATTTGCGTTTTATATGGATGATAACATTTATACTCAATGGTATCCTCTGGGCTAACCTGAGTCAACATAAAATAGAATACTTATTCCTATTAATCTGTTGTACAACAATAAAATACCAAATACAACCATGACAATAATATCACATAAGTAGTACTGCTTGATATTGACACCAGCTTTGGACGACACATTTGTCAAGAATCAATAATGGCACACAACCTTGGATAATAGATATAATAATATAAACTCGATAACAATGCAATGATGCAAATTCATCATAGGCAAAATAGTTCAACAAAAAATATTTTTTAAAACGTTATCTATCCCTTATAATGGGTCATGCCATTCAACAGATACAAAAACGAGACCCATTGGAAAAACACTATTTCAGTTAAGATATATAACGAAGACAAACAATACATAACAATGTAACTTTTATGGTGCATGCCATTTAAGTTAAAGACGGATTATTCAGACCACAAAAGTCAAAATAAAGAAGACATCATAAAATAAACATAATACAAAAACCACACCATCTTGTGTACCAGTATACATATCAATATGAGATCAATTTTTATATAGATATACAATGATATGGGTAATGTTGCCGAAGTACCAAGACAACCTTATACAACTTTAAAAGTCGGGAAATTTCCTAAGCCATATTGGAATTGGCAGATGACTAGGCCTATGCTTCAGGTTTCGGCCTTATCTGCCAGAAATAAAATAATCATTGGTGGTCGGTGACATGGCAGCCTGCATGCATTGAATGTATTTAAACCAAATATTTCAAAATCCTCCTTCCTTTCTTTGAGCAATAATTATAAACTTGATAACATTGAGCAAAATACCTAAAGCTTATACAATATACCATATTTATGCATAAATACTTCATGAAACTTAATAGAATATCCCAGTCTCAACCCATACTAGCAACCCACTGCGTCATAAGGTAGAGAGCCGATGCCAATGTGAGTTTGCCAGAGAAAATGATTTAACATAAAATACTTTCAAAATTCTGATTTTTACACAAAAACGCTATTTTAAAGAAAAGAATAGGTATTGACAGTTAAATGGGCGGATCAGGAAGATCTGTTCGCAGAGGCTCCTGTCCATTTTGTGATCAACTTGAATAAAAATCTTTGTATAATATAAATGAGGTTGTAGTCTATCCTAAGGAAACCACTTTGAATGAAATCGAGCCCTACTTCTTTAAAAGTACAAAAATTTCCAACGAAATTCGGTGAAAATCAAAATTCTTGTCCCTAAATATTGATACATGTTCCAGTGTCTAACCTGAAGCAATATAGCAATTTTGGTGCACAAGGTTGGGCATCTTAACACTGCAGCACTTTTAGATAGAAATCCATACTATTCCAGTCGTTCAAGTAATATATTATTGCGTAAAAGCTTTGTCATCTTTGCCTTGACTTAAAAACAGGAAAATACCTTTTTTTACCTAATTAAACAGAAATGCATCATGCTTTACTCTAGAAGTGACATAAGAGTACCATACTAACCGTCTGAATCACCTAGGAAATGCTTATTTTCATAGTTAATTAAGAGAATTGCTGCTTTTTTGCATATAAGATGGCGTATAAAATACAAAATTGGCACCCATTATAATGTATACACTATAGAATAACCTGGGTTGAAAATACCATAAAAATGAGGCTCACACACATAAGATTCTACAGACACCTGTACTCTGACAATATAAGTCACGTTTCATGTCAATAATCACATTTAAAGGAAATATATACAATCTATTGAGCCCTGTCCTCGATTCAGGGAACGCTGTCACTTTTTTTCAGTAGTTTGCCTTTCATCTGCCTGCTCGCAGTTTGCTGCACATGGTTGTGTGGATAACTGAATTCATATTGCTCTTTTGCATTGGCGTTGCAGTCTTGACTGCCTCTGTAATAGGACAAAACAGGACAATTTTAAATTAAATTGAACACTTTCTTCACTTATCATTACACATTTCTGGTATAAGACCACGTTCTGATGTGAAGTGTACCACCAGTTTTGTATCTGTAGTTTGTTGGCAGAATATTAATCATTTGTAGCAATTATTACAGGGTCCGCCAAATCAGGTGTCTGGGCGCCCGGGACAACCATACTTTTAGTCAGGGCATCTAAAAGTATATGATCAGTTGCCCGGTAGGCAACTGGGCCGAACCTAACTGGTTTATTTCCATTATATCCCGATATCAAGCAAGCCACTCTATCAGTAATATTTTCGAACACCTTTGCAGAATATTTAAAATAAGTTCGATAATTGTGGAAAATGGGCATTTTGGTCAAAGAGCCTGGAAAATTATTATGGGCCTGAAATCCTGTTTAAATGTTCGAAGATTCTGTTTCTTCCTGGATACTTTCCCCTGACGCCCTCTCACTTTCACTGAAGGGTTAACCAAGTAAAGATATCCAAGTTCTTTTTTTTTCAAGCTCAGGGCTCAAAAAAAAAGAACTTGGATATCTTTTCAATGTTGTGGGGTGTAGTGAACAGTTAATATCTATGTTGATTTTGGGAGTTTGGATTGGGAACGTAGGTGGGGGTGATATGGGGCAATATACATATCAAATATACAGACTGTACTCTGTAATTAAAGGGGAAAGGTAATTTCATATTTTGATTAGTTAATTATAAATCAGACTCCTTTGAAGTTGGTATTTGAATATTTTTTCAGTAATGTCTTCATTGATTTTTAGTGTTCAGAGCTGTCATTGTAACATTACTACTCTTCTTTTATTTCAAATTAATTTGTGATTAATTAATTTGTCTCTAGATTTTAACCAAAGAATGTACTGGGCAACCACTTTTGAAATTCTGATTGCCTGACAGCAACCATATTTCTGAGGGATTTGGCGTCCCCTGTTAATTATAATATTAATTTAATAATCATTGAACTTGTCCTATGTCTTAATGTTATATATTACTTACATTGCCTCTTACATCATATATATTACATTACATTGGTAACTTCATTTGTAAATGTAGGAAATTATATATTCTTTAATTCTGCAACCCATATAGGATAATTTATAGGACTATTCATCATAGTGACAACTTACCGAAAACTATTCCATAGAGGTGGTACACCTTGATTGACACCTGTGCTGTCCGTCCCAAGAAGGTTTATGACTTCATGGCCGAGCAGTCCATGAGCTACTTCATGTTGGTTGTGTGACTCTTTGCATCTTTCCCCCGCGACTTGTGCCAATAACTCTGGCTGCAAACCAAAGGAGAACATCAGTATTTTGTATATATTTCATTACCATTATCACATTCACATTTTCTATGTACATATAATATCGCATAATAACCAGAAGCAAAACCGCGAGATTTGATGGCAATTTGGAGTGGTCATTGGCTATTATTCTGTATAAATGTGGATCGTTTTTCTCATTTTCAATGACACTGCCCTCCCCCCACCCCACCCTACTCTCGCTCCCTCCACCCTTGAAATACATTATTGTTTTGTGTCTACATTGTCGATGCAGTCTCACACCCTGTGCGAACATGCATGAACAAACAAGGCTATATATATAGCTGGCCAACATGTATAGTTTGACTGTGCCTGTGTGCGGGAATATGGCTAAGTTCTGTCAATTTCTGATACCTAAACCTAACTCTACCAACGTTTCTGTGCATTAAAGTGACACATATCACTGAGCTCCCCATTTTGGGAAAGTTTGCTTGAATTTCAACTATGTTCTAGATTAGTATATTCGTAATGAATACCTGGGAGCATTATTGTATGAAATACATATATTTTGAGTATTTAAGAGTTTAAAACTCCCAATTTTGGGGGTGCCGCAGGCGGGTTGTGCCACCCAGACGCAACAAGTTGGTTGGTGAGGAAAGGCCCCCGATGCCTCTTATCATAATTGATTAAGTGATAACACCTGGACGGGAGAGGGTAGATATGTCACTATGTACCTCCTGCCTCACTCCTACTTCACCAGGCAGTAAGGGCAGGACCTTATGGTCAAGTTACTTCTCTCTTAGATTTGAATTCCCCAATGGAATCTCTGTCACATTCTTCATTAACAAATATCAATTGATCTAAGGAATATATAGCGTTCGTATTCCACACAGATGTCCCTACTTATGCAAGTCATAGAAAACTACAAATACATTCCCAAATTACACATAGTCAAAAAAGTGATCTTAGCCACTTTAATGATGCATCGATTCCTGATGAAATAGAGAGAAAAATGTCTGTAGATGCTATTAAGGTGGATATCATTGCCGATTCCTAAGATTGATACAATTGTGGATGTTGAATAAGAGAGATCGGGGCAGAGACCAATACCAAGGGGGCACTCATTAAAATGAGTGCATCGGCCCTCATCATGCCATACCTTTATTAATGCCTACTCTCTGGCCGTAGTAAGTTGCTCGCTGGAACTTCAGCACTTCAGCATTCACTGGACCCTCACATAGTTTGACACCAATGCTAGGTTTCATGATTGTGAGCATCTTTATTTTCCTCATAGGGTCCTGGCTGGCAAGCAATCGATCTATATCTGTAAGTTAAAGGTAATGAATGGTGGTAAAATATCGATATCTGTAAGTTAAAGTCCAATTAATAGTAATATAATGAAAATGAAAATATTTCTTCTGTGTTTTTTAGACCCCCTAGAATTTCTTTATCCTCCCTATTTGATATTCTAAAGTAAAGACTAAGAGTAGTCACAACAGCTATATAGGGTAGAGTAATTGGGGTAGCAATAGAATACGCAACCCAAGTGTAAAATGAAAACATGAAAAAAAAAATCCCCCCGACCCTCTCCCCCCCCCCCACAACACACACATGCTCCCTCCGCCCCACTCCAACCCCCAACATGATAGAATACACAAACAAAGTTGCAAATCTGTTCAGCCGAAATTTAGGTCGGTATAAATGAATGATTTCAAGCATTACTAACAATTTCCACAGTAATTAGGCATGTTTGCCTTATTAAAAGCTTGAAATGGTCAATTTCCATCCCCATGCATTATTATGTTGTACTAGCCCTAGATAAAAAATTACCAGGGCTCAAACGTCCAAGGCTGGGGCCCCAACGTCCAGACTGGGGCCAAATGGTCCAGGGGGCCAATGATACTGTTGCCCAAACGACTAGGAATCGTTTCAAGTTCATAAACACATTGTCATATTATACTAATGGTATTTGTATTTATTTCCATTAATTTTCTTATATCTTATGTATTATATGAATCCATTCATTCTCATAATTGGGCTAGTACTGAGTGGTACATACGTTCTTAACATTATGCGAAATGAATTTTTAAAGCTTAAAAGCATTTCATGTGAAACTGAAAGAAATTTTAAATCCCAATGGACTCATATTTTTTTTTTAATTTGTCCTATGTTTCATGCGAATCAGAGTAATAAGTTTATATTGTCATCTAGACAACATTTAATCCCCCAAAAGTGCTTAACCACAGAGCAAGTAAAACCCTCTATCTACTTATAGTGCTACCCCCAATGCCCGGCAATGGTGGACAATCTCCTTGTGAAATTTGCTTCCATTATCGCCCATATCGGCGAAATGAATACAAAAATATGATCTAGTAAAATCCCCGACATAAATGAACCAAGTTTTATCTGAAAGCTGTATCTCAAGTTAGAACTAAATCTACTAGACAAGCAAGTTTTGGGTTGATTATTTTCCATCATAGGTGACTATTCAAGAGTGGGGATCATGCTTCCACCACGCTTGTGCAGTTAGTGGCCTACCGTACGCCGCCATATTGATTATTGGATTGCATAATGTTGTGGAGCTATAAATGAAAAGCTAGCTTTAATACACATCAATGGTTTTTATAAATGAGTTGTAATCACTCTCCTGTTGTTGTAGGTTTATAAGAATGATACTTACCTGGGTGGGAAATTCCAACTTAAATCTCAGTCGATCATGCCTAATAAGAGCGCTGCCCGCTGAAATAACAACATGTTCCCACGCTAGAACACTGGGGTTGCAAAATGATACGCTAGGCGGCGCTGCAGTATGATTGCCGTCATGGCCCTATGCTAATAATGCTTGGCCTTCCTCATTCCAAAAGACGTCAAATCCCACTCAAATAACGGACGTAACTTAGTTCAACCGGTGTCACTCTTAACATTTTGACGTTGTATTGAAGGTCCCTAGGCCTGTGCGGGATTCTTTTTAAGGTATCCCTGGAGGCTTTTATGATATATGAGTAGTAGTACTTCTCCAAATCGGGCAGCATTTGATTTCAGGTTGCCATGTTTTTTTTAAAAAAATATTCGTTGAATCTCTACAATCTTTGGTGTACATGTAGCAGGGAATATCAGCATAATGCAGGTGAAGTTTGGGAAGGCTGGGACAAATATTTCGATTCATACACCTATGCTTCAAATACCTATATTTTCCCTATTATTTTGCCTTATTTTGGCCATATTAAACCCGATTAATCAGATGATTTAGTGTAAGATTAATGTTAATTACCCATTAATTTGGCTTGCAAAATTAAATGAAAGGTCAGAGCTAGAGAGTGGATGTTAGCCGGCAAGAGAGGGCCTTGGTTCTCTCCAAAAGTTGTACTACCTTTTTGTAAAAAATATCCATTTTATTATATATAAATACGGAGAATTATGAGGCAGGTTGAAATAAAATATAAATGTTTTTTAGAAAAATTATTGGAGATATATCACATGTCTTAACGCTACAGAAAATATTTCCTTGCCAGTTCAAGGAATTTTATGTATGGGAAAAAAAGGTTTCAGAATCATCTGGGGCTAGTAACTTTTATTTTTCATCAAAATATACATATAGCCTATGTGCATCTTTCGTCCACAAATGCTAAATGCAATTCAATATTAATGTTTTGTCTTGGAGTATTTCATTATTTTGAAGCTAATAGATGACGTTATGTGACACAAATATTCCAAAATGATATTTTCCATGTCTAGATCAGTTTAAATTAGATATAACATAAATATTGTGTTTTTTCAAAATAGTGAACATGTGTGCATATATGTAGCTAGAGACCATTTTTCCTCAGCAGAAAGAATATATTTTCTAAATGCGCCTGTATATTATATTCAAATTCCATAATTATTACTTATTTTCTAGCCTGAAGAAAAAGCAAAATTATTGCAATAGCAGCGGAGATTCTGGCATAAGAACTTTGAAAGTATGGTTCCCACAGCCTCATTTTTGCCAAGGGATTCAAATAAAATGGTTATAATCATGTGTGATCATCCCAAATACAGGTTGTAGAGACCCTAGGCTGGAAAACCAAAATGATGCCTGATTGGGAGAATTACTCATAATGTACATGTGACCACAGTCTACCGGTGCTGATGTGCGCTCAGCGCAGTAAGACAGCGCTGTTTTGGCGCGCGACATGTCTCCCTGTTGTTTGCATGTTATATCGCAGAGCGATGCTATATATAGCGGCCGCACGTGTCCCGAGCGCTTAGCAAGGCAAGGTGTGACAGCGCTAGAAGAGCGTATATCGCGGGCCGAGTGTTAAAACGCACTGAAAGCGCTGTTTATGTGTAACATATCGCAGTGTGTGTGTGTATTGGGGGAGGGATTGCTACGGACAGGCTTACAAGCTGCATTCTTAGCTTAAGGCTATACATCATCAGCTATTACAACAACAAAAATTACTAAAAATTTAATTTACTTATTTATTAATATTCTGCTGTTTTGAATATATATATATAGAAAGAGTTACTCACTACTTATCTGCTATTATGAGAAACCTGTGAACTGAAGTGAACTTTACCATGTAAATAAAACCAGGCTTGATCACCAAGACAATCACTTAATATATTTACAATAGTGGAGGAGGTGGTAGTGAACTATCTTCTCTATCCTATTTAATTCCCAAGCTGCCTACGTTGTATTTGTCTACAACACCAAGCAAACAGTTTAGTTCTTACATATATAAGTCATATAGTGAATGACGATGATGCTCACAACCATTTGCTACCGTTCGCCAATTTATGTTTATGATATTTGCTACCATTCACAACCATTCCCACAAGTGGAGGGGACAGGGGTGCATGTGAGGGAATGAAATATCTCCCCAACTCTATTCTCAAACCTGCCCTACTCAAAATTTGTAAAGAATTCACCTACTGTATTAACCTGTATGAACCTTTCCTTTAGCTCAGCCATCTTCCCAGATGATTGGAAACTAGCCAAAATAATACCCCTCTTCAAAAGTGGAAACCCTAACAAAATAAATTGATTTGACTTAACATTGTTCATATTGTAAATAATACAGAGAACTCTGAGAGCACTAACACTCCGAGTCAGTGGCAAAGTGTCATCTCAGCGGATCTTTTTTTCTCCTACATAATGACTTTGATTGTTGTTTCATGAAGGACGCTAACACTCCGTGATAGTGGCAAAGTGATTCCTCTATTAACCATATATATTGTAAATCTGTAAATCTTGCTTAACTGACTTTGAATATTGTTTCATGAAGGACGCTAACACTCCGAGACAGTGGCAAAGTGATTCCTTGATTAACCAGATATACTCTAAATCTGAAATCTTTTCTCCTTTAATATCTCATCATTGTAACATAACTTGTGTACTGCCTGCTTAAATGTCTGTACACCTGGGGCCTGTGAAAAACCCTGATCTGGGATTTTGCTAACCCAGTATAAATAAAAGTTTAAAAAAAAAAAAAATATTCATCCACAAGGTAGTTCTCATGCATTCTCATGTGCCACAATTGCAATGGCGTTTGCTATGGTATTCGTTTTAACTCGGAGGACCCCTACAAATGTGATATGTTTCAGGAAAAGGAGCCACAAGTCGCAAAATCTTCCAAAGTGATTTGTTCACAAGATCTCTTAGTAGGAATGTTCTGATCTTTGGAGGGTGTCAAGCCTCATATGAATCATGTACCAAGTTTCAAGGTAGTGTATTAAATGTATCCTTTCGTTTTGAAAGTCATTATATAGAGTATATTAAATTACTTTACAGGAAAATGTCAACATAAAATATAGAAACACTTCTTAGATATCCTTTATGTTTACTATCCTTGTACTCAACTTTTTAAATATGATGATATCTCAAAATCTATTTTTGTAACTTGTGACTCATTTCCATGTAACACATAAAGCAGGAAAGGAGGTTGATGGATCTCCAAATATAAATGTGGAATTGTATGAGGACTTGTAGCAAGAACAACTGAGCAACATCCCCCAAAGTTTTGATCAAATGACTTTCAGATTGTTTGGAAAAGAACGGTACAAAAGTAGAAACTCTTTTGTTTTCGACTGATATTAACAGAGTGTACAGCTTTAATTAAAATTATCATAGTCTCTATCAGCTTCTGTTTCCCACTAAAATGTTGCGTTGCCATTCAATTCATTTTTTAATGTCTGAGTTTATTACAAGGGAAGGTCAAGCTTATTTCACCTCAGCTGACATAAATTGTGGGGAAAGGACACACACAGATATGACTAAGGGGTTTTAAAGCAGAGCAGAGTCTCGCATGAAGAATTCCTAGAATTGAATTGAACAAAAGACTTTGGCTTCAATTGTCTATCCAGATCACTTTCAGATAGGCTGTAAAGGAGTGTAGCAAGAACAATTTTAGTCAGGGCGTCGGAAAATGTACACTTTGCCAATTCTTTCAACTAACCCAAATTTGGGCAAAAAATGAAGTTCAAAATAGAATTCAACATAAACTAGCAGACTTAGTAGTGTACGCATAACGACCGTTTCAGTAATGCGACCACCCTGTAGTTAAGGCCTATTTGGCCCAGTCTCAATAAAGAGATACGATAAGAAATATCTAACATGGTTTGAGAAAACAGGCTATATACATGCTTGATTTGAGAGAAATATGTATATGGAACTGATGTAAAATTTGTAACTTTATAATAAAAAAGAATTTAGATAAATAAGTATTGAGATAGTGTGTTTTTGTAATTGTGAACCTAAAGAAATTGTGGAGAATAGGAAATGTAAGAGATGGCAGCGCGAGAATAAATCCACAAGGTGGACACGTTATTTGATAATAATTGTAAATGTATTGGCCGATTTTGTAATAAAAAAAGCAACCATCCCGACAAATTTAGGAAATCTGATAGGATCAGTCTCACTTATTCCTTGCAATTGGAGATGAAAAAAGCAAAAAAATGAAAATGAATGTAGGCATTCTTTGATTACATTTCACAAATGATTCATGGAGACACCAAATGCAAGACTTAACTGAGATTGACCCAAAGCCTATTTGGACCCGGGTGGACAATTACTAGAAAGTTATCTAAACATACACCATAGCATAGAAAATGCAAGACATAAGTGAGACTGATCCTTTCAGATTTCCTAAATTTGAACATCATAATAATCCACTTACATCATCAGTTCAAATAGGATGATATCTCAAAGTCCTTATTTTTTTCTTATTACTTCTGACTAATTGTTCTGTGATACATCACATACTGACAGTTTACGAAATGTAGAGCTGCAGATTGTACAATTCCTGACGCCCTGAACCGTTTATATCTCCACCCAAGTTAGCTGAGAAATCAGCTTTTGCACTGGCAAGAAACGTTCCCATGGATCTCACGTAAAGATGGCTCCACAAAAGGAGAGTGGGATTATCAGTACGATACCCATAAATCGGTGTATATCTGGGAGGCTATATGAGAGGTGATTACCTCAGGTAATCTGTATGGGTGGATGGAGGTACGAGTGGCTTTACCTGCCTCCTGTACCTGGCATACATCATGTACAGGTCCTGACACAAACAGCACATGCATGCTAAGCTATTGTATCGGTAATAGGGGGTTTGTATGGGACACTACTGTAATATAATAGAGGGGTTGTAATGTCATAATTGTCATGATAGGGGGCTTGTATGTGACATTAGTGTAATATAATAGGGGGCTTGTATGTTTCAGTATTGTAATATAATAGTGGGTTTGTAATATCATAGGACATGGCCTCAGATGAATACAACATAGTTAAACAGAATTAATTATCTGCTGTGTCAGTTCTGATACATATAGACATTAATTGTACCAAATTAAAGTGTGTTCAGCAACTTGTTTACATTTTTAACCTGGACTACATCACCGCAATGGTGGCCTTCCTCTAGGACCTGGGGGAGGAGGTGAGACTGTAGCTGCGCCCTGGTCCGAACCCACAACATATTACTCTTGGCACTTGGCTGACCCCACGCTTTTGATAATATTAATGTAAATCCCACGCTTTTGACCACTCGGCCACCCCACACTGAAATAATGATTCCAATTGTTTCCATCATTCTGTCCAAATGTTTCAATGTGCTCACGTTCTGCTTTCTTTATGTTTCAGGTGAGTGTCCTTTTGCCGATTACAATGATATGGAGGTAACCTTTAAAATGTATAAATTTGCACAGAGCTATGTAGTGGTTTACGCTAGGGGAACTATAACTTGACCAGTGCCTGCTCATCATGGACAACACAAAAAAGAAAGACTCAACACAATTATTTTAAAGTATTTTGTTTAAACTGGATTTACATTAATATCATTAGATTGTAATTTCCATCATAGATACATAGACATTGGACTACGCTTTTAACCAGCTAGCCCTTACAAATCGACAGGGAATTGCATCAATAACTTCATGTGTGAGTTTGAAAGAAACTGAGGCCCAGGGCAATTTCATGATTCAAATTAATCATAAACATATATCTTACATCTGCAATCTATTTCTATAATATGCGAATGCAGGACTTGTAGGTCTGCACCCTTCCTGGATAGATATAATATCTTGGTTAAAGACAATCAAATAACTTATTGGGTCACAATTTATTTGTGGCGCAAAGTCTTGACTACATTTAATGTTTATTTGCTCTTATAAATCTCGATTTGGGCCTCCCAGCTATGCAATGCTGGAACCAATTACCTAAAGTAGCATTCATAGTCCGTAGTAAACATAGTGTAGTGGATGTAAAAGGGTGTAGAAGGCCATCCTCCCAAGGCAGGACGAGATTCTCCAAAGCTAGCCCCGTCACATTGTTAGTAGTTAACCTGCTGTTTACAACTGACTCAGTTAACTTGATGGAACTGTGACAGTTGGAGAAGAGGATTGACCCAGCTCCCGACAAGTCACTGGAGCTAATAGATGTGGCAATTAAATTTAAGTTTGTGATGCTGGCTTTGTGATTGGAGGAGAGGCCTGATTAATTATTCATGAAAGCTGGAAAATCCAGCTGGTTCTGAAAGAGAATCATGAAACTAGAGATGGCCTGCTATTGGAAGATATACATAGGTATGTATAGGTATGAAAACCTAAAGAACAAATTCTCAACAATTGGAGGAATTGATGAGATATAGAGACGTGAGCATGAAAATAAATTAGATTTTAAGATTATGGTGTTGATCAAAATAAGATATTATAAAAGAAAGGAAAGGTAATAAATTGACTACACCCTGCTCAGCAGCAGATCAGAGAGTACATAGCGGAGGATGTAAGAATAGCCTGGGACCGTGCACCATGGGGCAGTACTAAAAACAGGCAAATTATATATATATCAAACATTTTATATATATATCAGACATTTTTGAATGAAGCTTTCAGCCCTTCAGTCTTTCTTTCCTCATTGATGTCCCCATCTACCACACACACAAACATCAGAAATTTGTGGTGCTCCCCCATGAGCACTGCACCTCTATAATTGATGAGAGAGACATTCATCTCAATTTCAGAAACTGTTAACACAATTTGTAGCTCACGGGTAACCCTATCATAATCACGTCAGCTTCTTTCTCAGCTTAGCTAACTGGAAGGTCCTCACTTCCGATTTCCTTGGCGGTTTCAAATGTTCGTCTGCAAATATTTCTTCTGCAAATACTAGCTTCCTCCTGCTTTTCTATTAATTAATTTAAGCCAATAGAAGGTTTGTATGCAGTCATTTTCATGCTATAGTGTCTAGCATTCTAAATCGGTAACAAATCAACAACACCCAACCTAGATCGACCTTACATTACAGAGGGGGCATTATATAGAAAGAGTAAAATACACAAGGTAAACAGGTGTGTAGATACAATAGACAAGATAAGGCATAACATTAACAAAATATATAGGGTAAAACCAAGGTAGCGACGTCTACCGACTGTGGGAAATGTTACCCTCACAGCGCCCTACAGCAGCAGCTGGTAGAACCAGTTCATGTCCAGTCCGGCTGACCAAAGGCGAGGAGTCAGAAAGCTGGCTTGTGGTACCAAATCAGATCGGGGATAACCACTCTGCTCCGGCACCACGACGCTCAGTATCACAATACCAAACTTGCAGTTATTAAAGCTTCATTATTAGTTAACATTGATCAAGAAGTAAATGTTTTCTACTTTTTGTTCTGGTCCTTTTTAACACATTTAAAGTTACTGCACCCACTTATTTCTTTTGACCCGTTGTATCCTTTGCTGCAAGGCTTTTACCTATAATAGCTCATCGTCCCTCACTTGTTAAAACAACTGATCTTTAGATGGATTAATGGTGGGGTCATGGTACATGGCCGGGCATTGCGCGCAGTCAACAACCACTCTCTCTTAACTACCTCTTACTTAAGTTGCTGGTATATAAGCTGCCCTGAAACACCTTCTTATTCACTCTATCGATGGTCAAAAGCTCGGGCTGGTCGCCACATTACATTGGGTTCATAAGCCTCGCCATACACGCCTCACTATGTCTGACGAAGACAAAGATCCCCCGGCTGACAGGACGGGAAAGAAGCCTACACTCACTCAATCTGTGGCCTTGCTGGCCACCAGATTTGACGAACAAGCCACTGCAAACAAACGTTTGGCCGCGGAAATTCAGGGCTTGAAGAAAGCATATGCTGAGAATGCTAGGCAGAGCCGGAGCAAGTCACCTACACCTAGGAAAGGTAACAAAGGTTCCTCACGTAATAGATCCAGGTCGGGCAGCTCTCGCCCCTGCACCAGTTCCCCCAAGCATAAGAGGTCTAGAAGGAGGGACCGCCATACAAGTAGTGACTCTAAATATAGCTCCCGCTTAAGTTCCCTAACATCGATAGAAAAAGATTTATCAGAGGCCGAGAAAATGGTTTCTCCTACTTTCAGCAAGCATAAAGGTAGATATCAGCGAAAGCGTTCTGACCAAACTAAGCTCTATAGGCCCTTCGCATTTCTTCCGAGAGACGTCCAGAGAAGCATAAAGAAAGAGTCCCATCCCGAAGATTTAGACTTTAACATGCATGTCTTGGGCCTCACTGAAATGTCCCTTCAGGAGAGTAAGACTAGAGAAGCGCGCAGAATTATCTATCATGTGGGTCAGATAGCTGAAGATAGTGAAAGCCACGATTGGCAGACGGTTCGCAAATGGTCAAATGCGGTCATCACTAACATAGCGAAGGGCCACTGGACCTGGACGGACCACGATAAAATAGCAAGGGAACGTGTCAACCAGTACTTAAAAGCTAAGCCTTCCAAAGTTGCCACTAAATCTATACCTTGTCCTGAATTTAACGAGGGTAAATGCAGGATCAAGACAGCCCACAAATATAACAACATCGAATTCAATCATGTCTGTTCATTCTGTTCGGCCCTGAATGGGGCCGAATATTCTCATGCCTCTAAAGACTGCAACCGGCGGCAGACCGCCATTCATGCTATGAAGCAGTCCAACTCAGACGAAAAATCCAAGTATAAGAATAAGAATAAAACGACCGATAAAGAGGACAAGCACCCAGCAAAAAACTATTAGGTCCCAATCCCCCCGCTCTACCCCTTGTGACTATCCCTGAATATATCTCGACAATGGAAGTAGTTGAAGACGGGCGGGTGTTGGAGACGGGGGAGGGTCCTATAGTATAGAAAGGGATGAAGATATTCTAACAACCCAAGACTCAGAGGACAATTTATTTGTAACTCCATCAAATCAAATTCTGAATGACATTTCGCACGAAAGACGTGACTGGCCACAAACTCGGTCTCAAAACGGTTCTGAAACAATTGCAATCTATGATGTAATAAGATCATCTGGTACCCATAATGTATATGGGGCGAGAATACCTATTCAATCTCCCATGGACATAAACAACTGGTTTCAACTCTCCACTGGCCATAACGATGACCACTGGCTAATTGACTTTGTACAGTATGGCTTTCCCCTGCAATACAGAGGTCCCCCACCCGACACCAGAAATACAATAACACCTAATCATAGATCTGCCACTGAGTTCCCTGAAGCGATTCAAAAATTCATTGAAAAAGAACTAGAATGTAAAGCATTGAAAGGACCATTTCATGATCCACCATTCTCCCGTTGGGTTAATATCTCTCCCATAATGTCAAGACCTAAAAGTGACGTAAATAAGAGAAGAATCATTATTGACTATTCATACCCTGACGGCAAGGGAATAAATGCCGCCATTGAGAAAAATTGTTTATTTGGCACATACATCTCTCACCACCTTCCTACAGTAGATATGGCAGTCGAGGCGGCGTGCAAATGTAATTTCAGTACTCTCCTCTCAACAATCGATATTGAACGGGCGTACAGAAACTTTACCGCATGTCCGTTTGACTGGCCCCTCCTTGGGATCAGACATAACAACAGTTACTACATAGACACTGCCATGCCTTTTGGCAGTAGAATGTCGAGTGTCTATATGCAAAGGGTGGCTAACTTTATCTCGAGGGCGTTGGAAAAGAGAGGGATTCTAACCATAATATATTTGGATGATGCAATAGCTATTTCTCCCCAACACGTCGACGCACATGCACAATTCAGAGAGGTCATATATTTAGTCCAAAAACTCGGGCTCCCCATTGCCTATGCTAAAACACAAGCCCCTACAAAAGTGTGTAGATTCCTAGGCATTCAAATTGACCTCATAGACATGTGCATTTGTATACCGCAGGAAAAGATCAACGAGTTCCTTCGCAAAATAAATGACTTTCTTAAAACTGATTACATGACCCGCACTCAGCTAGAGAGTGTAATTGGTTCCATCAACCACATAAGTAAAGCAGTCTCACCAGCATGACTGTTCATGAACAGGCTATTGGGGGCTCTTCAGGTGAATAGCACAAACAAGATCAAGATTGACAACACGATCAGGGCCAATCTGAAATGGTTCAAGAGATTCCTTGACCAATTTAACGGGCGCGCATTAATCAACTTGAACTGTATAACTGCTATTATCTCAGCCGACTCTTGCCTAATAGGCGGGGGCGCGACTGACGGCCGTAGGGCTTATATGTATAAGTATCCCAGAGGGCATTGATTTCAAAACAATTGACGAACAGTTTATTTGTGCTTATATTGAATTTCTGGCTAACAAGGTCCGCTCACCAGCCACTATTCGTAATTATATTTCAAATCTCTCAGTTGTCTACAAGAAAATGGGCCTAGCAGAAAACATGTTTAAACATCATCATGTACAAAATGCATTAAGGGCCATAGACAAGACGGTGTGCCACACCCCTCGCCGGCCAAAGCAGCGGCGCCTAGGATTCTCTTGGCGGTAATAAAGGCAAATGAAAAGGAACGTGATTACAAAACTTTTAAATGCTGCATAACTCTTATGTTTTTCTCTTTCTTAAGACAGAGCAACTTCTCCCCGCACAGATCGAGAGGATTCGACAGGACGAGACATTTAACTCAGGGGGACATAACAGTCACCCAGGACCACATGGCCATCAACCACAAATGGTCCAAGACACATCAAATCAGTACTCATAAAGGGACAATTCATATCCCTAAAATCGACTCATCACCACTCTGTCCGGTCTCTGCATTCACAGAGATGAGAGAGCAAACGCCCACCAAACATGCGGCCGATCCACTACTGATGTACAGGGACCGAACTCCGATGGCAATGGTGTCTATCATTAAGATGTGGAAGGAGGGATTGACGAGAGCAGGCATCGAAGATAAGGGCTTTACACTACATGGTATCCGTAGAGGCGCGGTGACATTTGTGTTCCAGAAAGACCCATCAGCACAGCAAAGAAGAGAGTTTGGACTCTGGAAATCGTCAGTGTTCCATAAATACCAAGATGACTTTACAACTTGTCCGGTGTTCAGAGCACTTAAAGGTATACGCGGGTGTTCAATGGAAAAAAGATTGGTCGGTGACTTTTTCATGAAACGTTCAGGGATCATTCCTGACTACATAAGAAAGCAAGAAATGAAAAAAAAAGTATATCTCAACGACTTATTTTTTTTTCTACAGCCGCCTGAAAATAACATTGCTTTAGCATTGTAGTCTATGGAAAAATGTGGTTTTTTTTCACGTTTTACTATATAAAAAAAAATTGATCGGTGACTTTTCATCAAAACTTTCTACACATATATTTGGTGTATCATGCTACTGATTTATCAAAAAAAAACTGTACGTTGACGGGTTTAAAAAAAAGTTATGGTCATTTGAAGTATGAAATAACCAATAAAACCCAATAAACATAAGCATAACTAATAAAAATGAATCTTAGAAACATGACTTAAAACTGCTGTAATGAAAATAATCCATGTCGATATTGGAAATCGTGTACAAATATATCTCAACTTATCATGGTAACGAAATATTTCAAAGAAAAAAAGGAGCCGCTAGGTGGCGTGTGCGTTGACACCCGCGTATACCTTTAAAAGAGTCTAATCTATTACTTTTGGCTAATCTATGTTTTACCAAAAGACTCTTACTTCATCACAGATGTTGACGAAGAATATATTTCTCTGACTTATAATCATCACGATTCTTATAATTATGACATTGCTTATCATTTTATTCACAAGTTGAAATAAAAGTATCTCCACACATTTACTGAGTGTTTTCTGTCACGTAATGGTGGGGTCATGGTACATGGCCGGGCATTGCGCGCAGTCAACAACCACTCTCTCTTAACTACCTCTTACGTAAGTTGCTGGTATATAAGCTGCCCCGAAACACCTTCTTATTCACTCTATCGATGGTCAAAAGCTCCCCACCCACCCTCACCTTCTAGTACTAGCTATGGTTTTTTACAAAAACCCCTTAACAAAGGGTTTCTATGTTTTACCAAAGGCTCTTACTTCCTCACAGATGTTGACGAAGAATATATTTCTCTGACTTATAATCATCACGATTCTTATAATTATGACATTGAAATAAAAGTATCTCCACACATTTACTGAGTGTTTTCTGTTGCGTAATGACCAATATCATTGTTAGTCGAGGATGATATACATAGTACATATATTACCTCTAAATAAAAATATATAAAATATATATAGTGAGCCCGCCATTAAAATAGCATTGCCTAGATAGGAGAGCCGAACCCTATCCAGACTGCTGTATTTCAGGTTTTCAGAACCATCTGCTTATAATATTATTCAAGGTTTGACAAAGGGTGCTAATCCCTTTAGAACTATATAGCCACTGTTTCCTTGTATGTATGATACACTGGAACTCTCTGAAGCCACCCCTTGATCTTTGGATTTCAGTGGCCTTAGTGTGGCTTCTTGAGTTCTGTATCTCACGCATTTGCACATTGTTTAGAACCAAAAGCCAAATAAGACCTACTTTGTGCGCACCTATCACTGAATGTAGTTCTGTTATCGCATAGGTCAGCCTACTAAAGATATGGTGGCCAAGAAGGACGAATGGCCAAGAGCTAAATATAGACACACATAAAGCTTGCTATGTGTTGCGTGTGGCGGGAAAACAGCGTCAGCAGCCGACACTTGGTGCGGGATGATTCAATTATGGCGGGAAACCGCCTCATTGGTGGGAACTGGTGGACTTAGCAGACTAGTGGTGTACATCTAGGAGATGTGAAGTTGCATTATAGATTGGTAAAGTTGCCAGAAAATGTACAATTTACCTTCACCAATCCTCTCAAGTAACCCACATTTAAGATCAAAATAAGCTGAAAAAATACAGTTCAACGTAAATGAACAATCCTTCTGACCCAACGCAGTTCCAAATATAATCAGATATACCTAGTATTTATCGTGTTTCTGTCGACGAATCTGTTCAATGACTGGCGGCGCCTTCCATTCTCTCTATTTATTGCATGACCCGAATACTATTGCTTTCAGGCGTTCATATTAACTATCAGTAGACTCACACTAATTACAACACATGAGATACTTTGGGCTAAATCAATGGATAACCTCCAGTGCCTCAGCCTCTGACGGATTTGCATTGCCCTTTCCTTATTAGAAGAAATCCAGAAATAATCAGGATCTTTCATTTCCTATGCACTGTCTTATCACTGAAGGGATGAGGATACTACTGCCTATGCTGGGGTATATATAGATGAGTCAGGGCGTCAGAAAATGTACAAGCGGCAGCTCTACATATTTAGACAATTCTGCTGAAATTGGGCTTAAGAAAAAAAGGATAGTTTCTGGGTATAACTGAGTTTGTTTGGAATTTTCTATTTTGTTTTCCATTTTTAATGATTATTGTTAGAATGATACTGATAGAGGGTTTAGTTGGAAAAACTGCCTCTGACAGAAGATATTAACTCATTTCCACATAATAGGGCATTTGCATGTCCGCCATCTTGAATCATGATTCGCATGGTATTATGGGAGGTGTATGTCAGTTTATAAGCTATAGAGAACATGTTATGTTCAACAGGGAATATTTAACAGTGATATCTCATGTAAATAGTCAAGTGTTCTACATGTTTCCATAGAACAAAACTATATCTTCCCATCATGCACTTGGTTTTATAGATCATTTATACAAGCAGGGATATTGATGAAAATATTCTTTCAATTTTCGATAACAATGTTGATTTGAACTGAATCCATCCCAGCATGCGCTATAATAGACATGCGCACTTAAGACGTGCAAATCCCCTATTAGAGGTTACTATTGTTATCATTATAAACACTTGTGTCCGAAAAGAAGAAATACGGATTCATGTATAGTTCAACCTCATCCTTTGGATTATTTGAGATGTTTGGTGAAGGTGAATTGTACACTTTCTAACGCTCTCACCCACATCCTGGAACCAAAACACAGAGAAAGAAACCTGATAGAATGAAAATATTTCTCCGCTGGGTGCGCTGTATGCACAGTCAATATATCATGATGAAAATGGCAATGATTTCTGATAACATCTTCAGGTCGTTTATCATATGGTGGAATAAGAAGGGACGAGGGGAAGGGTGATGTGATGATAGAGACGAGGCAATGGGGTGAGGTAATGGAGGGGTATATTTGTGGGTCTACTCGCCAGGATGTGTATAATAGGTGATTTACGGTTTGGGGAAAGTGTTTGCCTTGCCCGTTTATTTCTGAATCATACCTTAGTAGTAATATCAATATTACTACTAAGATCATACTAAGATCATGGACTTTTTCAGCATAAGCCTTAACAGGCTTTAAACACACTTTAAGGGATATATTGTTCTAGTATAAGCTTGTCCCTATATTTTCTTATTTTTATATTTAAAGTCTATGTTGACCGTATGAATACTATCACAACACAAGTAAAAACGGTAGATTACCAAATCCCCCTACCACCCAACAACCCTATACAACGATCACTGCCTCATCAGTGTCTAGTATTCTCAACTTTGATTGTTTGTTTATTATTGTCCAATCCAGTCCCAATACAGATATTTGCCATTACCTCGAATTATTCACTCTAAGCAACACCTTACACTTCCCCCTACCACTATTCTATATTGGTCTTCGCCAACACATAAGTGATGTGCTACAGGGAAATGAGTCACAAGTTGCAAAAATAGGATTTTGAGATATCTATTTGGAGGGTTTTTCATTCCCCAGTTTTTAATGAAGTGTATAACCATAGTTATATAGTTATATAACTACACACAATTCCAACTGGTTAAATACTTCTCACCACTGTTTACCATATCATTGGACTCCGCTTGACTCATTTTCCTGTGACACATCACTTTTTCTATTTCAGGAATCATACTATGCTATATATACAACATATCCTATCTGAGCCTCTGTGGCTGAGTGGGTAGAGCCTTCAACTCTACTTGCCAGCCTATACTTATGTGAGAGGTCCTGGGTTCGAATCCAGGCCAATCCTAGTTCAAAATTATTTGCAACAGATACCTGAGCGGACTCTTTAATGAAAGAGTCCGCCCAGGCATCTGAGAGGACTCTTAGGAGCGGACTCTTTCATTACAGAGTCCGCTCAGAATGCTCAAAGAGTACACCTGGAATTCAGGACTGTACTCTTCAAGCATGGGAGTCCGCCCAAGCCAATGCTGGAGAATAGGGGCACCACAGCAAGTGTAGGATAAGGTAATTTAAGTCTGGCCCTGACTATTAGCTTGGTCTATGCACCATTTGAAAATGATATAAGCCTGAGGTGTTAGAGCAGCGCTCTCCGGCCATTAACATCTGTCCAAAACTAAAGATTTTCTACTGTTGGTTCCATTCTTTTCCAACGCATCTAAAAGTCAGTTGACCAAAGAGTTGGCGGTTTTTGACTGTTCTTTTTTGCTGCGGGGCTGCATAAAAACTCCACAGTTATATTTCATAGACGTGCTGAAAACCTTTCCTGCAGCGGTTCGCTTATTATCGCTCACCAGTGGCTGTTATCTCTTTGCCGATTGACTTCTATGAACGTAAAACAGTCGCAGAACTAATTAATTCAGTCCTGTTTTTGCTGTATACATAACGATAATATGTTGCGATAGAGCAACGAGAGTAAAATGTGTTGCAATAGCTGACAATGTAGCTTTAACTGGGGAAATATGGTATAGAGAGTATAGCGAAATCCAAGAAGAGCCTATTGCCGAGTAATATACGGACATATATTGATAGAACTATTACCCGGCTTCCACTCGGCGAGCTTAGCCCAAAGAAAGCTATGAAGATTTTCCACTTGGCGTAGAAGTAGGGTCATCAATGTTCTCAGTTGGGTGGAGAGCGGCCATTCCATTTTCCGTCCAGCACCCCCAGTCACAATTAACAACCATTTACTGGCAATAAACACTAGTGGATGTTCCAGGAGGTTTTTCTTGGAGGTGGGCTGGGATTGGTAAGGACGGAAGAGTAGAATTTGGTTTTGTTAGTTTGAATGCGTACAGCTCTGTACAAAAATCGACTTTTCATTTGTGCCTCTTCTTTTTACAATATTTCGCTCATTATAGAGGAGGCTAAGATAAATTGCATATCTATGTTATGGATGTTATATCTTCCGGCGTTCCTCTGTCTGTATGGTGATATCAATTGAATCACTAATAATTAATTGACACAAACAATGAGAGTTCTTAAGATTAATTAGCCCCACCTAGAATTATTTGTTTTATGGTAGTGGGTGGTGAGTTCAATGTGAGGGGTATATTAGTGTGAGTAGTGACCTACTGGAGTCACTCATGAGTCGGTGTAATCAGTCTAGGCTCAGAGTTTGGTCCCTCCAAACTCCAATTAAAGTGAGTTGAGTCCTTCCAAACTGAGGGAAAGCCTCTTACTCTGAGCCGCAAAATATCAAGGTTATTGTAATAAAGTATAATTAACAATAACAATTTCTTACACATAATGTAAATATTGTGCTAAGAATGATATCAACCCAACACTGAAGATATCAGTAAATATCACTAAATGTCACCGTGATTGTATAACCTGTAACTTAGATAGAGCCAATCAATAATACATCTATAACGACTTGCAATTGAAATGAATTGTAAAATCAGTCTGATCAGGCTACCTTTTTCCTCTGGAAATAAAAATCTCTATATAAGATGTCATAATGACCCCATCCATTCAATGACATAATAATAAGCACACACCTTTCCTGATGCTTTCACTCATGTGATATGCTTGCCGGCGACGTTTGATACCTGATGTGTCATCAGATGTGTCCCCCCCCCCCCCCCCCCCAAAAAAAAAAGAAAAAAAAAAAGAGGGGTGTGTACCTGTTAGGGTGTGTGCAGTTGAATCTATTACTATTATAGGAAGGCTTTGGGTTACCCCTCTGGCATGACGTACAACGACAGCCAAATGGTGATCTGGCAGGTTTGTACAGAAGTTAATGTTGTTCTGATTTTATTGCCATCGTTTTAACACACATTTGGTAGATAGCAACTTTGTATGATTCAAAATTATACAAAGTTCTTATATGATTCAAGGGAGGAGGTTTCAGATTCTAACCAAATAAATAAGCCAGTGAACCGTGAACCATGTAGGGTGGACCTCACCACCCCTCTCCAGCTACAGAACCACCAGCACAACAACAACATATCTGATTAAATCCAGTTTTGCAGAAATCATGAGGATGGGGCTTTGAATGTTTATACGATATATTGTAAAATTGACAAGCATAAATTGTCTAATTTGTGAAGTTAAAGTTGTCTCATTCAGCCCCACATTCGTCACGCCCCTACCGGCCAGAAGGCTACCTACACTTTCTTACCGCCACAACGCTCGCGGATTTCTTATCATTCCAAAGTTCAAAGGTACAGGTGAGGTCCAGGTCTGACCATTATCTCAAAGTCGATCACATGGGAAGGGAGGGGAGGGGCTGACCGCCAGGTCAGGGGAGGGGGGAATACTGATTAAAGAGTGGGAGGAAGAGGGGAGGGGAGATAACCCCGTGACCTGGTCACCACCCAAAGAGATTGGTCAGAGTGGCAGTGGTCACTCTGAGCCTCGTTTTAATAATTTGTCTGTCATTGTTATCCTGTGGCTGATTGGATCTCTAATCTAACCTGTCGATTAATTGGTCCAACAAGACCTAGTGAAAACTCTTAAGAGACTGTGTTTACAAATTATCCGAGACGGGTTTCGCCGTGCTCCAGTAATAATTTTACGCTAAAGCATTGTGAAATCTTTAGCTATTACTTTTGATTTAGGGGAGTTGATTTTTCCTCTGTACTTCTCTAAATTGTCTTATTTTTGCATTTTTTTTTAACTGTATAAACATGTATGTACTTACGAGAAAAAGGGGGCCTCGATCCAAGTAGGAATGGCTGCCGTGAATTCGTCCGGCGGGTCAAAGGTTAAAATCCAGTGGTTAAAATGCCTGATCGAGGTACCTAACATAAATAAAGGTTTCTCATGTGGAATTAGATATCGAGCTTCAAAACCTCCGATTCTAATGAAGCATGAGTGTAGAATTTGACTGAGGATGGCAGTGGATTCGTGAGTGGAAGAAAGTGAAGCCCACTTATGGTTCTAGGTCGGGGGTTCCGGTTCGGCAGAACTCGGTCAGCCAAGGGGGTCGCCGCTCGGTGATACTCGGGGTTGCTCGGGGATTGTCGGCCAGAAACTAAAATGAGGGTTGCGTTGATGTGTTGTCTGCTCCTTAGAGTGGTTCGGAGAACTATGTTGTACACAGTTCTCCGAACCAAATGAGATTGGGACATATGTAAAATTGACAAGCATAAATTGTCTAATTTGTGAAGGTAAAGTTGTCTCATTCAGCCCCACATTCGTCACGCCCCTACCGGCCAGAAGGCTACCTACACTTTCTTACCGCCACAACGCTCGCGGATTTCTTATCATTCCAAAGTTCAAAGGTACAGGTGAGGTCCAGGTCTGACCGTTATCTCAAAGTCGATCACATGGGAAGGGAGGGGAGGGGCTGACCGCCAGGTCAGGGGAGGGGGGAATACTGATTAAAGAGTGGGAGGGAGAGGGGAGGGGAGATAACCCCGTGACCTGGTCACCACCCAAAGAGATTGGTCAAAGTGGCAGTGGTCACTCTGAGCCTCTGTCACCCTGATTTGTCTGTCATTGTTATCCTGCGGCTGATTGGATCTCTAATCTAACCTGTCGATTAATTGGTCCAACGAGACCTAAGCCAATCAGCGCAGGCCCAGTGTATTTGTTCTAATCTGTCTAGTATAAGAATAAACATCAGAGTTAGTTCGACCTCTTTTAAGTGATCCTACTGATTTGAAGCATACATCTCTGTGTGTTGCGTTGATTAATTTCTCGCCCAACTACTGACCCTGAATTATTACGAAGAATGGCCCGCATTTCTTCAATATAACACTGTTGCACTGTACTATAATTCCTACATGGGCCGGGGACCCGTTTTGACGCCCCCACCTGTTAAAGGTAACCACATGTTTGCCTGAGACTGTTTCTTCCATGTGACTCCCTGTGGCTAATGACTGCACTATATTCTTCGCCCTGTGACAGTTAAGTAGGTGACTAGTTTATACAACCTTAGGGCTAGAGAATCTCTTGCAGAAAAAGGCTGAAGTTGGAACCAACGTATGGACGAATATCTTTTCCATGCTAAAATGTCTTTATAGACCATGAACCTCCTGGCGTGTAGACATATAAGGAAGGATAAGCGGATACTGTACAAAAGCTAAATATTCCATAGAACTTTGCATCATTTCTGACATTAACAGAAGTTGAGGATACTATTGAGGCGGTTTGTGAAGTTCACGAAAAGGTATCACATCTCATTCAACGCCACGGTGACTCAGTTTGTGGCCACCGTACGGTGCCGACAAGGTACATATCAATTCCCATAGGTGTCACCCTCAGTCTCTACCTCGGAGAAACGATACTTGCTCAAAACGGCACACGATCACCTTTTTACACTGATCTGATACATCTACTCATTTCTGTTGCCACAGAACGCCCCCTAAACACCTCTAGATTAATGTATCAAAGTTACACAGTCATCGTAGCATGAATAAAGGAGTAATAAACGTTTTCCTTCCTCTGTCATCCCAGCTAGGCCATGTATCTAAACGCTTGTTAGACCTACTCCAACGCACGTCACCCATGGGGACATAGCACAGTGGTATGGTACTCGCCTCATGCCCAAAGGTTGGGGGTTCTAGCCTCGCCTGGGTCGCGCAATGTTTTTATTTCTGGGTCGCATAGATGCTATGTCATTCTATGCGACGGGAGGTGGGTTGGCATGGTTGCTGGTGAATGGGAAAGGCAGGAGAAACAACATGTACATATAATCTTTTCAGATAAACCCATCGATCTTAGGGCTATCGATACAACTAAAGGAAAAAACAGGCCTCCACGGCCACACTAGCAATTGCCACTATTCCTGGACTTTTACCATTCCGGATAGTTCTGACCAAATCAATAGGCCAGTGAACCATGTACGGAGGACCTCACCAACGTTCTCCACCTATAGAACAAGCACAACAACAACACTTGAATCTGCCTCATTTCGTCATCTGGTCTTATATTATTTCAATTGTCTTGAAAGCTCCATTCTCAGTTAATGTTGATACAAATTTCCAGAGGTTTTCTAGGATTTAACATTATTGTTCTTGATGCAGACCTTCAGAACTTCAGTCCCTAAGTCCACAACTACATTTCGGTGGCTCACCCAAATCCTTTGCTGCGGTAGTTTCTCTTATTATCACTCACCAGACATCGTTTTTTCCCGGGTCGATTTGCCTTCAAGTTCTTGCATAAACACACTATAAAACAGCAGCAAAACGTTGATAGCTCCAGTCCTATATGTTGACAATGAGTTACTTTCCCAAGATATGATCATTTTAATTGCTGAGATTGTAGCATAGAAGTCCTAGCTGTTAGCTGGGGTTTCCCTGAAGCCAAATGTATATGTGTGCCCTAACCCACATCCACCGTCACAGCTAAGCAAATCCATATATGGGTCAGATCCCCAGAAAGTATACAATCCGCAACTCTACGAATTTGATAAGTTCTGCTAAATTAACCAGAAAAATGAATGCAAAACTATAAGAATATCCGAGCACACTTGGTAGTCTATTGACTTGGTAGTCCAAAACGAATCTGTTTGTTTATATTGAATTGTATTTTGTTCATATAATTTGTTTTAAATATGGATTATTTGAGAGGATTGGTGAGCGTGAATCGTACATTTTCTGACAACTTCCCCATATATATGTATAGCTCCATTCGCGGCAGGGGAGTGGAGGCAAAAGCAATCATATATCCAGGCATGATATTACTTTTATGCACTGTCAAACTCAATATACCGCTCGGCAGTAATCAAATACCAGCCACAGGCAAACCCGCCTCTCCCTGGCTTAAGTGAATACTACTGGCAAATAGCTTTCCTTTTTCATTATAGGTCCTCATATTCAGTTAGGGAACAAATATAAAGCTTTCCTATGTGTTGATGGGCCTTCATACCTTGTTATGGAACAAATGTATAGCTTTCCTATGTGTCGATAGGCTTTTACACTCAAATACATAGCTTTTCTGTGTCATTATTATGTCTTCATACTCGGTTAGGGAACATAGCTTTTTCTTCTCATTATCTAGGTCCTCATATTCGGTTATGAAATAAATTTATAGCTTCCCTATGCCAACATGGGTCTTCATACTCAGTTAGAGAACAAATAATTATATATACCGAATATTCCACTCATCGTCCTTTATGGTAATGTAAATCAACCACAACATGACTTTTCACGGGTTGGCAGTAACCCATACCCATTAAATAATTATATAGTATTTCTTTTTCACAAATATTATATAGCTTTCCTATATATAATAGGTCTTCATGCTGAGTTAGGAATCAAGGGGCTTTTCTTTTTCATTAGCTTTTTACCACCCATTTCAATTCACAGAGAATAAGGTTAAGCCATGATAGGGCGCAGCTCCCATACTCAAGTGGATAGAAAGGCAACTGATGTTAATCTTGATTTACCAATCACCAACCTTTCTCTTTAAGTGCCCTCATTTCAATATAGATAGAGTGACCTGGGATTACAAGACCTCGTATGTTAGCCAGCTGTCATTCTTGAACCATACATTTCAGCATGGCACGCTTTCTTTTCACAATATACAATATTTTTGGCACACATTTATTTGCCAGACTTTGCACCTAAATATCTATAAAACTGTCTCCATGATGCTAATGTTGGAAATCAATAAGACCAAAGAAAGATGCCTTTAAGAACAATGTCTACATGAGAATGCTTAAGAGTGGAACAGTCGTCCTACAAGAGAGCGAATGGCAAAGAGAAACTCCACTTCTGGCATACATAGCAAGAGGAGGCATTTTAAAGCAAATTCTCCAAAGCCTTTCCTTGAATGGGGGCGTAGCGGGTCAAGTGGATTGGTAGTGTGGTCCAGCTGCAAAGGTCCCATGGGGGATGGCGGTAGGTACAGGCTGACCATTGTCCAGTCCACACACTGACCCTTACTGACTGGCCAGTGGGGGATCAATAGGTCCACCATTATTGGTCAGTTCATAGAGTCTCAGTCAGAGTCTCTGGGGTGAGTGTAGGGGGCAGTGGATGAGGTGGGTGAGGATGCTGTAGGAATCAAATAAATGTACACTCTGGTGTAGCTGAGTGCTTTTTGCGAGTCTTGGGTTTTGTAAATGCACCTTTTGGTTTGAGGTCATTCTATGAATCCCAAATCCACGCTGTGGTTGTGAATGGAAAGTAAGAGCATCAGAAAATGTCCAATAGGGGATTTGCATGCCTCCCTGCGCATGTATATTACAGTGCCTGCTGGGATAGATTCAGATCAAATTTTATATACACGAATTTAGCAACATCTTTATTGAAATTTGCAAGGATCCTTTTACCAATATCATGGTAAGTGATGTATAAACCAAATACATGACGGGAACGATGAACTCTTGTTTTATGGAATAATGTAAAGCAAATGGATATAAATTTACATGAGACCACTGTTAAATATTCCATGCTGAACATAACACGTTTTCTATAGCTTTTACACTGACATACAACTCCCATAACTCCAAGATGGCGGACATGCAAGTGCCATATTCACTTTCACCTTCACAAATCCTCTAATATAACCCACGTTTTAAGACAAAAGTGAGGTTTGGTCACCACATCAGGAATGTCATGAAAATCCTGACTTTCAACTGTTTCCATGGCAATTTCTCTAAGCTCAATGGTTCTGCAGCATACTGTTGAACATAACAAGATTTGCCAAACACATAAATATATATCTTAACATTGTACCATCATACCGGTGGAGTTGGCGGTGATAAGAATTGAATGGCATTCGCCGGAGGAAATGATATGATTGTATCATGATTGGCGTAACTACCTTCTGTAATGTACCATCCTTGCAAATAAAAGAATTCTTCAAATCAAATCAATCAAGCGAATTTGTAACAAACCTGACCATTTCCGACTCAAAAAATTCGGTATGAGCGAAAAGCTGAAGTTGTAAGGATCAATATGTCACCTTTGAGATTCACATAGAGGTCCATGTTTTTCACTCAAACAACTTTTTCACAATTTTGTCGCCATAAATATAGGAAAATGTATGATAAATATACAAAATTACCCTCGGGTGATCTCCAAGTCCTATAATATACTTGGGCTACATAATATAATTTTTTCGCTCACTCAAAAAAGGTCAAAAGACTTATCCCTTGCCTCAGCTGCTGAAATGACTTTCTCATTTCCCGTTGACTTTCTACTTTCTGCCCCATGTAATCATTGCTATCTCCGGTTTGTAATGATAGCTATCGTTAATCCTGATGACTATTCATTTAGATAACATCATATTTATTCCATCCAATTTCATTTAATTTCATGAAACTGATAGGAGATATTCAAATTGCGCCTTTTTTAAATATAACTATGAGGGATTGCAGTGCATGCTGGGATGTATTCAGTTCAAACCATTACCTCCCCCATGTCTCTCCCCTCTCCCATCTTTTCCGTACCCCCATCCCCATATCCTCCCCATCGCCCATCTCCCCCCCGCGCCCATCTCTTTCCCAACCCTATCTCTCTCCCTTTCTCCAACTCTCCCCTCCTTCATTCCTCCCCTCCTTCTTCATCTCTTCCCCCCTTGCCCAATGCTATGCCCACCCGCCCTTCCTTTTCCTCCCCATCTCTCCCCTCTCACCCCTTATCTCTCTGCCCATCCACATCTTTCCTTATCTCACCCCACATCTCTGTCTGCCTTCCCCATCTCTTCTCCCTCCAACTACCCATGTGTTTTTCCCCTTTTGTCATCCAATCACTTCTTCTACCCCAACTCCTGCCCTACCTCCTTGGCCCCCTCTCCTTACCCACCTGCTCCCCTCACTGTCCTACCCCCTTACTACCACCTATCCCCTTCCCATCCTCCCATCCTCTACTGTCCCATTTCCCAAACCCATCTCCCTCAGATCGCCATCGGTATTGAGCAATCCTCCCCCGTCAGGCTATTGAATAATCCTCCCTCTGTTCTATTATGGCCCTCCTGATGTGAATGTCCGCCCTGGAGGCATATTAGACTTCCTCCAGGGGAACAGGAACGACACTACCCTTTACTCTTGTATGAAGCCTCTCCTCCATTGTCCTCCCCGCTTCAGTTAAATCTTCGCTGTAGCCATCCTCGTGCCTTCAATCTCCCTGGAGCTGGCCTGAATAGGGGGACGGTAAAGGAGGTACTAGGTGCTTGATTTGTCTATGGCTTTTCTGTCTCTCTGTCCTTGAATGTTTTTCTGTCTTTATTTGTCTTTATATTCATTATTGCCTTTATGTCAGTTTCTATCTGTTTCTTTCTGTCTCTGTTACTGTCTCTCTGTCTCTTTCTATATGCCTCTGTCTCTTGCTGTGTCTTTTTACCCGCCCCTCTGCATGCCTCTTCCTGTCTCTTTCAGTCTGCCTCTCTGTCTCTCTCTGTCTCTTTCTATCCGTCCATCTCTGTCTCTCTGTATTTTTCTGTCTGGATCTCTACCTGTCTCTCGGTCTCTTTCTATCTATCCCTCTCTGTCTCTCTCTGCATGTCCCTGTCATTTTCCTTCTCCCTCCTTCCTCCCTTTTCTTTCACCTCCTCTCTCGAATCTCTCGTATACTTTCTGTGTTGTACTCTATCCTCTAAACCTCTATTTCTCCTAACCTTTCTTCTGACTTTATCTCCTGCTGCTTGTCTCTATAAATGTTATTTCTTCCCTTTACTTACCCTGCTGCTGTTGCAGATGTCACCAAAATAACAAATTAACATCACGCAAAACAACCATTTCATCGCCCCTTTTCCAGGTCAAGTTTCACTATGAAAACTGATGCAATATTTCCCATGTTTACTACATCAATTTTTATTGGTCAGTTTTTCCAAGACTGCTGTTATGCCTGAATATCATATTTCTTGTACATTCATTGACGATATTGGTTTGATTTTCAGGAGCTTAGGTCTAAAAATAGAGGGAATTGGACATTCACAGGTCTGATTCTGTTGCTATGAAACTTTTCCAAGAGCTCAAGGCCAGTATTATGATTCACGGACAAAACATATATTCAGAGTATTTTAAATTAATCTCCTTTCTCAGATCCCCAAATAGCAAAGCGGCATACTTGAAAAACCTTCCTCTTATGTGTTCAGTTCCAGCCATGTAATTTCGCGGTGTCATTCGCTTAGTTGAATTGAACATGTGTGCCATTACAGTTTCATGTAGTCATGTGATGTGAATGATGCTATCTGATTGGCTTAAGACTGTGCCTGCAACGTCAAGCAAATACATTTGTATAATTTCAATTTAATCCAACTATAACTCATCTCATCTCATTCCACCCTATCTAACAAACTTTATCTTTGATTAAAAAAACCTCCAACTGATGTAGCGCCCAGGATCGGGGTTAAAAGCAAGCATTTATGTCTGAACCCCGAAAATGGAAATGGCAAATACCACTGGAATTCTTATTTTCTAGTAAGATAAAATAGGTGATGTGTCACAGGAAATTGAGTCATAAGTCACAAAACCTTTTCAAAGGGATTTACTCATAAGATTTCATTGTTGGAATGTTCTCATCTTTTGGGTCCTAATTAGCGCTGTCAGTAGCATTTATAAATAACCGTACCGAATCTCAAGATTCAAATCTTGAATACTTTCATACTTCTGAAGTGTACGCTAGTGTGCTAGTTTTTCCACTCATAAAGCCAAACTCAACTTACTGAAGCAACTGACAACTTTAACAGATTTCATACCCACAGTTTCTGTCTTTATTGGTAACCTTTTTCAGGGTTGAATTTTAAAATAATAATGCAGAAAATAATAACGAAACATTTGTATTGGCCACAATTTTAAACAAATCAATAGTTACAAAAGACACATAATGTTATAAAAAAAGGTTGGCCTCATGCGTTGCCATTTCAAAAATTGAACTACTATCAAATAGTATGATGTAAGGTTGGTACCTTATCACTGGAAGTGAAGTGGCAAAAAAAAAAAGAAAAAAAAAAAGAAACCTAATGATGGTGTGTAAATCCATTAATACCTTAATGTACTATAAGAGTAAGTAGAAAGTCTCAAACCAGGAGACTAGGAATCAGATGAAGGGGAGAAAGGGTCTGTCACAGATGTATTTTGAAGTGAGTATAATAATAATATTTTACTGCTGTTCATTCATTTGGATGAAATTTTATCAAATTGTTGTTGCACTTTATAGCATGAAGTATCATAAGGAGAACAGAATGGAAGGTTAGAAACTAAATGCTAAAGATGTTAATAATAAGATTTGTATTGATGAACATGTTTTAATGTCATTGTCACTGTATTGTAAAATAGTATGTACATTAATTGTAAAATCATACAGACTATATCAAAACGGACATTACTCATTCTTGAAAAGAAAAGAAAAATGAACATTACGAGAAATGGACGTCCAGGAAGACCTATGTTAGTTCACAGAGGGACAAAATCCTCTTTCCTTTATCTTATACAAAAAATGTTGTAATTGTATATGAAAAGAGAAATAAAACTATTACATACATACATACATACATTACGTTATAGCCTTTCTGACTTTCAAGCAGTGATTTAATCCAGATGGAATTAACTATGCTCGTTGGTGCATGCTTAAGAATTTAGTATAGCCCCAACATCTTCTTAACATTACGCCTAGCATTGGATACATATGCTGTCTATACTCTATGGCATTGACGTCATATCCAATAGGTATAAAATAAACATTTATATATAATATACTTTCCCAGTATTTCAGGAAACACACATCTTTTAGAGTGTTTCGTTCATCGCTCGTCCCACATTGCTGGCAATCAGAGCTAAAAGGTTCTGGATAGATAGAAAGCACAAAGGACCTTATATGAGCAAGCTAGCGGCTTTATATCGCTGGCCTTTCTCATGCACAGTGACAGTGGGAGAGGAGGTGTGGACCTGTCAGTGTTACTGTTGGATGGAATATAACTGGTTTTTAGGGTATTTTCTTTTATATGTATACAGAGCAAATGATGAGTTGGTTGAAGCAGCGTGAATATTCAATATTCTTAGTGACTGAAACCAATGAGTAGGTTATAGACACGCTTTTACTGATATCTATAAATAAAAAAACATTTTTGAGTCAAAACTTAGTAAGCAACGCATTGGTTGCCATGACTACCACACGTAACTCTCTATTGAAATACGCACTGCATGTGAATAACTTACTATACATACACATGTATGTTGTTCTCACAGCAATGCGTATAAAATAAATTGCATTAAAGGTCAACATCATATTTAACAATTACACAAAAACACACATGATCCATCATGGATGTTCTAAAAAATGTTTGATTTTGGACCTATGCCTTGACCGAAAGTTTGAACATTAATTTTGAACCTAAAGCTTGATTCATATTATAGCTAAACCTATCGAACCAAATACATCATGTCTGACTTTCACATGCACAGAGCGTCCAGGGTGCATGGTTAGCATGTAATACCCTGACCTGTGTGCTGGATGAATAGGGGCCTGGCAGCGGCCGGTATATGCATCACGGCATGGCGATGCCATGACAAAAGCTCCATAGACCATCCTGGCCATCGTGTTGTAGCGCTTTATTATTAATGCTTTGATCAAACACAATAGACACAGAGTAATGGGTTGTACTTTAGAAGGGCTTTTTGCTTTAGTAGGTTATTTTTCCATGTTATGTGTTGCTCATTTGGTGCTGCACTCTCAGTTAAAGCTGCATTTTCAGCTAATATTTCAACAAACAAGATTTATTGATAGTCTGCTGCTGTATATGTTTATATGAAAATTTAAGGTTGAATCAGCCGAGAGAAAACTACATCCGGTGAGCAATAATAAGTGGAGCAAATTCAGGGCCAGATGGGCTCTTGAAATACAAATTTTTATGTATTTTGGTCAAATGCCTTTTCGATGGGTGGGTAAGAATGGAACAAAAAGTAAAAGATCATTAGTTGTTGGTTGATGTTAACTGAGAGTGAAGCTTCAACATAAGTCAAAAACAAAAGACTTTATACTTTTTGTTTCCGTGCTTTTATAACCATTCTAAAAGTCATTTGAAAAAAATCCATTTGTTTTCCAACTGTGCAGAATATTTTAACCTGATTCATAGATGAACACGATAAGGTTTTAGCTCAGAATATTCTGACAAAAAACGACCAGATTTGCGATGGAACGTACTTAAATAATTATTATATATAATACAGGATGTTACATAGCAATATTCCCGGCAGAATAAAAGTAAAGGGGTATAGGTCCCACAGTCATATGCATGCAGGCACCATGGCTGGCGGTATGTGCTAGGTACAGCGGGAAAGAGACATTTGTTTATTATTAATTACCAGTGCCTGCCCTCATTAGCGTCACTAATGAAGCCAGGGACAGGGTCCACTCCCTAATGAAAGCTTTACTCATGCCAGCATCGTCTATCACTCTGACCATTGCACCTACAGTGTAGGGCTGCATTCACTATGTGAGCAATTAGGGGAAGTATTCACTATTTAGGGGTTATATACACTACAACTTATCTCATATATAAGGTGGAGAAACTACAGTGTTATACGTAGTGTAACACAAAGGAAAAGGAGCTGTAGCGTAGAGTATAGTAGCGTAGTTTTATTGTCGATCTTAAGTGATTGGAAGGGGGTCACAACCCTTCATTATATGCCAGGGGGACACCCTGCACGCAGGCAGGTGCTCCCTGATTGGGCGGCGATGGCGCCCAATCAATATAGAGATTAACATCAGTTGGGCTTGACCCATCAGACAGGTAACATGTATGTAGGAAATAAAATTTTAGGGTATGTTACCACGAGGTATAACATATTATCCCCCAATTACTATGAATCGCTCCGCCGATCAATATTAATTAATTATCGTTATATAATGTTATGTAATAGGCGGAAGTTATATAAGATTATGCAAGATTATGCAATAAAGTTACACAATATTATGTAACAGGTGGAAGTTACGTAACTTTATCTAATAAAACATGTTTTTAATTGAGGTGACATAATACATTTTAACCTGCATGCGACATGACGTAATGAATAACATACAATGAAAGGATCGTGTAATATTACGTAATCAGATGTAATAGATAACATAATTAAAAATATGGAAAATATGAGATTAGTGATTTGGTAATGCAGTCACCAAACTGCGTGACCTTGCGTAATAATTACGCAACCTAAAAATTATGAATAGTTAGGAATTATGAAAATACATAGGCTACAGTGCTATGTAATCTTATGCAATAAAATTATGAGAAGTTATGAAAACTTGTGTAGTGATCTTTCGGATCCGATCCGCTCAACTACGCCAATAAAAGACTCCAACAAGGAAAGACCTTCTGCACAGCTTTTATTAAGCAAACACGGGACAAGCTCCCCAACGACCTGACCAGTGGAGATGGTCCGGCCACCTCGTAATCCACACACCAACACAAACATGGTGTCACATCCGCAGGTTGATATATAAATACAGAGAGATGACAACCTTACTCTCGGAAGTTATGTACACAAGTGTGGTACAAAAGGCTTGTAACAATAATATAAAGAGTGACATATATAAAGGGTAAGATAAGAACAATAAGGAAACTTCTTCCTAAAAAGGCAATGTTAATGATATAAGCTGGTACTGCCCACTGGGTTAGTACAAGCGTACCAACCTCAGCGGACAGCACCACACAACAATAAGACTGGACACTAAATGTCCCATACCTTTCTTATAAGATACCCAAACCCACTACAATACTCCCCCTTTAATAAAAAGAGTTTAACATCAATATAAACTCGGCAACAAGGCAGTAATATACAGCATAAACACACCAGAGAAAAAATCCGTTGAAACAGTAGACTTCGGACAAATAAAAAGCAAGTCTGAACCACTTACACACATCCGCAGAAGCAAAAAAAGTTTTTGGCAAATACATATAGGAGCATTTGGTGTCCTCACTATAAAAATCTACAGAATCCAGTGTAAAGCAGTTAGAAAATATAAAATGCAGTCCGAAAAACGGGTTCACATTTCTCCTTCTGAGAAAATGAGAATAAAGTCACTGTTCGTATCACTACTTATGAGCGATATAAAAATATTAATCAACGTCTCACTCTGTTCTGGTGGTTACATAGTCTGAAGGGATGTCCGTGGGCAATGCAGCATGTCGAAGAAGCATTGCTCGATGCTGACACAGCGGAGGGAAGGCTTGGAATGCTCGACGCTGCGTCAGCGGAGGCTTACAACTGCGGAGAATTCCGTTTAGGCGATGTCCATGGCACTGTCGTCGGCCTTGTCCGGGTTCTCGGGCTCCTTGGAGGGGTCCGCGGGGGCTGTTGGCTCGGCAGCTGGTTCCTTTGCTTCCTTTAGGGGCATGACAGCAGCTTCAGGAGTACCGAAGATGCTCCCCAGATAATAGGGATTATCTGCCGTATCCTCAGCGACTGTCCTGCTAACCATAGGTGGAGAGGAACGAGGAGCAGGGACAGAAGCGGGCTTAATCTGCGCCAGCAGCCTGGTCAGCAGCTCGTATTGAGCAGCGTCAACACTTACTGCCGCACCGCCGGACGCAGACACAACTGACGTGCTGGCAACAGCTCCGCCGGACTGGGTGGTCTGCTCCACCTCTTTGCTTCTTACTTCCTGATCCAGGTTCTCCGGAGTACTGGACCTCCCACACTCTGCCAATTCACCTTTTAGACTGGCGTTCTCCTCAGTAAGACTGCGGATAACGCCGTCTTTCTTTTCAGCAGAGGTGCGGAGAACCTGTATCAGCTTGGCCTGAGTCCTGATCGTTTCACGGAGAGAGGCCACCTCCCCGATCTGTTGCTGGACTCCTTGCAGCTGACGCAGCGGGGTGGTCAGCGTCGCCAAAGAGGTTTGCACCTGCTGTTGTGCCGCGTCTGAAGCTGCCCGGAGGGTCAGCAAGCAGCGCTGCACTTCCTCAGTAGCAGTCTTCACGAGTCCATGTCGACTGCTTCCGGCAGCTTGGAGACCAGTTCTTCCGTCTCCTTCTGTGCTTTACGCCCTCTCTTGGCAGCGGGTTGGGCAGGGGACACCAGTTCCGCGGATGCTGAGCGCCCGCGCTTCTGAGAGTCACTTGCTCCACCTTTTGGAGCACTCCGGCTGGAGCTGCTGCTGGAGCCTTTGACACGTCCGCCTCTGCCTCCAGCCTTGCCCTTACTACCACCAGAACTTCCGGGAGCGCTGGTACTGGCAGTAGGGGAAGAAGAAGTTTCCTTCTCCTTGGCTGAGGTCGACTTGGAAGCAGTCTTGGTGACGGACTTCATCCGGCGCATAACCCGAAGGTGCTGGGCCGAACAGTATGTCATCCTCAAAAATGCGCTGTTGTTAACAATAGTGGGGATGACATTCATAACCCGACCCACTGCTTTCTCCCGTGCTTGATTATGAATGACTGACTCGCCATTCATCAGGTGTTTCACTAGCTCCACTCTCCGATCAAGCACCTGGGAGCAGTTGGGGTAGGGACATATCCACGCCTGGGAGGAGGGAGCATGGACCTCACAGAGGTGGCGGAAGAATCGGGCCCGGGTGGAATAGGCCCTCACACCCTTCTCGTTCAGACGAGGGTACCTACAAACCATGAAGGGGCATCGGAACCCCGGCTGCCATAGTTTGTGGACGCTGGACAACTTCCCGTAGGTACCGGAGTCCAGGCTCTCCTCGCGGACGAGTTCAGGCCACAACACCTCCTCATACCTGGACATTTGCTTGTCAGCGAAGTCCCTTTCCTCGGAATCTGACTCCGCTGGTGCCTGGTTACTGGACCCAGGTTGGTCCAGTGCAGGGTTCATTGGCACCAGCTCTGCCAGGTCCATGTCAGCCTTGAACTTAGGGAAAGATCCCATGGATGACAGTTGGATCCGGTGGGCCTCTGAGCGGTGCTCGTGCTCGCACTTCAGCTTCCTGATCCAAGGAAGCTGAGAGATGCCTTGAGAGGCTTGACCTCTGCCACGTGAGACACTAGTCCGAGAGGTTGAACTAGTGCCAGCAACTTGGGAGTCAGTGCCAGCTTTGGTTTTTGACGCCCTAGTCAAGCTTCGGCCTCTTGTCTCACTCGCCGGAGGAGGGTCTGGCCTGGGAGAGGGAGAGCGAGAACGGGAGCGGGACTTCCTGGTTGAAGAGGACCTGCTCTCATCACTCTTCCTCGGGACAGACTGCTTCCTCGGACTCCGGCGCAATGGTGGCACTTCCACCTTGGAGCTGGGGTCTGAGTCTGAGGGCTTGCCGGACTGCTTGCCGGACCGTCTGGTGGTGGACTGAGTAGACGACCTGTCCTTGGTAGCTGCGGACGACTTGTCCTTGGTCGTTGCGGATTTCTCCGCTACTTCCTTAGCTACCTCGGACGTTCGCTTGTCAGCGACCACCTTGCAAATCTTTTCGACCTTGGACTGCTTGTCCTTAAAGGTCTCGGACTCATGGCCCTCTACTGCAGGATTTTCACCTGTCTCCTTATTCACCTCCTCGACTTCCATCTCCTCCTCACGGTCCGGGAGCGGGGCTGGAGGTTGCACTTCAGGTGCAGAACCCGCGTTGAGTAGGCCGTCTAACACTGCGGCCGCCTCCTCCTCTGTCAGGGGCTCTCCCTCGGACTCGGACAGTCCGAGCTCTTCATGGTCTTTGATTTCGCGGTCGGACATTTCAAGAAATGAACAATACACTTACTCTGCAACAATTAAGAAGAGAAACAATCAAACATAGAGCATAACAGAGTATAACTGGTCACACCCAACTCGACACCCCTTTCGGACAACGTCTCGGACTTAAAGAAAAAGTCTGGTCTTTCACTACCAATCTTAGATTCGGCGAGTCCGAGACCTACCACCGGCGTAATTATAACTTGGTTTCTAGCTCTAATAACACACTATGTGCACAAGTATGTTACTTCGAGTTCCACCCACATAAAATACCGGGACTTGACAAGGAATGGCGTGTTTAGTCTAGGAACACTGCAGTCATTCATTCGCTAGACAAAACAACCAACATGGCGACTACGTGTTTAGCGCCAGACCGCTAAGTCACTTTCAACACTGATATTACAATAAATACCGTACACAAAGTTACCAAAATCCTTGTCACCTTCTTGCAACATGCTACAAACATTTCAAGGCACAAAGCAATAAGTTCATCCATTTGAAAGACTTACAGTTTGAACTTCTTTTCCGTCGTAGCTGTTGCTTGCTTGAGAATCGGAAGCAGAGTGCAAATGGTAAAACACACCGGCGGAACCAGTGGCCACACCCGGTGTTTCCAACTGCCGCCGCTGTTAGCAGCGCCACTCGACTCCCGCGCTCACACTGAGCCTTAGCGCAGACATGTTTGACCAGTCTGGCTAACCTGTTCATCCCTGCTGAGACTATACAGGGTGTTTCCCTCAAATTTCCTTGCCTATCTGGACAAATTCGGTACAAATAAACTGTCTGCTTGACTTCTCGTTGTGTACTTTTTTAGGGGAGGAAAACCAGTTCAGAAATTTCCCTCCTGGATACCATTTTTCTTACTGATTCAACCGAACTGGGGCTTTACGCATGCGCTGAGCCCTCACCAGTGGTGGGGAGGAGTCCCCCAAATTAGGAAACGGATTTCTCCGCACCCTCCTCTTAGGCAAAGGGGTTGGCAAGGTGACCACTGGAGCTGGTAACTTCCTAGGCCGACCCACTTTCCTTTTAACAGGTAACGAAGGAACAGCTGGCTGATCCGAAATCTGTTTTTTCGGTCTACCCCGCTTTTTCCTTGGAAGAACACCAGTACTAGGTAGGACAGGGGGATCAGCTAATGCTGTTCCGACCCCCGTCCCCCCTTTCTTAGGTCTCCCAGGCCTACGTTTGATACCTTTAGGAACCTGTTTTGTGGCAGGCAATACATGATCACCTGTCTTAACAGCATCCTTTTTCTTCTTCTTAGTCCGAGGGGGAACACTGGCGGCCGAGGTAGAAGTTACCTTCTTCCTCAGCCTACCTCTAGGCTTAACACCTATAGTGATCTTCTCCTTCTCGGACTTGGAAGGACATTCTACTCCCGCTATCACTTTACCAGCTTCCAGCCTGAGTATATCTCTACCCGCTTTCTCCAGTTTCCTAAACTCTGGAGCCCTATGAAGGTTGCTAGCCTGGATAGGACCATTCTCATCAAAAGCGGGTTTGAGATAATCAATATGATACCTCAGCAAGCCTTCAGTGGTCTCAAGTTCACAAGTGGTACCGCCTATGAACTTATGTATCTTAAATGGGCCATCCCATTTTTGTCCAATTTTCTTGCTTGCCTTTGGGGGGCAATATCTGTAGACAACATCCCCCACAGCAAACTTTGGTGGTCGTGTACGTTTATTATAATCTCGTTTCTGGTTAACAGCAGAAATTCCGAGATTATTACGTACGTACTTGTGGCCATCACGCATCCACTGCTTCAAATTCTCGACAAAGGAAACCTTACAAGGGAAATCCAACCCATCCGGCTCCACCCCATGAACGATATCCATAGGAGCAACCAGTTCGGTACCAAAAACCACAGAGTTTGGTGTACACAAAGTACTGGCATGTACAGTCGCCCGGTAAGCATGAGCTATACACGGAGCAAGCATATCCCAGTTATCTTCATGATAGTCCGTCAGACAGGAGAGCTGCTCTACAAGAACTCTATTTAGCCGTTCGCTCTGTCCATTGGACTGAGGCCTGTACGGAAGAGTTATGAGCTTCTCAATCCCAAGCATGTCTAAAAGACTTCTCAGCAGCTGTGATCGGAATTCCGGAGCTCCATCGGTCTGTAAAGCTACCGGACATCCGAAGCGCAGAATCCCTTCCTTAAAAAGGACTTCCGCACAGCTCTCTGCAGTGTGGTCTCTCATGGGATAGGCTTCGGCCCACTTGGAAAAATGATCCGTCACAACCATTATATAATTGTTTCCTCTAGGAGTTTCTTTAAACGGTCCTAGAATATCCAAAGACATACGGTTCCACCTATCACCATGAGATTTCCCACCTCCTATCCGAGATTTCCTTGTACTGCATTCAGGGCAAGCCGTGATCCAGCGTTTCAGATCATAACATTGGCCGGGCCAATAATACCTCATCTTGGCTGACCATGTGTTCTTAAAAACACCAAAATGACCTGAGGTCTTCGGACCATGCATGCCCAAAAATACCTCCCTTCTCATTGAAGCAGGGACCACCTTTCGCCAATACTTTCTACCAGTGGCTAGCCGGACCCAGCCCAAGCATAGCACACCGTCCCTCATTTCCATACCGCCAAGATGTTGAACGCAAGTCCGAAATTCATCGGATTCCCCTGCAAGATCTTCCCTGCTAGGAATCTCTTCAGAGCCATCCAACATCGCAATTAATCTCTTGATCATCGGATCAGACTGTTGAGCTTCTTGTAGCTTATTACTTTTAGTCTCCACAACAGGGGAGACTTCAGTAGCAGCTAACACAGCGTCATGCAGTCCGCAATCTTGACAATCCAGTCTCCCACATTTACGTGTTGGCAGGCGAGAGAGCGCATCAGCATTTTCATGCTTGCGACCCGCTCGGTGCAGAATCATGGCCTGATCCAACCCATACTCCTGCATGGTAGTCAACCACCTAGCAAGCATGTCTGTCGGATCCTTAAAATTTAGCAACCAGTGGAGAGAGGCATGATCCGTCCTCACATAGAAATTCCTATTACCCAGAAGATAATGTCTAAATTTCTTTAAATACGTTAGGACAGCAAGCAGCTCGCGTTTTGTAGCACAGTAGTTCTTCTGAGCCTTAGAAAAACTATTACTGGCATAACCCAAGACAACTTCACGTCCATCCTGTATCTGTGAGAGGATTCCAGCCATTCCAAAACCACTTGCATCAGTGTCTAAAATGAAATCTCCCACCTTCCGGGGATATCCAAGCACTGGCGCCGTGGTCAGCAATTCCTTGACCTTGCTAAATGCAGCCTGATACTGCGGAGTCCACACTATTGGTCTGGTATAGCGCTTATCCTTACAAGCAGCCGTCACAATGTCCTGCAAAGGAGAGACAATTTCGCCAAAATTGGGCTGAAACTCCCTATAATAAGAAGCAAACCCAATGAACTGTCTGACTTCCTTAGCATTTGTGGGAACTGGCCAATTCTGGACTTTCTCAATTTGCTTCGGATTGGCTTGAATACCTTTACCAGAAACAATCCGGCCCAGGTATTCAACTCGCCGACGGAAGAATTCACACTTCTTCGGCTTCAATCTCAAGCCATAGTCTTTGATTCTTTCAAGAACGAGCCTGAGGTTATGGAGACACTCATCAAGTGTCTTTCCAAAAACCACAATGTCATCCAAGTAAACCAAACATGACTTCCATTTGAGTCCGTCCAGCATGGTGTCCATCATACGTTGGAAGGTAGCCGGAGCATTGCACAGTCCGAAAGCCATAACTTTGAACTGGAATAAGCCCACACTGGAGAGGAAAGCAGTCTTTTCTTTGCTAGCCTCATCCATAGCCACCTGCCAATATCCGCTTTCGAGATCAAGTGTGCAAAACCATTGGTTTCCACCAAGAGCCTCGACACACTCATCAATCCTAGGCAGAGGAAAACTGTCTTTAATCGTGACGGAGTTCAACTGACGATAATCTACACAGAAACGCTGTGTCCCGTCCTTCTTGGCCACCATAACAATAGGAGCTCCCCAAGGGCTACTGCTATGCTCAATTCGGCCTTCTCTATACATCTTCCAGATTTCTGCCTCCGCTTTATCACGTTTAGCAACTGGAATCCGTCTGTATGCTTGCTTGATCGGGCAAGCATCGCCAGTATCAATAACATGACGGACCTTATGAGTACATCCCAAAGCTTTATCTCCTGGTAGAGAGAAGCAGCAACGGAATTCCTCCAAGAGATCTAGAGCATTTCGTTCGGACAAGTCAGAATCGTCAACCATCTTTGTCAGTGGACACTCCGGAGTGGCCGGAATAGGAAGAGTAGGAGCGATCAGGTCATCATCCGCAACAGGAGACTCCAGCACCTGTATTGAATTAATGATTGCTTCCCTAATCATCTCTTCATTCTCCCCATCGTCAGACAGAGAATCCTGAGCTACCAAAGCAACTTCAAATACTCTGCCAACCACTCTATTCTTCTTAATTTTCAACGTGCGACCAGTCGGATTGGAGAAAGCCACCACGGCCAGGACGTCACCTGGTACATAAGTATTCAGGCTGCCCAAGGCTAGATCTTTCAACAATCGTTGGTCTGGCTCGAACATCATTCCTTCAACTGCGACTGAGCCACTGTCAATATCAAGTTTGGCCAAAGTAACTGCTTTGGGTTTGAGGATAACTGTCTTAAGCAGTTTCACCTCTCTCCCCACAATTGCATCCTCAACTTGAACCGCATTAACAGAGGAACTTTCAATTCTGCTAACAGGTTTTTTCCATAACTTACAAGTTACAGAAGACCCGTAATTATCCAAGAAGAAAGTCCCTGACCAATCCAGATTACATCGGTGCACATAATAGAAATCTGCACCTAATATCCCGCTTTCAGGACCTTGCAGTCGACTGACCACGAGACAAGTAATCATATATGTCCGGTCGCCAACTAGTAACGGACAAAGCACGCTCGCATATGTAACAATGGGTGTTCCATCTCCCATCGCACACACCATTCGTACCTACGTCATTGGTGGTGGATTTGGAAGGGATTCATAGAACCTTCTGGTGATCAAACTAGTAGTAGCACCCGGATCAACCAGAAAGCTGCCAGTTTCCCCATCCATCGTTACAGGGGCATACCATCTTTCCCATACCAACAATTTGGTAGGGATCTCCAAAGTTCCCTGTTCGTGTACAGAAACCTTCTGAACTCGAGCTGATTTAGTTGCTCCGCCCTTGACCAACACAATCTGATCTCGTTCAGCTTGGAACCCGGACTGCCCCCACCTCACACCTGAGGTAGAATCTGAGTCATCACAAAGCACATGGCCTTGTGACAAGGCTTTACCGTCCGGCAACGATCGCGAATCTCCAGTTTTCGGAAGGGGTTCACCTTCTTGTGAAGCCTCCAACGTAATAGCTGGTGCCTGGGCCTGCCCGCCAATTTCTGTACTACTCACAGCTTCACTTCGGACTGTGGTACCATGAAGCGCCCTTTTCCCGACCCCCATCTCGCTCCTTATGAGGGTCCCGCCGCGTTTCCCGAAGCCTTGGATACAGCAGCAACATCGCATCGATCAATCCAGATTACATCGGTGCACATAATAGAAATCTGCACCTAATATCCCGCTTTCAGGACCTTGCAGTCGACTGACCACGAGACAAGTAATCATATATGTCCGGTCGCCAACTAGTAACGGACAAAGCACGCTCGCATATGTAACAATGGGTGTTCCATCTCCCATCGCACACACCATTCGTACCGACGTCATTGGTGGTGGATTTGGAAGGGATTCATAGAACCTTCTGGTGATCAAACTAGTAGTAGCACCCGGATCAACCAGAAAGCTGCCAGTTTCCCCATCCATCGTTACAGGGGCATACCATCTTTCCCATACCAACAATTTGGTAGGGATCTCCAAAGTTCCCTGTTCGTGTACAGAAACCTTCTGAACTCGAGCTGATTTAGTTGCTCCGCCCTTGACCAACACAATCTGATCTCGTTCAGCTTGGAACCCGGACTGCCCCCACCTCACACCTGAGGTAGAATCTGAGTCATCACAAAGCACATGGCCTTGTGACAAGGCTTTACCGTCCGGCAACGATCGCGAATCTCCAGTTTTCGGAAGGGGTTCACCTTCTTGTGAAGCCTCCAACGTAATAGCTGGTGCCTGGGCCTGCCCGCCAATTTCTGTACTACTCACAGCTTCACTTCGGACTGTGGTACCATGAAGCGCCCTTTTCCCGACCCCCATCTCGCTCCTTATGAGGGTCCCGCCGCGTTTCCCGAAGCCTTGGATACAGCAGCATCTGTCTTCGGAACCAATCCAAGAAGAGCTAGTCTTCTGGGGCAAGCTGAGTTAAAATGCCCCTCCTCACTACAGAACCAGCATTCTCGGGTTGGTTTCCAGCGCCTGAATCTACCACGTCCACCTCCGGAGGAGGGAGTGGCCGAATCAGCACCCGGCACCCGGTGCCAAGCCTGCAACGCCTGTAGAATCACTTCACTAACATCATCCGAAATTGGTCCGGATTCAGCTAATGAAGATTTCTCCAACAGCTCCGTTACTTGGGCTACGGCTCTGGCACTAACTCTCTTCTCACCAAGTCCACTAGGAGCGGCGGACACAGGTGAGGTCATAGAGTTATGGGACTCTACACTAATTTCCTGAAGGGTCACAGAATCTACATCCTGAGTGCAGCTCTCATAGACTTCTGACCAATGAGCGCAATCATTTAGATCGTTTGGCTGCTTGAACCTAATCCAAAGAGCCTGCTTCGGGTCAGAAAGTCCTTTCAAAAAGGTTCGGATTCCCATGGTACATGAAGTGCTATCCATCACTGTACCAAAGGCATACCTAGCCCTCTTTGCTACCTCATTAGCAAATGCTCGACCGTTCTGGCGAGGAGTTTGGCGACATTTAAACAATTCCGCCTCCCTCTTCTCCCTGGAATGTTCACCATAGTTGGCGTCCATATGTGCGACAAGTTCAGGAAGTGTAACCCCCTGGGGTAATTCTCCTAACTCGGCAATCTGACGCCTGCAACTACTTTTTAGCTGTCTCACGAACATAGCGTCCGTCCAGTTGTGAGCCTCGGCCACAACCTTCATCTCAGCCAAATGGTGAAGCCAAGTGTCCTTAGTGGAATCCCACAATCTGATTGTTCCTAGTCGTGGGCTGATATGTTCTTCGTCAGTATAGAACGTGTACGAGAAATGAGTATCAGCTGGGTCCGGCCCTGCATAAGTCAGGCCTTGCACCAATGACTTATTTCCATAAGCAGACTTCTGGGGACCTGCCGGAAGCAAGGTCAGCGATTGTGAGTGCATAGCAGTTGGTACACACACAGTAGTGGTACGAAGCCCATCCGGATCAGCCCCTGTAGTGGAATGAACCGTTGCTCTGGGTGTAGTAACCACTGGAGGTGTAGTACCTACCGGATCTCTTCGGACATAGGTCTCGTTAACAACATGTCCGCGCACATAAGAGTTGCTTTTCGGAGTAGCAGGCCTCTTAATGCTGGACATTCCACCTAGCTCAACTACCTTCTCCCCCTCATCTTTAGGCGAGGACTCGGCTACAGCTGCAGGCTCCCTTATAGTAACCTGTCTTTGAGCTCCGAAATGTCTCGGAATCAAGAGTTTGTAGGAGTCACCCTCCTGATAACCCGGGCCAGCACCCACATCAGCAAACGTCGAGGTTGCTGGCTGGATTATCTTCAGAGGGGTCATAGACAGAGCAAGCTTCTCTGCTAAATCCGCCTCGGAATCTAGCAGATGGTTGTGGAGCCTTGACAAATCGTCCACCCGAGACGCCTCCGTTCTCAATTTCTCGTTCTCAGTTCTTAGCTCCCTAGTGGTAGCAGAAGCATCCCTAGAAACTTCCTCTAGGGTTCCCTGTAAATCCGAGTTCTGCTCAGTTAACTGATCGACAGATTTACGCATCATAATAAGCTGTTGATGAGAGTTGGAGTAGGCTCTTTTCCAACTCATCACCTGAGCTCTTAACGTAGATATCTCTATCTCGTCTTCAGATTCCGTATTCTTAGCCGGATCACGGTAACCCCATGGGTCAAACCCAGCAGCGCCTAGAGTCTCTGGTCCTTTCGGAACAGAATCAGGTGACTTCACACTTGGCGGAGTGGTTTTCCGCCTAGCTCCAATGCCAACTAAGTCATCCTTCTCCGGAGTAGCAACTCTAGACCTAGCAAGGTTGTCCTGGATCTGGGTAGCAACGTCTACCAAAGGTTTAGCGGCTGCCATACTTTTATTTTCTCGGAAAATATTTCTTGGAACTCAGAAATGAATCTAGTTCACCAATAGAGGTTTGCCCCGCGGCGAGCTTTGGTCACGGCACCAATTGTAGTGATCTTTCGGATCCGATCCGCTCAACTACGCCAATAAAAGACTCCAACAAGGAAAGACCTTCTGCACAGCTTTTATTAAGCAAACATGGGACAAGCTCCCCAACGACCTGACCAGTGGAGATGGTCCGGCCACCTCGTAATCCACACACCAACACAAACATGGTGTCACATCCGCAGGTTGATATATAAATACAGAGAGATGACAACCTTACTCTCGGAAGTTATGTACACAAGTGTGGTACAAAAGGCTTGTAACAATAATATAAAGAGTGACATACATAAAGGGTAAGATAAGAACAATAAGGAAACTTCTTCCTAAACAGGCAATGTTAATGATATAAGCTGGTACTGCCCACTGGGTTAGTACAAGCGTACCAACCTCAGCGGACAGCACCACACAACAATAAGACTGGACACTAAATGTCCCATACCTTTCTTATAAGATACCCAAACCCACTACACTTGCATAACCAGGACAGTTATGCGGCGTTACGTAAGGTTACGTAATCGCAGATGAAAAGATAAGAGAAATTGATTTTAGATCAAAAATCAATGAACTGGAAAATTGAATAAAATTGACCTTGGTCAATAAATTTTGACCTTGATCAATAAAATTGACCTGGTCAATAAAATTGACTTAGCAATAAAATTTAATTTAAAGTGGTGTAAGAATCAATTATATAATTAAATAAAATTGATATACCAAATAAAATTGAGATAAAAATTGATATACAAATTCAATTGTCATAACAAATTAAATTGAAATTAAAATTGAAATTAAATTAAATTGACCACAAATTAAATTGAAATAATTAATTTCAGCCATTGAGCAAGATTACGTGATGTTACGTAATAAGAGATAAAGAGATAAATTTTAATCACTTTTGGAATTAATCCCAAAATATAATTAAAGTTATATAAAATTACGTAATTGTTACGTAATAAAATTAATGTTAATTTATAGTTAAAAGTTAAAAGTGCTCAGATTGACTTGAAATTAATAATTTGACTAGTCAATAAAATTGTCAAAGGACGCCGGTTTTGGTGCAAAGGGTGACACTCCGGGTGCAGATGACGTCAAAGGACGTGCGCTCATACATTCCTTTGCGTCAGGCCTGCGGGCGTGCTAAAGTAATTGATCAGAACATCGTTATCTTCAAGCGCGGGGCGCGCGACCTCGAGCAGCGTGGTGGTTTTCCCATGCTTTTGGCTGACCCAGATAAAAGTATGATGGCTGCTGAGGTTGGTGAAATGTTCCAAGCGCTCGGAGCCTCTGTTCACTTTATACCTGGCTGCTATGCTATTGGAATAAGGCATATCTAGTGATTTTGGAGGAAGTTAAAGCTAGTAAGCTTGGAAAAGGCCTTATTATGGAGGGAATTAAGCGCATTTTTAAGCGGTAAAAGGGTGGAGGATATTTCCGGAGATAACCATGTTCTTTAGATATTAAAATAATGTTTTTCCATTATGGAAATCACAGGTAGAAGAACCCTGGAACTTATATACAGGTGAAGTAAGATATTGAAATACAAATCGACCAGAGGTGTTTGTCAGCTAGCTCCAACTTAGTACGCCATTGAAGGTGACCAAGGAGGAGATTACTGCACAGAAATAGAGAAGATTTGAAACAGTTAAAGTTGATAAAAATAAGAAAATAAGGAAATATATCCTTTTTAAAGAGGTCAAAATGCTACCTAGCAGTACTTAGACTTAACTGAAGACCGAAAGGTAGACATTTATAAAATACATGGAATTATACAGAAAAGGTGGTCGATTGGCAGCAGCAGCAGTTGGTGTTGAATGGTCCGTCCCTCCAGACGTGTAGACATGATGAAGTATAGCTTTGAATGGGTTAAGCCCTTAATAAGGAATGTTCGTTGGTAATTAATAGGTGTAAAAGTCTCTGTTTATATTAAATATTGAAATCAAACTATTGCGGTGGTATCCTCCCCGGTGGAAAGAGGACGACACTCCGATGTCGAGGCTGTGAAGAGCAGGGAAATAAACAGAGAAAGGCTATAAGTGTCTAGTATATGGATATGTATGAACAGACAACAGGAAAGGTGTAGAATACAAATGCAACTGATCAAATTGAGTCAAGATGTTATATTATTAAATAAGGCGAACAAATTCTACTAAGAGTCAACACTTGGTGCTTCTCGGGTGAAAAGTTTACAAAAACAATTGATAAGAAAATTGCTGCTGGTATAACCTGAGTATAGAGAAGTCAGATAGAAATATTTTGAGTCATTGAAGCAACTCACTGGAGGAGTTATCACATGTCAAAGGCAGGCAGAGGAACAGACAAATACTGCGTTAGGCCCTTGAGCGAGGCGGTCCGCTTGACTCTTGGTGCCGGGGAGATGGACAGGTCGGCCGGCTGCTTGGTGTGGCCGCCGGCGGTCATCATGCTCGCCCAAGGGATCTGGTGGAAGCTGCCATTAGTCTCGAGGATGGAGAATGAAAAAGTAGTGGTGGCCGACCGTAGTGCCTTGTAGAGCCGATACATGTGCGTCATTGGGATGGAGACGGCGTCAGGCATCGGCAGAGGGACAACAGCTGTGCCCACTTTCACTATAAAAGGTCCTTCCCACGACAGCTTGATTTCCTTAGCCATACAGTGGAGCATGGTAGGAGGTTTCAGGTCTGGAGCTGTGTGGGTTTGGATGATATTCCTGTCATAGTGGAGGGGACACAATGGAAGCACCGTTGTTTTCCACTTGTTGTGCACCTTAAGCACCACGGCCGGGTTGATTGATGATTTTTTGGACAGAGAAGTAGGCAGTCTGTTTCTTCTGTACCAACGGATGAGCTTGATGACGATGTAAAGGGCGATGAGGCAGCCGAGGGAGACCATGGCGTGGTCGGAAGTCTGCCAGGGGCGTGGATTGGCTGCCTTGGAGATGGGGGCAGCTACAGGAGAGGCTCCCCACCACACAGGTGCCGCCTGATGAGTGGCTTCAATTGTATGATGGGTGAGGCCCTTGCGACAGCAGTGATGGTGGCTGCTGCCAGTAATCTGTTAATCCTGTAGCATGCACCAAGGGATATTATCATTGCTATTGTTGAAATTATGGTGCTCACTGTTATCACTGAAGGATGCGAGGTTATTGCTTGATAGGATAGGGAGGACTCTAATGGTTTATATATAGGTGAGTTAGCTGCCATCTGCTTGGCAACTACCTCTAGTTTTAAGCCTTTAGCTAAGATCTCTGCATTAATGTCAGAGAAATGAGCAGCTTTTTGAGATATGTTTGGTAAAATAAGATTAATGGGGGCAGGTGAGAGAGATTTACCATAAAAATCATTCCTAGGTGGGAGAAACTTATGAACTATTGGAAGATTGACAGTAGAGAGTAGAGATTGACAGTAGAGAGTAGAGAAAGAGATTATATGGGGATTAGTAGAAACAGAACAAGCTGTAGAAGGGTTGACCAATGTATGATTATTATTGGTCATTACACAACCACAAGGGACGTGAATCACAGAGAAAATCAGAGTTTGGATAATAGCAGGAGGAGAGATATTTACATGACAGAGTGGAGGTGGTGACAGAAGTTGTGAAAAGGTATTTGGCCGGCTCGAGTGAGATAGCTCTTGTCGGCGCAAACAGGTGAGGAAACAGGGAAAAGGAACATAGTGCGTCAATATCGCTAACATGGTCTCTCAGCAAGGCTATGGCGCATGTTGGATGCTGCCCATGGCGTCGAGCGAGGGTGTTGTCGCACGATAACACTACGTTATTTAGACAAGAAGAGAGGTCGGTTTCATCGAGCTGTATGAAAATATTGCTATGGAGGGCTACTGCCACATAACGGGGCAAGGAGGAGATTAAGGTATAGCCTGGTTGAATGATACTAGAAGTGTGTATAGGGACCGGTATGGGCGTTATCTGGAATAGTTTAAATGCGGCCGGGCCCGCTGATATTGGCACAGACAGATGGATAAACAAATTATCCTTGCTGTAAGCGTACTGTGAAATTTTAGAATTATAAAAGTATTTGGGATCTTTCACCAGGATATTTAGATTCTTATCCCCCATTTTGATATTTCTTTCCAACTCAGCTAGAGCAAATGCTAGCTTTGTTGGCGTCACTAAAGCATAAGGAAGGCGACCCATAGTGAGTTCCTTAATACTGTCTAGAAAGGCGTTCAATTTTGACAAGTAAAGATTTCTAATGGTTATCTGATATTGGGCCGCTTGCATGATAAAACCGTTGTATAGAGAAGCCTCTATACCTCTAGAAATAGTAGAAAATCTGTCGTTTACAGAGCTAGTAAGAGAAGAGATAGAATCAGTAAGATTTTCAGTTGTAGAAAAGACAGTCCTTGCCTGCAGGTTGTAGGCGCGGATGTGGGTATTATAGGAAGAAACAATTTTAGAAAGAAGTTTGTCACGTCTTTGGCCGGCCGAGGCGTCCTGGCGCAAATAGGCGTCAAGATGATGGAAATTCGCCTTGACGGGGCTTACCCTTGGGTCGGTCGCTGTGCCGATTACTGGCTCGAGAATATCACCAATAAATTGCAGCACAGCTTCCCTTGCTTGTCTACGAGCTTGGTGAGGGTTTAGTGGGGCGTTCATTAGAGTATTAATGTCAGAAAGAGTGGAGTTAATCTGTAGGTTAGTCGAAGACAAGAGTTCAGAAAGTAAGTTGGAATGATCAGTAGTAAATTTCTTTAAAGAAGAATCGGACATAAAGTCATTTAGGTTGGATAGTCTAGGGTCCTGTGGTGGGGAAGTCAAATTAAATCTAATGGCCAGTATAAAATTGACATTGTCGTGGCCATTGAGAAGGACTTGTTCCTTCTCAGAGAAAATAACGCCATAATTTTTTAAAATATAACTTTTGAACAAGGCTCGAGAAAGAAGAACAACAATCAATATCGCACCAATTTGAATACAAAAGTAAATTGCAGCAAAAGATCAGCTTTAAACACATCCAAGATTCTGCTGATGCTTACCGTATAATATCCATGGCACACGTTGCACTGTTTTGGCAGCAGAGCAACCTTCCACTAAAAATCCGATAAATTACCAATGTCTGAGTATGGTAGAATAGGTGTGGTTACTCCAGAGTCCGAGAAGGAAGTGACCATATGAGAATTTGAATTGTGTAAAGTAAAGTGGAGGCCAGGGGGCGTGAGATGCAGGTGGGGCGGTAAGTAGAATGGTTAGCTACCCGGAAAGGCGCTGCTTACTACGATGAATAGCTGCAGCCCTCCCACGCCTGACAAGCTTTCGCTTCCTCACACCTTGGCTTAGTAGAGGCGTCACAAAAACAGGCGTGTATAGAGAGACGTCTGGGGTCTGGAGGCTGGGCTCCTCTCTCTTGCCTTGTCTTTGTTTCGCTGTACAAGCTGCGGATTAAAGCTTGTGTTAAAACAAAAGATTATTGGAGGTGTATTCAGACATTGTGTATTCAGCTGCTCTGCGCTGGCTAACATGACCCGGCCAGGTAGCTGGGCATGAACAAGGATGGAATAAAGCTGCAAAAGAGCGACAAAAGATTGGCTTCCCTAGAGCATTTACAGTCACAAAAGCCCAGCCTGGGCCCCAAGCTGGTAAATCACAGGGAATTATAAACAGATTAGATATGTGATAATGAAAAAAATGGTGTAAAGTGCCCCTGTAATTGCAATTAGGGGTCTTGATAATTTAGGGATAAGAGGGAGAAGCTGGCAGGCTTTATCCCCCTGTGCGTCAAAAAGACGCTGATTACACAAAGGCAATCTAAAGTGGCATATAAAGCCAAAATGAGATAAAACAAAGGCGTTAAGCCTGTGTTTGGCAGTTTTTGAGGGGCATGCGGGCCAGATAAATACGATGCGCCCAAGCTTAGTTGGCACGCAAAGAGAATGTAATAATAATTGGCGTCAATTGAGCCTGGTTGATCTATATATCAACAAATAAGAGCTTGGCGTAATCTGACACTTAGAAACAAAAAGGCCAGCCGGCCACGATAAGACCGGAGACGGGCGGCGCTAGGCCTTCACCCATAGCCTGCCAGCTGTTATACCGAGGCATGACCGGTTGTATTGTTCTAGAGGTAATTAGATAATCAAAGCTGTGAAGTACAAAGGCTGTTGGTTAACAGAATAAATAGCAGGGATTATACTGCTTGTAGAAAAAACATGAAACCTGTCTAAACAGAGCTGCGCCTTGTGTACTCAGAATAATAAGATTTTGATTTCAAAGCTTGGCGTCAACTAGCATTAATTGAGACAGAAGGGAAATCTAGGGATATAAAATGCCAAGCTTTTGTTTAAAGTAATATAACCGTCTGGCGAATGTTAGGCCTTTAGTGTTTAAAATAATGACGGTTTGCTAGCCAATAAGATAAGTATATAAAGGGAGGGAAATTAAATGGGGAAAAATGCTTAGGGTTTAGAGTAAAAGGTAATTAGAAATAAAGGGAGGCTTTGAAGCGTCGGTCTTGGTTGTTTCTGGAAGAATTGTAGTCTAGAAGTAATCCTGACGCAGAAACTTGGCGCTGAAAACAAAGCTTTTGATTAGTGATATAAAGCTTTTGGTACATCGACCGCTAGCAATATATGTGAAAAAAATAAAAAGATGAGGAGATGGGGAAAATTATTTTCAACTCGTGTGAAAATAATTTTTAAAGACGTTTACCGATCAGTGCTCAGCGGTTAAGCTGGGACCAAAAGGGCGTCAGTAGATGGGAAATGGGAGAGGTTTTTATAGGAATTCAAGGGCGTGCAGTTGCTGTGTCTTTTGTGATATACTGCGTACCCTATGGCGTCCCTTGGTTGATTTTTTGTTGATTTTTGAATGTGGCTGCTTTCTGATTAATGGTGGGGGTTTAATCAGAAGCTTGTCTGCGTTTGTGAGAGGGGCTTTTATTATCCTCTCTGGGTCGCAAAATTCACCTGGATTGTTAATTAGACGCCTGAAGAAAGAAGGATTTGTAGATCTGACCTTTTTGAGTCTTTCTACGTGCACAGAAGTATGGCAATCCTTGCTATCTGATAGACGCCTCAATTTAACAGAAACAGGGGAGATTTGATCTGTTATAACGAAGGGACCTGTATGCACTTTTGTAACTTTTTAGATGTTTGTTTAGTCAAAAGTGTGGGGACATACAGGTAGACCAAATCTCCTGGCTCATAATCGTGTAATTTAGCCTTTGTATCATGCCTCTTTCTCATTTTTTCTTGGCAAGTTTTGAGCCTCGCCTGGGCTTTTTCAAATGCCTTTCTTTGTGTCTTTAACATATCACCCAAATGTTGTTTGAGTGGTGCAGTCTCTGTATGGTCCATTAAGGCTGCCATGGTAGGCGTTTTTGCCTGACGACCAAACACGAGAAGATGAGCACTGACACCTAGAGAAAATGAGTCAGAACTATTTAAAGCATAAGTGATATATGGTAAATAAATGTCCCAATAATTTTGGGCTTTATCAGCATATGCTCTAAGTCCCTGGAGGAGGCTAGAATTACAACGTTCCGTTATACCTTGCGTGGACGCCCTGTAGGTGCTGCCATGGATCTGAGTGATTCCATATTGTTGGCAGGCCGCTCTAAAGATGCCTGAGGTAAATGTCGGGCCGTTATCTGTATAGAGATGGGATGGAGGTCCATGTATACAAATAAAGTGAGCCATGAAGCCTTTTGCGACTTCAGCACTGGTATTTGAATGGGTGGTAAAAGTTGTAACATACCTAGTACTGAAACAGACAGCCACATGTATATAACGCATATTATTTGCAGTTTTATGAATGGGTCCTATGGTATCCAAACAGATATGACTGAATGGTACGGGGGCGTGGTCCCTTAGAGTCATGGGCGTTACCAGTGGTCGTCATACCTTCTTAGCTTGGAGACAGTTATAGCATGTAGCGATGTAATTTGTAGTGTCTCTCACCATAGAAGGCCAGAAAAATCTCGGTCTGAGGACGCTGAGGGTGCGATTTGTACCCAAATGTCCAGCTAGTGGCTGGTCATGATGAGCACTGATCACTGCCTCTGTCCAGACCTGAGGAATGACGATCTGTAAACTAGATTTCTCAATACTATTGAAAATATCCTGATTAACTCTAAATAGAAGCCCATCAATAATTATAAAATTATCTTGCTGCAATAAGATTACTCGAGCTTGTGCATTATCTGTTGGTAAGGTTGATTTCTCGAGGTAATCTAGCATAGAAGAGCAATAGAAATCACGCCTTTGCTCCTTCTTTAGTTTGTTCTCTGGTGGGCGTGAGATTGGGAGTTTGGGACAAGAAAAGCATGGCAGATTCAGTGTGATGAGCGAGAGATTTCTTGATTTTCTGCCTTCTTTCATCAGATCTAGTTTTATTTATGCGAGGGCGGGTGACTGATTTCCGCTTAGGCTTGCCTTTTACCTTTTTCCCAGCGTCAGCAGATTGGGGCTGCTGGAGGTCGTTCAAAGGTGCTTTGGCGCCTAATTGACACTTGGCCTGGGCTCGCGTCAACGCATTTAGGGTCTCAATGGGTGTATTTTCAAGGTTGGGAGGTCTATCTGGGTTGGGTGAAATAAATATAGAGCGCAGCTTATAAGCTAATATAGGGTTATTTTCACATCGTCGTCGGTCATTGTCATGATATGTCTTAGTTGTGGTGATATCCGAGAATTTCACTTGCTTTAAAGGTAGATACACTGTTCCTCCAGGCGTGAGTGCAGTGTTTTCTTCTTCAGGCGTGGGAGGGTAGGGTCTACGGCTCAAACTGTCAGCTACCACGTTCAATTTGCCTTTCAAAAATTTCACCTCGAAGTTATGGCATTGAAAAGTGTCAAGCCATCTTGCTAGGCATCCATTTGAGTTATGTTCCTTCTTATTAAATAAGGAGACAAGGGCGGCATGGTCAGTAAGCAATGTAAAATGCCTGTCCTCGATATAATGCCTGAATTTCTTTATAGCGAAAATCAAACCAAGGAGTTCTTTGTCGGTGGTATGGTAGTTCAATTTGGCGGGCGTCATACCTTTGCTGGTTGAAAATACCAGAGAACATGTCGGTGTTATTCTTATTTAAATTCTCCAGAATGGCGGCCAGGCCCGTCAGCAAATACGTTTGGGGTTGCTGTTGTTGTTGCTGTTGCTGTTGCCCGATACCTGTCCATCCTGGATTTTGAGCTCCGGGCGTCACAGTGGTAGCAGTGGTAGCTGTAACGCCCGTGGTATTTGCAGTGGTTATTGATTGACGCAGCCTCCTGCATATTGGTCTGAGCTGCGGTGGTGGACATGGTGATTTCGTCCTTCTTGCTACTCTTGTGGCGTTTTCTCTCTTCCACAATTCTCCTTTGTTCTAGGCGGCGTTGCTCAGCTTTAAGCTTAGCGCTCCTGTTTAGATTGCCTCAAATTGTGCATTTATAGGCACCAGAATCGGTGGTTCTCTACCAATATGTTATACATAGTGTAACACAAAGGAAAAGGAGCTGTAGCGTAGAGTATAGTAGCGTAGCTTTATTGTCAATCTTAAGTGATTGGAAGGGGGTCACAACCCTTCATTATATGCCAGGGGGACACCCTGCATGCAGGCAGGTGCTCCCTGATTGGGCGGCGATGGCGCCCAATCAATATAGAGATTAACATCAGTTGGGCTTGACCCATCAGACAGGTAACATGTATGTAGGAAATAAAATTTTAGGGTATGTTACCACGAGGTATAACAACAGGGCCTAGTCCACTAAGACGATTCTCATGCGATTCAAAATTTAGTGCTAAAGAGTCCTTGGCAGCGCAAAATCGCATGAGAATCTGCTTAGCGGACTAGGCCCTTACCAACAAGTTGAAATTGAATTGTGTTGCATTGAAAACTTGTACCCAGTGTCAGACATGTGTTAATTCCTTAGAGAATAAACAGTTCATACATATATAGGCCTTTAAACAATCGTAAGATCAAGTAGTATGTCTGGATTGCCTGTTGTTTGTTAAGTTTGGCAGGTGTGACAGAATGGCAAGCTAGGTTGCTATCCTTATCATTGAGCATTGTTAAAATGCTTCTTAAAAACATATCAGGAAAGATCTGGTCGATAATTTACTGTTGTCTGTGTTTTCAGCAGTGCTGCTTATCGCAATGTAGGTTCTGGTGATGATGCTGATAGATTCGTCAGTGGTTCTAGTGATTGGAAAACTGGGGCCATGCAGTGGACTGGAATGGACTTGAATAAAGTCATGTGAATGTTTTAACTCAGATTTTCTTTGGTAACTTCTACCACTGTTTACCACATATGTATGCAAAATATCTATACGGTACGTGTATACCCTGAAAAGGCATAATCTTTTACTAAAAACCCAAATTTTAGACTAAGTTTTTTTTCTTGACAATACAGTTTAACATTACTCAATAAATTTCCAAATTGTATCCACAAACATATGAGTATTTGGTCGATTCTCACGAAATCGGTACACAAATGGTCATTTCACAATTATCCTTATAAAATCGTCATTTCGATGACTAGGCTTATGAAACTTTGTACATATATGAGGGGTCTTGTGGCAATTGAGTATCCAAAATCTTAATCACTCAGCATTAAAACTTTTGATGATATTAACAATATAAAAAAACGTGATGATACAAAACACATTGCTTAGTAATGCCTCTGAATACCAAGATATACATATATGACATCAAGTCTCTATATTATCAATAACCTTAGTCTGTTATATATACGTCTAAACCTCAAAATTCATACTACAACCAATCATTAGGAAAAGAAGTCACATTCATATGACCTAAGTAGGGGGTACAGAAACAAAAAACGTGATGATACAAAAGCCATGTTTTCCCCTGTAGTTTTTTTCCATATTAACATTAGTGGGAGATATTTGGTATATGAATGCCTTGCTATGTTAATCATTATAACCCAGAGTTTCATTCAAATCGTGTCATAAACATGCCCAATATCCCTTTGCAATCTCAGGACTGTTAAAAAATGTTAGCATGATGATACAAAACGCATTTATGTTTGGGCCAAAATGAAAGCAGGAGAGCCCTCCTGTGTCACTCTTTGGAACCTAAACATCAATACTATCCACCTCCTGAGCCAACAGACACTTTTTCCTGCCTTAAATCTGAGAATTGTTCTTTTTTATCATCTTCTCTACAAAATCCAATGCTACAAAATCCAAGACATTTATTTTTATGTTTAACTTTTTGATTTCTTGGAAACTATAGTCTTCAATATCATAGATTTCCTTTCATGTTGCTTGTGTTATACCCCATATTCGGTTTCAAGTCTGAAAGTTTGTAAACTTTGCTGTTTTCATGTGATTTTGTATCATCACTCACTGTTGATTGAGGCACTCACTGGAAGAGCTGGCACGCCAGATTTGAACAACCACCATTGTTTTGAGAAATTCGACAATAAAAGAATATTTGAATTGAATTGAATCACTATGTGTTTTGTATCATCACTCTTATATCTTTAATCACTAACTCTGTGTCACTCTAAGTATGTAATATCATCACATGGGTCAACCCTGATAGTCAAATAGAATATACATAACAGACATGTGTGCCAGAAATGCATTAGCAGCAAGGAGGTGACAAGAATGTGACAAACATGAAGTAGTAAAGTTCACTATGTAATTTTAGTGGAATGTTTTGGCAATCAGTAAAACTATACATTTTTGGAAACTAGAGAACCTTGATAATCATAAAATGTCAAAAAATGAATGATGTCAGAAACCTATATTCCAAATTATCTTATTTAAGTAAAAGTGAAAAAAAAAAAATTTTTAATTAAGAAAAAAATATAAATCATGCAACAAAACTATACATCTTTACAGATACAGCCTGTAAATATACAGTAATATATATACTATACTATTAATATTTGGTGGGTAATTGCTTGGCTTCAACTCAGGATTATGCACAGTCTGTCAGCCAGCCTGAACAAATATTCACAAATACACAAATAACTGAGAGCTATTACCCTACAATGATGGGCATTTTGTCTGTGCCTGTCCAGTCTACACACCCTATTGCCCATCACTCCAGTCAAGGAACCAATGGATGTCAGTAGTCCTGTCAAGGTTAACCCCATCACTTGAGTCAAGGAACCAATGGATGTCAGTAGTCCTGTCAAGGTTAACCCCATCACTTGAGCCAAGGAACAAATGGATGCCAGTACTCCTGTCAAGGTTAACCCCATCACTTGTGTCAAGGAACAAATGGATGCCAGTACTCCTGTCAAGGTTAACCCCATCGATTCACTTAAGGAACCAATGGGTGTCAGTATAGTACTAGTACTCCTGTCAAGGTCAACCCCATCGCTTGAGCCAAGAAACAAATGGATGCCAGTACTCCTGTCAAGATTAACCCCATCGCTTGAGTCTAGGAACCAATGGATGTCAGTGCTCCTGTCAAGGTTAACCCCAATACCCAAGCTAAGGACCAAATGGATGCCAGTAACCCCATCAAGGTTAGAAAATATCCCAAACTCACCTCGCAAAAACTCAGAATATGGAAATAGGTTAAGGAGGGATCAGATGAGGATGCCACCTACTGTCTCTCTTTATATCACTTACCCTCCAAAAGGAAAGGAAGGAAGAGCAAGGTTGAAATAAAATTTCTGATATCCAAGGATATGGAGGTGATATTTAGTGTATAAATTGTTTTAATAGTGAAAGAATTCTGCTAGATCATTGTTTTTTCTTTTTCATATATTGATGAAAAAGGAAAGCAAAATGTTCAATAAAGGGGAAGAGAAAGGTCCTTTGACAGCTAAAATGTGAAGTATGTCATCAGGTGTCTCATTTATTATCAAGAAATTCAGTAATGATGCAAACACAGTGATGATACAAAACACAGTGATGATACAAAACACACAGATATTTCAATCTCCCCACCCCTGGGGTGTGTAGGACTTTCTTCTTTCGATGTTAGATTTGTCATAGGGGCATAGAGTGGTGGAAAAGGTCAAGTGGAAAAGTACCACCCACATTTTGAATCACCTGTAATTAATCTCAACTTGATTTGCATGAAAACAATATAGCTGGGGTCCATTGGGCATAAGCACAAATGGCAGACGTAGATAATACAGAGCCTTCTGGAGAGGGCAAGGAACACTAGAGCTGGAAATATGTTAAGAACACAAGAATTAGACCATGTATGGCCAACTTAGAGGGGCCAGGCTGTGCCCAAATGGCCTATACAGTGATGATACAAAACACAGTGATGATACAAAACTCTTAGATATTTCAATCACCACACCCCTAGAGAATGTGGGCCTTTGTTATTTTGATATCATTTCTTTCTCGGGGGTGTACTGGGGTGAAGAAAATCATGAAATGGGTAATTACCACCCACTTGTTTTGAACCTCCTGCAATCAATCTCAACTTGCATTGCATGAAAAAGCCTGGGGTCTAATGGGCATAGGCACAAATGACAGACTTAGTGGATGTAGAGCCTTCTGGAGGGGGCAAGGACCACTAGAGCTGGACATAGGTTAAGAACAAAAGAATCAGACCATGTATGGCCAACTCAGAGGGGCCAGGCTGTGCCCAAATGGCCTATACAGTGATGATACAAAACACAGTGATGATACAAAACAATAGTTGGTTTGATCCACTGGACAAAGGAAGTTATTAGTTTGCATTTGATTGAATGAATTACATTTACCTATAGCATAGCATTCTAATTGAATGGGAAAAAACAATTGTCAAACTAGTTTAGATTTTTTTCCATTAGATTTACATTGTAGTTAAATAAATAAAAGTCAACATATGATGAATTCTAAGAAAATGGCCGTTTAGCATAAAAATGATGGTCATTGTGTGAGGAGACCATTGGGATTGAAGAATAAAGAGAAATTGATGTTCCAGGTTAGTCCAAATATGTACATGAAGGGAAAAATAGATCTTGGCTTTATTGGCCAAGTGTGATTTATAAGTGATGATACAAAACGCATTTTTGAAGGGTCATAACTCAAGAAGTGTTTGCATGGGGGACATGTGACTTGTGATTTTGAATGAAATACTATATAGGCTTCACAATCAAGGGATAACAACATTCTCTATAGCTGTTCTAGAGAACACATACAAAGTGACAGAAGATGATGCCATTTTCCTTTGTAATATAATGTGTATTTATTTCTTTTCATGGGTGGAAAATATAAGAAATTAATGCCATGGATCAGCTTTTTCATATTAGTCAGATTACCTAAGTTGGTCTTCCTCATAGAAAGATGTAGATTTACATATCAAAGAACTTTACAGTGGAAAAAAGATATTCTGATGTGTTTTGTATCATCATGCAGACCCTCATTATATAATTTCAAACTTCTCTGCATGTCTGGGTATTCATAGTTAGTGGCTGAAATGTCAGATTTGGATTGTCCAGTGTGTTACCTTGACACATGCAAAACTTCAGGATTATTAGAACATGTTGCAAAAATACACTTGTGTACCTATTTCGTGAGAATCGACCATTTATGATTTTCCAGCCAATATACAGCAGCACTGACTGTGTATAGCTGCTAATTAAACATGTCTAGGCGGCCTGACCCATGTGAGTCAAGCTTAGATAATATTATTGCATACACATGCAATTCCCCAATTGTACCTAGTGAGTTTAGAGGGAATCTGGCAAGCATGTTAGGAACCTCTGAAGTTAGTCCTTTGTTCTCAGAAATAACAGAATTTAGTTAGTGCAAGTTGCAAAGTTACTACAACTTTGCAAATTGCACTAACTGTACAAAATTAATAACCATGATTACGGGCCTTTTATTTTTTTTTATTTGACTATGATACCTAAGTAATAATTATTTACATATGCATGCTAAGACACGAGTCTATGTAAATGAAGTATATTCCTTTTATAGGATAAGATATGATAAGTCGATTCTTTATTTGCCATAAAAGGTGTAACGTTGACAAAAAGGTTGTGAACTCAAATTAGACTTCTTCCAGTTCATGCCATGCTTGTTTACCTTTAAGCTGTATTCCTTAAACGCTTTATGATATTTTTTTTAAACATTTTTATTGGCCTAAATTTAACATCACTGATCTTAAGAGTTAGAAAATACGCATGACTAACAAATATATAGTCTGTGTAATATGTAAGCTCCAATCGATAATAGCAATGTCATATTATAAATGAAATAAATGAAGGTCAATGTGAGAAGCAGAAGGAAGGGGAGGAAGAGTAGGATGAGGAACGGGGCGTTGATGAGGGAGGAGGGGAGACAGAGGGAGAAGAAGGCAAAGCGGGGGAGGCAGGAAAAGGGGGAGGAGGAGAGAGGAAGGAGGAGCGAGGGAGGAGGAGAGAGGGAGGAGAAGGAGGAGGCAAGGTCAGGAGGTGGAGGAAAGATAGTTGGTGTTGGAGGAAGGAGAAGTAGGACGATAAGAGAGAAGGTATAGAATGAGGAGTGGGGTGTTGATAAGGGGCTAGGGGGAGGCAGAGGGGAGGGGCAGAAAGAGGGGGGAGGAGAAGAGGAGGAGGGAAAGGAGGAGTCAAGGTAAGGAGGTGGAGGAAAGGGATGGAGGGAGAGGGGAGAGGGGAGTAGAATGAGGAGTGGGATGAGGTGGGAGGGAGAGGGAGAGGAGCAGGGAGGGGGAGCGGGAGGAAGAGGGGCAGGAGGTCGAGAGAGGTGGGAGGTCGAGAGAGGGAGGAGAAGGAGGAGGTAAGAACAGGAGATGGAGGACGGGGAGAGAGGAGGAGTAGCATGAGGAGTGGGGTGATGATTAGGGGGAGGGGGGAGAGGGGGAGGGGGAGATATGCAGATGAGACGGCCATCTGTAAATCCCTCTCCCCCAATCTCCTCTCCATAGATTGCCTTTGATGTCACGTCAAGCCAGCCCTCTCCCAACAACACGCTCCTATAGCTCCTCCCAGTAAGGTGTGGCACTATTGTGGGCGGACTTGAATGACATTTAATTGTGATATGTTACAAGAAAATGCGTCTCATGTCGCAACAAATGTTGAAATCCCAGTATATGTTCATAAAGATGAGAACACATGGATTTGAATTATGTTGAATTTTTAGAAAGTCTAATAAGTACCTAGATAATGTTTTGTTTGGCGAAAATTGGATAGTGATATGCCAGTGAATGAAAATGCCAGTGATAGACACTTGCAATCAAGGCAGGGCTCACCTTGAGAAACATCCCAAGACATGTCCTCAGTGCAATACGACAATAGGCTAGCATTAATACTGAAATGATCGACTTAAACCCGGGACTCTTCTACAATCTTGGCATCACCGTCAACGCCAACTAGAGAATCAAAATGAAGTGAATTAGGCTCAATCTAGGGGGTTTGCAATATATTTCTGTTATTCAAAGTGAGTATGATATATCAATAATGTAGAATTTTTGAATGGTCGGACCCCAAATGCCTGATGGGAACCATGATGTATCCTGGTATCAAACCATTTTCAATAATTATTCACAAGATGGCGGATATGCAAATCCTGTATGTAGTTCTTCCAGCTAAGTACTGCCTCAACATTAAAACAGAAACTGCAGGTTTCACAAATAACTGTGAAACAACAGATGACCTTTAGAAGGGTTGGAGAAGAATGGAAGAAAATGTAGAAATTATTTTGCTTTTAGGCATTAACTGAAAGTGCAGCTTTATCTAAGTGTACAGCTTCACACACATATATTATTTATAGTTTTATAATTCTATTTCCGTAGACATAGGATTACAGTTTCTGGTAGTAAAAGGTCTTCCAACCGTCCCTATGGGAATCACCATTAACATACAACATTATTATATACAGAAACAACTAGTTTTATAATACAGATTAATTTCCTCTATGTAAGAGAGTGGTCTATAGGGAGATCACTATGTTTCCATTCAGCAGCTCAGAGATAAAGCGAGACATGGGGAGGAGGGAGGGCAGTATCGACATCCACGCGTCTCATCTGATCTCCTGATCAGACGCTCATCCTCATGAATTCTTGTCCCTTGCTTAGAAAAATGGATGCCTAAATCAGTTCAGGAAATAGTCAATGCAGGGATAGTAGAAAAACGAAATTTGGACGGAATTATCTGAAAATTCTGAAAGAGTGAGTGAATTCTGGGAACAGAAGTGTAAAACTCGCGTAAATAAGGAAGGTAAATAATAAATTTCCAGACTTCAGTCCCTGTCACACTGTAACATTTGAAATGTTTCTACTCTTTCTCCTATACCTCCTTTTACGTTTACAGCTATGTCCACGTCCTCCTCCGTTTTATTTCATTAGACATCATCTTCCCCTTCCTCTTTCCTCTTCCTCTTTCTCCTTCTTTTTACTTCTTCTCTTTCCTATTCCACCTATGCCTCTTTCTGTCTCGTCGTCCTTCTTCTCCTTTGTTCTCCTCCTGCTTTCCCCCTCTTTTTCCTTCTGAACCGCCCTTTCTTCCTCCTTGCCTTTTCCCCATCTCCTCTTCTTTCCTCATCCTACTTCTCTCTCCTCTTCCTCCACCTCACATTCTTTCTTCTTTCACCTCATTCTCTTTCATCCTCCCCGTCCCCTTTTTCTCCTCACCCCGTCCTCCCTTCTGCATCTTGACCTCTTCCCCCAGGCTCCTCCATTTCCCACTTCTTCCACTGCTTGCTCTTCTTTCTACTCTTTTTCGCCTTCTTCTGCCCTTCACACCCATGCCTATAGCTCCCAACCTTCGTTACCTCCATCTCCACCCATGTTCTTTACCTCTTCTCCAACTTCCTTCTTCCCCTCCTCCCCACTTTACCACTGGGACTCCCTCCAACATCTTCTTCCCATCATTTTCTCCTTCAAACCTGAACCACCAATATGGGATTTACATGTCCGCCATCTTTAATCCCGACATGCATGCAATTATGGGAGTTGTATGTTAGTGTAAAAGCTGTTATGTTCAGCATGGGACTATTTTAAAGTGATCTCATGTAAATATATATAGCCATGTGTTTTACATGATTCAAATAACAAGACTTCATCTTTCCCATTATGCATTTGGTGTTTATAGATCATTTACACAAGAAATAATATCAGTGAAGAGATCCTTGCACTTTCAGACACAAATGTTGCTAAAGGTGCAATATTTGTATGTCAGATTTGAACTGAATCCATTCCAGCATGCGCTGTAATATATGTGCGCAGTGATGCATGCAGATCTTCTATATCACCTCTCTCTACCTTTCCATCCGTTTCTCTTTCTCCCACTCCCACCCACAACCCCCACCCGACCTTTCCACACGCACAAAACATTGATCACATCGCCTGTGTTTTGAAAACGTTTTCATGATTTATGCCCCCAGGTGGCATCTTGTCACTTCCGCTTAGACGCCCCCATGTGGCTTTCCCCAGAACTCCCACCAACAGGTCAGCCATCTTCCTCCTTCCCAGCATGCAATTGGAAATAGATTGCTTCGGTCCGCCATCATGACTTGCAGGAAATCCTTCACGTTTAGATAGATTAACCTGCAGGTCGTTTGAAACAAAAGCTTCTTTTTATATGGCGTCTTGCATGCATACAATCTTCTTGAGTTTTCCCAATGGTTTTAAGAAACTCAGAAGAAGTGTTTTCCTCATCCATTGTTTTTATCGTCAGTACTTTTTAAAGGCTTTCAAGGCGAATGCGAAGAAACTCTTTTATTCCTAGTTAATGTTAAACTGGGTAGAGCTAGGTGTATCTGAATATATTTTGTATTGTGTTGCTTCAAAAACACTGTTTGATTTGGTTTGACTGCACTCTAAACCTCAGTTGTTGTCTTCTTGTACTGTCAATTAACGTTGATAAAAAAACAAAATATTTTCTATATTTTCTTCCATTCTTTTCCAATCCATCTAAAAGTTTAATTTTGGAGAATTGTGTCCAGTTGTTTTTGCTGAAGGGCTTCGAAACCGTCCTTATTGTTATTTGGAGGACCCCACTGAAGCTTCCCTACAAAAACTTCACTTATTATCGCTCACCAGCGACTGTTTTCTCTTGGCAGATTTACCTTCAAATTTTTGTATCAATATGTAACAATGGCAGAATATTGATAAATCCAGTCCTACAAGTCATAATATAAGAACTTGTGGTGGGATGTCATTAGTCATAATAACTAAAAATGTAGCTTTAATTTGGGGTAACGTAATTAAGAGGATTTGTGATGGCGAATTGTACATTTTTGGACACCCTGACCCATAATCTCAACCAGCTTTTCTAAATCATCATCTATCTTCTGACCTTCTTTCCCTGTTTTCTTCCCTAATGATGATAAATATAAAATACTGCAATCGTTGAAAGGTCAACATATTTATTGACTGCAGGCACGTATGTGGAAAGATAAAAAAACCACTATTACCCTACATCTATTTTTTTATACATCACTAATTGGTTAAGCCATATTATCTAGTCTACCTTCCCGTCCCTTGCTTGCAGCAGCACATAATAAGACAAAGGCCACAGCAACAAAATAGAAAAGACTTTAGTCTAGGCTCATATATACTCTCAGATCAGATCAGAATGGTCTGTCAGTGATTGGACGCCAACTGCGCTTTCCTTGTCGTGGAGTAGGCATCCCAATGGGATTATAATGGCATTTTGCGGTCTGGACCTAGCGGCTTTCCCTCAGTTTGGAGGGACTCTCTCAGCTCTGAGCCCACACTTGACTCAGCAAAGTACACGTATTTTAAAAATTGTGATGAAATAAATAATAGTATTTATAATACCTTTGGTGAGGTTGGTATGATACTCCCTAGGCTTAAGCACTGAGTCTCGTATTGAAAAATGCTGGCAATACAGAGTCTAAGAGCAGTAAATTATCAATCAAGAAAAAGGAAATTATACACTAAAATATTTTCATGTTTATCAAAGCCTACCCTTTACCAAAGCATTACTTATGTTTAAAAAGATTTAAAGCTGTGAAAAGGATGCAAATTGATTTGCTATGCCCATTCTGCCTACAATAAAAGCTAGATTTAATATAAACGGATTAAATTGATATTAATTAAAATTACTGAAGAAGGAGACAAAGGGTGCAGCTTTGTTTATTGAGAGGAATGTTTTAGTCAAACAGGATATGGACCAAGTGGCTTAGAAATGTACAATTGATTCCAATGTTCATGAATCCTGATTTGAAGGGTGCGTAACAAAAAAAAACACTATATAATTTCTCACCTGAAACATAAAAGTGACCCAATTCTTACAATTTTATAATTATAGAACCCTTCCTGTGCATCAGAAATCAGGGTTTTGTGAAACATAATTATAACTTTTGTGACAAGTTCTTAGTTGCGTACTGGCCGGACCCATGGTGTATATAACAATAGCAAGGCACCCTAGGGATGCATCTGTAACTTTTATCTTCCTCTACACTCAGTCCTTATCTCTTGTTAGGCCAACGACCTGCAACAAGTCTAGTCTTACACTCTTAGACGTAATGGTTTATATAGGGAGATACACTCCTGGAAATAATGAAGGCTTAATGGTCTTTAGTCACTGCCTTGAAGATCTCGGGGCTATACCAACCAAGGCAGATACTAAAAAGATTAATAAGCTCCATTTTGGGCCTGCTGGTGCACTGTTTGGTGGATAACCCCGAGTTGAAACCAGGAGGAGATTATACACCAAACAGGGCATCTGCAACCTCCCAATGTTCGCTTAATCCTTTGACATTGAGGGGCTGCTGGTGAACTATTTGGTGTGTAATTCCAAGGCAAAGCTGAATTGCTAACTTAATTAAATGAAATAGACCGCTGGCCCGCTTCTTATCATTATGTGTTGTATCGAATAGGAGTTTCCTAATCATCAACTTTATATTGAAGGTAATGAATAATATGTTATTCAGTTTGGTTGTCCAACGTCCTCCTCCTCTTCCCCTGCCTCCTCCCCTCCTCCTCCTCCTCCTCTTTCTTTACCTCCTCCTCTCCCTCCCCTTTTTCCTCTCCCTCCTTATCTCCCCACCAATCCTTCTCCGCTTATACTCCTTCTCCACCTCCTCCTCCTCCTCCACCTTCACTTCCACCTGACACGTCCTCCACCTTCTCGTCCTCCTTCTCCTCCACCTCCTCCTTGTCTGCCTCCTCCTCTTTCTCCTTCTCCATCTCCTCCAACTCCTCCTCCTCCTTCTCCATCTCCTCCGCCGCCGCCACCTCCGCCACCTCCTCCTCCTTCTCTGCCTCCTCCTCTTTCTCCTTCTCCATCTCAGGTAATGAATAATATGTTATTCAGTTTGGTTGTCCAACGTCCTCCTCCTCTTCCCCTGCCTCCTCCCCTCCTCCTCCTCCTCTTTCTTTACCTCCTCCTCTCCCTCCCCTTTTTCCTCTCCCTCCTTATCGCCCCACCAATCCTTCTCCGCTTATACTCCTTCTCCACCTCCTCCTCCTCCTCCTCCACCTTCACTTCCACCTGACACGTCCTCCACCTTCTCGTTCTCCTTCTCCTCCACCTCCTCCTTGTCTGCCTCCTCCTCTTTCTCCTTCTCCATCTCCTCCAACTCCTCCTCCTCCTTCTCCATCTCCTCCGCCGCCGCCACCTCCGCCACCTCCTCCTCCTTCTCTGCCTCCTCCTCTTTCTCCTTCTCCATCTCAGGTAATGAATAATATGTTATTCAGTTTGGTTGTCCAACGTCCTCCTCCTCTTCCCCTGCCTCCTCCCCTCCTCCTCCTCCTCTTTCTTTACCTCCTCCTCTCCCTCCCCTTTTTCCTCTCCCTCCTTATCGCCCCACCAATCCTTCTCCGCTTATACTCCTTCTCCACCTCCTCCTCCTCCTCCACCTTCACTTCCACCTGACACGTCCTCCACCTTCTCGTCCTCCTTCTCCTCCACCTCCTCCTTGTCTGCCTCCTCCTCTTTCTCCTTCTCCATCTCCTCCAACTCCTCCTCCTCCTTCTCCATCTCCTCCGCCGCCGCCACCTCCGCCACCTCCTCCTCCTTCTCTGCCTCCTCCTCTTTCTCCTTCTCCATCTCCTCCAACTCCGCCACTTCCTCCTCCTTCTCTGCCTCCTCCTCTTTCTCCTTCTCCATCTCCTCCAACTCCTCCTCCTCCTTCTCCATCTCCTCCAACTTCTCTGCCACATCCTCTTCCACCTCCTCTACCTCTCCCCCCTCTCCCTCCTCCTCACTCTCCTCATTCCCCACATCCTCAAGCTATTCCAGCCTGAGAGGGCTTCCCACAAATATGTCCACTGGGACAAACTTCTTTTTGACAAACTCCTGCTATGACATCTGCAATAGTATATGTCGCCAATATCAACATCGACATCACTTCTCTGCATGAAGGCAAACATACAGATCTAGGGTCCCCTCATTATTGGCATTTGATAGCCGCAAATCCACACATTTCTTTACGGGTCTATTACATGGGTGAAGTTGCCAGATCATGTACAATTTGCCTTAATTGATTCTCAAATAACCCGAATGGAACACAATAATGACATATAAATTATGTTATTTATAGGGGACTTTTATGTCCACCAACTTAAATGTTGACAACTAGAGATTCATATGAAAATAATTGTGTCCGTGTCTTCCATTTGTTTTTTCATAAATATGTTTAGTTTCTAACAATTGCAAATGAGTATAAGTGTTCTTAGTACAATGATCGGAAGACATGCTAATGACGGGCTAATTAGTAGAAATTGACCACCCCTCGTTACATTGCCACTTCTTGATAATGATGTGATGAAATAAGAGGATTATGGTGGTAGTAGCTAATAAAAAAATTGTGAGTTAAATGAGTTACAGGAGGCCTGGGGGCCGCTTCCACCAACCCTACAGTCTCCAGTGTATGATATGCGCGATATTGAGTGACATGTGATAAAAACAATGACTGCTGTGATTGACAGCTTTGTTTATTTACTCTGTATCCCTGATACTGTGTATGGTGGAGTATCTAGGTTGTTTAAAACTGAGGGGGGGGGAGGGTCACCCCTTCTTTGCCACCTCCTCCTTCACCTCCTCGTACAAACCATCCTCCTCCTACCCCTACTCCTCCCACCGCCCTACCTCACGGTTCTCCTTCCTCCTACCTCTCATCATCATCGTTCTCTTCCTACTTTCCCCACCTCACTCCTCGTCATACCTCCTCCTCATTCCTCCTCACTCCTCCTCCCCCTCCCCTCACTCCTCCTTCCCTCCTCCCTCCCTCTCTCTCCTCCACCTTCACCCCCTCATCCCTCCTTTTCCTGCAGCTACCCCTCCACCTTCCTCACCTCCTCCCCCTCCCCTACACCTACCCCTCCTGCTTCTCCACCTTCTCTTCCTCCTCTATCCCCCTACATCCCAATACAAAACACCGTGCTCTGTTTTGATCCCCCACTGCCATCGCACATCAACTATTTATCCAACTTTTTCCAAACAAAAGGATGAAAACAAAATGTAATTTCTCCAGAGGCTAGGGCAGATGCATTACACAGGTCGTATGGGTGGCAGCTCCATTAAATGTGCTGCAACTCTCTATGAGAAAACATTTGATGAAATTGAAAATATTTACATCATTAAACAGACGCTTTTGACACAGATATTACGCCACGAATCCGTTGCATTTTTTATTAAACAAGAACAAAGTAAATCCAGCTTCACTGCATATATATACAATAAAGGCGTCGGCCGCGCTGCTAACCAGAATTTATTCGGCGCAATTATGTCCACTGAGTCCATTTTGGATCAGATTTTGGGTGATTTAGTGTGCAATTATCTCCCCACAGACCGTGACTACAGTGACGGTCTATTTTTTTTTTCCTAGCTGGCCATTGGTCACCTGCCGTCTGTACACGCCTGCCCCCCGCCTCCAATTGGCTACTAGCCTGTGGCGCGACCCACGGTCTAATTTGTTTTTCTCTGGGTTCCCATTGGTCACTGCGTGACACACCCACGTCGACCAGCCTTGTGGCAGAATAACATGGCTGCACCCCCGACTACAACCCATTGATTGCTCTGTGATGGGCCGTCTGACGGTCCTCCAACTGTATTTCCTGGCTGTATAAACACATTTTAGTCGTGGAATCGTGTACCAACGTCCTAAATTTGCTGTATTTGTAGACTGAAGGCGGTTCTGGTCAAAATAGAGCTGTTGAATACTGTGTACTGGTGTTGAATACGGTGTTTATGTGAATACTACTGCCACGCCATGTGACGTCTCTGCCTGTCATTGTCCGCACTGGTGCCGTTCGAACGGCCGTGAATAGAGAGCTTCAAGTGGCTTTTTTCTGCTTGTTTCTACCTTGATTTCCCGTTGCTCGATGGCAATTTGAATGGCTACTAGACTAGGCTCCATTATGGACTAAAATTACAACTTGTATGCATAAGGAGCGGCCGTCGATGGCAAACTTGCATCGGATGCAAGTTTTCCGCTCGTCCACGGCCTCCTATTTTCGCTCACTCGTAAGCATCTAGTGCGTCGTCCAAGAACAGAAAATTTGCCATCCAATAAAAGTTTTTCCGGCTTCCTAGGCCTATTAGAAGTTAATCTAACGATTATTGTTCTATCTTTTTTGTGTATTTGATGAATTTGGACATTTCACACGTTTTTCTTCCTATTACTGCTGCACCCGTAGTCACATCGCGCTCAGTAGAGACCGAGTAGGACAGGCTTTTGTCATCGGCACCTTACCCTGACAGGTCCCGTGCAGCTGCTGTTTGACCAGGCGCCCTCAGATAGTGGTCAGTTCCGACATGAATTACACAAGGAAAAGCATCATTTGCTCAGAAATCGAGGGTTGACGCCTTCACAAAACACTTAAAGAAAAACGGCAAGTAATTATTTAATAACCTGTCAATGTCATCACTTATAACACCTCCCACACCACCTTTAGCCTACATTCAATGCCATTCCTTGCGGAGAAAATGAGCCGTCTTTTACTGGGTTGGTTAGGCAAACGGAATATACATAGGCCTATCTATCTGTTTCAAAATCCGGTTATTATTGATGATTACAAACGAGTTAATCATGTAATTCTATTCTGTACAGTTCAGTTACATGGGTGATCTGACCCATTATGTTCTAGACTAGTGGTAGGACGAGCTAGGACTAACAACTAGGACTTACGAGCTAACAGTGCATTTTTCCCTTCCGTTTGCCTAACCAACCCAGTAAAAGACGGCTCATTTTCTCCACAAGGTATGGCGTCGAATGTGCAAATGTAAAGGTGTAGTGGCTGACTGGGAGGAGGTTGTGTTTCAGTTTTTAGTTGATGACAGGTTAGTAATAAATGAATTGTTGTTGTTTTTCATTGACTGTCAGTTTGTGTAAGGTTGTTGATGGTGTGATCTGATCCATCATGGACTAAAATCAATAAACCACTCAGATTTTAGCGTTCGACCAGTCTGTAGGTCCAGTGACGCCACTCGGCCTGCAGCCTCGTTGGCGTCTCTGGACCTACAGACCAGTCTTACGCTAAAATCTTCATGGTTTATTGCTTAATTAGACCCAAGAATAATATTTGCTGTGGTCCTGGTTTGCTGCAGTCCTGGTTGTCCATCCGGTATTGTTTGGTTGGCGGGAAACCTAAGTACAAGGCAGACATATCAGTTTGTGTACGTTGGCTTAACAGAGGTGGGGGTGAGGTATAGGGTGAAGTATATTAAGCAAGGGAAAGCGATGTAGGAAGAGATATTAGTCACCGAATGTTTATATAAGAGGTACACGATTGTTTGGTAAAGAATAGGGAGTGTTAGACTGTGTACTGGAACTCGCTTTATGGGTAGTTAACAGTCGCTTCTTGCATAATGGGAAATTGAATGGTCGCTTAAATAAAAGCTGCATTCTTACCTAACTTCCGCCAAAATCTAAATTTTCAACTGAATTCCATCTCAACAAATAATTTATTAGAAAGAATAGAACAGTTATGTATATATTTTCCAATATGAAAATACAATGTCATTATATATGATATATATATATATATGATACATATAATACACGTTTATGGGTGAAGTCGATTGACAATAAACGATCAACAGCTAGGCTATTCAAATTCAGTACATTCTGCTAAATTGGACTGAAACAAATGATGAATATTAGACTTATCTGAGTATCATTGGTATTGCAGGAAAAGAGGCAGTTCGTTTATGGTAAACCATACTTTTACACCTCATCTTTCTTAAATGTGGCTTATTTGAGAAGATTCGCCCAAAGTCCAAATATACATTTTCGGGCGTAGGCCTATGCAGTACTTGTTTAGCAAATAAAAGATGCAGTCTATATGTATTTAGTTTATATTCAACTAGTCCATTCAATTAAATTACTCAGGGAAAATTTCCTTAACACAAAAATAATAAAAATTCCACCAAGTTACAGTGCTATACCTACCTCCCAATATATGTCATTTTCGTTCGTCATATGCAATAGTGATTTCATATCTCTATGAATATGATCTAGACCCATTAGGACATGCCTGGATAGCAGATGGAAAACCAAGCCTGCTTTCTTAATAAAAATTAATAACAAACAAAATCAATCAAGTCCGAAGGGTCCAACCAATCGGTGCGACATGTGTATTAGCTAGAACTCCTCACAGCTTCACCTAAAAGATAAAAATGTACTATACTTCTGCCGGGCACAACAGAGGAGTATTTATGCAGGACATAGATGGCCTCAGCGGCAAGGGTCCTATCCATCTCTCCTTTCACATGAAGGCATGGGTTACAGCATCAGAAAATGTACAATTCGTCCTCACCAATCCTCTCAAATAACCAAGTTTGGGGTTCAAAATTAAGGTTAAAAATACCGGTCATAATAACTGAACAAATCTTAATCAACATAATACCGAATAAAAGCTAATAAAACTTCCCAATGTTTTAATATTGTCAGCCTTAATTAAGGGGTACACACACTGGATCGGTTTGCGAAATCGTACGATTTCAAGGTCTAAGATTGATCGTGGCGCCAATTGTGTCCCAAATCGGGTAAAAAAACAGAATCGGATGACTTTTTTCGACCCACACAGACCAAAAATCTGTCCCGATTCAGGGAAAAAGTGAAATTGTGGTAAAGTCAACCCACACTGGGATAACTTCACCACGATTTAACTTGCTTCTTTTAAAAAATCAGTTCACAAAGCAATTTTAAAATACCTATGCATCTGTTTTGGCTGAATCCACAACCAATTGAAACAGAATTTATTTTTGCTGGAATGTGTATAGAGTAATATATATTTAATATAATATCTCACATTTTCTTGAATACCGACCACAATATCAATCCTACAGGTTTGTGCATATTAAATTATTTGTAGACAACATTTGATGTATGACACGTTATTGTGCCCCTAATAGCTTAGAAGTAACAGTTTTCGGTAAAAAAAAAATTGTCGGAAATTATTTTTCACAAATACAAAAATCCTATTTTAAATAAATCGGGGGGTCTGGCCACGACTTTCCATTAAATGGAATGTCGTAGGAGGTCTCCCGATCAGTCGTAGGCCATTATAGGAAAAGCTACGACTGATTGGGACACAGCCCACACTGACAAAACAGATCGTAGAACTGAAAAAAATACTATGTCCAAATCGTACGACTAAATATCGGCGAATCGGCGGTGAAATCGGCTCTGTGACTTTCAAATCGGGGAACAAAAAGTAATACAATTGGTCGTACGATTAGTTTTAGGATCCTACGACTAATCGGGGGTTGGAATTAAATCGTAGACAAGATCTTATGGCCAAATCGGCCGTAGAAGGAGCTCTGTGTGGGTACCCCTTTATTCAGCAGAATCGAAGCTATGCATGTAGATATATACAAGCTCTGAGAGAATTGCTAAATTATTTGTGAAGACACTACTCCTGATGAAGGGCAAGTAAGCCCGAAAGCCTTGAGTTAAATAATAAACAACATCAACTTTATTTAAAGAGCTTCTCTACTTCATCATTCATTTCATCTTCGGTTCCCCCGATATAAAGCGATCTACCTTCCCACCACTATAAATTATTTGTAGACCTGCCGATTGTACATTTTCTAATGATCTGACCCATTCGGGAGCAAGCGAAAATCCCCTTGCAAATGACTTGTGAGTGGCGAATTGGTTCAATCTATATGATATCAAATATACTCAACTCCATCTAAAACCAGAAAGCATATATGTACAGCCGTCGATTGTACATTATTGTACAGCTGCCGATTGTACACCAAGCTACGGACAAAAAAATGGTAAAAACCAGTAGATGTACCTGTTCAAAAGAAATAAAAACGTTTTCAAATCAAATCAATTGTCCGAGTACCTGTCCAGTGATATGAAGTGTTATGGAGAGGACAATATCTATTTATGTATGCATGCAGCACCGTCATCAGTCCTCTTAAATAATACAAATTTATATTCTTGAAATTAAGGTTCAAAATGCAGAACAGACAGACCTTAAAATTCGACACACTACCAAATATACACAAATTTACTCCATGCTTAGAATGTTCAGCCTATTTAGAAATTTACTTAGCGTGCAGCCGCCAATTGTACATTATCTACCGGCCGGACCCATGTTGAATATGAATCATTATAGAGAGGACAAGTATGTATTTATGTATGCAGGTGTCTCCCACAGTTCATCTTCCCCAAACACAACCTGTCACCCGCCATCCATCCCCCCTCATGTTTATGTGCATATGTATGTAATATGCAGATTAAATACACATAGATATTCCTCGCATCATCTTGCTTCTTTGTCCAAGTCTCATCTCTCTCATATGTGATGAGTTACATGAAAATCAGTTGCAAAAAATATACTTCTCACAAGATCTTTTGTAGAAATGTTTTGATTGTTTGAGTGTTTAGTGCTCTTAGTACTACTATTCATACATGTACCAAATTTCAAGACTATATCTTTAATATGTTCCTGCGTTTCTAAGGTCATGCTAAGGGAGTATGTTTAATTATTTTATACCAGTAATTGTCCATACAGAATCCCATCTTATGAAACATAATGGAATCTTAAAATCCATTTTCCTGATCCTCTCAAATTATCAAATGTATGACGAAAATGTAAATTCTACTAAATATATTTGAAATAAGGATTAATACTAGCTATATCTGAGTATATAAACTATTGCGTCAATTCAAATAAACTGTTCAGTCATGTTTTACTGTATTTCAACTTCACTTCAGTCTTAAATCTGGAATATTTAAGACAATTGGTGAAGGCAAATTGTACATTTTCAGTCAATTTCACCCATCCATATAAACAATTGAAGTAGTAGTGTGAAATGGCCCTTTGGAGGAGGTACTAAACCAGAATTACCAAGTCTCTATATGGCTCTGTGGTTGCGGGAAGTCCATAGTGGAGCATTTTAAGACAGTAGGAGGCCGGTCTGTTTTAGAATTAATAAAAGGTTTTTAGAATGTGATAGATGATGCTGCTTTGAACAATACCCATAAAATGATTTAAACTTAATTTATTATGTAATGGGGACGAACTTTGACGATGGATCATATTTCACATATACGCATTCAAGTAATGCCGTGTAATTCGGAGGCTCGAATATGATACCCATGTGATTATGTATTCCCTGTTTCTGTCTCCAATTCTCAGTGCCGTCTCTTGCTATCTCCCTACTCTCTTGTCTCTTTCTGTTTCCTCTCCTCTCCTCCCCCCACGCCTCTTCCCCGACCGTTACACCCTCTTTCTTTCTCTCCCCTTCTTCTTTTCTCTCCTTTTCTTTCCCGATTCCGCATTTTTCAGGTCTTTTGTCTTTCTTTCTCATTACTTTCTCCGCTTTCTTTCTCTTTCCCTTGTCGGTTCCTCTTCCCCAATCTCACTCCCCTTCTCTATCCACCCCTTATCTCTAATCGATCCTCTCTCTCTCGGCTCTCTCTCCTTACCCCACCTCCTTACATATAATCCGTTTGATCTCTCATCTTTTAACATCCATCGCAAATCCCTTTTTGCAACATTGTAATAATGATAATAATAGATTTTTATTTCCATCAACGTTTACAATGTGTAATACATGGTACAGACTAGAAATTGAAATGAAATAAACATATGGAAAAAGGAGTAGTAACTGTAAAGTATACAGGTCTTCCAAATAGCCCTGAAATGAATACACCTTGTACCTTTGTCTCTGATCGACAGTTCACATATATACAATATAGGAGGTATATCTCACCAGGGAATTAATGATGATAAAACCCCTCATAAAGGTAGGAGCTGTTTTGTCACTTTCCCCCACGGTCTCTTACTGCTATGATAATCAGTATGCGTACTAGTATTCTTTTTACATGCATTCCATTATAATTTAGAGTACACCCGATATGGAGACCAATTGTACCACACATTATATTTTGATTTACAGTAGACTTTAGTCCATCCCATAAGTCATTACTTCGAATATGCTCAGTGAATAATGCCACAGTCTCCATAAAAGCAGTGGGCTCGGAAACCATGACAAAGCAATAAATACAGCTATTTTACCTCAGTCTCCGCCTAGGCTCTGTATCAAAAACGTACAACTATAATAGACCTGTAAAACAGGACATTAAAAAGCTCCCCCACGCGGCGGCGGCCATAAGCAAAAATAAAGACTACACCCGCAACAAACAACCGCAGCAGACGATTTTTTGTGGTTCTCCATGGCGACGAACGTCTGCCGCCATTTGTTTTCCCGCGCGGCGAACGAAGGTAGCGCCGCGCCGCGTGATTTATAAAGGAGGGCGCTGATTGGACGATACTTTATTAGCCTCTAAGAAGGAGATAATTGCTATGGAAATGCGTCCTTAGCTTTTAAATTGCGGCGATGGCGAGGTAGATAAATTATACTTGAAGCTATTTGATGTATAATGTTAAGTGGTCACGCCATGCCTTGCTTTTTTATGACCAAGGCTGTCTTCTGATGTTACAGTTAGTGTTTCGATACAGTTTCACCTTCTACTGAGGTAGTAGGGGCCTAATGTCAACTCATTTTTATTTTACCGAAATGTGATTCATCTCTGCTTTTTTACCGACCTAGAATGTCTTCTGATGTTACTACAATGTTTTGATACTTGAGTTGAAGTGTTCATTATTTCACTAAGGAGGTGATACAGAGGCGTCGCTGGCAATTTCCAAGTGGGGGGGACATATTTTGGTATCTTGGACCTTTTTCCCATATCCATGTATGATGTGTACAACAAAAATGAGTATGTTTCCACTTTATAGTTACTTACATTAACATGTGCACAAAGTATAGTTACTTACAAAATATGAGCTAAACGGGGAAGGTATGAATCATAGGTATTCTTAGATATTTTTTGTGAAAAGGATTTAGCTAAATTTAAACCAGCTTTGTACAAAGAGCAGCTCCTAAAATGCCTGTCTAAAAATTAGTTCAAAAATGCCATTATCTTATGTAAAATAACAATGACTTACAACAGTGTTAGTTGATTTTCTTTGATTAATTATTTTAAGACATTCAAGTATATTGTTACAAATGACCACTAACTAGCATCAGAAAGGAGTACAACATTAATTCAATGATCATCATAGAAATATAAGAACATTTATCGGAAAAGGACAATTATTTCCATTTTTCCTTTATAAAAAGGAATGGAATTTAACTTTTTATTGATAATCTCTGTACACATAGCTGAAATATTGCTTTACCTTTACAAGCTAAAAAAAGGGGAGTGGGGTCACCAGCTTTTTTTTAAAACCTCATCGGCTGAATTTTCAGCCTGATGAGCTAAAAACAGGAGTATCGATCATTTTCAAAGCTCAATAATATTTTTCAAAATATATTAATAACCTATTCTTTCACGCATGAGGGCAAACTGATAGCTATGATGGCTATGTTTAGAAGAATGTTCAACAGAAATATTGGATTAATCCATGTTGCATAGACGTATGGGTCAGAATTTCAGAAAATATACAATTCACCTTTGCCAATACTCTCAAATAACCCAAATTTCAGACAAAAATGAAGTTCAAAATACAGTTCAACCTAACCAAACAGATTGATAGAATCAATGCAATGCAAAATATACTCAAATTTACCTAGTATTGACCACTTTTTAGCCTAGTTTAGCAAAATTTCCTAAATGTGTACAGCTGCTAATTGTACATTTTCTGAAAATCAGACCCATATGCACCAATGACGAAATCTGTACAGTCTTTCCTCTTTGGTACAGGCTATTTATTTCACATATTACAAATTATTTTACTTTTCTTCCTTCCTCTTTCTTTCTTCCTCTCCCCCTCTCTCTCCCTCTCCCCCTCCCTCTCCTTCTCACCCTCCCTCTCCCCCTTCTGCTCCCCCTTCCTCTCCCTCTCCCCCTCCCTTGCCTTCTCCCCTTCCTGCTCAACTCTCCTTCCCACCTTCCCTTTCCCTCTCACCCTCCCTCTCCCTCTTACCCTCCTTATCCCGCTCACCTCCATCTCCCTCTCACCCTCCCTCTCCCTCTCACCCTCCAGCTACACCCTCCCCCTCCCTCTTACCCTCCCTGCCCATCTTCCCCTGCCGCTCACTGAGATATACATGTTGGCATAGGAATACATAAATCACATGTACATTTGAGTGAAAAGGACTGAGAATAGCATAAGACAGTTGATATTCCAAAATGGAAAACAGTCATTTCAAAAAAGAAAGGAATATTCTGAAAAGAATAAGGATATTCCAAAAAGGAAAGGGATATTAAGAAGTCTTGGATATTTGGGATTTTTCCTATTTCACCTAGATATCCTTTCCGATTGGGGACAAAACAATGCGAAAAAGTTAGAAAATATCCATTTTCCCAACAAAATTCCATAGTAAACATTGGTGGTCCCTAAGATGAAAAAGAAAATATGTTGAGATCTATTTTATTTCATATTTATTCTGAATACAAATTTTGAAAAAGAAATATTGTTACTCCAATTTTTTATGCAATAGCTCCTTGAAATCTGCCGCAGCAGTGCATATGACAGTGGTTAATCTCTTGAATGGTTTTCTCGATCTGATTTCTCCAACTAATGAAATATGAGATTTTATCATTTCTGAGATTTGATTAAGTACCAGGGACTTGCATGTGAGAAAAATCATTTTTCTACAAAATAATGCAAAAATAAATGTTTCCCCAAGTGGAGACATTTTGATAAAAAAAATACACATGTCTAGATATTAGAAATCCATTTAAAACAATAAACAAATGTAATTTGATGGAACAAGCAGGGACCTTGCTCATGGAAATTATTACTTTTCTATAAAATTGACCAAAGATATAGTTTTACCCAAGTGACATCGACCCAATATCATGTACATGTGTCTAGAGATCAGACATTCATTTGCAACACCAATACTTGTATAGTTTGATACAGTACAAAGACCAGGTTCCATTAACTGTACCTCTCCATTGGGACTTGCACTTGGAGTTATCACTTTTATATAAAATGCCACTATACATAGATTTCACATGATGTCACCCAGTAGGCTGGGGTATCACGGTAGCCGCCATGTCTCGGGTCATCGCTACGCTTGCCGCCTATGGCGGGGGTATCAAAACAAAGTTGATAGACCTCACAAGACAGGATACTTGGGTAATACTACACTACAGGCAGGTTATCTAACCTATCAAGAAGATATTATTGAGGCAGATGAAAACTGGTAAAAGTTAAAACAGCCAGAAAACGGCATTTTCAAGTATCGCAGCATACATAGGCATCTAAGTGGACCCCAGACATGGCGAGGGCCGTGACGTCAGTGAAATCTATGTATAGACCAGTGCTAGATCAAATGATTTGGACCAGTGCCTCTTCATTCAAATTTGAGGAAAACCCTGTTTTCAGGACTCCTTAGGGTATCTAACTTAAGCATTTAGAGATGAGCATATGGTAATTTGTTTTAGTAACACTAAAGCATCCTTAAAATCTGTATTTGTAATGACGTTTTCTGATGCAAATGAAGCATACATCTCTTAGATTAAAACAAAACTCTACAGCCTTGAACCTTTTGTGCTTTGTACTAGATATTACAAGGCTATAGAATGAAGGTTATTAAGAGGGCCTTGGACCTGTTTTGGGGAGGAATTCTGGTGGAAAATTTTTACAGCCTCTGGCTTGGACCTTTTTAAGCTGCCACCAAAAGTGGGGGGGACATGTCCCCCCCGTCCCCCCCGGTAGCGATGCCCCTGACGCAAGGACTTTAATGAGTACCTAAAACGAGATTATAAGCTTGAATGAAACTTTGATTCATTGGATTGACTTCATATAAATTGCTGGTATTACTAAGAATGAATGTATTATGCTTTATAAGGTATAGTTATATGTGATGTGTACGGCAACAAATCTTTCTTTTTGACTCAATTAGTATACACGTGTACTTTGTATCACATAATATTATTTGCTCTCGTGTATGACATCTTTTCCTTTTCTCTTTTGTCAGGCGACACATGAACATATTCACGTTATGTAATATAGACAAGAGTGACCGAGGGGGATTGTGGAGATGTATATTGCCGAGGGCGTAGCAATTTCAGTGAGTGAGTGTAATGCACAAGCTTAAATTGCATAGCCCAAAGGCAATATATGCATCGGAGGGATCACCCGAGGTCACTCTTGTGTTTATTATATCTTTTTCTGACACTTTACACAAAAAAACGGTGAAATTCGATGAAAAATAGCCTAAATGCCTCTAAGACTGCATTGGCCCCTCCCACCCTCTGTATTAAACGTTGCGCGGTCAAGTTGCCAACATTGCATTGCTAGCCTGAAGAAGACGGCACATTTTTGTGTGATCACTCATGTACATTTTCTAAGCAGCGGCAATTTACCGTAAGGATGTGATGAATAAAATGTAAGTTAACTGGAGGGAAATTAGTATGTACTTTGTATCACGTATTATTTGCTCTCGTGTATGACATCTTTTTCTTTTCTCTTTTGTCAGGCGACACATGAACATATTCGCATTATATAACATGTGTATTTTCTATATCAATGGACATAAAATGTACCCTATTAGATATTGATGAAGCCTGAAGACAAAATATTTCGAATAAACAAATATTGAAAGTTTTTGGCTTGTACCTATATGTGATATGTGATGTGTTACAGGAAAGTGAGTATTAAGTCACAAAAATGGCATTTTTAAAGGTGATTTATTCACTAGTTCTCTTTGTAGGAATGACTCGTTCTCAGGTATCTAATACCCCTAGCCGTATAGATACATGTACCAAATTTCCAGACGGTGTATTATATATAATTATACATGTTGCTTGTCCTATAGGTATACTTCGCTACTTCACTAGTAAGTGTCCACCCAGAGATATTGCAAACGCCGTTCTCAAAAATAGAAATATCAAACTTAAAATATAGAAGTACTTATAAGACGTCCTAATGTTTACTATCATTAGAATCGGCTTGATCCCATCCTTTCAAATATGATGATATCTCAAAGTCCAGTTTTGCGACTTGTGGCTCATTTTCCTGTAACACATCTCATATTAGAGCGTATAGCTTGGTCTTCCTCTAACTTCTGTGGTAGCAAACTACTGTAGACAGGCAATAGTGCGCACCCCTTATCATTACGCAGACCTTTTGTGTGATGTGACATTGATATATTATGATGTTTAGGATATACTCCTCGTGGTTATGCCAGTTTCGCCTTTAGAGACGCCCCTTGAGATCCAATCCTAGAGAGGCATCATGGATCATGGTGAATGTCAGTGTCCAAGACGAAATACCTTCCCTTACACTGCTCACATTCCCAAGCTAATAGGTTGAGAACTATAATCAAAAGATGGCATGCCTGGCATCAGCGTCTCCCAACAACGAGTATGTGTGCTACACTGCCAAGTTCTGGCCCGCCTGGAAGACCTGTGTCACAGAGGGTGTCAGCCTTATTTCTGTACGTTGAGAATTTATGGAAATAAAACTACTATATATATATATATATATATATATATATATATATATATATATGAATGAGTAGACACAGAAACAGGGATGGCCTTGAACCACCAATAAAGGGGGTTTATTTCACCATAACATACATGAATACATAAATCAATGAAGAAAAAATTTTCAATACACGTGTGGGCGATGTGAGCGGGAGGAGTAGAATGGGTTGTTTACCTTATAGAAGGTGGGAGGAGATTGTGACGTGGCAGGGCGTGATTGGCTAATGGACGAGGGGACGTTGCGGGGGGCATGGTTCCCAAGGGGCGTTACCTGGCTACCTTGCCAATATACACGGTGATGGTCACCTACACATATGTGGCTCGTCCGCTGCAGAATAGATATGAATGAGTAGACACAGAAACAGGGATGGCCTTGAACCACCAATAAAGGGGGTTTATTTCACCAAACACAAGGCCAAACCAGAGTCAGTCATGAAGAGATAAATTTTCAGCAATCATTGAATCCACTTTGAGTTTTATTTCTAGGGCAGGCGTTATATACGATTCCACACAGGATGATCTCCAATTTCCTCTAGCTTTAATGTCAGATAAATGTACGCCCAAGGACGCCATGTGGGTAGCTCCTCCGCGTCTCAAGGATTGTGGAGAAAATACTCCCTTAACACCAGCCCATCAAGGAGAATCTGAAGGAAATTTTTTAAATTGTCATATGAAGGGTTTATACACTTCTGTAGTGATTCGCTCTTTGATCCGAATAAACAACTTAACAAGGCACAATTCCCTGTAGCTCTCTTTATTCTCCAGTCCGTGAAAACGGCCCAGAGTCCGGGGTTCCGGACAAGGTAGTTAATATCCTTCCGTACACACAACGGGTAGCTCCAACAGGAGTACATATCAAGTATAGTGTAAATGGCAATACACAGAGTACAGAATAATATATGGAGAACATAGTGATAGAGAACTCTTAGAGGAATATTATAGATAGGGTTAAGTAATACAATAAGGGTACAAATAGTAAAATAGAGGTAATGTTTGACTATACATTACACCCAAGCGCAGGGCACCTCTATGTAAGAATAGATGAACTAGGCCTTTATGGCCTGTCACCAAGTGGAGCATTGCAGAACTACTACAATACCCCCCCCCCCCCTTTATTTTAGATTTTGAAAAACCCCTTTTGAAAAATCGTAAAATAAGTCATAAGACAACAATCAAAGGTTAAATGGAAAATAAAGTAAGAGAATTATCAGCGCGAACCTGAGTAAGAAATAAATGTAGGTTTCCTGGTGAACATGAAGGAGCATATAGTGTCCTAACTACATATTTAACAGAAACAGGTCGCAACATCTCTAAAATAAAATTTATCCATAACCTCACAGTGACATAAGTCAACAAATATAAGGAATAAAAAGGTACACAAAGGAGCATATAGTGTCCTTGCTACATACAAAACAAGAGAAGTATTTTAATAAATTTCCAATTGTGGAAAAATAAAAATAACAAACTTCTAAGACATACAGGAGCTTCATGAGTCCCGAAGCAGCAACTCGTGTACAATTCCAATAAATCCAACATAACATCAAACAGACAAAATCTTCCGCAGCAGCAGCAGTACAAGGGCATCTCCAGTAGAACAAGAAAAAGAACACAAATTTAAATGTTAAGTCACTCACGGTTTTGTAACAGAACCAGAGAAAGTTCGAATGTTTAGGTTTCATCCATTGTAATCACAACATCCGTGTTCTGATCGGTTTGGTCGGCTTGGTTTCCGTTGGCCGCTTGTTCGTTGGTAATGAGAGTGCCCACGGACTGTCCGTCCGTGCTGCCCGGAGCGCCCTGAGTAAGTGAAGTAGGGCTAAACAGCCACGGCGGGAGTTCATATAAACCAGGGTGCTGGCCATCTCGTGCAGGAGTACGTGGTTGTGGAACTGGTGGAACTGTCTGTAAGGGAGCAGCCTGCAGGGAACGTAGAAGATTGCTCAGCATTAATAGTTGGGGTAGCTGAGACGGATCCAGAGGCAAAGCCGCAGTAGAAGGCAAGGTAGCAGGCACAACTGATGGAACCACGGCTGGGACTGAAGCAGTTACCGGATTAGGGACGGATTCAGCGGACTTCTTACACTCATCAGAAGGAGAAGAGGTACGCGAGTCGTTTTCAAGCATGGAAAGCAACCTGAAATTTTCTTCTTCCAGCTCCCTAACCCTGGCGTCGCTCTTGGCCAGCGATTTCCGTAGTCCTTCTACAACCACAGTTTGATTCCTGGAAAGTTCCTTAAGGTCTCCCAAGTCCTCTACAGAAGCTTTAACCTCTCCAAGAGCCTGAAAAGGTTCAGTAATCTCCTTCAGCAGAGACTGAAGCTCGTTCCTAGCGGTCTCAGCGGCAGAACAGACCTGCTCCATGGCTTCTGTCACCACTGTTTCAGCCCGCTTACAGAATTCCTTTCCTTCCCCCACGGATGGCAAATTCTTTAGCACACCCACGGACCATGCTTGCACCCGCCTGCACACTCTTTTAGGAAGAGGCGGACCAGCATCCTTTCCTTTGTCTCCCAAGGGATCACGGGATCTTTTCCTCTCTTCCAGGGTGCCAGAAGAGGTCTCATTCGTAGCATCCCTTGCCACGGACTTGTCACTGCCCGCCGCACTAGCAGCACGGGAAGATGAGGACCTGCTGGACCTCCCATCAGAAGAAGTTGATCTACCCGTCCTTCTCATCACCCGGAGGTTTTGCCCCGCCATATAAGTAGTGCGCGTGAAAATGTTATTTGGTCTTATTGACGGCAGTACTTGTCTAGCTCTTTGAGCGGCTTCCGTCCTGGGCAAGTGATGTTGCATCAGCTCCCCGTTCATCAGATGTTGGATCAGCTCCACACGGCGGTCTAGCACCTGAAGGCAGCTGCCGAAAGGGCAGATCCACACCTGACAAAACGGGGCATGCTCCTCACAAAAGTGACGGAACAGCCGCTCTCTAGTAGCATACACTCGAACCCCTTCACGGTTCAATGGCAGATACCTACAGACGAGGAATGGACAGCGATGGCCGGGTTGCCACAACCGATGAGCTTGCACAATCTTTTGGTGCGTCCCCGGATCCATCGCATCCTTCATAGTGAGCTCAGGCCAAATCGTTGTCTCATAACGAGACATCTGGTCATCGTCCGTCTCTAAGCTTTCATCATCAGACTCAGCACAAGTAATCACCCCAGACCCAGGTTGATCAGACTTTGGATCCAGGGGGACTAACTCCGTAGCATCGTCCAACTCGCGGCGAAACTGATCCATAGTTCCGCGCTTGGATAGCTGAGACTTCCTCCATTCTGACCTGTGTCTGTGTCTTTTCTTGATTTTCTTGGCCAAACTACCAGAACTTCCAGTTTTGGCAACAGTAGAGCCACCACCACCAGAGCCTTTTCCACCACTAGAGCTTTTTCCTCCACTAGAGCTTTTTCCAGCAGAAACATGTAGGGGCCCGCTAGCAGTGTGCCGAACTCCTGAACTTTTCCCCGAACTAGCCTTCTTGTCCGGTCGTTCTTCTTTTTTCTCATCTCGTTTACCAGAGGAAGCAGACTTTGTCACTTTCCTAGGGGACTGCATCTTCCTAGTGGAACGACGGACCGGGCTTTGCTCAACTGAAGTGTCCATTCCGGACCCTTCATTCCGTTCCGTCAGAGGACGGATTTCCGCTCCCAGGGGCCTGGTCTCAGTAGCCGGTTCACCACCATCCGGAGGACGGTTCTCAGGGTCCAGATACATAAGGTCAGTGGCACCTTCCAGTAACTTCGCTTCCTCAGCTTCGGTCATAGTGACGGACTCATCACCTGACCCGTCCGTCCGTACATCAGACATACCGACAGCGAAACAAGTACGACTTCTAGCTGTAAAACTTCTCTAACTTCTGAAAGAAAAAGAAGAAAACACTCAGCATGGATGGAATAGTCGCACCACTTCAGTGTTTACATCCCTACATTCATTCATTCACACATTCAACTCTTCCGCCTATCCTATTACATAGGCTAGTAGGAAGTGGACAATAAAATCCATATCACAGGTGAAATATCACATGTCCTGCCTTGTAAGACAGACAAAAGTTAGTGAACTCTTTAAAAGAGCTGTATAGGTCTACAAATAGACATACTATTTGCTATAAGTGGTGTAGACAGCCACAACGATCCTACACCTTCACTAGTCAATGGCGTCTATGCACAGGTGTCATGGCCGACACCTCAATTCAATTTACCGAAATCAAATCACCGATCCCAGGTGAACAACAATTTCCCAATATTTACACACACCGTGTCCAGTACAAGACAACTTCCAGCTATCACATTGATATGGCTTCAGTTCATGACAAGCAAGTTTTAACCCAATTCAACTCACTTCTTTCCTTTAGGAATACAGGCCTTCGGTGTGCCGGCTAGCTTTGTTGATGTAGCGTCACGGAAGTATACTGAGGAAAGGGTGCAACACCACAGCGCCACGGCCAGCGTGGTAACTGTAGTTCCAAAAACCGCCACCTCTCTCAGCGCCACCTTTCCCGCTCAGTCTACTACTATCACACAGCTACTATAGCCCTCTACTGCAGGTCGCACATTCGATGTTAAAACATGCAGCCTGCTCTGATCTTCTGCAGAGACAAATGCAGAAACGTTGGCCCAATAAACCTAGTATCCACCTAGCCAAGTCAATAGCAATTTCAACCCAATTCCTGAGTTGATTCAAGCTTCCCGGGGAGTCTTAGTTCAGTTAGAACTCAAGGGTTCTCCCAAGCTAAGCCATTCTCAGTGCAGTTTCTACCAGACAAATCAGACGGATTTGTTCTTTCCCAGCCACTCAATTAATTCAACAAAGAATTCCTCAAATGTCGTGAAAGGGCAGCATGACTATCCGATATATCAGCCACCGACTTCTCGTTGTGTTTTGACTGTTGTAGAACCATCAAGAAAGTTCTACCCGTACTTTATTCTAAGTTCCATATTGCAATCTAGATGGAGCTTTCCGCGTGCGTTTAGCTCTTGCAACCACTGGTGGGGAACTGTCCGTCTTCTTCAAAGGAGAAACAGGAACATTTTGAACAATGTCCAAATTTTTCCTCGGCCTCCCCCTCTTTCTTTTCACAGGATTAGCAGAATCCGTCAAAACTACTGGGGTTGGCTGATTTTTCACAACCAAATCCGCCTTAGTTTTCCTGGGTCTACCAACTTTCTTCTTAGAAGGAATGACAGCTGGAGGAACTTTTACTTTCTTTTTCCTCTTCTTAGTCTTCTTCCTGACCACACGGACAACAGCCGGAGTTTTATCTACGGACTGATCAGTGCGAGCAGGGGGAAGATCATCTCCAGATGTCTGTTGTTTCTTAGGTCTACCCCTGGGCTTAACCCCAATAGTAACCTTTTCTTTTTCCTTCAGCTTAGGACATTCAGCACCAGCTAGAACTTTCCCACCTTCAAACTTCAGGATTTCTCGCCCAGCCTTTTCTAGTTTACGGAATTCCGGAGCTCTATGCAGGTTTATCGCCTGTATAGGTCCGTCCTCGTCAAAGGCGGGCTTCAGAAAATCTACATGATATCTGACGATTCCCTCAGTTGTTTCCAATTCATAGGTAGTACCCCCTATGAATCTCCGCACCTTGAAAGGCCCGTCCCACTTGGGACCATATTTCTTGTTAGCCTTAGGGGGACAGTACCTATACACAATAGCCCCTTCCTCAAAGCGCCTTGGACAAGCCCGTCTGTCAAAGTCTTTCTTTTGGTGCACGGCAGCAACTCCCAGATTTTCTCTGACAAACTGATGTCCAGTTCTCATCGACTGTCTTAGATTTTCCACGTATGACAAACGACAAGGGAAATCCAATCCTCCTGGTTCAACTCCGTGAATTAAATCAACTGGAGTTACAAGTTCAGTCCCAAAAACTACTGAATTGGGCGTACACAACGTACTGGCATGCACCGTACCCCGGTAAGCGTGTGCTATACACGGAGCGAGCAAGTCCCAATTTGAATCCGAGTAGTTCGTCAGGCAAGAGAGCTGCTCGACAAGAACACGATTAAATCTCTCTACCTGTCCATTTGACTGAGGCCTGTACGGAAGAGTGATTAGCTTTTCCACCCCCAACATATCCAACAAACTTCGCAACAGCCGAGACCTGAATTCCGGCGCTCCGTCCGTCTGCAACGAAACAGGACAGCCGAATCTCAGTACCCATTCTCTAAACAAAACTTCAGCACATCTTTCTGCCGTGTGATCTGGCATAGGAAATTACCATCACGTAGTTGTTACCTCTAGGGGTAGTCTTAAATGGACCTATAATATCCAACGCTATCCTACTCCATCGTTCACCATGGATCTCCTTCTTTAAAGGTGTAATACCTCGTCCGCCTCTAGACTTTCTCATGCTGCACTCAGGGCAAGCCTTTAGCCATCTCTTCAAGTCATAGCGCATCCCAGGCCAAAAATATTTCATTTTCGCCTTCCAGCTAGTCTTGAAATCGCCATAATGACCTTGCAACTGAGATCCGTGCAAGCAACGAAAAATATTCCTTCTCATAGAGGCAGGGATTATCTTCCTGACATACGTGTGTCCAGTGTTCTTACGCAGCCACCGCAGACATAAGACACCCTGGACTATCTCTAAATTCTCTCTGTTACGGATGTATGTACAGAATTCCTGTGGCTCACCAGACAATTGTTCTTTGCTGGGAACCGGACTGGATCCGTCCAATACAGCCATAACTCTTTTCACGAGGGGATCTTCCTGTTGAGCATCCCGGATTTCATCTTCCAAGGAACCCAGAACAGCCTCAGCCTCCGCAATCACAGCATCATGGACACCACAATCGAGACAGCTGGGGTTCGCGCATTTCCTGGTAGGGATTCGCGACAATCCGTCCGCATTGGCATGTTTCTTCCCTGCACGGTGAAGTATCATACTCTGCTCCAAGCCATACTCTTGCATAGTAGCTAACCACCTAGCAAGCATATCCGTTGGATCTTTAAAATTCAGGAGCCATCTGAGGGAAGCATGATCAGTTCTTACGTAAAAATCACGATTGCCAAGGAGATAGTGTCTAAACTTCTTCAAGTAGGACAGCACTGCCAATAGCTCACGTTTCGTAGCACAGTAATTTTTCTGTGGCTTGGTGAGGCTATTACTAGCGTATCCCAATACGACTTCCTTGCCGTCTTGAATCTGTGACAAAACTCCGGCCATTGCAAAGCCACTGGCATCAGTATCCAAGATGAAATAACCTTCCTTTCTAGGATACCCAAGAACTGGGGCTGAAGTTAATAAAGTCTTAGCTGACTTAAAAGCTTCATCACACTTTTTGGACCACACTATAGGCTTGCTATAGCGTTTCTCATTCCCCGCGTCCGTCACAATTTGTTGCAGAGGAGCTACAATTCCACCAAAGTTTGGCTGAAACTCCCTGTAGTAGGAAGCAAAACCAAGGAATTGTCTCACTTCTTTAGCAGTTTTTGGAATAGGCCATTCCTGCACCTTAACTATCTTAGCCGGATCCGCCCGGATTCCAGCAGCAGAAACAATCCTACCCAAATATTTTACTTCTTTACGGAAGAGCTCGCATTTTTTAGGTTTGAGTTTAAGCCCATATTCCCTAATGCGTTCCAGTACCAATTTCAGGTTGTCCGCGCATTCCTGGACAGTCTTTCCAAAGACCACCACATCATCCAGGTATACCAAACAGGATTTCCAACGCAATCCGTCCAACATACGGTCCATCATGCGTTGAAAAGTGGCAGGGGCGTTACACAGTCCAAAAGCCATAACTTTAAACTGGAACAGACCCACACTGGATAGAAAAGCAGTTTTGTGCTTACTTTCCTCATCCATTGCAACCTGCCAATATCCAGACTCCAAGTCTAGTGTGCAAAACCATTGGTTACCACCCAAGGCCTCAACACACTCATCAATTCGGGGAAGAGGAAAACTATCCTTTCTAGTCACGGAATTTAGCTGGCGGTAGTCTACACAGAACCTCTGTGTTCCGTCTTTCTTAGCAACCATAACTATGGGAGCTCCCCACGGACTACTGCTATGCTCTATTCTGCCTTCTTTATACATTTTCCAGATCTCAGCCTCTGCTCCCTCCCGCCTAGCCACTGGCAACCTGCGATAGGCTTGCTTCACAGGGATTGCATCCCCAGTGTCAATCACATGGCGAACCAAGTGAGTGCAACCAACTTTGGTACCAGGCAAGGAAAAACAGTCTTTGAAATCATAGAGCAGTTTCCTAACTAACTCTTTTTCTTCTTTTTCAGACAGATGAGCATCATTCACCAACTTTTCTAACGGATCTTCGGGACTAGGAGGGACAACTATATCCGGAGCCAAAAGCTCATCATCCACAATAGGCGAGTCCATTACCTGTATGGAATTGATAATAGCCGTCCTAATCATTTCATTATCCTCTTCCTCCGGTAGGGAAGCATCGGACACCAAAGTCACAACACTCACTCTCCCTACTATCATGTCACAATTCAGGCGAACGGTGGAACCGGACGGATTGGAAAAAGCTACCACGGACGAATTAACGTTACCTGATACGTAAGTATTAAGGCTTCCCAAGGCAAAGTCTTTTAACAATCCCTGATCAGGCTCGAACATCAGCCCATCTGACGTGTCAGAGCCTCTACCCAGGTCTATCTTAGCAAGGGTCACGGACCGGGGTTGGAGGACCACAGGTTCTTTCAACCTGACTTCTCCCCCGTCCACGAACTCTCTCACTTCAACAGCCTGAACAGTGGACTGTCTCAAGCTTCTCTTCGTGTGTTTCCATTGCTTACACATTACAGATACTGTTTGATTCTCAAGGAATAGCAATCCAGACCAGTCAAGATTACATTTATGGACGTAATAAAAATCCGCCCCAATAAGTCCATCTTCCGGACCTTTCAGGCCGGAGACAACCAGACATGTAATCATGTATGTCCGATCCCCTATCTTCAAAGGACAAAGCGCGCTCCCATGAGTGGTTATAGGCAGCCCATTCCCCATTGCACACACCATTTGGACCGGAACCAAAGGTGGTTTGGAAGAAAGAGAATCATAGAATCTCTTGGTAACCAGGCTAGTAGTAGCGCCAGGGTCAACCAGAAAATCTCCATTCTCACTGTCTAACCCCACTGGGGCATACCATCTCTCACGGACAATTAAATTATCCGTGATCCTCAGCGTCTTTGGCTGCTGTACAGAAACTTTCTGTATCCGCGCCGACCTGTTGGGGTTCTGTCCAACCACAACGATCTGACCTTCAACAGCTTGGTACCCGTCCTGTCCCCATCTCACATGAGAAGCAGAATCCGGGCTATCCTGGGAGATATCCGGGGAGATATCCTCACCTAGACAGGTGTTCTTTTCCGGCAACGACCTAGGATCTCTTGCGTCCGGGAGTGCCTGACCTTGTGTCGAAGCTAACCCCTTACTAGCAAGTGCCTGAGCAACACCCCCAGTTCCTATACTACCAGCCAAATCCGTCCGAGCTGTAGTACTATGAAGCGGCGTCCCTTCGGCCCCCATATCGCTTCCTATAAGGGCCGTGAAAGGTTTTCCGGAGCCTTAGCTTTAGTAGACTCGGCCAACTCCTTCAAAATCTTCGTGGTAGGACAATCAGGAGAGATATGTCCTTCCTTCCCACAGAAGTAACATCTCCTGGGTCCGTCCCTTCTCCGACTGGAGAATTGCCCAGAAAATGTTTTCTTCCAGGGTTGTCCAGTCTTGCCATCACCAGGCTTCTTCTTGAAATCCCTATAGGCCTGCAAGGCCTGACAGATGACGGTTGTCACGTCCAAAGTCTCCGAACCAGAGGAGGTAACATCATCATCATCCAGGGGCTCAATCACCTGGGCTATAGCAGCACCGGACTTGCGGCAGGACCTTCTCTTCTTTACAGCCAAAGCGCGTTCCTGAACTGGTTCAGGAGCTGGCAGCGCAGCAAGTTTTTGGACGACCACACTGGATTCAGTGTCCATCAGGCATCCTTCGTAAACCTCTGACCAATGAATGGCCTCCTGTAGGTCTACGGGTTCCTTCAGACGAGCCCAATTGGCCTGCTCACAGCTAGTCAACCCCTTCAGGTAAGTATGAAGAGCCATATTGACTATGGTACTATTCATTCTCTTACCGAAAGCGTACCTGGCTCTGCGGGCTACCTCGTTACCAAACTGCCGGACAGTCTGTCCGGGAGTCTGGCGACAAGCACGAAATTCAGCTTGTCTTTTTATACGAGAAACCTCGCCGAAATTCGCGTCCATGTGTTGAACGAATTCCTTCAGAGACAGACCTGCAGGCAGATCACCCATATCCGCCAACTGCCGCTTGCATCCCCACTGCAACTGAAGCAGGAACTCTTCCTCTGACCAGTTGCATGCAACTGCCATTACCCGCATCTCAGACAGGTAAACACGCCAAGGGTCCTTTTGGTCCCACATCTTTATGACGGGCGGACGCATGGTGTATTTGCTCTTACCCGGACCCTGAGTATATTCAAACTCACCAAAGTCCGAGTCGTCCGTTCCATCATAACTTAATCCCTGGACAAGGGATCGATCTTTTTTAGCGATCCGAGATCGCTCTTTGGTTTTCCGTGACTTTACTTTTTTCGATTTCTTTCCTTTCTCCCTGGGGGCAGGAGATTCAGAGTCAGAGGACGAGGAAGAGGATGAATCACTCGGATCCGACGGATCACCAGGAGAGCCAGCCACAACCCGTATCTTCGGCTTGTAGACATCTCCCTTTACCTGAACTCTCTCGAAATCAGTGTCCGTCCCTGCAGTACTGCTTTCCTTAACAGAACTTGCAGTGCCATCCTTCTTCCCTTCCTCTCCAGGAGTCTTATCCGTCTGAGTGCCAATACTAGCAGACAAATCAGTTACCTGCACCGTATCAGATTCAAACGGAGTTTGAGTACTAAAACTCCTACATGTCACAGAAAAACTGGCCTGCGGGCTTTTCTGAGAGGGTGCTTCCTTTCCTTTACTGAACGACCCATTAGCAGGGGAAGAAGTAGACATACCAGAACTTTTGTGGTCCCGAAATGTTACTCTCTTCGCCGTATCCTCAGATAAACCAACTGGAGATCCAAAGAAATCCATTCTACCTTCCCTAGTTTCTAACCCGGCCTGTGGATCCGCAAACGTTGAACACACAGGAGCAGACCTACTTGTATTCAGAGGAGCCATACTCCTCCGACGTGTATCTGCCGCTAGTGTATTCCAAAAAGAGGACGACACAGAATCAGTCTGAGTTGAAGCTGACTGATCTTCAGAAACATTCTGGAGACGAGAATGATCGTCAACCCGAGATATTTCACACTTCAACTTTTCATTCTCTATCTGCAATTTTTTAATAAATACAGAGTCCCTTTCTGTCACCACATCCAGTGTTTCATGGATCTCTCGGTTCTGGAACACGAGTTGTCTCATTTGTGCAACAAACTCTAAGTTCTTTCTTTTCTCTTCAGCCAAATTCCTCTGCAACCCTAACAACTGGAGGCGAGTTGCTTTCAACAAGCTTTCCTCGTCTGACTCCATGTCGCTTTCAGGGGATCTGTAATCCGTGAAGGCTGCACGGTCCTCCCGGCCAGTTCTGTACTCGTCAGATTCAGAACCAACATCAGACAAAATAATTTGTCTGAACTGTCTATCGAACTTCATATCTGCCAATGTAGTCCCAGTGGCAATCAGTTTGCCCGGCCGCACAAGTTGCTTGCTCGTCCGTACAGGGTAAGGCGGGGGTCCGCCTTCCGCTCCAGGCGCTGCTGCCATCTCTGAAAGAGAACCAAAAAGTCAAAAACCAAATCCGGATTTATTCCAAATCCGTCGCGCTTAGTCTTCAGGACTGGTCAAGAACTGGTCACGGCACCAATTGTAGTGATTCGCTCTTTGATCCGAATAAACAACTTAACAAGGCACAATTCCCTGTAGCTCTCTTTATTCTCCAGTCCGTGAAAACGGCCCAGAGTCCAGGGTTCCGGACAAGGTAGTTAATATCCTTCCGTACACACAACGGGTAGCTCCAACAGGAGTACATATCAAGTATAGTGTAAATGGCAATACACAGAGTACAGAATAATATATGGAGAACATAGTGATAGAGAACTCTTAGAGGAATATTATAGATAGGGTTAAGTAATACAATAAGGGTACAAATAGTAAAATAGAGGTAATGTTTGACTATACATTACACCCAAGCGCAGGGCACCTCTATGTAAGAATAGATGAACTAGGCCTTTATGGCCTGTCACCAAGTGGAGCATTGCAGAACTACTACACTTCGAAGAATTAAATAGCATTGAAGAACCCGGCATGAATGAGGCGAGAGATGTCTTTTCCAGCCAATAGACCGCACATAAGGTGGGGTCTCCAAGCCTGACTACAGGCACTTGAAAGGGGGTAGCTGATGTCTTGGATGATTTCACATTAATCAGCAGACCCCACGAAGTAATTTTAATGTCTTGACGATGCAGCACATGTGGGGAGGGTACGATATGGCCGACCCGGAGTAATGATCTAAACAGAAAAACTATCATCGACCACATCAGCGACTCAGAGTCTGAAGAATACTTGACACACTTGGCTAGTCAAAGAAGGTGGCGTGGGAGAAGGGGAGCCGATGGCGTTGGAGCAGCACCTGGAAGACGAGCAATGCCTTTCAGTACTGATTTGATAGAAGGGTGCGACAAGGGTGGACACTCCATGAGACGGATCCTAGCGCCAAACGTGACGCCACATAAGTAAGTTGATACTGAAGAAACTTTCATAAATGATGAGAGGTATGCCACATACATGCATATAATGTCCAAAGTTATAGCTGAAGACGGCAAGTGGTTATCGGTGAGAAAGTCGATTAAACACTCGCCACTGTCGCTCTCTCTGTTGAAGCATCGACGGTGCCACTGGTCTGTAAGACACAGACTCTCTCCATCCATCGTCTCATACCTATTAGAGTGACAAGTAGAAGAGAAACAGCATAGCCCTGCTTCAATTAAAGTTGAAAAGTCACAAGGGATTTTCTGGTAAGGTAAGCGAGATAAGTAATCGGCAACTACATTATTTTTAGTGTTAATATAATGAGGCACCAACTCAATACCAAAGATGAAGGTAGTCCAGAAAAGTTTGTACAACCACTGCATGCACGTCTTGTTACAACTAATTCCATTGGTCAGCATTGCAACTACCTGTGTGTTGTCAATATAGCAGTGAACACGCATGCATTTGAAGAAGCTTTTCCATCTTTTTACCCCCAAGAGCACCGGGTACAATTCCTGCACATTAATGTTATCATACTTCACATTCTCAGTTGGGCCGGAGGCAATATGGGCACATGATGTATCAGTCCACGGAATGCTGTTGGCGTCCCATGCACCTGCTAGCCAATCCACACCCAGAAAAATTCCAAAACCCTTACTAGAGGCATCGGAAACCATAGGTAGGTGGAACTCAGGCTTGGATAACAAGCCCACGCCATTAAATACCTTACAGAAGGCGTGCCACCAATAGATATCTTCTCTAAATGCATCAGAAATACTTGAGCGGTTCAAACGTTTACACAGAAGCACTTTGTATAAGTCAAATAGCCTACGGCAAAAAGTACGCCCACCTTTAAAAACTGAAGAGCAGTGCGCCAAATAGCCACATAGGCATTCCAAGTCTTTCTTGGAAATGTACTTTGCATCCTTGACCTGGTCCAAGAGCACACGCAACTTCTCTACCTTATCCATTGGTAAGCAGAGGGTCATGTTATCAGAATTAATGTTGAATCCTAAGTAGGTACACGTCGTACTAGGGGTGGTAACTTTGTGCCAGGCGACATAGAACCCTAGGAACCTTAGGAGGGCAATGAGGGTGTCTCTGGCCAGGGAACAGGAGGATTGATCAGGGGAACATAAGAAAAAGTCATCTAAATAGTTCACCACACGTACATTGTAAATATTGAACATAGCATCAGCAATTAGATTAGATATACTGTCGAACATACAAGGACCAATTTGTAGTCAAAGCATAGTCTATTGTCCGTTAAATATTCTTCTCTTCCATCGATGTTCCATTTAAAACCACAAAACGTTCTGTGCTCTGGATTAATAGCAACAGCATTAATAGCAGCCTTAATGTCTACCATGCTCATAAAAGAGCCACGAACTACCATATCAGTAGCATTATCAATATTGTTGTAGGAAAAATTACGTACCAAAGAGTCACAATGAAAGTTAACTGATTTTAAGTCTGGACGAGAGCAATCAGTGATCGGTCTAAGACCACCGTCGGGCTTAGATACTGCCCCTAGAGCATGTATACATTTAGGTTTCTCGTCAACGATAGTAACACAACCTTCTAGTAATTCATTAGCAACAATTTTATCATCTGGTTCCAAAATGGAACTATAATTTGGGCATTCGTACGCCTCAACTGGTGTATCGATCACATCAAACCCGACACCATGACACCATAAAAAACATCGATATAGCGCTCAAAAACCGAACAACTTTGATAAAGGAGAATAGCCGCAAATCTGCAAGGCTTTAGTTGGACAGGAATATTAGCAAATTTATGAATACAATCACACATACCATAAAAACATTTAGCATAGACGTTTACCGAACAGCCTTTCCCTGACACAGGCGTAGAAAAAACTACATTTTCCGAAGAAGTATCATTATCGGTGCAATAAAACTTGGTGACTGCTTCGCAAATACTTGAGTACTTACAGTTACCGATACAGTTGGTCGTAAAGTTTGTTGGGAGGTGAGAGTCAAGGGGAGAATCTACTGTTGAAGCATCACAAACCTCTGGAATGTCATCAAGTTCTGCCATTTTGTCATCATTTTCCACCTTTGAGGCAGAAGAAGAACCTAGCATAGCAACTGATGCACAATCAAATCCGCAGATGGCACCACCTCCTTGACTCCCAGCCTGATCCTATTTAGCAGACTTCCCTGAGGGACATAACTTCACGCCATGCTCTGTAGAGCTACACCCGGAACATCGGTGGGGATAATCACACAGGGATTTGGAACAACCTGCTGCGTTGAACTTGAAGCATACTCGATCTTTAGAAGACTTGGCTTTTGACGAAGAACCCACCTTACCAGCAGTGGCTTTCTTTGAATTTTCATACGAGTAGAACATAAGCACCTCTTCTTGCTTCACTTCACTAAAAGCCACCAGGCTGCGCTTGTTTGCGCGTTCTCTCACCGCCTGATCGTACAACATAGATGCTTTAAGAGTGTACATCTGAGAAGCGTTCTTTTCTGTCATGGTGATACAATGTGAAAGAACCCCAGCTACCTCATCATACGGCCTCGAGTTGGTAACCAACTTCTCCAGAGTATTTAACGATAACAACAATAGATCGTCGAAAGTGTCAATGTTCTCACCCTTTTCTAAGAATTGGTCACGGTCGAAGGGCCCCGCCCTCTTCCTGGATGAACTAGGCCTACGACGACTTGCAGAACTCACATTATATATAGAACTGTCACGGCTCGCTGACCTGTCCATATCTCCATGATCCCGACGAGAAGATCTTGAATTGTGATCAATTTTCACTTCAGAATCATCCGACACTACAGATGAGGTAGCGCTCTTCTTCTCAAGCCCTTCCACGGCACTTAAAATACGACCCATCAAGCCTTCGAGCTCGTTGACACGCCCAGTAAGTAGATCATTCTTCTCAACTTCTATGGCTTGTGCCTTGGCAATACCTTTCTTATTACATTGCGCACCAATCGGAGGGTCGTGCTCGATTCCACACGGAGTACAGTACTTCGCTTTCCCCATGTTGATATAAATCTTCAACCAAAATAACGCACCACAACTGAAAAAAAATTTTCAATACACGTGTGGGTGATGTGAGCGGGAGGGGTAGAATGGGCTGTTTACCTTATAGAAGGTGGGAGGAGATTGTGACGTGGCAGGGCGTGATTGGCTAATGGACGAGGGGACGTCGCGGGGGGCGTGGTTCCCAAGGGGCGTTACCTGGCTACCTTGCCAATATACACGGTGACGGTCACCTACACTTATGTTGAGCTTTATTTTGGACCTTATTTTTGTTTTAAACTTGGTTTATTATGGAATTGATTGGTGCATGTGAATTGTACACTGACATTAACTGAAGCATATTTAACACATCTAATGTAATATTTTGACACGTATTGCTTGTACACTGGTAAGATGTGCTGCTCAAATATATTGTATGAAATAGTAATTAAAATTCATATTGACACATTTGTACATACAGGATAACTAACGAGTTGGTTGAAGGATTGTGAATATTGCACGAGTTGCGCAGCAACGAGTTATTATATTACGATAACGATAACGATTTATTATAATAATTATATGCTTTATATAAGACAAAACAATGTACATCTTTTAGAAATATTACCATTATAAGATGCTTCCCAGGGAGAAGCGAACGTTCACGCACAGCGGATAAACGTTTGTTGATCAGTTGTTTGGCGTTCTGTGCGTTTGCGAATGTTCATGTAACGTTTGCCCCGTTTGTCTACCGTTTGTATTGGTAAAGGGAGAAGTGAACGTTCACGCACATTTAATAAACGTTCATTGAACAGTTGTTTAGCGTTATGATTATTTGTAAATGAAACCTGAGTCTGAGTCACATGACATAGCCGTTGGAGTACCATGCAGACTCAGCTAGGCACATTTATATTTAAGGTAAGATCTTGGTTTTGCATTGATTTTGTATTCATGCAACTGTGCAGGAAGGAGTATGAATAGTTTGTGTATAACTAGGGTCAACTTCAATATATGTTTGATGCCTCTATGGAACAGAATTCTCCATTGTAGCATTCAAAATGCAAGGACGCATGCAGTTGAATGTAAAATGGCGGCAGATTAAAAATCTGCAGTGGAAGAGGGTAGCGTCGCCGTCGTCGTCGCAACGTTGCCGCATTTTTCAAAGCTCACAGAACAAGAATGCCTGAAGTCAGAATCTTGTGGAATACCTCAAACGAACCGGGAACATGTCAGCATTATGGACAAGTGATATTATCAAAATCCATTAAGGACTTGCAATGCAGCGATCAATAATACAAGACCATGTTTATCCCCAGCCAGTCAGTGAGTATGCAACGATTTGCCCGGCCTCCCTTTTGCCTTGCAAATTTCAATTAGATAGGATATATGAAATACCTTCATATTTCTATGTGCAACTCCTGTCCTTATTAGGGGTACATATGTCACACAATGAGGTACAACAACATTTAAAAAGGAACTGTTTGTACAACGTTTTTTGCTCGTTTGCACACCTCCTGATCGTTTGCAAACGTTTGTTCAGTGTTTGCATACAAACGATGATTGTCCTCACTTAATGTTCATGCATTGTGCGTTCACTGCTTGGGTACCGTTTGCAAACAGTTATATCCGAACGTTACACAAACGTTCAAAGAACGTTACATTTCTCCCTGGGTTGATCTTCTTTCTTTTGTGTGAATAGACCTAGGCCCATTACATTGAACCGCACTGTTCTACCATTGTTGCGAGACAAACAAATTTGAGGAAAATAGCCCAGTGCACAGTTCCGAATCGATTTTAGTGGAGCTGAATACGACACAACTCAGAGCGTTGGGTTGTATACGGACACAACATATACAACTCTACAATACGTTGTTTAAACGGCAACGCGTATATAATAAAAATGAATATAATGTAGAGATAACTCGATGAGTATTATTAAACCATTGAATAGATGTACCCTTCATTTGATTTTGAATAGAAATGTTTCCAAACCAAACCTAACTTCACCCATATCCCGACAGTTCATGTCCCAAACCGTGCAACATTATATTACCCCCTCAATGTCCTCAATTACACCTTTAATAACACTTTTAAGAGAGTTATTTTCTGGATATACTATATTTTCCCCTCCTCACTGCTGGGTATGATTGCAGCTTATATTAAGGATACAACTCATCGCCCACTGCCGCTACTACATCTATATCTAATTTAGCGGGATAATCCACCATGGAGATATTCATCACTGCCAGTCGCTACCGGAGCCACTGCACACAGATGTAGACATGATTTGAAACTCATCCTCCATTTGTAGTGGACACCATAGGGGATTAGTATTGTATTTGTAGCTGCTACTGCTGGGATTTGTAGCTAGTTCTGGTCAGGTCTGACAAACATGTACATGTGTGTTTTGTCACAGGAAAATGAGTCCTAAGTCCCCCCAAAATAATATTCGGATACCATCACATTGGTAAATATTAGGTCATCAAAATACTTCTATCTTGTTGTATGCATGAAAGTTAGTATTGGCTCTTCATGCAATATCCTCATCTAATGAAAACTACCCGGAGATTCTTCGATTCCTTTTTATGTCAAAAACCTCTCAAATTTTCGGGCGACCCCCTCATTTTGGCGAATCGTGTTTTTAGCCACTTTCGACAAGACAAAGTCCCTAAGATCGTCGTCCGAATCCATTTTGTAGGAGTCGTAGCAGACAAATTTTTCTAGGCTTCTCATTGGTCAATCAAGTCACGTGACCCGCGAAAGTAGTTCGGTTGTAATCACATACGTATGCGATACGAGATTTCTAATCGCACCTCTGTATCACGCACTCTAAATCATGTACATATGTAATAAATATCCGTATATCACCATCCTTAAATTGTATCCTATTATCTTATATCCAGTGTACTGTTCAAAACGTATTTATTTTGGCGCAGCCACATTTTGGCGCATTAGTCTTCATCACACATTTTGGCGCAGACATAAATCTGTTCAAAAACAATCCCTTCTATGTTAACAATGACACAATGTAATATTTGTTAGCGCAGAAAATAAATACAGCACACAATTAACTACTTTTACAGTATAGATGGTAATGACAATGTAATGATGTTGTAACATACTATTTCATACACTATTTCCTTTATACACTGTGGCGAGTAATAACTCGGTAGACGCGTTTATTTACCTGTTTTTGGCATGTCAACTTTTATGCCGAGGCTATCCGTGTATTAGGACGCGACTATTATGCTGTCGCGTCAGTGAGTGCCTTCTGTACGCGTCGCGTCGCGTTTAATTTCAAGGTAGAACACAGGGGTGTGACGTCACAGGCGCCAGTAGGATGGGGGGCGGCGAACCGTGACAATAATAAAGCTAGCATGGGTGGGAGGGGATGTGGTTCAGTAAAGTGTGGAAAGCTTCCTAGGATGAGCGGGGAATTAAATAAATGGTACTTAGCATTGAGATTCTTGTTTAAATTATCGGTATCGCTATAGGTATAGCCAAGAGCAGCAGAATGTTGAAAAGAATTTGGTCCTTCTCAGATTGTTTTTATTGAAAACATCAATCATATTTATATTAGGAAATCATGTGACAAAAGGTAGTATATGAGCATGCATGTGACAAAAGGTAGTATATGAGCATGCATGCTCTCTATCAATAACATCAAGTAATTACCATTAACTAATTATATTACTAGACGTTATCATTTATTGAATGTAGAATTGACATTAATGGTTGTGACAATATATAGGCTACAATCCAGCACCATATACATGGCTTTTATACATGCCAAAGGTATCATTTTATATAGTTTAAATATAGTGACATGTCCCGAATGTATTGCATCATATTTTGGGATAAATAATCTTAATCCCAGTGGTTTGTCAAGAACCTACGCTTTTTAATAACTTATGTTCCACCCACTGCATTCATTCAAGGTAAAACGGTAGGTCCTTAGTTCCTTAAGGAAACAAGACAAACATAATAATATCTCATACTAAATCCGCTCACATGTAACACATAAATAATGCAGTAAGGCGAATAATTGTAGACTGTTAGATATTGCCTATTGTATCATTCAATCTATGGCCGTGGAAACGAATGATCCATACTGCTGGTAGTATGAAGAAATCTTGTGGTGAAGCAGGGCATCATTGATGGATTTCATTCCAATTCTTCGGTTAAGGTCCTGTAAATAAAAGAAAAAAACGTTCAGGATAAAATTAAGTTAGCTAAAGAATACAATTGATATGCACAAGAAAGCAATGCATCCATTAACTAGTCTGCTTAAGAAAAACCATAATGTAAAATATTATCCCTCCCCTCCTGATGTGATTCGAAAGCTAAATAACATGGACTGAGACAGGGGGGGTGCACATTTTTTGATTTTTTTTACTTTTGATTACGTTTCGGTATTCCATACCTTCATCAGGCCTTGTCTACAAGGCATTTTAATATTATGTTCTTTTGTTGTCAATGACTAGTGAATGCAAGATTGGAGCTGAGGTAAAATTAGACATGGATTTCGAGTACATGCCTTACTAATTTGGGGTGACTAGCTAGTTTTTCTGGGGGTTTTCGGGAGACAAGAGTGAGTGAGTAAAACGGTCCATGGTTCATAATACTATGTGTACACTGTGCATGCCCATTTATGTTAGCTGTATACAAAATTTTAAAAAATAAATAAAAGATAGTATAGGAAGAACTGTCACGGTAGAGCCTACCACCTATTTCCACATGTTGTAAACTAAAAACGTACATGTAACTGTTCGGATTCGGAAATAAAGATAACAAATAATAATAATAATAATATTTGGGAGACTACATGTATATATATATAAATCATACAACGCAAGATGGAATTACTTTTTCACTGAAGGTTATATGGGTGACTATTTAATTAACCATCGATTTATTTTTCTTTTGTTTAGATTGGTACTCTATTTTCTTTACAAATTCGAAGAGCAGCTTTAACATACCAGTGTCATAACCAAAGTTTTTGGACAAAGTATGGGAATAAGGTGATCCAATTCGCTTGTAATTGAATGCCGATCGCGCCACCTAGTATAAGGTGTATCAACGGTTTTCTTCTGTACTTTTGCCATTTTCGTCGACACAACAGCATAGCGGCCAGGCCAATCTCTATGGAAGCGATTCTTCAATGGGCTTGAAGTATGAAAATTTCATCTTGGGAATAATTTTGTGTACCTAATAACATAATGTGAATGTTTTTCTCGATGATTAAGCTGCTTTTAATAAGATAACGTTCATGTATAATGTTTACCGATGGTATACATACTCGGCATGCATACGCTACGGCATTGTTATGTCGACTGAGGGCTCCAGTTCCGACCACCAACGCCGTCTGGTGTCAGTACAAGAGATAATCTCGCACTAGGCAATTGAATGTTGGAGGAGTTCTACCCCGAGAAGGTCATAACATGTGAGCAGACCCATATATACTGAAAGATCGACAGGTGAACTATGGTTTTGTATAAAATTTAAAATAATATAATACTTTTTATTAATTAATCCAACCATATATGGTTAATGATAATAAAAAAAATTCCAGCAATTATGGTAAATAATTATGAATAATAATCTTGATAAATTAGATGAGGGGAATATTTCACATATTACATAATATATTTAAAATTAAATGGAACATTGAAAACAACAAAATTCTAGTGAATCAAATTATTCCCTCTTGAAACCTCCATGCCTAATAAAGAAGTGAGTCTTAATTCTGGAGGTTGTGTAGCTTTTAGCACCTCCACACTCACTGAGTGAAAGCTAAGCGATCTTGTCTGTAGTTGTGGATTCTATTCTGTGGTTTCTATTCTGGGAAAATGTGGTCGTTATAGACTGTATAGTTAACTAGAACTGTGAATTTCACAATGCTAAATGACAAATACCTTGGGTTTTCTGACATCATGAATCCATCGCTTCACCATATTATTATTCTTGTTCTGTCCTTCCATTCTGAAAAAATAAATATGAATGAATATCAGAGAAGGATCATGCACTAAACTAAGACCAGAACGTCATGACACTTCTAAGGCTATTTGATAAATGATACTATAGATTAAATTTTTAAAGATTTAAGTCAATAAATAAAATCATCATCTACAACGTTTAACCTATTCAGGGCAAGTTGGCCTAGGGGGCCGGTGAATGCCTGACAGCATTCTTTTTTTATATAAATTGAAGGGGGCATAACTTGATAAAAAATTAACGGATTTTGCTGAAATTTAAAATATATATGTATACATAGTATTCACTGATGTCACGGCGCTTGCCATAATGTGGGTCAACATTAGCTGGACATGAGTGCTCCAAGCCTCAAAAATGCAGTTTTCACCTCCGAAAGTTTTAGAGAATGTTATATAAAGTATGCTGATAGGTTATATGGTCATTTTTTAGTGTGTCATGATGGAATAATGAGTATAATTGCCATTAGCAAACATTCAAAACGGGAAATCCTGTCGATCTAGTGTCTCCAGCTATCTATACAGCCACACATTATGGCTGCCAGTGAGGATAGCCGCTGACTGGGGTGACGTCATGTCTACACTATGTATACAAACACATTAGAAATATGTGTATAGGTATGTTGTATGTTGTAATGGAGATAATAATGTTGACGTCATAACTAACATAGGTAAATGCTGGAAAGTGAATTTGGAGCAAGGTTGCCGCCATGTTGCACCCGATTGGGACCCATTATTTTAATTATTGAAGACCAAATTCTAGAAATTATGAGAAAATATGATCAATAACTGTTTACATCTATTAAACGATGTACATATGACACATATTATCTGAAGAAAATATTCTTAAATTGTTTTAAACCCTAATCCTCATGTTAGACACCATCCTGAAGCCCAAGAAGGGGGGAAAGGGCCCCGTCAGCCATGCAAAATATGTGTAAACTGCCCCTGCCTTGAATGGGTTTAATGTACTCTACATATTGATTCATCATTTCAACCCCAGCCCTAACCGATATACATGTACAGCGATACTCTCCCCTTCTACCATCTACATATATATAATATATATGAAATGGGATGAGTTGAGACAATAGGTTTATGACTTGTTTGATCAGGTATTCTTTCTTACCTCTTCCACTCTTGATAGTTTTCTTCTACCATGCAGGTGCAGCTAATTCGTACTTGTGACCAACACTATCCTCATCCAAATCAAATTGGCAGGAGTATTTTCTGAAAAATAAAAATATCACAGGAATATCAGAATCAGAATCAACAAATTGTGTCATGGGTGGTCACCTTTTTGCCTCATATATATATATATATATATATATATATATATATATATATATATATATATATATATATAGATACTCATTATACATGTTACTTATGATGTACTAAAACTTAAATATTATTGCAGGTTTTATTACATGCAATAGACAACTTCATGGTATTTTGTAAATTGATTGATTAGTTGTCATCTTTAGATGAAGAACTCTTGTAAGAAATTTCCTATCAATAACAACATGGGTGAGACAACCATGCAGTCTCCACCTGTTAATTACATTGGCTATTAAATGATGTTCTTAAATATTGGTAAGGTACAGTACTGTATAGGAAAACCTTTGTTTTTCATGCATCTAATGGTTAGCCAAAACAATCTCTTTTTGGTATGCGAGAATACTGACCAGTCAGTGTACACACAGTGGTACTCACCCATCACACTTCCCGGGCTAGTGCCCATTTTCTGCCCTATGGGTGGGTGGAGTCTGCTGCTGAAATACCGGCCAAGACCTTGGCTTTCTCAGTAGGCCTACCGTACTTGCATCGGGGATCTGTTAACAAAATAGAATGTAATGGGGAAAACAAGAAGGACATGGGCTGCTGATTATGTATGGGGTTCATTGTTTCGGGCTAAATTTCAATAGCTTAAACATGTTTTATAGAAATAATTGATCTAAAGGTTGTATGCACTAAACTCATCTGATCGTGGCCGAGTCGGCAGCCATTTTGACTGTTGGAGTGATTGTTTCGCTTGTCTCATATATCATATATGATACATTATATATGAATGCTTTTAACTCCGGGACATCTATTCATAGGCCTATGCCAAAAATAGCATAGATCCCGAATAGATATACATGTACCTATGCATGTATATTGTGTGATTACCATATTTCAAAATTCTAGCAAGGAATAAATGATCTTTGGCCTTGTTCTAACGTTATGGAATATATACTTTACTTCAGCAGGGAAACCCAGATCCAGCCTAAAACTAGTAAAAGGTGTGGTCGACGTATAGCCTAGGTCTAAATTGAAGATTCAGCAACTTTATTTAGTAATATTTTTGGTCAAAAAAAAAAGGGAGTCTCGAATTTACTCCAAAGGACCTCCTAACTTAGTAAACCCAAACCCATTTTAATTTAGGCTACTGATGTAAGTTTTGTTTTTGCTAGGATTAGGATTTTCTACATAGATTAGTTATGGAACCTTGATTTTGTAGGTAGGCTTATATGCTTCACATAACGAAAATAGGCAAGTCGCCAACCACTGAAATGGGAATATTAAAGCTTTGTAAAGGACAGAAATACTGCTTATAGATATGAGACACCTAAATATGTTACCAGCAGCAAAGTTTATTTTCAAGCGATTCATCGATTCTCTGTTTTTTTCATTGGTTGAAGGCCCATAGACATAGGCCTATATGGGAATTATTGTCAACCATGTTTTATTATCTAGTTGACAAGTGGTGAATTTTGGAATGCAGTAGGGTTATTTTTGTAATTTAACGAAAAGTGGTTGGACCTAGGCATTCGATTATATTATATGTACCTTAAGGTTAATTCATTGGTTACGTCCTAGAGTAATTTGTGGGAGCGGATCATTTTGACTTTTATTTCATCTTTTATTTCATCTTTTATTTCGGTAAAAACTCTGGAAAATGGATTAATATTCAATTCAAAATTCAAGAGATGACTAGGCTTATTTTTTATGTGTGTTCGACATAACCTCTCTGCTACAGGTATTAGGTTTCTTCAAGCATTTATTTAATTGTGAAATCCATTATGACTACCACGTTGCCAATTGTTGAAAGGGTAATTTATTTTGTCATCTGCTAAATCCAAGGTAAAAGATAGTGAATTTAGCTTCTAGGGTTCACATTTACATATGGCACTAGAGAGTACATTTCAGAAAGTTTAATCTTTAGGCTATGACCAGAGTGATCATTCTCATTACTGGTAACACTGTATGTGCTGACTCTACATTATATAACTCGCTGCAGAGAAGCTTTATCACCACGCTACAGCACCATGCTTGACTGCACACGGGTATATTTTGAGTAAACGCGACAAGCACGCTCTTAAATGCAGCTGTCTCGAGCCATGAATGTTTACCGCGACAACCACGCAGAACGCGACAAAACACCAACATACCCGCGACAATCCTAGTCTATGTACGCAGAGTTTTAACAGTTTATACTCATCTCTATATCCTATTCTGTTTTCAGGTGAGAGATCGTTTTCCTAATTATCCCAATAGTGCTCAGATAAGGGGTTTTACATACAGGTTGGTTCATGTTTGATACCTGTTTATTAGGTTGAAAGAATTTTAACTTTCATGTGAAAACCTTGCGGATGCACTAGTTGGTACACAGCTAATTTCACGAGTGAGTACATGCCACAGGTAAAAATGACTGTGAACCACTGAGTGCATCAAAAGAAAGCTCAAGCATGTCAACTTCGACTTTATGTCTTTTATTTATATCACGAGTGAACATTTGTAATGTTCTGTTTATGCGTGGCAACGTCTTGATATTGTGAAACATACCCTATTGACTAAGACTCACCAGGCAGTCTGACACCCTACCATAAATATATGCAGATCTCACTCTGTTGACTATGATAATGTCTTAACTTGTGATATAATGATTGTTACATTAACATTTGAAGAAAGTCTCATTTCCGGCAGAACAGTACTTTTCATACTATCAAGATCGATAGAGTTACACAATAAAATGACGATGTTACTCATATACCGAGAACACAATTTCAAATATAGTGTTTTACCACTTTCATATTCGCTTCAATAAATCCATAAGATCATCTTCCAAAACCTTACCATGTCAGAAAGTAATTGGTATGTATTAAAGGTGTTGGACTGTATTAAAGGTGTTTAATATCATGCAGTCCAATTGACCTCCTAGCCAGCCATTCTAAAATCGGGATTCGTGGAAAACCGACTTTATTATTGAACTAAGAACTTGTTTCAAAACAACAGTTGTCAGAATAAGTAAAATCTGCTGTTCTACGCACTTTATAAAGTCTGCTATATTAGGTACCGTATATCTTTAATAAAGCTGCTTCTCAGCTATTACGATTGACAAAGGAAATTTGACAAAATTTACGCATATTATAACTTACAAGACTGAATTCATCAATATTCTGCTGCTGTTATATATATGTTTTGCATGAACTTGAAGCCGAATAATCCGAGCGGACAAATGAGGGCGTGTATTAAGCCCTGGTACAAGAGCAACTGAACACAATCCTCCAACATTTTGTTCAAATGACTTTTAGATGGTTTGGAATAAAATGGAACAAAAACTAGAAAATGTTCAGTTCTTAACCGATTTTAGCTGAGAGAGCAACATTTTGGTATGGCGTTGCATCAATTGATTAATAGATCCATCAATAGATAAATCCATTCCATCACATTTAATTGTATTTTGAACCTCATTTTTGTTTTACATCTTGCTCATTTGATGGGATTGATGAAGGCAAATCCTACATCTTTAGGCGACTTCACCCATTCAAGGCCATCGAAATGGTTAACTCCAATGTCCCTTGCAACAAAAGTAATGAATGCATTTCCTTAAGTCAAATACAATAGTTATCTCCCAAATCAATCTACTCAGTCGATCGGCTGATGGGAGGATAGGGGGTGAGGGTCGCGTCCCCACCCTCTCTAGCAAATAGGGACCACCTGAGTACAGATTACTTGACTTGTGTACCTTATATGTCCAAGAAACAACGGTAGATAAATCATAGAATAGGATTTTTGATTTTTATAAATACAAGTGCCTTCGGCACTTGGATTGTAGAGGCAGTTGTGTTTCTACTTCTTATAAGAATCAAACAATTTACTGGACGTTTATTTTAATTTGGAGATATTAATTTGATTGCCAAAAATAACTGAAATCACAGGGGGCTATGTCGGCGTAGTAGGCCTAAGGTGTCGGAGGGAGAGAGAGAGAGGGGGAGGGACAGAGAGAGAGAGACAGGGACAGAGAGAGAGGGGGAGGAGAAGAGAGGGAGAGGAGAGATGAGAATGACCGATATAAGAGGGCTGATATAATCATGGTGCATGATGCATGTTTAATCATCCCCAGGAGTAATCAGATACTTTCAGTCTTCAAGACCTTTAAAAATTCCAAATTATTTTCAGTACAAAATATGAGTATTCATGAGATGGAAAGACTTATATTAGTACATGTATAAAAAAGTGTCAAAAATAAAGTTGACCATAAAAAATGCTGGTTGAAAAAAACTGGTTGAAAAAACTGGTTGGTTGTAAAAAAAAAAGTTAGTCGAAAAAAAGTTGGTTGTAAAAAAGTTGGTTGTAAAAAAGTTGGTTGTAAAAAAAGTTGGTCAAAAAAAAGTTGGTCGAAAAAAAAGTTGGTGAAAAAAAGTTGGTTGTAAAAAAGTTGGTTGTAAAAAAACTTGGTAAAAAAATAGTTGGTCAAAAAAAAAACTTGGTAAAAAAAACTAATTAACTAACTAATTAATATGTATTAGTTGAACCAATAACAATCCTTTATACTGATTACAACATATCAATCATGGATATTTCGGCCAGCATGATATTACATCCCTCTATACAAGTCTTTCGAATCGAGGCTTTCAATTGGAGACTAACTGTTTGCTGCAAGTCTATCGATCGCTTCCGTTTGCTTCCCGCCAAACCCTGGAGCGAGCCAGTGGAAAAGTACTGGAATACGCTACCATGGGTACCGCGATAGCCACTGGTCACCCAACGGTCAGAAGTCAGCCCTTTTCCTCCTGACACTTGCACGGTGAAGACGTATATCAAACAGCTCGCGGAAGCCACAAGAAATCACCCAACTACAACAACCTCTAACTCAAGATATCCCGGTAAGAAATGTTTCTTTCTGATGTTGTTACATTGTGTTGTTATGGTTTGTGTGTTGATGCTGATTTTGCGCAGTAAAAACGTTAGGTTTTGCGCATTGCGAAAAGGGAACTAGAGCGCTATGGATTGACACGTGCTAGCTGAGGACATGTGCTTATCGATAGACCTGTATATAGGGCCTACTGATGTGTACATCAATTCATATTATTGTTAACCCAATATAAGTTTGGTATCAGAAAAGAATAGTTGTTTAATTGTGCGTAACCAAGGTCTGTGAAAATAATGCTTTGATCATGGAGATCATGCACGTGTTGCCCCAGCTTCTCTTCTAACCAAGGCTTCGTATACCGATCGATTTGAGGCTATTTCTTTTGGAATTATTAATTAACTGGGTGGTAGTACCGATCGATTTGAGGCTATTTCTTTTGGACTTATTAGTTAACTGGGTGGTAGCCGCTATATCGATGGCAGTATCTTTAAGTTTATATTTAAACAATAATAATTACATCAAAGTGTTTATTTTCACAAGCTTCACCATCCTCAAGTATATATCTTAATTGCATGGTCTTATTAACATCATTCACATCAGTCAGTTATCACCAAAAAGGTTAGCGCCCTATTTGATATCCGGAGCATGTGCACTGGCCGCCCATCCAAAATCCAAAATACTCGGAGTCACACAGGTACTTTAGAAATGGTTCATGGCTTATTAAAATGATCAAAGTTAAAACATGTTGTTCAGGCACTAGATGTTGAACAAATGATATTTCAACAACATCTCATTCATTGGCGATCAACCTGAATTAATTTGCCCTTCTGTCTACGTGCAAGCGTGCATGCTTACGTCAGACTTCCTGTATGTGGGGAAAGTTAGGTGAACGCCGGGGCGAACGCTTAGGCATAAGGGTCGCTTACGGTACCGGTGAAATCATTTCTCAGAAACTGATCAAGAACTGAAACTTCTTAATACTAAGCAACATGATCATTATAACTCTACCAACCCTCTACACGATCGGTCTGACAACTCGGTGTAGTCAGCCTTGTGAGCACCGGTAAATGATCATGTTTGTGTGTGAATTTATTCGAATGATCAGCACGATTCTTGCGGGAAGGCAGAACGTCTCCTCCATGTTGCCTGGGTGAGTTCAGAGACGCTACTAACCAAGCATCTTTCTGGAGAACTATTAAACTAAGACAGATCACGTTCAAATAGTTCGCCAAAAGATGCTTATTAATTTAGGGTCTTTGTCGGGCATGGAAAAGTCGGTAAAGTGGGCATTTTGACTGATTGGCATTGAATTATGAATCTATATATTTATATTTGTATGTTTCTATGTATCTAGATAGGATTATGCAAGGATTAGCATTCTATATCTGAGCCCTCTTGTATTTGGGCTTTAGGTTATCTTCGCCAACGCGCATGCCTAAACATTTCAGTAGTTCAGATGTTTCAATACTGTTTATTTGGCTTACTGTTTTGAAGTAAATTAGTCTACTTAACATATTCCATCATTTATTTTCTTAATTCTGCTACTCATTTGTGCGTAAATACTGTAATTGCAAGGGAACTATATTCATTCCATATCCGTCCTGAGGCCAAATACGGCCGTCGTATCGGCCTCAGGACGGAGTTGCGCTCTCAGTGTTAACTCAATGGGCCCTGCGTATCGACCACATTCAAAGGTGAAATAAAGATGCATTTTCTGATCCAATCAATGACAATATTGAACATAATGATTGGTACGAAATTCTTCAGTATTGGCATTATCAACGTGCTTTTTGTACTGACCTTGATGATTGGGCTGTCAGTAATAATGTAGGAAGAACGGTTGTGACTGATCTGTTACAAATATTAAACAAAAGGTTACCATTTATACCTAGGGATGCCCGAACACTTAAACATACCATGGGTACTGTCGATGTGAAGGAGGTATGTGGGGGTGAATATGTATATTTGTCTATAAGACAAGCTCTCCTTCAATATTTAGAGCATAAAAAGCCAGAAAATAATGTCTTCAATATTCTTGTTAATGTAGATGGATTCCTATGAATCGCAGTAGTGGCCAGCAGCTATGGCCAATATTGGCCAATATAAATGGTGGCCCACCCTTTGCTGTCTCACAATGGTTGGAATACTCTAAGCCCAACAGTATTGCTGACTATGCACATGATTTTATCCAAGAAGTTAAAGAACTTTATGAACATGGCCTAACTCACTCAGGTGAGGTTTACAATATCAAAATTTGACCCTTTGTGTGTGATAATCCAGCACGTGCATTTCTTAAAAGTATAACAGGCCACACAGGATATCACAGCTGTGAACGTTGCGAAGTTAAAGGGGAGTTCATAGGTTCTGTTCGTCTGATTAATAAAAATGACCCTTTACGGACAGATGAGAAATTTAAGGAAATCATGTATGATGAGCATCAAAATGGTTTATCCCCATTTGCAGATCCAGAGTTGCGTATTAATATGATCGAGGATTTTATCCTCGATTATATGCACCTAGTGTGTTTAGGAGTTTTGCGCAGGCTAATTTGTTGTTGGAAGAAGGGCCCACATAAAATTGGCACAGTTGGTTGGAGTGCAGTGACAGCAAGCTTGGTACATATGCGGCAATATGTGCCATCATGCTTCCAAAGACGGCCGAGGGGACTAGATGAACTTGAGCATTGGAAAGCGTCTGAATTAAGGTTCTTCCTTTTGTATGGGGGTATTATTGAACTAAGGGATGTTATCAGAAAAGACCAATATGAGCACATGGTCACACTGTGTACAGCAATGCGTATTCTTTTATCAGAAGAAATGATAAAGAATGAGGAAAGAGTTAAGTATGCAAAAGCACTTTTGAAATGCTTTGTAGAGAAGGCAGTCCAACTGTATGGGCCAGAATTTATTACCTATAATGTGCATAGCTTAATGCACATGGCTGATGATGTCTTAAATCATAAGTTGCCCCTTGATCAGCTATCAGCATTCCCATTTGAGAGTTATCTTGGACACCTTAAATCATTGGTGCATGGCTCTGTGAGCCCTATCCGACAGATAGTTAAAAGACTTGATGAAAGATGGCACCTCAATAAATATAGATTCTTCCAAAAGGCAAATAACAAAGTACCAACATCAAAGACGCGGGATAGCGTTTATTTACTATCCAATGGCAACTTTGCTATAGTTCAAGAAATACTCCCAAACCAGGAAGCAAAGTGTCAGGAAATAAAGAAGGAAAGAACATGTGACTGGTACACAATCCCAATAAATTCAAGTGTTTTGGACATCAGACACGTTCCATCTTTGTCACACACACAAACAGTGATGCTGTCTTTTTCAAAACTAAACCAACCAGCTCTTATGTTACCTGTCAGTGGCGATGAGAATGGTTATGTTTTCTTCCCATTGCTACACAACTATCAACAATAAATGACAAGTGAGTACAGGGAATTTAAATATGTTCGTTCCAGAAGTTGCACGTTTTCAAGTAGGGCGAGGTATACATTATATTATATATACTAGTTGATGTCTGATGGATGTATAATTGTTATACATACATCCCTTTTGGTAGTGCCTCTTAGCAGTGATGAAAATATTAAGTTTTTGACAATAAATTCCCTTTCAGAATGGCGAAGCATTATCGAACCGTTACCTGGAAGGAAAATGGTGCAAGTGTGATCCGCAGGGTACCATTAAATTGGCTGACTCAATTGGACACTGGGGAACTATATATTAGGTGGCCAAGCAAGTTGGATGCACAAAAGGATCTTGAGCAACGAACTGAGCCAAAGCCGTCTTGGTCCATCAAAAAAGTTATCAAGACCCGGGATGCATTTCATGGTAAGTAAAGAACTATCATGTCAAGCATAAGTTGCCTTTATAGATGTCTGTTTATATAACAAAATCAATATATATGGAGACCTGGATCGACTTATAATTAATGTCAACATAACAATAATATTGTGCCTCCATAATGCTATATGCATTGATGTATCCACATAATCAATCAATATATAATGAATCAATGAATATCTATTAATTAAGTTAGTGTCAATGCAAACAAAATTTTAATATTTATATGATGTGTATTTTTTTCTGTAGAGAGCTGGAGATCTGATGAGGAGTCGGATGAGCTGACAACAACTAGCTCAGAAGGATCACAAGAACAAAAAAGTGCAGGATCGCGACCCTCCAGATCCAGTAAGAAAAGAAGTGCGGAACCGGATGGTAAGCTATATATTTGGAATTTAAATTTGTATTTTGTAAATGTTATATGGCAAATGTTATGTGGCAAATGTTCATGACACATGCTCATGATACAAAATTATATATGCTTATGCATTAATAATAATGTTTACCATAACAATATTCTTGTTGGTTAAAATAATTGCGTCTCCAGGCGTATACTAAAAGAGCAATTTGTTTCTTAGGCATTTTCCTAATTGAAAACAATGCCAAAAGTCCAAGAAGAACATAGCTAACTGAAATTTATTTTTCATATTTGCAGCTGGGGCAATAGAGCAGGTACGGAAATTGATTGCGAGAAGGGCGGGCAAACAAAAAGGGTACCCATCAGTGCCGAATATTGCATTTTTGAAAAACAAGGGCCAAGTAGAACAAGTAGAAAATTGATCTGCAAGTGGCCAGGAGAGTGATGAGTGTTCAGAAGGAGATATACGGAGCGAGTCTCACGAGGGTGACTTTGAAGATAATAAAAGTGAAAGCAGTACGGAGGATGAGGCAAATATACATGGGTCAAAACAGATGGACAGCAGTCCATCATCTCCAACAAAATTAAATGGGTCACAAGAGATAATGACCATGCCATCATCTCCTATGGTTAGTGCTGAGACACCATCTCCCCCCAATTATTGCAGACCACACATCTGGGTCAGAACAACAGATGGACATTCATAAGCAAACATCGTCCACAAATATGGACAGCCCTGGGTTAAAACTGATGGACATTCGTAAGCAAACAGGCACAACACACAGAGAAAGCCATGCAAAATCTCCAGGATCCAGTAATGAAGACAGACGATCTGTGTCAAAACATGTATTTCCAGCAAGTAATGAACACCGACGATCTGGGTCAAAACAGGGATCCACACAACAAGAGCTAGTTGTTACTCCAAAATCGTCCAGAAATAACATCAACAGAATTGATCTAACATCATCGTCGACAAAGGCAAACTTCTGTCATAGAAGGGAGTCCCACTGATGCTGCACTTTTGAACAGTTTGAAGAGTAAGTGGATGAGAGTAAATTATTTAATAAATAGTAGGGTGATGACAATTATTTGATATATGTAGTCAGACAGAGTGTTATTATTAAATTGAATTATCATTTACATTTACTCAAGTTATAACTTCATTTGTATACAATATGTGAATGGTGAACTTGTTTTTTGACGTGATAAAATATATATCGATCATGGATATTAAAAGAACATGTATATTCCTTATTCAGATTTAGAAAGACGGTCCTATGCCTTCTTTTCATCTTTCGAGGAGAAATTTGACCTTTTCTCACGACAAGTAGAGAAGTTGGCTAAACGTGTGGGCAACAAGGAAGGGGGATATTCAAGAGGCCATAAATGTGTCCCGCTCCCTTAAAAACCAAAGAAGCGGTGGATGAACTGGACGAGAATATGGTTGACAATGGGAAGAGAGCAGCTTTGGTAGGTATATAATTATGTGATTTCAGTGTGTCAACAGAGCTATGAAAAAGTGACAAGAAATGGAAATAGTATTCAATTTTGTACCTGTGTATATAAATATAAAGTAAATAGCTACAATTTGATTGCAATATAGAGATAAGTATATATCATATTTAGGTGGTAATTATAAAAATTATGATCATAAATTATGTTTGATATGATATCTATACCCTGTCCAGCCTTTTTAAGAACCAGAACCGCAATGCTAGCCTATACCGGCACTCTTTGAAGTCTTGGTTCTACAGAGGCTGGACAGAGTGTATGATCTATGATAATTATCATGACTTCACTATTATATTAATGTGGTGCCCAATGGCATTTCAGGTCGAGTTTTTGTCACACTGTGGAGGAGACGACACAGGGAAGGCAGTACACAAGGTTTTGAATCGCTTGATGGACCCACTAGCCGCTCGTCATTTCAATGTACGTGGGACAAACAAGAAGGTAGCATTCAACACCTACAAGTTGTATGGAGTTGTTATGGGTGAGTTAAATTGAAGTTTTATGTTAAAAAAAGTTGACATTTTTAACTAGAAATAACATATCTCACTTGCAAATTATAACAACAAAATATAATCTAATAATTGATATAGCTAATTATGAATAATGATCGAATTCTCCCAATTACATATTGAACATAGAAGGGGGACCAATATATATATCATTTTGTTTTGGATCCGTGTCTACAGTAAATTAACCTTTATACTTGCGATCATCCCACAATTTAAGATAATAACCAATTCAAGGTGATCAGACATACTTTCCAAAATATATTCTTGCTAACATCTATTGGCTAAAAAATTTAAATTGTGTCTTACGATATAAGTATATTAATTATCATTACTATGATTGGTATATTCACACAGATGCAATATGAGCACAATTTGCCAATGATAAGGATTTACACAAGAAGGTCAACAAGGCAATAAGTGAAAACCTGAGAGCTGCAGAAGGAAAGATTAAACACTGTGAGGATGCCACAAGTAGAATGGAAAAGCGGAGGGAAGAGGCTGAACGCCGTCGTACTGCAGGCGATGATGGCGAAAAACGAATGGAAGATGACCATGATAGCGTTGAGTAAAATTTGAATGTACCGTCTATCTAAAATGTCATAATATATGTTTATCTAGCCAAAACAAATGGAAGGCGACAATGATACTGTTGAGTAAAATTCGAATGTACCGTCTATCTAAAATGTCATTATATATGTTTATCTAGCCACCTTGGGCAGAAGTCCCCAGCTTCGTACTTTTATGTCAATTTTATAGGTAAATTATGAATGCAAAAGCTCTTTTTGAAATTGAATATCATATCATATTGCTGATGACTTAAATCTTAAATCTTAAGTTGCCTCTTGTTCAGATGCTTCCAAAATGAGAAAGAGCAAAGATCAGAGAGGCAGCTAGCATTTATTTACTACGCGATGTACATATTTGTTCCGAGTAATGTATTGATTACATATATTTTTTAGTGGATATTTGCAAATATAGTTTAGAGTGGGGGTTGTGGTGCTGAGGACAATTATTTGGTGCTGTGCTGGTTTAAGAGATTATTTATAGTACACACGAAAAGCAACTGTCTTTCGTTTATGTATGTTCAAATGTATTCAGGGTATTCAGCTGATATTTATGGTTTTATTAGTTGACTTCACTATAATGAATCTTTTATGACCAGCTATGATAATATATAAATGTATATATGAATGTTCATTTTGTTCTAATAAAGTTACTAAAGAAATAATATTGTATTCGCCATTGTTCTGCAATTTTTATTTTTAAGGTATGATTGGATCAACATTAGTTATGTGCATAATAGATGCAATTTACATGCAAACGCATTTGCGCACAGTTCAGTGCAGTATACAGCGCAATACATACGCGATAATAAAAACGACTTTCCTGCGCATAATTTGCGCACAGTCCAGTGCGTAATATAACCGCAATACATACGCAATAATAAGTAACTATGAAGGACTTTTCGTGCGCATAATTTACGCACAGTTCAGTGCGTAATATAACCGCAATACATACGCAATAATAAGTAAGGGTAAAGGACTTTTCGTGTGCATAATATTGGCAATACATATGCTAAAATGATTTGCGCATATTTCAGGAACTTGTGTATCCACATAATGAGCGCTTTTCAGCCGCAAAAGGTGTGGTGCATACATTATTGCTCTTCTATCGCGATAATAATGTGCATCAAGTTTGCGCGAACCTAAGCATTGGTAACTGCAACAAATAAAGCTTAATAAATGGATACGCTCAACTCAGTAATTGTGCGCTCCTATTCCGCAAAAGGTTTGCGCATACTTCAGTTGTCAGTGTCGCGCTAATCATTCGCATCAAGTTTGCGCAAACCTAAGCGTTAGAAACTGCAACAAAAAAAGCGTAATAAGTGGCTACAGTCAACTCAGTTATTGTGCGCTTCAGTATGCGCTGGTCTTTTTGCGCGTTAATTGCGTTCAATTGCCCATCGGGTAGTGACCACTGGCCCTCTATGCGTCTATAACGGGCCAGCTCAGACCAACCAACGGGGACTAAGTTGTTTTATAAGAGGGTCTTATGAAAAAAACGAACATGGAAATGGAGTGGTAAAGGAATTTGAAATAAGATGGCTTTAGAAGATGGCTCATAGTTAAATCGTCTCTGAAGGTACACCAAAATGATAAGCTTGCACCTGCACCAATGTGTACACTGAGTGAGAGGCGCGCAGCTACCACACTTTGGCGTGACCTACATAGTGCAGCTTGACCTCAAACCCACAGGTCAAAAACAACGGTTTAATATAAGTAGGTTATGAGATCAAGCGGATTTCAATGATGTTAACCTTTCCGAAATCAGATGGGTACTTCTATACATGTTTGACGTTTAAATTGAAGTTTGAAGTAAGATTTAGCATTATTTCTGAGTAAACAATCACAAGAAATATACTAATATCTTTCCGGATGTCCTTAGCAATGTAGATAGATTCACTAATCATCTTGAAATTAGGTACATGTAGTCATAGGACGAAAAGAGATAACAATCCGGAATATTTTTATATTTAGACGGAATAGGTGACAGTGACAGTCTGAGAAATTGAAAGAGAACATTTTCCTTACTCTCGCTCTCTAGGGAAGGATTTATATTCATATTATATAATAATCAGGATTCTATTAGAATACAGACAGAGAGAGAAGACAGTAAGGGAGAGAAGACAGGGAGAGGAGAGAGAGAAAGGACAGAGAGAGAGTGATGATACAGAGGGAGAGGACCGAGGGAAGGAAGAGAGAGTAAAAGAGAGAAGAGAGTTGAGACAGAGAAGACAGAAAGAGACGGCATCGAAAGAGAACACATCTTATATATATACAGATCGAAAAGGGAAAAGTCAGAGAGAGAGAGAGAGAGAGAGAGAGAGAGAGAGTGAGACAAGAGTCAGTGTGTGAATGACAGAGATTATGTACAGAAACAAGTATCCAATTTACAAGAACAAGAACTAATGAGAGACGGCTGACAGTAATGGAGGACAGGGAAATGGCCGAGTTCACTATTGACTTGCACCTTTGCCATGGTAACCGTTTCATCTTGCCCTTAACTGGACTGAATCCAAGGAGGGTGCTAGAGGCCTATAGCACCGGTTTCCATTGCACTCACTTATGAGTCCGGGCCCCAGAACATGTACATAGTCTAGGCTCAGAGTTGAGACAGTCCCTCAAAACTGAGATAAATCCTCCTGTTTCAAACTGCAAAATGCCATTACACACCCAATTAGGACGCATAGTTCAGAGCTGGGAAAGTCATTAGCACAGTAGGCGTCTCATCACTGATTCCTATCTGAACCGCTGTGAGTATAGACTGTATAGTTCACTGTTACCAATTCTCTCAAATGACTCAAATGTAAGAAAAGAATGTGGTTCAAAATACTGTTCAATATAACCGAACAGATATATCCAATATTAGATATCAGATGTACATGGTATTCATCATTTTCAGCCCGGTTTAATAGCATTTAGTAAATGTGTCGAATTGCTTATTGTAAGTTTTGAGGTTATAACTTTTTTCCCCAGAATTATAGTGCTCTAACTAAATTAGATAAAATTGATAAAAATGAAACAAAACAATGCCAGTAAGAGATGGTTCATAATTCCAAGATCAGCCTCCCCGGCAACAGCCGGATACACTGAGAGTCAGATTGCTTAGAAATATACAATTGGCAGCTCTACACCTTTTGTACGTAAATTAGCTAGTATATACTAGGAATAATTATGTTATCTTCAGTATATTTTGTTTATTCTGAAAATCAATTTCCTTATATCGAAGCGCATTTTGAGCATAGATTTGTCGTAGATTTGGGTGATTTGATAGGTTTGGTGAAGGTGAATTAGGCAGAAAAATTTTACAGTAAGAATATTTGCATATACCTGCCATTGTTTTGGTTTTGTACCTGTTCTGGTATGTTGAACTGTGTCGTGAATTCTTCCTGGTATTAAATGTGAGTTATTTGAGAGGATTGGTGAAGACGAATTGTACGTTTTCTGGCGACTTCCCCCATGTACATGTGTTTGAGACTTCACTCATGTGCTCGTGTTGTTTGGTTGTGGATACTGCCAGAGCTTGCCGTCTCACCCTGCTGGTGGGCAAACATCATCGTACCTGATTGATGGCTCCTTGCAACAGGGAGCCAGAGAGGAGGGGGTGGTGGGGCAGTCACTGGGGAGGGTATTAAAGCTGCATTCTCACCTATCATGACCGATACTATCTTATCAAATTAAGTCGATGTTTAATATTTTCCCGTTGTAATATATGCTATGAGTACTAGACTTTGGAGTCAAGTCGACCAAGAGAAAATACTCATTGGTGAGCGAGATTAAGTGAAAGAAATCTAAATCTAAATGTGAAGCCCTCCGTCAAGGTTTGGCCAAATGTGATGTTTTACAGGAAAATGATGCACAAGGCTAAACAAAATGGATTTTGAAAATATTAGATTAAACCCATTCCAATGATGGTAAACTGTATAGGACATTTAACAGGTACTTCTATTTTTTCTTTTATCCATGAAAACAAGTTAGCTATATTATTTCATGACGCTCAATCAGTAGCAGCGTTATAAAGCAGCCAAAATGATTTGATTTGATTTGATTTGATTTGATTTTGAAATTTTTTATTCAGGACACAGACATTTCCATACGACAGTATGAATATTCCCAGAATAGCCTGATTTTTAAATTTATTTTTAAATTACATCAAGATATTTCTAAGTTAACTCATAAATTTAGTACACAAAAAAGGAATAAGAAATAAGAAATAAGAAGTAAGAACGAAAAACTGAATCTAAACTAGTTTTACAACACTGAATTTTTAAATTAATCATTATACCTGCTTAGCGACTGATCAAACTATTCAACTTTACTGTTACTTCTAATAGTAGTACAGTGATACAAATGGGTACATATCTGATTAGCATACAGATAGTTCTAAATTAGATCAGGCTAATTTCTTAAAAACAGTAGTACAAATAAAAACAACAATTAACAATTACACAATGTTCCGCGTCGTGCTCTTACATACTGACCATTGAATATTCCATACCTCGTTAAATTATAGCTTTTACAATCTTACACTATTTGTCATCATCTCTTATTACTTTTCACATGGGCCTACTCGCGAGGTAATACAGCTTCAGTGCAACAGTTTTATATATATGAAAAAACTCAATAGTTTTACATTAAGGAACTTTTCAGACGTCTGAGAACAAATAGTCAGACAAAAAATATTCCACTACTTGTTGTTGTTGTTGTAATAGTTTTATTTCAAGAGTCATTTTTACATTTCCATTATTCTCGAAATAGGACAATCATTTCATAGCTTATTTCTAAGTACAATAACAATTTCCATCTGCGGATTTACATTCGCAGCTCTTCCAGGGCGTCCCTTGAATCTCTGATCAGCTAACAAATATTTCTTATTTCTGATGTAGTTCTCATTTTTGTACTGTTTCCAAGTCTATTACGATACAATCTATATTGTTTAACATAAAATCTCTTTATAAGAGAAAACAAACATTTAGAGATATCCCAATCACTCTCGAGATTATCCTTCAATCTGTACATTAGTACCTATTATCGTACATAACCTTTTTAAGATTTGATAAGATAAGATAGTACATGGACTTACATGCCAAAGTTAGCTTTTTCTATATATATATATACTAATGATACTCTAAGTATCATTTACAATCATCATTAATATCTCTACTTCTTACTCTACTTTCCCTTAATTTACTAATCATACCGCACTAACAATGTTATCTCTCGGTTTCTCACCTCTTCTTGACATAAAAAGTTTAAAATCTTCCTTCAATATACAAGATTTTCCCTCTTTTGGTAACCCATTCCACAGGATGGGTATTTGTTAAAATAAAGATTTTTTTACCATCTCAGTGTTTGGCTTTGGTATTTTCATCATTTTCCCATTGGATAGTGATCTAAGATTTATTTCTCTATTGTCTATAAATTCATGTTTTAAGCTTAATCCATGGGCTAGTTCTAATAAATGATCCTCTCTTCGTTCCGCTAGAGAGTTTATACCTATTTCTTTTTGCAACTCTGATACACTATCTCTTTTATTCAATTTAAAAGCCATCCGTATAAAGGAATTTTGTACAGTTTGCAATTTAGTTAACAAGTTTTTGGGTGCTACCATATATATACAATCTCCATAATCTATTATGGGCCTGACAGCTGCTTTATACAGAGTTAAAATATTATTTGTGGTGAGAGCCCCCTGTATTTTCATTATGGCTCTTAATCTTTTCGTGATTTGTAATATTTTTTGTTGTAAATGTTCTTTAAAATTCAACCTGGTATCTATTTTTAAACCTAGATAAGTATAAGTGTTACAATAATCCATGATGGTATCACCCAGTTTAAACATGAATCTGGTTTTATCCATATCTTTTTTCTTAGGTAGTATCTCCATTATATTGCTCTTATCTATATTTATTGATATTTTATTTTTTCTACACCACATATCGACTTTCTGTAAATCTTGCTGAAGGTGTACATCAACCTCTTGAGATGAATTACATGATAAATAAAGTACAGTATCGTCTGCAAAATGTTGAACATTTGCTTTTGTTATTACAGACTCTAGATCATTAATATAAATTAAGAAGAGTAACGGTCCCAGACCAGTTCCCTGAGGAACTCCACATGTTACCTTTTTTAGACTGGATATTTCATTATTTAATATAACGCATTGATATCTATTTGCCAAGTAATTCACAAACCATGCTATCACACTATCATGTACGTTAAAAGTCCTCAATTTTTGAATAAGAATCCCATGGTCCACAGTATCAAAGGCTTTTTTGAAATCCAAAAAAGCCAATTTAGTGATACATTTTTCGTTAATATTCTTATAAATATGGTGGAAAAGTCTATGATGTGCTTGATTAATTGATAGGTTCGATCTGAAACCATATTGGTGTTTAAATAGAAGATCATTTTCTTCTAAATAGTTATATAACTGACCGTGAATAGCTTTCTCCAAAATCTTAGCAGGCATTTTAATCACACTAATTGGTCTATAATTAGATGGATTATTTTTTGGACCTGCTTTGTATAATGGGGTAATTGAAGCTTCTTTAAAATCTTTAGGAATGTCACTATTTATAATGGTTAGATTACACAGATATGTAAATTGCCTTGCTAGGGCCAATAAGCATGGTTTTAGCACCCTTGTAGGTAAAAAAGGTATTCCTGATGCCTTAGAGTCACTTGACTTTTTAATTAACTTTACAATTTGATCAATACTAAACTCTTCAAACATAAATCCTTCATTAGATATTCTATCTGGTACTTGGAATGAAGCTAGTTCTATATCAGTAAGAGGTTTTATTTTCTTTGCTAGGGAGTTCCCAATATTGGCGAAGAAAACATTTTGGATTTCTGCTGCTTCTTTTCCAGTTTGTTGGTTACCTCTTTCATCCATGAGACTAATTTTTTGTTCTGTTTTCATTTTTTCAGGTGTAATAAAAGGCTTTATAGTGTCCCAAAAGTGTTTACAATCTCTTGGGTCCTTAATTAATTCCTCTCTTATATGGTCATTCTTCAGTTTTCTCAACTTAGAATTCATTTTATTTCTTATTATTTTAGCTTCATTCCAGTCCTCACATAGCTTACTTCTCCTCGCTTTTTTAAATGCATCATCTCTTTCTTTTGATAGTTTTTTTAACTCGTAAGTATACCAAGGAGGTCTCTCTCTAATGTTTGTAAAAGTTTTTATTGGACACATTTTGTCCAAATAATGCGTTATTCTATCTTGGATCAAATGCCAGCACACATTAACATCTCTCGATTGGTAAAAAGTGTTCCAATCTTCGTCCCTTAAGATATCCAGTAATATTTTTATATCCAATGTTTTCCATTGTCTTGCTGTACAGTTTTTCCTTACATAGCTATTTCTTTCTTTCTTTTTTACAACAAATATTGGAAAGTGATCACTACTGTTATTATTTAGCGTACCTGAGGATCTGATATAGTTAACATTTGTAAATATTTGGTCGATTACTGATGATGATCGTTTGCTGACTCTCGTCGGTATATTTATAACCGGTGTCAGTCCAAATTGTTTTACAATATCTAGTTTTCCTGTATCCCGGTCAATATTGAAATCCCCCACCAAATATATATCTTTAGAGAGTGGTACTCTGTTAAGAATATCTGTTAAACTAGTAAGACTCTCTTTTAAATTGGACTGGGGAGGTCTATATGCATTTATTAATACTATAGTTTTTGCTTCTCCTTTCTTACACTCAATTACCTGCGCCTCTAGTTGGGCATCCGATATATTCAGATTTCTGTGTATTGAGTCATTTATAGTATAATCATTATGTATATAAGTTATAAGTCCTCCTCCTCTTTTCTTTATTTTTCTGTCTAACCTGTTAGTCTGATAGTCTTTAATATATATTTGTTTATCACTTATATTACCATGTAGCCACGATTCTTGGATTGCAAGAATGTCTACTTTTGTATTATTCATAAATGATTCGACTTGTAATTTTTTTGGTGGGAGACTACGAATATTCCACGATACCAATTTAAAACCTTTTGTATCAGCTAAAACCTCCTCAGGAGCATCAAGATCACATTTTCTAGCAATATTACCCTTTTTCATCGACATTTGACTTCACAAAAATAATCCAGCCAAATTGCTGAAAGTTTGCTCTATACCTAAATAACACATCATTAGGTTTTAACCCAACACTCATGAGAAACATTTTTACAACAATATAACAACAATGTGTTACCTCCAATATCGTCATTACTGCGGATTGGTAACACGTCGTCATTTTAAGGCTTACTCTTGACTATATACGTATTGCCTTAAATGTATTGGTTATACTATATTAAAGCAACCAAAGGTTTTCTCTTTACTTCTACTCAAAGGCTTTCTTTTGCATTTACTTTCAGAGGGTAGAAAGGCAACAAATCAATTATTTACTTATTAGCTATTAGCTAGTAAGTTATTGTTATTGAGCATTCCTAGAAACACTATAGGTAATAATGATTTGTTTCTCTCTGACCTCTATCGTTCTTCATCTCATTTTTTTCATCAATACTCTTATACCCTTATGTACGTTTTAATATCGCGATCAAGTAGACAAGTGAATCTGTCCTATATAAAGATATCTCGATCAATACAAAATACTTCAAATAAATAGAATATATATTGAAATATATCTCATGACTATCCCCTTTAATTATTTTCTATCGGTGTAACATTTTTAAAACCAACCACAATACTAACATTTTCTTTTTTTAGACGTTTTGTTATTATACATTGATGTGTAATTATTTTACTATTTTAATAGTAATTTTTCATCCTCTTTATCACACAACCTACTCACTCAACCTATTATTTATACAACCTCTTAATGGATCGTAATACCAGTCTATTTGTTTTGTGGGTTGTTTCTTTGCAAGTGTCTATTTCTATTTCTATTTCTTTTTCTTCTTCTCTGTCTTCTTGCCTAAGTGTTCATTATTTTGTCCACATTCAGATTTCTGATTATTGAGATTAGTTCTTAATTTTATAAGGATATTTTAAATCTTACCTTCAAACCTAGCACCCTTGCAATAGATGAGTATTCCGAAAAACGCTTTACTATGCTCAGGGCTAGATTTGAGGCCCCAATATTTTCAGTCATGTTTTTATTTATAGATGAGTGATTTCTATTCCTTTCTTTTTCTTCACTGTTGAATGGCTTTGTTGTAGGCTGATGTTAAAACATTTGTGGCACGCTGTTTGAGTCGATCTGTCCAATGACAGCCATCCTCAGTGAGTTGTAAATAAAAGTTGGTTTTTTTGGGTTCACCAGTGATTGGATTTTTTCTTTTTGGCTTGTTACGATGGATCATCTCTCCAACATAGGGGGTAGGGACATCTTGGATCCTGTTCTGGTCTTTTATGTACCTGTTCATAGCAACTATTGACTGGTTTAAATGCTTTTGTGTATCACTGTTGTATGATATGAAATCATCTTGAACTCTAGCAAGAGTGGCGAGGAAAAGATTGTACTTGTTCAAGTCTAAACCCATAATCGTTGAGAATATCACAATGGGTTTTTCTTGTTCAATGGGTACCATACCTTTCAGATCTGCCACTATGGTAGGGATGATGGGAATAAATTCTTCTTCCAATAAAGCTATAGACTCATGTTTGATCGATATTTGTTGATGTTTGTTGGACTTCGTTCTCATAGTAATATTACAAAGTCCTACCATGATGATGACACATCTGGGTCGACGTATTTGAACTGTGTTGGCAGCCACGTTCACTACTCTATTGAGAGTAAGGCCGCCTATAGATATTACTTTCACGGGAGACCCTTGCATGCTCCTTGACAACAAGTTATCCAAACCTCGACCTCTAGAGTCAGCGACTACTAAAAGCTCCAATCGTTGCATATTAACTTAGTACGTTATTATTCACTTCCTTTTGATCTTGCATTCAGCTATTAGTTTAGCCTTCACTCTGCTTAGGATCACGCCAAACCGGTTTTCACCTTTAAAATGTGTAGATTCAAGTTTGACTCGGTGCCCGTCCTTGACCTTGGCTAATGGGTATCGAAAACCAGTGCCCCATTTAAGCGATGTCGTAATTTCGTAATATTTCACTGCTTTTTGTTCTTCTGTGAGGATCTTCCTTATTCCACCATTTGATCTAAATTTAACGAATACTATGTTTTCAAGCAGTTTTTCCTCACCTTGGTTCCATTCAGGGGAAGTCGTTATCTGGTCCCCTAGTCGCTTGGCAACGACAGGGCTTGCGACTTTTCTGATGTGTTCGGCGAGACTGACCTTACCCGATCTTCTTGCTTTTAACGATTGAAAGCAGTGTTCTGCTGATGAGTAAGCGATATTTTCGAAATAAAATGATGCTGGGTAAAAGTTAGAACATATCGTATTTTCTCCCTTAAACCCTAAGCCGTCATCATCGACAGCCACTGTCATAGCATCGCCAGGTCGACAGCCTGTGGGGAGTAGATGGAGATCATTCACCGTGAATGTCTTGTCGCCCACTTTAATATGATTTAAAATAAGTTCAGCTGGTTTATTTTGAAGTCTAAGCAGAGTATGGCAATTCTTAAGTAACTCGTAGTTACCATCCTTCAGATTCGAACCCATTTTGTTCAACCATAGATCTTTGTATTTGTCTTGCGAACGGAGGTTTTTCGCCCTAGATATTACTATTTTCTTTCTGTCAGTAGAATCCATTTCCACATAGATAGCTCGGTTGTCATACATCCTCGCCTTGCCTATTCTATAGGCCTTGACAATGTGGTCTGGCTTGAATGTATCGTCAAGGGACTGACACATGCTTAGAATTATTTGCTTCGTGTTTTCATTAAAAGCATATATTTCTTGATTTTTTGCCATAGATTTGGGTGTTTTTCCATTTTCATCCATCCACGCCTCATGTACACCTTCTACGATCAAATGTGTAGATGTTTCTTGAGGGGGCCTCATTATTTCTTCATCTAGATTTCTATCAATTTGGTCTAGTTTTACCTGAGCTTTTTGGACCATTGTTTCCACAGTATTTCTCTCATTTACCATCTTATCAATTTGTTCTTGCAACTTCTCTGTTTTATCCCGTATACTCTTGTCGAGATTTTCTGTATCTAATTCTAGAGCACGCAGAACCGAGTCATACCGGTTCTTTTCCTCGCTCCAGCTACTTCTGAACTTCACAACGGTTTCATCGTACCTCCTCATTTTGTAATTTAGACTATTTAGGTCTTGGTCAATGAGAATACCATCATTAAAGTCTTGCTCGATTGCTGCTGTGGTCGGTACAACATTCCTAATTCTCTTAACTTCCATACTAAGACTACGGACCTGTTCCTCCAGATCTTTGACTCTAGATGTTGTTTTATTTACTGGGTATGTATTTTGATTTTCCCCAAATTGTTTGGCAATATCCTCATGTATTTTTTCAGACACCCTTTTAGAAATAGTATTTACCATGTCATCCATGAAACTACTAGAAGATAATTCGCTCAATGATTTAGGTTTACCCACTTTAGACTCGCACGTTGAAGGCTCATTTTGACTCGCCAAATCCAGAGGCTGGCTGGTGCCTGGATGTGAGTCGTGGGTGCCTGGATGTAAGTCGCGGGTAATTCGAACGGTTGCCTGCTGCGAGGCGACGTCCGTTTTCCAGTCGCTCACTTTCTCACAGACTTCATCCAAAATATTCATCATAAATGCAGCATATTCTGATGTATTATCAATAGAAGTTACTTGCGAATTTCCTTTAGCTTCCACATCCTCCTCTATTTCCAATGAATCGTTCATTTTTAGGGTAGTATCCAAGCTCTGATTTTCAGTCTGTCCTTTCTTTTCACCAGTGACATCAATCTCACTGTCGATTCCCACGTCTTCCATGGTTGATTTTCAGTCGAATCTACTAAAACTCTCTGTGTTGTTCTTAGAACGTAGAAGTCTTCTCCAAATTCTTCATATGGATGATCTCTAATGCTTCATAGTCAGTTTGACTTAAATATATCTCATTGTATAGTTGAATAGCCTTTTTTTGTTTTGAAAACAATTTCTACGTAGCGCTAGGCATTTTGCGACGTCGGCGCCTTTCCCGGCACCCAAATTCCGTTGTATAATTACCATAACACTCAATCACATTTCAATCAAACCAGATTCTATGAATTTAATACATTTTAATTACAATTTAATACAATTTAATACAAAAAATTAATACATTCCATCAAAGAGATCTGTAAAGAAATCCCTTTAAAAAATATAAACTTTGCGACTTGTGACTCATTTCCCCGAACACATCACAACAGATGACTAGGATAAGAACGGGAAAAAAAGTGTTTAAATTTATTAATCAGAATTTGCTGAGAATGTAATTTGAACAGGTAATGTGTCTCATTATGTGCATCTAGTGAAATGAGAGTACCCAACGACTTTATAGAAAGTTGGACAATTTTAATTCAATCCTGTATTAATATAGATGACTGTTTGTTGTGAAAACGATGAAATGATTAATTCCAAATATTCTGAGAACATTTAAAATAAATGGCCAATACAAATATTCAATGAATTAATAAGTTTAAATAAATTGTTAAAGTAATATGGTTATCTTGTTTACCCGCCCCACCCCTTTGTGCCCCCGCTTCATAGAACTTTGTGTGACTTTCTTGGATTTGTTGTACCTAATGTTTAGCCTGCCGCCATGTTGGCAAGGTCATCTGTGGGAGGTTATTGGATTCAAAGCCTCCTGCAGAGTAACGTAAATCACGTGACGTCTCGCGTGGTGTGACGAGTTTTTATGTCATTCAGCACTTAAGCTTTGCCCGCTAGGAGGCCATCGCGATATCTAGTTAAATCAATTAGCTAATATTAAGTATAAGGATCCACCTGGAAGACCTCCTAGGAGAGGTAGGCATCCTCTTCTGAAATGATGTAACGTGATGATTCAGAATAAAAATATGATATATATATATCAGAATTTTTATTTCCTCGGAGGAATGAGTCAGTGGGTGTTTTATTAAAAGCTATTAAAAAAATGAATAGAGTGGCTGCAATGGAAAGCTGGGTGTGGGGGATGGCAGGGATGGGGGCGGGGTAGTGATCATAGGGGACTTGTTAAAGCCGCACTCTCAGCTAATTACTACACACAAAATCTTACCAAATTTAATTATTATTAATTATCATTCCTGTTTGAAATTTAATTATTTCTTGCCCTGCATTCATTGCTCTGCATTCATTGGAATTTGAGATACCACCCTATTTGAAAGATGAGATTGAAAGGATTCCACCAATCTTAAAATGGAAGAAATCTAACAAGTATTTAAATTTAGATTGTTTGATTTGCTTTATTTTTTAAAATAATCGTTGCAATCCTCGATATCTCCTAGATTTGTTCAATACACAGTGGAACATGACATACACATATTTAGTAAATTTGGATACTGATGTTATTTCTCGTATTATATAATATGGATAGAAAAACAAGTTGTAGGAAACGTGCAGTTACTCACCCCTCATGATTAGTAATTTGTTCATTGTAGAGCCACTAGGTGGTGTTATGTGCTTACAAACATGTAATTGTGCATTTGATTATTAAAATAGTTATATATAAACGATTTAAATATTAATTTAAATATTAATTCAGGATCATCATTCTTTTTGTCTGTTTGATGAAATATTCCAATTCCTGGATAATAAAACTTGTTTTTAAAAAAATAATGCAGATTTAATAATTACGCTCTGAGCGCATCCTATATCTAGTGGAAACTTTAGTTCATTTTTCACCATTTCGAAAATTGATGTAAAATTAAATGGTGGTGGTGGTGAGGGGCAAACCATACTCCCCCATAATCTCACTGGTTGGGGGTTGAGACATGGACCCTGCCCCATCCCCCACCAATCCACCACCGTTTCTACATCAGTTCATAAGTAGGGGTTGACAATCCCCTGCCTTCACCAAACTGTGAAACTGTAACAAACCATTCGAGACACATCAGAAAACTGGCTGAGTTTTCTGATTGTGTCTTGATTGGTTCGAACCGAAAGAGAGTGCTATTTGCTATTCATTACACACTTGAATGACCATAATCTATCTTTTAAAAGGTACATTTAACTTGTACAGCCTAAAGTTAAGCTTGAGGAGGCTGGATTCATCACAATTTGTAGGCTTATGCGGCTGGGGACAATATCATTTGTAACAGGTTTGTAGGTCAGGCCTATGCTGCGCCAACCAGATTGCATCATTTAGTCATGTGTAACCATGGAAGCCTGAACTGATAATACGGCAAAAAATACAATATTAATCAGGTAACATTATACTAAATAGATTGACAAAATTAATCGGTATATAATAAGTACCAAATGACACTCTGTAGGGTTTATAATTGGGTCTCAATGAGCTGAAGAATGGTATTCATCCCTTTCGGACATGTTCCATTCTTCCAGCCCGTCTCCACCAGGTTATAAACCTCTATCATGCCATTTGGTATAATTATCGTATACAACAAAAAAAGCTAATGTGAACCATTTGTTCTGAGAGTGTCCCGCCAAGAGGACGGGCTCTATATCAAGTTCATGACTAGAGCGGGCTGATGGTGGCATGTAAGTCTACCAGTAACTGCCAGTAACATGAAACTGTCAGCAAAATAGAAATATAATATCCTTTATTACCTTACTCCATCTCCTCCGACTGCCAGACTCATTGCTTCCCCAAGCTTTATGTTCTATGCGTTCCAGTTCTAGACAGCATGGAAGCAGTAATTGAAAGCACATTATGTGGGGATTTATTGTATAGTTGTATAGATAGGTTGTTGGAAACTCTAAGTTGGTACAGTCACCTAAAAATGTACAATAATAATGTTCAAATAATGTTCAATAATGATGTTCAAAATACAGTTCAATGTTACTGGACACATATCTTTAATCAGTGTGATATCAAAATATACTAGAAATCCAGAAATCTAGTGTATTTATCATTAGTCAGCCTAATTTCGCCGAATTGTGTAGAGCTGTCAATCAGATACTTTCAGATATCATGACCAACGTTGTAGTAGCCATGTGGAAGATCCAATAGGTGAGGTGAACCAGTAGATTATGCAAATCATTGACTAGGCTAAGGATAAGTTGTCCCAGACAGCATGGAGTCAGTAATTGGAAGCACATTATGTTGGGATTTATGGTATAGTTGTATAGACTGGTTTCTGGGAACTGTATAGCATAAACCAAGTGGAGGGTACAGTATTTGAGATTGGACCAGTAGATAATGCAAATAATTGTTTTTTTTTTGTTTTTGCGACGTCGTTTTATTTTACTTAACATGGACATGAATCGTATAGGTTTTACATCAAGATCAATGCACATCGCTGTCGACACAAGCTTAGCCCCTGGGGCTGGGGGGAGGGCTATATTAATTTTTGTAAAATTCCTCGGATTCTGGATTTTGAGCCTTGTTCGCCACTGTCCGGTTCTACACGAGCAAACATTCCCGATGTGCAATAGAGCAGTTCTAACAGGATTTTTACCAGGACATTTACACCTGATTCTGACCTGGTGCTTTACTAGTGCAAATCGTAAACGATTGTGAGGCTCAAACTTGATTTTACAATACTCTATGGACCGATTTATAAATGCAGTTCTCATGCACTCAACAATGCACTTTTTACCAGGTTATAAGATTCAGTTCTGAAGCTCTCAAAGATACATTACTGACCAGGTTACAAAAATCACTTCTAATGCACTCAGCAAGAGCAGTTTCACCCCACAGTATTAAAGCAAATAAATCTTCACAAAAAAACAAATTCCCCGATATGATTCAGAGAGTATATCAAGGTATGTTATCATGCCTCTGCATGGTAATACATCAATTAATACATCATTATTTTCATCCTCTTAGACAGCCACATTACTGAGCAGCATCCTTGGAAGGGTTATTCAAGTTATGACAAGATTGGGGTGGCCCAGTCTATATCAGCTAATGAAGTATGCAATGACCAGAGGTGGTTTGACCAAAACATTTTTCCACATCAAATAACTCAATAACACAAATGAACTATAGAAGTATATCACTTATAACATTTCTATGTACATGATGTGGAATATCTATACAGGTATAAATTCCATATAAGTGTATTAGCAGCACTTTCATTGTAAAAACAATTGTAAATGCACACCTGGCGAAATCAGTACCGCCGCCTGGTGAGAATAAGTGGCATAAGAGATGCAAATAGGATATTTTTTTAATATTTGCATAACAACAATCATCAATTCACAACCCACCCTATCAATATAAGCAATACAATCCTATATGTGATGTGTTTGAAGAAAATGAGTCACAAGTCGCAAAATTGATATTTTACTAAGAAAATTGATATTTTACAAAGGCATTTATTCACAAGATCTATTTGTTGGAATGTTCTCATTTTTGGGGAGTGTAACACTTTACCTGAACCAATACATTGATGTACTAAATTTCAGGACAATTTATTAAATATTATATTATTTCTTATGTATAAGAAACTTCAATATTATAAGATTAGAAAGATCCACATGAGAGGAGCTAGATATTTCTTGATGTGATCAGTCCCATAAGAAGTTTGCTTGTTGATATATTGAATAAAGAAACCTAGTGAATAAATCCCTTTGGAATTTTTTTTATGACCTGTGACTTATTTACCTGAAACACATCACATATATGAGTAATTCTCCCAAACGGGCAGCATTTGATTTCAGGAGGCCATTTTTTTTAGAAAAAATAAAATTCATTGAATCTCTATGTTTTTTGGCGTACGTATAGCAGGGAATATCAGCATTATGCAGACGAAGTTTAAGAAAGCTCTGGCAATTATTTCGATTCCTACACCTGCTTCAGAAACCTCAACTTTCCCTATTTTTTGCCATAACTATTTCGGGTATATCAAACCATATTTATCAAATAATATAGTATAAATGTGATGTGAAATACCCAGTAATTATGCCAGTGATATGAACTGACAAAGTCACAGCTAGGGAATCAATGTAATCCGCCAAAATAGGACCGCGTTGTTACCAAAGTTTCAATAACTTTTTGTCAAAATATCCGTTTTATTTCTATACAATTAAAATTACAGTGTTAAAAAAGGAGGATCTTTTTATTTCTAATAATTATGGCGTAACGGCGACATTATAACAAATGCTAACTGCAATTCAACGGCATCTGTATTTATTCATATCTATATTTTTTACTAAATTCAGGCAGGCCTAAACAATTATTAGAAAAGTCGAAATTGCATAAAAATAATGGAGATAAATCACATTATGTTGTAACACTACATAAAATATTCGCGGTTCTAGGGCAAAACCCCGCCAGCCATAACCCCTCTAGTCAGAACCCCCCTAGCCAAAACCCCGCCGTCAGAATCCCGCTTGCCAGAATCCCGCCATGCCATAACCCCGCCAGTAACAACCCCACTAGTCAGAACCCATCCATGCCAAATCCCCGCCAGCCAAAACCCCGCCAAAGTTCAAAGAATTCTGTGTGCTTGGAGGGTGGGGATGGGGCAGTGTGTGGTCGTGGGGGTTGGGGGTTGGTTGGGGGTTGGTTGGGGGTGGGGGAAGTTATATCTGCCTGTTACAGAACGCTTTCTCCCCTCTCATTTATTTCATTTTGTTTAAAAAAAAAAGGACAATAATACATGTAATACAGTTCAATTAAAAGACGGACATTTGATATTTTAGAGGGACTTTTATTTTGAGTCTTTCATTTCACCCACCACCCCTACCCCACCCCCAACTCCTCAACCCTGTCTATCTGTTTCCGGCCTCCCCTGGTCATACTTCTACAGCCTCACAACACCAAACATGCAGCCAAACCACAACGGCCGACCATGCGCACCACTTTTACAACCTCATATCTCGACCACAATAAATAGATAATAGATAATGGATTGATGGGTGGAGGTGAGAACTTCTCTCCTCCATCTACCCTCCTTCCTCCCCCAAAATCCAAAGAATTGTGTGCACTTGGAGGGTGGAGTGGGGATGAGATGGGGTGGGGGAGTGGGTGGTCGGGGATTGGAGGTTTCAGTGGGGGTGGGGGCTTATCTGCCTGCCAAAGATATAAGATTAAGATTAAGAAAGGGCGGCGATATGGGGTGGATGGCAGTGGTCAAGGAGGAGGATAATCTGTGGTGTCAAGATTATTTTTATTGGCCTGATATATAGGAAACATACACCAAACTTCTTAAAGCTGCATATATTCTTAGAAGCTCGAATGTCCAGCATTAATGCTTGATATAATATCTTATTTAACCTAGTCAATGAATGAGATAAGCTCAATCTGGACATGTGTATGAGTGCGGTGGGAAGTTATTTGCCTATACCAGCATGCTTACTCCTGTCATATTGTAAAATTATAGACAATTGTATTATAAGTTGACAATCCCTAAACATTTCGGAAGTTGAAAGAGGAGGGAGAAATCCTATTAATAAAAACAAAGAATGGACATGTCACTGAATGTACGGAAGGCTGAGCGGGATGCAATGACTGGGTATAGATATACTGTCATGCTTGCAATAGAAAGTTACATTTTCACACACCAAATTGATGTGCTTTTGTTTACCTCCCCCAACCCACCCACATCCTACATCTTCACACTACACAATTTGTAGGACGTATATTTCTTCCCCCCAAATAAAATGACTTTTTAAGTAGCCTCGGAAGTTATGCAGTTCATCAACATATATATGCCTACTCCTTCCTGTAAAAGAAGACCTGGCATGGCTTTTACTCTCTTCCATGGTAAACACACCAATACAAAACATGCAGCAAACCCACAATGGTGAACCATATGTGCACCACTTTTACAACCTCATATCTTGACCACAATAATACAGATAACGTACGAATGGGGGAGGTGAGAACTTCTCTCCTACATCTCACTCGCACTCTCTCTTTCTTGCTCCCATCTTGCTCCCGCCCTAGCTTGCCCTCTCCTTCTATGCCACCAACCAGAGTAAATTCAATTATTGAGTCGGTGGAAGTTGAAGAAGCAATTTATCTTGTCATCTGATGGGCCAAAATCAAAGGGTTTATGGTTCTGGTGGTCACACTTTTATCTGAGGTTCTTTTCCCTTCTTCGTGCTGTTATATTCTCAGTCTACAAATTATAACATTTTGCTTTTAACATTTTGAATAACTCTCAAGGATTTGTTTCGTATTAGTTGACAGATCTAGAAAAACAATGCCCCAAAGTCTATGACAGGTACATATGTTTTACAACTGCTATGACATGTTAAGTATACAGAATATTTGATTAGATTTGATGAATATGTGTAACATTCGTCTCCCATCAACTCTCCCCCAGCCTCCACTCTCTCTCTCTCCGTCCTTAATTGTTGTATCTTGCTCTCTCTCCCCTCTCTCTCCCTTCCTTTTCTCTTCTCTCTGATATTCAATGCACAATTTAAACAGTATGTTTTGATAATTAAGTCCGAAGAATTTCATACATAAAAGGAACTTTGAAAACGGCGCACCGTTACGTCCCTGAACGATCACCTCGTGGGCGAGTCGAACCGCAGTCCGACGATCGTTATCACTTATAATTAAATAATTACAAATAATCAATACCAAATTTTACTCCCAAAGGGATCCAAGTCCCTTAAGGAAGAAATATTACCAATTTCTTTACCAAGAAAAAGAAAAGGTGACGATAAAATTCGAAAAACTTACCTTCGGTGAGGGAGCTCAAATTTTCTGAGTCTGATCAACACCGCGAAAACCGCGCGAACTGACGTCACGTGATACCACGGCGCGGGATCTCTATTTAGTTCCGCACCCAAATGGGTTGCGAGTAAAAATCAATAGTTGTGCATGCTAAGCATTAAAACTATTTTAGGTTTGATTTAATTTGAATTGGCCCAAAATCATAGCTGTTATAACATAAAAATCAAACATCTTATTTAGATGCTGAAATCCTAGTTGCTATGCTGAGATCCTAAAAGTTGGCACCTCTATAAAACTATATTACCAACAAATAGTTAATGTTTTTCTTTCTTTCATTTATCGCACTTCAATTTTTAGTTCATATCGACTCAATATCAACTCAATAAGTTATTGTAGGCCTATACCTTTTCAAAATGATAGATGTACCCATGATTTTTGAATACAGACTATATTTAGATTAGATTCTCACACACTTTAAAAGGAACATACTACAGATCAGATACCCCAAATTAATATTACTGGGAGTGTCCACAGTGTGATGTAATATGATGGAAATAATGAAATCAGTTAAGTTGGGGCCATTTTCCTGGCAGGCAACTTTATCTCATACATTTGTTGTTGCCCAGACAAGAAATTTGGCTGTCCCGGGCACCATAGAAGTTGGACCCTGTTGGTTGAAAAGGATCACATTCTGTTTTCCGATCACATTCTGTTTTCAGAAATCTGGGTGAAATCAGTGTCTCACATCAATTTAGAATTTGGTTTAAACATTCTGAGTGGTTTTAACATAACAAGTCAATGGTTGCCATAGAAAATTGCTGACAGTATATACATTTCTGCCCATAATAGTCAATTTCCATACCTTTGCTATAACAGCTAGCCAAAGGCTTGATTGCTGATTCAGAAGCTGTTCCATATGTAGGTGATGGCCAGCATCCGACCAAAGACCTAGTGTCTACTGTGCTTGTCAACTGATTGGTCCATTCTGTCTGCAAATATAACACAAATACTACTATAAACAGACAGAAACACAAATACATGAGTGTTAATAAATTCACCATCAGTAATAATAGTCTGTTAAGGACAAAATAATTTTGGGTCGCATAGTGAGATGGTCGCATTACAGGGGCTCTAGGAAGGATCATTTAAAGCAACCATGCTGGAACTTTTCTAAATTGTGGATGATAGAAAGATGATATTCTTGGGAATATCATTTGATACAAATTTTGCTTCATAAATGTCCTATCATTTGAATAATTAATTTAAGTTATCGCAAAAGGTGGATTTGGGGTATTATCATATTTGAACAGGAGAGATAAGATTGATTCCAATGATGGTAAACATTGGGATGTCTAATAAGTATTTCTATATTGTTCATTTTTTCTGCTGCTGTTATATGTTTATACAAGAATTTAAAGTAGACACACTTGGACAAAAACAGATGACGATAGTTGATAATAAGGGAAGTCATCTTAAGAAGGATTCGGACAGGTCCTCCAAATACAAATAAGGACGTTTTAAAAGCCCTGTACCAAAATGGACAAAATCCTCCAAGATTAATTGACTTTACATGGGTTGAAAAGAATGGAAAAAAAACTTTTCTTAACGACATTTTATCAAGCCAGCAGCACCCCAACCACCTCACAAGACAATCTAAGTAGGTTGCTCTGTAGCCTACAGTAATAAGCCCCCCCCCCCTGTCCTCTGCAACCTGCCCTCACCTATACTACAATATTCATAAGGAGAATGCTATGTACAATATGATAAGCCCCCCCCTGCCTTGAGCCCCAGCCTAACTAACCCCTATCCACTTGACCACCCCTACATCCCAGCGACCTCCCGTTACTCTGCCCAACCTCTCCCACATCCCTCAACCTCCCAACATCTCCCTGACCTCCCCAATATACCCTGACCACCCTCACAGACACATCCCCCAACCACCTCTACTTTTCCCCCCAACCTACCGCACATCCCCTGACCCGCCCCCCTCTACATCTCCCCAAAGTCCCCTACCCTGTCCAACCTCCCCCAACTCCCACTGACCTCCCCCACATCCCCCAACCACCTCTACTCTTCCCCCTGACCTCCTTCACATTCCACCAACATCCTCGCCCTCCCACACATTCCCCAACCATCTCTACTTTCCCCCACATTATTTCGCCCCACATCCCCCCCCCCCCCACATGCCCAAACCTCCCCCACCTATCCCCATCCTCTCCACATTCCCCTTGACAACCCTCACATCCCCCGACCACCCTCACATCCCCCGACCTCCCCCACATTCCACCAACATCCCCTGACCTCCCCTACTTTCCCCCACACCTCCCCTACCCTGCCTAACCACAGCCCCCCGACCTCCCCCACAGCCCCCCGTCCTCCCCCACAGTCCCCCCGAGCTCCCCGAGCTCCCCCACAGTCCCCCGACCTCCCCCAGAGTCCCCCGACCTCCCCCACAGTCCCCTGACCTCCCCCACAGTCCCCGACCTCCCCTACAGCGCCCCCAACGTCCCCCACAGTCCCCCCGACCTCCCCAACAGCCCCCCGTCCTCCCCCACAGTCTCCCGACCTCCCCAACATACCCCCGACCTCCCCAACATACCCCCGACCTCCCCCACAGCCCCCCGACCTCCCCCACAGCCCCCCGACCTCCCCCACAGCCCCCCAGACCTCCCCCACAGCCCCCCAGACCTCCCCCAAAGCCCCCCAACCTCTCCCACAGTACCCCGACCTCCCCCACAGCCCCCCGACCTCCCCCACAGTCCCCCCGACCTCCCCCACAGCCCCCCGACCTCCCACACAGTCCTCCCGACCTCCCCCACAGCCCCCCGACCTCCCACACAGCCCCCCGACCTCCCACACAGCCCCCGACTTCCCCCACAGCCCCCCGACCTCCCACACAGTCCCCCGACCTCCCACACAGTACCCAGAATTCCCACACAGTCCCCCAACTTCCCCCACAGCCCCCCGACCTCCCACACTGTCCCCCGACCTCCCCCACAGCCCCCCGACCTCCCCCACAGCCCCCCAGACCTCCCCCACAGCCCCCCGGACCTCCCCCACAGCCCCCCGACCCCCCCAAAGCCCCCCAACCTCCCCCACAGTACCCCGACCTCCCCCACAGCCCCCCGACCTCCCCCACAGTCCCCCCGACCTCCCCCACAGACCCCCGACCTCCCACACAGTCCTCCCGACCTCCCCCACAGCCCCCCGACCTCCCACACAGCCCCCCGACCTCCCACACAGCCCCCCGACTTCCCCCACAGCCCCCCGACCTCCCACACAGTCCCCCGACCTCCCCCACAGTACCCAGAATTCCCACACAGTCCCCCGACCTCCCACACAGTCCCCCAACTTCCCCCACAGCCCCCCGACCTCCCACACTGTCCCCCGACCTCCCCCACAGCCCCCCGACCTCCCCCAAAGCCCCCCGACTTTACACTGACAGATAGGGTAGGGCAGGGTAGGGTAGGAGAGCCTGCAGATATGGTATGAGCGATAATAGGGGATTTGGGTGAAAAGCATAATAGATCGGAAATAAACAGTTAGGAACATAAATAGGCATAAAGAGTAGCATTTTACATACCTTTGGACTCCGAATGTTATCTTTGATTGCAGCATGATGACTCCTACGCAGTAAATCCAGTGTAATATCATTCTGGACTTTTGCAATACAACATGATTATTTCTGGGGTGGTACACATGGTGCCACCTAGTGAGAGAAAATGTATGTAGTGATTTTAGTAAGGCCCTCTAGTGTTTGATTACATTATTGCTAGAGCTCCATCCTCATTGGCTGGTTGATCCACATAGGCTCTCAGTGTAAAACTTAACCACACAGTAACTACTGTGTGGCCATGCAACCTGACCTTACAGTAAGTTATTGTGAGCTGTGTTTGGATCGGGTGCACCGCCGAAGAATCAGCAGGATCTGGAGATAGAGTCCGCGGGGACTCATCCATCTCTCCATCCTTCATCTTCGGATTGTCTTGCTTTCTGGGGGACTTAGGCTTTTGCTTAGAGGTTGCGGCCGAAGGTATAGACTTGGCTTTGGGAGTCTCGGACTCAACCTCAACCTCGTCAATTACCGCCGCCGCCTTCCCTTTAGCAGCTGCTATCTTAGCGTCCTCGGCCTCCATAATGTCACCCCAACATGTTACGGGGCCCGACCCAGAACCATCTGCGTCGGCCTGACCCATGCCTACAAGGATCCGGGACCCCTCCATGACCTTGGCTTCCTCATCCGACAACACCTCACAGTCCGAACCATCCAGATCAACATCCAGATCAGACTCGGACAGCTTGGCGTTGAGGGAGCTAGCCAACTGGTCCTCGGTCATGTTCTCGTACTCGCCAGAAGTAGACATCATTAATCAATCGGTACCTGAAAGTATAATGATGATATGGGTGGTAATAAGCACAGAAAATACCTGTTTTTTACTGCAGATGGATGTTCGGACTCTTCTCGGACACGCTTCGGCTGTGGCTGTCAGCTACTACACACATAGAGCGTAGTGGTATTGAGAAATCTAAATCTTCACTACACGAATATACCGACGCTTGAGGCACAGTGAGTTGGTTGATTACTCCAAAACACAAAAATTGAACGTTTATTGGTATATCAGCAGTGGACACGCTGTTCAAGTTTAGTTTAACGCCTTCGGATAGCAACGTTCATTCATTCCTACCCCAATGGCGGAAACAACATGGCCGCTATAGGTCCCACGCCAGCCCGCGCATTATCAATGTGCCCCAAAACATGGTTAATATACGACCCACAGCATTCATGCAACTTGACTACTCGAGCAAAGGGACTACAAACACAGGGCAATATATTTCACAAGGTTCATCACTTGATAAAACTTACTGCACAGTTCTCTTTCTAAGAGGTAGTCTCGGTGTTTTGCTTCGCGGAAGCAGGAAGTAGACTGACTGAAATGGTAAAACACCAGCGTATTTAACCACTGCAACGCCAGAGTTGCATTCAGTCACCGCACTACTGCAGCGCCAGTGTTCCTTCCCGCGCTCACCCTCTGAGCCTGAAAATAGCTTGGGCGCGTGTTCCCACTCAGCTATTCGGGTCTCTGCTGAGACGATGCAGAGGTATAATCATTCCCTGATTTCCTCAGACCCAGCCCGGGCGTAAGCAACACTCTATTTGTTCATAAATAGATTCTGATGTTGACAATGAAGTCCGTGGTCACTAAAGACGTTTTGGATTTCCAGTTTAACATACAAGCGTTACCCAAGGCAAGGTCGAGTACTCTCCGAGACTCATGTTCGTCTCCCAGTCACAAATGGAATTAACTAAATAAAGTCCATTTTTACTGCTTATCATTAGGGGACAGGGCGATTCTAGTTCGGTACACCACCCGTCTGACTTCTCGTTGTGTAATTTTAGTTTGGGCAGAACTCAGTTCGGAGATTCCCACCCTCAGTCCAGTACCATAATTAATTCACCTGCAACCGAACTGGGGCCTTACGTAAACGTTTAGCCCTTGCTATGCCAGGAGAAGAAGGATCTGGTGGCTTTGCATCAGCCACAGCTCCTTTCCTTGGTCTACCTGGTCGTTTCTTTGGCTGCACTGGAGGTACAGGAGCAGCTTGGGCTAGCTGTTTCCTAGGCCTTCCGTTTCAAAACGACAGGGGGCGCCACCGGCTGGTCGGACGTATCTGTGCGAACCTTCGGCCTCCCGTGCTTCCTCGGACAGACTGTAGCTACCTTGGACATTTCTATTTTAGACAAAGTCTTTCCCGGACCCAAAGGTCCAGGCTTGGCAGGGGTAAGTCCCGAATCTGCTAAGGAACTGTCAGGTTTGGCAACAGATTTTCCTTTTTTACCCCCTCTTTTCTTTAGAGGCAGAGATTTACTAGAGGCTTCCTTTGAGCTATCCTTTCGGATCTTTCTAGGTCTACCTCTAGGCTTGACGCCTATAGTAATCTTCTCTTTCTCAACCAATTTCGGACAGTCTTTCCCTGGCACCACTCTTCCAGCTTCTAGTCTAAAGATTTCCATACCAGCCTGTTCCTGCTTTTGGAATTCTGGTGCCCGATCCAAGTTAACTGCTTGAATTGGCCCATTTTCATCAAATGCCGGCTTCAGATAATCGATATGGTATCGCATTAGACCTTCAGCTGTCTCCAGTTCACAGGTGGTACCTCCTATGAACCTTCTGATCTTATAAGGCCCGTCCCACTTGGGTCCGAGCTTCTTATTTGCTTTGGGGGGACAGAATCGATATACCACCTCCCCCGCTTCAAAACTGGGGGGCCTAGAACATTTGTTATAATCCCTTATCTGGTGAACCGCAGATATTCCGAGATTATCCCGCACGTACTGGTGTCCCTTCCTCATCCACTGTTTAAGGTTCTCCACAAAAGCAACCTTGCAAGGGAAATCAAGACTTCCTCTTTCTACACCATGAACTATATCCATGGGCATCACTAGTTCTTCTCCGAAGACTACTGAGTTAGGTGTGCATAAAGTAGCAGCATGCACTGTTCCTCTGTATGCATGAGCAATACAAGGGGTCAGCATATCCCAATCTACTTCCCAATGATACGTCCGAATCAGTCATACAAGATAGCTGTTCCACAAGAACTCTGTTCAGCCTCTCGGACTGCCCATTGCTCATAGGCCTGTACGGGAGGGTAATCAGCTTCTCGATTCCCAGCATGTCAAGTAGACTCTTCAAGAGTTGAGACCGAAATTCAGGAGCCCCATCTGTCTGTAAAGACACAGGACATCCGAATCTCAAGATCCATTCCCGAAAAAGAACTTCTGCACAGCTCTCAGCGGTGTGATCGGCCATGGGGTAGGCTTCTGCCCATTTAGAGAAATGGTCTACTACAACCATGATATAGCTGTTACCTCTAGGGGTACTCTGAAGAGGCCCTAGAATATCCAACGATATTCGGTTCCATCTACTGCCATGTTTTTCCTGCTTAAGGTAAGAAATCCCACCACCACCTTTAGTCTTCCTCATATTGCACTCCGGGCAAGCACGTATCCACCGCTTCAGATCATAACTCATACCAGGCCAAAAATATCTCATCTTCTCTGACCAGACATTTTTTAAGGTTCCGAAATGATCCGCAGTTTTGGCACCATGTATACCCGGGAAGATCTCTTTCCTCATGGAAAGAGGGATGATTTTCCTCCAGTATTTCTTCTCAGTGGCTAGTCTTGTCCACCCTAGACATAGCACACCTTCCCTCAACTCCATACTACCAAGATGTCTGACAAATGTCCGAAACTCATCAGATTCACCAGCAAGATCTTCCTTGCTAGGAACTGGTATAGTTCCATCCAACATTTTCAGCAACCTTTTTACAAGTGGGTCGGCTTGCTGAGCTTCTTGCAACACGTTCTGCTGAGTCCCTAAGGAAACTTCATTAGTGGCAATAACAGCGTCATGCGCACCACAATCTAGGCAGTCTGGTCTTCCACATTTTCTGGTTGGTAAGCGAGACAGCGCGTCAGCATTTTCATGCTGTTTTCCAGCCCGATGCAAAATCATGCTCTGATCCAGTCCGAATTCCTGTAAGGTGAGTAGCCAGCGAGCTAACATATCGGTCGGATCCTTAAAATTGAGCAGCCAATGCAAAGAGGCGTGATCTGTCCGAACAACAAAATCCTTATTACCCAATAAGTAATGTCGGAATTTCTAGGTAGGTAGGTCAGAACGGCAAGCAGCTCACGTTTTGTTGCACAATAGTTCCTCTGTGGCTTAGATAAACTATGGCTTGCAAAACACAGAACCACTTCCCTCCCTTCCTGGACCTGAGACAGGATTCCCGCCATGCCAAAACTACTTGCATCTGTATCAAGGATAAACTTACCCGTAGGTTGAGGATATCCGAGAGTAGGTGAAGAGATTAGCAAGTTTTTGCATATATCAAATGCATCCTGGCAACGAGGAGTCCACTCTATATCGTTTATCCTTGCCTGCCGCGGTTACAACTTCCTGCAAAGGGACCACTAATTTACCAAAATCTTTCATAAAATCTCGGTAATAGGAGGCAAATCCGATGAATTGCCTTACTTCCCTTGCATTTTGGGGGATCGGCCAGTCCTTGACTTTCTGGATCTTCTTCGGATCCGCTTGAATGCCCTGGCCTGACACAATCCGACCCAAGTATTCCAATTTCTTGCGAAATAATTCACACTTCTTGGGTTTCAAACGAAGACCATAATCCTGTATATGCTCCAGGACGAGTCTCAGGTTGTCTAGGCACTCATCAAGAGTTTTCCCAAAAACCACGATATCATCCAGATAGACCAGACATGATTTCCAGCGAAGGCCATCTAACATCTGATCCATCATGCGTTGGAAGGTAGCGGGGGCATTACACAATCCGAAGGCCATGACCTTGAATTGAAATAACCCAACACTGGATAAAAATGCAGTGGTTTCCACCAAGTGACTCTATGCACTCATCGATCTGAGGTAGTGGAAAGCTATCCTTTATAGTGACAGAGTTTAGCTGACGATAGTCAATGCAAAAACGCTGTGTACCATCTTTCTTGGCCACCATGACAATAGGAGCACCCCATGGGATACTGCTATGTTCAATCTGACCCTCTCTGTACATTTTCCAAATCTCTGCCTCTGCCTTGTCCCTCTTCGCCACAGGAATACGCCGGTATGCTTGTTTGATCGGACAAGCATCCCCAGTGTCTATCACATGGCGAACTTTATCAGTACAACCAAGGGCCTTGCCACCTGGAAGAGAGAAACAATATCGGAATTCCTCCAGCAGAGACAGAGCAACCTTTCTCGCGTTTTCCTCGGACAAATCCGAACCATTGACCAGCTTCTTCAGCGGGCACTCTGCACTTGGTGGTACTAAGATGTCGGGAGCTATCAGATCATCATCTGCCACAGGCGATTCTGTAACCTGTATGGAATTGATGATTGCCTCTCTGATAACATTGCCATCGTCATCTCCAGACAAAACAGAGTCCTCTGCCACAAGAGTAACTCTACTTAATCTGCCCACCACCCTACGTTTGCCAATTTTCATTGGGCTGCCGGACGGATTGCTGAAAGCTACTAAAGCGGTTGAACCTCCACCTGAAACATATGTATTCAGGCTCTCTAAGGCGAAGTCTTTCAACAATCCTTGGTCTGGCTCAAACATCCAAGCATCCGATGCGTCTGAGCCACTATCAAAGTCCAATTCTGCAAGTGTTATAGATCTGGGCTCCATGATCACCGCTTTCCTAAGTGTCACAGCTCTACCAGTATCTACTTCGCTCACAGTCATAGTCTTTATAGAGGAAACTTCTTTATTTTCACTGTTCTTCTTCCACTGCTTACACAAAACAGAATGTCCGAAGTTCTCCAAATAAAAAAGTCCTGACCAATCAAGATTACAGCGGTGCACATAGTAAAAATCTGCACCTAATATCCCGTCTTCAGGGCCCTTCAGACCGCTGACTACCAGACACATCATCATATAAGTCCGACCTGACCCTTCATATGGACAGAGCACGCTCCCATATGTAGTTGGCCATTTCCACCAATTTGACAACATTTGGGCCCCTAGACACCCCCTGAGTACCCAAAAATAATTTTTACATTCATCAATTGATTTGTTATTTTCTATCAACCTTATATATATGCACATTTAACTGCTAACTTTGGAACCATTCTGATTATTAGTAATATTTGTACAGGGGGGTCGAAAAATAGATCCCAAATACGAAAAATATGCCCAAAATAGTATGACGAATAATGGTACATATTTCTACATAAATGAGGATTTAAATTAGAAATAAATAAAACAAATATGCACCTAATATATTGAAATATTTTGTACTTGATAGGCCTCGACATAAGGGTCATAACACATTTTATTTTAACTAGAAGAAAAGTTGCAGCCAAATAACCTTTCAGTAATGGTAACCATAATGACAGCACAGCAGTCAGGTCATTGACCCTCTGCCAATACACATTATATTACTCATTATATCTAGAATATAATATTATTATATATCATTTATTACCCTTGTTTACCTTTTTATGTTGATTCGAATACTTGTATTTAATGTTCCTGTTCTGTTTAAGTATTTAGAGGCAAAATCTTCAAGGATAAACGTTCTAATATTATGTATATATGTTAGAGATATAATTTCTGATATCATGTGACAGCAGGCATGACGGCACACGATGGCATAGTCCAGTCCCTGAAGTGTGACGGCACATTTTTTAAGCATTTTGCTGTAAGAATCATGTAAAAACTACTGGGAAATTGTGAATTTCAATCCACATAGATTCGTTATAAGCAAAGCCAACAATAAATGTCAAATTTAAGATTTATTATTATTTAAGATTAAGTTATGCCTTATAAGGCCTTAAAAACCCTTAAATAGGCGTGACGGCACACAACAGGAGGTATGGTACCCACCACCTTTTGCTGCATGTTATTTCTCTGCTACGATTCAAGAAAAACCCAAATCAATACATTTGATGTTCTATACATATATAATCCCATGCATTTTATAATTATTCATCATAATTTGATAGATATATATTTTTATTTTATTTTTATTCCACCTTAGGCACACAGCGTGACGGCACAGGACATGGGGGGTGCCCCACACCAAAAAAAAATCGGTTTTTGATGGCTTTTGGCGTAAAAAAATTTTTTTTGCATTTTTTTTTTACACAGATCATGTTCACGTAACCTACTATCACAACATATAAAAAAAATGTTCAATTTTCATGTTCACGTAACCTACTATCACAACATATAAAAAAAAATGTTCAATTTTTGAAGTTTATTTAGAAATTCAGCAATTCCACGGACTAATGGCACTTTAAAAAAATGATTTTTGCCCCCAAAATGGGATTTTGAAATAATAATAAAAAAAAAATTGGACTAAAAATGCCAAAAATGTGGTTCCGCAGGTTGGTAGAACCATCCAATCAAAAAAAAAGATCAAATTAATAATAATTAATTTGATTTAAGCCCATTTTATCACTTTCCACCGTTGGGGGCCAAATGTTGTCAAATTGGTGGAATTGGCCAGTTATAGGCGTTCCATTACCCATCGAGCACGCCATATGTACCGAAATCATAGGCGGCGCATGTGGAAGGGAATCATAGAAATCCTTGGTAATCAAACTTGTCGTTGCGCCTGGGTCTACCAAGAAAAATCCACTTTTCCCACCCATGCCTACAGGGGCATACCATCTCTCCCTCACTAATAATTTAGAAGGGATCTCCAGAGTTTCCAGCTGTTGAACAGAAACTTTCTGAACCCGAGCAGATCTCTTTTGGTCCTTTTCCACCAAAATGACCTGTCCTGACTCAGCTTGGTACTCGGCCTGTCCCCAACGTATGCCAGGGCTCTTGTCCGAGCATCCCTGAATCTTTTCAGGGAGAAAACCACCGTCCGGCAACGGCCTAGGACCTCCAGCTATCGGATCGGGTAGCTTCTTGTCCCTAAGCTTTAACCCTATCTTACACACCGGTGCCTGGGCTGATTTCCCAGTTCCTATACTACTACCAAGAACCTCACAGACTGTGGTACTAAGAAGCGTGTTGTCCAGGGCTCCCGTATCGCTTACTACAGGAGCCGAACTTAGTTTTCCGAAGCCGGCTTCTCCCCTGGAGTGCCTTGCTTCTTCACAAGTTCGAGCAGAGCCTTTTTAGTGGGGCAAGCCGAGGTGAAATGCCCCTCTTCACTACAAAAATAGCATTTCCGAACTTGCCAGGTTTTCTTTTCCTTCCCCCCAGCAGGCTTCTTATTCTGCTGAGTTGAGGGACCAGTCTTTCCATACTTTCCCTGCCATGCTTGGAAAGCTTGCACTATTGCATTGCCGGGATCGTCGGACTGATCATCATCGTCGGACTCCTGCAATGCCAGTGCCTGGCTAACCTGTACCATGGCCTTTTCTTTGGCACTTGCTTTCTTGCGCTTTCCTGACTGGGGAACTTCGGCCGCAGCTCCCTCCAATGGGATAGCCACAGCCAATGGACCCACAGCTGCGGCTTGCAAAACAGCAGCTTTTGCAAAGTCCATATGGCAACTCTCCCATACCTCGGCCCAGTGAATTGCTTGCAGAAGGTCAAACGGCTGTTTAAGCTTCACCCAAGCAGCTTTCTCCTGGTTGATCAAGCCTTTCAAGAAGACTCTCAAGCAGAGGGTACGTAGAGTGTTGTCTAGAATTACACCGAAAGCATGTCTAGCACGTTTGGCTACCTCGTTGGCAAACATACGGCTTGGCTGCTTAGGGGTTTGTCTGCAATTATAGAACTCTGACTGTTTCTTTTTAAGGGAATGCTCACCAAAGTTAGCATCCATATGGTCTACAAAACCAACAAGATCCAACCCTGGAGGCAAATCTCCCATCTCGCCGAGCTGATGGCGGCAGCTGCACTTAAGCTGCATAATGAATTGTTCAGGTGTCCAATTATGCGCTTCTGCTAGCACTTTCATCTCTCCGAGATGTGTCCGCCAGGAATCCTTAGGATCCCAGTTCCTTATAATCGCCGCTTTAGGGGCATGATTGACGTTCGTTGCCACAAACTGATACCTGAAGGTGAGTTCGGCGCCTATAGCACCCTCATACTTCAGGCCCTGCACCACTGACTTATCCTGAAAGTAATTTGACACCTGATTAGTCATATGTCACATTGGAGAATTATCGATCGCATGGATGCCAGGCATTTGGATTCCAGAAGCATCTGGCAATCCTCCGACTGTAGTCCATTGCCGACCAACGTTTCTCACATATTGGCTGTTATCAACATGACCGCGTACATATGTTGTGGAAGCAGCTGGTTTCTTTATGCTAGAGTGCGCTCCAACATAAGGCCTACCCCCTCCCCCTCCATGAGGAGGAGACGAGGCAGTGAATGACACAGTTTCTTTTTGTCTAGGTGTCCTGGATCCTCCATGTGGAGGAGAAACACGCTGGGTCGAGTGCTTAGGGCCTGTCATACGTTCTCCGCTAGGAGTAGCATGTACTACAGGTTCATCTACAGCCTGCCCGCCAGCCGCTTCGGACATCTTTAGATGCTCGGGCACGGGTGTCCGAGCAGTCTTTTCTGCTGAAAAATTCCTCGGAGTGAGGAGAATGTATGACCCACCCCCTTCATTAGGATAACCAGGCCTCTCTTCGCCTCGTGGCGGAAAAATTCCACGTATCCTGGGAGGTGAACCAAATAAATTTGCATCCTCGTCTTCCGAAGAATCATCAATTATGTTTCTCATTCGTGACATATCATCTACCCTGGCCACCTCATTAGTTTTTCATTCTCTACTCGTAGCCTACGTGTAGTGGCTTGGCAATCATCAGTCACTTGTGCCAGCGTGTTCTGGAGTTCTTGATTCTGCTCTATGAGCTGATCAATAGTCCCACGGGCATCGTGCATCGACTGGCCTTGCACTGTATAGGCATGGCGCCAGGAGGCCACTTCAGTTCTCAGCTGAGCCCTTTCTTCTTCCTCAAAGGAATCCATCATAGCCGGATTCCTTCGAAATTCAGGCCATTGACCTCCAGCCGCGGCAACCGGCTGCAGAGTCAACTTTGGACTGGTCACTTTTACCTTCGGATTCGTTTTCTTCGCATTAGAGCCAGGAGTAGGTTTGCGGTAACCCTTCATACCAGCTGGTGAAATGCGCAGGCCAACTTGGGCCGCTGCATCTGCCACTGGGACTCCATTTGCATTGGTAGTCATATCTCAAAGATATACCAAAGCTTCTAGCAAAGTTAAAACTTCAAGCCCAACGCTCAATCAATAAGACGGAAAGTCAAGTTTGGTCACGGCACCAGTTGTAGTGATTTGTAGTCGCAGGTTCGTTTCCCTTGGCATATCCGAAGCTTATTAAAGAGAGTTTATAGAACAAAAGGAACAAAGGCAGGCGCTACCTGTTCACTTGGGTTTTATTCAATGAGGTGTTCGGAACCGAGCATCAGTTCGCTTCAATACCTAACTCAGACTTGGGATTTCGGGCCACCTGGCCAGCCAGGTAACCCTCGTCCAAGGGTGTCTGACAGACATGCATAAGAATAGTAAACACTTCACATTCGATGATATAAGTAACTCTTTCTGGACTGAAAGGTTCATCACAACCTTTACAGACTACATGAAATGGTTGAAACCCGGGTCGCAGTTACTAGCAACCAACAGCTGAACTGCTGTTAAACATAAAAGGTGAACAAGCAAAAGGTAAGATAAGACTAAAAAGTCCCGCGGACCAGTAGTCACCACTGGGGAGGTTCGGACGAACTAACCCTCAGTGGCCAGCTAAACCCAATAACACCACATATGTATGTTTGCAAAATGGTATCTAATTAATATATTCTAATATTTTTATCAGGATTATTATCTCTATATGACAATCGGCTGACATTTCAGCTCTCAAACAAATTTTTTGTAGAAAGGAAACATATGAGTGCCCCCCTGCCGAAAAATATAAGAGTTTTAAGGAATTGTCAAAATAGAATCTTAAAAATCAGGAAGGTAAGAAGAGGGAAGATGAGAAATAGTTTGTTTTGTAGTGGCAAACGCCTATGGAATACTGTACCAGTGCAGTTCAGAGAAGAGGAGGATAGATCTGTTTTGTTAAATTGTTGGAAGTGGAGTGGAAAAGAAGATATGAAGAAAGAAGGGTGAATTATGTATCAATTCAGAACTTGAGTGATGTTAATTACTTACATGCTAGATGTGATGAGATATCTCATTAGCATATTATAGCAAATCAGAAACTATACAAATGTCGATCAGTAAATTATTTTGATATAGATAATGTTTTAACTATTTGTATTCTTTTATTAGTCTTATGTTTGGTTCTGTAGTATTTTTTGAGGTATAGATTAAGTGGAATTACAACAAATGATGAGATATGGACACCCTCTGAAGGAGTATTATTATCATATTTAAAATGATTTGGTAAGGGTTATTAAGATCAAATAGATTGTCTTATTTAAGTTAGTATATATAGATATACTCAAAGTTGCAAAATATTCTTTCACTGAGATGTATTGAGGCAAGAAATAACACTAATTATTAGGATTGTGATACCCATGTGTACATGCAATACCCACGTGATACACCAATGGGACATTCATAATTCTTCATAAATAATACAAATGATTCTGTTTTAATGCCCAATTGATTCATTAAACATATTACAAGTAATTCAAAGTGTCTACAATTTTTTCCTGGTTTTAGACCTTAAGTAAAGAAGATTTTTTAATTATAAATATATCAGATCATTCAATAATCATAAAAATGTCTGAGATACCAACGTGTACAGGGATACCAACGTGTACATGTGATAGTAAGGCCATAAAATATAATAAAACAAAACAAAATTGTCAAAAGGTTATTTGATATGCTCCTCAATGCCTAGTTAGATATAATCCAGTCTGTAACTGATGGATTTAGCCAAGATTAAGTCCTTTCTGCTTACCTGTAAAATTTAGGATTTTAATAATTATTTTTTCTCTAAAATAAAATGCGTTTCCAAAATGAAAATATGGGTAATTATCAATAATTATTGTGGTAATGAAGGCACAAGACCCACACTAAACTGAGAATGGGTTTTATATTGAGCCAGAGCAACAATAATATAGTCAAACTACTGGGCTTCAAAATACATTAAATGCATAGATTTCAATTACAGAGATACCAACGTGATACACATTCAAATATATGTATCTCCCAATGTTGAAATCATAGAGTCTTGAGATTTGGCAAATTGAAGATGTCCCACTAAGGTGACGAATTTTGATACAATTCGATCATAGGGTTTTAAAGTTAGCTGTAAAGAGAGATATATATGATAGGAAATGCTCAAAAATCTGTATTCTTGTTAAATACTTAGATATGCATAACATTTTTTCTGTCATGGGGAAGTTTGCTATTAAGGGCTTAATATGAACGTTATTATATCTTCTTTAAACCTCAGCAGTGAAAAGTGGGAAACATAAAAGAAAAGATGGCCCAAAATGATAGATATACTTATTATATATAGTCCCAGGGCAGGTTTTGAAAAAGGGGGATTTTGGTGAAAAGTAGTACAACAAAGGTTTTTTGATATCAAATGAAAGCTAAGATACTGAACATTCCAAGTATGATGATCTTACATTCTAAAAAGTGTCCGTTTGACCTTTTATCAGGGGTCAAAGGTCAAAGTTCACTAAATATAAGGATAATGTGAAAAATGACTTTTCTTGCTGTAGCTTGGTGAAATATGCAGCGATCTTCTTTATTTTTGGTATGTAGTTAGCTGCTAAGGAGACTTTTATTCTGTTGTCATGCATTTGTCATAGGTCAAGGTCAAGCTAAATATAGGAAGCTAGCAGATAATTTTTAATGTTCCATGGAGTGGCTGTCATAGTAACCAATATCTGCAAGTTGTATTGTCCCAGCATGCATTGTTCTCCTGGAATGGGGTCAAAGGTCAAGGAACATGCATCTCAGAGCACCACCTGAAAAATGAATGTCTCTCTCTGTAACTCTTGAACTTTTCTCACGATTCCTCTCATTTTACATCTGTGTATACTTCTGCTGGATTCCTTCCATTTACCAAAATATATTTGACCTTGATAAAGGTCAATGTCACTTAGTCAAGGTCAATGCGCAAAATTCAGCTAGAAAATAAGTTACAACCCTGGTTACAGCTCCTCCACCCACCCTAATTAAAACTGTAAGCATGTCAAATTAGTCTATTTTCATTGGATATGTCATGGCAACCTTGCTCTCTGATTTTAATATTCCCAGCATGCACCATTCTCCTAGAATGGGGTCAAAGGTCAACGATTGACTGGTCACTAAATCCCACTTAAATGGTATGAAAGTCTCTTTATCTCAGATGTTATTTGTGCAGCCTAGTTGATACTTTTAACAATTCTTCTTCTATTAAATGTTGACCCATATTATTGCTTGACCTTGACCTTGGACAAGGTCAAGGTCACCAAAAAGAAGGTCGAATGATGGGAAAAACACCAAAAATTTGACATCCATAACTGGTTATTACCCTTTGTACAATGAAAAATCTTGGGGTAGGAAGGCCCAATGAAGTTCTTTATATGGCCTATGTCATGGTAATCTGGATCGCCAAATTTAGTAATCCCAGCATGCATCATTCTGCTAAAATGGGGTCAAAGGTCAACAATTGACCCATCACTAAATCCGTGCACTTAGGGTTGTACATGTTGGTATCTCTAGTATAAAGTTATATTATTCAATTCATCACTATGTGGAAAATATTGAGATTTTTTTGGGCACTCTTCGGGATTAAGTACACAAATAGTGATATAATACACCACCAAAGTATGAATTTGATTGAAGAAAAGTTGATAAAGTCGATTCTGAGGATAAATTGCTCCATTTTTTTTACTTTTGACCATTTATACATATTATCATATGAATTGTGCTTTTCCTAATACGATATCATAAAATAGCTTCTGGGCGGACATTTAATTAACTTGTTATTTGTTGACTCTGATCTAGCCATCAGTAGTAATTGAATTGTTAGCTAATATAATCAGTGTCATTGGTGCATACAGTCTGGTCTGGTAAACGACAGGTCTGTCTGGCTGATAGGGGACTTGCATGTCCGCCATCTTGAATCTTGATTCATATGGAGTATGGGAGCTGTATGTCAGTGCAAAAGCTATTCAGAACGTGTTCTGTCCAGCATGGAATAATTAACAATGATCTCATGTAAATAGTCATATGTTCGATCAGCTAATTAAAAAGGAGTTAATCTGAACAGAACTACAAAACTTACACGTCTCATAGAGTAAACTCTCCCCTTCGACGATCTAAATTCATTTTATTAATGTAGTTGGAAGAAGCTGAGTAATAAGTGAACACGATCGGGACATTTCCCGACGAAATAAACATGAACTAAATGACTGTCAGATTGCACTTGTTTATTTTCCCGCAGAAGAACGCATGGCCAATGAATACTACATTGCCCCCCATACAAAAGTCTAGTGATACACATTTCAGCGTTCAATAATAGTTATATTATTATGTGCCAGGTATCTAAATATGTTACAGTCATTAAATAAATCATTGGCGAAATAGTTCTTCTCAATGGCAATTGCATTATGGTGTAGAATAATTCGATTTGGCTACAATTAAACGACCCATGTAAATCACTCAATTTATGCAAAAAAGGATCTCTTCTACAACAAGACTATTTCTGTTGTAATAACTGTGAATGCGGCTTTAATATGGTCCCCAGTCCGACAATATATTGTAAAGAAGTCTAAGGGTTTTTAGCCCATAGGTTCAGTAAGATGAAGAAGTGAGACAAGAAGTCCGAGGTTGTAGTTCGTCTGGATTCGGCCTAGGCGGTGGTGACTCAGCGAGTACCTAGGTCCGAGTCTTTCACTTTATTTTATACTCCAAAATCATGAATTATTCATATAATCAAACCCAGGAAATGTTCCACTGGCTCTTCCCGTTCCCTCTAATTGGTTGAGGGAGAGAGGATCTTCCTTGCCCACACGCCGACCTCTGCTCCCCAGGCAGAGACCATAAATGGAGTGCATGCAAGTTGGATCCCTCTCCTCAGCCTTCCCCCTCCCACCCCTTACGCATAGATCCCAGGGCTCGTGCCGGCCCCCCCCCTCCCTCTTAGCCCTTCCCCCCCCTCTTGATAAACCCAGAGCAGTGTATATAGTAATTAGGTCGGGCTGGGGGAGGCGGGGTGAGCCCTGAGTGGCTCATCTCCCCCTCCCTCCTGGCCAGGCCATGTGTGGCGTGCATGCCCCGACCATGATCAGGGCTAAATAGGTCGGATCTTGGGTCTAAAGATTTCAGTTCTTTACATTCGTCCCATATTTTATTTTTGTTGAAAGCTTTCTTTCGAACAAAATATTTAGCCACTGATCAACCCAGTCCAACCAAACAAGAGAAATAGAAATAAGGTTACATAGTTTACACACACAAAATCATAAAAAGGGTAAAGTAAAAGTATTATAAATTATTATATCTGTAGACCTAACGGGTCAAGATGGAAAGTTTCCAAAGGGAGTGGCTCTATTAAAAGGAGTGTTCAATTATATCAGAGGCCATCACCCTGCACTAAAAAGTCTTTTAGTCGAATATTATGTAAGAGAAGTCTCTGTGTTTTTAAGTGTGCTTCTGAACACTGTTAAATGTCTTCCTTTGTACGGAGCTAGTACACACAAAGTTCTCAAATACGGTCGTCACCGCCGTCTCCTCTGCCCGGCCGGTCAGCCGAGGCCCCCGCTGGACCTCGTCGCTGACCGACAGGACGCCCGTCTCTTTCTCTCTCCTCCTTTGGCCATGGAGAGTGAGAGCGGTTGGGTAGTCAACACTACAATATTTCCATTTTTAACCTCAAACACTACAGAACACATGTCGACTTTACTGTAGCATCACGTATAAACTCTTATTACTTGGAAAAATACCTCTTCAAAGCAGAATGGTCGGGGACAAGGTGAGGGCTTCGATTCCATGGTGCTTCCTCTCAGGCTCCTCTGTCTCGACCGATTCTGTTTGTGTAAAAACAACTTCTCACAATGAGAGTTGAAATAAAAATACCTTTTTGGGCTGGATCCTTGTCCACGGATTCCACCATTTCCTCCCGAGGGAGAAAATGGATTTCACCCAGGTATACTACTCTGTGTTCTGTGATCTCCCTCGCACCCGAGAAGAGGACAGAACAAATATTAATAGTAAATATTAAACAAGAGTAAGTTACAGACAAGTTCAAAAAGTGTTTGTTACCCCAGAGAAACCAAATAAACATTGGTAGACTAATTACTCATCCTGGTCAGTCCGAAATTGGCAGCGTAATATGGTGAGGGGGGGGGAGGGGGCAGGGATATGCTCGAGGGAACGAGAGCCAGTCCTAGCGCCTGGAGTGGCCTCTCCCTCCTCTCGATCTAGGTCTTGGAGGGCTAGGGCTACAGGGTGGTGGGTTGGGGGTCCTATTGGGATATTCTCTCGGGGCTTAAGGTTCCTCAGACAACACAAAAGGCTGACTTTACCTCTTGGGGCGAGCCCCTTTCGGCGGAGGTAGATTATTCCCAGGGTCATGACTCCTAGGAGAGTGGGGATGAGAGTGGCTATACCCCAGATAGAACTTTCAGACCAAGGGGTGGAGGAAATCAGGGGGGAAACGGGTTTAGGGAAATCTGTCAGGGCGAGTAAGGGTATTTCAGCTCTTGGCAGGAAAGTCAATTGCTGATCTAAATGGGGGTAAAGGGATAATTTGCCATAAGTCAGATTAAACCCAGGGAGGGGCATAATCTTGGGGATGGGGAGTGTTATATGGGACTCATGGCGTTGGATGCTACTTACACGCCAATCCTTTCCAACCAGGAGACAACCGCCTTCTAAAATCACCCTGGCATGCCGATGATACGTTTGTATCACTGGTTTCTGCCCAGGGCACCTCAAGATTGTTTCCAGAGGTTCATAAATAGCTAGAATTACAGAAGAAATGGACTCTCCCTCTCTAAACACTTGGTTTGTTAAGTTATTTCTTTTTACAATCTGCGCCTTACAAAGGTCTGGCTTTTTACCTAAAATAATATTTGTTTCGCAGGTCGGGGTTAGATGCTCTATTGCAGCTGAGCAAATCTGGGGTTCAAACCCGATACAGTGCTGAGGAAGAAATGACGCGCTGGATATGCTATCTAGGGCCACCTCCTCTTCTCCTACCAACTTTCTCAGGTGGTCAGCACCATATGGGACCGGAAAATACTTTAATCTATAGTGTAAAAATTGAGTGCCTGAAACTGCCGGAATTACTGTCTGGTATATTAGCTCCTGTTCGTCGTCTAATAATAGTCGAACGTTCAGGTGTCTATAATACCAGCGGTTATCTTGTGGGGTGTAATGTTTCCCTTCTTGTAATTTAGACAATATTTCTGATAAGTAGGCCAGTGGTAAAATCTGGTCTGTTAAGAATCCCCTTTCCAGCTGAATGCGCTGGCGATAAAATAATTCGTTTTGACGGTGGTAATTTTCCACCGCCCTACTCACTCGCTGCAATAGAATATCCACTTCCCTTTTCATATGAACCCTGTGAATATCTTTACTGAAACCATTTAACTGTGCTAGAATGTCTGCCACTTGGCGGGAGATGTTACTTGCTGCAGCTTGGAGCTGCGCGATGTCCAAGCGGTTCTCTGTCATGTAGAGCCTTGTCTGATTCAACACCGACACCATCTCTTCCTGACAATGGGCCAATGCGCTCTCGCTAGCCTGAGCTTCTTGTACTGCAGATCTTAATTCGTTCACCTGTCCTACAGTAGCGGTGCCAAACAAGGCACGGCTTAGCGAGCCCACAAAATTGAATAGGCCTCTCTTCCTTCGGGTGTCTTGTTGGACTGGTGTTGGAATCTCTGCCTGGAGGAAACCCATGTGCTCCTCCCAGGCACTGACATCTCTGTCTCCCACAACCTCCGCCTGTCTGAGTTCTCCAATTCGCCTTCTTAGGACGGAGACCCAAGCACTGACCGGAGGGGGCGTGGGGGGGTGTAGAACGATCACTGTTGTCCAAGTCGCGGTCAGGGCTCTGACCTCCCCTTCCTCATACACCAACACCCCTTCCTCCTCAAACAAATCGCCATTAGCCATCATAGCCAGGGTGATTATGAGGAGGGACTGGAAGGCGTAGGTTGAGAGAAGTCCGTCACTGGTGGTGCCCCTGGGTCGAACTCCCATGGTTGGGGCTGTGGTGGGGGTGACGGTGGGGGTGGGGGTGTAGGTGGTGGTGATGGTGGTGGCGATGGTGGGGGTATACAGGGCAGCTTCCTCGGCCTCTGCACGGGTGAAGTGGGCGTGGCTGGGTTTGGTGAGGAGTCAGGCCTTTCCCTCTTAGTAGAGCCTAGAGGGTGGAACACTTTGATCCTCTTTTCCGTGCATTCAGAGGTGGTGGTCAAAGCCTTGGGTTTAGGGCACTTGGTTGGGGTCTCTATCCTCCCTCTTTTTGCCCTTGACCTGGTAACAGGACCTGGTGGTGGTGTGCGCGGGGGAGCAGTCTCCACAGCAACGGCTGGTGGCAGGGGTCGGTGCAATGTAACTGGCTTAGGTGAAGCTAGTACTAGCACCTTCTCCCTCGGCGGTCGCTGCTGGGGTGGGCGTGGCACTTGTTGTGGTTGAGGTGGGCGTGGCACTTGGTCCTCGTCCTCCACATGCATGTGCTCGTCCTCTGGTTGCTCTGCTCTCGCTTGGCCTTCCTGTTCTATCTGAATTGGAGGAGGCATGTTTGGTATGGGTAAATAAACAGTGTCGGGCACTGCCCTAGGCTGGGGTGGGGGAGGTGGTGGAACATGAACTTGTTGAGCTTTTTGGGCTTGTCTCCGAGCCTTATTTCTCTTTCCTTGACCCGCCCTCGGTTGCCTAGTTCTCAGTACATCCCATTCTATTTCCCCAGATACCATTTTTACCCTATCCCTATTTATACGCCTGCGTTCACCCTGGGGTCCCCTCATAGTTAGGGTGGTACCCCTTATCCCCGTTATTACATAACCATGATCCCACTTGGGATCCAATGGAGCGCTGGTGCCTGATAGCACCACCACATGATCCCCTATTTTTAGATCCTTTGCATTTGCTCTGGCCCTTAATCTCTCATAATTAGCCACTCTACTGGCCTCAGTGCGCTCAGCAGCTTCTCTGAACGCATCTGTTAAGGCCTGTAGGCGCTCACTGAGTACGGCATCTTCTGTTCCCTCTGGAGTGGGGAATATTTTAGAAAAGGGATATCTTGGATTGGTGCCGAAAGTTAAAAAATATGGTGTAAAACCAGTTACACAAGAAGTGGAGACTCTATGTGCCCAGAGGGTTGGACCTAAATGGCTCTCCCACTCTGCTGGTCTTGCATTGATGAATTTCCTTAGTATATTTTTAAAAGTTTTGTTGAATCTTTCAATTTTACCATTGGTCTGGGGGTGAAAAGCTGTAGAATGCCTTACTTCAGTGCCTATGGATTTAAGGTACCCTTCCACTTGCTGGTTCATAAATTCGAGTCCCCGGTCGGTGATGAGCACCTCTGGGGGGCCATACCTAGGGACATATTCATTAGCCAGATAATCAGCAATGTTTTTAGCTGCTTTGGAGGGTATGGGTTTGACTTCTACCCAGCCAGTTGCGTGATCTATTACAGTCAAGATGTATCTATTACCTTTATCAGAGACTGGGAAGGGACCACAGAGATCCATTCCCAGTATCTGACCAGGATATTTTGCTATTGGCATCGCAGTAGGAGGTACACGCGCCCTACCCACTCTGTTTACAGCACACCTAGCGCATCGGATTAAGACATTATAGGTATCTCTTCTCATGGTGGGCCATTTATAAGCCTCTTGGATCCTATCTAGGGTCTTCCTCATGCCCTGGTGGCCTACTTCAGTGTGGGCGCGCCTCACTACTCTATGCCTAGCTGAGGGTGGCAGGACCAGGCGGGGGTAGGCTGGCTTGCCTGGGGGAGGGGTAAGAGTGAAAAGCATGCCATCAATTATGGTGTAATCCCCCTCATCCTCCATCCCCTGTTGAAATTGTTCCAACTCCCTCTGTTCTAATCGTATTTTGTCTTTCTCGAGTTTATCAAATTCCCAAGGAATTTCATCTATCTCCTCCAAGGCACAGACTTCAAGAGAACTGAGAGTCGGCCCTTCCTTCTTGGGGTTTGTTTTTATTCGAGAAAGCATGTCTGCCCTGATATTGTTTGCCCCTTTTCTATATTCAATGGGAGCCCCAAACTCTGCTATTAATACCGCCCATCTTTGAATTTTGGTGTTTTTAACTTCTCCCACAAACAGAGACTTTAAAGGCTTGTGGTCAGTGTAAATTTTGAATTCGCTACCCTGTAGATAAGGTCTGAGCTTATTTAAGGCATACACGATTGCATAAGCTTCCTTTTCAATCGTAGCCCAATTGAGTTGTGGCCCAGAGAGTTGTTTAGAGATATACTGAACTGGCCTCTCTATGCCTTCACTATCAGACTGGACCAATATGGCCCCAATTGCGTAATCACACGCATCGCTATAGAGACGATAAGGCTTATCCAACTGAGGGTGCGCCATTACTCTATCTGAAGTTAGTAATTCCTTCAGAGTTTCAAATGAGCTTTGCTGCTCTTCCAACCATTCGAACCTGGCATACTTTTTGGTAAGTTTGACCAAAGGATGAGCTACCTTAGCATAATCTGGGATACATTGACGGTAATACCCAGTCATTCCTAGGAAGGAGCGAATTCCGCTCACATCCTCTGGAGGCAGCATATCCCTGATAGCACTACATTTATCTGGGTGGGAATTAATTCCATCTTTTGAAACTTGGTAGCCGAGGAGATCTACCTTCTCTTGTTTGAAAATACATTTACTCTTTTTGACTGTAATTCCGTATTCTTCTAATTTATCAAACACCAGAGCCAAATGGTGATCATGCTCCTCTTCAGATTTGGAATAGATTACAATATCATCTATGAAAGTCATGCAAAATTTGCCAATAAATTCCGAAAACATTTTGTTCATGGCCCGTTGAAAGACGGCTGGTGCGTTAGTGAGTCCAAAAGGCATCCTACGGAATTGAAATAGGCCCCTATGACACACAAACGCTGTCTTTTCCATGCTATCCGGGTCCATCTCTACTTGCCAGTAGCCGCTTTTTAGGTCGATGGTGGAAAAGACAGTTGATCCTGCTAAACTGTCAAAAATATCTTGAATATTTGGAAGTGGATGAGCATCCTTTTTGCTTACAGAGTTTAGTTTTCTGAAGTCGACACAAGGTCTATTGCTCCCATCTTTCTTTGGGACCAACAATATCGGGCTTCCCCATGCTGAGCTGCTGGGTTCTATTACTCCCAGCTCCAGCATTTCATCTAATTCTTTATCTACAAGTTTTCTCTTGGCCAGGGGCAAACGATAGGGGCGTTGATTAATTGGGCGCGCATTTCTAGTATCTATGTGCATTTTCACATCTTTAAAGGTACCTAATTTTCCCTGTTTTCCTATGCCAAAAACAGCGGGGTATTTTTCTTCCCATGCTTCTGCCTCTGTGTGGATAGAGGCGAATTCTTGATCTGCACTACCCACTTGTTGCCTTCTGTAACTTTTTCCTTCCAAAATTACCTTTCTTTTTCTGAAGCTAATTTGGGCATCTAATATAAATAAGGCATCATCCCCCAGAAGCAGTTCATGGTGAAGTCTTCTTACAATATAAACTGGAAATGAGCTACCCCCCAAGTTAACTATCGCCTGCCCTTCAGTTTTGAGATCATGACCAGAGAGTGATTTAAGAGATTCCCCCTTTGTCAATACGAGAGGCCGATGATGGGTTTTGCAAAAGGCTCTCCATACATCCTCTCGCATTAGACTCCTTGACGCGCCGGTATCAATGAGTGCACGCATCTCCATCCCCGCCACTGAGATGGAGAGGCAGAACCTCTCATCCGGCGTTTCTATTCCCCCTGGTTAACATATTTGGCTGGCTTTTGAGTGGTAGAGGCCATCTGCATGGCCGCCACTACTGCAGCCTGTACATGTGCATAGCGGTGGGAGCATTCTCTTGCGAAGTGTCCCTCCTCCCCACATTCATAACAGACGTTTTTACCCCTAAACCTCTTCCCTCCTCCCTGCTTATTTTTTTCCGGTCCTGGATTATCATTTCCCTTCCCCTTCCCTTTCCCTGGGTGGTTTACTACCTGAGAACTGGCAATCGGGGGTGGGGGATAGGACGTGTTGAAATATGGGGGATACATAGGCAACATGGGTGTCTGAAAGGGGTACTGGGGTGCTGCACCTGATTGGGGAACGATCACTGTGGGGTTGGATGGTTTCCCCGTCTCCATCATCTCTACTAATTTCGTAAGGTAATTCACCTTTGACTCCAAATCAGCTATTAGCTTCCAATCTGAAGCATCTGTAGGATTTGGCCCAGAAGGGGCCATTCTCTTAGGGAGGATAGCCCCAATTTCCATTGGTTCATCCTTCCTATCCCCTCTGGTAGGTTGCCCTGCCAGAGCGAAGGTGTGAGCAGCAGCTGAGGCTTGTCTTATTGCCTCAGCCAGGGTATCAGGGCGAGCAGCAAATACGTCATGACGTATTTGCTCATCCCTGAGTCCCAACACAAAATTCCTGACCAACGTCTCTTGGACTATCTCGTGGTCCAGGTTATCCACGCTGTAAGCCCTCTGAGACGCTAGCTGGAACTTGCGTCCGTATTGCTTCGCATCCTCATATGGGAGCTGATAGAGATCGGTGAGCCTTGCTCGCAGCTGCTGTTCCTCCTCTTCATTCATGAAGAGGCGGAAAATCTCAGCCCTCGCCAGATCCCATGTCCTATTGGCCGGTACCTGTAGGAATCCTGCCACGCACCTCGCTAGAGGCCCGCTGGCAAGAGTTCCCAAAAGCTCTAGAGTGAGCGTATCATTCGCTACACAATAGGCCTTTGCCCTGCTTATCCCATCTAGCCACTCTCTCAAAGTGTCCTTATTGGACCCATCATTTACTCCTAGCATGGCGCCATGGCGTTCCATGCGCCTTCTGACCTCTTTGATAGCTGCAAACCTGGCCCTCCTTTGACCCTCGTCAAGCATGGCCAAGTCCGCGGCATTGAGATCCCAATTGATGTCCGCCATGTTTTACACTTTGATGAGAGAGAGAGAGAGTAAAGAAAAAAAAAGAAAACTAGATGGCGCAAGGTACAGAGTTATAACCAACAGAACCCAGAACCTAGCAAAGTTTTTACCCCGAACATTGCTCACCCACTCTCCTTGTATTATGAGTGTTTGAGTGTGATCATTCTCCCAACCCTATACAGTGGCCCAGATCCACCCTCGACACATCCCATAAGTATAATTTATGAGCTCAATCAGAGTTTTAGAGTTCCACTCACCTACTCTTCCAGCTCATCTTGCCTCTCCTAGGCTATGTCTCACTTCCAGTCAGAAGATTGGGTTGTTGCTCAACTTAGCAACAAGTCTCTTAGTGGTTCGCCAGTGTAAAGAAGTCTAAGGGTTTTTAGCCCATAGGTTCAGTAAGATGAAGAAGTGAGACAAGAAGTCCGAGGTTGTAGTTCGTCTGGATTCAGCCTAGGCGGTGGTGACTCAGCGAGTACCTAGGTCCGAGTCTTTCACTTTATTTTATACTCCAAAATCATGAATTATTCATATAAAGCAAACCCAGGAAATATTCCACTGGCTCTTCCCCTTCCCTCTAATTGGTTGAGGGAGAGAGGATCTTCCTTGCCCACACGCCGACCTCTGCTCCCCAGGCAGAGACCATAAATGGAGTGCATGCAAGTTGGATCCCTCTCCTCAGCCTTCCCCCTCCCACCCCTTACTCATAGATCCCAAGGCTCGTGCCGGCCCCCCCTCCCTCTTAGCCCTTCCCCCCTCTTGATAAACCCAGAGCAGTGTATATAGTAATTAGGTCGGGCTGGGGGGGGCGGGGTGAGCCCTGAGTGGCTCATCTCCCCCTCCCTCCTGGCCAGGCCATGTGTGGCGTGCATGCCCCGACCATGATCAGGGCTAAATAGGTCGGATCTTGGGTCTAAAGATTTCAGTTCTTTACAATATAGTGTGGGAAAGCATAGCAGGCAGGTTAATGGAGTGCTATACATGACCAGGTATTGTTTAACTATCTGTCCCTTTACCAGATCGTTGACCATTATCTCCACATCTTTATAATCTTGACAACAGGAGATCACCCTTTGCACTAATCCATCCGCCCCATTGTGAAGGAGAGTACGCCGGCATGTGATAGTAGGACAAAGCTAAAGGACGCCGATGATTGACCGATGCCATTCATGGAGTGCTTATTTACGATGGGGCTTCTGACAGTGTAGCGCGTGTATAGTTGTCTTGAACTGTCTTGAACAAATGTGTGCATTTTCAAGGTAATAGTAGGGCAGCTTAAGGCCATATTTGAGATGGATGTGGACGTTTGTGACAAAAGCACCAAATTTTTACCATGTGTTGACAATGACCCTAGCTTTCAATTTTTGGTAGGCACCACTTTCTCCCGATATATTATGGCGGCCATCTTGGATTTTTAAGATCACCATCATGTAAAATCCTACCAATATCTCAACTTCTATACCACTTAGGATCACAATCTTGGTGTCTAAACATACATTTTTAGGGTCAAGGAATACGCCTATACCATTTAAAAAAATATTAGATTGTATTTATTAACACAAAAACAATTGCAATTGTGAGAAATAAGGCAAATGCTGTTCGACCCAATGATGATATATTTTCATGTATTTGGTTTTTGTGTTGTGAAAAACAATGTAGTCCTTCTCTTAACTTGACACTATTGTTATGGTTGATATTTATATTTTGCTTACTAACAGTTATCAACAACACTATAATTCTTGCTACATGTACACCTTGCCCCACACCATTGCCCCACATTGCAATTACACTTTACAAGTTCCCTGCAGGCCTTAGAAATAACAGGTAATGTGGTCCACACAGGGACCAATTATTGCCTGACCTTGGTGATAGTCCAGCCCCAACTTTCTAGACTAGGTATGTGCTGTTTGCTTAATGGCCTACCATATTCCACTCTGGAATGAAACTCTCTTGGACATAGTGTCATGGATCAATCAGTTCCTCGAAGAATAGATCTGTTAGAAGATTTGATGATGATTTCACTGTCTTTGGGGCAATTCACAGTGGCAATCTTGTTGGACAGGAATGTAAACAATTCCTCTTTTTTGGTTGGGCCACCCAAAAAGTATGCTCACTTTCCTTGGATCTTATTTTAACCTGCAACTTTTCTCCGAATTCCCTTTCCTTGCTTTTCTCTGGTGGGTTCTTTTATGCTGATAGGGATGTATTTGTCCCATATTACATCAACACATTTTGAGTTTTCTAGTTGTTTTTATTTATGATGTGTGGAACAAAGACCTGATAGTGTACTCTTCAAATGTAACAGCATTGTTAGTGGGGAGCACCACATCAGCTCAATCAAGAAACCTCACATCAATGAAAACTGGGGGATCATTCTGGGTGTCCTTAGTCAGAATGGTTAACAGATCTGATTTCTTTCCAAAGTGCAATTTTCCACCATGAGATAGTGAAGGAAGGAGGGGATGATTCTCATGGCTGAAGAATGTAATCATATCACTCATCCTGTGCTGCATCACAATGTCCAAGTGGGAGAACAGCACCACACTATTATTGAGTAACAAGATTTTCCCTGCTCGTTTTGATTTGGTTCTTGCATGGCTGCGTACGGTGGAAAAGAGGAAAGGCATTCTTCTAAATTGGCTCATGATTTGAGGATGTCCAATAAGTTATAACTTCCTTGCAGCCTGCTCCTTAAAACTTATCTGTGTGGACAATCCCTCTTCATGATGATAACAGCAACCTGACTCTTTATCTTTAGGTAGGTATTCCTCTACAAATTCCTTCAGCAACCTAGCTTGTTCAGGCCCTTCAGAGACTATTCATTTTCTGAAGGCTGAAGGACTCTCTCTCAGACCATTTGCACCCCCTATCATCGACCCGTTTACAACCTCATTATTTTGTTCATGGGCTTGATTGATTGGAATGGTTGAAAATCTGTTTTGTGGTGGTTTTGTGGATAACCCAGTGACTGTGCTCCGCAATCTCTTTGGGAATTGATGGGGAAAGACTCTCCATATCTTGGATGTGTATTGGGATCCAACGCACATAATTGCATGGTCTAGAGCAAAATACCATGGAGCCAATGCCTTCAGACTTTCAATATAAAAATTCCCTTCTTGGTAAGATCTGATGCAGATGAGGCCTCAGAGTTCCATAGTGAAAACAGTATCCCAGTATTGGATTGTTGGACTCTTCTGTACCATTTTCCACCTCCATGCCTCTTTGACTTCCTTGAGCATTGCAACAGCCAGAACAGTCACTTGGTGAGCATGCCTTGTTTGAGTGAGGTGTGAGGCTCTCAGAAAAGAGTCAGCAATGCCTGATGATGGAATGGATGCTTGTGTAAGTGCATTGGTCACCAAATGTTTTCCACATTGCCATCTTTATGTGCAGTCCATTAACATTGCAATAATTTACCTTCTCCATGAGTTCCATTGTGTGAACTTGGCAAGAGCATAGAGTGGTGCATCAAAGGTGATCACTGGTATCTGTTGTGTATACTATAGTGATGACACATAGGGCCTGATGATGATATTTTGTCATATATTTTGTTTTTGTTTAATGAATACAATCTAATCCTTTTTTACATTGTATAGGTGTGTTCCTCGGCCCTTAAAATGTATGTTTAGATACAAAAATTATGATCCTAAGTAGCTTAGAAGCTGAGATATTAGTTGATATAGGTTTTTGGATGATGGCGATCATGCAAATCCAAGATGGCCGCCAATGTAGTCCTTCTCTAAACTTGACTATTGTTATGGTTGATATTTATATTATGCTTACTAACAGTTTTGTACAACAATATAACTATCTAGCTATAGTTGTATACCATAGTGATGGCGCTATAGGGCCTGATGATGATATTTTGTCATATATTTGTTTTTGTGTTAATAAATACAATCTAATATTTTTTTAAATGGTATAGGCGTATTCCTTGACCCTGAAAATGTATGTTTAGACACCAAGATTGTGATCCTAAGTGGTATAGAAGCTGAGATATTGGTAGATGTAGGATTTTACATGATGGCGATCTTAAAAGTCCAAGATGGCTGCCTTAATATATCGGGAGAAAGTGGTGCTTACCAAAAATTGAAAGCTAGGGTCATTGTCAACACATGGTAAAAATTTGGTGCTTTTGTCACGAACGTCCACATTAATTTGCTAAGCTGCCCTACTATAATGCTATGCAGGTTATCTACCTACACTGTGCGCATCACCGTATACGTGCGATACGAAATTGGATACGAATTTCTTGTACCCACTTTTGATACGATATTTTTCGTCACAGCGTATTCGTGCAGCGTTTTTCGTACCCGCGATTCGCGCAGCGTTTTTCGTACCAGCGGTTCACGCACATTTTGAGATACCATTATATTTGTATAGATGAGATCAAGCCGATTCCAATGATAGTAAACAGTCCTATAATTGAAAAAAAAGTTTCCAATATTTCTGGGGGTTAATAAACAATAAAGTAACTCAAGTGAAGTATCATTTTATTTTCATCAATTCTACCATACTCCATGTGAGCCTGAAGCATAGCAGCCTTCCATTTGATGTGTCCCAGTGTTTTGTTGCATCTGCCCCCTATATGTACAGTCATTAAGGTATTTGAAACACAGCATTTTTCAATGTCAAACAGGTATATAACAGATATAAACTATAGATGTATATCACTTATAACATTTCTATGTACATGATGCGTAATATCTATAGTGGTATAAATGCCATACAAGGGTATTAGCGGCACTTTTATTGTAAAAGAATTTGTAAATGCACCAAAGTTACCACCTGGTGAAAAGTTGGCCACCTGGTGAAAACAGTACCGCTACCTGGTGAGTACAAGTGGCAGAATAGTAATTAAGGGCTAAGGGTAATGGGCTATTCCCATTATTTCGAACATATAATTCTCCCAATCGGGCATCATTTGATTTTCCAGCCTAGGGTATCTACAACCTGTATTTAGGATGATCACCCATGATTATAACCATTTTATTCGAATTCCTGGGCCAAAATTAGAGTGTGGGAACCATACTTTCAAAGTTCTTATGTCAAAATCTTCGCTCTTATTGGGATAAAAGTGCCCTTTCAGGCTGGAAAATAAATAATAATTATGGAATTTGAATATAAAGTACAGGCGCATTTAGAAAATATATTACTTCTGCTGAAAAGAATGGTTTCTACACATGTACACTCGTTCATTATTATGAAAAAACAATTTTCATGAAATCACTAATTTACACTCATCCAGACATGGTAAATATCATTTTGGAATATTTGTGTCACCGTTACGACATGTATTGGCTTCAAAACAATGAAACTCTCCAAGAGTAATGATTAATTTAAAATTTCATTTCGTTTTTTGTGGAGGGAAGATGTATATGTATGTATAGTTGGATAAAAAGAAAAGTTCATGATATCCTTGTAACCTTTTATTACCTTCCAAAAATCCCTTGAACTGTTATGGGAATATTTTATGTCATGTTACGACATGTGATATATATACAATAATTTTCTTAAAAAAACATTATCATGAAATTTTGTCTTTCCTAATAATTGTTCTTGCCTGCTGGAAAATGGTCGAAAATATAAATATGAATAGATACAGATGCTGTAGAATTGCAGTGAACATATATTGGCATGTTGCTGTTACGCCATAGCGTCACCGTTACGCCATAATTAATAGAAATATAGAGATCCTTCTATATTAGCACAGTTATTGTATAGAAATAAAAGGGATATTTTGACAAAACTGATACTGAGCTTTGGTTCCAACCAGTTCCTATGTTGGCGGCCATCATCGATTTCCTAGCTGTTATTTTGTCATTTACTATTGCTAGACGAACTAGTGAGTAATATATCTCATTTTTACACTAAATCATTTGATAAATTGGGCATAATGATGCCGATATAAGGCAAAATAATAGGGAAAATATAGGTATCTGAATCATACGTGTAGGAATCTAAATATTGGCCCCAGCCTTCCCAAATTTCACCTGCATTATACTGATATTCCCCGCTATATGTACACCAAAGATTGTAGAGATTCAACAAATTCTATTTTTTCTAAAAAAATGACCTTCTGAAATCAAATGATGCCCGTTTGGGAGAATTACTATATGCTCACTGCAATTCAACGGTTATAGTTATACATTAATAAATAATAATATACATTGATAAATGTATAGGGGTTTCTTTGACTGGGTGTCAGACAGTGAGTATGAGTGTCAGATGCGCGACAGTAAGTGTGAATGCTAGGTGAGTAAGCAGTGCCAGGTGCCAGGTCCTGTTGTGGCTGCATTATAATGAGTATTCAGTTTTGAAGGTAGCATTATTATAGCACTATTTCTTCTACATTTTTTCTTGATAGTTGCTTGGACACTATATAACATATCAATACGAAAAACGCAGCACGAATACGGAGCGTATCAAATTTCGTCTCTGTGATTCAAATGACCGCTTTTCGTCTCAGAAGTTCACGCAATTTCGTCACCACAGTTCACCACTAGTGTTCGCGGTGCTCTGTAGACAAACAACGTCTCAATGAAGACGAAAAAACTTGTCACTCCGTATCGCGCGGATACGGCGGGCGGGAGAGTGTACCATACCGTTGACTTGTCTAATAAATTTCACTAAATTTTTTTCAAACGTTAAACAAATTGTACCTATAATAAGTAATTAATACGTTTTATTGAGGTTAATGTCACTAAAATTCGCTTAATTCGGTCTTTTTAAACATGATACTATCTCAAAATTGATGTTTTTTTGACTCACCTTTCTCTGACACAACACAAATTGTACCTTTTCTATTGCCCTGATCTATGAAGCATGCTGTTTTACAAGGCCATATAGGGCCATTTCTATAGGCCCTGCGGGCACTTACAGTACAAAGGCCCTGGCTCTAATTTATCATTTTATGGAGCAGGGGACAAGGCCTGACGTCTCTGTCCCTCTGCCCTGATACATTATAGTGTAATTAGTCCTACCGTGGCCAGCCGACCTTATGTAGGAGATTGGAGGATGAGGGATCTTTTAGTGGTACTTACACAATCTTTCACTTGCCCTTCAACCTATAGGTCTCACCTTTACGGTATAGTAGCTGCATTCTCTGTTAACATGGGTGCACTATTTGAAATTTGTACATTTTGTATGGTCTTTTCAGATTTACTAAATGTGTAGAGCAGCTAAATGTTCTTTCGAACTCTTATATATATATATGAGATGGATTCTCAGCTTACAACAAATTTATAATATCTTGTCAAATTTATTCATATATGTGATGTGTTACCGCAAAATAATCACAAGTCGCAAAAAGAGTTTTTTGAGATATTATCATATTTCAAAAGATGAGATCAAGCAGATTCCAATGGTAGTAAACAGTAGAACATCGAATAAGTATTTCTATATTTTAAGTGGACATTTACTGGTGAAGTAGCCAAATAGACTCTATAAGATGACCTTAGAAAGGCATGGATATATTTAATACACTGTTGTCTCGAAATTTGGTAGATGTATTCATGCTACAAACAGCGTTAAGCACCCCAAAAATGAAAACATCACCATAAAGACATCTAGTGAATACAACACTTTGACAAAAATCAATGTTGCGACTTGCCACTTATGAGGACGCTTTAGAAGACCTGTAACTAAAGCAACGGGTCAAAACCCTCCAAATTAATTGTGCTTTTGTTTAGATGGGTTGGAAATGAATGGAACAAAAAGTAGAAACTGTTTACATTTCTACTGAGCTGAGACTGCAGCTTTAATGCAAAGGGTGATCTGCTGTAAAGATTATAGGGAAAGCTGCGGAGATAATGATCTGGTATAAAGTGACAGATAATCAAACAATCCCGGTACTTACACAATCTTTCACTTGTCCTTTCATGATAGATCTACCCTTTGACGTGTGGTACAGTTTAAAGCTGCACTCCAAGTCAATTCTGCATTTACAGCTATTATATAATCATGCCAAATGTACTCATATTACAACTTATATGACTGAATGTATAAATATTCTGCTGCTATTATAAGTTCATACAAAGATTTGAAAGTGAATCGGCCACAATAAAATGGCCTCAGGTGAGCGATAATAGGTGAATCCACCAGATGAAAGGGTTTCGGTGTCCAAAATATGTTGACATTTATAAAGCCTTGGATGGACAATTACTAGTAAACTAAAGTGTTGAATATATTTATGAGGTCAAAAGATGGTGTGGCTAGTCGTTTCAGCCAATAGGAAGCCATGTACCGTGCTAACTAGGTCGTCTAGAGGTCAAATGGGGGCATTTTTAGTATTTTAACCCAAAGTAGAGGATTTTTTAGCTCTTCCCATGTGCAAATGAGGTCAAAAGGGGGCGTGGCTAGTGGTTTAGCCAATACGAAACCATGTACCATGCTAACTAGGTCATCTAGAGGTCAAAATGGGGCAAGGCTAGTGGTTTCAGCCAATAGGAAGCCATGTACCATGCTAACTAGGTCGTCTAGAGGTCAATTGGGGGCATTTTCAGTATTTTAACCCAAAATAGAGGCCTTTTTAGCTCTTCCCATATGCAAATGAGGTCAAAAGGGGGCGTGGCTAGTGGTTTAGCCAATAGGAAACCATGTACCATGCTAACTAGGTCATCTAGAGGTCAAAATGGGACAAGGCTAGTGGTTTCAGCCAATAGGAAGCCATGTACCATGCTAACTAGGTCGTCTAGAGGTCAAATGGGGGCATTTTTAGTATTTGAACCAAAAAAAGAGGCCTTTTTAGCCCTTCCCACATGCAAATGATGTCAAAAGGGGGCATGGCTAGTGGTTTAGCCAATAGGAAACCATGTACCATGCTAACTAGGTCATCTAGAGGTCAAAATGGGGCAAGGCTAGTGGTTTCAGCCAATAGGAAGCCATGTACCATATTAACTAGGTCATCTAGAGGTCAAATGGGGGCATTTTTAGTATTTTAACCCAAAAAAGAGGCCTTTTTAGCTCTTCCCATATGCAAATGAGGTCAAAAGGGGGCGTGGCTAGTGGTTTAGCCAATAGGAAACCATGTACCATGCTAACTAGGTCATCTAGAGGTCAAAATGGGACAAGGCTAGTGGTTTCAGCCAATAGGAAGCCATGTACCATGCTAACTAGGTCGTCTAGAGGTCAAATGGGGGCATTTTTAGTATTTGAACCAAAAAAAGAGGCCTTTTTAGCCCTTCCCACATGCAAATGATGTCAAAAGGGGGCATGGCTAGTGGTTTAGCCAATAGGAAACCATGTACCATGCTAACTAGGTCATCTAGAGGTCAAAATGGGGCAAGGCTAGTGGTTTCAGCCAATAGGAAGCCATGTACCATATTAACTAGGTCATCTAGAGGTCAAATGGGGGCATTTTTAGTATTTTAACCCAAAAAAGAGGCCTTTTTAGCTCTTCCAATGTGCAAATGAGGTCAAAATGGGGCAAGGCTAGTGGTTTCAGCCAATAGGAAGCCATGTACCATGCTAACTAGGTCGTCTAGAGGTCAAATGGGGGCATTTTTAGTATTTTAACCCAAAGTAGAGGCCTTTTTAGCTCTTCCCATATGCAAATGAGGTCAAAAGGGGGCATGGCTAGTGGTTTAGCAAATAGGAAACCATGTACCATGCTAACTAGGTCATCTAGAGGTCAAAATGGGGCAAGGCTAGTGGTTTCAGCCAATAGGAAGCCATGTACCATGCTAACTAGGTCGTCTAGAGGTCAAATGGGGGCATTTTTAGTATTTTAACCAAAAGTAGAGGATGTTTTAGCTCTTCCCATATGGAAATGAGGTCAAAAGGGGGCGTGGCTAGTGGTTTAGCCAATAGGAAACCATGTACCATGCTAACTAGGTTATCTAGAAGTCAAAATGGGGCTAGGCTAGTTTCAGCCAATAGGAAGCCATGTACCATGCTAACTAGGTCGTCTAGAGGTCAAATGGGGGCATTTTTAGTATTTTAACGAAAAAAGAGGCCTTTTTTGCTCTTCCCATATGCAAATGAGGTCAAAATGGGGCAAGGCTAGTGGTTTCAGCCAATAGGAAGCCATGTACCATGCTAACTAGGTCGTCTAGAGGTCAAATGGGGGCATTTTTAGTATTTTCACCCAAAGTAGAGGATGTTTAAGCTCTTCCCATATGCAAATGAGGTCAAAAAGGGGGCGTGGCTAGTGGTTTAGCCAATAGGAAACCATGTACCATGCTAACTAGGTTATCTAGAGGTCAAAATGGGGCTAGGCTAGTTTCAGCCAATAGGAAGCCATGTACCATGCTAACTAGGTCGTCTAGAGGTCAAATGGGGGCATTTTTAGTATTTTAACCCAAAAAAGAGGCCTTTTTAGCTCTTCCCATATGCAAATGAGGTCAAAAGGGGGGGTGGCTAGTGGTTTAGCAAATAGGAAACCATGTACCATGCTAACTAGGTCATCTAGAGGTCAAAATGGGGCAAGGCTAGTGGTTTCAGCCAATAGGAAGCCATGTACCATGCTAACTAGGTCGTCTAGAGGTCAAATGGGGGCATTTTTAGTATTTTAACCCAAAAAAGAGGCCTTTTTAGCTCTTCCCATATGCAAATGAGGTAAAAAAGGGGCGTGGCTAGTGGTTTAGCCCATCGGAAACCATGTACCATGCTAACTAGGTCATCTAGAGGTCAAAATGGGGCAAGGCTAGTGGTTTCAGCCAATAGGAAGCCATGTACCATGCTAACCAGGTCATCTAGAGGTCAAATTGGGGCAAGGCTAGTGGTTTCAGCCAATAGGAAGCCATGTACCATGCTAACTCGGTCATCTAAAGGTCCAATGGGGGCATTTTTAGTATTTTAACCCAAAGTAGAGGCCTTTTTAGCTCTTCCCATATGCAAATGAGGATCAAAATGGGGTAAGGCTAGTGGTTTCAGCCAAAAGGAAGCCATGTACCATGCTAACTAGGTCATCTTGAGGTCAAAATGGGGCAAGGCTAGTGGTTTCAGCCAATAGGAAGCCATGTACCATGCTAACTAGGTCGTCTAGAGGTCAAATGGGAGCATTTTTAGTATTTTAACCCAAAAAAGAGGCCTTTTTAGCTCTTCCCATATGCAAATGAGGTCAAAAGGGGGCGTGGCTAGTGATTTAGCCAATAGGAAACCATGTACCATGCTAACTCGGTTATCTAGAGGTCAAATCGGGGAACGGCTAGTGGTTTCAGCCAATAGGAAGCCATGTACCATGCTAACTAGGTCGTCTAGAGGTCAAATGGGGGCACTTTTAGTATTTTAACCCAAAAAGAGGCCTTTTTAGCTTTTCCCATATGCAAATGAGGTCAAAAAGGGGCGTGGCTACTGGTTTAGCCAATAGGAAACCATGTACCATGCTAACTAGGTCATCTAGAGGTCATAATGGGGCAAGGCTAGTGGTTTCAGCCAATAGGAAGCCATGTACCATGCTAACTAGGTCGTCTAGAGGTCAAATGGGGGCATTTTTAGTATTTTAACCCAAAAATGAGGCCTTTTTAGCTCTTCCCATATGCAAATGAGGTCAAAAAGGGGCGTGGCTAGTGGTTTAGCCAATAGGAAACCATGTACCTTGCTAACTAGGTCATCTAGAGGTCAAAGTGGGGCAAGGCTAGTGGTTTCAGCCAATTGGAAGCCGTGTACCATGCTAACTAGGTCGTCTAGAGGTCAAATGGGGGCATTTTCAGTGTTTTAACCCAAAAAAGAGGCCTTTTTAGCTCTTCCCATATGCAAATGAGGTCAAACGGGGGCAAGGCTAGTGGTTTCAGCCAATAGGAAGCCATGTACCATGCTAACTAGGTCGTCTAGAGGTCAAATAGGGGCATTTTTAGTATTTTAACCCAAAAAAGAGGCCTTTTTAGCTGTTCCCATATGCAAATGAGGTCAAAAAGGGGCGTGTTTAGTGGTTTAGCCCATCGGAAGCCATGTACCATGCTAACTAGGTCATCTAGAGGTCAAAATGGGGCAAGGCTAGTGCTTTAGCCAATCAGAAGCCACGTACTGTGCTAACTAGGTCATCTAGAGGTCAAAATGGGGCATGGCTAGTGGTTTCAGCCAATAGGAAGCCATGTACCATGCTAACTAGGTCATCTAGATGTCAAATGGGGACATTGTTAGTATTTTAACCCAAAAAGGAGGCCTTTTTAGCTCTTCCCATATGCAAATGAGGTCAAAAGGGGGTGTGGCTTGTGGTTTTACCATTAGGAAGCCATGTACCATGCTAACTAGGTCATCTAGAGGTCAAATGGGGGCATTTTTAGTATTTTAACCAAAAAAAGAGGCCTTTTTAGCTCTTCCCATATGCAAATGAGGTCAAAAGGGGGCGTAGCTAGTGGAAACCATGTACCATGCTAACTAGGTCATCTAGAGGTCAAATGGGGGCAATTTCAGTATTTTAACCAAAAATAGAGGCCTTTTTAGCTCTTCCCATATGCAAATGAGGTCAAAATGGGGCAAGGCTAGTGGTTTCGGCCAAAAGGAAGCCGTGTACCATGCTAACTAGGTCGTCTAGAGGTCAAATGGGGGCATTTTTAGTATTTTAACCCAAAGTAGAGGCCTTTTTAGCTTTTCCCATATGCAAATGAGGTCAAAAAGGGGCGTGGCTACTGGTTTAGCCAATAGGAAACCATGTACCATGCTAACTAGGTCATCTAGATGTCATAATGGGG